>JAWUZG010000119.1:8347500-9597500 GCA_036785705.1 Acanthornis magna | reverse complement strand
AAATTCTTTGCCAGGTGTTTTAAATAGAGGTCAGTAAAGTGCCTTTGCAAATCCTGTCATCATATGGTGGAGGAGAATGTTCATCTGCTGAACTCTTTTCTCTGCTGTTTTTACTTGTTTAATTATATTGAGTAATTTGTGTTATTCATATTTATGTCCTTCCAGGGTACTTAAAAATATCTTCCAAGCTATTCTTATAGGGAAGGGAAGGGAAGAGAAGGGAAGGGAAGGGAAGGGAAGGGAAGGGAAGGGAAGGGAAGGGAAGGGAAGGGAAGG
Source organism: Acanthornis magna (assembly GCA_036785705.1). Taxonomy (NCBI): domain Eukaryota; kingdom Metazoa; phylum Chordata; class Aves; order Passeriformes; family Acanthizidae; genus Acanthornis; species Acanthornis magna. The sequence goes on along the minus strand of JAWUZG010000119.1, from coordinate 9,597,224 downwards.
GAAGGGAAGGGAAGGGAAGGGAAGGGAAGGGTAATTCCTACAGGCCAGTCATAATTCAGGTACTTGACTTTTTCACCTGAAATGAAAGACAGTGTTTCTACTTTAAAAATGTGTGGTAGTAAGAAAACCACTCCAAGTGGTTTTATTTGCCAGAAGCCATTAAGTTTCAAAGTCAAGACCTTCATGAAACTACAATTTCTAACAAGTTTATTTGTTTGGTCAAAACCTGAAGCCCATAGGTTGACATGCAGCTTGTGTGTCTTTGCATTGAGTTTCTGTATATCATAGTTAAGATAAATAACTATGTATATAAGAGGCATAAGCTTCTGAGGCTTTTCCTTACTATCATTTTTCTTGTGCTTTTTCTTCTGATGTAGGACATATCCACATTCTGATTTAACACATAGCTTGACCTGTCTCCAAAATAAAATGGGAGTAGAAGGGAGGCCAATTCTACCTGGACTCTGCAAAGGCTACTTTATATCTGCCTTACTTTTCAGTTACTGTGGTGGGTTGACCTTGGTTGGACATCACGTACTTATCAAGCCACTTTATCATCCCACTCCTCAGCAGGATGGGAGGGAATAAGTTGGAAACAAGCTCATGGGTCAAGATAAAAGCAGTTTAATGAAGCAAAAGCAAAGGCCATGCATGGAAGCAAAGGGAAACAATAGATTTGTTCTCTACTTCACATCAGCAAGCGAAGTCCAGCCACTTCCTGGGAAGCAGTGCTCAAGTACTCATTGCAATTTCTTTGGAAGACAAACACAGTAATGAATTCTACCCTCCACCTCCTTTCTCTTAGGTTTTATCACTCAGCAGACAGCATATGATATGTGACATCCTTTGGGTCAGGTGTCCTGGCTGTGTCCCTACCTAAGATCCTTCCCACCCCCAGCCAAATAGGTGAAGGGAGAAATGTCGGAGACACAGTGCTGGTGCTGTTCCAGCTCTGCTCAGCAGGAGCCCAAACATTGGTGTGCCATCAACAGCTTTGTAGCCACCAATGTACAGCACAGCCCTGTGAGGGCTGCCACGGGGAAAATTAACTCCATCTCAGCCAGGCCCAAGATGTTTAGTTGTAATTATCCTAAACTTGAGAGTAAAGAGGGCTATGAGGTGGATCATGCATTCTGTTTGAAAACATTGCGCTACAAGAAGTTCTGAAAAAAAACAGCTTCATTACCTTGCTTTAATAACATAAAGCTTTAATGAAAAGACAATTCTGAGAATTTTTTAGACTGTTTCCTTAAGGAAACCAGACCTATGCTCTTTTCTCATCAGTTCCTAACAGCTTCTGATCTCCTTGTCCAGTTTCTGCCAAATGCAACCAGAGAAAATATTCTCTAACATGCTGTACTCTTACATATCTTCTGAAAATAAACTGCTGTGGAGAGGAGACTCAAATTCACACCTTCCCTGAGGAAAGTCTTAGCTGTACCTCAGCTTTGTTCCACTCTGTATGGAACCCATATGAAAGGAAGAAAATAAGAATTCCCATTTTGAGAAAAAGCTTATCAGACATATAGTAAACCCAAAATGAAAGGAAACTGAGTCTTACAAAACTTCAGAGCTAATTGTTAAAACAATGTCCATCTTTCAGAATAAACCTTGCCAAAAATACTGGGTGACGTATTTTATCCAGTGAATGCATCCAGAAGATTCAGCATTCATTAGGAAGTAGCACAAAGCATTAGTGGAACTGACGAAGTAATGTCTCCAAAGGACACAGGCTACTGCAGATTGCACCATTTCCTTGCACATTATCCTTGCAAATAGAAAAGCTAGAAAATACTGCAGTAAATTATTCTGCTATTGTGGTGCCAAAAGCCTTTCTCACTCAGCACGAGGCAGCTTAAGACATAAACATATTGTTTTCTGGGCCACCTAGAAACTGAAGAGGACAGTGAAGATCAGAGGTGCTTAAGAACAAATCTAATTAATTAGCATACTATTAATCATGTCTTCAAACCAAAAGGAAAATTTACTCTAATTTAATCTCCTAATTTCAGTTCATCTTTGATTTTGAAAACCTGAGGGAAGAACACTCACAAGAGTAATCTGTGGAAAACCTCATGCATGACTGCTCTGATCAAGCAGGTTTCACTGGGCAGCCTGAGGAAACAAAATCAGAATAGTTTTCAGAAAATAGGAGTTGTTTAAATACATTCATTCACCTCTGCACTCACTTGCCATGGGGAAGATCCCATCATTCCACACAGATGTGTCAAAGCCCCTCAGGCCCTTAGCCCCACAATTCTGGTGTGTGAACACTGCTTGTGTGTGAACCCATAGGAGTAGCCAAGTGCAATCAACAGCACCTCTGCCCTGTGGATATCCATGACTTGGACAGGACAAAAGTGGTACCTCCAGAAGAATGACTCAGGGACCCCCAAGAGGACCAGGGTGAAGAAGGACCAGTGGGAACTCACAGGAATCCTCATGGTGGTGATATCTTTCTACCTAATCTCTCTCTTGCTCTCACTCTCTCTCTCCCTCCCTTTCCTCCCCATTTCCTTCTATCTCTCTACCTCATATTTAGTCTTAAATAAAATTTGTAGTATTGATTTCAGCATATTGTTTCATTTGCACCTTAATTTGGGAGCAGACATCTCTTATAATCAGATCATAACACTTGCCTGCCTTTTGTCTATTGATCCATTTCTCTGAACTAAAAATTATTTCATGGGATAACTTTTAAAGGGACTTTACACTTCTAGATTATTTTCACATGTTTAAAGGCTACAATTTTAATTTACTACTATATGGCATTTGATTAATTTCATTCTCGTTTTATTAAAAACCTTTTAATAAAATGAGTATGGAAAGGTCCTTCTTTTCTTAAAACTCAAACCAAAGTATAGTCTATTTTTTATGGACAGTGATATCAAGTGCACCCTCTGCAAGTTTGCTGGTGACACCAAATTGTGTGGTTCAGTCAACACTCTGGAGGGAAGGAATGTCATCTTGAGGGACCCTGACAGGCTTGAGAGGTGGGGCTGTGTGAACCTCTTGGAGATCAAAAAACCACATACTGCATCCAGCTCTGAGGTCCCAGCATAACAAGGACATGGAAGTGTTGGAGCAAGTCCAGAGGAGGGTCATGAAGATGATCAGTGAACTGGAGAACTTCCCACGCGGTACCAGGCTGAAAGAGTTGGGGTTGTTCAGCATGGAAAGGAGATGGCTTTGGGGAGAGGTTAAAACACTTTCTCGTACCTGAAGGGGCTACAAAAGAGCCGGACAGGGACTTTTGACAAGGATTTGTAGTGTTGGGACAAGGGGAAATGGCTTCGAGGTGAAGGGCAGATTTAGCTCAGATATTGGGACAAAATTCCTTACTGTGAGGGTGGTGAGGCACAGGAACAAGCTCCTGTGGATGCCCCATCCCTGGAGTGTTCAAGGCTGGATGTGGCTTTGGGCAGCCTGGTCTAGTGGAACGGGTGGGAATGAGATGGCAGAGGGGTTGGAATGAGATGAGCTTTAAGGTCTTTTCCAAACCAAACCATTCTATGATTCTGTGATAGATACGATCAGGGTGGAGGGCTTGGTCTCATCCTACAGAGTTCTGGACAGCAATAAGTCATCTATTTGCCTGACAATAAGAATGTCCAATCTTTTCTCCCTTACTATTTTGACCTGAGTCCAAGCACAGGCACTCTCTCTCACTCCTGACCTGAAGCACAGCTATGATCTGCCTGTAAGGAAAGCCTCTGTCCCTATGATCTTGTCACCTGCGGATCAGGTGTGATATACTGCCTTTCTTGCTTTATGAAACCTATGTTTCTTGTTGTCTCATTCATAATAATCCTCAGTCTTGGTGAGAATCCCTTTTTTTTCAGCTCTTTTTTTTTCCTGTTTCTTAAGATTTTTTGTGAAGGTTGGTTTTTTCTTAGAAATTACTGTGAAATTTTTATACCCTAAGTGTGCTGTCGTTCTTTACACTTGCATTTAACAAAAAAATAGTCAAGTAGTCCTGGAACACAAAGCAGAACATCAGTTATGCTGATATATTACTATGCAAAATAAAGCTATGTTTTTGTTAAAGTCAGTGTACTCAAAGTGAGATTTCAAGAGCTAATCATGTAAAAAGAGACATATATTCTTCATTTTTAGCTGCTGTTGTACAGAAAAAAAGTCATTAGAACTGGATTGGTGAAAGAACCTTCCCATAAATATCTTCTCCATAGATGGACTGAAAAAAACTCTCCTAATGGAAAACAAAAACAAAACCAATCAAAACAGCACCCAACAACCTCCCAAAAAACCTGATGTGTTGAAAAAGTGAGATAGAAATGAACTCAAAATGTAGATCCAGTTAATCCCAGAGAACATTAGACATGATCAAGTAGGATGCTATTATAATCAAAAGTGTAAAGAGCAGCACTCAAATCAAGCAACATTAAAACACTCCAATATCCAGAGTCAAAGTGCATTAATAAACCATTACAAAAATGTAGGTGAGAACAATTTCTGTGCTGAGACTGAGCAAGAAGCAGAAGTGGAATTTATCAGAAATGGCCTTTTCCAGTAAACAGTGAATGACTTCACCAGGCAGCTGTCTTCTAACTTCAAGACTTAAGGTTACAGTCAATTCTGTTCTCAACCATCACAAAATCACTGAATTCTGCCAGGGGATGTTCAAATTAAACTCTTCCACTGCCCTTGTTTGTAAGATGAAGACAAGCTGGGAAATTCAGATTCATTGCTAAATGAGTGCAAACTCCAGTTGTACTGCAGTCCTGAGAAACTGCCATTAATATCTTTTTCAATAAAAAATATCAGAATGAGCAAGGTTGAAATCACTGAACGCTTCCCTTTGGCTTATTTCTGTTCATTGCAGAGAGCTGGAGTTTATATAGTCAATTAAATGGGTGCAGACGCTGCAGAAACACATGCAGACATATGCAGATACATACAGACACAGATTCTAAGAGAGACACACAGGACTTCCAATTCTTTATCAGTTTTTAATTATTTTTGAAGGTAATTATATGCCATATGAATAAAGTTAACATTTAGCAGCAACAAAATGAGAAATAGTGTTGTATTAATACATTTAACAGCAATTGCACTGAACTTGGTGAAAATGTTAGGAACATCCAAGTGAGATAAGGTCAATAGGCCAAGCCACAAATTGCAAATTTATGACACAACTTCAGCATGTTTTATAAGGTGGCCTTTGTGCAGTTTGATAACAAATGCACTCATTATCAGGAAGAGATAAGCAGCAGTTTTCTGGTAAAGGTTGAAATGTTGAGGTTCAGAAGCCTTCTGCTGCCAGCCTTTCTTAATCTTTTGCATTTCTCTGCATACCTGGAAAGGCTCCTACCAATGCAGAACATTTTCAAAGATAAGAACTGTAGCAAAGTCAAGCACTGCTTCACCAATGAGTAAATCACTCTTGAAAAATGATGCAGCTGTAGGACACTTGCTCTAAGAGAGTGAAGAATAAACCTATATCATTGTCAAAGAATTGTTTTGGCTCACCATTGGAATCAACACAGGCCAACAGGCTAAAGGTATCTATCACCTCTGCTGTTGAAGACCTGACAACTCAAGCCAGAGAAATGTAGGGAAAGTTTTATTTATTTGCCTGATCTCTGCAAAAAGAAAATATGAAGAAAGTGTTTCCTTGGGCCTTTGTTTCGATAATGTCATTGCATGAACATAATCCCAGAATCAATACAAATCCTGAGCACATTTGTGTGAAGTAAATAATTATGGGTGATGAGAGTGAGAAATCTTCAACTGGTTTGTTTTCTTGACCTACAAATCCCTGACTGTTGGCAATACTTTGAATTCAGAGAGAAGTTGGTAAGTTGAAGCCTCTTCTCATCCACCTGGGAGACTCAATTTCTGTCTGAAGAGCCCTTGGGTGCAATTCTTTGTTATTTTCTGGGCCACCTCTGTGCAAGCTGCCTCTCCTGCCATGGCCAGTCTGCAGGGGCTTAACTCACAGAACATATTAGAGCTTACATCTACTCTGGTACTCATGTATTCAAATGTTCTCACATTTTAAAGCAAGACTTGACAAGTATTTTTATTTCATCAGACTGTAGTCATGTTAATTTTAGGCAAAGCATTTTTAACTGTGCTACAATCATTGCAGAAACTGTGTGGCATTTGTTTTATGTTGCTTTAAAAATTCTAGGACGTCCACCTTTAAGTGGTTAGGCTTGATCAGGGAAATCCACAGCGAAATTACTTGGCCTTTGATAGTCAGGAGAGCTGATAATTTCGTGCAGTTGGTTTCCCCTTTTTTATCTTCCAGCAAGGCCCAATTCTCAAAGAAATCAAAGACTTGCATGATCAAAATTGCTCAGCACAGTCCTGTTTACTCTCACTCATATTATCAGGGATACAATTTGAAAGTTAAAGTCAAACACATTTCTCCACAAGTGTTAACAAACATGCTTAAATTTAAGCATGGTTCAGACAATGTTTTAATTTATACATAAATTTGTCATTATTCTGCAAAGACTTTAGTTCTACATGCTTTTATTAAACTGCCTTTTTTTTCTGAATCAGCTTCTAAGGACCAATTTATGAAAAATGTTAGTTGAAGAGCCATTTCTGGTAACTACTGATAGTGGGATGTCTCCTGTTAAGAGTGGGAGATATTCAATACCTTTCTAAAACTGGTATTTTCAACACATTTCAAAGCATTTTTAGAAATAATAATAGTAACAAAGGCTATTTTAACCTTACATCAGCATTTTGACTCATGAAGTTTAATATCAGCCACAACAAGACTAAAAGGGAAACACTCTTAATTCAGATAGCTATTTCCAGAAAAATCACTCCATATCAGACATGTCAACTTTTACCACATTTATTAAATCCATTGCTAATGCTGTGAGATTACATAGATTAGACTTTCCTTAACTGGCAGTTACAGAACAGTCTGCATAGGAACTTTCTGCCTAACAGAAGAATTTAAATTCCATTAATAGCCATGGCAGCACTGTAGCTAAAAGAAGGTAGGTTTGTCTAATATTTTGTCTAAAATAGTCAGGGTAATTGATGATGAGAGAGAGAAAGGGAGAGAGGGACAGAGAGAGAACACCCATTATCTCAGTGATTGATATAGGCCTTTTTCTAATTACATCAGCCCTTTCCAGTGGAGACAGGTCATGGTACTTATAGATCTGCAGCTACAGGTTTAAGACTATTTGACAAATAACCATAATTTAAAATACAATTATTGAAAAGATAAGATGGATGCTGTACAACTTTTTCTGCACATGTAGGACAGCAAAGGAAGAATGGAAACTTTTCCACAGTTGTGAATATGACAGGTTTATCTTCAGAGCTCTGTTTCACCAACATTACAGAGGGAGTGATTTTAGTATTTTATAGCTGAGAGGATTTCCCCAGAACCGTGTGAGATGAGTGCATGTGATCCCAATAATAAGAATGCAAAATGAGATGCATATAACACCTTAGTCTTTATTACAGGTCATTGCAAGGCAAGGCAAAGATCCTAACAACCTGAGTTTATAGCTAGAGCTTCACAAAGTGAATGCAAAACTACAGCAAGTTAAACATTTCACAGTGACACCATGAGTGATTTAATTAATGAAAAAATGTAACCTTGTAAAGGGTAGAGACTGATATAGAAAAATGTTATGACCTCTTATATTTCAGATTTGTATATTCAGAAACTTTGAAAAAAAGGATCTCCCAAAAATTTGGATACTAATATTCTTCATGAAACTCTCTTTGGTTAAAATAAAAACAGTTCTCTTTCTTTATAACTATTTTGTAAATTAAAAAGAAAAAAAAGTTGAATTATCTTATAAACTGAAAAACACTCATAAGTCTGACTCTCACCTGTGAACAGTCCATGAAGTGAATATTGGATGACACAAAGGAGAACGTGGTCAGAAAGACTCACATCTCCCACTAATAGCATGTTATTAGCTCTCAGCTGAGGTAAGTTTTCCACTTTAAACCTCACTCTTAAAGTTATGTGTGAATTAGTTTTGGGGTGCAAAAGACTTTTCATCATTCCAAGCCAGGAAAGACTGAAATAGATGGAGCTTCCACTTAAGGAAAATAAGTCTGGATCGACACTATGTAAATAATCTCAAAATGTCTGCTGCTACAGAAAAGAAGAAAAACCCTTGTTTATGTGCCTATGGTGAATAAAAAAAAAAAAGTGAGGTTAAATTGAAGAAGGAATGATTCAGGGATATACGTGGGGAAAGCTTTTAAGAGGAAGTACAAAATGCTGAAAAAACTCCCTGAGGTTATTTGTGGAGTTCTCCTTACATATCTCAAAGAACAAGTTAGACAACATCTGTCAGGAATAGCGCTTGTACTGTTCATCCTGCCCTAGGGAAAAAGTAGGAACTTTGACAAAGTGTTGAGTTCCTTCCTGGGCTTATTTTTATTACTAAAATGAGCCAACAAAATAGTTCCTAGAATAAGATTATTTAAGTTTGAAATTCATAAACTAAAATTCAAATTATCATAGTTATTATTTATGTTCCTTGACAAAACCTTCTCAGAGTTTTCACAGAAATTTTGGGTTATGTTGGTGCTATGAACTATGTTTAAAGATGATAAAAACATCAAACACAGTAGATACAAAAAGGTCATGTTCTTGTTGTGGATTTCCAGTTATGAATCAGTGTTATCCTTAAATCTGAACGTTTTGGTTTTCAAGAAGAACTACCAATAGAAATGTTGTTTAAAGCATATTATTTATTTATTCATTGTTTGTTTGTTTGTTTGTTTGTTTGTTTTCCGGAAAGAAAAACCAGTAATTTTCGCTTCCTCTTAACCACTTTTCCCATATTCTTTTGTCTTCAAGTAACATGTGAGCATTTATTGTAGCTTGGATAATTTTGTTTTTCTTTGTGTATTTTTGTTAAGGAATTGAAAAATGTAAGTGAACATCCTGAAAACTGTTACAAAAACCTAGGAATTTCTCATTAAAGTTTTTCTTGACTCTAATAGTTATTATTCCCATATAGAATCATAATCATAGAATCACAAAATCATGGAATGGTTTCCTTGGGTTGAAAGGGACCTTAAATGTCACCTAGTTGAAACCCCCCTGCTGTGCACAGGGACACCTTCTGCTAGATCAGGATGCTCAGTGCCCCAACCAACCTGACGCTGAACACTTCCAGGGATGGGACATCCATGACTTCTCTGGGAAACTTATTCCAGTGCCTCACTTCCTTCACAGTAAAGAACTTCTTCCTAATATCTAATCTGAACCTGCCCTCTTTCAGTTTGAAGCTATTCTCCCTTGTCCTTGTACTCTCTCCCCATCTTTCTTGTAGGCTCCCTTAGCTTCTGAAAGGCCACAATTAGGTTACCCCAAAGCCTTTTCCAGCTGAACAATCCCAATTCTCTCAGCCTTTGCTCACAGAAGAGTTGCTCCATCCCCCTAATCATCCTCATGGACGTCCTCTGGACTCACTCTAACAGGTCCATGTCCTCCCTTTTCTGGGGACCCCAGGGCATTCAGACATTCTGCTGTGTTGTGTTTCACACAATGTAAAGTCTTCTGTAACAATCCACAGTTCAAAGTGACCTTCTGAAGTAAAAGGAATAAACCTGTATTGGCCATGCTATGATTTTAGCCTTCATTATATCAGAATGTGAGAATGGTATAGAACTCCGGGTGAGATTTATTGGTTTGACTTCCTTCTTAAGCTTCAGTTTCAAAGTAGATCATGCCCATGGACTAAGATCAATCCACTGGACTAAACTTAGTGACTTTTAAAGACAGCTGGAGTATCTAACATGCAGGACACTGGGAAAGGCTCAAGGAAGGTTACAACCTTCCAGTGCCACAGCTGAAGACCAAAAAAAATACTCCAGGGTCCTTAACATGAGAATCACACCTTGATTGCTCTCTCCTCCCTCCCTGTTACTTTGCATTTCTGCCCATGACACACACATCCACAACACAAAGCAGTCATGAAAATTTGGGCAGCTGGAGTTTTTTCTTGCATCAGTGAACGCATGGTGGAATTAATAAAGCCGATTAACCACAGCTCACAGGCTGATATTGTACAACTAATTTTAAGTCACAGCCTGGAAGCATCTTGTTTTGAAGATGTGGACAAATCCTCAAACCCCAAGGCTGAAATTGCTCCTTTTTCTAATTAATCTTCAGGAGCAGGATGGACTTCAAATTCCACCACTAGCCTTAAGTGAATGGTGGTATTAGAACAGCACAGGCCAGAAAGAAAAAAAAGGTTGCTCCTACTAGGTGAGAAAAGCAAGCAGCCACCTTCCATGGAGAAATTACTCACAAAACAACCTGCCCAGTCCTGCTTCTGGCATATATGCATATATGATAATGAACTCTTGTCCATTCCAACGAATCAAATCCAAACACTCTGTTTAGGTCTAGGCTCTACTAGCTATTTTTTAATCAGTTTAAACTTCTCAGTCCACAGACGGAATGCTCATTAACACATTTTACTCTTGCTGGTAACTAGGAGATGTCTAAACACCTAAATTATACTGAAGAGGAATCTTTACAGTGCATCCTTCATCCTCTTGCCTCTATACTTTGTCTTTTCCCTTCTAAGAGGGAAAAAAATAAAAATGGACAAACCAGAAAGAATTTAAAAAGAAAACAAGTAATTAAACCAGTAGGAGATTTGTGGAATGGAACTGAACTGTAAAAAAAAAAGAAATTGAAGCCAGAGCCATAACAATTTGAATCTGCCTGCTTCAAATCACAGGTCCTAAGACATACTCTATCATGCAAAATAGATAGATTTTGAAAAAGCACAGGTTTCCAATGATGTCCATTAATTTCATGGTTTGTTGTTATTTTAAATGTAGGATTAAATATTCAGAAAGAGGATAAATGAAGACTAAGAAGCATTGGTAAGAGGATAGCCTGAAAGTATCATCTTACTAATGAGAAAGCAGAATTATTTCATTCAGGATGAAGAGCAGTGGTGGGGGGGGAAGGAAGATTAAAAGCCTGTTCTGTTCATTTGTTTGTTTTCCAAAGAAAACTGTGTAAACATCATTATTTAAGTATTTAAAGCTTCTCAGAAAGGAAGATATAAGCAGTGTATTTTCAAAAGAAAATGATGCATCCTTCCAATATTTAACTCTCACCTTGATGTACATCTCACGGGGTTCAAATGATTACAAACATTGATGCAACTTGGAGTGAATGCATGTTAAAACTAATGAAGCAGAAGTATTCAAACAAACATGCTCTTTTTATTGGCCAAAAATATTCATGCAATGGTTCTGTGCTTTTGAAGACTGGACTTTCCAACTGGCTCACAAAACATTGCTTCTGAACCATTTCTGTTCTGTCACGACTCAATGATGTCCCAAACATGTATCAGAGCTTCCTAAGCAGGATCAGGGATGACTCCCTTCACCCACGTGGAAGTATGGACTTGAGTGTGAAATTCTAATGCTTGCAAATATGAGTTATGCTGGTGGCAATTCCTAGCATTTTAGTGCATCATTTTAATCCCTTTAAAAAGCTTTCATATTCTATCTTCCTCTATTAGACATATGCCACACTTCACCCAGTTCCAAAGAGGATTATGAATACATAAATCAATCCAAAGAATGCTATCCCAAACAGGGAACTCTGAATTTTTTATTCTACCCCTACGCACTTTGTCACACTAGGATTCCCAGGCTGCAGTTCAGCAAGAGGAAGCCATAAAATTTCTCCCAATTGCACTTATTTGCAATTCATTCTTGGAAAAATAACCAACCTTGACCCAAGACTGACCCTGAAACAGTGCAGGAAAAAGAAAAAACAAAAAATGAATGTTGGAGTTAAGACAAAGCTCATACTGTCCAACTGACACAATGCATAACACATAAAATCAAAATTCAAGAATTCAGACCAAGCTTTTGTGTCAGCTGTGACACATCTGTCATCTGCACTGAGACATTCAAAGGGCCTGAATGAAACCCTTAACCTGATTTATTTTCACCTATTTCAGTGCTCTTGAGAATAGAATAGACATTTAAAAACAAATGTGCATCTTTAGGCAACATATTTCATTGAAGCAATTCAGAGCAATATTCATGAGAGGAGGTCTCAAAGGTTACAATCTACTTCATTTTTGTCCCTGTGATGCTCATGGAGCCCTAGCAACAAAGGGAGGTCCATGTACGTGTGTGAACACGTGTGTATATATACACACACAGGAAAATAAAAGTCACACCAAGTAGTAGCAGCTCAGATCCCTTTTTTCTTATTTGATGTCTAAAAAATGTTTTGAATGTGAATGAGCACAGTGAAAAAAATGGTTCACAGGCTTTTATTTCTATAACTAAAGAAAGTAGGTTCAAGAGAAATTTTATTTGGTATTTTAGGTGGTTAGGTGTGGTTTTAAATTGGGAAGAAAAGGAAAGCAAAAAAGAAGTTTGAGAAATTATGATCTGGCCTGGAGTATCAACATAACAAAAGAAAAGGAAATTGAACTTGGATTTGGGGAACATGGACTTGGATTTTCCCAAGAGCTACCAGCTGTCACCATCACTCAGGGAACTGTATCATTCTTGGATATATCAGAACTATTATTTTTCTCTGGCCAGTCTGCTTTAAGAGAGGGACCAGTATGCAAAAAATTATTGTTCTAACATGTTCCTCAACAAAGAAAAGCTTTGAAATCCTCCAAACAACTTGTCTTTGATGCCTCTGGACTTGCTTTGCACCTGTCAGTAACTTCTCATTATAGACAAAAGATCAATTAGCTTTTAAAAATTATTTCTATTTTTTTCCTTTCAAAAAGAAGGGAGACCTGTTTTGGTGACTGTGGGATGAAGCAGAAGTTACACATCCACATATTCATTCCCAAAATGCTTAGTTTTTAAGGACTTTAATAAATACTAGTGTTTAAGAGCAAAGGACACCTTCTCAGTAGAGGGCTTTAGTGTGAATATGAAACCCATATAGTCCTCCAAAAAAGTCTATTTGACTTCTTGAATAGAGATTTTGAAGTTAATTTTATATCTAAATGGTACAAATTTTACTCTTTCTACTTGAAATTAGATAGTTCAAAGATTACATGACAGAATAAGGAAATCTTTGCCAAAGGCAAGGAGAACAAGAAAAACTGGCTATCAAATGAATATGGAATGTGGGCCTTTACCTAAAAAGTATAATGGGGGGGTCACCATGCTATTATTCACCCATACCCATCTGTAAGTGAGAATACCTTTAAAGGTATCAAGATGATTTGGAGCATGGAGATCTATTCATTTAGGTTCACTTGTTTGCTTAATAAAGGCAAACTGATTGTCCTCGGAAAAGAAATCTTTATACCAATTTTGTACCAAATTCTATTGTTTTCTCACTTGAACCTTTTCAATAAAAGTGAAAACTAGAACCTTACTACACTGCATCATACAATTTACTTTTCACATTGATAACTTCTGCAAAAATCACTGTCTGATTGTTTTGTCTTGTAAATGTTCCAATATTCAAAAGTTTGAAAACCTAGAAAAATCACTCAGTAATTTTGCCCCTTCTTCCATCAGAATAAGTATGTTGCTCTTTAAAATCCATTGTATAACCAAAAAAAGGATTAGGGATGCAGGCTGGCAAGATGCTGCTTGTCCTCATTCCTTTCTTTTAAATTACTTTTTTGTGAAAGACAGAAATGACAACACAGAATAAAGAACTTCTTTTTTATTTACTGAATAGACACAACAATGTAACTTCAAAAGCATCTTTGAAAAGGCTAAAATATTTGTTGACAACAGGATTTGGATAAAGATTCTGATCTTATTTTTGCAGGAATAAATGTAAATTCAGCACCTTCGGTGTAGAGTAAATTATATCACAAAGTGGCCCCCAATTCTGCAGCAGTCATCTGCTGTTGAGAGACAAAACAGCCACAGGGATTTCTGAATAGCCTCTCCAGGGTTCATTTTCAACAAAAACAGCTCCAACAGAAGTTAGTTTTCAACACTTGAAACAAACTTTCACTCTGAGGTGAAAAGCATAGGATAAAATATTCATAAACAAAAGTTTGCATTTGTGTACAGTTGCATAAGATTTAATATGGCTTATAAATGTATACATCTGTATTTATATACTTTATTCATTACTATAACTGCTCAGAAATTCCTAACAGAGGACTGAGACCAAAATAGGCACTGAGTTTCACAATATCATGTCAAGTCTGACTTCAGCCTAGAAAAGTCCATGAAATTTCAAATAAGTGGAACAGAGCAAGACCCAGGAGACATAAATTGTCAAAATGCATGGATCCACTCCCCTCTGGAGTAGCTAGTACCTTTCTCAGTACCTTTATGACTTGTTTAAAGCAGTTCACCCACCCAGAATTTCCTTTCAAATGAGTAGTTCTGATCATCCAGACTGTGGGAAAGTTTGCAAGAGCTTCCAGATCTCCAGTTTCCCATTTATCCTTTACCATTTTAATTTAATAAAAAAAAACCAAAACAAAAAAACCAACCAAAAACCCACCACAAAAACAAAAACAAAAGCAAAAACAAAACAATCAATCAAACAAAACCCAAACAAACAAAAAAACCCCAAAAAACCTCCCCAAAAAACCCAAAAACCAAAAACACACCAAAAAACCCCAAAACCAACCAAACAAAAAAATGAAACAAAACAAAACAACCAACCAACCAACCAACCAAACAAACAAAAACCACCAAACCAAACCAAATTTAAAAAAAATAAAAAAATCAAATAAAAAAACCCCACCAAAAACCTCAAGTAAGGTTAGAGGAACTCTAGCCCCAGTCATAAAATTTTAGACTGGGTTAAAAAAACAAGACAATCTTCAAAATACCTCTTGCATGAACAAGGAGAGATAGCAGTTTTTTCACCACTGTAAGAATATTCAACCTATTCCAAATGCTGGGCCCAGCTGGTCCCAGCTGCAGCATGTTCTCCCTGCAGCCCCGGGAGAGGCCCATGCTGGGACAGGGAGACAGGGAGGAGTGGCCTAGAACAGCTGGAAGGGACTGACCACAGCCCCATCCTAACTTTTCTAGGTTTTCCTGGGTTCTTTCGATTTCATATCTATTTAAGTGAAGGAAAATGAGTCATTTGTGCAGTAGTCGAGAGGGGCTGATTGGCAGATGCTCTGCAGTGCTGCTGTTTGGCAGCTGACACAGATGCATGCCTTGCTGAGGGAGAGAGTTCACTTTCGTGAATGCAATTAGTCATATTTCATGACCCTAATTATGCTTAGATTCATCATCATATCATGCAATATTCAGATTAGACAAAAGAGATGAGATCTGATTCTCTGCTAAGTTACTCTGCTTTAGGTCTGGTAAGTGTCTTCTAATTAACACTTGTCTCCGTGGAAGGAAAATGAGGTCCATACTTATGCATCCAGCTAGATTAGTTTACATTCTCTTAGATTAGGTGAAATTGTCTAATGCATATGTAAGAGCTCCAAGTAGAGGGCCACAGTAATACTAACATATTACTGCTAATAAATCCTCTCCTATACTTAAACAAATTAAGCTCTCATCAGCTGGTACATAATAGTTCCATTGTCATTGACTTAAAAATAAAATGACCTGAGAGCAAGGAGACACTTTTGCTATTGCCATCATCGCTTCTGAAAAATGTGAATTACTTGCAGGCAGCAGAGGGTTCCGCTTGCAATTAAATTAGCACTAGTGGACATTTCACCCACATCCAGAGAGATCGTTGGAGAGGGGAAAAAGACAGATTCTAATTTATCACAAGCTACTAGTTCTTTGTGAAAGAGACAGGTTTAAGCTATTCCTGTCCATTTTCTGAAACCCACAGGAGCTTGAAAATTATCTGATAATCTAACTGAATGATTTATAACTCCCTTTTGGCCCCGTGCAAGGATTTGCCCCCAACAATTAATCTTCCTGGATATAATTGGAGTTAAAATTAAAACTACATTACTCCTCAATTCATTGGGATGAACTTGGCATGGACTTTTGTAACAGCTTCAGGTAACATAACCATTAACAATGGCAAATGATACCAAGTTTGGCTGGCCAAAAATGAAAATGAGGGAGGGAAAATTAACACAAATAACAACCTTTTATCAAGACATCAATACCTTCCAGCTGCTCATTTCTATGGTACCAAATTGCTGCAGTAGCAATTACCTGATATTGGTAAATGAAGCAATTCTTAAGCCCCAGAGGTATAAAACACAGAGTAATCCAAGAAAAGTCACTAGAAAAAGTAAATTTCTGGTCCCCATTCAAACCTAAGGAAGAATCAATAAGATTTAGAATTGATTAGCAGAGACCCAGGCCAGTTCACAGGTCGCAGGGGACCCTTTTAGGTGCAGAAGAAAACAGGGGTTTTTTGTCTAATGGCCTGACTGCCCATTTGCAGAGGAAAAGCACAAAGCATGAGTCTTTTCATGAAAGCTGTCAAAGCCCTTGTGTGTTTTGCAAACAAGATTTCACTGCAAAAAGCACAAACTACTGTAGCAGGCTTAACACTTGAAACAGTGCCCTCCAAAGGGAGACCGCTTTTTTTCCCATGGCAATGTCTTGTGACAAAACCTATCCAAAAGTTTCATTGATAAATGTTGTTGCTTAGCTCGTTGAGTATAATTTTCCTCCTTTTCTTCCTCGGGGATTTCTCAGTTAAGATACCACAGACAGAAGCTGTTTGCCAAACTGTGGGCATTCAGTGCCATTTCAGGTGTTATGAAATATTCGTCCTGGCCCCTTGCTCCAGTTCCAGAAGGACACAGGAACCCTAGAGAACTGTTATCAAAACTAGTGGTCTCAGGCAGATATTTTGGATACTCTGGCATAAATAGTCTACAGACTGGGATTAAAGTCACTAATGTTCACATTTCAGCCGTGCCAGTCAGGATACTTATGACAGATTATCCAGCAGAGGAAAATATTAGGTTGGCTTTCTGGAGAGATGTTAGTTCCAACATAGACAAATTGTTAGCATTTACTCTGAAACCTTACTTGCCTCATTTTGCTCACTAGGGCAATGGAGTTAAACTCCCCCATATTATAGATAAATTCCTTAACATCAGTGAGCTCCTGGGATATGTGAGAGCCAGAACCAAAGGTATACTGGTATAGACTGAGCTTTCTTCACTCAGACTGGTTTGTGGCTGGTCCATAATGGTTTGGTACAGGAAGGTTGGGCTATTGCATTCAGTGTCAGCTGGGGTAAGTGAATATCCTGTTACGTTTGTGTAGCACAGCACAACATGGGGCAGAAACTGCAGCTGAAGCTCTGGAAGCTGCAGAGCCATTCCCTCTATGAGTATCCAGTGTGATCAGAAATGGTTTTTCCAAAAAATATGGTGGTGTCTGTCCTGTGCCATGCTGGGTGTTGCAGACATGATGAAAGCCCCATCTCCCATCACTCAGAGGTAGAGCAGAGCATTCCTTACAGCACCAGCATCCTTACCAGGCTGTAATTAACGCACTATTTGATGGGGTTTTAAAATTCAGTTTCTGCTGCTTCCATTGTTTGACTTTGCAGTTTTGTTACTCTTTCCCCACCCTCCCATGCTACCCTTTACTCTACACATTTAGAAACCCCCTGAGGTTTCAGGTGTGCCATAAGGACTTTTTTCTTAGGTTATGTATTTTCAGTACAGGTTATGTATTTTCAGTACTGTATTCAGTACAGTAATACATACAGGTTATGTATTTTCAGTACAGGTTATGTATTTTCCTGTATTCCTCTATCCAGGAGGAATAGACCTGAAAAGCATAGGAAATGAATGCTCTGTTGGTATTACATCTTCTGTTTCATGCCAAGATACACAAACTCCCACTGTGTAGTTTGAGCTACATCCAAGCCCTGAAGATTAGAAATTCCAGGTGTAAGAGTATCAGGAATGAAGCTTTACAATAAAATTTCACATCAATTTTTGTCAATCTTCATGCTGCCCAATTATCACCAGCAAGCACTCTATTTTCGAGAAGCATGAGAAGATTTACAGGCCCATAACAATGGGAGCAGGACTGAATTTGGAAAATAAGGGCACTATTAACAAAAATCATCTTTGAGATTGGGACTCAGCTTTACCAACACAAAGGGCTAATCCTTAAAATACAGAGGTAGCCTTATGAATATTTTCTTACTAGTAACCTCACTGTGGGCAACAGTTCTGTCTCACAGAACCTCTCACCATCAAGAACAGCTGTCCTCCTATGTTCTCCAACATAAGAGACACTAAAAACTAAATGGCAGTAAAATTGCTCTATTACACAGAGAAATGTGTTGCAGAGAGCTGAAGGGCAGCAGCAGTGGGAGCTTTTGCTGGTTTGCTGTTTGTTATAGTATGTACACAACCAATAAACAGTAGCATTCTCAGGACATTAATAAAAAAGTCATAAACATGAGATAATTTGTCCTGCATCTCAGGGCTCAGACATGCAGACCAAGCTCCCTTCCCTTGACCCGAGTGCTGTACATGTCTGTAATAAGGAGACACACAGAGTTAAAAACACTACAAGCCAAGAAGAGGTAAAATAGACCAATATTCGTACTTTCTTCTAAGAGTGGAGAGTAAGAGGAAGGCAAGTTTTAACAGTCAAGCCTGCAAAACAGATTTGTGCAAACTGTGTCCAGAGCAGTATATAAGTTATTCATTAAAAGTCACACGTGGAACTTCAGGCAGACTTAGCAAGGAAGCTCAGCTCTGTTGAAGATATTATTTGGTCCCTAAAAGAGCACTGGAGAATTTCAGTACCCTTTGTTGTACTTTCTGCCTGTCATCATCTAGGGACAGAAATGGAGTGGGTTAGCTTTACTGAAAGTCAGTTTTCTGGAGAGGGCACTACTGGAAATATCCATTGGAGGTCAGAAGACAGCTCTTGATTCTCCAACACCCCTGAAGAATGGTGATCCCTGTCAAATCCTGAATAGATTTCGAATTTGAAAAGCTCCTGACGTGAATAAGATGTGCCTTTGCTGAGAAGAGGAAATGAACTGAGGAAGATTCTACCTCAATATGTTGCCATTTGGGTGTTTTCCCCTTTTACTGCTCTAACAACGAAGGATTGTAGTGAAGCTTTACCAAATAATGAAGACATATGACATAAGGGAATGAAAACTGCTCAAATTGTCAACATATTTTGTTTTGCTGCTCAGTGTAAATCTTTTCTTTGCAGATGCAGATGTTATTCATTATGTTGTAGATAAATTCAGAAATGTGGTTTACACTGATTTAGCATTGTACTTAATTGATTTTAAATCTAATGCACTGCAATAAGCCTTAAATGCTACTTTGCTGTGAAATGTAAAAGTGAGCAGTACTGTAATTTTGCTTTGGTAGGATTTCTCTGAAAGCAAATATGTTTCATTTCAACAGCCTCTCGCTGGGAATAAAACAACAAAAAATCCACTTAAAATGTAGCTTTCTTAATTGACCTCGGTTTTTAAAACACATTTGAGGACTGCATTATTAGTGGGGTTAGGTCTGAGAGACAGATACAATGGCAAATCTCAAATCATGGCACTTAGCACTTAGCTCCTTATAATGCAAAAAGCCTCAGACTATCAGCGAGTGACAGCTGGTGAGCCAGAGCAGAGCATGTTCTGGAAGCACAAAGGAAAGCAGCACAAAATGTACAAAATGCTCTGCAAACCTGAATACCTGTAACTCCTGCTGCCTCCACCTGGCCAGTAAACATGAGGCCACTGTTGTCCTTAATTATAGATAGTCTTTAATTGGTCTAGATGGAACTTGAGGATATTCCAACCCAAACCATTCTTTGATTCTAATTGAGAGACGAGATAATTTTTCAGGTTGGATTTATGTGCTATCACTTCTTCTGAATCCAACCCTCAGAGTACGTTCCTTACACTTGAAATGTCAAGGATATTTACTTTAACTGCTATTTCTCAGAAAATAACTGTCCTGAAGATTTGGCATATAGCTACCAAACATCCTAATACAGCAGCCCAAATATTATTCTGCATGTCCTTCCTGAAATTCTCTTCTCCTTTCATTTCATTTCCAGCCCAGATGTTGAGGACTTTGATAAATTGTCTTTCTAAATTAACCTGTCTGCATAATCTACCTCCTAAATGAAAATCAGAACATTTTCCCCGTTTTAAACAAACATAATGGCTCTTCTATTTTCAAATTACTTTTTTAAAATGTCAATCATCAAAAATCTTCAGCCAAATTCAAATAAAACTCATTTTTAAACAAACATCTATATTTTTGTCTTTGTAAGTGATGTATTTAATATATTTGCTCATAACTTTTTACTGGTAGCCATCAAGTGCTTCTTTTTTGTTTTTTCTCAGACTCAGGAGTCTGATCTTTATAATAATGAATACGTATGACTCTCTATTCCATTACCCCATTTTTCCTTGTAAGTTATAAAACTTTCCAAAATAAGGCTAGGACGTGCAGGGGGAAATACAAACCCATTTATTCATAGTGTTAAAGAAAAGACAAGGCAAGTGACAATCTCTCTTTGAAGACATTTTTAAGAATTTTACTAAGGATTTAATGTTAGAACAACACAGACTAGAAATGGAACTTGGCTGTTGTTGATGGCGCTGGAGCTTTGGCCAACCCTGCAAAAGCCAGACCTATGTAGAACCTAGAGATGACTGCTCACAGTAAAGTTGGAGGTGTCTGTCAAAAACACACTAAATGCCTTGAAGTCAAACCAGCTGAAGAGAGTTTTAGCTCACTGCAGAAGCCTCAGTTGTGAGGGGGCCAATGTCGATGTCCCAAACAGAGATATTTGGGTGGCTGTGGAGCGAGCTAAGGTTTGATGGTGAGGAAGGAATGTGTTGTGAGGAAGGACAGGTTGGGGCTGGAGGAGGGGCCTATATGGAATAAGTGCACTGCCCAAACTCAGGCAATATTTTTACGACAGTCACTTCCGGGCAGAAGCTACTTTTTAATTAATGGTGAATCAGGGAACTCCTAGAGCAATTGGTTTATAAAGATAGGACATTTTTCTTTCTTCTTTTCTCTTTTCTGAGGTTATAGGACAACAGCATAATCTGTTGCATATCAATTCTACTTTTATTTTTCATGTTGTGTTGTTTGGTTTGTTGGGGTTCTGTGGGTTTCTTTGGGGTTTTTTTAAGATAAATGTCATTATACATCTTAGAAAATAGACAAAAACTTGAAAATGGCTTTTTGTTATAGTGACATGAAGTGGAACAATTACCAATTTAAAAAGTTCCTTTGGCATCTTAGTATCTCTATTTACATGCAATCTTTAGAGGAAGTGAAGAATATCCAGTGACTTGCAAGAGAAGCTTACCTGTTAGTTTTCAGTAACTTTCCTGGCATCTTACAATGCGTCAGGGAAATAAAAAGCAAAAAATGTCAAATAAAACCTCCTAGCAGCACACTATTTGCTTTAAGTAGTGCCAGCACTGCAATATGAGCCAGCTTTTTTCAGCTTATCTTTTATCAGTAGCAAACAAAAATACCTGGATAATCCCAGACACAAGCTGTACACATCCCAGGCTTTTCCCCTCATCGTCAAATCTGATCTCACTTGCCAGCTTGCTCATCTCCATGTTCTCCATCACTGTGTTAACTCTGCCTCCCTCACTTCCCAGCATCATTCCTAGCTGCAGCAACCAAAACACACGGGCAGAGTTGTATTCAGTAACAGAGTTCATCACAGTCCCTAGAAGCAGGGATTGTTCAAGAATAACAGGGGAAAACATAGATTAAGCTTTTCAGCTCATGACTGCTAGTGAGCAAAACCTAATTAAGGCTGCTATTGACCACTGCTAGCAAGCATTTTGAATAGATGATTGATCATCTATGTTACAAAGCATATTTGCTGATTAATGGCAAATATTAGTAACAAACTCTAGGATTACTGAAAATTAATTTATTGTGAGCATTATACACCTGTTGTAAAAGTGTATTTTTATGTGATATCCTATAAAACATATGAAATTTCGAGCTGGGATTTGTAATAATGCTCTGCAAAGAAATCCTAAGGGAATATTGACAATAGCAGTTCATTAACACAAAATCAAGCAACGTACGTAAAGGCACAAACCAGGACATGCACCAATGTCTGCCATGGGCTTTTTCCATGACCACATCCGTGTTTATGCACACATCTCTATGTCTTCTCTCTCTGCAAATTTCCCTGTGCTGTCTATAAATCAGATGGAAAATATCTGAGAAAATAGAAAATTTACCCTTGATCTACCCCCAAGACACAATCTCAGAAAAATCCTGTTTCTTTAGCAATAACAGCCCTATTTTCTCAATGCCCAGAGGAAATACTGATTGGTAGTACCTCTTGGACAGCATTTTTCAGAGATGTTAACTTATTAAAAGTACTTAGAGTACTTTACATCTCTGTTCTATTGCACTAGAGTTCTGGCTTTTCTCAGCTTCAGCAGATGTTTCTGCATTGGCAAATTCAGCAAAATAGTAGGAACACAATATTTTTTTTTAGTTACACTGTTTTGGGAACTGAAATTTTGCATATGATATAGTAAAGCCCTTCAGTCTAATCATTACATGAAGGTTTATGTGGTTTGCTGGTTCATGTGCTTTCAGAAGGACTCCAATCCTCAGTGCTTGGTGTTATGGAGGAGATTCACATCATGGTCTTTGAGTTTGATTACTTGTCCCCTTTTCTCTTTTCTCTGTAGTGTCTGTGCAACAGCAAATGGGACATATAAGGCTGGTCAGCCACAGCACTGTAGGGTCTGTAGGGAAATATATACTTGATCATGTTCAAGGGTACTTTAGGGTATCCCTCTCTCTCAACACAACTGATTCCCTCTAAAACTAGCCTAAAAGATATTCCTATGTGAAGCCAGTGTGTGTGTGTACCCTTGAGTTCATGAAAATTTCTCATGTTTTGAACATAAGCAAAGTTTCAAAAACCCATTTCAAAAACCCAAAACTAGTCAAATCTTTCAGATCTCTGAATTGCTAGATATAGAGATAATCTAAGATAAGATTTAGATAAGATATAGAGAAATCTAAGAAATAGGTATCTAAAAACATTTTTATTTTATGGAGAATTCACAATAGGGTAGAAATTCCAGCTTTCCTAATGCCAGTAGGATTTTGCTAAGAGCTTCAATAGAATCAGGATTTGATGCTCGGACTTTAGGTTAAAGCTTCTCTCAGCTGTTAGTAGGTCTGAAATGCTGTCATCTGTGTTTTTTATTTTTCAGGTCCATTTGAACAATGTATGACAGATATACTGAGCCCTCATCAAGTGCGTTTAAAAAAAAAAGTACTGTTGGAATGATAATTTAAATGATCAAAGTTTTTAGAAACAGGACAATTTACAGACAAGATTTACAGCTCAGGAAAATACACACATTTTTTGGAGGTGTCCTAATGTTATTTAGATTTTCAGAAGATCTTGCCATGATTTCAAAAGTATATATACATACATTCAATGGCATTTGTTGTATAATAATTGCAGCCACAGTAACTCAAGTTAATACCTAATATACCTATTGCTAGTTCTTGATATAGAACAGAAATAGCTTAGTAACATTTTCTTACAAAATAATTTAAATGTGTTATGTTGGTTAATCACATGGGCACTTTGATATGTTCCTTTTACTTGTTTTTACAGTATAGTATTTAGCACCTTCATTGTTATTCTCAAAATCATAAAGTCGTAGTAAGACATCTACACATTTCTGCCAACAGGAACCTTAAAGATGGCACAGGTACAGTCTGAGAGCTGCAAAAATATTTGCAGAAGATAATGTATTTTTTTTTAAAACTTAAAGGATTCTGATTATTAAAGGCTTTGATAAATATAAAGGACATAATATAGATGGGTAAAAAAATATGTATTTATTTTTTCTAACAGAAAGTACTATAGGGCAAATAATAATTTTCATTTCAGATTTGGATGAAGGAGAGTGAAGGGAAGACAGTTTTCAAAGAAAGACAGGGCTTAGTGTGTAAAAGGAACAAAAATAGTTCAACAATCTACCTGAGTTTCAGCTGCATTTTTCTTCTCTTGAAGACTTCAATGAACCTGAGGCAGTCAGTGAACAGAAACTTGATACAAAATGTCTCCCTGATCCTTGGATCAGCCTGTAAATGCTACTGGGGGAAAGCTAAACTGCTATTAGCAAAATAACAACTTCACTCAGGACTTTCCAGAATTGATTGTGCCCTCAAAGTTGTTTCAGCTGCAGACCTGGCCAACAGTGAGAACAAAAGCATGATACCCACAGAATAATGTATTGTCTGGTTATCCTTGGAAAAAAAATAAAAAAAGAAAAAAAAAAAAGAAAAAAAAGGAAAATAAAAATGAGGGGGAAAAAAAGAAAAGAAAAAAAAGGTAAAGCAGAAAGAAGTTTTGGAGTTTCCTTAATATATGGAATGAAAAAATGCCCATGATGATGAATGAGATCACTGCTGTGTTAGTCAAACTTTTTTTTTCTTCTTTCTCTTTGGATCATATCCTGGAAGTGCAAAAAGCACCTTCAAATTCTCAATAGCTATTTAGGATTTTAAGCTATTCCGCCTGGAGTAGAAGTCCTATAGTCCTATAGTAAATAATCAACTCATGGCAGAGTGCAGCTCACACAACATATCACTTTAGTATCTGAGTAGTCACAATAGAATCAACAACCTTACTCCCAGAGTAAATTACAATTCAATGTCATGGTACATGGCCCATAGCACCCTGCAAAAGTTAATCAATACAATCAAGATTTCTCTCTCAACAGTAGTATCATTTGTTCCATGACAAAAATTTGAGAGCTTTGAGCAAATATACAATAATTATAGAATCATAGGATGGTTTGGGTTGGAAAGGACCTTAAAGATCCACTGCCATGGGCAGGGACACCTTTCACCAGATCAGGTTGCTCAAGGACACATCCAGCCTGGCCTTGAACACTTCCAGGGATGGGGCATCCGCAAGTTCTCTGGGCAACCTGTGCCAGTGCCTCACCGCCCTCACAGTATATACTATGACTATCTTAAATTATTTTTAATAGCAGACATAATTTAAAAAAAAACCCTAAATCCCTGCTTTCTATTTCAAAAAGCTCCTTGTTAAAAAAAAAAAAGCGTAAACCTGTGGATTTCTAGGAATATGCAACTCTATCAGGAATTTAAACCCATTTTTTATAATGTGCCCAATTTTATCTGTCACAATTTTGTCTTTCAAATGTATAATTACAATGGCTAACATAACACTCGTACTCATTTATACCATAAACACAGATGAACTGTCACCTAGCAATCTTTGCATAACACTTCTTACACAAAATCATAAGCTATTAAAAAAGTGTGAATTGCATATGCCCACTTGCTTAAAACAGACTGTGTAAAAATTAATGTGTTTTAGCTCGTCGAGGAGAGTTACTGTTTATTATTTAAAATGTAATCCTGATTCGAGGCAGCCTCTGCAAAGTATATGGAAGAAGAATTGCTGTCACAATTGCTAATCGGGAGCTTAACTGTGTTGTCTTAAAAACAGATATTTGAGAAAATTATTACAGTATATCTATATATGGACAAGTTTTATATACGTGTATATATATATATATATGCACATGTAAGACATATTTATATAATGCCTGTGGTAGCTATATCACAAAATTATTAATGAAAAATTTGTTGCCCAGAGAAGTTGTGGATGGTCCATCGCTGGCCAGGTTCAAGGCCAGGTTGGGTGGAGATTTTGGTCCAGTGGAAGATGTCCCTACCGATGGCAGGAGGCTGGGAACCAGATCACTTTTAGGATCCCTTCCAACCCAAACCATTCTAGGTTTCTATGACCTTTTTGTTACAGTATAAACACTGAATTCTAAATACAGAAGCTATGTCGAGTTTCCACAGCCAGTGACCCGTGTTTTACTCCACTCATCCTGAGACCTCAGAGACTCTCACTGCTCTGTGTTAAACTCTGCATGACTGCTCTGATTGGCAAGAGATTGGCTGGGTGTTTGCTACTCACGCACAGTAAGACTCCTGTCTATCTGTGGGTGAATTCTTGCAGAAACAGGACATAAACATGTGATGACATCACTCTGCCTTCTTTAGGTTACTGTGCTCTGAGTGCTTTTCTTTTCATCTGCTGTTAAGAGACCAATCTTTAATCAAATGGAGTTGCACGCGTCTACGAAAACTCTGCTCAGCAAGTATCCTATATCTATCCTTTGCTCATACCTTATCAAATTACTGTTGCAGTTCACTGAAAGGATTCCATTAATTTTTTGTTTGTCCAGTGTATTTTGTCTTTCACTAGGACACTGCAAAAACAAGGAAATTAATAGTTCCAAGGAAAGTAGTAGCATCTATAAAGAACAGGTCATCACATGTTGTTAGACTGAAGAACAGCCAGGCACCAAACTCTATATTACTCAATTTTCTTTACATACGGCACTGAAAGGGAATTATGTGCCTGTGTAGGAAAGTATCTAGAAACATTCAAGAGTCAAAGAAATTCCACTGACTTTTGAAGGAAATGAGACTGAGAATTCAAAATGAATAATGAGTTTTGACCCCAGAACACCACACTCACAGACATATTCCCCCTTTTTTACCACAGGGTTTGTGTTTTGGGCTTCTGTCTTTTGACCAAAGAATATTCCTTCTTATATCTAGAAGTCTGATGCATAAATTGCTAAGACATTTGATGGGCTAAATGCCCAGATTAAGGTGTGGATGTCCAGAATATGTCTCATCAGAGAGCCTGACTTTGCCAGACATGTTTTGGTAGTGGCCAGGGAAAGAATGTCTGTGTGATAGGAACCGAACTGCAGAGGAAAGCAATGGTATTTCAGAAATGTAGCTTCAAATCAAAAGAAATTCTTGGAATATTTGCTAGTAATTAACATCAGAGAAGACTGAGATTGAACTGGGAATGAAGTTGTGTCCATTTACAATTCGTGTGGTGTAATCAAGGCACTGAAGTCAGAGAGGTCAAGTGGAAGGTCTTGTTTATTGCATTATTTAACTCACACTTTACAGAACACAAAACAATTTTTCTTTCATCTTGCTGAAAGCTGCAGAGGCTGTTTTAATGGGGAAAGGACAGGAACCAAGAGCAGAAAACGCCTTTGTTACAGCCATGACAGACACTGTGTTAGGGCAAGGGGGCAGCCACAGCAGCACTGCAGAACAACTCTCTACCCCAAATTTCATTCAGCCCTGAAACCACTGTTTGGAGCATGGAGAACAACTGTGTACTGGAAAACTTGCCACCAGAAACAAAGACAGTTTGTTAAGAAAAGTACTTTTCAAAAGATAAGTGAAATCCCTAGGGGAGGGGAGAAAACTAATTTAAAACATCAAAAGTTAGATGATTCAATTGCTAGAGTACAAGCTTATTATGATTTAGATTGAACTGAATATAACTTGGGATATACTAATCTACTTCTTCATTGATAATAAGCTTACAATAAATGTCTGATTTTTAGATGATTGAAGTTTTATGGGCAGCTTCTGTCATAAATCACAAAAGATTAGTTTATGTTGCAGTCAAAAGCCGTGTAAACATAACAAAAGTAGTTTGTATTCTGCTACACCAAAATTAAGTCAAATAAAACTACTTAGGTTTCTGTTAGACCTTTGGCAGCAGCATAAGCTCATATTTCAGCTTTCTATGCCCAAGTTCCATGTTTATAGAATGGAGATAAACTTCCTCCCTTTGTTAAACCAACAATTTTGTAGGGACAATCAGTGGTGAGGTCCTAGTCTGTTCCAGTTATATGAGATACATTAATTTATTGTCAGATTAAATAAAATGAAGTAAGAAATCAATATACATTGCATAGGGGATGAGTAAATTGCTCATGACTTCACTGGCCAAACTTCATGTTATAAAAGGGAGATTCTTGTAATTTGATTAATGTTTCTCTAGTGATCATTTCCCACCTTTCTTGTGTTCACCTTCATACTGTATTTTCACTTCACAAATTGCAATATTGCTAACATCTAGTTGACTGCATGTTCTTGTCATGGAGAAATCCTCTGACAGCTTTTAACTTTTTCCTTGAAAAGTTCTCCATCTGTGGTGTCTGTTTTCTGTGTCACAGTGTCATTCATGCCTTTGTATTATGTCCCACATCTTTGTTTACAATATTCCACCCATGGTGATCAAGACTTTGACTCAATTTACATGTCTTTGTATTTATATGCAAGGAAAACAAAAACAGTAAGAGAAAAAGAGATGATGCACTGTGTGACCTCCTTATTTAAACAAAACAGAGTTTACTTGCAGACAATGATGTTCCTTTGTTCTCATTCACACCCAAATAGATTATTGTTTTCTTAGTCTTCCTTAATGATATTGTTTGTGGCAATGGGAAGTCTCTTGCCTTTATGCATTTGAATAGTGGAAAGACAATGAGATGCAATCTCTATAAATTCTGGACTTATCAATTGTCATAAAACGTAATTTAACAAATTTTAACCATCTGTCATTGGCTATTCTGTGGTTGGCTATACTACTATGGTTTTATTCCCGTACTTCAGCATATTCCTGCATTTTTTTGAGGGGTTAGATCATAGCTTTGGAATGTAAATTTTCCCTTTATTGCAAAAAAAAATGTTTTTAAGCCCATGTATATTTACTGTGTCAAAAGCAGTTGACTTAGTGAAGATTAAGATGTGACCACAGATTCTGTGTCCCTTTAGCCAGAACCTCCTCAAAAGGGTTAAGCTAACTTTAAAAATGCTGAATCTTTTTTTTTTTTTTTTCCCCTACTGTAATATCGTTTCAGGAATGCCATGGGTATTTCAAGTGGTCTTTGCAAACCTAACAGTGTCATGGACTTCACTCTGGTGCAGTGGGATGAGAGCAGAGGTGCTTTATTGTTTAGTTAATGGATCACCATGAGGTATCTGGGCCAGACACTTCTCTGCTTCTCTCACCTTGTTTTCTGAAGCTTAAAATAAGAGAGATTGTGTATTGCTGACACATATGCTGACAATCACAGCGTGTTTAACTCTTCCAGATGATGGGAAAGGTACCTCCTAGTCAGGAAAAAAAAATCCATAAAAGATTTAATTGCCAAATATATAGAGAAATCACTTTACTTTCTGCAACACACACAAGTTCACTTAAGGCATTAAATACTTAATGGTTCAGGATTAGACATTTTCCAATCTCTGTTGCCTCCCTTTGTGAAGCTCTTTGGAGACTATACAGTGTCTCTTGCTCAAAATTAGTAATTGCCAGACTTAGCCATTTCTTAGTAATTACAGATCAGATTGCAAGTTCCTCAGGGCAGGGGTCAAGCACTGTGGCCTTTTCTGGGAAAATGCACAGGAAACACTTGGCTAGAGAGATAAAAAATGAATACAAATAATGATAAATAATAAATACTAGTAAATGCCAACATTTGGGGGTAGCTATTTATCTTCTGTAAAACCAAATAACTTCTGCCAACTACAGTGGGATTCAGTTTGCACAAGAGAAAGTCAGAATTCTATCCCAAAGGGACTCATTTCACCCAGTTCATCTGCTCTACCCATCACCTACACCATGATTACAATACTTCAAGTAGAGGAAACTAGTTAGTTTTCCTGGTAGGAATATTCAGTACATTTCTAGACATATAAATAGTCATTCTACATCACTTGGGGCAATGATCACGCTTTGCTTCCTGATTCCAATATTCTAGAAATAACACTTTGTATGCCTCAGGTGTGATGTACCCATGTGTCAAAAGCAGCTCCAAATTGCTGCTTTGTGATGAGGAACTCACTGCACAGCTCTCTGTACATTCTTCAAGGTCTCCAAACACCAAGGGTTCTGCAGCTGAAGTTACAGCCTACGCTGCTCTGATGCTGCAGTAATGATGCACAAAAGTGCAGCTGTTATCAGCCCTCCGAGCACTGTCAAAAAATGTTATTTTTGCCCTTTTGTCTTTTTTTGCAGTGTCACTATCTGGAAGAGAATGCAAAGACTTGAAAGGGATTAAGGGCTCTCTTCCTCTGTAGTTTACCTAACAGCGGAAGACTATTACAGATCTAGGATATGACAAGAAAAAAGCCTTAAACCCACTTAAAGCAAATAAAAAGAGTGCCCTGCACTGTTCAAAGACTGATTTAAATGGGGTTTTTTTTTTGGTTTTTTTTTAAGTTGAAGAAAATCTCACATGGACTGACACATATATTTCCATTTCACACCCAGGCAATCTGAAACAGCCTTGGTGTTAAATCCAGAAACTGGAGTTCATAATGGAATTCTGACATGCAGCATTTCTTTGAGCGGTTTGAGGGATACTGCCATAATAAAGGTAAGATCCCTGGCATTTTGAGCAGTTTTTCCAAATTTCTTTCATCTGGGATTTAGTTCATGTAACCTATCTACATTTTCCAAATGATTGTAAGGATTAATGCTGCCAAAAATAGTCACGAGCAAGCTCTTTGACTGCTGTAAATCAGAACAGTTTCACTGAATAAATTGTTTTAATGGCATAATGCTAATTTAAATTAGGCAAAGATTTACTCTAAAGGTAGAGTTTTAGAGGAGCTTCTATTAGACACGATCTGAGCTCTTCATGACTAAGTTGAATGGGTCCACCTGGTTCTAGACAACCATGTGAAATTAGCACTGCTTCTTGTCATGGGGCTTTGATGATCACTTCTCTATCTGTGAAATCAAATTCACATGATGAGTCTCAATTTATGCATTCTGCTTTGTACAAAACAACTCAGGAAGGTTGTGGGACTCTTGGAGAATGGTCTGAGGTGAGCAGGAAGAGTTCAGAGGCTTTGAGAAGATGAGCTGCGAGGAGAGATTGAAGAAATCATGACTGCTTAGTTTAGAAGAAGACACAGTAGACATAAACACACCTGGAATACAAGAGATAATATAAAGCACACAGCTTTCAGTCATGTCTGATCTCATAAGGGGGACAAACATTGGACGCTAGAAAACTGACAAAGGGTACAGATGGTGAGGCACTGGAATACTCTTGTGAAATCATCATTGCTAAAGATTTTTAAGAGTAGGCTGTTAAAAATCAGTCAGGAATAGTTTGAGCCTAGGGGATCTCATCCTTCTTTATGTGATTTTTTAAATTTTATCTTATTGATATACTACAAACTTCTTCTCTGACTTTTTCAATTTTCTTTGGCAGCTTTTTCATCTGCCTTCCTTTCCAGAGCTTGCAAGTACAGCCACCATCTCTTCAGGGACACATGGACACCCTCTAGAGACCAGCAACAGCCAAAGAGTAAATACAACATTTTCAACCATCCCATCCACCTTTCCTGAAGTGTCAGCACCAGAATCTTTCCCATGTTTTCTTGTCTGTTGCAGTGGCTGTCTGGAGAGGCAGAGTATATTTGGCTTCCTCACTGACCTGACATGCACAGTATGCTGGAGCATGGTCTGTGACCTAACCAGATGTTTTCCATTATTATGGAAATCACTGAGGGATGGTTTGTTCCTCTCAGTCTCATTTGCCTTAACACAACTATTGGGTTTGTGCTGTGGATATTTACTCTCCATATCAAACAGAATAAAAAGCAGTGTTGGGCACTCAGTGTAAGTGTCATCGCTCCCTTTCTAGGCCAGTAAGGAAGAATAAAAAAGAGGGAAAGGGAAAGGGGAAAGGGGAAAGGGGAAAGGGGAAAGGGAAAGGGAAAGGGACGATGAGAAACCTTCTGGAAGAAAAATAACCTGTCAGATCAAATTGCTCCTGATGTTGTGAGAGCTACCTTAGAGATGTAGACATAAGAAATAGAACACAAAGCATATCTCATGTTTAAAGTAAATCACCTACTTTGAAAATTTTCTAAATTATCTCAACAAATCACATTCTTTTAGAGTTCTTGGTAGTTTGAAATTGAAACATATACAGAGATTTTTTTTAATTAAAAAAGTTAAAAAATAGACTATCAAAATAAATTTTGAGCTGAAAAATATTGAATTTTAATAGAAGAACATAAATTTAAAACTTATGGTGTAATGGTATTAATTATTTACTACATAAAACAGAAATAATAAATATTTCAACACATTTCAAGAAAAAATATGACAAGTAAAAGACAAAAGATAATTCTTCATATGGGAATGATATGTGTGAATAATCAATAAAAATTCATTGCATTGTATATATTTTTTCACAAGTGGAAATTTTCTTATATATATGTCTGTGTGTGTATATACATATTTTTAGTGGAAAAAAACATGTAAACTGTTGAGTCAAAACACAAATTATCAAAATATAGCATTGAGGAATTAGAAGTTTGGCCTTGTCTCTTATTGACCCCTTGTCCATCTGGCAACATCAGCTGGAGAGCCATTATTGACTATAAGAATTGTCATTCATGGTACATTCCTTTGAAGGGCTGCCAGCAGGTCCTGCCATATCTCCACATCTTATGGAAATACATTCCCCAATCTCCTTTCAGCACAAGGAAAAGGTTCATTTCAAAGCAGACAGCAGAAGGACATTTATAGCCCTCTAAATGAGGTCTCACCTGGAGGACTGTGCTGCAATCCACCAATCTTACACACCATTATACTCTACAGGGGTAATGTCATTTCTCAAGTGCTTGTTATTAAATTTTGCTCAGCATAGACATTCTGAGAGCATTAATTTAATTACGTTTTTATGCGTAATAATATATCTTTACTGAATCTGAGGGTTGTGGAAGATTTAGTGTTTATAGGGTGGGGATTTAAGAAAGAGAGAAAGATTCATTGCTTGGAAACCTGAATTTAAATGCAAACCTAGAAGAAATTCTGTGAAGTTGTGCCAAAAGGATTTTGGAAAGCAGACAGAAGTCTACCCTAGTCTGGGAAAGCCCACAATAGAAACAGGCCAAATAGTTAAAAAGTTCCTTCTGTCTGTTATGGAGAAGAATACATTCCAACTTCTGGGTCAGTCTCCTTTCTGACTGAAAATCAGGAACTTTAATTTTAATTGCAAACCCTTGCTTCGGTCTCTTGTGACCATGAATTTCATATGTTAGTCAGACATTTCATTTTATCAGCTCTAATTTTCTTCTTTTCCTCTACCCTCTCAGATTCACCACGCCATCTAAAATAACAGCTGCAGATACTATTGACCTGAATCCAATATTCACAGCTCCTGGCAATGAACTGTTTAGCACATCCTTTCTCCCAATCCACAAGTGGCAGGTTTGTACATTAGACCTGATCTCCCACAATCCTGAATTCATGGGGTTGTACCCTAGAGTGTCTGTTCTACATGGACATTAAGGTAGAAGATATTTTTAAAGTATGTTTTGTTCATTTTTCAAGCAGCATTATTGCTTGCAAAGCAACTTTTATACAGTGTTATGATTCACTTAAGATCAAAATCAGGCTATGGCAAAAACTTGTCATCCATACTTAAGAAAATATGATTTATTTATAAGCCACAGAATAAATAAATTCACTGCAAGAAATCCAATGAGCACAAGAATAGCAGAAATGAGGATCACAAAAGAGTAATGAGACAAAGAAGGGTTCTCACATTTCAGCACCTAAGCCAGCCTCTGTCTTCGCAAATATAGAACAGCCCTCAGTAACAGGAAAACTTCGCATAACATTGGAGTCTAGACAAGCTATACCGCCAGAAAAACACTGTGCTAAAAGTAGCATCACCTCCTGCTGAACTGCATCAAAAGCCTCCATGAGACATAAACATAACAATAAATATGACTATTAAATTAAAGTGTGAAATGGGAAAAGAGGGAGGAGTGAATCACAACTCGCACAATGAGGCTAAACGAGCTCCAGCCCAGCTGAATGTCAGGGCACTCTGATGAAAAAGCACAACCAAGATGAAAAGGCATGTAATGAAGTCATTGATTGCAGTTTATCGGCCAAGCCGCAGATCTCATAAAGGTGGAAAGTTAAAAGTATCCCACACCAAAGTAATCTATTGCATTACAGAAGAGGTGAATAGCAAAGCTACTTAACAAATGTATTACACTTCAAAGCCAGCAGCCAGCAAGAGGCATCATTAGACATCCTTAAAAAGAAAAAGGTGGGACTACAGAGCATCAAAACCAGAAGGATCAACAGAAAATGGATTACAATTATAGGTACCATGAGATTTCTGTAGACTCCTCTGGAAAAAGTTATAATATGGTATAATTCCATATGGTATAATTCCTCCTCTATATCCTTGTCTTCCTATTTGTAAGGTGTGGTAATTCATTGCTACTATCAAAAAAACTGAACTTTATTCCTATTCTTTTAAAGAACCTTGATGAAAGTAAATAGAGTTTTATTTAAACCATATTTTCAACAATACTCAATATTAATATTATTCACATAGCCCCTCCTGCTAACCTGTGATGGCACTCTGTGTCCTACCAATGCTGGACAAGGAGGCAGCCCTGCCCTGAAAAGTTTAATATCTAAGTTACAAGGTAAGAAGCAGTTTCCAAAAGAGAGAAGAACACAAGAAAATAGTAGAAAACCATTAATTGTCATTATGTAGTCTCCAGAAAATAGAGTTGTAGCCTTTGACAGCTGTGTAAAAGGCATCACAGCAAAAGTAATTTCAGTAATCAAAATACATTGACTTGAGAAGTGTTTATAGAAACTCAGAATAGTTTGGACTGGAAAGGGTATTTAAATGTCATCTAGTGCAAGACCCCTGAAATGAGGATGGAAATCTTCAACTCAATAAGGTTGCTCAAAGCCCCATCCAATCTGACCTCAAATGTTTCCAAAGATGGAGAATCCTTCACCTGTCTGGGTAATCGCTTCCACTGTTTTATCACTCTCATTGTAAAAAATCTTCCTTATGTCTAATCTGAATCGACTGTCTCTTAGTTTACCATTACCTCTTGTCCAGCCTACCTCTGCCTTCCTTTGTGTAGACACAGAGGAAGAATGACCTCCCCTAGAACAAGAGAGGTATACAAGAGCTGTGTGACACATAACTGAAAATTCATCTGATCAAACTTTAGGCATCTATCATCCAAACAGAGACATTTAGGACAGAATTCAGATAGAAAAAATGAGATATTACAGCTCAATTACAGCTGAATTTATCTCTGAGGCTTCACTGGCTGGACTTGCTAAATCTCAGTTGAGTATGGCAGGAGCTGAGATACTTTGCTTACATGAAGACACCTGAACTGAAGACAC
Source organism: Acanthornis magna (assembly GCA_036785705.1). Classification (NCBI taxonomy): domain Eukaryota; kingdom Metazoa; phylum Chordata; class Aves; order Passeriformes; family Acanthizidae; genus Acanthornis; species Acanthornis magna. Next base: position 9,562,214 of record JAWUZG010000119.1, on the reverse strand, counting down.
TTCATTTCGATATCTGAGCCTCAAGCTGAATCCCATGCCCTGCAGAAGGATTTCAATGACTGAATAGGGGCATTTAAAGTCCTCTTAGAAATGTCCAGCTTCCACACACTGCACCAGAAAAGCACAAGTGTGCTTTTTTCCTGATTTTTGTGCAAACCTGTCATCCCCACACAAATATTTTTGGATACCCATTAGAGTACCAAATGACACAAGAAGCTTAAGTTTCAGCAACCAAAACCAAAAACTAATGTGAGGTGTTAAATGTCCACTTCTAGAATGCAATGTATCCAACCCATTTTAGATGTCTACCTTAGGATGAGTTGAAAAAGGAAAAAACAGGAAATTAATAAATATATAAACATATATAATTATAATTATAATATTTATATTGTAATTTATATGTCTCAAATTTCCCAATGAAATGTCAGATACTGTTTTATGCACATTTTAAGCTCTATTGAAAACATTAATTCAGGTTTATTGAAAAAGTAGTGTCGATATGATTGTTTTTTTCCTTTTCAAAACAGACATATTTTTTCAACCTTTTCTATTGTCAAATGACACCTATATGATCAGCCTAAGTGTTATCTTTCTGTCATTCCCTTGTTCTCTCTCCAAATGTCTTTAAAACTTAATTTTTAATTGCAACCATCTAGAATGAAAATATCTCAAAATTATAAAGGACAAAGAAGTTTTGTTCAAAGAGGAGTGATGTAAAATAATGAACCCACTATGGAAATGCCCAGAATTTTCGGTCAACAACAGAATTAAAACACATCAGACAATCGATACTAGCATTGGTACAGTAAAAGCAGCAGCTGGAAATCACACTTCATTGGAGACAGGGTAACACAGCCATGAAACACAGAGCCAGAAGACTCCAGCAGTCAGAAATCTACTTTTGTAAAAACTCAGAAACATAGAAATTATTTGGTAAAGAAATTAATCTGTAAACTACTGATATAAGTGTAGTAGTGTTTGTAATATGGTTAGATAGAGAAAAATCTATAGGGAGAGAAAAGGACAAAGACTCTCAGATACTTAGCAAGAATCAAAGAGAAGGATTAATAATATCTTCCAATGAACTTTCTGTTAAAGATTGGTGGGAAGAGACTTGAGGCTTAATCATGTAGCAAATTTCAGTTTAGAACAAGGAAAATGTGACTTACTCTGAAGTGTAAGACAGTACAGACAAGATAGAAAAATGCTTCTAAACATGAATTATCATTTGCATTTTTGGTGTTTCAGGGTTTTTTAAGTTTTCAAACATCAATAGAAATTAATTCTGAATACTGTTGACAAAGACTAGAATTATAAATAAACTTGAACATCCAGACTGCCTTTCATCCCCTCTGTTTTCAAACCTGAGCTGCTATTTAAGTTTGAACTACTCAGCTGGTCAAGACTACCTCAAAAATTCAATAAAAACCAACCACCAACAATGACAACAACCAAACCAAAAACCTCTCTGACAATTAATTCTACCATAACTGTATTAATTTGGAACAAAGTGCCTTCAGGAGGCAGATTAGACAACTATCTGAATAACTAACTTTGCATGTCACCTCCAAACTACCTCAGGAAACCAGCCTGGTAATTTATACTGGACACCAAAATAAAATCTGAAAAGAGAAATATGGATGTTAAGTAGAAAAGAACAGGTGTGCATACAGCTCTTCAGTGCAGCTTTGGAAATAGGTGCCTAAATTCTAAGTCCTGCTTCTCATACTTGCATCCTTAATTGGATGTAGTCCAAGGATTTTACACCCTCAGAAACTATTCTGTACTACTTTAAGGTTTATTAAAACTAGGAGACATCAATACAATAGGTTTGGGGAGGGAAGGGATCCATCCTGGTTCATGAAATGCCAAGATGAAAGAAAATGCTAAATAATATTTAGTGCCTTTACATGTCTGTTCCCATATTCATCCTTATGAACAAATAAAAAGTAAATATGTTTCCTTCCTTTTCCAGGAAAATTGTTTTCCTGTTTATGAATAATACTAGGGCAAAACGGAAGCCAACAGAAATTCTGCCACCAGTTTCAATGGCATTAAAATCTCACTGAAAGCTACAACGTCTAAACTCTCCTACTATGCATTCTGCTAGATAATTTATAGATACACACACATGCACATCTATATATATAGGTTAGCCTTGGAACAGCATCTCCCTGATTGTCTAAAGTGCTTCAGTGCTTTGTCTTTCTAGTTTTGGACAGAATTCTGTCCCTCCTTTATTTTTTTCCTCTTTAGGGTAACAAAGAAATAGCACAGGAAAGTAGCACAGCCAGACATGGAGGAGGACTTTTTCTTCCTGTGGTAGGAAAAAAAAGCACTGCTCAATAAGTTCTACCAATTACTTGTCAAATATACAGAGAACTTTTGCAAATGAATGTCTCCATCTCTTTAAACATATTCAGAGAAAATCTAGATTTACTAAGCAATCAGACACATTCTGATAGTGCCCAACAGGAAACAACAGCTGGCTAATTTAAAATCACTGATAAAGCTGCAAGATTTAGTACAAATTAAACAATGTGGAGAATTCTGTTGCATAATGTCCTGAATCATTGAATCCTTCTCTCTTTTACTTCATTTCTAATCCTATCTAAAATATGCTGGTTTCACAAATAGGACCCAGGTGTTTGAAGAAACCAGCTGTAGCAAGTGAGGTCTCAGTTTCCCTTAATGCTAAAGAAGTCCAAGTCCCTCACAAAACTACACAAAACTTCCCAGAAACCTCCCTATACCACCTACAATTTCCTAATGGCATGAGGAAGGCTGTGGAGGTATTCTCAGGTGCAGGACCCTACATTTCCTGTTGTTGAACTTCATAAGGCTCCCTCCCATCTCCCCTTTTCTCCAGCCTGTCAAAGTCCCTCTGAAGGTCAGCACAACTAGTGGATCATCTACTCCTGCTTTGTACTTTCTGCAGACCCACTCCAGGTGTGTTCTATCCCACCATGTAAGCCACTAATGACTATGTCAAATTTTATTGTCCCCTGTATCCACAGGATATTCCTACCATACATCCTTGATGACTACTCCCAATCACCTTCTTGTCCTTCATACGTTTGGAAATGGCTTCCAGAATCAGTCACTCCATCAGCTTCCCAGGGACCGAAGTGAGGCTAACCAGTCTGCAGTTCCTTAGATACTATTTTTCCCTTACTGAAGATAGGATTGGTGTTTTCTTTCTTCCATATTTTTTTTTTCCATGTGACACAGCCTTTCAAATATGGTCAACAGTGGCATCTCACTGAGAGCACTGGCTGCCTCAGCATCAGTAGCCATGTCCTGTTACATAGCATGGACTATTGTATGGCCAGTTTTCTGGCAGGGCCTGATCTTCCTCCACCAATGGTAGGTTTTCCTGACTCCTGACTTTCCTTTTGCCCTCAGACACCGGGGATTCCTGAATCTGTCTTATCAGTAAAGGATGGGACAGAAAAGCCACTGAATTCCTTGTTCTTTTTCATCAGGTCTTCTGCCCCATTAGCAGGAGATCCACCTTTTCTCAAATCCTTTTTTTATGTCTCTCACCAGCTTCACCTGGGCTTTGGCTTACCCAGCACTGCCAATCTCCCTTATATTCCTCCAGGATAACCTGTCTCTACTTCCATCTCTTTTATGGTTCCTTTTTATGTTGCACTTTCATCAGGACCTCCTTCTTCATCCACGCAGGGCTCCTGCTGCTTTTGCTTGCCTTCGTATTAAATAATGATTATTGTTCTTGAGCCTGGAGGGTGATGCTTAAAAATCAATCAACTCTCCTGGACTCTTCTTTTTCCCATGATTCTCTCCCACAGGATTCTTCCAAGAAGATCCCTATAGACTTACTGTGTAGTAGAAAACCAGGAGGCTTCAGAATTAATGCTTCCCCAGGGATAAAGACTGAAAAACATTGCAGTTAGACTTTATGAATCCCAACCCCGGCAGTGTTCAACGCCAGCCTGGATAAGGCCTTGAGCAACCTGGTCTAGTGGAAGGTGTCTGTGATGAAGGGGCTGGGACTAGATGATCTTTAAGGTCTCTTCTAATCCTTAAAATTCTGTGATTCTGTGATTGGAGCTTGCCTTGCTTAGCTGTCTTGTTGGTGGTTTGTTTTCTTCATTTAATACAAATATTGTTTCTTAAACTAATTAATCTTTGAGACTGGGAAAAAACTAGGTCACTGAGCATCAGAAATCTTATTTTAACTCCCTCATGTTTCTGTGCAGAGGCTCTAATGAGTATGTTAATATTGATTTCTTCACATTAGAATCTAGTTCTTGTTGCCAGTCAAGTTCTGGCAGAAGAGTTGCATTATTATTATTTTTTAGTTATGCTTTTTCAGTATGGTGATTGCCTTTCTGAGAAGAAAACAAGAACAGCAACAATAATAAAAAATTAGGTATCCAAATACCCTAAGGTGATAATGCTTAGCAAGAGACACATATAATTGTTTATGAACTGTGAAAATGTTCCCTGTTCCTAGATCATGATGCTACAGCAGATATCCTCTTATGGGGTAAGTAGCTCAAATGTTAAAATTATAACCAAATGTGTTATCCATAGAGATGTCCCAAGGCCAAGGACCTGAAAAATACTGCAGTGACTGCAAGAGCAATGGCAGTTTAATAACAATGAATGTGCTGTTCCTCAGCTCAAAGGAGATATTTGTTTAAAGAACAAAGTGTGTGGAATCTGCAGGGAAATTAAGCAGAATCAATGTCTCTACAGTAATTCATCTCTTCAGTTACAAAGAGAATGTTCTACACGTGAAAGTATACAGAAATTTTAAAAAAAATAAAAGAAGAAAATGTTCCTGGTTTTCTAGTTATTAAAGAAGGAATACTGGTACTATCTAATCACATGACTTATGGAAAGAGTGGATTTTTTAAACAGTGAGATTAAAATAACATCATTAACTCTGTCCCTGATTTAGTGGAGTTTTTGAGTATGTCCTTAACTGTAAGTACATACTTATGGTTCATTGGCCTTGTAGGGACTGAGCCAAATAGTTAATTGGAGTCAATTTAATTCCATGGTTAAGGCAATTTGTTGATTCTTGACCTATAAGAATGCTGTGATATGAGAGTTTGAGAGGGCAAATTAAATATAATGTTGAAGGAACCATATTTTATCAGATAGTCAAGGAATTTTTCCAGATGAATAACCCTAGGTAAAAAATGGCAAAATATTTTAATACTTGGGGAGGGCAAGAAGATATTTTGATTGCACAATGGGTAAAGAATATGTAAGGAAACCATAAGGAAAAAGCTACTGTTGTAATTCTATAATCCACAAATTAATATCTTCCTTGTTATTCCTATGAAAACTGATGCCAGAGGCCTTTGGGCCTTAGCAGCCATATGACCTATGACCAAATTTGAATCAAAACACAAGGCTTTCTGTCACTTACTCCTCTTTCCTTACTTATTTCTTCAGCTGTTTAAAAACCAAAAAATCCCCCAAATCAAGCCAAACCCAAAACAAAGGGACACAGCCCAACACTGCAGCCAGCCAACCATATACTCTTGCCACATGATCAGCACGGTTTCTTTTTCCCTTCCCCTGGAATTTTAGGGGTTTTTTTTTGTTCTGCTGTGGATGGGTGGGTGGATGTGTATGTGGTGTAAGGTTCTGATGATTCAATATCTAACAGTTATTCATTTTTTTCCCGTGCTGTTCGCGCACCTTGTTTGTCAAATAAGCAGGATTTTTTTTCACTTTCATCCACTAGAATTCATTTTGTATCAGCAGGGAGGGATTGCTGAAACCCTTTTCTTTAGAGAAAACATTCATGCCAGAGCATTTTCTCCCAAACTTGTCTCTAAACCAAGACAAGTACATACATTTGCACAAGGCAAAACACACATAAAGTTTGCTGTCATTTTGGGGCTTTGGGTACTTCTAATGAATGAACATGAATATCAGAAATCTGACTATTGAGAATAAACATTCTTTCTCCTTTCTTCTTGCTATCACCAATTAAGGTTTTTATATTTCATCGACTTCAACAGATGAAAAAAGTATAAAAGAGATAATCATCCTAAAGAGTTACCCAAAACAAATCTCATGTTAATATTGGGCAGGGTGTCCAACTACTCACCCCAACTAATACTAGCTAAGCTACCATTATAAAGAAGAAATATGAAAACTACACCAAGAATGCATTTGAAGGTAAGATAAGTTGAAGAAGCGTGAATACTGAGTGCTATTAGTGAAACCAAAGATGAGTCCTTAAAGCAGAGCTTGTTTGTAAGAGGGTTCAGTAGGAAGTGTGTGAATAAAATACATGTGCTGAGGCACAAGAGCAACTCACAGGCTGAGGAAGCCTCCACGTCCAATGGCTGCAGAAGAAGGAATGCTGTTGTCATATTGGCACACAAATAACAAAAACCTCACTCATTTGTTATTAATCCCAAGCTCCAGGGCAGAGATTTAAAGGTATTTCATGCAACCACACACAGGGCAAGGCAAAGATAACAAAAATCATGAGAAATACTGTTAGCAGTGAGCAGACCACAGAGTCCAAACCACCGTAATTAGTGGCAGAATTATTTTCAAATTATTTTCAAAACTATTGTCAACTGCAGAACTCTTATTTACAGAAGTTTTCAAAGTCGGATAAAGAAAGGAAACACCCAAATGCTTTAGTGAGCTGCACTCCTCATTAATGCTTTCTTTAATGATCTTCACATACCTGGTGTGACTTTTTCTCCCTTTCTATGATTCAAATGCGTTATTTAAAAGGAAGGGCCTTTCTCAGACGTAGAAGATCTTATTACAGTAAAAAAGACACACAGAAATAAAAGGGTCTGACTCATATGCACCCCCTAAATCTGAGACAAGCACAGTACTGCCAGTCCCATGTGTTTATGTAAACAGAAATCCTAATTAACACAATCTGCAGGTTTGGTTTCTGTCTTTGATTACGTCAGCATCTTCCTGCTTCTGGCTGGTGTCTATAGCCTAGATATTTTATCCACAGTGCTACCATTAGGAAGCTGTATGTTGTGACCCCTATTCTCCCTTCACCCAAAAACTGTGATTATGTCCTGACATTCTCAATCAGAGAATCACATCTCTAAGCCCAGTTCCACTGGAATATAGTTTGAATTAACTGACTTGGACTGGATGCTTCTTTATGTTTCTGACACACCATTTATGCGTTGAAAGTTCTCCTGTGGAAAACATTATCCTCGGGGAGGTGAGAACAGATGGTGTAACTCTCTTTACTAAAATATTTTATACTGACCAGGCCCTGTAGTCACCAGAGACTTTGTTATTGATAGCAATTATGAATGGTTGCACTCAGAATCTATTATCATGGTCAGGGACATCAAGTTCCAAAATATATCCTGAAGTTATCATTTAATAACACAGAAGAGGGAAAATTATGAGGCAACCAAAAGCAAAAAATTCACTGACTTGTCTAGAAGCTGGAAGAGATTTAAGGGTTAGAGAACCACCTTCTGAACACTAGATCTTCCTCCTTTCCATTTTGTTCAAGGATAGTTATTTCTTCCTAGTTCCTACCTCCTGCAGCCACTCATACTGGTTTCTGAAACCAAGGTCTGGATACCTCATATGGGTACAGATATAACTCTTCACTATGTATGGAACTGAATCCATATTTTCTGTCCTGGAAATCTTTTAAAAAAAGTCAAAATAACAATTTTTCTTGCATTACCATGATACCATCATTCAAGCTGTGATAGTTAGGGAGAACTCAGAAAACAAATTTCTGACTTGGTATTTTATTTACCCCATTATTGCAGACATGACTGGCCTGGGGAGCTTGGGGTTGCTATTCATACTGTATTACCTGCATTTGCATATCACAGGAGCACAGAATTAAGATCTATTGAAAATTTGCACCAATAATTTTACTATGATGCAGCTCTTAAATTTTATGGAAAGTCTCTCAAGAAGGTAAGAATTTCAAGAGAGACATTTTCTACAGAAAGCAGGAGACAAATTCATCCTTGTGCACTGCTTTGGTTATGATTATAAAGACCTCATGATACGTGGCTTTCTTCAATTTCCCTTGCTAGCATTTGTTTTCAAATCACATCCAAAGTATAAAACTTGAAGTCTTGCATAACTTTACTTTGAACAAAGCCTCTCTCCAGAAACCTGTGTTTCTATTTTGGGTTCCTTTTTTTTTAAAAGCCTGCCATAGTAGGCAGTTAAATTTCAGTATCCAGAGGAGGTTATTTCAACTGCACAGTAGAGACTGTGACATGTAAGGGCTCTAACTGCCATTTTTAAGACAAAGATTGATGGAAAAAGGAAAGAAATGTCACAATAGGAGTCCATTCTATTGACAGGAGCAGCAACAATAGAAATGGCTGACAGAGAATGCATCAGTTGCCACCGTGGGTTTTTAAAACTATAATCTTTGTCACTTTGTGTGTAACGAGTGTTTCAGATGGCTCTGCTACTTACCGTGAGCTGGGCTGGAACCAACCACCAAACACAGCTCTGAGTACTCCACTAACTCAGATGGAAAATACTGAATAGAAAACTGAGGGGAACAAAAGAAAGGAAACCATGTAAGTAAACATCTCTGCTGAGTCCTAGCAGCAGCTCTGCTCCACAATTTTCTTTAGTATCTTACTGGTTTACCACTGTCATATAACCAAGTAGGCAGCTCAGCCCCACTGTTTTGGTCACAAATCCAAAATACGGCACCATATGAGCTACTATGAAAAAAAACCAACATTATGTCAGCCAAAACCAGTACAATTAATTACATCGGCTTCCTTATTTATTATCCAATTATCAATAACTCACAGCTCTTCATGAATAAAATTATGTCTGTTAGATTTTCTCAGGCAGTTCTTACTCTATGCTGTCTTCATCCTTTCCAAAAGCAATATATTCCCATTTAACCTATTCTGTGTAAAGTCCATTAAGCAAAGGTCTTAACCTTTTTCAGTTGTTCTCACAACAAAAATAAACAGAAGAATTTGAGCAAGTGTGAACAAAGATAAGGCTAGGACATTTCCGTGGACACCCCACTGTCATGCTCTGTCCAAGGCCTTATTTTCATTCCCGGAGTAAAGAGAACCAGTCTTTTTCTGTCAAGAGCAATAATACAGGTGTCCCATGTAGACAAATAATGAAATTCAACTTATGCCAGAACTTCTAGAATTCTTAAGACATAACAAAGCAAAACTTGTGCTACACTCAGAGAACAGCCTTCCTTTCTTCTTCTTACCAGATAATCTAGTGATTCTAAAACCAATAAATATAAGACGAGAAAAAAAAGGATCTTTTTCTGCAACTATTTTTTTTCTGCAATCAAGCTAACCTACCAATTTCTTCCACATTTTCTCAGTAACACAGATACCTAAACATTTCAATAAAATAATTGCAAATCTTGATTTGCTTAGCATTCATTGGTCTGATAGATGTACTTATTATGTTCCCAGGGAACTGGCAGAGCACTGATTGAAAACCAACCAGCTTCAATCAGTATCACAGGTAATATTAGCTTTCCAAATATACTTTGTCTTTATCTGTGTCTTTTTCTGTTCACCACAAACTAATTTAGTTCTCCCACTATTCTTTTAGTAGTGAAAACAGGTCCAGGGAGAGTTCATTCAGTCTTTGTAAATATAGGAATGTTGATTTTTTTAATGTTGAATGCCACCGCGGAATGCTGCAAGAGTGTGTTAATTCCTCATAGCCTGTACTAGTTATTTCTTAAGTACACAAACACGTACAGAAAAAATCTGCTACACTTCATGGGTTCCTTGCTAAATTCAAAGTACCATTCCCTGAACTTCCAAGAACTGTCTACACTTAATATTACCGTCTTTTCCCTGCTGCAAAGATGAGTTTTACAAGGTTGAAGGTGACCAGTGTAACAACTGAGATTGTCTTTAGTCCTCAAATTACTCCATTGCTACGAAAAGCACTTTGAAAACTTCCCCTCTATGTATTCCAGATCCTGATTCACTTTAGCCATCAATATTTATTTGTTTTCTCTTTCTTTCCTAATTTTGATACAAATACCTTTTTTACTGTGAATATGAAATACTTGGGCACATTAAATAAATCTCATCAAATTTCATTTCTGCTGTCACTTCTATTGTACCTGCCCAGTGGTACAAAACACCAGAGAGAGTCTGAGCTGGAAAGATTCTTCTTAGCCTGTAGTTCATACTGACAAATATAGTTATTTTATCCCTTCATAAGTAGTTCTTTTATACTCCTTCACATAAACCTAATCTAGCAACACAGTGTGCAGAGTCAAAAATTCTGCTGAATTTGTCAAGGCACAGCTACCTCTCAACTAAGCCAATACCTTGTCTCAGATGGAAGAAATAATTCGATGTTACTGCAAAGTCTGCTCTGAGAAACAATCACCGGTGACAAATACTAGACCACAGAGCTAACTAGGCCTATCTCACATGGGGCTTAATTTCAAATGAAATAGCATCTGTTTCTTTCCATGGCCACGAAACATGTACAGTATCAGCCTTTAGGAATGTCCCCCAGATTTGTCCCATGTTTGAGTCATAGACATGTTATGTCCACAGCTAATTTGTAAAGCAGTGAGGCAGGAAAGCAGATTTCTGCAGCTGCTTGATTCCAGAACTATATTTCTATGGCTCACTATCAAATTACTCCGGTTTTATAGCTTTGGAAGTATATCCCTTTGGTCCTTATCTCTGTGGGAAGTGATAGCTATTCCTGCACCACAGCTAACATATCTCTGCTGATTGGAGGAGGCCGTGTGTGTAATGAGTATCTCCAGCTCATCTTTAAAGCCCAAGTCTGCCAACATGCATCAGGGATTTGGTGCAAATAAGGGAAATGGAAAGTATAAATGATGGATCCACCATCATGCATATCATCAAGTTTTTTCTGCCAGAAACAGAGGAAGCTAGAGGCACAGCTGCTCCAGCCCTCGATTTTTGTGGCATTTGTAGAGTGTCCCTACTTCTCTATTTCAGAAGGAACTCCCCAGTGACCAACAAGCTGCTGAGACTTCACTGGAGACAGGATTTGGAGTTTAATGAGGAGAGATTCAGCAGAGCATGAGCAGCTAATGATGTAGATTGGAAGCCTCGTATTGTTTAGTGCACTGCCAGGTGTCAACTGTGATTCCAGTTGTAAATTTATATTATCTCAGAGTAAATGATCTGGTATATGAAAAAACTAAAACATCTGACTTCATTAGAAAAGGGTTGATCTCATGGGAATGCAGTTTATACCCAATGAAGGATTATTTTTTTAACTTGGCATGCTGGAAGAGAAGCAAATCCTGCCAGCTTACAGTGAAAATAACCAGAGAGAGCAGATGTACAGTAAGTAGCATATAGAAGAGATCAACAGATAGAGCAGAGGAAAATACTGGGAAAAATACACTGACTGGGAACTTACCACATCTGGACCTTTAAACATTATAAAATCACAGCTATTTCCATCCTCCTTGCCTCCTCTAAACCAACCAACCAACCAACCAACCAACCAACCAAAAAAAAAAAAAAGCAAAAGAGGAAAGAAACTTAATTTTAAAAAGCTTTGCATTTTGGGTTAGCTATTTAGGGTCTCTGAGTATAACAAAGTGAGAATCAAAGTTCTGTCTGGTTTGGCTCTTTTGTTATTCAGAGGTTCCTAGCTGGGACTCAGCATCCCTGCTCTGTCGATCGTTCATGGACATATTCCCTTCTGCATTCTTGATCCCCCTGGACCTCAGCAACCTGCTCTGCAGACATTTCACTGAACTGGATAAAAGCGTAAGATGAATTTCATTTTTTGACAAACTGCCTTTTTTTTTTTTTTTCCTGGCTGAAAGGAACAAGGAGTAGTGAAAAATCTTTAAAACTACTCTTTCATTGCATGTATCTATTTTCCTCTGCACTCATAAAACCCATTATCAGTTTAGTCAGCACTCCCTCCACTTCCATTTAAACCTAGTAACTGCTCAACAAAACATCTTTCTCGACTTTTTTAGTGTGTAAATTTACTCTGGCAGAAATACTGGCTCTACAGGTGGTCTTTGTCCCATATCTCCACTGCACTGCAGGTGAGGTCAATAACTGAGCTCAGAGCTGGCCTTGATGATCACCAAGAAGAACTCAGAATTTCTTCCTTTGTGTAGAAAATAATTTATTTTTCCACAGTTATTCCATAACGAAGAATAATCAACACATTCCCAACCTTTCAAACATACTTGCAGATTCGTGGATGAGAGCAGAGGTCATTCACACCCTTAAAAAAATTAATTGAGACTGACTTGGAAAATGGCTACTGCAACAACAGTTAGGCACTTCCCAGTTTTCTCTTTTTCTTTAATTTCTTTGGCTGTTGTGACAGGTAGCAGAGGTGGGTTATAGAGTGTGTGTGCTACTGTGATAAACTAATTCAGTCATGTGTAAGGTTTTAGTCCGAGGCACATCAACTGAGACGGCGATGTATAATTGCTTTGCAAATCCCATTACAAGGGGGAAAGATAAAGCAGGTTCTCTGACTAATAGACTTGCAAAAATCATGAAGTCTGATTGAGGTTCATTACAAAATAATGCTGCTCAGACAGTGGGAAAATTACAAAGCAACTCCATTGCCCTGTGGTACTTCGGGCATATGGAGCAGAGTAAGAAGGATCTGCTGTCCAGTGGGAGGTGAGAAGGATTCAGCTGCTCAGAGGGCACATTCTCAAACTCTTCTTAGACTTATTGCTGATAATTCCCATAGATCATTGCAGCAGCTGCTGCACAGATCCAGGCTGGATCATCACCATTTCGTAGGAAGCCATGGAAAATACTTGAAATTGTATTCTTGGTGATACAGTGAGCATTTCTGTTGGGTTCTTTTATTTTTTCAAATGTAGGTCAGCCTCTGGCTACTCTTGCTTTGCTTCTGCTTAAGCTACATTTCCTCTCTTTTATCTGTTTTGATTTTATGTTAAAACATCTGACAGGAAAGATGTTTTTCTATTTTTTGCTATGTCTTGCAGTAAAGATATTAGAAGCTTATTACTTCCTTAATGTGGCAAGAGCTGAATTGTCTGATTTGAGTGTGTTATTTTTCTTGGTAATGTCTTGTTAGAGTTTGTGCTAATGTCAAACTTAATCGGGCCCTGTAGTTTTATGCTGTAAAGTGTGATTATCATTGAATTTTCATACTGAAAATTTTAAGTACATCATTTCGTATTCAGTTTTAAGTACTTACTTTCAGTGGAAGATATAATTTTAATCATTACAGCCTAATCCAGAAAGGCACATTTACAATACTTAGAAGTCCTGTAGGAGCAACTGAAGGAAAGACATATTTCATAAATCAAAATTTTAATCTTGGGCCTCTGCAACAAATTACCCCTGGCCTTACTACATGGCCCTTCTCGTGCTGAGCTGTTAAATGGTCTGAACTGTGAGCAAAACTCTTGGTTACAAACCATTTATAAGTCTGTCCTTCAGGGTCTGGACTTCAAAGCTTCGTGTATCCCACACACCACCTTTAAGTCTTCAAATAGACTGTCATCTCCATAAAATAGGTTTTCTGTGAACTACAGAGGTAGAAATTAAGTTTTGATATGTGCTTCGTAAACAACTTATGTTAGACAGACAGCAATCCCCTTCAACACAGCTGCTAGTTTGGTGCGGAAAAGCCAAAAGAGGGAAAAGTAGAAATGTGCATTGTACATGTGTGTGTGCTGCAGTAATTGCAAATAAAAGGGAAATGAATAGGTTTGGGGCTATTTATGTCTTTTTACAGTTAAGCCAACCATTATTCAGTAAAATTTTTCCAGGTTTTCTATTTGGATTGAAAAACCCAAATTAAAATTAGGCTCACCTTGAATAAAATGAGTCTTTGCACAATCGCAATGGAACTTGGTGGAAGTTTCAAATGAATGCAAAGATTAATGCCTATTCATAGGCAGTTTTGTGTGATTTCAGCTCAAAAACTAAGTGAAATTTTCATGGTGTCAGCCAAATCTTCCTTTGGGGATTTATAATTAAGTTTTGCTTGCAGGGTGAGGGTTTGTGAAGTTCAGAACTGACTGTGCAGGCTGCCACCATCATTTTGAACAAGCTGTGGGGCAAAATCTGTTACAGCTAAATAACTTTCTTCAGTCCAATACAGATAAGATTTAAAATTGTTGTGACAGAATGGATATAGAATCACAGAGTCATAGAATGGTTTGGGTTGGAAGGGATCTTAAAGATTATCTAGTTCCAATCCCTCTTCGATGGGCAAGGACAGTTTCCACTAGAACAGGTTGCTCAGATGAGACATAAGAGTTGGGATTTTATCTGCACAGATATGACTTAAAACTGTATTAGAGGAAAAACAACCAAATTTATCTTCACAAGGTACAAATATATATATACACATTTCTATATATATATGTATGTGTTATTGATTAGAGAAAGCAATGCAACAGCATTCAGTACCTCAGCTGAGTCAGACATTAAAAATTTTTGTAGTAAACGGTTTAATTAAATATCAAAGAGATCTCAGTCTCTCAAATTCTGTTCAGTCTCCACCCCAACCCCCAGAACCAGATTGAATGAATGAATGAATGAATGAATGAATGAATGAATGAATGAATGAATGAATGCAGTGCACATGTACCTATGTTTACAATTTTCTCTTGATTGCAAATGTAATTATGTCAAAAAGAGATTTTGGGGTTCAGTTCTTCAGAAACTGGAAAGTTATGCTTGTGGACTTTTTTTCACCCCAAAGGAATCAGTGTCTTTGGTCAAAGAAAAAAATTTATATCAGAAATCATTTCTGCGGAACAAATTTCAACTGTTTCTATTTATTAAAATTAACACAATAATAAAACTCCCACACCAGCACTGCTCATTAGCAGTTATTGCTTAACTATTATTTTTGTCACTCCAGTTGTCTAGGTGCCTTACAGACTTATGGGAAATGAGTCACCCTTCCCATGAGGAACTTCTATTTCTAACAGGCAAATCCCAGCAAAGGCAAGGAGATGGAAAAAAGACAGAATACCACAATGAGAGTAATCCCACCATCTTGAAAAGGATCAATTTTTTTTTTTTTTCATTTGGTTCAAAGGTGTATTCATGAACTCCAGGATCGGCCAGGTAATGCCTGTCTCTGTGTGGGATATATAATCTTTAAGCACGTTTTGGAAGAAGTGTATTTAAAAAAGGACTTGTTGGATTTGGAGAAGAAGAGAAATTGCATGTCAGACTGAATCAAGAAAGTGATTATCAGCGTAATTGTGCCCTTCCCTAGGGATAACAAACATGGTCAGGAGATGACTGGTCTGATAGCCTGGGAAGGAAAATAGACAAGACTCATTGGCTCATTTTCACTGTAAATGAAGCTTGACAGAAGATCTAAGACCTCTCAATACATCAGTGTGAATCACTAGGCCATAACCAGGCTGTTATTAGCTGGTAGCAAAGCTTTCCACTGAGTATTCTGATGCTGTTTTTATCTGACAGGTTGAATGGGAGCAGAGCAGGACTGGAAACAAATCCATGACTTCGTATCTGGAAGCAAATTTTCACAAAGACTGAATCAAAGTTAGATAAACCCCAAAGTTCTAGTTTATTTCAGAGAGGACTTAGTATTAATTGTTAATATCAAGTATTTCTGGGAACAAAGTATTTTTTCTGAGTTAAGGGTATAGCTGAGATAAATGTGTTTGCTTGGCTGAACTTCAGGGAAAGTATGGTGAGATGCTGAAGTGCAGTGCAGGTCCAGTGCAGGGGATTTATGTTGGTAGACATCTGACTTTATCCAAAACCTATTGGCTCTTGTATTGCTAGGCTGAATATCTCTCACTAACCAGCAAACTCTTGAGAATGAAACATGATTAATCCTGTGTTTCTAAATCTCTCCCTACAGTGCATCACAAAGATATGCGTAAAACATTTCTATAGGCAAAGTGTTTAACTCAGTTCCAAATATTATGTCACTGCTGTTTCTAGGCTTAAATCTTGCTTTCAGAAAGCATATCTTGGTCAACAAATAAGGAAGAAATGAGGACTAAAAAAGATTAATTATATGGAAATGTTTCATCTATGTTCCTTATTTTAACAAGCAGTTAATCAGCACTGTAGCATTTCCTGGAAACATGATCAAGTTTAATATATTAATTTCTTAATAGCCTCCAACAAACACTGAAAGTAATTAACACCCTTGCTACTTTAGACTGTTGATTTTTAGAGCTGAGTGAGTTTGATTGTCTTGAGAGTGAAAAAATCCGGCTACAGAAGTGGAAGCATTCAGCTAGAACTCCAAGAATTGCTCGGTGGCTGTTTTATTTACTTGTTTGGAGGGAAAACAATTGTAAAGAAGAAACAAGACTGGGAAGAATGGAGGTTTGACTAAAGAGCAGATGAGTGAAACATAAGGATAGAAAAGACTTTATACTGAAAGAGTAGATAAGAACAGTGGTCACTTGATTAGAGTTTTAAGGTTGTATTATTTTGACAAACAGTTAATGTTTATTTCCAAAACACACCTAGATAACATGAGAGGTGAATTTATATTTTTAAACATTAAATGGATGGGGAGGAGTTTATTTCAAAAGATTTTGGGATCCTTTTTTTTCACAAAATCACTGAATGTTTAGAAGTTTCCATGTGTTTAATTGTGATCCTCATAGCTTTTAATAAAATAAAAGTTGTATCACAAGTTTTAAATTTTTCCTCCTGTCAACTGCAGGAACAGCTCTTTATGAACTTGACATAACAATTTATTCTTTAAGTCTACTTACAGAAACTGGAAGAAATTATATAAAAAAGAAAATTTAAGTCAAATGAAAAATAGCGTTGATCTTAAAAAACAAACAAAAAAAACCCAACCACATTCCAAAAAAAAGACCTTTATTAAGCAAATCACTCCACCTTAAAGACAATCTTCAAGCCCACTGAAGTCTAACAAATTGTAAATTTAGAAATATTTGCTGAATCAGGGCCAGATATATCAGAAGATACAATGACACGGACTATTGATTCCCTAACTGAAATCCGAGTGGTGTTTGTGTTTCATGGAGCCATGGTAAGTGGTTCCCAGGTGGTTCATGGAACATTTTAATTAGAGAAAATTACAGAAAATTACAGAATATTTAGTGTTTTGAGGGCTGACAGTGTTCTCTGAGGCTTATGAACTGGTGGTGACCGTATTCAGGAGGTTGATGAATATGTATTCTTGGACTAGAGCAGAAAATTTAAAAAACCCACAGAATGGAAGGAAAAAGTGTATTGGCAAGAGACGGTGTTATGGATTTAGACTGGGATACTCCACATCTGCAGGTCAGCTGTACATGATGTCCACCTTTTGCAAAGACGTCTCTTACCTCAAGAAACCCCAGCTTTCATTTTATTTCTTTCATTTTATTTCTGTGGGACTTTTTTTCAGGAGATCTGTAAATTTGTAGTCTCAGTTATGAAAAATATTTCATAAATTATAAGTGATATTTTGCTAATTGGGGTTTTTCTTCTGTACCTCCCTCTCATTGGACACACAAAGTCCTTTGTGAATCATGGATTGAAAGTCAAAGTCCTTTGGCTGGAGCAAAAGAAAAAATATCCTTTTTCATTTCCACATCAGCTTCATCTCAGTGAAAGATTCATGTCTTGACAGCACAGCAAACTAATGGTCTCTCCTCATTCTTGCAACAGACCAAGCACAAAATATGCCATTACGAGCCTTCAGTTTCTGCCTCAACTTTGTACTTGAAGAATCAATTTTGACTGGAAATTACAGAGCAGTCAACAAGTATGATATTCATCTTCCCTGTCCTTAACCATCAAGTATTTTGCCACCCATACTAAACTAAACCACCAGACTTTACAGTCTCTAGTGCTCTCTGCAGTCAGTGGAGAGAGAAGTCTTTAACAGAGGTATCCAGTACAGGTGATCTGCTATTTTCCAGTTTACATCTTTCCCCAGTGAGCTACAGATGCAACCCAAACTTGAACTTTACTGAGTTGTAGGCTACAATTGCCTTTTTGACTTATAGAGAGCATCAAATCAGTCCACATTTTAGACTGCATCTATAATGTTGTGTCCATTTTTGTCTTCCCTCAAACAAGAAAGACATCTACAAACTGGAAGAAGTTCAGTGCGGAGCACCGAGATGGTCAGGGTTAGAGGATTGGCCATTGAGAAGAGGCTGAGGGACTGGACCTTGTTCATCCTGAAGATGGGACAGTTCTGCGGACCTGACAGCAGTCCTCCAGGAAACTCTGTGGAGATCATCAGGAGAATGGAGCCAAGCTTCTCACAGCCTTGCAATGGAGTTAATTTAATAGTAAGAATATGTATATATTCGTATCAGGCCCTCTCTCCTGTGACTATAAAATGACTTTGTTCAGCTTTTAATTTAAAGTCACATTTAATAATTCCCAGATGCTCATTCTCTGTGACTTTCTGTTCTGTCTTAGCAATCCAAGTCAGTTCTATTCAGGAACAAAAATTGCTGTAGGAACCTGATGCTTTATAAAAGAGTAAAATGATGGCTTCTGTGATAACAAGGTTGTGACAAGAACGGCCATGTTGTGGGTCAAACTATGAATGAAAAAATTGCTATTAATAGAATACTAAATTTCTTTGGAGGGTGTAAGGCAATGATCCTACTCACCTAGGATGAGTTTCACTTAGGACATATGAATTAAAATGACAATTTCCTCAAAGCTCCTTTAGTTTGGACAAATTTTTGTGCTGAAATCCTGGCTCAGACCATGACCCAGAGTGTATCATATCCTTAAATATCTAAAAAGCTGTAGGTTCCAAAGTTTGACATTTAGGCACATATGGAGTAGATGGAAGGCCTAATTTTCCAATTTAAATACATCCTAGAAATTAGATTAAGAAAATCTCATCTCAACTGTGGCAGTCACAGGGAGAACACAGATGTTCAGCATTTACAGAATAATGTTTCTGTTTTAAGGCACCGGTTATTCCTTGTTAAGTACCCCAAATCAACACATTTTCATTGCTTCCAGCATATCCATACCAGTTATCAAATTAGGATCTGCAACCATTCATTTCAAGTGCTGGCTTGGCATCAGTGCTTAGTGGGCAGCCTAATAGAAAGGCTATTTGCTAACAGATGCAATTGGTTCTCTAATGTACATCATCCGGTTTTATTCAGCTTTTACCTGCCTCAGTTATCTTTATACAGCTAATTCACAGATGCAGCAAACCATGTATTATTTCATTTAACTGAAGGATCCATTTATCCCAGTCCCACTGCCAAATTTGCACAGCATAGGAAATGCTTCCTTATTATTGTTAAGGGTGTATTCATTTGTTTCCTTTTTTAACTGTTATCACTGTAACAATTTAGGTTTTTCTTTGAAGAATCTAATCTTTTGTAAAAAATTAGAGACAAAATTACTTAAAAAGTAAAATAAAGGGTTCAGATTACTAGTTATTTCTGAACAGCACTTTGTGTCGTTATCTGCACCTTGGTTTTGTGGTGGGTTAACCTTGTTTGAACAGCAGGTATCCGACAAGCTGCTCCATCACTCCTCTTTCCTCAACAGAACAGGGAAGAAAACACAATAAAAAGCTCATGGGTTGAGATAAGGACAGGGAGATTACTGACCAGTTACCATCATGGACAAAACAGACTTGAATTGGGGAAGATTAATTTAACTTACTCTAAATCAAAATCAGAGTAGGATAATGAGACATAAAAAATTTAAGAAATAAAAAATTTAAGAACACCTCTCCTCAATCTCTCCCTTCTTCCCAGGCTCAACTTTATTCCCAACTCTTCTATACCCTTCCCTTGAATGACACAGCGGAATTAGGGATGAGGTTGTGGTCCGTCATAATTCTTCAGCTCTTCTTCTTCTTTACACTCTTGTCCAGCTTCAGGATGGAGTCTTTCCCACAGGATACAATCCCTCACAAACTGCTCCAACATGACTCTTTCTGTGATCTGTAGTTCTTCACGACCTGCTCTAGTGTGGGTCCCTTCCATGGGGTACAGTCCTACAGGGACACTCTGCCCTACTGTGGGTGCCCCATGGGTTCACAGGTCCTGCCAGAAAATCTGTTCCTGTGTGGGATCCTCTCCATGGGTCACAGGTCTAGTGAGAGATTCCCACAGGGTCACAGCCTCCTTCAGGCATCCCCCTGCTCCAGGTTGGGATCCTCCATGGGCTGCAGGGGGATGTCTGCTCCCCAACAGACCCCCATGGGCTGCAGGGCATGGGTGCCTCACCAAGGGCTGCACCAGGGGCTGCAGGGGAACCTCAGCTCCAGTACCTGAAGCACCTGCACATAGCCACATATTCCCCTTGTAAATGGCAGTCATACTCATGAAATTAAGAACATAACAAACATCAGCTTCTCAGATCAAACAACCATCTTCGTGAAATCTTTCTCAGTGGAAGTCTTCCAGATTTCTTGAAACAAGCCTTTCCTAAAGCAGGGAGGATAGCAGTCCCACACAAAGTGGGAAGTTTGATTAAAGCAAAACCATCCCTCCAGATATCCCTCCAAACCATCTTTTTATTTTCTTCACTATAATGATATATTCTCCAGTGTTTTGTTCTTCCCTCTACTATTTTATTCTGGATCAAGGAAGCCTTGAGACAAAGACAATTTTTATTTATTAGTCTTTGAATAATGACTTTTTTCCTCAGTGTTTTGAATGAGATAAAATAAGTCATTTATCCTTCAGAAAGAAAAAAACCCAAATGCTTTCCAGGGCAAATCTAGACTAGATTATCTGATCTCTGACCTTTAA
Source organism: Acanthornis magna (assembly GCA_036785705.1). NCBI lineage: Eukaryota > Metazoa > Chordata > Aves > Passeriformes > Acanthizidae > Acanthornis > Acanthornis magna. The sequence continues at coordinate 9,541,510 of JAWUZG010000119.1, read as the reverse complement.
AAATGGCGGTGGAAGGATCAGGATTCTCCACTTCTTCTTTCACTTTTTTTCATGGTTCCCAAAATATGTTTCCCAAACAGTTGCTCTCTCCTGCCAGCACATTTCCCACCAGGAGGGTTGTGCAAATGGCAATTTCCTTGATAACCTCAGGCTGTGTGAGAGAGCTGCATAAACAGACACAGAAAGTTTTTTTGTGCATGTTCTGATCCATTTTTTCACTTCCATTGCATCAGTAAGTAATTAACTGTCATGAAGACCAATCCTTAGAGGGCATCTTGTCTCAAAAAGTTATCACCTCAATAGGCAAAGCTGCACAAGAAGTTGTGGTCACCAGCTTCCCTTTTGTTTTAATAAACTGCTGTTATTTGTGAAGGTATCACTTCTCGCTGTGGTCTGGAGGAGGGAGGAAATAATTAGCTGCTGGCAAGCACGTGGAAAGGAAATACACTGTCATCATTGACAAATGGAGGGAGACACTCTCAGCCACAAATTGTTTGAAGTCCCACCTGCTTTCTTCAATTCTCAAAGGTCATCCTGGAAGACTGGGTGATGACCTCAGTGCTGGGGGCCACTGAGATTGCCCAGCCAGGGCTGGGGCTCTGCTGGCACTGCACAAGCAGCTGTACAAACACACATGCTCTCGAGCGTTTTCATCTATGAACTCTCAATTTATCTTTTTTTTTCACACATGAGAAGATCTGGATTTGCCATGGGTGGGGAATAACAAGAACCACGTGGTGACTGAGCAGCACTGAATGCACTGCATTTTGCCTCTTCACATTTCATGGCTGTGTCTACTGCTGGTTACAAGTATCCACTTTTCCAGGTCCTAGATGCCTTTTTTATGACTGACAAAAAAGAAATTTCAGTGACTTACATTTGCAATGCTCACGTCCCTCATAAATAATGCTGTGTTGTTATTAGGGGGCAAGGAAAACAAAAACGATGAAGTCAGGCACCATGGATAACCAACCAGCATGGCGAAAGGTGAATGCACAATCCTACTTACCCTCATACCCCAGGGCTTTACCAAGTCATGAGATACGATAACATTTCAAAATTCCCACTGAAGATTTTTTTTTGTAATGCTTCTAGCCAGCATCCACCTCACCTCTTTTCCTCTTCTGTTCTCTGTCAGGGTATCTATGAAACTCCTGACAGCAGGTAGGCAGCTGGTGGGTCATGACTGCTGCTTTTGACACGGGGAATGATTGTCCTCTTGATACCCTGTGTTCCCACCATCTGTCTGTCGTATTTGCCTGCTGTGTTTTGTTTTATCTTTGCATTGCAAACTCCTCAGGGTTGGCTTTCTTTTGACGTGTATTCCTGAAGTGCAGAAAAAGGTAGGCTTTTACTTTAAAAGTCCTGGACACACAAAGAAAATAAATAATAATCCACTTTTTTTTTTTGTTTTTAATGGCAAGAAAATCGCATCTGGGTTAGTCACGTACTCAGAGACATACAAATCTGTTCCTAAACCTGACAGAATTTTTTGCTTATAGGAAAATGAAAAACTTTTTGCAATTTTCAAAAAGAAAAAGCTCTTACAGCAAGAAATGAAACACTAAGTGCAGTGGGCACAGAAGCTGAACTAGAACATTACTTATACCGGTACCTAAGATTTTCTTTCGCAACAATATGAAAGTGCCAGACACATTCAGTAGGTGATATCTATTTCCCCTGTTGCTCTTTAATAACTGTTGCTATATAGCTTTTTCTCTGGACAGAAAGAGTAATACTCCTGTCCATCACACAAGATGTAACTGCATGCAGAGAAAATAAAAGCATTGGTATTGCAGATGTGTCTTTGGTTCCTTCACTGTCAATTCCACTTTCAACATACCCCTCAGCAACAAGTGCTAATATTAAACAATCAATTAAACGTAAGGTCTAAATTAAATGTATTTTATTTTGAAGTACTACGATGAGAATTTTGTGTGTCATAATTTGTGATTTCATAGAAGTGCTCCAATGAAAGTTTTTTAAAGTGGAACTGTTCCACAAAGTAGCAGTTTGTCTTGCAGAAAATAAAGATGTTATAAAATCCAAAGGACTGCAATCCAAGCAACACCTTCATGGTCAGTGGGCATATTACACTAAGAAGTTATAGTGAAGAGCAAATTAGACATGAATATGCACTACAAGAGCACAAAGCATTTGGTACCACTGTGCTGGAGTGCAGGCATGAAAAGAGGAGCAGCAATTTGATGGTTTCTAACCAAGAATATCTCTGAAACCTTATATCTATTTCCAAGTATATTAAAAAAATCACATAAAAATGAAATGGTTTTCTATATGGGAAAAAAGTGGTTCACTGCAGAAGCTAAACACAAAATTTATGATGGCCGTTCAGTTAATTACTCTAGAACTGTGCTCTGAGAATAAGTTCTTCAATATTTGTCATCTGTCCCTCTGCTGACACCAATAAATGGTAAATTATCTCCCTTGACCACAGGACATCCTGCAAATACCCAGGTCTTGGTGGAGGCATCACCGTATGGAGCATGGGGTAACTTCAGTGATCCAGTAAGGAATAAAAATCCTCTTAAAGAGATGTAATAGAAAGGAAAATATTTTTAGCTAAAAAATACCACGTTAATACCTGTATCTGTATACAAGCTATGTAACAGAAGAATGAATTACATTTTGCTTGTTTGTTTGTTTTATTAATGGATGACTTGTGGGCAACATATGCAAAAATCCATCAGCTCAGTGAAATGACCTAAAGATTTACAACACCAATTAATCTCTAGGAAAAATACAGAGAGAGAAATATTAAATTTCCATTCTACTGACAATGCAATAGAGTGATTGCCATGACTCCCGTTGTTCTGGCTCCAGCACCAAAATAGCACTTAAAATCTCAGGGTTCACATTTTTAATCTCTTTGGTGTTTTGGGGCATGGGATTTTTTTTTGTTTTCTATTAGTTTTTTTTGGTTGGTTGATCTCCCTAGGAAGTCACCCGACTTGGACATTCTCCTCAGTGTCACAAGGTGGGGCTGGCACAGAATAGAACTGCAATCAGTTAGAGTGAAGAGATGCTTCTCCAGGTAATACCTTATCAGAGCTGTGTGTATCAGTGATGGAGACTGTCACATTTCATGGTAAATCCTGGATGGCATAGTAGCACCACTGTAAAGAAAAATCTGACATTTATGGTGAGGTGATATTTCAGCTAGATGGCTGCAGAACTTTTTTTTAGTTCTGATTTCTGAGTTCGCTCCTGTGCAGGATTTCTCACCATCTCTCTCTACCGGTAAATACTGAGATCATTACAAGTACATTTCCTATGCTACTATAAATAACACCATTTAAATATTCATCTGCAAACATGTCGCAATAAATTATATAAAGAGTACTTATGATTCACTGCAAATTATTGGATCCTAAAGCCCTGTGAAAAGTATCTGATTTTGAAAAATCCATGTGTTTATTTTTTCTAATGTGAGAAAAATAACCAAGTTTGAATGATTTTTTGAGATATATCTCTGCCAGCCAAGGTTTGGGCTAACATTGTAGAAATCAATAGGAACTCTCCTGTCAATTGCATTATGTACTGGATCAGACCTGCAGAATATTATGCATCTATTTGCATTGATTACAGGCATTTTTTATTCCCACTCCTGGAACTGGCTGCAATATTATCACTGGTTTTTAGAAGGGGCAATGTAGCATGTCGGTTTGAAAGATTGCTGCCTCCAGGCCATATTAAGTTAGGAATAAAAAGATGTAATTTCCACATTTCCCAGGTCCAGCCTTATACTGAAACATCACTACAAAGCACATTCCCTCTTCTGTAATGCCATTATTCCCATCACACATGTGTCGTGCTCCATATCACTGACTACTTTGTGTCTCTGAGACTTTCCTTTGTGCAGGCTCTGGTTTCTCACGCAAGAAATCACACAGAATGTCCGGAACCCACAATTTTTTCTAGCTACTCTGGACAGATTCATATTTTGAAAATAATAATTGCATTTTAGAAGAGTGGAGCATCAGTCCCTTCTCCCAGGTAAGAAGTGAGAGGATAAGAGGAAATGGCCACAAGTTGCATCAAGAATTTAGATTGAATATTAGGAAAAAAATTCTTCGCTGAAAAAGTGGTGGCATTGGAACAGGCTGCACAGGGAAATGGTGGAATCACCTTCCCTGGAAATATTAAAAAAACATATGGATGTAGCACTTGGGAACATGGTTTGGCAGTGGTTGGTTGGACTAGATGGTCTTAGAGCTTCTATGATTCTGTGATTTTTAATCTTTAAGGTCTAGAAAGAACAGCTCACTAGAGGGTGTCAAAATACCATGAGAATTAAGAGCTAGGAGGTTCCTGTTGCCTGGGGATCATGGGAAGGTGGGAATAACTGGAATAATGCAGATTAGTAAAGAGAAATCTGGGCTGGGACATGGAACCCACTTTGGTCACTGGTTGTGTGATGAGAGGTCCTAACACAAACTGAGCTTCATGGCACACCTCATATAAGTACTGCTCTCACACAGTTACAGGAGTTTTCCAAAATAGCAGAACAAGTTTTGGTTATGCAAGGCTTAAAGTTAAATCTCCCTTAGTTTTGTCTAAAATGCTTTCTTGTATTTTAATCCATGAGTGATGACTTTATAAAGCAACATGCCACAGAGCTGAGGCTGCTCTTCACAACCAAGAGAAATTGGGAAACCTTGTGTGTCATTGGACCATAATAAAAAATAAAAAAGAATTAAACATACAATAATAATAACTATAACAATAGAAAATATATAGAAATTTTTTTTTAATTCCTCGTAGTTAAATTATTAGAGTGTGATTTTACTGATAATTGGTCAATTAAACTAAATTCGCCAACATTGACGGTTGACATGCCTACAGACCTTGGGATTCCACAGAGGAATTCCACTGGAAAAGAGTAAGAGAGGGCTAAAGTTGTAAAATCTCACTGAATTAGCACAAGAGTAAAAAACAATCATAAGACTTACAGAATAAAGAAAGAACTTACCCTCTTTTTAACATTTATCAAAGGTCTTTTAACCAACATCTCTTTGTGTGTTCCCCAACCTCTCCTTTATTACCTTTACTGACATATTTTGAAATATGACAATTATTCAATGAAACTATAAATAAGCCTCCTCCCCCTACTCCCCCAAACACAGTCTATTACATTCAAAGCCTTCATTTCTGTTTTGCATAATTGACATCATTATCTGTCAGGTTGCTGGGCTCAGGTTTGCAGTCATTATGAGATCATTAGAAAAAGGGTTGTAATAAGTTCAGAAGGCCAATCGGCTCTATTCTAATCACTGGAGAAGCGAGTGCTGATAGGGGCCTCAGGGAGAAAGTATTGAAGCAGCTAGAGGATTTTTAATGACCAAATCAAGTTAGGAAAATCACCACCTGTGCCTCAGTGAACAGGATAATTTCAGCTTGGGTGAGGGTGAGTGTAAAATGGATTTGTAATCACTTTATTTTTCTCACCATTCCTTTTTTTTTTTTTTTTCTTATTTTTATATTTTCTTAGGACTGGGGTTGGTGACTGGAAATCTGCAGAGCAGAGCAGCAGAAAATAAGGAAAAAAAAATCCAGAAAATAAGGTTATTGAAGGAGAATGAAAACAGTGTCCTGTAGCAGCTGAAGGCAGTTGCAGGTCAGAACAGAGGCTTAGCCAATTCAGGGAAACCTTAAGCATTTCAAAACCAAGGGGAAGCAGTTCTGTAACCTAAATATGAAAGTGCAGTCTTCTTATCAGTATTCTGGTGGGGACAGAAAAGCCACACCCTCAGATGACTCAGTCCATTGTAATTTAAGATTCTGAGGTGGCTGGAAAGGTAACTTGTCTGGGAGTGTCTGCTTTTCTCCATTCTCTCCAGAGGGAATATAAATGAGTAGCTGAGTTAATAAAGATAATTATTAGACAGTTAAATGATCACTCCAAGAGTTAAATGACTCTCAGTCATGACTAACTCTAGCAGACATAGGCACACTGATTCTGCCTCTGACTGGATTTCGTACTTGAATGAGCAGTTATTCAGTTTTTCCCCATGAAACTGCTAATCCTGTCCTTGTCTTACCCATCCAGACATCTCCCAAAATCCTATTGCTCTCTTCCACAGTGCCCTCTTCCCTATTGCCATTTTGCATTCTTCAGAATTATCTATGTAATGATTTTCAGAAAGCCTAGAGCTCGCTTTGCCTATGCTCATGAGAAGATGCTGTGGGAAGCCCTAAGCACAAGTTAAGTTATAATATCTTTCATCAGCACTCGATAGCTTGGGCTAAACACCATGTTATTTGTATTCACAAGGCTTCCAGTTAATATGGAGCACAGGCAGACAAAATTTCCATCTGCTTTGGATGCAAATAGAATGAGCTCATGTCTGCTCAGAGGGCAAGAGCCCATGTAGATGTATCCTGAGTCTGGCTTATCTCTTAGATAATAAATTAATCAGAGCAAGAGCAATCTCCTTTTTGTATGTTTGTACAGCCCTCAGCACAGGAAATTATGGGTCCTGCTGAGGTCTGAAAAGACCACTCCATTATGAAAACTGAAATTTAGAATGAATGCACAGTCATTCATATCTTCATTAAATAAATAAATGGAGCACATTAAAGCCAAGGTGAAAAATATTCAGCAGATATACTTTTAATGGAAAGATAATTTAATTGAAAAATAATCTGTTCGCAATATTCTCATATACACTATTTTATTAGATCCTATTACCAAGAGCCCATTTACTCTGCATCCTTTGGAAGATATTATAAGGAAGGGAAAATTTAGGCTAAATGAATAGATAGTATGTGGGATGAATGAATCTTCCTGTATTAATATATCTCATGTTAACAGAGGTAGGTAATTAAAATAATCTTTATAAAACCAGATATAAGTAAGGAGACTGACTAAGAAAAGATCATGTCAGGTCTCTTTTTTTTTTCCTTTTGTGTCAGACTGTTCTTTCTTTGTCAAGGGAGGTTGCTTCCTTGAAAGTTTTTTGTTTTTCCTCTTTTTCCACACAGAAATTTTTGACTTTATGATGAAACACTACCGTCCACATGAGGGGCTATTTAAAGCAAAGTAACATGTGGTAGTTCCCTTCCGCTATTTATACTATCAGATTTGTGGTTTATGTTGCTCAAAAATAGGCGTTTAGGCCTCCAAAGAGCACTTTATGCTGTGTGAAATTGCTATATAAGGTTACTCAGTAAATGGATCAATAATGGTCCTAACAGTTCTCAGGGATATCAGATTTTACTTCTTGATAAAATAAAAATATGAACTGTATGAAACAGATCTCCATTTTTTTTTCTCCTAAAGTTGGAGGAATCAGACCATCTAACCCCAGTTCATTGCCTTTGCAATCACTCCTAGAGATGCAGAATTATTGGGAAACTTCTGTTGCCACAGTCATCGAAACGTGCAGAGCTTATTCGATGGTTGTCGTTTTGAGATGTGTTCGGTACACATTTTTTAAAGATTTTACTATTTACTATTAATTATGTATTTATTTGGAAGGCCAGGCCCAGAGAGTGGTGGTGAATGTTGCTGCATCCAGTTGGCGGCTGGTCACCAGTGGGGTTCTGCAGGGCTCAGTACTGGGAAGTTCTGTTTATTTTCTTTATCAATGAACTGTACAAGGGGATCGAGTGCACTCTCTATCGGTTCATGGACAGCGCCAAGTTCAGCAGGAGTGCTGCTCTGCTGGGGGGTAGGAGTGCTCTGCAGAGGGGTCTGGACAGGCTGGATCAATGGTCCAAGGCCACTTGTATGAGGTTCAACAAGGCCAAGGGCCAGGCTGTGTCCCTGGGTCACAACAACCCCTGCAGTGCTCCAGGCTGGGGGCAGAGTGGCTGGAAGCTCCCAATGGATAAGGACCGGGTTCAGTTTTGTGCCCCTCACTACAGGGAAGATATTGAGGTGCTGGGGCATATCCAGAGAATGGCACAGAGCTGGAGAAGGGTCTGGAGCACATGTCTGATGAGGAGCAGCTGAGGGAGCTGGGCGTGTTTAGTCTGGAGAAAAGGAGGCTCAGGGGAGAGCTTATTGTCTCTGTGACTCCCTGAAAGAAGATTGTAGCCAGGTGGGGGTTGGTTTCTTCTGTCAGGAAACTGGCACCAAGACAAGAGGACATAACTTCAGGCTGCGCCAGGGGAGGTTCAGGCCAGGCATCAGGAAGAATTCCTTCACTGAAGGGGTGGTTAAGCATTGGAGCACACTGCCCGGCAAAGTGATGTAATCACCATCCCTAGAAGTGTTCAAGAAATGACTGTGTGTGGCACTCAGTGCTGTGGTTTAGTTGACAAGGTGGTGTCTGAGCACAGGGGGGACTCGATGATCTTGGAGGCCTTTTCCAACTTTAATGATTGTAAGGTTATTGTAATGCATATTAGAGGTAATTATATCTTTGAATATGTTAGCACATCTCCTACCTGTGAGCCCTGGATGGTCAACAACACCTTCAGCCCTAGTGTAAGATTCACCTCACTGACTTGAACTGTTAAACCATTCCTCCAGTCTCTAATGACTATTAAAGAGAAACAGATGTTTTTAGAAAATTAATACCAATACTCTTACTATTAATAATAACAATAACAATATCAATTTTTATGCACCTTGCCATAAAGACAACCTCATCATCTGGATCAGCTTGTTTCTGTCTGTTGACTACAACATTAGCTAATAGTCTTTTGCCTGTAACTTCACATCATCTGAATATAGCATCAACATTTTTTTCTTCAAAAACTGTCTTCCTTGGTCTTCTCAAATTTTTATGAACAATGAAAACTCCAGTTCTCTCTATGTAAAAACTCTGGTATTTCTAGGCACTGTGTTTACTCAGTGTTGACCAAAGACAAAGGGAAAATTTCCACTGAGCATGTGGCAGGGCATTGTGGTGGAAGTGTAGCTCCTGTTTCACCTAAGTTCAATAAGTAAATGATTCCTTAATTGCAAGATTATCAATCTGAAGCATTTAGTTTTGTCTACAACAAAATATATGAAATACATGCTAAAATGACCACAGTTCATCTTAAAGGAAAAAGCCTGCCTCACTATCTGTGACAGATATAGCCCTTAGCAACACAGATATGAGAACAGTTTGACTCACAGACATGGAGAATTGGCCTTGTAAAGCTCAAATTCTTCTTTCAATTCCTTGTCTAATTTGTGAATCATCTTGGTTCGAAGATTCATGTCAACAGTTCAATATAAGACATTTTCTGCACTCATGCAGACTATGTGCATGCTGAGATTTGTTCATTGCCAGAAGCTCTTTAAGGACTTTAGATGAGAACAATTAATCAAGTGAAAATTTATTTCAGTACGTGGTTTGATTCAGTTACAGTCTCAGTCTCCAGGCTCAAGGTACACATAAAGTTGTTCCCCTTTTTACCTACTACTGCCTGTTTTCAAACCTCTCCTGAGTTGTGATGTGTGTCAATGTGTGAAGCTTTAGCTAATAGCTGTGTTTGAACTGAAGTTTTTGATCTCACTCCTTCATTAATCCAGCTGGTAAATTCTGCTTCCCTTTAAGAGCAGTATGCTACTCTGGAAATTATTCCACTGGACAAAATACATCACCCTTACTCAAGCAGAAGTGCCTTGTAATGTAGTGTCATTGAATTTAATGACTGAGCTGCATAAGAAAATATTAATGCAAGTCAAATGAGTTACAAACATGGCCCTTAATTGGCACAGATATAAATGATGGATTTGAATTCTTTATTTTCCTTCCTTTATTTTAAATGAGGTGTTTGTACAACTTAATTAAGAATACAAAAAATCTTGTATTTGCCTGGCAGAGGCATTGGAGGCTATGGTTTCCAGTGATGATTTTGGAAATCCACCCTATCCTGTTATTGTTGAGCATCCTTTCCTAGACCTTGACCCAGTCAAAGACAGTATAAATCATAGAATCATACAATTGTTTGGGTTGGAAAAAACTTCTAGCATCATTGAATCCAACCAATAATTTAACACTGCCAAGTCCACCACTACACCATGCCCCTGAGTGCCACATTTACATGTATTTTAAATGTATCCAGGGATGGTGATGCCACAGCTCTCCTAGACAGCCTGTTCCAGTCCTTGACAACACTTTCAGGGAAGATTTTTTCTAATGTCCAATCTAAACCTCTCCTGGTGTAACATGAGACCATTTCCTCTTGACCACCTCCTGTCAGTTCAGTTGTAGAGAGTGATAAAGTCTCTGCTGAGTATCCATGCTAAACACCCCCAGTTCCTTCATCTGCCCTTCACTACACTTGTGCTCTAAACCCTTCACCAGCCTCATTGCTCTTCCTTGGACATGCTCCAGCACCTCTATTTAATAACTGCATATTGAAGAGCCATTTTTCTTTCAAAAATCCACTTCCTACAGAATTGGATGAACATTCACCTTTCTGTTGCCACGTGTGGGCTTGTTAGATGGCCTTTTCTGATACACAAATATTCTACTACTAATTGGACCTACTTCAATATATGTCAATAAGAGTAAGAACATACCAAAGGAAACACGGAAAAGATATCCAAGCCTGAAAGTTTACTTCTTCAGGTGTCTTCAATCTTTTTTCCCCTGCTTTTATAAAAATGAAAGTTTATGTACATTTTTTTTCATTACTTTTTATCTTAGAGTCAAATCTGTGATACTTAATATTTCCTTTGGACATAAGTCTCCTGCATGAGAGCTGACAGCATCTTTGTGGCATTTATTGATGAAAAATATGAAAGTATTTTTGTCTTGATTGGAGAAGCCATTTTGGATCATTTTATGCCTAGTAAAACCAATCTGCATTGCTAAACAGATTGCCCTGTTTGCTTCTAAAAAGCAAATATACTAAGAGAATTTTAACATACATTGAATTCTGGAATAAATATATGTTGTTATTGTTGCTATTATAGTAGCTTGTTTGTTGTCGGCTTACAAGGCATACAAACTTTCAGCTTACAGGCAGATATCTTCATCTGAGCACACTTATTCAAGAGCGGCTTGAGATTTTATGAAATTCAGTGTTGACAAAACACGTGCCAAGGACATATTCCAGCTTTTCCCCTTTAAGGGAAAGTTTTTCATCTTATGCCTTCACAAGGAGCCTCCCTGTGGCTCAGAAGAGATCAGAGCGTTTTACATAGGACTCTTCCTGTTACAGCATTCTCCACTCAGCCCCATAGAATCAAATAGAGAAGAAAACACATACAAGACCACAAACAGTGTAGAAGCAGGAAACAAGGCAAATGCCTTGCTGGTCCAAAGAAGGAAAAATTTTTACTAAATTGTGCTGGATGAATTGTCAGGTGAAAGAAGCATGACCAACTCTACATTTTCTGCCAAAGGCTCTGAGATTGCTGCAAACCAAATCTTGTACAGAAGTAGATTGAGAGGATATTGATAAATCCTGCATTTAGTGTCTACATGACATAGGAAACACACACAGCTGCATGAGGATTAGATCTGAGCTTCCTGGGATTCACCTAATTAGTATTTATTCTCCGACACTTGGCTGCTATTGCAATGTATGGTTGTGAGAGTGCTTCCGAGAGAAAAAGGAAGTATAAAAAGGATTTGCTGTTCACAGGTCACTATTCTATAATATCAAAGAATGGTCAAGCCTTACAATATTTATCTTAAATAACTAGGTATGCCATTCAAATACCTTAACAAGACATCTAATCCTTCCTTTTAGTATCTTATACTTGAAATACTGGATAATCAATGTTTTTATGTCAGATTTGTGCCTAAGTAATTCGTGCCCGATCCCTCCCTTCCCCACCCCCGCCCATCACACAGAGCATATTTGCATTGCACATTTCTGGAAAGTAAAAACTAATTTGAAAAAACGATAGTTGATCAGCAGTGTTCAATGCCATGGAGATTTTATTGCCTTCTTTTAACCAAAGCCTTGGACAAGATTCTATTTCTTCCATGAGTGTTGAATCTTTCAATTGTTTTGAAAACTGTAGCAACTGAATGTACAGAACACAATTCAATACTCTGCCATCTGATATTGTAAATAATAAATTTCATTTCCCTGTTTTTCTAGGGAAAACATTCAGGTGACAGATGGTAATTTTTAGGAGATAAAGAGTATACTACCCAAAGAGGCTTGAAAGGGATATAAGTTCCCTAATGACTTTCCTATGGAAAGATATGTCAATAAATAAATATCATAAACGTTTTCTATGAAGATTTGAATTATAATTTAAACTTTGATCACAATTGCTGAGGCCAAAGTTTTTTTTCTATTCTTCATTTCTCGGATGAGCTCCAACATCAAGAAAATGACAGGGTTGTTGTCATTCAAATTTTATATGGAATTGTGATTCTAGGAGTCATAATAACTTTATTATACTAGACATTGTACTCATAATTAATACAGGGCAGTCCAGATGCACCTTTTGAGCAGATGATATGATCAAAACACGAGAGGGGAAATAAGGACAGAGAATTATTCAAGCATCAGTGACAGAACTGGAACTGCTTAAGGTCATAATAACTCATTGAATCTAACACTTGTTATTGGAGAAAATAGAATTTCTGCTCCATAAGAAATCAAATGGTCTCTCAATTTGATCATAGTGTCGCAAATGTCAACTCTCACCATTTTCTCTACTTCTGGGATAAAAAGTTGTCCTGCTAAAAGGGTTATATGCCTAGTAATGTTCAGTTGTCATATATTTTTTAAAGGGACAGCAGTATTTAGTGTGGAGGGAAAAAACATCTGTTTCTCTGACTTCTTTCCTATTACCATTTGAAGGAAGTATTAGTCACCTTCACCATCCTTGCTTTTTGACTTCTCTCTTTGCATAAGTGACAGAAATGCATGTAGATATGGATGATTTAAAACCAGACATGTAGATATATATGAAGTACAAAAATACCTACTGCCCTTCATCACAGATTTTCTTTGGGTCTGGAAGTACTTCAGCAAAACCATTTCTGACTGATGGACACTCCTAACAAAGGAATATTGTAAGATTACACATTGCTAGGAAAAGTTTTGCTATGAAGCAGAATCTAAATCACTTTTAAGATTCTGCAGTTGAGGATTTTAAATCAAGGCAACCCTCAGCATCTTGTCAGTGTTCTACTACCTAAACAAAGAGAGAAGGAAGAGGAAAAAAAGTGTTGACTTTGCATTACTAGCTAAACACTCAGCACACATGACTGGGCATGACCTTTCTGTTCAAACACATGCTCTCATCAACCAGGACAATAGAGGATGTCAGGCTCTAATGTTTGATATATATTCCACACGCTTGGTGAGCTGGATATGGCCCATTTTACTTTCCAATGAAGTAAGCGGTCCTGAACACACAATCATTTCTGGTAATGGTTTGCTTTTTTTTTTTTTTTTTTTTTTTTCTCGCTTCTGAATTGCAGTGCTGGATGAAATATTTTGGGGTTATTTTCTTGTTTTTATGCCAAAGTTTATGCAGCTTTCTAACAAAGTCATTTGCTTTTGTGCTTGAGGTTTCAGTGATATTCAGGCTGGGAGTATTATGCAGAGAGAATGATTTCCTGACCAAATGTCATCAAGTGAACATCCTGGGAGCTGATGGATTTTTAAGAGAATTTCCAGTTACATACGAAATGAACATATTTGTTTCTTATAGAGATGAATCAGTAATAGGTTGTACTATACAAAAGGCTTTTACATTCTAAATAGAAAAAAGAAATAAGAAAAGATTGACCAAAGTGCTTTTCCAAGGAGCCAACATTGATAGTGATAAGAAAACTGTGCAACCAATTCTCTGAGCTCTCCCTGGAATCAAAATATCATTTGGTAATTATAAGGGTGATAAATTATCTATTTTGATCTTCTTCCCCATTAAATCTTAAGGCTTTGATGGTGCTTTTGATGTGCCACTGATGTAAAAACTGGAGAAAGATGGAGAAGGTGGGAGGCACTTTCTTGCATTGCCTCAAAAGTTTCATTCCTTTCTGGTGTCATTTCTTGTATCACATCAAATTCCCAGACCTCTAGTTACTTCTAGATTTTTGTTGGGTTTTGGTTTTTGGTTTTTTTTTCCAGGAGGAAAGTATTCTGCCTCTTATTTGCTACCTGAAGTATTCGTCTTTATGCACTCTGACAAAAAATCAGTGTAGTGGAAACAGGACTCCCTCCATTATTTGTTTTTCCCCATCACCGTCTTTCTACATTTCATCAGTGCCACTCTGGCCTCCACCAAGAAGATAGAATCAAATCTGAGCACAACTTATCAAAGACGTTTCCAATACCATACTCACCAAATTCAAAAAAGGTCTGTGAAGGAATAGATCGAAGTGGATTTCTCTGGAACAACTTTGTTACATTACAGGGTTCTTTTTGTTTTCAGAAAATCTTAATGAGAAAAGCCCTGCTTTCCTCCTCTGATTGTTTTCTTTTTCCTTATCTTTATACAAAAAGTTCAATTAAGTTCATTTAATAATAAAAATCATATTTTGTGCACATTATATACTTATAGTCTATGTAAGTGTACCAAAACATAAGAGTAATTTCACCTGCCTCCACTTAATTACCCTCACTAATGTTGCATAAATATCCTGTAAGCAATGAAACAGAAAGAATAATTTTCATTGCCACAATGTATTAACAAAACCTAGATTCTGGCCAAAATGTTGCAGTCCTGGCTGTATTTTTTGCTGGAGGTGCAAAGTTCTGTAGGGATAACTCCAGGCTTGCATCTTGGTTTGGCTTTGTATTTCATGCAAAATATGGCATTTCAGCAGATAATGTCTCCAGTCAGAGCAGGATTTCTAGCCAAATTCTGACACAGTGTGATCTGGGAGCATTGCGAACTACTTACATGAAGGCAAAGAAATATATTCTCCCAAATTTATTGGCCAAGAAATGTTTCTAAAAAGGTGATTATCAGACACTCCTTATAGGCAATTTTTGATTTTCATCACTTCATATTTGTTTCATAGTAGGTACTCAAATCAATGTCTGCAGGAGTCAAAATTGTTTCTTGCACTGCAGTGATTTGCAGAAGTTCCCATTTATGCAAACCTAATTTGGATACCTAAGCTCCACAAAACTAAGTACACTCCTCTCTCTTACCTTCTTTTGCACAGCTTTAGATGCATCCTCTCTCAGAAATTACATTCTTTCTTTGGTTATTTGGAGAAATTATTATACCTTATTGCCTCCTTTTGAGTGCTTTAGCTATTTGGCCCAGTACCTACCTACATTTTTTTTCTGTGATGGACAGTAATTAATGCTCATGGTCAGAAAGAAAATCTCCAGTGAAACAAGAAATAGAATCTCTGTATTTCAAACCTCTGTTTATAATCTTAACACCTACAGCATGCTTTGTCTTTGTGAAAAAATATTAAAAAAATTGCAAAGGATCCAAAAGCACCTCTATTCTACAATCCAGCAGGGCGTTATTCTACCGTTGATTTTCTGGGATTCATGTGTTCTGAGTGCCAAATAAGGCTCTGTCCGGCAACATAAACTTCACTGTGATAATAAAGTCAAGATACATATTTAAATGTCTATGACTGAGGCTTAAGAATTTAGCCTGTATTATTTTCCTATTCCTGCCCTTCACTGTTCCAAATCATTCTACTCCACCATCTTGCTCTTTATTTGATGTTGTATCTCCAACGTCATTATGGTGGGTTTTTTTCAGGACTGAAAGTTCCTTGGGATACTAATTTACTTTTCAACTGATTTATTTTCCTATGAAATGATCAGTTAGTAAAATTTTGTGCATTATATTAAAATGGATAAAAATTATAACAAAACCTCCACAGACTTCTGGAGAGGGAATTGACTGAGATCACAATAAATCTCTAAAGAGATGCAGGTATTAGTAAATTAAGCATTTCCAGGATGATTCCCTGATAGCGAGACCATCTGTCACAGTCGGACATCTCCACATCATTAAACTCTAAAATTGTATAGCTAAATCCAAACATATTTAGGAATCTTTTCAGATCCAGGAAAGCTGCTAAACCATGCTCAAAAATTTATTCATATAGTCCCAGTTGTCCAAAGTTCAAAACGTAGCAAGGATCATTCTAACAATTCAGTGACTGAACAGGAACTTTTCCTGATTCTTTTCAACTTATTCTTCACAAAGCTTAGAGAAGAAAAAGGTAACAAAAAAGCACTGATAAGAAAACACTTGGAAGTAAGATGCAACAGTCAGTGACTGACACATTTGAAATATAAGCTAAGGTCTTCAAACCCTCATATTTACAACTCAAATTGGCAGAACATTTCAATGTTTCTTTGCTTAGGACAGCATTAAACTGAATACTTCACTGTTTTTTTCTTCTTCTTGTAGTTTTTTTTCCTTTTCTTGAGAATGACACTTAAGACTACCTTGTACAAATACTGAAAATAAAATTGTTCCTAAACCATGACAGGAAAAAATTCAGCACTTGAATAAAAAGACTTTCTGAAAGACCAGACTTTTGTGAAGAGAGTTACATTCTGACACAGAGAAACAGCAATAAAACTACAAGCAAATACACACAGTTTTGAAAAAATACAGTTATGAGCACTATATCTCTCAGAAGAATGATGCAGTGATATTCTGTCTCAAAAGACAAGCCAAGATCATAAGAATTTCAGAGTAGTTACTAATAAGACTGAGATTTTAATTGAAGTTTAATGACATGGAACTTGCACTGATGCTCTTAGAAAATGAGTGAACTTTCACCTCTCAGTCCTATTTTCAGCTGTTGGCACTCGAGAGTGACCAACCCCAACCATGTGTCTGGGCTATACTTGGAAGGTCTGAGAGCACTCTGAGACAAGAAAGTCATGTTGTTAATTTAGCCTCACTTATTAAAATGTTAATGAAACTTCAGCCACGGTGCAGAGCCAGGACAAAAGGAGAAAGAACGAGAAAATAAAACCACTGAATGAGAAAAAATGTTGGTAGGCTCAAGTGAGGCTCTGTTATACAGAAATCAGGGGGTCTCTTGTTTTAGAGGAGAAGACATATACATGTATGGGATAGATTGAAGAAAGTTCATGGCTAAGCTATTATATTTTTCCTATTCCATTTTCCTTTCTTCTCTGTATTTTAAGCACAGACATGTCTCGAGGCACTGTGTCTTTAGGCACCTGTGACTTAAGGTCCCCAGAATATGCTTCTCAGAAACGTTCATCACTTTAGATTCCTACCTGAAAAATCAGGAGAGTGATGTTTATATGCTTTTGAAAAAATTCGAAGATTGTTTGGAAGATTTCTTACCTTGGAAATGTAAGTAACTATTTTCATCTTTATTTTCCCAGAAGCATTGTCTTAGTGCTTGAGGACTTTACCCTACTTATATGCAGGATTGTAGTTTTCTACCATGTTATGTACATGTCAGCATATTTTGCATTCAAATACAGACTATTTGGGAAGGCTTGTGTAGAAATAAAGACATGGTTATTCTGAACTTGTTGGAACAGAAGTGCTAGACAAGATGAGCTCCAGAGGTCCTTTCCAAGCTCGACTATTCTCTGTTTTTGTGCTCCAAACTCACAAATACATCAGTGCTGAATGTGCTTCTCTAAGTCTTGGTTTTCTGGCATCACTCTCACTTCAGTCACCTTTTCCTGAAGAGGTGTTCTGTGATTTATAAGCATGGCAGATTCACAGCCTCACAAAGGAAGAAAGTGAGGAAGGACAGAAAAACAAATGCCTTGACAGCAGGACAAAATGGAGGAGATTAGGTAGCAACAAATCCAGCTTCACCTTAATTCAGTTTATCCCATCATCAAAACAAATCCCTGACAAACATGGGACAAAATTTCTGAACACAGAAGAGCCTTTTGTGGCACAGGACTGTAATGAGACATCTGCTGTGCTGAATGCACACAGATACACCAGGGGCTGAGGAAGAGGTATTTAAGAAGACAATAAAAACTACCCAGCAAGCAGCACACTGCTGACAATGAACTGCTACCTCACAGACCACAGGAACACCCCAGCTTTCCCGAGCCACTGGATAAGACTTCCAAGATTAGTGACTTCTGTTTGGCAGTGATGTTTTGGAATATATTACAGATGTTATTTGTTTTACCAGAACATGTGCAACCTGGCAAATTTCTTAATATACTACAGGGCCATGTAGTGTCTTTACTAAGCTCCCTGGGGCCCCATTACACTAATACTAAAAACATTAGTGACGTTTACAGTGGTATAAAGATACCACTGTCTCCACCAATTCAGCGCCATGAGTTGTCTGTTCCTAATTTGACTTGCCTCCTTTGCATTGACAAAGCCTCACACCTCGTGTTAGCTTTCCCTTTGCACAGATGAAAATAAAGATGAATAAAATTCTTAGAGCTGGAAACCTTAAAAATAGAGACCAGTGAGTAGGCCTGTGTTTGTACAGTGCCTAATATAATGAACAATGGATGAATGCCCAGAAATCCTACATTTTGTCAGTTAAGAATAACTTATATTACAGTTATTTTGTGCTTTGTTTTACAATCATTATCTATTTTGCTCATAGCATCAGTCAAACAGTCTTTTCCACAGTAGAGAAGCATAAACAAAGATAAAGTAAAATAACAACAACTGTCAATTTAGGGTTATTTCCAGCCATGAACTTCTGTTCCCAATGTACTTTTCACACATTCATTTTTCTAGGCTGGGAAGCAAAAACTAAAATAAATTGTGCCTCTTCTGTTTCCATACATTGAGACATGTATTTTTCAGCATTAAGATAGTGATTTAGTCAACCCAGAGGGGTTCCAAGAAGCTTGGGTAGCAAGAAAGGAAAGCAACCCAGAACAGTGAAATAATCACTACCAAATGGACGTCTCTCTACGGGAGCAGGAAAGAAGGTCTCAGACTTGGTGGAAAATTGTCAGAGAAAACAGATACTTGTTTTTGACCAATATTCACTGTTTTGATGTATGTTGGTAATATTGCAGAGAAAACTTTTGAAAATCTGGAAATCCCTTTGCATACAATAATTCCGATAATCCAAAAACATATTTCACACTTCTGGGACATCATATTGTAGCAGAGCATATAAAAGTATTTTTTCCTCCACCACAACACAGAAAAGGTCTCATTGCCTCATGTACCCAAAGGATTAGAGTAAAAAAAATCAAAAAAACCCTGAAGAAGTTTAAGTAACACAGGAGATTTATTTCATTTCTCAAAGACAGTCAGTAGTTCCCTGCTTTTTCCAGTTTACCAAAGATATATAACTGGTTCAAATATCCACAGTGCTTGGGAGCATAATAATTCCCTAATATCTACCTTAATTACAAGTCTGCAAGACACAAAAATGTCTTTTTCTTTTTAATAAAAAAGTGTAATTTTTGTTTTAATATTCAAAATGGGTCTAGTTAATGATTTTACCATTGTTGAAGAATATTTGATATTCAAAACATTGGCATTTTTTGTCTTTTCTCTCCCTCTCTCTTTCTTTAAAAAAAAAAAAAAATTAATTAGTTATTGCTGTTTTCCACTGAAACACATATATTTCACTAAAATTATTGGTGGGAAGGTATCTGAAATCCAGGGAGAAATCTCTGCACACTGTAGCTCCATCTACATCAATAACCTGTGTGTACCCTGAAGCATTCCCAGACACTGAGATAAGCTGGCAAGGAGTCCTGCATCCATGTTAATGACCTGTCAGTCACCCAAAGAGCTCAACACTTGAAACCTGCCTGCTGGGATCCCTGGAATAGTCTAATTGCTAAATCTCATCCAGGAACCCTTTGGGAAGGTGCAGCTGCACTGGGCCAAAATCACAGCATAAAACACTTCTGAAATATTACTGGTAGAGGTATGTGACTCAGAGTGGCCTGTGAGAAACCTGAATTAAAACACTTGACATTTTGGGAGTAATCCAATTTCACTTTCTCTCTCTCCACCCCACACACAGAGAAAGGTCTGAAGGATTTCACATGCTTCCCAATTAGCAGAGGGAAAAGGACCAAGTGAGAAGGGACAGGAGCTGCCTGCAGTAATAGACACCAATTTATTACATCTGTAAGAGCAGAGGAGATCTCAGTGCATCTCAGGAGCAGCTTGCATGCAGACCTTCTCGTTATGGCAGCAGTGTGACCATAACCCCACACCATCATGGTAATAATTCTTCTGCATTTGAACTTGTTGCCATAAAATCACCTTGAATTCCCCCCATACTGATGGATGCAAAGATCACCTGTAGTGTTTGGGAGACTTCTCATGGGAGAACAAAACAAAACTGAACATCCCTCTTTTTTCTCATCTAAACTTTGATGGCTGAGCTTTCTGAAATTGCCTTCTTCCCTCCACCAAAAAAACATTTTTGTGTGTTCCTTGACCTATCCATTTATACAGTGAGTGTATTTTAATCTCTACTTTTCACATCCAAAGTGTTCTGTAAATAAATAATCTATCAATTTTTAGTTTTATCCTAATAAGATATTTCTGTGAAAATAAAATCCAAACAAAGTCAGACATCTTGCTTGTTGTAATGCATAAATAGTTGTGACATCAGATCATTAGGACAAAGACTGAAGCAAAGCAAAGCAAAAATTTGAGGCTTATTGTCTCTTATTGGGGTCCCAATATGGTCACACTTTCAGTGTAGACAAGCACCAGCAAATTTGTAACTGTTTGAAGAATGTGTGTTATTATATACCACAAAATTGCTTGCAATAATATCAAATGATCAACATGAATCACATCAAAACCCATGGATTTTATCTTCCTATATTCCAGGTGGTAAACCTGTCTGGCAGAAACAAGCTGCTCCTGGCATCGTCTGTATTTTGAACTGTCACCATCTTCATTTGTGACTGGAATCCTCATTGCCAAAAGTTTCAAACTTGGAAGCCTAAACCTTAAGTCTCTAAATATGAATATAAACACCCAAATTTAGAAATGTAAGAACTAAAACACTCATCAAATATATCTACAGGCAAGTAGATCTTTCTTGTTGTTAAAGATAAGCAGAAATTAAAAATAAGTGCTAGACTAAAAGTCAGACATATTGAGTCGCAATTCCAAGCCTGTCTTATAGGAAGACAGATATGTTCTCAGAAATACAGACTAGCATTGCATGGAGAATGGAATTTAATTAGAAAATTACTCTAGGTTATTTATCATAATATCCAGCATTAAAAAAAAAAAAAGTTTAAAAAAAATCTATATTTTGCCAATCACCTCACAGAAACAGAAATTACTCTCCCTTCTTCTAAAGTCTTCTAGATCATTAGAGACCAACCAAGTCAATCAGAATTAGTGCAAATTATCTTGTGTATTGTTCTATTTCTTTGTTCATTTGCTTATTTAATAACAAGTTCTAGTCTAGGATGCAAAAGTTATGTTGAAAAAATACTTCTAACTGGCAATTATTTTTAGCAAACAGAGATAAATTGAATCTCTTTAAAATGATTATCTATTTATTCTAAGATGTAATTAAAGACATCATATTTACTGTAGTAGGTGTCTTATACTCTTTTTTTCTTTTTTTTTTCACTGTGAATTTGACTGATATAATGAATCAATATCTGTGCTGTGTGAAGGGAGATGTTGCATCCTGTGTGTGTCACTCTCTGAAAGTATCCTGGGAAAGGTCTTTGTGCCTTTGCAGGGAGTCAGAGCAGTGTAAGTGTGAGATAACTGAAGTAAAGCTGCTGCAAGATTCTGGCACCAACTCTGTACATGGGATTTGTCCCAGAAAATTAAAGTGTTCTGTATAAGGCAATTTTCATTAAAGATGTTTAAAGTTCTGTCAGAAAAGTTTTGTTGGACACTTTTTGATCTGCTTTAACTGAAGGATTCCTATTATTGGAATATCAGATTTGACATTTCACATGATAATCCCTCAAACTGATTTTGTATTATTTTGCTTTATCCGATATTGAAGTTAATTTATTTTTTTGCTAACAATCTTATAAATATTTTTCCTTTTAATATCTATTCCTCCATTGCTGTCTTCCACCACACACAGCACAAATCTGCAGATCAAAGTAAAACAATTCTGTTCTATACAGTCTGACTCCTACCTTCTTTTTATTGCTGTTGCTCTCAACAACAGGATTTTTCTTCAAAAATGATAAGAGAGAATATAAAATATATACAAATCAGCTTAATCTACAGCTGTTTACCATAACATTTAACTGAGAAGCAAGTATTAATTATGAAAAAAAATCACTATAGCTCTAATACCTTCATTCAAATGAAATAAATAAGCTCTATTATCTCTACTGATTGAGATTATATTAGTGTGTGGTATTTAAAAAAAAATTATCCAAAACCATAATAATGATGCAAAATGGATATTTTATTTTTAAACCTTGAGCCCATGCTAAAAGCTGTCTGTGCCTTCCTCTGAAGAAAGCCCATATATTTTCTTTCAAGATAGTGTTTTACTGCATCAGATTCTTTAAAGAACCAAGAGCTGATCATCTCTAGAGGAAGGAAGCTGAAACAGAACAGTTGAGAAGTGTCCAAAAACACTCAAAGGGAATTTCAGATGCCCAGTAATTAGTTGTTTTATGGAGGCTCAGGTCTCACATAGAAGCTAGAGTCTTTCCTTGCCTATTCTTTGGTGTCTGCAACCTGAAATTAGACAATACCTTAGGTAAAAATCTTTACAAATGTGCAGTTTAGAGTCCTTCAGAAACACAGTCAGATGAGCACTCCGGATGAAGTAATTTAGAGTGTATGTGATGGAAGGAATGTAGAAGAACTGGCCAGCATTATGGGCAGAGCTTTTATGACTGTTTAGAAATACCAGGTAAAAAAAAGTTATAAGCCCCAACATACTAATTTTAAAGCAGAGAAGACTGGGGGCTATGATTGGTTTGATCATTGCTGCAAACGATCAGTTGAAAGGGAGGAAGTTTTTAGTGAATTTAAGCCCTGAAGGCAAGACAAGAGAAGGTTGAGATAATTGGAGAAGAAAGAATCAAAGAAGGAGGAAAAAGAGTATGAGATTCTCAGTTCTTAGAGCTGAGGAAAGTTTGTGGTCATTGAGGAAGAGGAAACAAGGATAAAGAATGTGATTTTGGTGAACAAATCAAGAGTTTTATGGTGGAATGATCCTAATTAAATGAAAGCCATATTTGGAGAATAGCAGGTTCTTCTCAAGACATGATTCAATATTGCAGGATAGACAAAACACAGAAACAGACTAGTAAAGCCACAGAAGCCACAGCCTCTGAGTTCTGTTAGCTGACTGTAAACGTGAAGAAAAGCAATCTGAACACATATCTTTTCTCTACACCAAGAATTCCTGTGTACCAGACCCAGAGATCATTCAGCCTGTCCTTACACATCAATTAGAATCCTCACATCAGGCTCTTGGTTGACAAAAATCCATTTCTTTGATATGTTTGTGTGTCATCATTTAATATAATAGACCAAAGTTCATGTTTACGGTAGACGAATGTATAATGCTGAAATAGAACATAAGCATCTATTAGTTACACATACCATTTTAAAAAGAACATCAGGTTTCTCCTACAAAGAAAGACAAAATACATTTTTTCACTGCGGACTGTAGGTTCTGGTTATATATACTACAGTAAAGCCTTCATGCTTTCAAAAAAATCTGTTTAATTAATACTGGAGCAAGGCTTGGAGGTCACATATACCTTTACAAGTACTTAAAAAACAATGAAGGATGCAGGATTTCTCCTGCAATACTGATAATTCTCGTGGTATTTTTAGAGTTATATGGGAATTCTTGCTTAGTAGAGGAACAAATGAGATAGAAGCCTTTGAATGTTGTTTACTGTGGTGTAGAATGGGCAGTTGCAATGATTTTCCATTTCAGTTCTAATATATTAAGCTATCACAGAGAATTTATTTGTATAACTCAGTTCAAAATTATTAAACTTATTTCATACCCCAAACTTGACTGTTTTCTTTTTTTGCTGCTTTTTATAACAAGAAAGGAATTGTGTATTTCCCATGAAATGAAAATGCAGTCCTTGCCCTCCTCTATTTCTAACACCATTTCTTTGAAGAGCTTGTGCAGGGAAATCTGTTAATTGAAAATACTGACAGGATCCCCAGAAGGCAAAAAAATCCAACTGAAAATTAGTCTAAAGTTTTACTGAAATATCAGAAGTTCTCAAAACTAATTAACTTCTCTTTGTTGAATGCATGCTAATGGAATAAAACTGTTCCATTCACCATGTCAACATAGCTGAATAGTTTTCTAATAGATTTTTTCCTCAGTAAGTGTTATCTTATGAATATCTTGCCAGCCTCACTCCGCCTGAATAGAGGTTCAGACCTGTAGCAGTAGTTAGGGATTTATTAATTGAAAAATATAAATAAATAAAAGATTCCCATCAAGATGTGCATATTCTTCTCCCTACCTTCTCTTTCAGCTTCCTTTTTTCTCTTTTTTTTCTTCTTTTTTTTTTCACTCTGAGTAGGGGAGCAGGTGTTTGTGTTTTTGAAGGACTGAAGGTCGTTCCTAGCAAACAGCTCAGTTTGAAAAGCAGCTGCTTAGGAGGTGCTGACAGCACGAGTCCTCTTGTGCTCAGGCAGTGAGGAGCTTACGGCTGCACAAAATCTGAGCTGCAGGGCTCTCGCTGGGCACAGTGCTGAGCTCAGGCCCAGAGAATAAATTAGCATCTGTAATATACTCAAGTCACCCCAAATTACACCAATTGTCAGATCAATTGCTAATTTGGAAACCAACACAAGGAATTTTTTTGCATTTATTCTTTCATGTCAGCAATTTTGGTATGATTTTAGGATTTTGGGGGGAGTTTTCTAGTTTTGTTTTGGTTTTTTTTTCAAATCTCATGCATCGAGGGACATTTCTTCCTGTCCATACTGCTGTTTCTAGAGTAGCTCAAGCATAGCCCTGAGATGATCCCAAACACCCTGCAGATGGTGCAGATGGACCCAAATTCCCCCAGCTCAGGTCAGACTCAGCCAAACCCCTGAACAAACCCTGTATGCGTATCATACAATTTACCTGGGCTGACCCTGTCCAGAAAGCTCTCAAATGTAGCCCCTGGGAGTGATTTTTGGCACAAGATTGAGCATTCCTGATGTATCCAAAGGGTCAGGCATGGTTTGGGAGCACAAAGACACATTTTATACATGACAGAGCAGAGTGCTGAGTAACAGCCAGTGGCTGTGTCAAATATTTTGAGCCACACTGCTTCATTCCCTAAAGAGAATTTGGAGGATAATTTTGTGTCTGGTTCCAATAGAGCCCTAGGCCATCTAATCATATCCATCATTGTCTGGAAAAGATTGTGTTACTGATACACAAAGTAAACATCCATCAGTTAAACCCAGGGAATCAGTGAATTTGAACCATTTATGCAAGGTGCTGTATTTGCAGCTGAAATCAAATAATTGATCTCTGTGTAGGTTTACATCTGCTTCACCTTTCATGAAGTTCATCACACAATAAAACCAGTTCATTTACCAAGTGAGGATTATTGAAATATTCCTACAAGTATTAAATAAATAATTTGCATTTCTTAAGTATGGTGCTTTTGTCCTTCCAGTGCAATTTTCCCCTTTATCATATTTCAGTCCAGTCCATGTCAAAAGGATTTCATTATCCAGATTTCACTGAACTTCAACCTTTCTTCCTATCAAATATGAGCTTATATTAACAAACGTGACCATTTTCAGCTGGGAGTGAGGGGGAAGGAAACCCAAACCAACCAAACAAACAAACAAAACCCAAACAAAACAAAACAAACAAAAAAAACCCCCAAAAAACCCCACCTAAACAGTAAAAAGATAAAGTCCAAATTGCCCAACCTAAAACTCCCTACACCTTTGAGCAACCTTTTTTTGCAATCCTCCCACTGAAGATAATTTAAGAATAGTTGTTGGCTAACAATAATTCTTAAAATACACTAAGATGATTCGGATGTTGTTTGCATCTGTAATTTGAATAATTTGAGTGTCTGCCTGTCTGCAGAACACCAGGTGCCTTCTGATGATAATTTGGACCTGGAATGGACCAAATTCCAGGTCCAAATTATTAAAAACGTGGGCTAACTCCTGGTTTTAGCAGTAGTAAGTCCAGGAGCAGCCTCAACCTGTGATCCCAGCAGTGTGCAGAGCAGCTCAGACAATTCTTCATCAGACAAAAGACAGAGCAATCCAAAGATGGGAGTGACTCATCTGAGGTTATGTGGCAAAGATAAAAAGTAAAGGTCTTTTTAATCCCCTTTTTCAGGTCACCAAGCCCCACTGCCCTTCTCATTGGAGATGTATTCTGGTCTTTGGATTTGATAATGTCCTCTCAGAACACAGGATGATGTCAGCTGATTAATGTTGCAGACAGGAGATTGCAAGATCACCCAAGGTTAATATGATAAACAATTAGAGAACTTAGGATGCAGCAGAAATCTTATTGTCTGACAAGTCTCACATTGTTACAGTGGTGTAACCCTGAACCAAGCTCCCCACAAATGCTCAGCCTGCCTCAGCATCAATAATAATTCACATCTCAGTGCTGTCAGAGATAAATTTTGCTGATCTCAAGGCCACTGAAATCATCCTGAACCAATAGTTACAGCCATCAGCAAGAGAAACAGAGTGATAGAGGAGGAAACACCCAGAGAGAAGCTCTTAGCTTGTGTTTGCCACCAAAGTGCTCTGTAGCTTTTAAAGTCAGTCATGAGAGAAAACTCTGACCACAATGCCAACAAAAGAGTTCCAAATGCTCCATATTGGGCACCCTAAAAGCGTTTTGCGAGTTAGAGGCACTGGGAGCCCACAGATGTCAATTAATTTAATATGACTGAAAGTCAATCCAGCCAAAAACAGGGATGTGAGCACTTCATCAATTCAAGCTGCTCCCTCCTCTTAAGCCAGATTTTGAAGGAGGCAAGAACAGCCCAAAGGACTGTCAATGCACATATGAAAGGAAGACTGGAGAATGGGAACAGTCAGAAGAAGGCTTTAGGGGTGCAACATGAAGTGAATTGACAGAGGAAAAAAAGAACTGAACGGACTTCACGGAAATGGGTACAAAGATCACAGAAAACAGCTGTGGATTGGGACAGCAGTACAGGAATTCACAGCATCAGCATCTCTGTTCCCCATCCACTTTAAATCAAGTGTCATTAATTGTCCACTTTTAGTGGTGCGTTGTCTTACACAATGTTCAGTGAGCTCTGAATTTAGGTTAAAAATGGTTGGAAAATTTTTGTTAAACATAAGATGACATGAATAAGAGAGAATGAGAAACAGCTTTCTCAGGAAACTGAAGGAAATAAATGTCGACCAAGTTTACTTAGTTTAACAATTTTTTTGTTTGTTTTAGGTATTTAAATAGTTTGTTAAGTTCAAGATTCAAAAATAAAAGTGTCTTCAAAAGATGAAATTGAAAAAATAATTTGGTATTTGGGGAAATTAAACAGTTTTTTAGCTGGATAAAGGATTTTATCAGAAGTGATTTGATGGGCCCAGCCTCATTTCTTAATAAATTATTCATGCAAAAGGTTCACCATGTCAAAACCCATAGATGACAACATCCAGGCAAAAGGAGGCAGTGGTAACATGTCAAACCTACCAAGAACAGAATAAATTCAGAAAAAGCCCACATTTTAAATGCCTGCGTTTCCATGAACTTTCTGACATGAGTAAGTATGAAGAACAAATTCTGCTGATTTCAGAAAATATTATTTAAATGTCCTTACTGGGGGGGAAAAAAAAAACCTTACTAAAATAAAGCAAATCTTTACATACTTTAATAAACTAAAGTTGATTTTATATCTTTTTTTTTTTTCTATAAGTCCCTTTACAATCCAAACATCTGTTCAGACAGTTGATATGGCCTCAAAGTGTCACTCTCATTTCTAGAATAGTGAAGGTTGCAAATAGCTACCTGACAATAGCTCCAGATTGATTTATTTATTATCATTGATGTCTAACCAGAGAGTGATGGGAAAAGTTTTTAGCAAGATGGCACGATTTCATTCTAGAAAAGTGTTGATTATCCATTAAATTTGGAATAAATATGTGCACATTGATTGCACACATATAAAGCATCAGCAGGATTTTTTTTCAACAGGAAAATACTGAAGTGTAGAAAAATAATTTTCAAACTCATTACTACTAAAAGGAAGTGTAAATCTGGCAGAAGTTAGTCAAATTTTTAGTGTCTGTTTCATAGGGTGAATAACATAATTGCAATCATCATCATCAACATCATCATCATCATCACCATCATGTCATTTACTTTAAAGGAAATGGATGCCTTTCTGTCAGGCTGTACTCGAACACTTCTATGGTAATGGTAAAAAGTTATGACAGGAGAGATCCTTTGGTTTAAAAAATTAATTGTTTCAGACAAGCTGTCAAGTTGTTAACACTAACATGCCTTAAATGTAAAAATTTATATACCCAGAGACCAAGATTCACACTTGATTGTACCTGACTAAGAGGTTTTCAATTCTATAATGATTTTTGGCACTAGAAATATGCCTGCAAGGTTCAAACACTTTACAGTAAAATTGCCTGGCAGATTCTCTGCAGGCTTGTTTGATTACAAGATCAGAGTGAATTGACTGGAGGTGTTAGCAGCAGTTTTAGGTCCTTGTTTTAGAAACTTCAAGAAAATACTGTGAAAGACCATGAAAACTTAAGAGCAAGTGGTAAAATGTCACTGACATCTTTCTTTATCCTAGATGTTGACTGGGTCCTAAAGACGATTCTGTTTGAGACTTTATTGAGCTTTGGGAGTTGGACAGTTTCACCAAAAAAAACCCCCAGAATAAAAAAACTAAAACAAAACAAACTAACCAAAAAACAACAAAACAAAAAAAAAAAAAAAAACAAAAAAACCCAAAAAACCAGAAAAAACCCAACCAAACCAAACCAAGCAAAAAACCAAAAAAACCCATAAAAACAAAAACCAAACAAACAAACAAAAAAACCACACCACCAAAAAACAAACAAAAAAAACCCCAAAAAACCAAACCCTGCACTCAACCAAAAAACTGAAGTACTTTGTACTTTTACTTTTTCTCAAATATGAAAAAAATAGGAAGATCTTATCAAGAGACAGTGTGATATTTAAAGCCGTGGATATAAATAGATAATGATCTGTTCTAGGCTTCACTTCATCTATTCTAGAACTGGAACAGAAGGGTATTAGGTACAAAAGTTGTGCTTTTGAAATCTGTCCTCCTTTCTCTGCTTTTTCTGATGCCAGCTGAGATTTGAAGGAGTAGCTCCAAATTACTGTGGGAAACGCTGCTGCTGGAGCACACTGAGGCCACACAGAAATAATGGAATGGAATTGTCTTGCTACAGCCTCCTTTCAGGGAGTTGTAGAGAGTGATAAGGTCCTGCTGAGCCTCCTTTTCTCCAGGCTGAGCCCACCCAGCTGTCTCAGCTGCTCATCAGACCTGTGCTCCAGAGCCTTCCCCAGCTCTGGTCCCTTCCCTGGACATGCCCCAGTCCCTCAATGTCTTCCTGGTAGTGAGGGGGTATGGACAGGGTAGGGACAGAGTGAATAAACTCTTGCTCAGGGTAGGAATTGTCTCCTTTTTTCACAGCCTGTGGCATCCCCACCTACCCAGGTGTGCTGGGGAAAGAGACAAAGAGCCCAAACCAACACTGCACAAATTGCTATCAATGCTGGCGAAAACCTTTTTAATTAAATGTCTTTATCCCAATAAAACAGATTTCACCAAAAGATTTGGTTTGCTTTTCACAGAACTTAAAATAAATCCCAAGAACAAGCTCTTTTTTTAACATGAGCCTTAAAGAAAAGGTTTATGAAGGTTTATGAAGAAAAGCCTTTATGAGGACCATAAAAATAAAAAGAAAAATAAAAACAACTTCACAGGAAGTTTCCTCCAAACATCAGTAACATATGCTTTTTCTAAAATCCTTTATTTTAAAGCACTTTTGTTGGCCTCAAATTTTAACAAAATGCTTTTACTTTGGCAACAGACTAAAGATAAATATGGTTTAAAATATTTAGGTAAAAGTACAAAAAGATATCCTGACTTTTTATATAATGAAAGCTTCCAATACTGTATCAGGGCTTAACAATAGTACATTGTATTTCATGTGGTGTAGTCTAGGACCGTGATACACTGGAGAAAAGGAGCATGCAGAAGAGAAACAAGAATTCACCTGAAGCTCTGCATTGACACAAACACAGGAAATTGGTACCAATCCAAAACAAAGCATCTGGTACATATTCTGCAACTGGGAACTTTCAATAGCATCCATCTTATTATGTGTTTTAGATAGAAGTAGATGGGAAAATGTTGGGGTTTGGCTGAGCTTGTAAGGAAACAGGAGCGTGTTAGATGCGCTCTGCTTTGAACAAACCCCAAGCTACCTGGACAGAATCTGTCCCTGAGCCCACAGAGGTCACCCCCAAAGTGGCAGAGGAGCTGGGAAAGGCTCTGGCTGTGAATATAAAATTACAGCTTTTCTTTTCTTCTCTTGTGTCAGAATTCCCCATGACCACAAGGAATCTAAATTAATAAGGATAAAAGATTGCTGTCCCCTCAGCTGAGCCTGCCATGCCAAGGTCAGCTCCCAGGCCATCTTCCCTATGGAGCATCCTGCTCCTACTGCTCCCAGCCGGGGAGGCAGAGCTGAACTCGGGGTCAGGGGGAGGCTGAGCTACATTTAATGCATCAAATAAAGGGTTTAGGGGCTCGGGAGAGCTGGGCTACTTCAGCAGTTCTGCTTCAATGTGCCATTTGTTGACAAATAATCAAGGTGAGATCAAAGGGCTTGGCAACCCAGAGATCCATGAAAGAGGGAGCATTTTCACATACAAGGGTGAACATCATAGGAGATGACATAGATTATTTTAAATAAATGAATAAAAATCAATCAATCAATAAATTTAATTTTTTAAGTGTCATTGAGGAACATGTAACTGAAAATACTGATAACTACAAACAGGGTCATCCAGAGATCTGACCTATGAATTGGTAGATTTCATGAAGTACCTAGAAAACTTCTTCCAAATGTTTAGGAGTGTTGTTTTATTTTTTTTTTTTTTTTAACACATGTGAAAGGGACTACTGGGAAGTAAAAAAATAAATGCATGTTAAAGGAGAAAAAGTAAAGGTATGGAAGTGACTTTCCCTTAAAAGCCTGCTCTTCTTTTATTTAATATATGAGAAGGTGGTAACATGAAGACTGATTTTCTTTTTTTTTTTTTTTCAGCACTGGAAAGCTCTATAACAAAGAGGAGGCAATGCCAGATTGATGGAATCATTCCATAGAAGCCAGAGAGGAGAGCAGACAGCTGGCATTAAAATTTGGGAGAGGAAGTGCTTAGAACTGCCAATGTACGCTGGAGAAAAGTAAAGGGGAAAAAAAAAACTGGTGCAAAATCTAGGAGGAACCTCAATTTCCATGACTTCTGTGGTTGAACTGTTCCCCCATGGGCTAATTATCTTCTAGCTCAGTAAGGATGTACAAACTCCTCAGGACCAGAAAAGATCCTTTAATGGAGCCATGAAAAACTCTAGTGAAAAAATCCACAATTTTTCTGTTGATTATACTCACTAAATAGGGGGTTGAACTTGTCTGGAAAATCAAGGAATATAGAAAATGACTGCTCCAGTTATCTTCAGCTGTGTCTTTAGCATTCTTACTAACCACTCTAAGAACCCAAACACTCATCTAATCCATTTAGGTAATTTTTATGCATCTCTTCAGCTCTGAATGGTGCAAAACAGAGACAGCCAGAGGAAAAACATTTCCTCATGTCAGGATCAAGAGCCATCCCAATCACTAAACCATGCATTGCCAGCACCATTTCCCCCTGTCCTTCTTTTTTGTCCCCAGTTTCCTCTCTGCAGAAATAAGAACAGGGAGGTTTGCCCTTTTGCCAAAGTCCATTCAAGTCACAGTAATAACAACAAAAGGACAATAAAAAAGGTAGGCCATAATCTTTTGTTTCCATGTATGTAGATCAAAAACTAATGTCAACTCAAGGCATAAAATACAGGACATATATATTAATTATAATCTGATTTCAAATAAATTTAACTTAATAGCTATAATGAGGGAACCGCAGTGTTGCTGCTAGTCCTATTTTTTTACTATTTAAAAACTGTTACTTAAAGGGAAGAAATTGTACTTGTCCTCTCTTTACTCTGGTGATTCTGTACAAAAGAAGCCCCATGTTTGTCTCTGCAATTAGTGCTCTGAAAACCCAATGCATTGCTTTAGTAAAATAAAATAAAAAATCCATTAATAAAACCAAAAAGCAATCTGCCCATTCCAAGAAAATATGTTTATTGAATTATATTTCTAATCAGGCTAAATTTTTGCTGCCATTACTGAGAGGGACATTGAAGAGTAAGAAAAGTGCATTAATAATCCAGGAAGTACTAGAAAATAGTGTTCAACTGTTTTGTGGTCATTCAATTTACATGCCATAACTAGTGAATATATGGCTTTTCCTGTAATAAAAGCTTCACAGTTTTCTGATTATTGTGTCTTCTTTTTATTGTAGTTTTTCTATTTGAATATGTTTGAATTTCAAGGGGTATTTAAGGAAAGCAAAAGTGGAATTGCTTTTAGTCACCTTACCAGATCCCATTTCACCTTTTTTCATATTTTTGGCCTAACCGGAAATAGCTGCATTTATCAGTTAAAAAAGAACTTATTAAAAATAAATAAATAAATAAATAAAAATAATCTTTGCATCTAGCTTCACAGGAATACAGAGCTGAAAAAGTTCCTTCAAATTTCCATAGAAATTATGGACATAATTTTTTTTCCAGACTATCAATTGGCGTAACTGTTCATGCAAATTTTTTGTGGTTTTAGGCACACCTTAGGAAAGGTGGAATGGAGAATACTGGAGTGATTTGAATCAGCTCATCACAGTGCAAAATTCTAATGGTGTTCTTATAATAGGACCTTAACCTGGGACCTTTAAGACACTTAATTCGGGAAGGAAGATATAAGTAGTCTGTGCTTGACTGCACGGAAATGGAAATGTGAAAAATGAAATAATTTCCTGATAGAAGAGGGCACTGTAATCAAGGATTTTAGTCATAGCTTTGAAAGTGAGGTTTTAGGAGTATAATTTCAATACCGACTCACAGGAATGCAAGAAAGAAATTACTTCCTAGGCTTCTTTTTGCCCTAACATGAATCTGTTTTCTTAATTGGATCTATTCTCCTTTTTTTTCTAGAACAAAATAAATTAATAGTTTATCATATTGTGAGAAGGAGGCAAAGATTAGAGGAAAAGGTTCTTTATATAATCTCTTGAAAGAAGACAGGTTTGTTATCTGCATAAATGTACTAATTAAGATTGTGTTGTGCTTTTTTTTTTTTTGGTTTGTTTATTTTGTTTTAAATCAGCCTACATAAAAATTGAGGTAAAAAAATACTAATATAACTTTCATCCTGAGTTTTTTGGAAGGAATTTTTTTTTTCTGTGTTTATAAATAGGGAGGGAAATGGCTTGTCTGTGTCTTTCTGGAAAAAAATCCTTTATTAGTTGAGCTGTAAATTGATTGAAGTATCATTGTTTCTTCTTTTTTCCTCTGGCAAACTAGCCTGAAGTTTTACTTATTCAGTGTATGTGGTGTTATAATAAGAATAAAATGTTAACATCAGTTAACATCCTAGAAAATGTGAGACTTCCAATGTAGCTGAAAGATGACTTTTTCAGAAGTCACACATTTCTGCATAATCTCACCCATCTATCTGCAGTTATTTTACAGTAATTAAAGGACAGATGTTCCCATATGAAATCAGAATCCTACGCTGAAAATCATCCTCAGTGGTTGTTTCCAATGAAGTTTTTCGGGATTTTTAAACACTTTGGTGGCCTTCATCAATTCCAGTTGAATTTTGCAGAGTACAAGAAAGATCAAACACTTCAAAGCAGGCAACAACTCCTTCCATTAACTCAAAGATCAAACTCTGCAACCTTTACAGATACAGAGACACTTCTTCCACTCAATAAGAAACCCTAAAAAATTAACGGCCCCGTGGCAGACTTGTGTTTAAAAGTGATCATAGAGTTTAAATAATTATCTTCCATGATAGTATTATGCAATTCAGTGAACCCATCAGATACTCCTGACATTAGCCAGAGGACAGAGGGATGAAACCACCTCCCCTTACTGCAGCGGTTTATGATCATATTTCCTAAGAGGGGAGGTTATTTTCCATAAATACTCTTCTATTTGTGAGGAATATTTTTAAGATTCAAAATTAACACGAACTTCTCCTGGAACACCTTCCTACTTCTTTAGTCATTCTGAATTTTTGGGGTCTGTTGCCTTAACACTTGAATAATGTGGCGTTTAATCTTCCCACTTACTCCTGCACTTTGTGCTTGATATACTGGCTTTGCTTTATTAAGACAATAGGAACTCCCTCTTCTTTAAGATCTTATTTTCTATCTTATTTTTATTTCTCCAAGAGTTTAAGACTCATGGCATTGTTGAGCCTTCCTGGTCTTTTGAATGAAACCAGTTGCACTATAAGGCCTAGCACCAGATATGATTTACCACTTTCAGTTGGAAAAAATAGCTGTTATAAACATTTTTCTCTCCACTCAAAATATTTATGATAAATTAAAAATTTTTAAAAAAGGAAAATAAAAAATAAAAAGCATCGCAAAAACACAGAGAAAAGGCAAGAAACCTCTTGCAGACTTGGAAGTTCTTGACTCATCTTGAAGCCAGTTCCCACAACCAGGAATGGAGAAATGACATAGCTTTTAGTATATAAACCTGTATTACTTATGGCTTTTACCCATTACAATTTATTGCGATTACAGGTGACTAATGGTAGGCTTTTCCTTTTTATTATATATTTCTTTACATTATGTATAGCTAAATTGTCATCAACCTTGCTAAACAAGAAAATGCTTGGTCAACAGTGCATTAAAATACCTTAAATGTAATTTTAAACTGTATCAGCAAGTTTATATGAATCTTCCAGGAGATCAGTGAGGTATTATTTCTGCAAATAATTTATATACCATCTTAAATGATCAGATAATGGTTCCCAAATGGGGTAAATGAGGATGTTTGACCTCACCACAATTCTTCTTGTTCCCCTCCTTACCCTCACTCCAACATTCAATCAGAACACAAATAAAGAATGTACAGCTGGCCATGAGTCATCCTAATGGAGACAACTCAGTGAGCCACAGCTCTGAAGAGGGGCTGATCATGATATTTTTGCTAGTAGCAATCTTGTGAGTGGTCATTCTGATAGTTTTTATACCAAACATGAGGTAGATCCATATTGGTCACAACTCCAGGTTGTTTCAATGAATTGGGAACAGTGTTCCTTGCTGATTTTCCAACAAATAATTGTTGATGAGTTCATGGATCTCTGTTAGTAGGAGACCCAAAAAACCCAAAACATTATAATTATACATATGCAAACAGTACTCACAATGATCAAATAATTCTCTTTATAGTGGAGTAAAGAAAAAAAGGAATACCAAAGCAAACAATCAAACAAAACCTCTCCCAGTTTCAGTTTCTCCTGGCGAGGACGAGGTTAACCTGCTGGTCCTTTCCAAATCTCCCAATAAACTTTCAAAAAGGAAAGATGACCCCAGTGCAAATCCTTCTTTCATCTTGAAAGATATCATTTCACTAAATTCCCTGCTCCTAAGGGGTTTGGAGGAAGAAAACTAGGCTGCTTTCCATTGATGTGTGATGTAACTACTGCAGATATCTCTGGCAAGCAACATAAAGTACCACAGCTAATTTAATTCAGTACTGTCAGTTTCCTCAGCAAAGATAGAAAGCAGCAGATCAGATGTAACTTCACCACCTAAGAGAACTCTGAAGGGCTTCTTTGCATTTTTTTATGTCTGGATTATAGTGTCTTCCCATTTTTCTACTGAAGAAATTCAAAGAAAACAAGCTCAGCTGGAGATATGGAAGTCAGCCCTGCAGGCAGATCATGGAACAGATTCCACTGGAAGAAATTTTGAAACATATGGAAGACAGGGAGGCTATTAGAGACAGTCAGCATGACTTCACCATGGGCAAATTGTGCCTTTCTAATCTAGTGGCCTTCTGTGATGGAGTGACTGCATCAAAAGACAAGGAAAGACTTATGGGTGTCATCTGCCTGGATGGGTTGAATTTTGTAAGGCCTTTGATGCAGTTCCCAAATCATTCTTTCTGCTAAATTAGATAAATACAGATTTCAATATTCAGGACTGTTCAGTAAATAAGAAATTGATGGAATGGCTGCATCCAAAGAGTTGTGGTCAATGGCTCAACGTCCAAGTGGAAATGAGTGAAAAGTGATGTTACCACTCAAGAGTTTGTATAGAGACCAATACAATTTAATATTATAACATTTCAAATCAAACACTGACAGTGGGACTGAGTACAGCCTCAGAAAGTTCACTGCTAACACCTCACTGAGTGTTGCAGTTAATTGGCTTGAGGAAAGTGATGGCCTCCAGAGATACCTTAAAGGACTGAACCCATATGGACCCCATCAAGTCCAAAAAGGTTCAAGGCAAAGCCCTGCACCTGGCTCAAGGCAATAATCAACACCAGTTCAGGCTGGGTGATGAATGGGTTGAGAGGCTGGAAAAGGACTTGGGATGTTGATTGATAAAAGCTTGGACATAAACTGACAATGTGCACTTGTGGGCAGAAAACCAATAATACCTTGAGTTGCATAAAAACAAGAGTGAGAATAGGTTGAGGGAGGTGATTTCCCCCCTCTGCTCTCATGGGAACCCACCTGGAACACTGTATCCAGCTCAAGAAAGGCATGGACCTCTTGGATCATGTGTAGAGGAGGCAACAAAAAATATTAGAGGGGTAAAGAACCTCTCCTATTAAGACAGTCTGAAAGAGTTGGGGTTGTTCAACCTGGAGAAAAGCAGGCCTCAGGGAGACCTTATGGCAGCCTTTCAATGCCTAAATTGTGCTTTTAAGAAAGACCAAAAGGCTTTTTACAAGGTCCCGTAGTGACAGGACAGCAGGCAGTGGTTTCAAACTGAAAGAGGATAGATCCAGATTGGATATAAAAAAGGACAAAAAGAGGTGGTGAGACACTGGAACAGGTTGTCCAGAGAAGTTGTGAATATCCCATCACTGGAAGTCTTCAAGGTCAGGTGTAATGGGACTTTAAGCAACCTGATCTAGTGAAGAGTGTTCCTACCCATGGCAAGGTGGTTGGATTGGATTATATTTAAAGGTCCTTTATGATCCACACGATTCTATAAAGTGTTGCTTCAGCACATGGGGAGAATATGCACAATGGAATGGACAGTTTGAACTGCATGTCAATGTCTTCATTTTTATCTGCTATAGGTAATCCCTCAGCTGTATGAAATGATGGAATTCAAAGACAATGAGGAAAAGCAAAGCGAAAATAGCAACAGACATAGAAAATAATATTTTGAATCCTGTTATATTCTAGTCCAAAAAGTATGTCACTCCTGGTTTTCTATGCACGGGTCTGATTACTTTGGGTCAGCCTGACAAAGATATTTGGCACCTGATTAAATTTACAAATTAGGTGGGTACTGAAATATTATTAAGATCAATTACATGTCTCCTCAGTATTTAAGATGTCTCTGAAAAGCCTGGCAAGTACCTATCTGCATAATCAGGAGCAAAAACAACTTTGAAAAATATGCCCCTAACCCCTAAACCAGACTTTGAGAGAACCAACATCAGGCAGAAATGGTCAAAGAGAATAACTAATAAAATGGAAGGGGATATGGACCTTAAGGAGGCAGAGATAGATAAGATATGATGACAAAAAAAAAGTCCTGATGGTTATTAAAAGAAAAAGAAGCGAGTTTTAATTTAATCTGTCAGAATAAATAGCCAAAAATCACAACATAAAACCGGGCATATACAAAGTTTGCCATACACAGAAGCTCTCCCTATTAAAAATTTGCATCTCCTCTTAGAACGTGTTTGCCACAAGATGTCTAACTTTTCAGAGTAAAACACACTTATGTTTTTTATATACATGATAATCATCACAAATTACAGTTACATGGGTTCAAAAAACCAGAACTGTAAAACCAACCAAATAAACCCCCCACCTTTTGACATATATGAATATTATATTTACAGCCTGGAGTTAAGGGAAAAGTTCCTCTATGGTTGAGTTACTTCATCTTTGTCAACATTTCTTTGTGGACACCAATATTGGTATTCAACACTGACAGAGGTTAGATATGATCCTAGTGGACCCTGTCCAGGCTCCTCCAGCACAGAAAATCTCACGTTTGCATGATAATTTTTGATCTTCCCATACTCAGAACATGACTGGTGAAAGATGCAGTGAAGGGATGGTGACAGTCCTGGCTAAGGGGTGTCTGTTTGATAAAAGGTGAAGGGGGAAGCAGAATGTAACAGACATCTTCTTACAGGAGAATGGATGCAAAGACAACTGGAACATTAAGAATGGTCAAGATCATTGACTTGACTGATTCCCAAATTGCTGAGGCTGAGACAATCTTCCTGAATGCTGCTGTTGATCTGGCTTTCTATAAGTGATTTAATGCTTTTGTACTTCAGTCACTCTGAGTATACACCATCCAGAACACAGATATTCTTCTTCTAGCCCCAGTCCAGCCATGTGGTGAGACTGGATCTGCTATGGTTTCCTGCATTTCCGCTATTTGTTTTTGCTCACCTACCTACTGCACAAATTCATTGTGTTGGTGTTGATTCTTCTATTTTTTTTCTGTCCATCTCATCTGTTGCCTAACACACTCAAGGTGTGCTAAGGAAACTTTTTCCCCTTTTTGTAAAAACAAATTGGGAAAAGAGAATGAGAAAAAAAATAGAGATGGTGTCTAATTTTTGGTCCTATTCCCCTGTATTTCAAGCAACCACTTTAGTTCCTTCTCAGGGCAGCACAGAGAAGAGCAGATGTTTCCTGGCTAATCCCAGCTGCAAGTCAGGATTATGAAGCCCACATCGCCTCAGCTGGGGCCATTGGGTCATCTAACACAGGCAATAGTCTACAGGATGGGCATGTGTTTTGATAAATCCAGTGCTAAACTAGTATTGATCATGACAATAAATCAAGCAGTTTTATGTCTGCCATCGGGGAAAGGCATTCATTTTTCTTACAATAGATTTAATCACTCAGGAAAAGTAATTTTCATAACAGTTCCAGTATTTCTTGCAATAACACCGGCCCAAGGTAGAATTTCATGTTTAAGTTACCTCCCTATATTCTAGATATTTTCACTTAGCATCCCAGCTCTCAAAAGCATCTTACCTTTGTTCTTTTACCTTAATTGACCAGTCATTTCTAACCCACCTTCACCTAAGCAACAGTGAAACTTTGCTCCGCTTAGGCTTCCTGGTCTCCTGTTATTTCTTTGAGTCCACCAATTAAGGTATTTTTCTACTTTTGCTCTGTGTGCCATGCAGAGTTGAACTCTTGTTCCACTTCCCCCAGGCATTTCCCTTTCAGTGAGAGGCAAGGCAATCTCCAGTTGCATAGATCTCCTTAATGCAGAAGCACTTGTACTTTAGCTCTAAGGACAGCAGCTGAAATAGATAGAGATTATTTTCAAGTTCCTCTACAGAGCATTCCCAGAAATACCTGTGTTTGCTCCACAAGACTAACTAGAGAAGGCTTAAAAGAAAACCCACTGGCAACAACTTCCACTGCAGACAGAGGCTGCATCCCTGCATTTAGAAATCTCCTAGCTCTCATTAGTGTAGCTTCATTTCAGGCTGCCTAAGAATGTGAAAGCCACTCACATCTGCAATTGCACAAAAAAATCCCTACTAGTCCTGCTTTGAAATTAGGGGTCAGAGCAGATATTTTCAAGAGAGCTATTCAGAGAGTGTATAAATTCTGGTTTGATTTACAGATCTTGCTGGCACAGTTCTGTCAGTGACATTACCTTCAGTTATTCCTGCACAATACTTAAGTGCAATAAAGCCTAATCCAAAGGGGGAAAAAAAAAGAAAGTCTTCCTGGACATCAAAGCTTTGTCACTGCCACGATAAAATGTAATATCCAGCTTTAACTCACTCAAGATCATTACAATCCAACAAGTAACACAGGAAAAGAGACAGAGAGACAAATATTTGGAGAGGAATAATGCCTTATTGCAGAAATGGAAAGATTTTCATTGCCTGTTCCTTTGTCCTTTATAAAAATAGATCTCCTGATCCTGATGTTATACATTTATATTGAGAGTCATCTGAACACTGAGGTCCCGGCTCTAATGTATAAATACACACAGAAGTACTCTGAGAGAGTGAAGACCTCCTGCACAGGTCTTTAGTTTTTTGTTTTGCTTACAGTACTTCTGTGAAAAATTACCCAATCATGTCACTTTTCACGATTTTTAGCAGGACAGAGGGTGTAGAAAGGATGCAAGGTCTTAACAAAGAGAAGTCTGTGCCTAATTCATTCTCTCAGCTCCATCTCTAAAACATTTAACAAGGAACCCTCAAATGTAAAGCCATAGTAGGAAAATCAGCTGAAGAAAAGACAGTCCCTGGGAAAAATATCCTGAAGTCAAGGAAATAGTAGGCCAGAATTTTTTCCGCTGTGTATGTAGTGAAATATCTTCATTAATGGAAATAAGAACATATTTCTTCTTTTATCTCACTAGAGAAAAAGAAATCCTTTTCTTGTTCCTGGATAGATAATGTAAAGACCTTCAATGGCAAAAAAGGTAAATGGATATGAGAAAATTTAAACAAATATGTGATAAAGACAAGGTTCTTAATTTTGTTTTTGGTGATGACACCACTATCTGCAAACTATCCCATAACTGCTGAGTGAGCAGGTAGATCAGCAGTCCCAAAATAGGAAAGGGATTTACCCTAAACTTTTCTGAACAAGCCTGTATGTAACTCATAATAAATTCTTTCTTTTGTCAAAGTCAATACTTGGTGGAAGCTGAAAATATTCCAGTTTCTACAGATCTGGAGGTAAGATTCCTGGGGTCAAGAGTAGCAGAGTGCCTTGACAAAAGGGAATGTCAGTGTTGGATAGGAGGCATAGTCCTCCCAGTTCTCTTTCCACAGACAATTCCAGCCAAGGTAATGTTCACAGTGACCATCTAGAAAGTGAGTGGAGTGAATAAAACTGGGTTCTGGTGGGGGGTTATCTCCGAGGAAGGTTGTCCCTTCTCTCTCTTTCAATTCCTTCCCCTGAAATTAACATTGTAATAAAATCAGAGCTGTCTCTCCTCATCTCTAATAACAGGGCATGAGTCCCAGGTGGTTTCATGTGCTTTTGAGTTTCTTTTACATATCTCCCTAAAAAATGCACTTGGTATCTGATTTTTTAAAAAATTATTTACTTGTGCCTCATGAGAGGCCACCTTATTTACTATTCCTTTCTGGTCCACTCAGGCATGCTGGCAAAGGGGGAGTCCGAATGCACAGAGCAAAGGTCAGTGAAACATCTGCTTTCCTGGTCTTGTTATTACCAGTATGCTCTTTTCCAGCTTCTGTTGTTCCGGAAATCTTTCAAGCATATAATGGGTAAAGTTCCCTCATATCTGAACCTTCAGCTCCAGCTGACACCTCAGTAATTTGTTTCCCATAGCAACTCATTTGGGATTCTTGACCTTGATGGAATGGCTAATGCGGCCATGTGGCCAACCCCACTTCAGCACTGCGGAGAGCTTGTGAGCAAAGCAGGACAAGTGTGTTTGTTTCACAGCCTCGTTTTGTGTTGGGTGCCTTCATTTTATTAACCCTGCTTTGCTCTGGTTTCAGCAGTAGTGCCCCATAGAAAGAGCTTCCTCTCAGATTTCTTAGTTTTAAAAAAAGAGACACATTTCAATGGATGGTTTTAGCAGGTTGATGTAAAATCAGACATCAGACATTCCGATGTTAAATCAGAATTCAGGGCACCTGCATTTTATGAAGGTGAGATGGAATCAGAGTGTTTCTGGTGCAATTCCAACATCTCTGATGAATTCTCTATGAGCAGCATTGCTTATTTTTCATGGGCAAGACAAGAGCTGAGCAATTCCAGAAGACATTTAAATGTAAGTATTTCTGAAGAGAGGTGTAGTGTAAGACAGCAGGATGATGTTCAGATTCTCTGTTATTCCTTTATAAGAAAGTCTGTCAACTTTATAATTAAGGAAACAGTTTCTTATTTTCACTGATATTTTAAGTGTCAATGAAAATTTACCATTGACTTAAATAAACCATGATTTTAACAATGCTTTACTTAAAATTTAAGCACATAAGTACATTAAGCTGAACATTAACATTTTAAAGTAGATAATGTTTTTAGGGTGTGTAAAAAAATATTTTTATGAGTAAAACTTCCATTTTCTTTCCTGAAAAACAGGAGCAACTGAAAATGGAAAGAGAAAATATTTTGCC
Organism: Acanthornis magna; assembly: GCA_036785705.1. Classification (NCBI taxonomy): domain Eukaryota; kingdom Metazoa; phylum Chordata; class Aves; order Passeriformes; family Acanthizidae; genus Acanthornis; species Acanthornis magna. The sequence goes on along the minus strand of JAWUZG010000119.1, from coordinate 9,499,276 downwards.
AGAAAATCAGAAATTTTCCATTTAGAAATGCTTTAAGTGAACTCATGAGCCAGTCAGTCCACTAGACTCCAGCTCCTGATGTCATGGAATGAATTTCCTGTTTGTCTAAAATACCCAGAATACAGAGACGATAATTTAATAGATGATGACAGCCTGGATGAAAAGAAGTGTCAGAATATCATGGGCAAAAGGATTTGTCATGGAGTTTGACTCACAGAGAGGAAGAGGATATATCAGGTATCAGATGTTTAACTTGCATAAAGCAGAGAGAAAGCATTGCTAGATTGAATAATCAAAAAAACAAAAAAAAAACCCAACCAAACAAAAATCAGAGATTTTTCTTAATGAGACATTGTTGAAAAAGAAGAAAAAAATATAACTGAAAATATTCCCAACATTATGTGTTTGGTGACTTCATTTGAATAAAGCTTATATATTAAGCTGATTATAAAGAAAAATGTATTTCTGTTTTAAGAAGAAGGAAAATGCACGATTGCATGTATGTGTGTGACAGGGAACATATTTCCTCCTCAGAACTACACCACAATTTAGTGACAGCAAGGGGACTTAGATACTGTCAGGGGGGATTGAATCCTGGGTCCTGTGTTAATGGATTATGAGGTTTTTGATGGTTAAACTCTGCTTCATGCAACAGTTTAACTGTGCAGTCCTTAAAATTTCTTTTGATTCAAACACTTTTTGATTCAAAAGTGGTTGTGAAAAAAAACCCAAAAAAAACCCCCACACAAAAGTAGAAGGAAAAAAAATGAACAGAACTGAAGTCATCATGCAATATCCATCATACCCACAGGATAAAAACAGTGAGCAGCCTGTGAACAGTAATTGTAACATAGACTACAGTCAGCAGAACAGCTGGAATGAGAAATCAATTATTCAGCTAGAACAGACAATGTGCAATTATTAAATTATGAGTGATTATTATATGTTGGCTTGCATCTTAAAGCCCGCACTGTGAGAAATGCTGTGACTCTGCAAAGGAAGCAACAGAAAGGTTTCCTGGGTCTGCTCTGTGCCATTGTTTAGCAAACAAAAGACCCTCAGAGAGCACAGAGCTTTCTGCTTACACAGCTAAGATGCCAATCCAACCACATTTGTGAAGCTAACTTGCAAGTGGAATAACAAAATTCTGTCACCTCTGTACAATAATATCAATATTATGTAAAAAAATATCAATAATATGTACTTAGTACCTTTCAAGCCAGAGGAACCAACATTCTTCATATAAAATCATTCACATATACACTGATATAAAATCAGTAGCAGAAAAAAAATCCTGTATCCTTGTATCCTAACTCTTGTCATGGCAACCTGACTGTAGTGCTCCTCCATCACTCTCTTTCTTCTCTGCAAAATAGTACATATGATGTACTGATTCATCAAGAGCGTTAATTATCTTTGGTCTGAACTGAGCCAAAGCTTGAGTTTCCTAAGTTTTCCTCTGGCAAAAGAGGTCACCTTTGCTTTGGCCTTTATTTTGTTGTACACCCCCCAGATTACTATCAGCTACCCATTACTATTGATTTTAAAAGAAAAAAAAACTGAACGACAGCAACAACAACAACAACAAAAAAGCCAAATAACTTTTCCTCATCCTTTTCTGGAACCATAAGGCTACCCAGAGTGAGAGAGGGACGTTGTCTTTTATACTCACAGCAAATCCTGCACTGCAAGATTAACTGGGCACGGTTTCACAAACCAGTGCCACATGGAAACGTGCATATGTTCTGAAAAGCACCATGTCATTTACACAGTTCAAGTGGGTGCAGGTGAGAATTAAACAAACATCAGCTCTAAGCAGCTTCTCAGCTTTTCATGCATTTAACAGATTGGCCTGTGGTGTACAGGAAAGACTATTGTTACTTTTAATCTCCTTTCAGTGTAGGGAGCTACTGCTCTCCCTCCTGCACTGATAACACACAAATTGCTTATCCTCCAAAGCAGCCTTCACCTGACCACCAACTGCACTCTCCTCTTGCCAGGCTTCTGATAATCTCTTCCCACTCCTTTTTCAGTCTGTTGTGTTTATCTTAAGGTATTTCCGTGGCCCCATAGAGATGGAGAATTAAAAAGGACATTTTTTCCCCTTTTTCTTTGCCTGTTCCCCTCCCTGCTTTCCTGTCTGTCTGTGAGATGAAAATCCACTGGGGGGAAAAGGAAGGAAAACATGGTGGTGGTGCTAGCATGACAACTAAAGCTCCAATTCCAAATCACGCTGTGAAATTTCACATGCGCTGTGAAATAATTGGAGGACACAAAGAGAGGGCCAGATTCTCAGCAGTGGCACCTGGTGATATCTCAAAATCTGCCCCATGGCTCCTGGCTTGTCCAGCTGAAGTCATTTGGCGGCAACTAATATGTAACTTTCTGAAAATACAAATGTATCTCTCTCTCTGTCTTTCATTCTGATCACCACCTAAGTTAATGAAACATCATTATGGTGAATGCTGTGTAGCCATCTCATGCTAAAAAATTAAAAAAACCCCAACCAACCAAAAAAATAAAACAAAAACAACAACAAAAACAAAAAACCCCAAACAACTAAACAAAAAAAACCAAAAAACAAAAAAAAACCAAAAAACACACCCCCCCGCCAAAGAGAAGAAAATATGTGTAACAAAAGGTATTAAAAAAAAAGAGAAATTAAAAATAGCAAGATAAATTCTGAAAAACAAAGAGAATAAAAAGGTGATATGTAAAGTCGCAGGAAAACAAGCCAAACAACACTTCAGGGTTCTTTTTTTCCTTTACTATGTAAGAAGAAACTGAAAACAAAAAAAACTAGACATATCAATTTAATAAAAGAAAATATATGGAATTTTGGGGGTTTTCCCCATGTGATTAAAGAGCATTAAGTATTTGGAGTGGGAAGATGTTATATGCTTTTTACTTAGAAAAACCAAATCACAGTAAAATCTTGCCAGGCAAATTTGATTTACTAGAACTGATGAAACTCATGTGGCTTCCTTAATATTGACTATTTCTTAATATTAATATTCCATCTCTACCTTGTGATGAACACACAGTGAAAGTCATCAAGACCTCTGCTGAATCAAATTAACTCCTGTGAAACTCTGATGCTGCAGAGTAAGGACCCAGCTTCAGATCTTCAATACTCACTCCCTGCTCTCCTGTGGAAGTTTTTTAGCTGGCAATCAAGGTTGGTGAGGCACAGGCAGGAGCTTCTCTCCCTCTCCAGCACAGCAGCACAGAGAATGAGGACTCTAAGGACAAGTCAAAGGAATGATCTGAAGAATGGCTTAGCTGCCACCCTAAGATGAAAAGCAAAGGCTCAGGGAGACCTCAGTGGGGTTGTCAGGGCCAGGAAAGCTGCGTCACAGCTGATCAATATTCCCCGAGCTCTGTTTGTGCCGCTTTACGCCCCTGCAATTACTGCGAGCGTGTGCCAAGGCGCTGACTCGGAGTGCAGGAGGAGCGTGGCTCGCCACCCGAGCAGCAGTGTGGGCTGTGGAAAGCCTTCTGTGGAAGATGATTCATCCTGACACCTATGGTAGCGTGATGATATGTTTTTCCAGAGATGTCCCAAGCACTTTACCAAGTGCCAATCTCATTCCTTGGGAGGACTTCAAATAAACTGAGTCAGACAAAAGTCAGTCTGGTTTCTAGGGAAATATGACAAGGTTGGGGCAGTGATATCTTGTCACTGAGAAGTGGATAGGGCATGACTGGAGCAAGTTTGTATTTGTACTCCTGTGCCTGGGCACACAGATGGAAGAGAGTAGGAAATTCTGTTGTCTGTGTTCCTTACAGGTCAGACTGAGCCATTCCAGAGAAACCCATCCTTCTCCTGACTGGATCTTTGGCACATGCTAAATTTGTTCTGTGTTACCTTGGGGTCTTGTGCCTGCAAAATGCCATCAGGCACTATCAGATTGGGGAATGGGAAGGAGAAGAGGTGAGATGGACAGGATACATGTGTGAGACCCTCATACCCTGCATGTGAATAAATAGAATTATTCTACTTTCCTTTTTTCTGTGTGTCGTGGTTGGTGTCAGCACCTGCTCCACAATGATGTGGCTACTCTTTGGAGGGAGAGAAGTGTGCATTTGAGTTGGCACCAGCAATGGTTATGTGCACCAGTTCCCAGGGCTCACTATACTGCTGATTTCCAGGAAATTATATCACTTCTCCCCCTCACGAGACAGCTTGGCTGGTCTCCTGGCACACTTAAACCACTCAGCAACTCAGGTCTAGCTCCTTGTCTTGCAATGTCAGAGCTGATGCCACCTGGAAAGGACACCTGGTTTCTGGAAGCCAAAGCAATGTGGGTGTGACAGTTCTGTTGTGACTGTGGAGAAGGGTTGGCTGTGGCTTCATGTCTCACAAAAACTAGAATTGTGCCTGGGATTGCTTGGAATTGGAAACAACATGATTATCCTGATGATGACCAGAAGGATACACAAATTGTTCCTGAGTTTTCAAAAATCAGGGCAGCAGGATGAAATAAAACAAGTTGGCTGTGTTCTGACATTAGATCAGTTGGTCAGAGCATGGTGTTGACAATGCCAAGACTACAGATCTGATCCCTGGATGGGCCATTCACTTGGACATAAGAGCTGGACTTGATGATCATTCTGGGTCCCTTCCAACTCAAAACTATTCTGTGATTCTGACATGTAGGCCCCTTGACGAGCACTAGTCTTCCAGCTGCCTTCAGAAATGAGCTGCAGAGCATGGTCAGGGCCAGGGCTAGGACGCTCTCACTTCCTTCTGACCATGCTCCAAAAGCTGCAGCAGTGTGGCTAACCAAAGGGTACTACTGCCAAGGGATCCAAAACTTTTTGCAATTCCCCACTTTTAAAAAAATCTGTTTGTTTTCAGCTACCAGCCACCCTTGTAGCCCTCCAAAACCTGGCCATACAAACCCAATACAACTAAAATTTACCTCCAGTAAAGCCAGCATGGTTACTGCCTTAAATAATGCAGTTGGCAGCATCCTGTCATACAACTTCATGTTGATATGACAATTTACAGAGTGCAAAGGTAACTGAATCACAAGCCTCAGAATGATGCATTTAAATATAGGTGATTTTAACCAAAATACCTGTACTGCATTTCCTAATGAGGAGGTAGTTTAGATTAAAATAGACTTCCTAGTTTTGGGCTCAAGTACTTTAAAACCAAGGTTTAAAATCAGAGACATGGACTATGTAAATATGTAGGTCAAAGACTAATCCTACTTATGTAATCTTGAGAAAGAAAATAATGAGATAATTATGAAAAGTCAATAGACATCTTTATGAGTCACATTAGTTTCCATTAGTTCTTTTAGACAAATCAAAAAATCTCAAAAAAGAAATCTAAAAAAGGAATTTGGAATTTTACTTGTTTTTAAATAAAATATTTCAAAGTGATTTTGTCTTCATTTTTAAATATCCAGAAGTTTTAGAAAGCTAATATAAGGCTTAATGTTTTACTCCAGGATTAAGCAAAAAAAAATTAGCTCTTCGTCCCAAGAAAATTTCATTTTTTTTTTTTTCCAGATTTTGGGTGACAAAATGTTTATCCAGAACAATTTTATGCACACTTCTCTCTTTTTGGGGGAGGGGGTTGGGGGTTTATGAGTCTACTCAAAGTGAACAATTATTTGTGTAATAATACATTTTGGTGAATATTTCATTCTATATAGCTGGCAGAACAGCTGCTCTTCTCCCTGGTATCCTGTGACAGGGTGCATGGGAATGACCCAAAGCTGCATCAGAGGAGGTTCAGACTTGACATTATGAAGCATTTATTCGCAGAGAAGGTGGCCAAACACTGAAACAAGTTTCCTAGAAATGTGGTCGATGCCCAAGGCCTGACAGTGTTTAGAGTCATGTGGACAATGTCCCTATCGACAAGCCTTAGGTTTTGGTCAGACCTGAATAGGTCAGGCAGTCGGACTCATCAGGAAGACGATTGTTGAAGGCCTCTTCTAACTCATCTCAACTATTCTATTCTATTCTGTTCTATTCTATTCTATTCTATTCTATTCTATTCTATTCTATTCTATTCCATTCATTTTGCACTGTGAATGTTTACGTGCAATTGCTAAGAATGTCAATGTCTACACACCATTTAATACACAAAATTCTACTAAGTTCCTCAACATTATTTAGTTCAGAACAGTGGCCTTTATGAAGTGATACCCTAATTATTCAACAGTGTCAGAACATTAAAGAGCATGTGTCCTTTCTAAAGCAAAAATGTGAAAGAGCCTCTGTGTGTACACTCTTCTAGTGTATTCTTGAAACATATTTACTGCTTGTACCAAGATGCATTGGGCCACCCACTTAGTTTTAATTTTGTGATTATATCAAGGAGATGGGAAAAGATAGAGTGCTAATTTATTCTAAGCACTTTTATTGATGACATACAGGTTGCTAAAAAAGCTGGAAAGAAAGATCAATTTTATAAGCAATTAAAAGGGGTCTTTCCAAAAGTAATTAATTTTATGGTAGTGGTAGAGCAAGGTAGTGCTATAATAGTCTTGTATCTCTGATGATAGGAGGAAAAGATTGTTCCCTGGCTATTAAATATTTCCAAGTGTTCGTGTTCCATAGCATTATTTATATTTCAGGTCTGTTCACTGTTTTGCTATTAAATAAGTTCTTCTCTTCTGGATGGTTAAATGTACAATTTATTCACGTTCTAATTAATATTTTATATACCAAGGTCTTTATGAAAATTAGCTATTCTCTTAATAGACAGTGGCTATCTTCTGCTCATTAGCAATGTGACCAGCAGATGTGTATCAGGGAAAGCAAAGTTCCCTCCAATTTCCAGAGAAGATGTGGGAGGAAAAGACTGATAATGAGCTGGTTTTCTTAAAGATTGAATGTGGAAAAGTTGAGAATGCAGTTAATTACTTTCACAAAATATAACTGAGATATTCTTCAAGATGTGTAATTAGATAATACTCTCAGAGCAGTGAAAGTCAGAAAAGAATATGAGAGAAAAGTCCCTTCTGAGCAAGACCACGAAAAAGTGATCTAGGAGTGTTTTGTTGCAACCTTATATCCAGCTTTAAGGTTTTCATATAAAAAAATCTTGAAAACATGCAGTAGACAATTATGAACAAATACATTCTTTCAAACAATCATTATCACACAGACTCTCCCTTCAAAAACTAAGATATTGTACGTGTTGGTACCTGTGTAGTCTGAGCAGCCACATTTCTTTGAGAATATTGTAAATTGGATATCTTAAACAGATTTTCTATGGAAAAAAAATCACAAATTTAATAAACTGTTGCACAAAAAAAAGCATTTCTTTTTACTGGGTCTGACAAAAGGTGTAAAGGTGCATTGTAGGCTGATGTAATGTCCTTTATTTGTAATATCAGTCAGGGAAAACAGAAAAAATCTGTTCCTAATCTATATTAATTCTGCTTTCTTTCATTTTAATGGGCTGATTCTTGTTTGTTTCCTTTATAATCTCATAAGATTTTTCTTGTTTTTCACTGAGGGGATGTTTTATGTCCTTTACTAATCTTGCTGATTCCTTTAATTCCTTCTTGTTTTGAATTGTCCTTTTGGAGAAATGTTTCACCAATGCCACACAGTACCTCAGATGAGATCACACAAGACAGGTTACTATGCAGAACACATGCAGGCACAATAACATGATCTGAAATATTACAATATCATTTTCTGTGCATTCCAATATACGAATTTTAACTGCAGCTGGACATTGAGGAGAGATCTTTAGATACCTTTGTTCCTTTTTTCTTCCACTGCAGCTAGTCTTGAATGCTGCATGGCTTGAAAAGTGATTTTAGAGTTCCTTGTGCTTTATTATTTTAATTCTTTTTTCAGCACAGAATTTAATTTGCCATCTAATAATCCATTTATGTAAGACGAAGTCCCTCTGAAGCTCATCAACAGGATCTTTGTCCTTGAGTAAGGTTGCAGAAATAATTAATATTTTGGTCTGGCTGCTAAACAAAAACTGATTAGCATTTAAACAAGCATATAAATGTTTCATTGTTTCTTTCCAAAATGAAAGCCTAGGTTGAGTAGGTTACTGTACTTGACAATATTCTCACGGAACCTCAAATGAAATACTCTGGTGCCCACATATTTTGAGGAGTAAAATCAATACAGTGTTAGCTACTCAAAACTTCTGGGAGAGGTTCACCAACAGAGGTTGCAACAGGTCATCATTTGTCAGAGCCTGATGGTTAGAATATTCACATAGTTGAACTTTCTCTAAGGGAAATAGAATAATTAGGGTTTCATCATTTCTTTATGGCATATTCTAACTACTGGCTTATTGGAAAGAAGAGTGGCAACTGTTTGATGGTCTAGCTCTTCAAACATTTTTTCAGAGTGATCTGATCTACATTGGACACTGCAATTGTGAAGAAAATCAGAAATAGTTTTGGCAAAACAACTGTTCTTGTCATGTATTCCCCTGTGCTTCTTTTCCTCTTTTACCTACCTATCACCTTCACCTTTCTCTAACTCACCGCTTGTGATGGCAATTGCTAAATAAACTAAGCTCTGCAAAAACAAGAAAGTTAATTTTTAAGTCCTTGCCATATTGAAAAATTACTATTTTTTCCTGGATTTCCCACTCATTAATCCAGTTCTGTGCTTTATCTCAGTGCCACCTTCTTAAAATGTCTTTTAACAAATATTTTCAAAAGTATTCTGAAAATCTGAATTCATTATTTCCCTCTATTTATTAATTAAAGTTAGTTTTATGCAAAGTGAAATGAAATACATTAAAAAAAACCCCTTTGGTTGTCTCTAATTTAAGAGTTATTTCAAGAAAATAGGAGAAAGTCAGCGATCACTGGGCCTTATGATTGTTAGATACTGGTGGGGAAAGGGTTATTGATTTTCATGCATGAATTTCCATGGTCCATCTTTTTCCCTGCATGAAGATCATCACATTCTGAAAAATGCAAATAAATGTTTAAGGCCTTTAATAGTTATTTGCCTGTTTATTTCAACGGTGATTGGTGGTAGTTTAGTCAGGAAGGTTTACATTTGCTGTATACATGATGGTTTACCTGCAGTTCACTTCTGCCAATGACTTTAATGATGTCAGAGGGGTTATATGCAGACAGGAAAATGTTATGGGACCAGGACCAAACTGGTGAGTCTTGATTGTCTCAAGACAGGTGTCCTGTGAAAGCTCAGAGTGTTTCTAAACTGGGGTATTTCCAGAGCGTATCAAAGATACACTGAAAAATCGGAGATATTCATAAGGTGCTAGCTGTCACTTTTGATTTAGAGGAGCAGCTTGAGTGCTCCATGAAGTGCTTTTCTCTTGTAATGCTGAAGTTAGAGCACTGACCCAGGGTGGGAGACATCCACCTTTCACTTTCTACTTTGTTAAATGGAACTAATTCCCACCTCCCTCAGCTCCAAGGTAATACCCAGTGGTGGTGCCTGAGGGAGGATGAACCCTCCATTTCTTATCAAGCCACTTTCTGGCAGAGCTTGAAAAAGTTCAAGATCAATGGACTAAATACACCGAGGTAGCACTGGCTGTGTTCCCTGGTATCTGGGATTCACGTGAAAGAGCAACAGAATTTGTCTATTTCCGAAATAAAAATGAAAATAAAAATAAGAATTAGAAATGCAAAGAAAACATTTAGAGGACAACTGGCTCAGTGACTCATGCGAATGGGAAGGAATTTCTCAGTACCATCCATGTGTACTTTTCACCCTCAGCAGTGCAAGCTCATGCTTGCCTAACAGCAACTTCATCCCATAATCAGGGAGATCCTTAAAAGATACCTATCCAAATCTTGCTGCCAGCTATGATTCATGACCTTTGATACTGCAGGTAAATGAACAGAAAGTGAGATTTGTTTAATGCTATATAACAAGCCTTGGGGTTAGAAGTCCAAGCTCTCTGACACAGTCAGCCTTAGTCATTAGAAGGAAGCTATTTCAGTAATGAATTATTACAACCCCGGGAGTACTTTGGTCATGGTTCATCACCATGGTACACTGAGGACCTTAATAGTGTCTTACAATGTCAATATGTGCTTTATTTAAGGTTCGTATCGTTTTAGCCAGTCAGAAAGGATAAAACTCACCCCTGCGCAGCAGGTCAGAACATGGCCTATTCATCTTGCTGGTCCCACAAGAGTCCTCGAAATGCTTTTTAACTGAGATGGAAGTGACACATAAAGCTTCTCAGAGGTCTTTTGCACACAGATGGATTTCAGCTGTGAATAGGAAAGCACCAATTTGCAAATAAGTTATTTGATGGAAAATTTTGCCATCAATCAGATTCACTAAATTACATGAATACTTCCTCCGGCCTTACCTACAGTATCTGAATCTTGTCTTCCAGTAGAGTTTTGGGCAAGCAAATTTTATGAAAAATAATGGCAGAAAAAGAATAGTAAGAATGGAGCAGGGGATCATTTGGATTAAATAATTTGGTTTATGCGACTTTAGGCCAAATAATTCAACATTAGGCATCCATCTTCTGGGGGATGGCCAGAAAACTAAATTTCTATTAACGGCTTAAATCCAAACTCTTTGACTTTGAACTCCACCCCCCTTTCCTTTCTTTGTTCTTTGCATAGGTAATTGCCAGTGTTCCGCAAACACTGGAGTGTTTGGGAGTTTTCAATGTGTCCTTGTATAACACTAAGAATTTTCAACCTGACCTTCCCTGTTTGAAAATAGTTTTCTTCATAGGGGAGTAACATTTTTGTTTAGCTTATTGCACCAAACTTTCTTTCCTTTTAAGGATGCTTTGAATGTTAAGATGTTATTTTTTAAAAACACAGTCCTGTAACTTTTTAAAAATAGCTCATTACATTTTTAAAAAATCATGACAAAATAATTGGGTTTTTTAAAATTTTCCCTAACTTTTTGTGAGTTCATTCATCTTTAACTGCTTAACTATCTCTAAACTACCCTGGTGTCCAAAAAGTTTACTGAAAGTGTCTGCTTTATTCTGGCTCTCAGTATTCAAAATAGCACCACATTAAAAAAAAAAAAAACCAACAAAAAAACCCACAAAACCCAGGTGTTTTGAAAAATTACATTACACTAAATACTGTTATTTCTTTCTTCAGTTTTCTATAAATAATGCCTTTGTTCTGAGTCTGCTGTTTTACCAAGAAATCAAAAATAACATGTACACAAAAACAAACCTTTTGGTTAGAAGCACATTGTTAGGTAGTTTCATTGCTTTACCAGGCTCCACAGATGCCTGCTGGAATCCATCACATAAAGTTAAACAGGAGCTTCACTCTTTATATTTACTGGAACCTGAGAAGTCAATAGTATTACTTGTGAAGGAAATGAATACAGGACAGCCCAAATATTTGGGCCATCCAAACCCAAATATTTTGTGTATCTATGCATCTTCTGCCTCACTATCAAAAGTGTTAAAATGCCCTAGGACAGAGGTAAAACCCCTCACTTCTCATCCATTTTCTCCACAGAATTTCCCTCAAAGAACATCACAGTTAACTGTTTAGCAGGTTCAGATGTCCCTGGGATAACACAAGGGAGAGTTTCCAGCCTTTACAGAATGCAAAAGTGCAAAGATAAGGTTTTGGTAAGTAACATTTTTTCATACATCTCCATCAGAAAGTAGCATGTATAACCAGAAAAGCAAAATCAGAACACCCAGAAAAGGCAGCGATAAAAGAACTTGAGAGTCACAAACCACAACTCTTGAAGTTTCAACTGCTCTGTTATACTCCTGTTCATGTGAGACAGCAATCAGTTCCCATCACAATCTCCAAGGGTCTTTTAAAGCTTAAGTCATAAACCAAACCAAGTTCAATTTTATGGTCATGTGTGCAAAGGCCAACAGCCTTCTCCCATTACTACGGCTTTACTATGGCACAGGAAATGAGCATACTGAGTCCATTAAAAATAAAAAGACTCATAGTGGATCCATGAATTACTGTGAATCACTTAAATCCTTATCAATGCATAAGGATAAGTACCTTTTGTTATTTAGTAATTGTGCAGTGCTTTCACTAAACGTTATGCAGCAGGACTATTGCTCTTAGTATGGCATACGACTATAGACCTTCATGCATTATTTTATTCCCCCCCCTTAAATTGTTTATAGGGAGCATAATTCTTTTTGTCCAGGCAAGTTCTTTGGACACTCAGAATGACAAAAGTAAATATGAAATCTTCCGTGCTTACCTGTGCAGAACAACAAATCAGTAGCTGAAATGAGAACTTGGTGATTGTAAATCATGCAGGAATTCTTAGAAACAGAACGAAAAAGATTTAAGCCCTTTCTTGAACTTTTTTTCTCCCCAATATGTTCAGTGATGTACTGTTTTAGTGGATCAAATGTTGAGTGCAAAAAGTCCACTTATACATAATTGTAACAATTCTAGATGTTTTTATGGTTAAAAACACAGGGCTGGAAGCTGATGGGAATGAGGAATGGATTTCTAAACATCTCTGATTTTCTTGTGGGACTTTGAGTCTAAAATTAAGGCAGTTAAGACAATTGTCTTAACAACCATCTATTACAATAGGATTAACAAGATATGATCACCACAATGCACTTTAGACTTTCCTCCAGCAAGTCAATGCAAACAGAAAAAGCTTTATTTACTGTATGACAGTTTCAAATTTCATCTAGGAAATGTCACTGATTGTACCAAACTTTAGTGAGGGTCACAAGCACTCTCTTAAAGGCTGGATGCCATGCATTTTCACTGAAGTCACTGCTCTGCACAATTAACTTGCAGAAAGATTTCTTTTCCTTCTGGTCTTCATCCTCCCTCTCACTAATCGAGGAGTCTGAACTCTTGAATTCTCAATGTGTGTTCAGTAAATACTAATAAACTATTCTTTTATTGAAGTGTTTTCTTCTTAGAATTTTTGGTTATTTCTCTAGTACATTATTTTAGTTTGCTTTTGGAGTTAAGATGCTTAGAAACTACTCTAGATTAACATTTGAATGAAGTTCTCCTGCTAATTTGCCTCCATACAGAACTTTCATGTAATGAATATGTGTACAAGAGTCACTCTCCTCAGTATCTTTTAACTTATTTCAAAGTAGTCAGTTTTAGTTATGAGAGGACAGTACATTCACAGTTTTATTCAAACATGTTTAAATATTCCCATCAAATCAATTGGAAAAGCCTTCTTCAAACTCACTGAGGTTGCTAAGGATCTCACAAAAAGTAAAAATTATTTCAAAGCATGCAGCACAACTAAGTATAAAATACTTTTTGCCTCTCTTTTATGTCAGAATTTTTTTAACCCACAGCTAAATTTCAACCAGTGACAGAGGTACTCAAAGATCCATCAATTATTAACAGTTATTAGCAGTTCAAACTGTTTTGAGTTAATCTGGCTAAATACACACAGATTTTAGACTAGTCATCTCATATTTTGTTACGTGACCCTGAAGTTGCCTTCGATTATGCACAGCTAGAAGTTAAAATAAATAAATAGATAAAATGTGGAGTCTACTATAAATGCAAAGCCATGGCGAGAATCAAAGGCAATCAAGAAAATTAGTGAGAAAAGGTAAAAGAAGTAAAGAAACAATTGGGACTTCTGTGCTGCACAGATATTAATATCACAAGATAGAAAGACTAATATTCAGGGAATGCCAAAATGCTTTTTACAAATAAATCAGGTGAGTGATTTCCCAGTTATTATATTGACTAAACTACTGAATCGCACACTCTGGATAGAATGTATTTATGACAAAAAAAAAAAAACTGCCTAACAAATATTGCTACAATTTCTTTATCTTTCTCTCCTCTGCAAAATTCAGTCTCCCAACCTTGTGATCTAGAACTCCTCTCTATTTTTCTTTTTTCTCCATTTCTCTACCCAATCTTTTGTTTCCCTCATACACTAGTCCTTCTGTTCCATTTTAGCTCCCTCATTCTTTTCAAGATTCATGCCAAATTTTGCCTTTAAACACTTCTAAGCTCTCACACTGGTGCTTACTCCAGCTCCTAGTACCATCAACGCAGTTTCTGTTAAGAGCCAATCTCAGCTGTGATGCTGCAGCATCCTGAAGTGACACAGGCAGATTGCAGTGTCATATCTGTCAGGGCCTCCTGAGCAGCCTTGTGGTCAGAAATGAATCCTGCTGAAGGAGCTGGTTATGTGTCCACTGGAAAATAATGGAGAAATGTGAAAGAGAAAAAAATGCAAAATGCCTTTTTCTCTCTCTATGTGGACATCGTAGGTTATCTCTGGAAGGCTATCTCTGGAAGATATTATAAAAAAAGGTAAATACAAAATACAGGAGGGGTTTCTTTTTTGTTATTGAGAAGAGTCAAACTGTCCTTAACACAGAGCTCAGAAGACAAAAAAAAATATATTTACTTATTTATTTATAGTATAGAAAAGAAGGGTCAAGACAAGCTTCTGATTTCAAATTGAGAAGCTCTCAGGAGAGGTAATGTTTTTTTACCTGGTGCAAGAGCCCACAGGGGTGCATGCAAATTTCATCCTTCTCTTGTTACCCAGCACAGAGGAGATGTGAACTGACTCCTAGCAGCTGCTATTGAATTTTGAAATTTTCCTTTAGCCCAATCTGAGATGGCAGTTTCATTATAAATGGGCCCTTGCTTCCCAATTAGGCCTGTGAGCAACAGAGAGAATCATGAACAAAAGGCTCTGCTGGCAGAAGTGGAAGGAGAAATTCCACCAAGGAATTTCATCCTTGACATGCCATATTGGATGAAAGCCTTACCAAGATCTGCAGAAAATGGATTAAACACCAGTCACTCATCTAAATGGTCTCTTGTGGCTCCCTTCATCCACACATGGCCTATAGTAATGAAAACAGACACTGTTACTTACCCTCTCAAGGTACTACTTAGCCCATATTGCCAAACTTGCAGCCTGCTTGTTATGCAAGTCTTTGACCGAAAAACAGGATTTGGATCCCAGAGAGTCCTCAGTTTATTATTCTGTAACAATAATAATAGATAATCTGTTACATTCAAAAAAATGACCCTTGATTATGTAAAGATCTCCCCAAAATCCAAGGGCGGTATTTTCTTGTTCAGGTTTAAAAAGCAGATGTAATTTCACCACATCCCTTTTAATCCTCCATTACAATGTGATGCATGAGAAAAGGAGTAATCAGATCACAGAACTGTAGAATGTGCTGGGTTGGAAGGGACTCCTCAGGATCTTCAAGTCCAACTCCTGTCCCTGCAAAGGGCAACCCAAGAATCCCACCCTGTGCCTGAGAGCATTGTCCAAACACTTCTTGAGCTCTGTCAGGCTTGGTGCTGTGAGCACTTCCCTGAGGAGCCTTTTCTAGTGCCCAACCTCCCTCTGGGTGAAAAATATTTTCCTGATTTCCAACCTAAACCTCCCTTGACTCAGCATCACGCTGTTTTCTCAGGTCCTGGCACTGGTCACGAGAGTGAAGACATCAATGTCTGCCCCTCTGTTGACCCCCATGAGGAAGTTGCAGACCACAGCGAGGCTTCCCCTCAGTCTCCTCCAGGCTGAACAGACCCAGGGCCCTCAGCCACTCCTCATCTGGCTTCCCCTCAAGGCCTTTCAGCATCCTTGTTACCTTCCTTTAGACACTCTCTGATAGTTTTATACCTTTTTTATATTGTGGCACCCAAAATTGCCCCCAGCACTCGAGGCGAGACCTTCCTAGGGCAGAGCAAAGTGAGACAATTCCCTCCCTTGCCTGGCTGGTGATGCTGTGCTTGATGAACCCAGGACAGGGCTGTCCCTCCTGGCTCCAGGGCACTGCTGACCCATGTTGAACTTTCCATTGACCAGGACCCACAGATCCCTTCCCACAGCTTCTTTCCAGCCTCTCATTCCCCAGTCTGTCTACACACCCAGGGTTGTTCCATCCCAGGTGCAGAATCCATCCCTTGCTCCTGTTAAACTCCATACAGTTGGCAATTGCCCATCTCTCTGATTTGCTGAGGTGTCTCTGCAGGGCCTCCCTGCCCCTGAGGGACTCGACATCTCCTTAAGACAGCTCCTAAGTCAGCAAACTTACTTTGCATTCCTTTGAAACTGGGTCCAAGATGATAGCTTAGATATTGAAGAGAGCCTGGCCGAGGATCTGAAATATATCTTCTACCATCTTCTTAAATATCTCAGACAAAATTTCACATAATGACTCTAATTTTGGGGGAACAATCCCTTGGAAGACCCCCAAATCTTGTTGCACAGCTTTTGTAATCTTTCTGAAACACT
The DNA here is from genome assembly GCA_036785705.1 of Acanthornis magna. Taxonomy (NCBI): domain Eukaryota; kingdom Metazoa; phylum Chordata; class Aves; order Passeriformes; family Acanthizidae; genus Acanthornis; species Acanthornis magna. The sequence continues at coordinate 9,483,091 of JAWUZG010000119.1, read as the reverse complement.
TCCTGTTTATTGCAGCCTTTCCATGATGCTGAAATAGTATAGAATGTGATTCCTTTACCTAACATTGTTAAGATTCAGGTCTCCCAAGATTTAGATGTTTAAATACAAAATGTTTTAGTTCAAACCCATCTCACATAAACTGTTATTGATAAGACCACAGTCACACGCATCTGACTGTCACTCAGGTGTTTATGGAGGCAGAAATAAAAATCCCATTCCACTTCGGTGTTAATCAATCTTTGTCACTCCACCAAGTCCTTTTATCTGATAAGTTCCCCTGTGGCTAGGAGAAAGGAAAAAAAGAATCCTGTAAATGGAAGCCCTGCAGACCAAAGCAGCAGACCAAAGGCAATGGGCATACAGCTGCATCTGGCAGCTGCTGCTTTTCAGGCCACCACAAGTCATCCAAACACCAGCCACTGCCGGAGGTGTGTTGGCTCTTTCACCAGCACACCAACTGCTCTCCTCCAGAGCCACCAGTTCCTGGAGCCCAAAGTGACGTTTTGTTTGTTCAGATCACAATACACTCTGCAATCTGGATTTATGTCTTTCCTTGCCCTCTTCACCGCTCACCTGAGCCAATCCCCACTGCAAGCACTGTCACAGAGACAATCGCTGCTGGCCCTGCTCTGCCAGTGGAGACCTGGCCTGTAAGAGCGAGCCAGGAAGGTGATAATCCATCACAGGTTGCCCAGGCAGTATTCCCATTAAAGGCTCATCTGTCTTTTGACAGATCTAAATTACATCCCAGAGGCTGCCCTCACCGTTGTGATGCTCAGGACTGAGCCTGCACTCCAACCCAGGCTCCCTGTGGTCACTGCCAGGGTTTGCTCCTGTCCTGTGTTTGGCTGGGATCAACTCTGTCTTCCTGACAGGAAAACATGTGCCGGGTACAGGGACACAGACTGGGTGTGGGCAGCACCCTGAGATCACAGAATCACAGAGTCACAGAATCACAGGATGGGAAGAGACCTTCAAGATCAAGATCACCGAGTCCAACCCATGCCCTAACACGACCTCAACTAAACCATGGCACTGAGTGCCACATCCAATCTTCTTTTAAACACATCCAGGGGTGGTGACTCCATGACTTCCCTGGGCAGATGATTCCAGAACCTTATCACTCTTTCAGAGATGCCCAATTAGTGGCTGGACAGATGCAGTCAGCACAGCATTGTGCCATGCACTGTGTCCAGAGGCACTGTTGTCTCTTTTCCCTCTCCCCACACGATGCTGAGTGTGACTCTTTAAGCACCAACGTGTCCCCACAGATGGGGATAGACCTTGCATGGTGCTGGGAGTTTTGCTAGCACTCATAGGAGTCATCTTCTGGTGCTGATGTGAGGGCTAACCTTGCAGCAGGAGAGAGGAGTGGAGCAAAATGAGGTTCCTTTGGAGACTGGCAGAGACAAGAGCTCGATAGAACATCTCTAATATCCCCAAACACAAATAAGATAGATTGTGCCAAATGCAAACTTGCAAATTTCTTCTGGGATGCTGCCATGAAGACAAACAGAGTTCAACAACAAGGTAATTATATGAGTAAACAGAAGAAAGAGTAAGGGAATAACATTTAAAAAAGAGTAAAGAGACAGCCTGGTGGGCAGCAAGTGCAGGGAAGGGGAGACCATTTATTGAGAATCCTCATTCTTCAAAAGAATATCTTTTAGCTTTGTAGGGAAAACTTTCTGAGTGAGCCTGATACAAAATATTCTGTGGTCACACACTGAGTTTATAATTAGCCCAGGAACAGCAAAGGTAAGGAGAAAAGGTAAGAGGATTGTTTTGGGATGTACCATGAGGGAAAATATAGTGTAAGCCCAGTCTGTGTGACTCATGTTTAGAGTTTACATGGTCTCTTTGCGATGCAGGACAAAATATATCACAGCCTGCACTTTTCCATGGGAGCTGAAACAGTGTTGGATTGGACAAGGTTGGTCCAAAGTGCCCTGTTCAGCAGTTTTTTCAGGATGGCTCCTGCTGGGCTAGCAAATGTTGTTTTAACATGCAGGTGACTGTGACAATGCATAATGGCATTTTAGACACTGCTGTGCAAGTGATTATTTTAGGTTTTTTTTTCATGAAGAGCCCAGATGGAGACTGTGAGCCAGTGTTTTCCAGGTAGACACATTACTCAGAGCAAGAAGAGGTTTAGGATAAAGCCGTGAACTTTTGGTCTCCTGACACTGTGAATGCTCCTGTCTGAGAGAGGGGAGAGGTTTCAGTGCAGCTCAGGGCAGATGGGGTCAGCTGTGACTTCCCAGCACCCACACACCCAGCATCACTTTTACCAATATTCACTATAGCCCTCAAAGGCCTGGGATTGTGTGACAACTTTTAAAATTTAAATACATATAAACCCCTTTTCACAGGCAAAATGTAAATTACATAAATACCATTTTAGTCATTAAATAGTGGGGAAAGATTAATCTAGTGATGCTGTTGATTGTTACTAGGATAAATACAATCTCTGCTTAATGGTGCCATTTACCTCTGTTTTGGTGCTGTTAGGCTTTGATCCACATCAATTCTCCATCAACTGTTTGGAGAGTCAGGCAGAGAGATTCAGAAGAATAGCTGTTGTCTGGGGCATTTGTCTTATCCTTGGAATAATATATTAAAATTTTTATTGTGTATTAGATTGATTCTGATCAATTGTAATGTACAAAAATATTTCTCTCAAAAAAAACTTTTCATGAATGCTCTTCAATGATTTTATGTTTCAAATTCATCCTGTTTCTCTTCACTCCATTTGTCCTGACAGACCACAGACAGGAAGTGAAAAAAGACACAAATTCTGTGGAAGGCAGAAGACTGTCTATTGCAGTAGATGACTAAGTTGATTATACACTTTCAATCCTGTCCTGACGTGATATTTAGAAATGAAAATATTTTTTTGTTTATGCTATGTGATGCAGGTCTGAATTTCTGATAAAAATTGATTTGGTATTTAACTTTGTCAAATATATTTGATAGACAGAAGAAATTAGTATCAGGAATATAAAACATTACTGTACCAGCATCACTTGTTTTGCAAGGATGAAAAGCAGGAATATGAAAAAGAGATTATGTAAGGCAAAAGAGAATCTGGACCAAATTACTTTTATTACAAGGGAGGAGAAAAAGATTCTTGGTTCTAGCTTTTTAAAATAAACCTCAATTTGCACAAATTTTAATAGCATTTTTTTTCCAATTATTGCCTGAAAATTGTATAAGCATTAGAAAAAAAGAGCATATTAAATCCACAGTTCATTACAATTTACTGGAATACTATTTTTGCTTTTCAACTCCTTCCTACATTTTATTAAAATACCTTTTTTTGAGGATTATAATACCTTAAATGTGCACTAAAACTAACAGCTAAGATTGGAATCAGGATTAAATATGTGTTCCCTCTCACACCATTTCTGCAAGGTTTTAGCAACAATTTCATGACTTTTGGAAGACAATAATTATTATAATTTAGTTATTGTAAATTGTTTGGCTTGCCTCTGTCTAGTAATGGCTTTGTAAGGAGCCAGTTCTTACAATTGTGAAGGCTTGGATTTCAACATTTATTTTTTTAACGTTTTACAATATTTGTTATCTTATTCAATTCAATTGATGTGCTCAGACCTATGACTTAATTATTAACAACAGAGCCACAAGTTTCTTCAGAGGTGAAATACATGATGTTAGCAAATTAAATTAAATTATGTGCTCATATTTTTTGATTCTTTCATCCCACAGTTATCTGGGTAAAGCAGGATGACAATTTCTTTTTCAGATGCACAATTGAGCTGACAGTTACAACTGAAGTGAAAGTGTATTTAGAAAGTTGTTTTTCAAAAGAACAAAACCACTAATCAGCATTTTCGACAGGAGGTGCCTCAAGTTCATCCAGGACTTTTAATAAAAATGTTTGGTTTCTATTTTTTCCAACCTTGTTTTCGTAAAACATTTACTTGAATTCTTGTTTGCATTTAGTGGCCCCTGCATTGGGTTTGCATCACAAAAAAAGAGGGAGAGAGACTTCTTACAGAGGCAGATAGTGACAGGACAAGGGGAAATGGTTTTAAAACTAAAAGAGGAGAGATTTATCTTAGACGTTAGGAAAAAGTCTTTACTGTGAAGGTGGTGAGGCCCTGGCACAGATTGTCCAGAGGAGCTGTGGATGCCTCATCCCTGGAAGTATTCAAGGCCAGGCTGGATAGTCCCCTGGGAAAGTTGTAATAGTGGATGTCATCCCTGCCCACAGCAGGGCAGTGGGATCTAGATGATCTCTAAGGTCCTTTCCAATTCAAAACATTCTATGATTCTACAAAAAAAGTTGTTTCCCTAATTTGCTGAGTATAGGGAGCAAGAAGAAGGAAAATTACTTGCTAAAAGGAACCATTTACTTTAATTATCCAAACCAAACCAAAAATCTCAAGCCAAACCAAGCAAATTCATAGGTGATACTTCTTTTAGCATTAATCTCTGGTGTGTTATTTGCTCTTAGTTGTGAGGTGTACCAACTATCAGACAAGCATGCAAAGCACAATTAATGCTATCCTGGTTTTAGTTGATGCCTATGAGAAAATATTACTCTTAACAAATTGTAGTTGCTTTCTGCAGAGAAGAAACGATTTAGGGAGAAGAAGGAAAAGGGACAGAAAGTAGGAATGACAAGATACTTTCAAAACTGAATGCTACAAAGATCAATTTATCCTAAAAATACAGAGTAATCTTGAGTTGCTGCTAAAGGTTTTAGTTAGAGCTGAAAGAAATCAGAGATTTGAAGTGTAGGTTTGTATTAAGACATTTTTCATCCTAGAACCTCACTCCAAAGTTGTGCTAATTGGGACATGTTACAAAGGAATTTTTCATTTTTAACTGAAATATCTTTTTCTTCAATAATAAAGCAGTTCATGGAGGTCCATTCATAGAATCACAGAATGGCTGAGGTTGGAAGGCACCACTGGAGGTCATCTGGTCCAACCTCTTTGCTCAAGGAAGACCACTTGGAGCCAGATTTCCAGTCTTGTCTTCTAAAAATCTGATAATGGAAGAGTTCTGAAGTCTATCACAAGATCTTCCATCATTTTCAGAGATATAAAAATAAATGTATTCTTTTAAAAAGAGTAGTGTTACCAGCTGTTCTCAAATAATTATATTTTGCCTTAATCTTCAGAAGCTTTGTTTCTGATCCAGTGTAAAATATAAGAAGGAATGGAGAAGTGTAAAGGGGCAAAGAACAAGTGAAAAACATTAAAGGAAAGGTTGAAATGTATTACATTTATTCCTCACCATTTATCCTCTGTGAGAATGAAGTAAAAATAAAATGCCTACCTAGGGTTCTGATGAACAAGAAAGAACTTATTGATTTGAAACTGAAATTGTTCTACATTTGTCATTCTTTGGGAATAAAATCTTTCATCTGGTGGAATGCAACAGCATAGGAAAAGATGTCTTCATAATCTCAGTAATGATAATATTTGTCATAAAACTTTCAAGCAGGCTGTTTTGAAAAGGCCAGATCATCCTGACCTATCCACAGGAACTGAAACTGTTACATATAGGCAAGACATTTTCATGTTGTGCTTGTAACATTAAATTGAAGTAAAATTAATACATCTTTCAATCTCTTTTTGAGAACTGATTTCTATTTAAAATGTGCCATGATTTCCTCAACAATGTCATTTTCTGCCTGCAAGCTCTACACTCCTAATTTTACTTTGAACATCTTTTCTTCTCTCTTGTGGGAACCAGATTTTTACATTCCCTTTAAATGTTCCCTTAGGCATAAGTTACAGAGCTGTTAAAGGAGGCAAAGATATTGGAGAATGCACATTCAACAGCTTCCGTCTCAGCAAGGTCAGCTCTATTTGCATGTATCACTCCATTTGACTCTGCAGAATGACACCGATACTTTAAGCAGTCTCTGGGCTCTGCTTTTTAATGAACTTTAAGAAATTTCTAATGGAATTAGTTAAATTTGCCTTTCCTGCCCTTAGGACAATGTATAAATGCACACACAACTGCTACTGCTTTCAGAGGAAACTGTACAAATACACCTAATGGAAGATTAGGGGAAGAGAAAGGTTCCAGAAAACATAATTCATGTATTTATGTGGGGGGTTGTTGTCTGGGGAAAAAAAAAACAAAGCAACCACAAGTTTCTGAGTAACAATAACAGATTTTTATCTACATATTCAATGGTTTTATTTTTATTTTTTACCTGATTTCATTGTATCACAAAATCATGTCATCTATCATTGATGACATACTACAACACAAGACAGAGCCATAGAATGACAGAATATCCTGAGTTGGAAGGTACCCATCAGGATTAACAAGTCCAACTCCTGGGGCTGCACAGGACAGCCCAAGAATTTCACCATGAAACATTGTCCAAATCCTCATTGAATTTTCTCAGGCTTGGGTCTGTGAGTGGCTTCCCTGGAGAGCTGTTGCAGTGCCCAAACACCCTCTGGGGAAAGAACCTTTTCCTAACATTGAACCTAAACCTCCCCTGACACAGCTTCAGGCCATTCCCTCAAGTCCTGTCACTGTCACCAGAGAGAAGAGATCAGTGCCTGCCCTCCCCTTCCCCTGGTCAGAAAGCTGTGGACAGATATGAGGTCTCCCCTCAGTATCCTCTTCTCCAACCTTTGGGTTTATCTTGGTAAAAAAATTTAAGGGCATCTGCTAGTTAACAGTGACTGAAACAGCCTATCTGATAATCAATTTCTTTCCTGTTTCCTGTAGTGAAATGCTTGAGCACCTAGATTAAAGAATCTTCTACTTGTGGTATAATTAAATAATTTGTATTAAAATGTTGAACATTTTGATGAAGAAAAACACATATGAAGACACTGATTCATCAAAGGAAATAAGATATTTCAATCTTTACTAATAGCAGTTGTCCTTTATGATTTGGAAAATAATTAATATAATTATTTCAACAACCACATAGTCACTTCCAGAAGTCACCTATATTAACATATAGAATGCCTTTAATCACATACCATGAAAAGATGTGAAAGTGATTGAAATACACAAAATAAAAATCAATCTGTCAAGATGTTTTAGAATCTCAATTCTATTTTGATGATTTTATTATTCATGAAACTTAAAAGAATATTTGATTACACTCTAACTTTGAATGAAAACAAAGGTTTAAGTGTCAAAATTTCTTAGAAAGTCAGAACTTTTACTTTAGTGATTTTCTAGTCTTTCTTTGAATCCTTTTGCCCTGTCTTTTGTTTAAATTCAAGGGAGGGGTTTTGTGCCAAGTTATTTCCAAGCAAAGTAATGGACCTTATATTTCTTCCTGGACTTAGCATCCTAAGTTGTGGCAGGATCTCAGTTGGCACTATCGGTCTAAGTCCTGGCACTTCTTCCATTCTCCTGTCGAAACATTTTTGATTGTTTTGTTTTCCTTGATTTTGCTGGGTTTTTACTCAGCATCTACCATCGCATAATCTAAACAAAAAGATTCTGATAGAGACTTCACACTGACTTTCAAAAATACAGCTGGCACAGGGACATAACTGTGTTGGCCTCATCAGCAAACAGCACTGGAAATTCCAGCCCAGGAGGTTCTGTACTCTCCCCTTTAGCTGACTAATTCCTCTCTGACAGGAAAAGATCAAATAAAATTTTGTGTATTTTCTTTGTCTTCCTTGGAGCGGAATCAAGTCCAGAAGGAAATGAAAGTCTTATGGCTGTGAACAGCAGAAGTGGTTAATTGTGGCCCTTTAGTTATGAGGTCACCAGAGGGTGCCTTCACATGAGCTCTTCTCAGAACATGGTCAGCTGAAGGAATATCTGCCTTAGCGATTTTTTACAGCTGAAAACATGAAAATACAGGGTTTTTTTTTTCACATACCTGTATGTGTGAGAGAAATATCACCTTTATAAGATGAGAACCAATCACAGAAAAAAGCATCTTGGTATGTGTCAGTTGATAAATGTCATATATTCCCTGAAGCAGTCCACCCTGGAAGCAATCTTTTAAGCCATCCAGCTTTCCTCTATAGTGAAACAGAAAAGCAATTCATACTTTTGTGTAGTCTAAATGCCTTTAAAACTTCTTTCACTGCTGGGAAACTTTTCTTTGCACTCAACTCCAGTATGCTGAATTTAATGTAGTTATTTGGATTGCTGTTAAAACAGACAAGCAAAAGTTCTGCTCAGAAAACTTAGTCATTTCAAGATATTAGATCACTGTAGAATTTTAGCTGCAAGATAAAGATGAGAAGTAACAGGGAAAGCTTGGAGGTTTTTGTTTGTTGCTTTGGTGGCTTTGGTGATGTTTTTTTGAGTATTCAAACTTCAACCTGCTTGGAGTTTAAAGAAAATTCCCACAGTTTCTCAACATTTTTCTCACATTTTACATTTTTCTCCACTCATCCAAAGAAAAGCCTATAAACCAAACCACAGAGACAGAGTGCAGCAGAGGAGAGTTTCACCAAAAACATGGAATAAGATTGCTAATAGGAACTGGATACATCAGGACTATTATGTTAAAAAGCTGGAGAGGCTGCACAGAAGATTAACGGGATAATTGGGAATCTAGGGTGCATCTCCTACAGGATGAGCTTCAGGGAGCTTGCACTACTCACCATCATGAAAAGGTGGCTGAGGGACAATCTGTGTTCTGCTTTCAGCTACTTGAAGAAAAACTGCAGAGGTGATGGAGCCAAACTCTCATCCACAGCGACAGGAATGTAACAAGAGGCAACAGACTGGCATGGGATATTCAGACTGGACCCTCTATCCACAGAGATTTTCATTCCTGGATGTGTCAAGCCCAGCTGGCCTGATCCAGATGCGCTGATATTGACAATAGTCCTGCTCCAAGCAGGCAACTGGACCAGATGGCTCCAGAGGTTCCTTACAACCAACATTGTTAGGATTCCACTTTAACATACCATGGAAAATACGATAGAAAAGGAAGATTTCATAAATTACATGCGGATTTCTTTCATACCCAATGAGGGAAAAAAGCCTTCAGCTTTTGAACCAGAGGCACACAGATAAAATATGTCCATCCTATTTTGCAATGATGTATGATGAAAATCTCATAAACAACATTGTGCAATGGAGGGTGCAAAAAGAAAAATGTAGTGATTCAGGCTACCATTGTCAAACAAAGTACTAGTATTTCTCCCTTTGAAAACAACCATCTTTTCATAGGGCTCCTTGCTGTATAAAAAGTATTTGCCACATGACTGATGTTGCCACGCTGGATACAAGTGGAACCCATCTGGAGGAAATGTCTGAGGGAATCAGCTGTTGAACCAGCAAGAAGGATTTCTTTGGGCTACTGTGTGAGAAAACTGTAAGTCCCTCTAATTAGAACTCTGTTAAGTGAAACTTGGATTCCCGTTCTGCTGTTGTATAAAAGATAAAAACATACCTTCCATCTTTCCACACCCCCAGGATACTCTTTCACTTGTACAATAATTGTTGCAATGCATCTGTAATGACCACAGCTGGGCAACATTTTACTAACAAACCAGAAATAATTTGCAAAGCTTTCAGCAATCTTGGGCCAAATTCTGGCTGTTTTTCATTCAGTCCATATTCTGAGCACATTCCCATGCCAGATTTTGGCCTAAATTTATGCGGGAATGCAGGTTTTTCAAGGTCACCTGGAAGTCACACCAGCTGGTTGATTTCCTGCTTACAAAGACTTAGCAAATGGAAACTGAGTAGTTTCGAGGAGGTATATTTTTGTGCCCCTTCAGAAAGGAGCTGATATCCAAGACTCTTGAGTACCAAACTACAGAATATAAACCAAAAGTACTAAAAAACTGTCCTTCAAACCCTTTGGCACAAGAATCCTCCAGTTCACACAGCCTCAGCTGGAATTTCTTTGCTTCTGTTTAATTAGGTCTATATTTTTGAAAGGACTGTTACATGTAACTTCTTTCTTTTGCTTGCCTTTTCACAGCAGAGAAGTTTAGGCCCACAAATTCAAGACACTATCCCCTGAGACAAATGCAGTTAGCAATGAAATGGAGGAGAAAACTCCAAGTGTAACAGAATGGTCTTTTTGCCTGACATGTCTCCTTTGATTTTCATAAGTGCTTATCTGTACACAGCTGCCTAAGAAGCTAGACTGTAATCAAGCCTCAGATGGCCCAGAGACTGTAATACAATTTCAGCTCTTCTTCCCCCAAATGTACTAGAAATATACATGTATGTGTCTTTAATATGTATATATATATATCCATGTAGAGAGAAAGTGGGGCAGGGGACAAGAGAGGAAAACATGTCCATTCATGAAGGCTCACATTTATATTTGACAATAAAATAGACTATGGTCTTGGAATAACAGAATCACAGAATGGTTGGGGTTGGAACATGGGTGGGGTCATCAGGGTCCAAGCTCAGGCAGGGTCATCCCAGAGCACATGGCACAGGATTGTGTCCAGATGGTTCTGGAATTCCACCAGTGAGACACACCCTCTCTGGACAATCTGTTCCAGTGCTCAGTCACCCACAACATAAAGAAATTCTTCCTCATGTTCAGATGAATCTTCTCATGTATCAGTTTCTTCCCATTGCCTCAGCATCACTGAGCACAGCCTGGTCCATCCTCCTGACACCCTCCCTTCAGACACTTGTTTACATTGTTCCCTCTCAACCATCTCTTTTCTGGGCTAAACAGGCCCACCTCTCTCAGTAAGGCAGATGTCCTTGTAAGAGACATGCTCCTTAATCATCTTTGAAGCTCTCTGCTGGACCTGTTCCCAGAGCTCCATGACCCTCTTGAACCAAGGAACCTAGAACTGGACACAGTACTCCAGAGTAAAAGCAAAAATCACCCCAGATTTAAGGAAAAATTGCAAATTTTTAATAAAACTGTCAGCTGCTCAGTTGACGTGCATTCAGAGATTTTGTCTAATTAGCTAATAACTGCACAGAACTACTGACAGCTATTTGGAAATGTTATGGAGCACTCCCAGAGATTTAGACATGGTATCAATCTTCCAGCATTTGACCTTGGTAATTACTGCTTTGTAAGTTTAATTTCCAACCCTTCTACAGAACAGAATGAGTTTTGGGAAAAAAAAAAAAAAAAAAAAAGAATCACAACAGAGAAACAAAACCAAACCTTTAACCATGTACAAGTTATCATATCTCTGAGTAACAAGCTCTGTGAGCTTGTAAGAAATCATAGCAGTCAAACTTCACTGTTTTTCTCAAGAATCAGTGAATGAAATTCAAAAAAACCAACAATAACAGAACAGAAAACATATCTGGATTCTACTAAAACACTGGCTATGGCAGCACAATCATTAAAGTAATTTTGAACTTAAAGAGTGGCAGTTCCAGCACAAACAGGCTATGGGGCCACAGAATATAATGACAGCAGAACAGAAAGTTTGTGGGATGCATCTAAAGCAGCACAGGAATCATCAGCATGCTGAGTCTCACCAGCCTCCCCAGCAGTGACTTCACAAAACAAGGTGAGCAGCATAGAGAAGATATTTTTGGCAAGTGATGCTGCAAGGAGTAAAAATTCTAGCAGAAAGGTATACTCAGCAGCTATATAGGCTGACAGCAAATGATTAACCTATGTCTGTGTTATAAACCACAAGGCAATATGCTGTCATGGTATGAGCAAACATGGCACCACACTGGGAACAATAACACCTAAACATTAATCTCATCTCTGCTGCAGAGTTCAGTTATGATGCTGGGCAAGGCCTCTTAACGTTTTTGAGTCTCACCTTTTCCTCCAGCTGTTGGCCATTCCATGAATGCAAGCTCTAAATACTTCCTGATAGGAAAGATTCCTGTTCAGGGTTTGTAACTCACCCAGCACCCCAGGGCAGGATCGAGACCACAGCCTCTGGCTACTCTATTCCATGTAAAAGCATGGCACCAATGCAAATAGCCAAAATTTTCTTACATCTGGTCTAGCAAGAGAATGAATCACTGTATGATTGAAGATAACACCATATGTTCCATGAAGTAATAGCCACAGTTTCCCTTCTTAAGCAGCATTTATTCACTATTCATTCAAATAAGAAAAATTGTTCTTGTCTAGTAGAAAAAGATGCCTTTCCCTGTTTCCCATATATTTGCAACTGTTTGCCAAAAAACATATCAAACTCCAAGGGGATGGGATATTTACTAAAAAAAAAAAATTACATCGTCCAGGTTTAGACAAATGCTAACAAGGAGAAATTCTGGAGAGGAGATGAAACTTCATGCATCAAAGATTGTTCTTTCACTGAAAGCCGAATTAGTTTACATTTCACACGGGGTAAGAGCTCAGTTTCCCAGGAGCAGGTGATTCACTGATATTTCAAAAGGTATGCTAACCGTATGGTAACATGTTCACCTTGCCTTACCGCTCCACCAGAGGATCAGCCTACTTTGCTTCTTGCACAATCTCCCTCCCTAGAACATCTTTGTGTGCACCAAGCCATCAGCAGGATTCAAGGCTCAGAAGGTCTCTGAGTTCAGCCCTTGTACTCCAAACAGACTCTTACCCAATAATCTCCCTGAGATCATAAAGCAGCAGAGACCCTTGAAAATGCATGCACAAGTAAACAATATTCTACCATTTAAATAATAACTTTTACAGATTAACGTGAACTCCTCGAGCCCAAAGCAGAATAAATACAGACAGCACATCCATTAGCTGCAACTGAATAAAACATTATTTATAAAATGGGTAATTTAGATCTGATTAATGTTTATAAATGTGTTTACATAAGAATCGGATATTAACCTATAGCTTTAAAGGATTTAATTAGCCTTGGAATATTGTGTCAGTGTACAATGAAAAATAACTAATCCACAAAGGAAATGCAAAGAAAATCTGCAAGCGCAAATGAGGTCAATTAATTAAGCAATTTGCATAAATTTGAATGGTTATTTTCAGGGCATCACTGACATTTTGCACTTCCTATTCCCATCACACCGGCAAAAATAGTCTTCTGTCACCCTATTTCTATGATACATCAATCATCTCATGGGATCCCAGAATACCAGCACACACCACGGTATAACAGCTTCTACACACAGGCTTTCTGAACCGTGCAGAATCTAGCATCCTATTTCCAGCTGTACTATCTTATCACCAGCAGATGCATTTCCAGGCTGTTATAGCTTCATTCTTACCTCCAAATGGAGGAAAAAATATGAAATACGACTTCATCTCCATTACATTTTTACATCCTGAATACCAAACAGATGGTAACAATTACAGATGGGAGTATATTTCTTACACAAGAAGCCAAATGCTGTGCAGCTCACCAATTGAAATCTGGAATGAGTCACTTAATGAATTTAGTTTATCCAGATCTAAATTGGTGAAAAAGGGTAAAGGCATTTGACCCAAAAGTTACATATTCCCATGGCTACCCTGGGAATGCTAGAGTAGCAACCTCTTCTTAATACAGCTGTGTCTACACAGATCCTCTGGTTTCTTCTTATTACCCATGTAACAATCAAGGCACAAATTAATATTTTACTATAATGCAATATTGCACCTCCTCTGACATTTTTTTTGCAATAAATTTCTCTGTACATTTCATGGACTGCACTATTGAGAACAGTGATTAATTTACTGAGTCCTTCCATTTTTTTCCCATCTGTTTAGTGGGGATAGTCACAAGTGAATTTTTCAATGGTGTATTTATTTATATAACAATTCCTAGGCCAGAACTTTAGCTGATGCAAACAAACATTTGCTTTACTGAAGCCAATGAAATAAAACTGCCTGACATCAGCTAAGAACCTGACTTTTGTATATGATACATGTCAAGTGTTAGCATGGAACTGAAAATACAACCCAAATATAATTAAAAGAAACACTAAGGGAATCTGGAAGAAATATTTTTAATTTGCTTCATTTTGTATCACCTGGATATAAGATCCATTTCAAAATTGATGTTAATATGAAAATATTGAAATGTGCACTGAAATCTGGAAAGCTTTCAGGGGCTGAAAGAATGCATTTGGACTGTTTCATGATGTTTGATTTGATTTTTATTCCTTTTAATGACTACAATTCCTTGTCTGTAGATTAACATATATTTCAAAATCAAAACGATTTTAACTCCAATATGATCAAAATTGTTTACTTCAAAAATTTAATTTTCATCCATTTTAACATTTGTTCCCTTGCTTTTTTTGCCAGACGAGCCCTTTTCCTACAAGCATTTGCAAACAAACCATTCCAGTAACATCAAGGAGACAAACAGATTTCTTTCTCTAACTTGCTCCTTTTTTTCTGTTACATGAAATTGCAAAATTCTTGCAAACAGCCCAGCAAGTAAGCTTTCTGTGACTTTATGCCTTACCAGCTCATTTTGCCTTCTTTATTCTGCTAAGTACCCCTAAGTCACTAAGTCTCTCAGGTATATTATTTTAATTGTTAAAAAATAACAGCAGCAGAAATTACTTCTCCAGCTTCCACACTCTGCTGGTTTCTCAACAGAGACTGTTTTTTCATAACCCACTGTGTTTCCATCTGTCTCAGGCTCAGCCTAATCATGTAGAAAGCAGAATTTCCAAAGAGCATAAAAGAATAGATACATTAAGAAAAGAAGATGTGATTATGACAATCAACAGCTCGTAAAACACCAAAGAAAGTCCATGAGATCAGGACATGTACTTTCCCCACACTTTGTCTGCTCCCACTCAATTTGAGGGCTGAGCATATTTTGGTTTAAACTGCCTAGAAAAACCTATTTTATGACACCAGGGATCACTGAAATCAGGATTTCTTCCTCTTAACAACTTCATCGCAAAGCAGAAATCCTTCTGACCCATCTGGAATTTGTAGTGATAAACATGTTACAAAAGAGCATCCTTGCAGTTCTCTCATCAATGTGGCAGTGGAACAGCTCACCAGGGGTGCAAGTGTCTTGTTGAACCCAGGATTTACACACACTTTGGGTGAGTGCTAGAAGTGCTAACTCTGTGACTATGGTACAGGTGTTATTCTGCTCTTTTGCCACCCCCTTTCATGAGAAATTTGGAAGATTTTATTATATTACTTATGGGGGAACAACATCAACAATAATAAAAATCCAAAATATTTTACAAGATGGTAACATCATGACCTTCCCTTCTGAAATTCAAAGTACATTCTTATCTAAGGTATTTAAAAGCTGCAGTATCTGTTATAAAGTTTATAATCCTCTGGGAATTACTCCTTGACTTCCTCTAGGTAACAAAGTTGAAAAAGATGCTTGGTGAATTAAAATTCAATTTCTCTGTGGAGAGAAATGGACAGTCCAAGCTTGCCTTTTCAGGATGAAGGCAACACTTTTATCTGCTGCACTGTTTACAGAAAAATTGCTGACATCCTCTGATAGAGGATTAAGATTTAAAGGACATAAGGGCTTTCTGGAGGAGCCAGTCAAGAAGGACAATTTCAAATTGTCTAAGCTATCTGCCTGTATCTTTGACCATTCTTATGCCCTTAAAGCTCATGTTAGTCACTCACTGAAGCATGGAGGATAAATATGCCACAAAGCCTTGCAATAGATGAGCTGCATTCTGACACAAGTGTCTCAGCATGTGGAGCTCTCCCCAAAAGCAATCAGAGTCTCTGTGCTGGGGCAGAACACACAGTCCTTGCTCCCTCAGACACATCACCTCCATGCTATTCACTCTCCTTCCATATTCCCTCTTTCCCCAAATAACTGGAATCAACACCAAGCTGGTATTTTACAGAAAGAGGTGTCTTGCTTGCAGAGTACAAATCTCGCTCCTGGGCATCCAGCGGCAGCTCCATGCCCTGGCTGTCCATGTAATGAACATTTCTGTTAGCAAAGGTGCCCACTGCTGCACCTGCTCGTGTTGGAAAACTTACCAGAACATTGCTAAGCTGATGGCTGGGGCAGACATAGTTCCAGGCAAGGATATAGAGATTTATATAGAATTTGGCAAAAGTGATTTTGGGCTGTAAAGGGTTTAAATGCACATACTACAAAGTTTTTCTTCAAATTCTCTGCAGACTCCCCAGCTATGTCTTAACTGATAAATCAGAGACAGAGCGGAATTCTGAGCACTGTCCTGAGATTGTCACTATAGATTAATTGCTACCACAGTTGCTGGAATGGGTTTTGCTCCAGGCAAAGCTCAGGTATGTTCTGGGATTTGTCGCAAAGGGCTGTATGGATGAGGCTACGTTGTTTTGAAGGGGGAGAGAATTAACCGTATGAATGTGAGCAGTTATGTCACTTGCCTTCAGAGCCAGAAAGCAAGCCCTTTCCCTTACTGTCTGTTCTTTTGACAGAAATGTCCTCAGTGCAGGGAAGAAAACACAGCTTGAGAATTGCTTGAGAGTGTCAGAGGGTTGTGCATGCCCAGGGAACACAAACCTGATATCACCTCACCCATCCTCGAACTTGGGAGGATTCATGCAATGAACTGTGCCCAAAACTGGAGCTAAATTTTGTTTTGTTCAGTTGATTCACTCCAAAAGAAAACTCAGAAGGTATTTTCTGCAAATTGGAAGAACAGTGGGTCTGAGGTGTGGGGGTTGCACTGGTGAGATGTTTATTTAGCTGCAAAAACCCAGCAGATCCTCAGATGGTGTAAATTTGCTCCATTACTATCAAAAAAAACATCATCTATCTCCAGTAGCAATGGACCAAGACCGAGGCAGCAGGGCTGTTACATGAGGGGGTGACAGGGATTACTCCTGGCCTTTCCCCATGAAAAGTGAGATGGCATTTGGGGAAGCCATGAAGCCCTCCAAACCCAGGAATAAGCCCACAGAAAAAGGAGAAGGAGCCCTGAGTCAAACACATTTGATGAAAACTGGAGAGGGCAGCAGCATAAAAGAGAAGTCCGAAGGTTGCTAGTAATCCTGCCTAACTCCACCAGATTGCCTCCAGTAGAGTCATGGCTCAAAAGAAATCGAAGACGACTACATTGACTGAGGGCTTGATCCAGGGTCCTTTCACAAAGCTTTGTGCAGAGCTGAGAGAAACTGATGAAATCTCCAGTAAAAAAATAAGATAGACTCTCTTGCCTTCGCGCTAAAATTCTTTGATAAAAGGAACTCCTCAAAGGTGCTTCAATACTTTAACCTGAACAGTGGCTAAGCATGAAATGGGTGTTATTGGACTAACAGCTTCTGGGTGACTGTTCAGAGGTAATGGAATAACAACCAAATGTATTGAGAAGGAAAAAAATTTCCTGAGATAAGTGAGTTTGGGGTGATTTATGAGTGAATTTCTGGATTTTCAGCAGGACTAGAGAGTTTCATAAAGGACCTTTATGAAGGTGTGAGTATTTTCATCTATTTATAATGCAAATTAGAGAAAAAAGTATTGAGAGGAGAAGAAAGATACATTTCTTAATTAGAAATTTATGGAAGTTTTTCCCACAATGAAACTGTTGTTTTTACCTGGGAGGTATTTATAATAGTGCTGGGACTCAGTGATACCTTGTACATGATTTTATTGTGATTACACCACCTTTGTTACAAGCCCCTACACTAGAAGACCTCTAAAATATGAAAACAATCACTCTTCACTAGCATTTTCTAAGCCTCAGCTCTGGCAGACAGACTCATCAGCCTCAGGTGCTACTCCAGCCATCTCCCCATGCCTTAATCATTTCAATCTCTGCTTGAATTGTGAGCCTGAGAGCCCCTGAATGCCCCCTGGCTGGTTGGGCAGCCAGACTGACTTCGTGAAGTCTGGAAGAAGACAAGAAGCTGGTTAAGCTTGTGAGCTCAAATTAAATGGCTGACAGTGAAATCTGCTAACACTGCTCCTCAGAAAAGCTTGGGAGGGTTTTGGATCGTAGCTGGGCCTGACAGCTTCTTACAGATTTGTGGCTTGTCCTTGGAAAGAAAAACAACGCAAAAACAAGCCCTGCAGCAATACCTTTTCCAAGCAGTGCTCAGTTTGATACTGGCTTTTATTGTTTACTAAAGAATCATGAAAATATTCTCTTGATGGCCATTATCAAATGTCTTTTGGTAATACTGTCTGAGCACTGCATTTTCAAAAGGCATTTGACAAGGGCCAGTAACAAACATGTTTGATGAATTTAATTTGCTGTGGGACAAGAGGGAACAGTTGGACTCTGAGATTTCCTGAGCCAGAGATGAAGGTTTTGTTTTTTAAGAGTTTTGATGAGCTTTTCTTCTCTTCCTTAATTTTTTAAATTATTTTTTGGTCACATGGAAGCTTTTGGCTTCTGTAGCATCAACTTTAACAGATGATCTGTTTGCAATAGCAGACACAATGAACCATCATTTCCTATTTATCTTCACCAGGCCAGTCATGACCATACAGAAATAAAATCCTCTGCTGTTCAAGCATCTCTTTGCAAAATCATTCTGCTCCTTTTTTTCTTAGAATCTGCAGCTGGCCGTTTTCAGAGAAATTCTACTGGGCTACAAGGATTTATAATGTGACCAAAGAGTGGAGTTTGTGTTCTCACGTAACACAAAACTATTAACTCTGTCCATGCCGGTGCTGAGCTGTAAATACTGATAGGTGAGGAACATTACCCTGCAGGTTATGGCACCACTCCCTGTAGCAAAGGGGGAAATGTCACCCTGACCCTTGGCTGCACATTCCCTGTGAGGAAGCTATGCTGTGATCAGCAGCTACAAGGACCTAAAAAGAGAGTTATTCGTGGTCTTTGGAAGATCCACGGTCAGGTTCTCCACTAATAGAAACCGACACCAAGGCACTAGAATTTAATCCAGAGGTGTTCCTGTTTCATTCTACACCATGGGACAAATTTGGAGTTTAGGAAATCTCACCTGAGGTCATTAAAGGATAGACTTAAAGGACTTAGAGTCTTCCCCCCTGCAGCATATGTTTATCATTCACTACTTACTTATCATTCATTACTTACTGTTGCTTTTTTGGGGTGTAACCCACTAGGGAAGGCCACGTGTCACTGCCTGGCTGAAGTTAGAGGTCTTCTGCTTTCTTCAACATTGAGAGGTTTTGGTGGATTTCTCTGCTGGATTTTCTGCTTTATAATATTAATTGCTGAAGTGCAGTATAGCCTACTAAAACACTTAGCTGGGAAACTGCTGATGATGCCCCATGACTTCTTTATTAACTTCCAGACTGACTGGCCAGCCAGGCGACTATCTGAGCTAGGCTGTAAATCCTAGCTGATATCCCTAAATGCAATGTATTTTCTAGCACTAATTTAACCTTGTCTTTACAAAAGATTAATAGTTCACAGACTCACTTTATGACCTGCTTCCACAAACGAATATTTTAAGGGTTCTTCATCAGATCCCTGAGAAGTTTTTGATGAGACCAAGTAGGAGCTGAAGCAATGGCCATGTCTGTATTAAGTTTAGAGTTGTTTTTTACACAGTTCAACAGTGCAAACAATCTCACCAGATTTCTAAAAAAGCACGAGAAACAAACTGAAAATAAGGATGTCAAAGCCACTGTCTCTTGCACCAGCCTTCTCTGACACTTGATATTGTTGAAGCCTCATAAATAAAACAAGGGTGACATTCTCAGTATTCCAGTTTAATGGGGATATATTTCATAAGTCACACATTTAAAAACATGTTTCTCCTTTGTAAACAAAACTAAGGCCTCCAAATCACTATGTTTCATTTTCCTCTCCCAATGAAAGGTTTCACGATTTTTCCTTAATGCTCATTCTGAAGAAGAGTCTGGATTCATTGAAGATAAAAATAAAGAAGAAAACAAAGAGGAAGGAGATAAGAATGATGTGAGCAAGGTGATAGGTACGCATAATTTTACTTGGTTGAATCTGCTACAACCACAGTGCTGCTGTACTAACGCTACAGGAGCTTTATCCAGCTGATCTGTCATGAGCAACCACTGCACCATGAAAGGTCTGTTGTATATCTGCAGTGCTTTCTTATTCAATGGTGCCTAAGAAACACTGCACACCCATATTGCTTTCTCCTTTTACATATTACATTTTCAGTTTAGCATGGAAATATTTATGTGGCAAACCTTTAAATTAAAAAAAAATAGAAATCCCAGGCATATTTTTTTTTAATAAGATGAAAACTGCAGAAACTGGAGGTTTATTTTCCCCACTATTTTCTATTTTCCCCATATTTCCATCAGTATTTCCAAAACATTCTATGTTTTATTTTAACTACAAAAATCTTCAAAATATTCCAAAAGATTATTAGGTTTCCTCTTTCCATTCACAGCTCTAATGTATTTCAGGGTAACTTTGGCATTCTCTTTGACACATTTGACAGGAGATTGATATTAGATTGCTTATTTTTTCATCCTCCTCATGATTAAAATAGAATAATATTAACTAGTTCAGATAAAGTATTTTTTATCCCAATAATATAGATCTTTTAACATGGATGGGCAAACATATTTGACTAATCAAAAACCTCCAAATACATTGATACTGCAGTCAGGGAGCATTTTTAGCATTCATTTTAAACAAACCTTAATTCTGAAGCCTTTGAGAAAGACTGTTTACAAAAACAATGGGAAAAGATCTTGTAAAAATAATTTTAAACAGTCTTATTTTAAAAGCTTTATTTTTTTAAAACCTATTCTTATTTGCATACATTTTGCAAGACCAGTAATGAAGGGGTATTTTTAACAAATCCAAGAAGGGATAGCCAACAGGTGTTTAATCCACTGATAAAATCCAAATCCATTATGAAAAATTTATAAGGAAGTCAATACCTCTTTTTTGGAAAAAAAATTCTGAAGTTATTGCTATGTTTGGTGGGGAAAAAAACAAATAATACACTTTTGAGTTCAGATCTGCTTCGTGTTTGAAACAAATAGAATTCAGGTTAAGCATAAGTTTAGAGTCCTAATCGGATCAACAAAGTGACATAAGTGCAGTTGGTACTTGATCAGAAAGAAAAATTCTTGAGCATGTTAGAGTGACACAGAGAGAAAAAAAGGGATTTTCACAGCACTTCTAATCGCAAGCGAGAATAAACATAAAATGGTAGATCTTTAGAATTAAAAAATTTCTGTAAAATATCTCAAGGATGTAATCAAGTGAGGTATACATTTGTGGGAGAATGACTGTATGTATGTTTGTAATTTTTTTAATCAATAGCCAATATTTAAAGCCATTAATATAAAATTGGGGACATATATTCAAACCCTTTCCTGACTCAGAGATAGAGGGGTGCTACATATTAAAAGTAAGGCTCTGAAATTCTCCTGGAAAGAAAAATCCCTCTTTACTCTTCCATATAATATGTTAAGAATCTTACTTTTATCACAGAAAGGGAAGGGCATTTCATAAAATTTGAAAGAAAAAATCAGTCATACACTGGAAAAATCATCTCCTCTGCACCTCCACCAATAACTGACAGCATTAGATCATGGACCCAGGGGAATAATTTCATGAGCAAGTAGAAGTAAAGAGCTTTGAGTCTCCAGTGAGCCAGCCAATGAACTGGGACATAAACCAAGCTTTTCCAATGTGTATGTCATAACAATTTGCCTGGGGTTTTTTAATCTCTGATTTGAAATCCTCGGAAAACTGGGGGGTGGGGGCCAGTTTTTTTAATGAGATTTCTACTGCAAGGTAGAGTTGGAAAGTGTGCAATTAAAAGTATGCATTTGCCTCAATTTTTCTGAAGAATTGGAGTCAGGGAAAAAAAACAGCACCAACAAAAAAAAACACCAAACAGCAACAACAACAAAACACACACACACAAAAAAAACCCCAAAAAAACCCCAAACCCCAAACCCCCCCCAAAAAAAACCCCCCCCAAAAAAATAAAAAAAAAATAAACCACATGAAAATCAAGACTGGGATGAAATCCTAAAGTAAATTTTAATAATTGGGAAACTGAAATTATTCAAACACCATATAAAATTTGCATACTAGCTATTGTCAAAATGTAAGTGGTTCTTTTTCCACTCTAACAGCAAACACTCAAAATTCCATTGTAGGAGTTAAGGGTCATCCCTAAAATTGGATTACACGGTATTTCTGATCATGCTTCACTAGTTCTGAGCTCTGTTGAATTAGGGCCTAGGTAATTTGGAAATACTTTTGTTGTATTTTGATTTATCTAATTATCCTCTCCTCATTCACAGAAGTAATAGAAGTCTATCATTTTTGCTTTATCACATTTATGACAGTATTCTGCTTCTTGACACTTGAAAGTGTCCAGAAGTAATGATATCAAATAAGCACTCACCCTTGAAAATTACTTTCTGTATTTTATATGTAAAATGTAAGACCAACAGAAGGCCATTTTATCTGACAGGGAAAAAGTAATAAAATTAGCTTTCAATTGATCTCCCCCCGCACCCTTGCAAGAATGATAAAGACATAACTCCAGCAGGTACATCACAGTTTTGTTGTCAATTTGAATCCGCAAAATCGTCTTACTTGTAATGCTGTTAATTAAATGCAAAATGTACATGTAGCTCTCTAAATTGAAACGCTGAGCAAGTCCAGCTCTCCAAACCTGTCTTCACAAGGGAGACATTGCAGCCCTCCCTATTTTTGTGACCACTGCTGGACCCACTTTAGCACTCTGTCTGTGTGATTGATGAAGATACTAAATGTTTTTTGTCCCAATATGGACCCCAGAGGGACATCACTTGTTGCTGATTTGATTTGGACATTGAGCTTCTGACTGACACCCTTTGGATTCAGCCATGCAGCCAATTCCTTGTCCATTTATCCATCTATCCATCAAACCCACAAATTTAGAAGCAAGAATGTTGTGGGGGACCGTGTCAAAGACCTTACAGAATTCCAGGCAGATTACATCCATAACCCTTCCCTTGTCCACTGATGCAGGCACTCACACAGAAGGCCACCAGATTAGTCAGGGTGCGTTGCCCTTGGAGAAGTCATATTGGCTGTTTCTAAACACTTTCCTGTCCTCCATATGTCTTCCAGGATGATCTATTCCATGATTTTACCACACATGGAGTTAAGGCTGTTGGGTTAGTATTTCCCAAACTCCTTTTGACTATTTTTGATGATGAGGATCATGTTTCCCTTTTTTTTCTGTCAATGAGTCTTCACCTTAATGCCACACTTTTGAAATATGTTAGAGAGTGGCTTGGAAACTACAACTGCTTGTTCTCTCAGGACCTTGGGATGCGCTTCATCAGGTCCCAACATCTCCTAAGAGTGTTTGATCTTCGTGTTTTGATTTACCCCTGTCAAAAGGGAGAATTCAAATGGACCCCTTTCCCCAAACAGACTGAAAAGCATTTGCTTTTCTAATAACTAAATATTACATGAGGAAGTCAAAACCCATTTGATGTATTGCATTTGTCAGGTTATTTATCACAGCACAGGTAAATCAATGTAGAAGTCATTCAATTAACAAGATACTGAAATTATCAAATGTTATGATTGCCATCAGATATATCAAATTAATGATAAGGATCAATTTCTATCAGTTATGAAACCTCTTAACATTATCAATCAGTACCTAATGCTGCTAATATGAGGAATTAAAGGGATAGAGTCATAGACTTGAAAATCAGTAGGACTCATCAGATTTCATAATACTAAATAAAAGTTAATCAAGTCAAATTCAATATCTCTTTTTTGACAATAAGGTCATCTAATTTTGCTAGACCAAGACTTAAGCAAGCTTTTCCTCAAACTGTTCTGTCTCAGTGTGTCTCTCGTTGTTTCTAGTTTTGAATGTAATGCAGCAGCAAGATATATTATGTGTTGAGAAGACTGAATGCCTGAAAAATATATTTTCTTTAATTTCCCTGTAAAGTGTCAGCTGGAAAAAGCCTTTGTTTTGCTTTGTTTTGGAAAATCCAGGAGCAGTGGGGAGCAATTGTTTAGAAAAAATATTGAACAACTATAACAGCTTTATGACTTAAATCTAAAACAAGCATAGGAAAGTTTCAGTATTGCACAAAAGGCAATGAAATTATATGTACACAGCATTGTAAGGAATTTCTATCCAACATATCCCTTTTCAGTTGCATATTTCTGTAGTCTCTATGAGCTAAAGATATGTTTAAAGTCCCTACTTTGCACATTCATAAACAAACGTAGATGTGCATGTTTTCTTTACAGTCTATTGCTTTCAGGTCCAATTTTTTTATTTTGATGTTCTCTCCTCATGGTGAACAGAAAATATATTTTCTGCATGAAACAGCAAAGATTCAAGATGTTGTCCACCCACAAGTAAACAAGGAAGAGGAACCATAAAGAGCTCTTGAGCAAAGTACTGCAGTGCTGGATAATAAATATAGTTGCAGAAGAATCCATAAATTGTTCACCTCACAAAACTGAGAAGCTAAATGTATCTAAAATGGAAAAGAAATCACACAAACTCCAAGTAAAGAGTGTCTTCAACTGCTCAGACTATGGGGGACAATGCTGACACATATGTCACGTCTCGAAGAGCAAATGTGTAAAAAAAAATTATTTTGCTCTGACTCAAAGAAAAAAAATTCCAAAATTACATCCATAAAATTAAATATTCTGTTTTGGACATATTGTGTAAGGAAAACAAATGCATTGATTTTCCCAGTGGAAAATGAAGTCAACAAAGTAAAATAAATTATAAAATCAAATAACAAAATAAAATAATAAATAAAAATTACCTGAAAAGTCTGGTCTTTCACAGAGACTATTTTAATTTTTGCACAATGTTTTTTATTACACCTTCACATTTTTCATTTATGACATTATGTTCTGGTTTACAAAAAAACATAGAGCCAAAAAAAAAAGGTAGATCAGCTGAACAGCTGAGAAGTCTGTGCTGATCAGCCAAGCCAAAAGCCAAGCTTGATTTGCTTTGATAGCATTCAGATACCAGAAGTACTGAAACAAAAAATAGCCTGCTTTTCATATAAAAATTTGAGGATTAGTTCAGCTGCCTGAAAAAAATGGACATCCAGTGGTGATTAAGAACATCAAGGGTAATCAAAATATTCACAAAGCAGTTGAGTGTAACACAAGAACTGACAGAGACCTGCACCTTTTTTTGACTGGCAATTGGAAATCAAGTAGCATGTGTTTTAACATAATATAATATAACATAATATAAATGTCATATGATGTGATGTCATAAAATAGAAATAATAGATAACATAATAGCTGAATGTCATACAATATTTTCTTGTATCACAATATTCCCTGCAAAACTGACATTTCTGCAGGATATGTTTTGATTCTTGCTGATTGGCTTTTTTACAAAGTTTTTAAAGAACCTTAAATATTTCCCTTCTGGAAAATACCCTTGGGCTGTCTCAAAAGATCACAGAGTCCAGTCACTAAATTGGTCCCTTTCTACTTCTACACTGAAAAAAGCTGAATATAGCTGAAATAATTTAATGTTTCTTACACACTCATTCTGGTTTCCTGTGTTTCTGTGTTAACCAGTCATCATCTCCATTACTTTTTGTTCCTCTCCTAGAAGACCTCTTGTAAAAGTGGTCTTGCTTCCTGCTTGATTGATACTGCTCATATCCTCTAAAAATAAAAATAATAAGAAGAAAAAACTGTTCACCTTCGATGATCAGAGCCTGTCTCCAAAAGCACTTAGCTTGTAAGCAACCCCCTTTAGGCAATGTAGACCTATTTAAGCGTCTAAATGCCAATTTATCTATATTAATATCATAATACCAACTGTAAAGTGCACTGGGTTACTGTGTTTTGAATACATGAAAGCAGTTCTTTGTGCATTTTGGTAAATAGATGTTTCCAGACCCTTTCAAAAGAATGTCCCCTGAGAAAAAGGTTTTTTGTACATGTTGGCTTTTGTTTGAACCCATTACAACCCTCCAGATTTTATTTTTCTCCTTATTACAGGCTTTTTCATGAGTTTTTAAATGCCTCATAGTTACTCTTCAATAACTCGGAACAACTCAGAATTTGTAATTGCCTATGAAGGGAGGTCATAAATGCTTGTACTACAAAGCACTTCAGATCCAAAGGAGATTAAGTTATTATTTTTGGAGTGTTACTTTTGCAAATTGGCAGGTTTCTTAGAATTTTTTTTTTTTTTTTTTACTGGTAGATACATTAATCTCACACTAGCAAAAATAACAATACTCAACAGCAGGATGTGCATCAGAATTTCAGATAACAAACCTCAGCTGACAAACTGTGCTGGGTTCATGTTGGTTCCACAAAGCTCATGTGAAGGTTGCCAGGGATGGCTGAACGAGGGAGAAACCAAAGAAGCAGCAACAGCAGCAGCTCCCAAAATATTTTGAATGTTGTTATTGGTGCATTTTGGTAGTTGGGTGAAAAGTGCTTCCCCAGAGCTTTTGTGAAGATCAGATTGTGGGTGAAATTAAATTGAATGGTGTTCAGCCTAGGAAAGCTGATTTTGACTATTTCAAGTAAACCAGCAGAGGATTTTGTAGATAAAACATCCAAGGTGTAGTCATTCCTTTCAGTGAAGCTTACAGACTAACAGTTCTCTGAAATGCCAGTCTTTCTTGAACTGCAATTAATGAACAAATGAGGGCTAGAAATCTTCAGTTTTAGTTAATGTTCTTTCTAATGCTCACATCATTGAAACAATTGCTGAGTAAAGCAAGGAAGTATGTGTGAGGAAATCTAAGCAAAATATCTTTACAAAGAACATAAGTTGTGTTATCTGAGCACTTCAAAACCGTTAATGGACTTTATCTTGACAGCATCACTGTGAGGTAGGGAAGTGATATTAAATTTTAAGAATAAAGACCAGAAATATAGAAAAGCCAAGAGTCAATATTAAAAACAAACCAACCAATAAATAGATGACAAAACAAGCAAACAAACAAAAACCAACCAAACAAACAAAAAACCCCAACAATACAAAACAAATAAACAAAAAACCAAACAAAAACCAAAACACCGACCAAAAAAACCAAACCAAACCAAAAAACAAAACAAAACAAAAAACAAGCCCAAACAGCAACAACAACAAAAAAAGCCACAACAAACAAAACCTACCCAAACAGGAAACAAAGAAATTAACAAAAAAAACTCTAAAATACAAGTGCCTCAGGCCCTAATCTTTCTAGACTGCTGCTCTGAATTTTGTATTCTATGATTAACATGTATATTTGGGACATTTTGGAGAGGAAAAGGTATCTGGATAACTTACAGTCATGCTCTTTCTTGAATGTGGATGAATTAGAAGGAAGTCACAACTGCCCTTGGCTTTAGGCACCAGACAGTTGTGTCTGATGCTTTACCTGAATTACATCACTACAAACACTTGCCATACTCTGGGTCTTTGCAGAAGGAGTTGTTTATTTGGTATTTGTGCAGATCAAGCATAGTAAAATCCTACTCTTAGGGACTCAGTTTTCTTGACCCTAAAGCTGCAATAATTAAAGGACCTTCTGAACAATAGAACAGTTGAAGGAATAAGATGTAAGTATTTGTTACTAAAGAAAAAATTACACACAAAGACAGGACATACACAGACTAACTAAAGCTCTAGTCCATTCTGTTCAGAAAACGTTTCCATGAAAGAAAAAAAAAACAAAAATATTGAGAAAGCAGAAGGTTAATCCGATAATTTTATTTTTACATCCTGGTTGTTTCATCCAGACCCCCAAATTTAAATCCTTGTATTTCAAGTTCTGAGACCTTTTATACGTTCAAAAATCTGTTACTTGTTTGAACATCCATTTATTGCAAGGTTTTTGTTATTTTTTATATACAAAATACTTGGATTTGATTACTGATATTTGAATGTCGTTACCTGTGTAATTAAGATTTTAAATAATATTCCACCTACAAAATTAAGAGTGATCTATATGCATATACACAAGGAGGTAAAAGCATTTTTAAAGGATAAAAATAATTAGGTAAATAACATTAGCTATTAATGGCCCATGAACGTTACTGAGGTACCCCCTTTCCTATTGAACAATCTTTTCTCTGAGTATTATTGAAGGACCATGCCCAACAAACACATCGGCTATTGAGCATCCTATGTCAGTGCAGTCTCATTGATTTTGGTAGGATTTTGTGTTGCTGGATCCAGGTGTAGAACTGGAGTAAAAGTCAGGCTAGAAGGAATATTGATCCATGATAGGATTGTGATTCCTGTGTCTCTATGCTATTGAATCACATCATGTTTGAAAGTCACTGAATCAAAATGAATATGCTTGCAAATAAATGGAGGCTTTTGCAGACCGCAGCACAAAGTCTGTCGAATTACCCTCTGAATGATTCAGCCAAAATTTCTAAATGGCTGGCTCACACAATCCATGGAGTTTGTAATTAAAAGTATGCAGGTGCATGAATATGGTTGCATTTTTCTTGGATGTGTTTCAGAGACCTATAAAGCCTCAGACATCAGTAGAGTTGTGCCGAATTAACCATAAATAATTCAGGTAGCCTGAGAACCTCTGCATCTGCTGTTTTGCAAGGAATCTGCATGTACTGCTATTAGCTTCCCTTCTCCTCACTGCAATTATTTTTGAAGTAGCATCTTGCTTTTTAGATGTGCAGCAGTTATTTGAAAGAATAGTTCTTTAAAAAGTGAAGTATGCAGATGTGCTATGTCGAGTTTCTCCAAGATATGTCAACATATTATTTTGGGGTCACAGACTGATTCTAAGTGTCAAACATGAGAAAAAAAATAAATTACTTCCCAGCTTCAGATAGACAGACTTGTTCTTATTGGTAGTATTCTATCTAAATTCTTGATTGTTTATAGAAGATCATGCCCCTCATAAAAGTGCTTTTGCTTCTGCATTTTGGACTTTGCCTTATTGGTTTTTTTTCCTTCCTTTGGTAAAACTGATTCATGAGGCACATTTGGTTCTCATATGCATTTAGTTTTCCCCGCAGTATAATAAATGCAAGGAATTAGTTAAAATTTAAAAAACCTAACAAAACAACTCAAGTTACAGTGAAGACAAAAGAAATTAATTAAAAGAGAAGCTGACTATTTTGAGCTGAGTTCAGCTGTATGATCTGTAGTCTCTTGAGTAAAAATGGGTGAAGTGTGCTTTCCTCTGAAAAACAGAGATTTGTGTCAATCATAGAAGCCATTGAAAAGTAACTTAAAATAATGCTTTTTATTTCAAGACTTCTAAAATAGTAATGATATTTTTTCCTGAAATTATTTTTGCAAATGCACTCGTGAAGAGCAATTTGAGGCAAAAAAAGTTTGTTCTTTTGCAGATCTTGAAATAAAATGTATTTTTACTTAATGATAAAAAAAACTTTACCTTTGAAAAAAGCAACATAGTTTGTTCAGTCCAAATTATTGTTTTTTTCCAGACCTCACACAAAACCAAGATTTAATTATTTGCTCAGCTCTACTCCATAGATCCATAAAGGCTTTGTATAACCCAGATATCTTTTTTTAATACTCCTTTTTTTCAGTGACATTTTTCTTAACTTATACATTTATATATTACTTATATATTAACTTATATATTTATGTAAGTGATATATTTCAGGAGAGGAAGAGGATCTTGAGATGACACTCTGCTGTAGACTCCAGGTGATGTCTGCTCGAGTTCCAAGGAGACCTTAAGGTGGTTTTGTATTCTTGTGGTTGTGCAATACCCACCAAGATTGACTTATCCACTTGAATTATTGCACATCAGCTGAAGGTTGCTGCCTCTCTCAGGTCAGGCCACCCAGCTGAGGTTCACAATCCCGTTCACAAACTGGTTTTAAAATGAGGTGGCAAAGGAGTCCCTGCTGTGAGGGTGAAAACCTGCTCTGACTTCCTTCAAAGCACAAGTGGAATGACACCCTGCAGCCCCTGAGGAATCATTTTATTATCAACAGCTACACTTCATCCAATATGTTTAAGTAAGCAAAACTGTGACAGAGACATTTGATCACTGGCAGGGAATATTAGGTTCCTGTGTTGCTTCTGGTGTCCCAATGCTGCTCCTTAATGATGTTTTGTACTTCAGTTTCCACTGTTTGTTCTTCTCTATCTCCAAACCTTATCACCACTCTCTTTAAATTCTTATGTACTCATCAGAATTAATTTATCTTATCCAGTTTCCTTGGTGGGTTTAATGACTGTCAATCCTCATATTCACTCATATTCACTCCAATTTGTTGTAGCATTCATAACTGACTCTGCCCACTTCCTGTTGCCATTACATGAGGTGCAAGGCAAGTGACATGTATTTCTATTTTTGTAAAGCTTTTCCCTCAGTTCTTTGCTTGCCAACTTAGGCTGAGTGTTTTTTAAAGCCTCCCATGCCACTGGAACAATGTTTTCCATTGACTCTGTAAAGCCCATTTATTAATCGTGATACCTTGCAAAAAGAATTTCTAGGAAGATGCGCTGAAGCGGCAGGGTGCTGCAGAGTTTGGTGACTCCATGTCAGGATCAGCAGGAGATTCCTGGGGGACCTGAGGGAGGGATGGGGACAATCCAGGGCAGCCCCCAGCGCTGTGGGGATGTTGCAGATACACAGAACAAAGTTAGGCCAATTTACATCAGTTGAGTTGATATGGTAATCTCTTTCCCAAGTCTAAGACAAATAGGAAAAAGGTCCAATAATTACTTCCTTGGAAGAAACTGTGATCTATTTCCCTGATGGAAATCTTTTCTAGAAACTAAACCCATGGTTTTGTTTAATGTAGGCAAAATAAATTAGTCTCTGTTTTTCTCTATACTATAAAGTAGTTTTCGTAGGACATATTCTAGTTATTATCTCTCAGACTTTGTTTTCCTTCACTATGTAACAATCAATACTGTGATAAGCTTTTTAAACTTTTAAACTTGCCAACAGTTTTGTATATAATTGTAACTGCACATGTGTATAAAAAACTGCACATTTCAAAAGATACATATTTAATTTTGAAAGCTTTAGGGTGTTACAACATAATAAGAAAATGTAAAATATTATGAGTGAGGTTTTATACAAGGGAATACATGACCTATCTGGAAAAGAAGGGGAAATCTGAATTATAGAACACAGAAACCCTTAAGAAAGGCAAGAGGCTACTGAATATGGAAATCTAAGGATTTTCAAGTTTCTGACTTTCGGCATCTTTATTTTGGTGAGCATTAATAGCAAAATTGCCCTGGCAATGTAAATCCCAGCAGAACTTGCAAACCTTGAATCAGTATTCATTTCCTTTTGTCTTTGCTATAATAATGAGTATATATGGAAATAAATCTCCCATTTCTGATTTTTTGAAGTCTTTGAAGATTGGTGAGGGGGGATTTTTAGCTAGATAACAGAAGTAAGAACATCTGCAGTACTAACAGAGGGGTTAAATAATTTAAAGATTCCACTTGCCTTCTTTCTGGGTACAGAATTTCAATATAATTTGTGGAAGAGAGGGTCAAAACCTATAAAATCAGACTCTCCTCCCACATTTACATACAACCTAAGAGGAAAAATGCAGACATTAGCATGACTGCAGGCCTTTTACACCAGGAAAACTCACAGGAACCACATTATTGTTATAACCACTGTCAAAACATGAGATTTAGAGGTGAGAAAGAAAAGAATTTAAATTTTAAAGGACTTTTATGAAAGGGCTTACATTTTCCCAAGTAATATTTCCCATTAATTTAACATGTTCATTGTTCTCCTACCCATAGACATCAAATTATTCTTCCTTTTTCGCATATAGTGCTGATATCTGCTGATGGATTAGTTTGTTTACAAAGCCTGCAGCTCAACAGATTTTGAACAGTGCTGCAATTCAGAATTTAATAGCTGGTTCTCTTGAAAGTGGAAGGTCAGAATTAAAACTGTGTACCATGAGCCTGTCATTGTGAGTATGGGTTTGGTAATGACTTCAGAGGCACAAACAGAATACACTACAGCAAAATTTATTAGACAACTTTTAAACACTCAGGAATATGTTTGAGATTGATATGTAGGCAGTGGAGGCACTTAAAAAATGGAGCATTTTAGAGACCATTTTGACAAATGATACTTCCTTCAACAATTGGCCAGCAATGGAAGCTGTGTCACTTCTAAGTGCATCTAAATTGCCTAGTACTATTAAGAAGTCATTTAAGCTTCAGTGGTGTTTTGTCTGATTCTGAAACTGAGCACTTAAAATGTATGTCTTGTCCAAACACACAATGAAAACATTATTTTTAACTTTCTTTTTAAGCCTGTCTTTCTCCACAAACATACACACATCCTCAGGTGAAAAGAAATAAAATAGTAAATGATGATGACATGTTCTTTCAAACGCATGAGTGGAATAGGATCTATCACTGTGTCAGTCTTGGTATAAGAGCTTTCTTCTAGGACTCAGGGGGATATTAAAATAAGAAAGCCTTTTTTTAGCACTTCACGTGATTCATGATTTAGACACAACATCCGTGAGTTTCATAAGGCAAGGAAAATCTTAGGTAGATACAGAGTAATACAGAATAAGTGAAATAGATTTTTGATTTAACAAACCACTCAAATGGACATAATAATTTAGACACTTCTACAGTAAAATGAGTGGGAGAAAGCTTCTGTGGAAGTTGCTAGGTATAATTTACAAAGTCATACAGACTATTGCAATTTATTTCTCTTATATCCCTATATATTTGTGCAGTGCTTAAAACTGGTAAAAGTCAAATCAGTGATGGGTATCCACACCAAATCCTATATTCAGTAGCCAATGGAAATTGAGCATTCTTCCTCTGATCAATTTTGTAGCTATTTTCTCCACCTCTTCCAATGTATGGGGAAATGTATAGGCAGTTACAACACAGCCATTGCTCAGTCTTGCAATGGTGCACTAAACAATTCAGAAATTGCTGACAGCATAAGTTTTGATAAGTGGCAGCTCAATGAATGTACAAAAATCTGATAGACAGTCTATTCTTATGAAAGGATGAGGATAATAATGTGTTATGTACATCTTACAATGATTCCCATTGCATTTCCTTGAACTCCACTTTTGAAATTTGTCTGTATACTGAGTGGGAAGAAGACTTACTTGTTTGAACAAAAGTAACTACTTTATTCTTAGCATTCTTCTTAAAATTCACTTTTGTTCTTACACAAAATAGATAAATGAACAGCAAGTTGCTGCTATGCCAAGAAACAATCCTGGCTCTCTCAGAGTCTCCAAGCTGTCTGTATTGCTGAGATTTCTATTTAGATTGCAAGATTTCTTAGCTAGAGAAAGTCTTCTTTTTCTTCTTTGTTCAAATTCTTTGTGGTCCCCACTCCAACAGGAACCTTATTCCACAGCATGAACTTCCAGGCAGTACAGAGCTTGAAACATCTATCACTAGGAAAGTGGTGTATAAGTACTTGCTAAGTGAGTGACTCCTCATGCATTGATGATAACTTGAGGAACAGTGGGAATGTTCAGAGAGCAGTGGGATGGCACAGAAACTGGCACAGCAGCAGCTGTGTTCCCAAGATTGAAGACTTTGTCACTAGAAATCTGCAGCTATGAAGGTACAAATCCAGAACTATCTTTGGTTTACCATATGCAATCACTGAAGGCAGAAAAAATTTAAAAAAAAAAGAAAAAAAAAAGAAAAAGAAATAAATAAAAAAAAATCACATTGCTTCGATGGATAAAGGAATGTAGAAAAGAAAATGTTCCTTTCCACACGGAGGACCAGAATCATCAGTGATTTAATATTCAAATCAATTATAGATCCTCACATGCTTATCTTAAGAATTAAATATATTATTATTTGCTTTCCTGCATCAAAATCTTTGCCTTTGAGATGCTAACACAATAAAAAGCAAGGCAGGGCCTAAACTCAGTAGCAGATAAGTAACCTGCCGTTGTTTTCCTGACCACCAAGTTGGGATCTTTCAATATGCCTTTTCTAGAAGTTTCCTTGGATGACATGCCTTCTTAAGAAGAGACTTATATGTATTTTGAAAATCTGTGGAGAAAAAAAGGTATTTCAACAAGCCAGCCTTAAAGCTACAAGATTTCTTGTTGATGTATATCAGAACACTTTGTTTTTTTACAATATCTGATGAAATACAATGCAGTTTGAAACAAAAGAATTGTTTAGAGCAAATTACAGTGAAACTGAGAACCTATCTCTAATTATCCTTTGAAATAAAAACTGCATGGTGTACTGTAAAAAGGGCTGCATAATAAATGAAGACTTATCACTGTATTGTTGGACAGCTATTTTATCTATGTCCAATTTATTTATTTAGTAGTTAAAATTAGAACTGGATTCTTTCCAGAAGGTTTCAGTACCCGATCTGCTCTAAAGCACAGTATCAGAGCACTGAACACAGTAAGACAATATGCTTTCAGTACAGCAATAAGTGAAATTCAGCACTGACATGCAAACAGGTTCAACTGAGTGTCCCTTACTTCAGCTTCATTAGAGTTCAGCTTACTAATCGATAACTGAGTCAGCCATTGCTGCAGGCAGTCCAAGGAGATGAAAGTGAGAAAAAATACTGTTCTTCAAAGTATTATTTCCAGGGGATATTAGCTCAAGGGTTCACAGTTACATGCCACCAAAGCACTGACTCAGCCACTCATCTAAAATGTCATTGGGAGAATTTATCCTTGGAGCAACGTGAAATTTCTGACTAACTACAGCCGTTGTTCTGGTTAGACTTTTCTATTCAAAATGCTCACAGTAGACAGGAATGTGAGAAATACTGAAATCAGATAAATCAATAACTTATGTAAGAATTCATCTGTACTCTAGGCATGTGCTTGTGAATCATTCAGATTCACCCTGCAAAAGGAAATAGAAAATATACTGATCCCACATATGCACCTTTAGAGTTAACTGACTGGTCAAGCATCCCTCAGTTTACAACAAATTATCTGGCATTTGACATAAAAGCTCCAGTTTCTGACATTGTAAAATGATTAAGGAAGAAAAAGAAAATAAACATATCTTTTATTATTTATGTATCTATTCTTCATTTTCCTTTAGTTTTTCATTTCAACACTTACAGGAAATCATAAAACCTTGGTAAGTTTTAAGTAACCTCCTTACATTTTTTTAAAACTGTCACAAAAGGGTCTAGTGTGCTTGCTTACTCTTTTTTTTAGAACTAGCAAATGTTTGAAATACTTACCTGAGAGTCTGAACTAGGGTGGGGCAATCATGGCATCAGCAGTTCTGTCTGTGGTTTTGATTCCTGTTCCCTATTCTATTCTGGCACTCTTCCCTGTGCTCTGCTTGTATCTCAGCCTCATTCTCCTTTTCCGACGGTTTGATGCAAAAAGCTGCATTCCTGCAAATCTGCAAGAATATTCATAGGGGTTTTTTAGCAAAGAAATGCAGGAAATTACAAAAATAAATAAAGCAGAAAACTGGGAGTAATAACTAGGGTTCACCTAATGTTTCTGTGATGAGAGCCTTGTGCATCTATTTCATCTTCCTTAAAGAAATTATGCTCATGCAATTATACAGCTTTTGTGAATATTTGTGAATAAGTTTACCCTACATATCTCTGGAACACAGTTTTCACATCCAGCTAAAAAGACCTTTGAAAATGGTCTTAGCTATAATTCTTTAGTTCCTTAACTAAAAGATGCTCAACTAAAACATCTAAAATGTGCTTCAAAGAGAAGTAAGGTTATTCACATACCTTTTCCATCTACAATATCCCATGAAAACACATTACACAGATTCTGTGACTTGAAACCCTCCAAGCTCATGCTGCATCAGGCATTGGCACGTCCAATAGCAACACCCATTGCCAAGAGAATAAGACTTCAGTGCTCTTTTGTTCCATAAGACGATATTAGTTTGTGAACAAACACATCTAACTTGAATGTTTTCATAAAAATGAATCTATTGAAACAACGTCTAAAGGTAGTGATCATCACTTAAGCAACAAGGAGACCATCTGTTTTTAAATTGAATTATTTTTAAATTAAAGTTGATTATTTATAATATTTGGGGTATAACTCCAAAAGTGTCAGGACATAATGAGGGGTGGCAATTCCCTGGAACTGGGGTCCAGGGACCAAGGAAACTCTCCAAAGGTGGTAGCTAAGGTCAGTCCCAACATCCGAGTCAGGAGCAGGGCAGATTGGGGTCATAAAGTACAGCAGAGGGCATCACCAGCCCTGGGCTCTGGCACCTCCCTGGAGGTGGAGATGGACTAAGACCAGACCATGAAATTGTCCCACTGATGGGATTGTCCTGGTGTGTTTTGGGCAGAGAGCAGGGATCCCCCAAAGCTGGAGACCAATGTCTTGTAGTGCCACTGAGGCAGGGATTGCCAGCCCAGAGGAGTGAAATGGAGTCCAGAGCCATTGGCAGAGAGAGGGGAAGAAGAGATGCCTTGGAAGAGGTCCAAATTATGAGTGGCCCCTGAACCCTGAAAAAAAGTCCACAGAGACTAGATTTTGTGTTAATCACTGCAATATTTGATTGCAATCCATATTTGGACTAACACTATGGAATGCCACAATCTCTAATAGGATTACACTACAATAGCATCAGAGGGTATGGAAATGATATAATTGTATTTTATAGACAGAAAGAGACACAGAGCCACTTCAGAAGACTATGAGAAGAAAGGGGATTTTATTTCCCATGTGCTCTGTCATAAAGAAATACACAATCATGGGGTTATAATTTTGGGCTAAGATAAACTGCTGTAATGCTGTGGACAGGATGAGGATTGCAGGGCTGGCATTGGCTCTGAGTACAGCAGTGACTCCATTAAGGTGATGGAGAAACACCTGCTGCAGTACTGTTTTTTGGAAGAAGTCCACAGGGCTTTTGTGCCATTCTTTAATACTGCAAAAGTATGTGAAATTGTGCTTAGTTCATATACATTCCAGCTCTATTTCCAAGTGATCAAGTCCTTTGGAAGGGTAAAAGTACATGCTTAAACTGATGCAGGTGTGATGGTTCTAGCCTCCTGAGGATGAGATAGAGCACAGAATCAACTCAGTTGCATGAGTTCTTTCCTGGATCTGGACCATAGTTTTCAATTCTGGGAAGCGAAGAGTCCATCATGCATTGAGTTAGCTGTTAGATCAGAAAAAATGGAGAGGGAATTATTAACTAAATAAAGTCAAATCAACCAAGGCATCAGTTCAAGATCAGACTAAAAAAAAATAGTTTGTTCATTATAATTGGCCCAACTATTTGTCTTTGCTTGTTATGTAATTTTTTTCCCCAGGCCAGTCATTGTCACCTGTCTGCTTCTTGCCATCAAAGGACATGAATTTTAAAAAAAGGAGAAATAATGCTTCAGTATGAGAGACCATTCCGCTTTTGCAATGCTCTTCTGTGTAGTGACTGTCAGAGTTCGGCAACATGACAAAACATAACACAGAATACAACTGGGTTTTTTATTTCATTTTCATAGTTAAAAGACCTTTCTTGAAATTGCTTTTCATTGTTTATCTTGTTCTCACTTTAAAAAGACAGGACCACCTACATATAGATAACAGGAAGGGAAATGAGTTTTCGTATCTCTTATTTAAAGTACAAACATTGCTCTTTATAGTCAAAATCTTCTAAGGGATTGATGGTATCTTGACTGTATTTGTTTTACTTCTCCTCAATTCAATTTACAGAAAATGTCCTGGTGCAAGAAGCAACAGAGTAAACACAGAGATGCACAGAATAACAGCATTAAATTTCTCTCATTTTGGTCACTTGCCAATACTCCACCTGAATATGAAAAGAAGATTCCAGCCTTCGAATTTTGTGGTTTATCTGAAAGACCCAGAAATGCTAGGACAGAGAACACAGAAATTAATATTTTTGGACAGCTAAAAATTGCAGTTAGTCATATATATCTATATGTCCCCATAATTTGCCTGGGACACCTGTAGATCAGTCGCTATGTCTGTGCTTCACTAGTGTGAAAGTCATATCATGAAAGAGGGTAGAGGGGAAAGGAAGTAGATGGCTGGAATTTATATGCGATTTTTCTGTAGAGCTGGGATATTAGTTAGGACACAGTGTCCCTGGAGCTAGAATATAATCCTGTTGTTGTGGTATATACTTACCTTTGTAGTCTAAAAGTGCCATGTATACCCTGGTGCAACTGGGATCTAAAACCAACTTCAGTGATCTAACATAATTTCTTAAAGTCTCTTCTTACTTTGCTTGAAATATTCTTCTGTGTCTGGAAAGCATTACTCTGAACAAGTATAGAGCCGTTTCATTAATGATTGGATACATCTTGCTCCTGTGTTAGTCCCATGGGAATCAAGGTACCTCAGTGTATTCTGCGAGGATTCTGAAAACTCCTCATGAGGTTTTTGTTGAGACATGGTACAAAAAGGTGTCATGACAAAGCATTCAATGTTCTAGGTGATTTATTTGCTGGGACACTCAACCTGGGTTTTGGCCTTGGATTCAAAAATGGCATCTGCTTTCTGGCCCAATAACTATTTAATGTAAACTGTGTAAAATTGGAGAAGTAAGATCTATTCTCAAAATCTTCCATATGGTTCAGTGACCTTAGCACAAAGCCGAGAGAGTTCTTCCTGTGCCTTTCTGTGTGCTGCTTATTCTTCTATTCATATCCATGGAGGTCACATGTCTTTATTGCCAAGAAGTGCATCTCCAGGAAGAAGAGTAAAAAGAAACTTGCTTTTTGGTTGCTCAAATTATTCTGCTACTAAAATTAAGCAGAAACCTAATAATATCTTTAGTGTAAATTTTCAATGGAATACAAACTAATGTCATGCTAAGTTCTGCTTTAGATCAATTCACGACTCATTATAGTCCTAGTTTATTTTTAGATTTTCTTTTCACTGGATTGCCTTAATTCATTATGGAGTAGAAATGAAGAAATTGAACCTCCTTAAGTAGAGATATTATGCCATTTTCCCCAAGAATCTTGTGAAAAGCTAAGAATTTTCTACAATGATTAACAAAACTAACACTAAAATATATTGTCTTGTGAGCATGTCTTAAAATACTTTGGGATTGAAGTTTTTAGTGTCTTCTTGTCTCTTCTTTGCTCTCATGTAGTACATTTGTTATAAAATAGTAACAGAGGGATGGGGTTTACTTTTCAATCAAGAAATATTCATAGTTATGCTGTTCACTTTTCAGGTTTTTTTTCTTTTTTAATTCCTTCAGTGCTAGGTAAAGGGATCCAAGTGTAGGAGAATAAGTTCTGAGTTTGAATGATGTTAGAGATAGCCTTAAATGGCTAACTTTTGGTATAAATTCTCCAATAGGACTTAACTCTGTGTTTGGAAAATTCCAATTGACTCTTACTCATGAATCACATTGGATTTAAAGAAACTTGGCAACCTGAGAAACTTGGCACCTATTTACTTTTTTTTTTTCCCCAGCTCTAATCTTCAAGTGCTCTACACACTGGTGCAAGGTGAGATGTTACTCATAATGTTCCTGTATAAATTGTAGTAAAAAAGAAAACTGCTTAGCAAATCTGCCACTAAGTGTGAAGACAAAAATAACCGCGAATCTGTGTTCCTTTGAAATCAGCACTTCCTTTCACACCAGCCACCACCAGGTAAGTGTACTTGGACTGCAGACTTGGGCTAAATTAAACCAATGACTTAGTGTGATGTCTTCTTGTCCCATTAGCCAGACTCCCTAAGTTCTGGTTGTTCCTAAATGAAAAATCAGTTGTTTTATTTCATTGACTGGGTTTATGGCAATGAAACACCATTACATCAGGAAAACTTCTGACCTTTTTCTGCATCTTTTTGAGAACTGTGCTGCTAATAACTGTTCATATTTATAGGGAATCTGAAAAACAGATGTTTCAGTATAATTCTTCATTCCTTGATGTTCAGTCATCCTGCTAATAGTACTGCCACCCATCAAGAGATAATAGACTCAATACAGTGTAGCAGGAGTAAACTGAGTATTTCACCAACATCAGTGTCTGATCTCTGCCTGCGCTGGATAACTCAGCCAAACATTTAAAGTTTTATTTTGTTCACTGTTACAACACATGTTGAATCTGACCCTCTTAAAAAGCCTAGGATATTATCTAGTGTTTATAAACCAGTGGAACTGAGGACTTGCTAGTTGCTTGGATCTACCAGCCCTGCTGTCAAGGCAGCAACCTTTCTTCAAAGACCAGGATGGGTTTGGTAATAACTCCAAACAGAATCTCCATGTATTTCATCTCAGCTGTCAGCATTTTTAGTCAATGTATATCAAAGTGGTTCAGTTGTTCAGATGACGTGGATCAGTTCAGTTAACTTTGTCTTTCCCTGTTTGCTCTGTTCAAAGGCTGAAATTAGGAGGTTAAATGTAAACTCATCATGCACCATGAAAGTGAAGAAACACATCTTTCAAATAGAATATTGATAAGATGTTCAAAATATACTGCTATTTTTTTCGCTAGAGTTAGTTTGTTTTTAAACTTGAAGAGCTTGAGATGTATCTATATCTATCTATATACTCTAGGATAGTATTTTTTTAGATCAGTTTCAGCAAATATATAGTATGTATTTTTATGATGGCTGACAAAAGGTAGTTCCCTGTTCATCCCTTTTTTGATCCCATGGATATTTTGACCTAATGAGGCTGCTCTTTCATTTCAGGGATACAAATTCATATGTTGAAATCTCAAAGGGGTGGGGTCTTTGCTTTCAAACCAGTAGAACATTTCTATGTTTTTGAAGGACTCATACATTAACAGAAGGATGAAATATAAACCCAAAGCTAACTGGTCATGTAAACCCCAAACTAACTCAAATTAATATACATTATTTTAAGACAAAATTAAAATCTAAATTAAGATTCAGTTCCATCTACAAGTATGGAAGCAGTGGGTGTGAACCTGTGCTTATTAGATCCCTCATAAATATACTGGAGTTTTACTGTAAGAAATACTATTGCTAAGATGTGGAAGAGGTAATAGCAATTGTCCTGACAAATTGCCTCCCTGACTATATAAATAGCACACTTTAACAGTATTAATTGACGAAGGATCCAGGAATAGTAAATACACATTTTATTCTATAAATCAGTTTGACACACTATGGCTCACTTGAAACATATCCATCTGTGGTGATCAGGAAATTAATTAATATAAGAACAGGGAAATGAGAACAGAAGACATCCTGGAAGATTGTTCAGATTTCCAAAGGAGCTTATTAACAAAGATATATTCCTGTTGTCAAAACCCTTTTTTCAGCCATCTTTCTTCAGGGCTTGTGCATAATACCTATGAATAGAACCACAGCCATTTACAGGAGAGCTGAAGACATATGGCAAATCTCTTACCAGAATGTCTCTCTAACTTCACTGTGAGACTACACATATTTCCATAACTTTCTGAGCCATAAATCTTCAGATCAAGAAAAGAACTTTAAGTTCTTAAGTTTCATGTAAGGCTCTACTGCTTCTTATATGCTGTGTGATGTCTCTCATAATGTTCTTTGCATATGACCCAAATTCTGGGAAGATCCCTGCCATCCAAGCTGGTGATGCCTGAGGGAGAAACAGATTCCAGCACAGGCCAAAGGCAGCAGTGGCAGAGGAGGAGGAAGCCAAGGAAGGAACAGCAGCAGAGAGACCCCAAGGGGGGCTGGAGGAAGAGGAGGGATAGAGGGGCTTCAAGTCCAGAGCAGGGAACCCTGGTAAGGGATTTCTTTGTCTTTATCTCACCCCACAAACATTTCCACCCTATTGTCTTCCCTGTGCTATTGAGGATGGGGTGTGAGAGAGATGCTGTGTGGGAGTTTGACTCAGCCGGAGTTAAACCTTTCTGGCCCTGTTGACTTTTAGATGTGATCAAGTTTAAGGGTCTCGTAAGAGAAAGGGAATAAGACAGTCCCCAGTTTAGAGTGACACCTTCTGTGAATGCTATTTTACCCCTTGGACCTCCTATACTCATGGGTTTACCCAAGTTGGCTCAGATTTATGAAGTACAGCCTTTGTAGACTCGGCCTTATGCCAATCAATAAATGACATGAAGAGCCTTGGTGACTGCCAGAATCGCCCCTTTCTGTGCTCAACAACTTCAGCTCAGGTTCTCATACTGAGTTATAACCTGGGTAAGTAAAATGTTTCCTTCTTCATCAGCTCCTGCCTTGGTTTACCCTGCAGACCCCTACAAAGCACATTCTAGTCCCTTTTGTAATACTACATCACACGGATCTCAGCAGCACCAGTAACATCTGATGTTGGCAAAACCATCAGAAAGATGTGAAAAAAAGTTTTGCTGACCGTTTCCAAATTTGACTAAAAGCATCTACACAACTATCAGATTCCATTAATCTGTAAACAGCAATTATTGCCTGTTCACATAACATAACATTAATTGCAAGAATGAATGCTAAGGTAATATATAATTAATGTAACAGGATTCTAAAAAACATGCATTAGCAAAGTAAGAATAAGTTGGTCATACCTTTAATTATCTATTTATGTTTTGGTTTCTTCAGTGAGACAGAATCATAGATTATAAAACCCAGAAGAACCCTCCATTTTCTTTGATTTGTTCAGCAACAAGCTGTATATTCGGGTTAATGTGAGAACAGAAATTACTTGCCTACAGCAGAATATAACCTGCAGATGTATAAATCTGATATCAGAGTCCTGTTACTTGTGAATTCGTTGTTACTAGTCAAGTTTGCATTACTTAAGGATTTAGCCAGTACTTACACCACTATAACTAAAATTTTTTCTTAATTTTGAAAATTTTTAGTTGCAGCAAATGTAGCTATTTAGCATTAACTAGGTCGTGGAAAAAGCACAGCCATCGTAAACCAGTGTTCTCTAACCGTGATAGACTGTTTATGCACAGACACTACAGCTCCCAGCGCTTGGGGTTTTTTCTATAAAATTCCTACACTTGTCAACAGGAATTGTGATGATGTATGCACAGCAGAATACAGTCATATTTCTGTTATAAAGAGCAAAATTTTAAACAGAAATATTAAAGCAAAGTTTGAACCATCTTATTGTTGAGAAAGAATGATTGAAGAAGATACAAGGGCAGACAGGGATAGGACAAGGGGTGATAGTTTTAAGCTGACAAATGGAAGGTTTACATCAGATATTGGGAAGAAATTCTTTACTGTGAGGATGGTGAGGCACAGGTTGCCCAGAGAAGTTATGGATGCCCTATCACTGGAAATGTTCAAAGAAAGGCTGGATGGGGCTTTTAGCAACCTGGTCTAGTGGAAGGTGCCTGTGCTGGGGGAGTGGAAAGGGTTTGGAACAAGATGCTTTTTAAGGTCTCTTCCAACCCAAACCTTTCTGATGAATTATATGATCAGAATTATATGATTTTGTGATTCTACAAATTACAAGACCAAGAGCCTTTTGTTTGAAAACAAAAGGAAGCAGAGGAAGAAGGGACACAGAAAAAAAATTGCAATAGAGGTCTGTAAAATCAGATCTGGTATGGAGAAGGTGAATAGGGAAAAATGGAAAATTTGGGGAAGACAAATTTCAGCATTAATGGATTTCTAAGAAAAGGAACTTTTTGACAGGGATCAGACAACTTAATGACACAAATATCTATCACTGGTTATTAAATATGAAGAAAAGTCTTCTGATTAAAGAGACCTCTGAATCACCTATCATGATGCTGGGAAAATGTTCCAGAAATTACTGCAATATCCTTGTCCCATTCTTGTCCCTTCTTCTTGCACCACTCACAGTAGTCAATTCTACAGACTCAATATGAGGCTCTATGAGCTTTTAATCAAACCCAGAACCATTTTCTACTGGGGAAAAAGAAAAAATGCTATCAATAACACAGAGTATCTCATTTATAGGCATAAAAAAATCATTTCTTTGCTTTCAGTGCGCACTTCAATACATCCTAATAACAGTAAAATCATCTTGATTACTGAAATCTGTTCTAGGTTACCTTTGTTTTCAACAACTATTGCCAGTTCGTACTAACAATTACGATGCAAACTTCCAAACATTTGTGTTTTAACAGGTAATATTTCCTAAGTTGCTTTTTTTTGGTTTCCAGTTGTTAAAATTTGCTTTATTCCTAACAAGTCTTATGTAGAAATGTT
This sequence comes from Acanthornis magna, assembly GCA_036785705.1. Taxonomy (NCBI): domain Eukaryota; kingdom Metazoa; phylum Chordata; class Aves; order Passeriformes; family Acanthizidae; genus Acanthornis; species Acanthornis magna. The sequence goes on along the minus strand of JAWUZG010000119.1, from coordinate 9,439,321 downwards.
AGTGGAATACTCTCAGAGATTATTGTCAGAGTGAGCAAAGGTCAGGCAAAAGACGTGCACTATTAAATCTTTGAGGAGATGACAAGAGTGTTCAGCAGATATAGGCTGATTGAATTATGCTAATCTGCTTTTACTTACTGTCCTGGCTTTGGCTGAGATAGAGTTAATTTTCTTCCTAGTACCAGGTGCAGTGCATTTTAAATTTAGGATGAGAATAGTGTTAAAAATACATAGATGTTTTAGTGGTTGCATTCATTCAGGGACGTTTCTGCTTCTCATACCACCGCAATAGTGAGGAATCTGGGGGTGCACAAGGAGTTGTGAGGAGACACAGCTGGGACAGATGACCCCAACTGGCCAAAAGGATATTTCAGACCCTGCTGTTTTAGGCTCAGTATGTAAAATGGGGAGGGAAAGATGGCTGGAGGCCACTGTTCAGAATCTGGCGGGGTGCTGATCAAAAGATGGTGAGCAATTGCATTAGGTATCATTTGTTTTGTAACTTCTAATTATTCTGTTGTTGCCATTATTATACCTTCCTTTTTTTCCCGATTAAACTGTCTTTATCTCAACCCATGAATTTTACGGTTTTTCCCCGATTTTCTCTCCCATCACACAGGGCAGGGTGAGGGAGCAAGGGACTATGTGGTGTTTAGATACCTGCCAGGTTAGACCACAACACAGTTCAAACATACAATTCCTCCAGACACATTTTGAATAAGTGCATTTTAAACAGGATTAACAGCAAAGCTTTTCTTTCTGCAGGGAAGCTGTCAGCAATGTCATCTTACTGAATTGAGTGGACAACTCTGTGTAAATGTGCACGTACATTCCTGCAGGGATGTGCACAGCACTGCTCCAGCGTGGTGAGAGGAGAGTGTTGTCTGCCCAGCCAGAAGCTCAACAGGATATTGGCACAAATTAGAAAATAAAAGCCCTTTAACAGTCTTACCCAGACACATTAAATATACATACTCATTTACTCACATTCATGCACTACTCTGATTATATGCTAATTTCTCCATTTTTAGTATTGCAAAGGGCTGTGAGGTAACTATGTTGTGACTATATTCTTTTTAACCAGAGAGAAAAAGGATTTTCCATTAACAACCAAGCCAGAGATGCCTCCATACTCTAGGTCCTCACTGGCAGGTCCTGCTTCTCCCAATTTCTGGAAGCTTATTCTCAAAGTGGCTGAAAAAGTCACTCACTGGCATTGAAGGACATGGCCCATCCAGTTATTCTCATTTCTTAATAATCTCTATGATGTAGTTTTATTTTCAATTAAATTCCAGCACATGCAGAATCAATGTTTTGAAATATGCATTTTAATAGATAAAGAGCCTTGTATCTTTGAAAGCTCTCTGGCTGTTTTATTACATTTTTAGGTATTCCAATGAGAAAAATCCTCTACAATTCTATTTGTCATTTTATTCTTTTAAAAGGATCAAAATCTTTTCTATAGCTAGCAATATAAAACAAACATAGTTCATATTAAAATCAATATTCATTGACTTTTCAAAGCAAAACAGTTTCTACCTCAAGAGTTTTGGTTTATTTTTGTGTTGTACCATGAAACATCACTTTAGCTAGCAATCCATATTTTTACTAATAACACTTATCCAGCACATATTCACTCCAATTTATTTAGTGCTGATCATCCAAGCATAAGAAAACATTTTCAAACATCGTCTATCTTCAAAAAAATGAAGAATGTTAGTAAAAATAACACTTTTCTTCATAGTTTTTCTCCCTGTGTGTTTTCACAGCCAGGCCTGTTAACTGACAGTTGCATGTTTTCTTACTTTTATTTATATTTTTCTTGCAGAAGTCACACAAGGTTGTGAAGGCACCACTGCAGAATTTTTACTGTTACAGTGAATCTATCTTTATGCTTCTTATCTAAATCTCCAGGTCTGCTGGAAACAGAAACCCAAAATGAGCTCAAGATCTGTTTTATTAGACATTATAGAACAATAGTGTAAGGATGGGATTCATATTTTTGCTTTATATATAAGTGATGAAGTAATAAACAGTTATTACTACTACTACTACTACTGAGAATGACAAAACCATCACAAAGGCCCTTTAAGTAGGTAATACTCTAACATTCCTGTGAAAAATAACTTATAATTACTGGTAAAGAGACACAGATTTTAAGAATTAACTTCTGTTATTTGCCATAGTTAAGTGGTATTGCAGATCCTAAAAAAAAGCTCTAATATTGCTCGAAAATGGCAGATCAGCATCTATGCTTTACTTCCTCATATTTTATTTTCTGATATAATTTCATCTGTTCACATTTACATTATTTTTATGTTTCAAAATGTAGAAGGAATTGGAAAAGACAATACATGGAATTTTTTTTTTCTGGACAAGATATTTTTTGGGTTTGAATGTAATAAACATTTTTTTAATCCAAGTTAGCATCAATGTTTATTGTCCTTTAGGGTAATTATTTTTTTTTCAGCTTAGATCAATATTTGTAATGTGAAGCAAATATACTGTGACAAAATATTTTAACTTAGTGTATATAACTTCAAAATACATTTTACATTCTCTGTAAGGCAGTGTTCAGTTCAATACTGGACAAGGCATGCCAAGGTTAGAGCTGTCTGTGCAGTTTGAAAAATCCGGACATGGTCAGTGTGCAGTGAAACTTAACGTCTCTTATTCATTCACAGAATCACAGAAACACAGAATCATTTAGGTCGGAAAAGAGCCCCAAGATCATCAAGTCCAAGCTTTGACCAATCACCACCTTGTCAACTCAGCCATAGCATTAAGTCCAATGTCCACTTGCTTCTTCAGCTCCTTCAGGGGTGGTGACGTCCCCACCTCCCCGTGCAGCCCCTTCCAGTGCTTAAAGCCCCTTCCAATGCTGTCAATTCCATGTTGTCCATGTCTTCTTCTTGTGACCCAAGCCAGTTTTTTCTGACAACCCTGCTCTCTCTTTCTCACTTGAAGATCCTTGGTATTTGTTTTCTGCTTAACATGAATTCCCTATAGCTCAGTTTATCTCCAGATGAACTTGAAAACTTAACTCTCTCTCTCATCTGCCTACTTATTCACTTCCTCTTTTGACCCATTTCACCATCATTTATTGCTGAACATTAGGCCCATTTGTTAAAAATAAATATTCAATTCCCTCATTTCTGTGCTGTCTTCCACTCAATATTTGTCCAGGAACCACAAAGTGGAACTTACCTTTTTAATTGGATCTTCTAGTTGAATCCTGTTGTAGCACAAGAAGTAACTAGGTCTGTAAGTCCGAGCTTTTGAGGGCTTTTACCAATAACTAAAGAAATATTTACTCTATGTTTTTCTTCCTTCTTCCTGCATGTAGAACTCTTCAAAGACTCCCTGTTTCGTTGGGGGAACAAAACACAGCAATACAACCTGACATTTGTACCAGGAGTTACTATTGAATTTCTACTGTATTGAGCCCTCAACAAGTATAGGTATAATCCATACCCGGGAAAAAAAAGACTAGCAACAAAATGCTTCGCACTCCAAACTGCAGGACACATAGCATAAAACTGAATAAGAAAAATAATAGTAGTTTTGAGGACTGAATCATTAAATATCAGCAATCAAAGCGTAATATTCTTCTAAGGGTAGGTAGAAATTAAACATCAGACTGCCTCGAAAGGGAATTCAGTAATTTCACAGAATCACAGAATATCCTGAGTTGGAAGAAACCAACAAGGGTCATCAAAATTGAAGTCCTGGTCCTGCACATGACAACCTCAAGAATCACACAACGTGCCCAAGAGAATTGCCCAAATTCTTCTTGAACTTTGTCAGGCTGGTGCTGTGACACCTTTCCTGGGGAGCCTGTTCCAGTGCCCAACCTAAGCCTCTCCTGAGAAAGCTTCAATTTTCTTGATACAAAACCCAAGTAAATGAAAATTATCTTTTCTGGTTATGAAAATGAAACACTGCTGTTAAGGTTTCCTAAACTCAAAAAGAAAATGGATCAAGGATAAGAAAAGATTCACAAGGATTAGCTAGTAAAGTCCAAGCTTACAATCATTAGGAGACAGGCCTTTTAATTCATGAGGTTCTTTTAAAATTTTTTGGGTTGCTTCTCTTTTTTTCATCAATCCTTTTTTCTATTCTTTCTCCAAGTACAAAAGCCTGAAAACCACACTGCAAGAGAATTTGTATCCCCAGTCCATGTCACAAGGATTTTTGCTATGACCTTTTATTTTTTTTTCCACAGGTCTTGAGTGGCTTTGAAAATAACTACACCTCACAACACAAGTGTAATATTTTCTCAGAGAGTATAGACAATGCAATTTCAAAGGCAAGTCCTGACTAGGATGCTTGAGAATGATTTAATGAAACATCTTTTTCTTATAGTTTGATATCATGTGTTTATTGCAACAGACAGACTTTATAAGAACAAACTATCGGTGAAATTCATACTAGAAAAGGTTTCTTGGGGTATAAAATTTCTGCTCAGAACAGCAGACATATATTAGCCTCTGAAAAACTTGATGAGGATAGTGGGGCAGTCTGGGGAGGAAGAGAAAGTGGAGCCAAAACTGTCACTGCATCGTCATCCAAAATGAATGCCCACAACTTTACACTCGTGGATGGGTCTCATAACTTCACTTCTATTTCATATGCACCTTGAAATAAAGTTCTTCTTACCAAGAGCTTTCTGAGCATTGCTTTTTCTCACAGCTTGAGAGTTTAACATACTTCCTTTTACCACTCTTATCTAATTTATCAACTTTTCATAGGATTCCTGTATTTTGCATATGGACCATCCATACCAGAAATGTGTGCATTTAATAAGCCCCTTGTGAAATATCTGCCACAGCCATGGATATATATCATGGATACTCTAAAGCATCCTAAGTGGCAATAGGTGTCTGTTTGTAGGAAGCTGAACTGAATCCCTTGAGCAGAAGTAGAAGATTTCAAGGATCATTCAACTGACTTGTCAGTAAGTTAAATTTAAAGTAATTTTCTCTCTAGTCTTAAAGTACTCAAAATCCCATCAAAAAAAAAGGAAAAGGGAAATTGGATACTGATGGCATATGAGGACATCACTATTCACCTGTCTTAATGTAGAGCTGAAGTCCTAACTTGAACTTCAGATTCATTTTAGACTTTCTATGTGATGTCTCATAAGTCAGCAGTAGTTTTATATCAAATATTCTCAGTTAAATATTTGTTTTCTGGAGAAAGGCACTGTGAAGGTATATGTCATTCTTAAAACCAAGTGATGTAAACAACCTAGATGCATATATTTTTTCAGAAGTACCACTTATCTGCAAGGTATCGCTTATGGAAACATTCCTGCCCAACTCTCTTTGTCATGGATGACAAAGGCTGTGCATTTTGAGATGAAGTGAATAAGAATACAATACTGTGAAGCTGATGATCTGCAGTACTGCTCTTGAACAAATCAATAGATCTATTCAGCTTTGAGAACAGTACGCAGCATACTGGACCTTAAATTATGTGCAGTCAGACTACAAGCCTGCAAATCCACTAGCAAAGCAAAGTATTATTTCACATAATTCAGTGAAGTTCTTGTCATTAGATATTTCCAACAAACAAAAGAACAAAAAAACAAAACAAAAAGCATTGAAAAATTTTACAGAATTTGGTCTCTAAGTATTCATCTCACAGAATGTATGATATCAACAGGAATTTAACAAGCCATGCTGGATCACTGCTACACCTCATGGAAAAAGATGGATGTTTTCACCAGCAAGGCATTTGGTCTACTGTAGGTCCCTATTTCAGGAAAAAAATGCTCTCCTTTTTTTTCAACAGATACTCTTTTACAACCTGTTTTTCTATGACCTATAAAGGCTTACAGACAATCAACTCAAAGCATTTATTTTTAATGTTCGACAAGGTGAGGTTGTCTCCATGTGAGTGTTTGCTGTCATTTTGAGCACTGTGTCGACTGGAGAAGAGTGTGGCTTTCCTAAGATCTGTGTAGCATTTGCCATCTGAGTGCAGATGTCTTTACTATCCCAGAGCATCATTAAAGATCTTAAATGCCCATTTTAAAGCAATTTGGTTTGGTGAAGTCCGTATTAGTTAAATGAAAGTCACCTCTCTCTTCCTCAACCCATCTAGAGCAGCCATTTATCATTCAGTCCTGTGTTACTCTAAGCCTTTTTCTACATCACACCTAGAACAAAATAAGACTGCAAGCCAGGAATTAGAAAATAACTAAATGATTTCAGATCATTTACTATACCCAAAACCAAACCCAAAACAAAACAACAGCTACGACAAAATCAGTGATAAAGATTATCTCAGAACAGGACACAAACATTTCAGTTTGGTCTGCCAAGTAGTCTTTTTAATTTGCATGGTCTTTAGAAAAAAATAAATCCTTAGTGGAGACAGAGTACAGATTTGCATTTTTAAAATAAATAAAAAATATACAAATATATGCACTAAAATGATACACATTTTAAATTCATATTATTTTCTTCTGTTTTCAAAATAGAGAAATTATCGTTTTATGATTGTGTTGATTGCTGCATTAGTTGCCTGTTGAAAAACTGAAAAAAACCCCCATCATTAATAGACCCTATATATTTTCTGTCATGCAAAAGTATAAAAATATTCTATTCAAAACCTTGTTGTGGGCAAAAGGAAATATAATTTCTATGTAAAATCAAGAATGTGTAATTGAAATCTTAACAGCCTACTCAAAGAATTGTTACTCATCTAGACCAAAACAAGACAGAAAAAAGTGCATATTACCTTTTATACATATTCACTGGTGCTTTACACCTGCTTTTTTCTTCTGTGATTTGCTGTTCCTTGCTGGTTTAGAATTTGCTGTATGTGAAGTGTCTTACCTTTTCCTACCTTACTTATGCTGAGGTTCTGTGAAGCTGTGGTCTGTTACTGACAATGACAAAATAATATTTACTAAACTTCAGGGTTACAGGAGTAAGGTGTAATGGCATTTTCATGGCTAAGGTTTTTTGGTACATATACCATGACATGGGTAGTCCAGACATTTTAATTCCTTTCTTTACACATTCCCGGATGGATCATGACTTTTGCCTCTCATGGCTCAGTTTAGTGTCCTAAGAAGCAGAACAATATTGCATTTGTTGCAGAAATATCATAAAGATCAATTAAATAATGCTTCAGGAGGATTTCAAGATCCTCTGAGAGCCTTTATCTCATGAAGTGCAGAACAGCACAGCTTTATTGCAGCATTTGAACACACATTTAGTTTGAACTGCTGGGACTTCTCATACATTTGAAGTTGAACACAAGAATAAACGTATCAAAGAAAAGAATCAGAATACACAGAATACAAAGCACCCAGCAGGGCTGAACTCAGAACAGTAACTAGACAGGACCAAAGTATGATTTGAATTGTGTTTTCCCCATCAAATTTTGTCAGGCAACCATGAAAACCAACATTACTGTGGATGATGTCCTGGCTACTTTAATCTGTGATGAGCATCAGTGAGACAAATTTTGTATGCCTTGTTTCTCTGGAGCATTGTTAGAATGTGTCCCAGTGAAATCATTAGACTGATACTACGGCATAAACCACTTTTTAAAATTAGCATGAACATCAGAATGTAGAAACTCTATTTTTTTTCCTTTTCCCCTTCTCTTTTAATTTTTCTTTTGCCCTATATTTGCCTATATTTTTATTTTTTTTTTTTACAATCCCCTTCTCCCTTCTTCTTCATCTCTCCCCCTTTTTTCCCTTTCCTTTTACCCTTCCCTTTCCCTATTAGTATTATTCAAGCCTTCCTCAAGTAAAACTCACACTGAAGTAAGAGTGGGAAAAAAGACCACAAGAACCATAGGTACAAAACAGGACTTGTCACATTTAAACAAGAATAACAGAAAGTTACAAGGAAATTCCTGGGATTTCCTCCTTCAGTGGCTCTCAGCAAAGGTAATTCAGGAATTGTCCCAGGAGGGAGATACTGTCAGAGACTCAGAGCTGCCATTACATCTCTACTTTGCTCACACTGCAGCTCAAGACTGACTGTTTTGGAGGAATGATGATGAGTGGGACAGTCAGTCCTGAAGTTCTGGAAGGACAGTGGCTCATACTTCAGCAGTGTCCACAAGTGACATTTTGCCCAACATAATTTTCCAGAGGGAGCTGGTGTTAGGGAGAAGCAGCAAAACAGATGAGAACGTGTAATTGTTCTTGGTTGTCACGAGCACACATTGCCCTCTTTCAAGCAAGGAGCATCTTCATGGTGAGGGGAAATGGCCTCAAGCTGGAGCAGGGGAGGTTTAGATTAGTTATTGGAAACATTTTCTTCACTGGAAGGGTGGTCAAGCATTGTAACAGCTTGCCCAAGGAAGTGGTCCAATCACCGCGTAGGAGGGATTGATAAGACTGCAGATTTGGTGCTTGGGGACATGGTTTAGCGGTGGACGTGGCAGTGAGGGGTTTAGGGTTGGAGTGGAGGACCTTAGAGGTCTTTTCCAACCTTAGTGATTCTGTGATTCTAAGAAATACTGTTCTGCTCACCGAGCACAGCTGATTTAGGGGAACATAAACACAGACATTGCACTTGGAATGAGAGTCCTAATGGACACCACCAAGCCCTCCAACCAACACAGACCAGCAGGGAATTAGAAAACTTAATTATTTAAAAATAGGCCTGATCCTTTTGCGCACAAGCTCATAGTCACACCACAGACAATGGGCTTCCAGTTCCAGCAGGAGATGGGTCACCAGCCCAAGAGCACAAACAATGCCCAGCAGAGCCCTTATCTGCCTCCCTGGGCTGCTGGGCTGCTGAAGATTTAGAGTTCAGACGCCATTGTGTGGACCTGTGATGTGTGGCTACTTCTCAACTCAATCTGTGCTGTTACATTGATTAAACCATTTCAGTTATCTGGGTCATCAGACCACAACACCAGGGCACTGATTCATTGCACAAGGGGTGTGTATTTGTTTTCAATGGGTTTGATCCCCTTATCACTGCAATCAAATTAATATATCATTTTTACATTCGCAAGACACAAAGACCTTTATTTTTCACAAAAATTTAGAGAGAAGGAGCTGGTTATTTAAGGGCTGAAGGTCTTTATTCAGCTCAAAACCATGAAACTGCAAAATTTTAAGTACCCTGGGGGCAAGCTGCTTTGGCTCTATTTTTGAAGAAGAAAAGAGTGAATTTAATTGTTGAATTATTTTATATCTGATACTTCATGAGTCATTTTGCTGCTCAGTGAAGAAAAAAAATCTCATATTTGATTAGGTTTTCACTGATTGGACAGAATTTTAATTTATCTGCAGAGATATTTATATCTTTGAAAAATAGAACATAAATATAAAAAAGACAAGCAAAGATTATCAGAAGGAGAAAATTAATGGTGTTTATTTTTTTGTGGGAAAATCATAGATAAAAACATACCTGAGTAAAGTAGTGCCATTGAGTGCAACAGTTTAGAACAATCTAAGGAAAAAAAATTACGTATTTTTAATCCTTTTTCTTCATTTTTATGTCTACCTACATCCTAAAACTTCAGAGTTAGAAGGAATGATTATAACATGCAGAAACACAGCTCAAATCTATTGCTTTTGAAGTCTGTGGCAAATTTCCCATTAATCGATAAAACCACAGGCAGTAAGACAGCTTGGTACTTGGTCTTCCCTGCTGAGAGCCAAGATCTGGCAGACTCACCTCTGTGTGGAGATGAACCAATATTATCAGGTTATCAAATACCTGCCTTCCACAAGCATAACGAAAAGATTAAATTTTCAATAAAACAGTGGCAATTCCCACCAAGAAGACAACTTTAACTACCTGTGAAGCTCAAATCTGGGTTACACATCTAAAACCTCACTTTGAAATACATAAGAAACTATTAACTTCATCTTCAATGGATGGACAAATTATGTTCCCCCTTTTCAAACTCAATTCTTATTGCCTTTGTCGTGTTTCTCTTTCAGAGAGACACAGCCTAATCGCTGGACTATGCACCTGAGGGTGGGGAGGGCACTATCAAATCAAAACCTTCTATTTTGCAGAGACGTGAGGTCTGATGGTTAAGAACATGGTGTAGGAAGGGAGAAATTTGGTTCCTGTCCCCACGTAAGTTTCTTCCTCTGTATCTAAGACAGTGAAAATGGTTTTTGTTCTACACTGGGTCCTGAATATAGTTACTTGTGCCTCTTCACATTGCACAGAAATCGAGGTAAAAAAGCTGTGGCTCCTTGGCTCATCTGGGTGCATGACTTCCTTATCTTCCTTACGTGATAGATATTTTTTGCTGAATAGTTTCAAAAATTTCTGCCTTGTCTTTCTGCTGTACTGATCAGTCTATGCTTTGGTAGGTAGAGGGGTAGAAAAACTCCTCTCTGGGCTGGGGGTAGGTACAAGTCTCTTACTCTGCAGAAATGTGCTGACTTCATGCAAAGGGTGAGCTGTCACCTTCTCTGACCCCATTTCCAAATGTCCTCTCTGAACCTGCTGCTTGACCTCACATTTCTGATACAGGAAGCTGTAGTTTCTTCACAGCAGCAACTTGCCTTATCACTCACACTGGAGCACTTTGGAACCAACTCTAAATGTCAAAGTTTGTGCTTGAGAGTTTGCACTCCAAAGTGGAGAAGCTGATTAAAGTTCAGGTAGTCCCAAAAAACTGGCCAAAATCCTCCCAGAGTCCCTCATAACAAAAAAAACCCCAAGTGATATAAACTTGACTTTCAGATATTAAAGCTGTCAGAAACGAGATTGTAAAATAAAAGGGGTGATTTCCCACTGATCTGGACTGTCATTTAAATGCTGAAATGCTGAAAGGATCATCCAACACCTGAAGTTTTACCAGCAAAAGCAGAACAATTGGAGAGCTCTGGCAACAAATTGTTCATCAGCTATAGATGGACCAAAGACAATATTATTGCTGGAGAACTGACAAGAAGCCTAGAAAAATTGTCAATTGCTTTTTGGCCAAAAGAATGAAGAAAATGTACTCCAGAAATTATTTGTTACAAATTACTTCCTCAGTTCTACTCTTAATCTTTACTCTTCTGAAAGAAACCTCTGCTGCCTTTGAAGGTTTGCAGTCGATGCTGTCCCCGCCCTTGTGTTCTCCAGGCTTTCGGTGAGTCACTGCTCAGTTACTTCAGTATTTAAATGTGTAGCTGTCCATTCTTTTGGCATCCTACATGGAGAAGGACATGCAGCAATAATCTGAGACGATCACCATGTTTTACATAAGGAGGTAGCAAAGAGGAAAGGTTAACTTACATTCACAATTTCCTTTTTCTTCATGTTTTCCTTCCGTCTGTCAGTGACAACAGAGGAAATTACTGTCTCTTTATAGCTCACAACCCTCTTGCCATCATTGCTTTGCAGCTTCAGGCATTTTTCACCAACACTTGATGGTCTGTAGCTTCATATGCACTCCTAGGTCTGAAACTGCATCCTTCAACCAACAGACTTGACCGTTCCGTCGCTCCTCATTGACTCCTCTGTGACACCCTTGTTATGAACATTCACCAATCCTGCTGTATCTGCCTAGTGTTTTCTGAAAACAACTTTGTGGAATGAAAGAGACTCTATCAGATTCATTTTCTCCAGGATTTTATTTTTCAGTTAAATTCTGTGATCTATTATTCTCGCTGTGCTAGAATATCTCTGCTACTGGACTCACCTCCTGCAAACTGCTGGGACATTTATTTCAGGAAATAATTTATCATCACCATATATTCTTATCTTCAGCCTTTTAAATAGTTTTCATTTGTAACCATAAATTAGTTTCAGCCTTCATCCAAAAGAAAGGATTTGAAAAAATAAAATATTTAGTACCTTGATACACTGCTTCCTTTAGACGGATATTCTTCAAAGACTGTGTTATATGGAAATCCTGTCATTTAAAAAAATTCAATATGACCTTCTCTATCACTTAATCTCTATCAGATTGCTTTAAAATGACAAAACGTTAGAGTATTCCCTGTCTTTCTCTCAACCTATGAGCTTTTCTATCTTATTTTCCACCTCTGTTCTCTTGATGACAGGGAATTAGAGAGTAGCTTGGTGGACTTCTGGTAGCCAACCAAGGTCAGCTATCCAGAGGGTAAATATATTTTATGTTTAATTAAGGAAAAAGAGGCTTGTCATAAGTAGAATATTTAGTAAGCCTTTGGAGGTCTTTTAATGTGAAATAAACAAAAAAAATAAGCAAATAATTTAAAAATTGTGGGAGGGTGTTAAAGTGACACAAGCTGAAGTGTTGCAGATAAGCTAGCACACACATATGTGTCTCTACACTGTAAATTCATTTTTTTGTTGCTGTCAATCTTGGATAACTATCTGTGCTCTTTAATAGAAATCTCTGTTCTTGAATCATGCAAGCCAATGGGGGGTTTTTATTACTGCTTGACAGGGAAATACATTGCTGTTTAGGCATTTTTAATGTTCTTTAGACATATTTAAAAGTGGGTACATTTTATTGGAAGAAAAATACTTATTTTCTCAAAAAAAAAAAAAGAAAATTATTAATTATAGTACTTTATAAAAGAATTTAGGACCACGCATGATCTTGCTAGAAGTAGAAAGTTGAGATTTCAAATGTTACTGTCACTAAAAGATTTGCTCAGGGTCTACATTAAAAAATCAAAATACAAATGTAGGCCATCAAGAAGAAACATTGGAGACATAAAACCAGACATGTCTAGTTGTAGAACAGCCTTCTCAATATTTGTAAAAACCTTCAGACTTGCAAATTATCTGCTTCCCTCAGGCAGACACTTTTAGGGCCTTCTTAAGGGATTCATCCACCGAAAAACATACATAAAGGAGAAGCGCTTTTGTCATTGACCTGTTCTGAGCTTGGGCAAGGCAACCTCCGTGTCTACCTTTGCTCACCTCTGTTCAGCTTTACCTGGGGAAAATATATCATCAACTCACAGGAGTGCTCTTCCTGTGAATCCTGGTCAGTCTCAGCAGCAGCTCAAGCCTTTCCCAAATGCTGTCAGACCACAGGTTCGCAGGTGTGCACACCCACAGGTCAGAAAAACAAGAATAAAATACATGTACATGCGTTCTGTCCGCCTCAAGCCATGCCAGTGAGCCCAATCCTGAAATTGTGACCAATTTACAAGAGGAACAACAATTAACTTAATTGAAACTTTAAAAACAGCAAACACAAATTAATTGAGTTTCCAAGAAATAGTATTATTAATATTTTTATAGAATTCAGTAGGAAGAATGTTTATACTGATTCAAATAAACTGATTCAGAATCACATGACATGTCTTGGCAGTTTTTCATTTTAGCTCCTGTAAGAAGCAGCAGATTACAAAACATTGAAGTATCACTCAAAATGTTCCAAAAGCACTCCTAACAAACTGATCTCGACAGAAAGCCTTTCTTTTCCCCCCCCTTCCACTGAGGTTTAGCAACATCCTTTTATTAAATTACAAGGTAATCCTATCACAAGAAGCATGGCAGTTTCTCTATTATAGCTTATTTCCAGCAATTGACTTACCATGCATGTGTGATGGTGAAAAAAACAGCCCTTAGAAATCTATTTTGTCTCATTAATTTTGACATAAAATTTAAGACTGCAGAGTCATAAAGCATAAATCAGGTGTCATACTGTATCGATCCTTTATGGAAAAGGGAGTTGATCATTCTTGGTTTATTTCACTAGGAAATTATTTGACTGGATTACTTGAATGTTTAATTAAATTGTCATATAACATGAATAAAGTATAAAATATCAAATAAAGTAGTCTTTTGCTGTGACACAACATTAATTTTCTGTCATCAGAAGTGTTTATCTTGTTAGCTGCCTAACTTAAACTTGCTCAGCACCAATTAAGTGTTATATCTGAATACGCTTAGAATATTTAAATTCCTTCTTTTATTGCCCTCTTGTTAAACTTTTAATTTTCTTTTCTGTTGCAATTAGCATTTATGGAGCTCAATTTCTTTAATAGGCTCCCTTTAATTTACATTTTATATTACTCTACTTGTTTTTCAGGAGATCAGTGAAGCAACTGCAGATTTGGCTAGTGGAAAAATAACTTGTAATAGTATACAGTTTATGAAATATTTAATTCTCTTTATTTCTTAAGAAGGAAAGGCTCATGCATTAGGTTTTTTTTTTTACTTTCTGTCTTCTAAGCCCCCACACCACTCATTTCTGAGAGTAATATTTAGAGTTATTCAAATATGATAGAAAGGTATAGTTCTGAATGAAAATTAGATTGCTATCAACAGTCCCTAGAATATTTTCTATCCATGGCAGCATGGTCAGAAACACCTCATGATGGGACAGAAGTTAGAAAAAGTTTAGGACTCTTTCCAATGCACAGTTTATTTCCCCTTTTTGAGTACTAATGACATTCAGCAGCCACTATAGTAGAAAACAGATTTTCATGGCCAGCCAGGGAGTCCCAGGCATATTCCATGTACTCTTCATGCCCAATTATGCCTCAAGTATCACCTGCATTGCAAGCTCAGATCCAGGCACCTGGATAAAAGCAAGAATAAAGCAGGATATAACATGTCTACGTGACTCATTTCAGCACAGAAACGAATGTGGAGACTTCATGGGTTTGTGTCTGTATGAGGTAAGTGTCCAGAGCAGGATATGTTCATAGCTCCTGATGGCTCCCAAACATACAGACAGCCAGGTCACCATCCCTCAGGGCCAAACCTGGTATGCTAACAGGGACATTCCAGCCTTGTCTGAAATCATCTTACTCTTGAGTATGGCACCCTTAAAAGGTGTAAAGTTAGTGCAGTTAAGATCAAGCTCTTTATTCCCTCTCCTCAGGTAATAACACTTTGGAGAAATTTCTGAAGCTCAGTATTTTTAGCATAGTTTGAGATCACGTGCTTTAAGTGGTGTTACAACAGCAGATGAAACACTAGGAACACACAGTTGCATTGTTCGAAGGTAGGAACACATCCATTTCTTTAGATAAACCCAAGAGCCAAAGCACTTGGATCTACTTACTGCCCACTTCTTTTAAATTACTAGGTAAACTTCCAGGGAAACTCAGTCATTTTCTCTCCATCCAGAAATAAGCTAAAGAAGTCTCCCTTTAGTCATTGTCACTCATGAATTGTGTCCAGGCATTTAGAATAAAAAGGTTTTGAGGGAAATTGCCATTTGGTGTGGTTATTTTTAATTAGTTACGTCTCTTTCCCCCCCAGTCGCCGTTATCCAAAGTAAGAACTATTAATTTGAAATTAATGGGAGGATAATGATGCAGCACAGGTTGCAAGAGCAAGGAGCATGATTGTGCTGGAATACCAGTTTGGTTTGGTTTTTTTTCCTCCTTGCTGGAGGCTAACACCTGGTTGAGGACAAACTGATTATGGTCTGTTTACATAACACTTAAAATTGTAGCAATTCTGCTGGTTACAAGAAATAAGAATTTCTTACCTCTAATTAGCCTTTGAATAGCCTTTGATACACAAAAAGGGGGGTGTAATACCAAGAGAAACAGCAGAGGGGCTGAGAATCAGATCAAAGACATATTTCAGGGTGAGTTGAAGAGATTTTACGTATCTTAAACCAAACCTCACCCCTACAATCTGAAGTTGAATCCCACTCATCGGTTCTGTCAATGCACCACGCACTTCAGGGAGGGAGTTCTTGATCCACACTTGATCCTGGCCCAGGCAGCCTTGCAGCTTCTGTCTGCTGTTTGACCATTGTAGTAAGTGGTTATTAACCTTGGCAGACATCATCCCAGCCTCTTCAAACAGGGACTTCAAGAATTCCTCCCATGTGGTGTGTTTTACACAAAAATGCCAAGCAGCATCGAGTAAAACAGCACCCAATTGCCGTGCAATACCAGCATGTGAGAAAAAAAAGACACTTAAGTGGGATAAAGTAGAATTAAGTGTATTAAATGTGTTAAGTGGGATACATGATGAGGGGCACAAGTGGGTGCATTGACAGTAGGTTTTAGGAACTAGAAATTCCTATTTAAAGAATAGGCCAAAAATGTGATCTTTTTTACTTCCAAATTCTAAATGATTTGTACTAAGATGGAATTAATTTTAATTGTGATTGAACACATTTGTAATATTTAAGTCCTGACATCATGAACAGAAGCTTCCCCATGTTGTGGCATAAAAACTGCAGGCACTGGAGAGAAAAGACAAGCTGTACTCTTAGAAGAGTACTCTTAGAAATCTCTTCCATAGCATTACTCTGGTAAAGGAAACTTTAAACCACTGGATTTCTATATACATGTGACACATTTTTCTCAGGAAAATGCCTTATGCTCTGTGCAAAACACTGATGGCACACACCTTGTTTCCACCTCAGGTTTTTGAAGCATTAATTATAACTCAACATCCTTGAGTCACTTATCAAGACATAAAAAAATGTTAATTTTTTTGTTCACATCTAGAAACTTTCAATATTCAGCTATGCTAAAGATTTTTGGTCTGAGTTTTTTTCCTTCCTTATTCCGGACTCATTTAAAGGAATACACTGCCAAGACCTTCTGCTGGTGATGTATTAAGAATTATTTTATTCACCCTTGATTGTAAGCATAGTTTGAGACCCAAAATTGTGAAAGAATAGTGTTTACGGAAAAAAGTAAAGAAAAAAATCGGTGTCAATTATAGGTACAACTGGATTCACTAAGCAGCAAAACCACTGGTGTGTCTCAATAAAGCCAGTGCCCTTCTCAAGGGAATCCTCCAACAGTGTTTTCCACCAGAGCAGACCTTATCCAAACCAGGAGTTCTTTTGAAATACATTGAATAAGTTCTCTCCCACTGCATGAAGAGGCTTATTGGTAGTTCTGAGATGGCAAGATGGAGGTACAGCAAATATTTCCACTATTGTTACAACCCAGCTGCCAAGTCTTAACATAACTCACGGCAGTGGGTGGTTTCTAATACCGAAAGGTCACTGAGTCACAGGAAGCAAATTGGCCCCACTGTATCTTTTCAGCTGACAATTATTATCTATTATTGTCCTCTATTTGTAATAAATACATCAAAATCTTGAAAAAGAAAGTCCATTCAGAGATGTAAGAATCCTTGCCAAAAATAAAATAGGAAATTTAAATTAAACCCAGCAGCTGCTCCTAGTCAGCAAGCCAAAAAAAAAAAAATAGCCAATGGAAATAAAGTGGAGTCCAGCCCATGCTTACATTTCATGCAAATTTCAGACCTTAAAGTGTCACTTCCTGAGATACTGCCTCAAAAGACAGACCAGAAGCAATTCCTTGGAGTTCCTCTTATTTAACCTGACCTGCAGTAAGAGATTTCTCTTCTATTTTACGAGGACGCTTTTTCTTTCACTGCCAGATTGCATTCTGGGTCACCTTTAAGATGTAGCTTAACATGCCATTTATGTGATGCTCTGGTCCCCAGGGCACTGGAGAACAGAATATAGCAACTAAATCTGCTTTCTTTCCAAAGCTGACTCCTTTCATATTGCTGTTGTGAGATTACTGAACAGCAGCTGAGAATTCAACAAAAAAACCTTGAGGTCAAACTTGAGCAGCTAAACACAGGTGCTAGATTCAGGTCCAGTCAGTGAGGGCCAGCTAATCACTGAATGTTGTATCCTCTGCATGACTGGTCTGATTTTCTCAGGTAAGGGAGATAAATATGTTATTTAAACCTGGGTACCAGAAAGATGTCAACATTACAGTAAAATGTCTGCTTTCTGACCTGTACCCTTTTATATACCCTGAACAAAAGAAAATGTGGTGCTGTTTTGAAATTTGTGCAGAGATGTTCCTTGGAATGAAGGGAAATTGTACAGATCTGGTTTCTGGGAAAGTTAAGCCAAAAAAGACTCCAACCCATGCTGACAGCTGTATCACTTTCTGTTTCAATCTGGTCAATGCTTACCACTATCAAAGGAAATAGAAGAGATCTAACATTAGCAATATAAAAATCCAGTTTAATTCATAATTGTGTTTACATTGAACATTCATACATCAGTGCAAAGCATAAGTCCAGCATGTGGTGATAATTTGTGCTAATGAGTTTCATAAAATACATCCATCCTATATGAAATTTTTAATCACTTTTTCAGCTTTCTTGTTGTTGAGTTTGCTGAGGTTCTCTTTGGGTTTGTATTATGGCAAAGTATAGTAACTGTTTTCTGTGGTATTTGCTCTGTTCCTTGTATTTACCCTCTGATTTACCACAGTATTTGAGCTCTGTTTTAAAGACTAGCAAACTAATATAACTAAAAAAGCACTCCTAAATAATTTTTCATGAAACTTTCAAGGTTCACAAACCTGCTTCAAAATAGCTGTCAGGGGTTTGTCAGATAAAGCTTGAATAAACATTATTGAAAGAAAACAAAAAGTTCTGGTGGAATACCAGAATTTTTATGTATAATAATATATACTTTTATATATATATATATAAAAAATTATAATATTTATAATTTCTAATATACCTTTTCACTGAGGTATATTAGAAATTTTTCTGAAGTTTCTGGTTCAAGAAAATTGCTCATTTATGAAAAGTGTTCCATAACATTTTCACTGTTTCTTCAGTGGTCTTTATGAGGAGGGTTGGCTTTATAACATTTCTTTTATTTTATGACATTCAACACTGCAAAATCTTGATCTCACTTCTGGCATTTAGGCACTACTTTAATCGAAAAAACAAATCATCCAAGGAAGGAAAATTGCAATTTTAGTAACCTTTTCCATGAATGCTGAAAAGTGTCCAAATGCATCATTAAGGTCAAGACTCCTGTATTTGTTTCCTTACTAAACTGATATAAAACTTAACATTTCTCTCCTATTGTCAACCTCTTTCCACAACTTTTTGTTTATCTTTGGAATTTGTATGGAGCCATCTCAGCTCCAAATATATTTTAAAATGTACACGGTCTTTGCTTTTCTATTTAGTTTCTCCTCTAACATACCATGATTTTGGTTATTTTAATGGCCACTACGCTTTAGAGAAAACTTTGCTTCCTGTTCCATTTTCATTTTGAAAAGGTCCTTCCAGGAAAGCACGAGGGGTAATGAAAACAGAGTTTGAAATTGCATGTGCCAATGGGAGATGAACATCGAATGAATACGGCGTTAACAGTGCCTCGAGCAGCAGCATTTCTGCCATGCAATGAGGCAATCAAGCAGCTGCTGGCAGAGTGACTCCTGATCTGATGGCATTCCAAATGTGCTCTTTTCATTTGCTGGAATCATCTGAATACCATTCTCAGGTTTCACACCAGCATTTCTCCAAATTTCCAAAAGGATGTATGTAATTTTTGGGGGCATTTTTAAGCTTTTCATTCCTCTTGGTAGGACAATGTTCACTGAATGGCAATGTAATAACACCTTAGGACAAAAGTTGTTTTCTTTCTTTTTTTTCTTCTTTTTTTTTGTGTTATTTCTATTGTCATTTTTTGTTGTTATTTATATATTCTGTTATGTCTATGATTTCTCCTCATTTCTGATTTTAATATTTAACATGCTGCAGTTGAATTTAAGAAAGCCCCAAATGCCTGCAAATCTTTGCTGACATGACACATGACAGAAATTTGAACAGTCTCTGAGTCCTACTTCACAGCTAGGAATTCTTATTTTTCTTTACTTACCCCTCTTCACTCTTATTGTTTTACTAGCATTTGCACTTTTTTTGCATCTATTCTTCATTGTCACAGGTGGCTCAGTGCAGAAGGAAGCACTCTCAGCTCTGTTCTGGGGAAACTATTGATACAATCTCAGTTTACCACAAGCAGGACTTATTTGTAATGAGTGAGTAGTTATTTATGCTCAACTTTAGTATAAGATTCCTTTTTAAAAAGCACTGAATTTTCACAATTTCAGGATTCAAGCTACCGCATGAATAAGTAATATTAACCCAAATACACTTAGCAAATACTTTACAGTTGTAAGATTCATCAATCAATTATGTGAACTACACATTTTGAATTCAAATAGATTAGGTACTAGTAATCAAAGTTCCTAATATGGTATTTTTTAGGTAGAGAAACAGGAATCAAAGTTAAGCACAACCATGACTTTTCCCTGTTTGAATAAAGCTGGGACAGACAAAACACTGAAAAGATAAACTACCTTAAGATGCTAAGGGAAGTTGCTCTTTCATAAGGCAATTCTGTAAAAAAATCTCTTTGCAGGATAGCCCTGACAGTCTAGATGAATGAGCCTAGTGCTAGAATGTGAAATTTAATGGCCTGTGACATAAATGTAGCTATATCAGGAATGAATTTGGGTGAACAGAATGCATTAATACACAGATAATTCCCAAAGTAAGGTGAATCAAACCAGTATCAATAAATTAACACGCAGACAAATTTGATATTCTGTCAGACTCAGTGTTTATGCTGGAGGAGAAGTAATAGCCCTGGAAAAGACTAGTAGGACATTTAAACAGGAACCACTTGTAAAACTAAGCTTGTTTTGATAGATCCAAATAAGTGTGCAGATTACAAGGCTCAATTTCAGTTTCAGAAATTGAGTTGACCACTCCACTAAAGGAGAAGAAAATAATTTTTCAGTAGCTATTCACGGGAATGCACTCATGATTTACCCTGCATATTCAAGACTTGCTATGTCCACCTGAGCAAAAGGGAAGATGTAGCTCTGTGCAGAGTGAAGTGCGCTGGCACTGCTGATCTCTGTGTCTCCATGGCCGATAGGTGAGAGAACTGAGAACATTCCCAGTACTGCTGAGTGTAGATCATTTGGTCTTACTAGAAGAAACCTGAGTTTTCAAAGGAGTTTTCAACAGGAGTGAAATGAGGAAACACTCAGAACCTTTAGTAGACAAAATTACATGTTACAAATCATTGTTTAATAACTTCCAGAAGAAGAGACTCTGAAGAATCTGGCAGAGCCCAGCTATGGTGACAATTCAAGATTCTTACATGTCAGCTTCTGGAAATCTGTAAGTTTGCTTGTCCCCAAACTATATAAATCATTTATTTTTAAAACCACAAAGGTGATTTTTAGAAATTTTCCAACTCAGTAAGGATGAAGGGCAATATTCTAAGAGTTGTCCTTTCTTTTCTTGGGTTTGTTTTTTTTTTTTTTTTTTTCACATTTTTCTCCCGTCTGAAACCTATAAACAAATTGCTGCATTTATCCATTTAGAAATTTTAATGTAGAGAGTCATTCAAATACTGGCAAAGAAGAACCCAGTGAGGACAAAATGTTGTCTTTGTACCATGTTTCAAAAAGACACGCAGTTTCATTCAGGTTTGGTCCAAGTAAAGTTTTATGGGCTTTCAGGTCATTTAAAGCTAATGTCATTTTTTAAGTCTTCTTTCCCCTCTCCATCTTTTGTAATATTGAGCATAAGTAGCAAAAGGAAGGTTTGTGCAGTTTTAGTGTAAAAAAGTTCAGTGGCAGGCTGAAACAAGGCAATAAAGGACAGAGCATAGTAACTTAAGAACTGCTTTTGTTGACCAAGAAGCACAAAAAATTTGGAGCTTTCTGTTTTCTACACAAATTTAGGATGAACATAAATGTTGAGATATGAAAGTTTTAAAGTATGTTGGAGTATAAAAGAAAAGGGTTTTATTTACTCCAGCTCAAAAACCCCATCGTGTAGATAAAGAGGTTTTTAACTTCTAAAATTGACAAGCCAGAAATTTTCACCCTTGCTAAAATTACAGGAAACTCAGAAGAAATAAAAGATTTTCACTTGGTGACTTTGAGTTTACACTGCAGTAGTGCATTGCATTTATTTTGTGGCCATCCAACTAGCATTAGAGGGAATATATTTATTTCAGTAGTGTTATCAATTAATCCTTATGTGATAATATGGTATTTCAGAATTTTTCAGAGAAGCGGCAACTTTCTTTTTTAAGCAGCAATTTCTCTACAAAGTGGTTTAATGTATGAAAAATGCACTCAGAAAATTTACCAAGCATTAGTTTTGTATAATTTATTTGTGAAATGTGTCACAGGAACGTTATCTTCATGAATATGTCAAAGCTTTTGAGATTCCGAAAATTCCTAATAGAAAGATAAATACTGTCTACAGGAAGCTCTGTAACATTTGAGATATCAGAGAAAGTCTATAAATAGATGAAAATTCGTGTTTAGAATTACTTGACATTTTAGAAATGTCTATTTGTCACTGTCAAATTTCTTTTAAGACTTCCCAAGTACTACAAATTGCAAAGAGCAGCCAGGAACTAGTTCAATATCTCTTCATTGCCATCAAACCAATGGCTCTATTTTGATCCAGAAAAAAAAAACTCTTGTTAATTTTTTTCCAATTTCAGAATAATAAAACATAATGCCTGTAGGCTGTTTGCATTAAAATTGTCTTTTTTTTCAAGTCACACAGCTGTGTGTCCAGTTGAAAAGTTGATGAAAATTACTCCTGAGTTTCTTGGTGTATAGCATGAAATGTGGAATTCCTCATAACACCTTTAAATTAAAAAAATCTCCAAACCTTTCCCAGTGTGAACCTGAAACACAGTGAGTGATATATATTATATTGCACAGATTCCCTTGACCCTCTTCAAAGCAGACAAGGCTATAAAGAAGTGATAGAACAAGAGGAAAATTGCACCATGGGAAATTCAGATTGGATATTAGGAATAATTTCTTTACAGAAAGAGTTGTAAAGCATTGGGTTTGACTGTCTGGGGAAGTGGTGAAGTGACCATCCCTGGATGGACTAAAAACGTGTGCATATAACGCTTGAGGACACGGTTTAGTGATGAGCATGGTGGCGGTGCTGGGTTGACTGCTGGACTTGACGATCTCAATGGTCTTTTCCAGCCTTAACAATTCTATGATTTTGCGATTCAGCTCAGCTGGAAATTGGTCATTAGTCACCTCCTTATGCATAATCCATGATATTCCATACTAGATGCCCTAGAGTATCCCACAGTTCTGTGTGTGCTGAAAGACATAACACAAAACCTATACGATGCAAGATCAGCAGTTGAATGACAGACAGGATGACACAGACATCTCAAACAACATTAAATGTTTCTGTTCAGACAAATTCATTACACTCTTTAGTTCAAAAGGCTTTCAAATGGCAAATAGAAGGAATGTATTACCAAAATAAACACCTTTCTACCACTGTGCTTTGTGTGTGTGTGTGTGTCTGGATTTGTAGTCACTGACATATGAACAGGGAGTCAAGAAACAAAAAAGAATTCATGAAGGTGTTTGCACCCCTCCAGGCAGTAAATCTCGCTGGTGAACTTGAATCTTTTTGAGAGAAAATCTGATCTAAATAAGTACTAAAACATGAGCAATCAGACTGTGAACTGCTGCACAGAACATCCAGATCTGCTGCTTGCATTGTCACCTCAAGTGGAGAGGCACTGAAGTGCCTCCATTTCCTCCTTGACCTTAGAATAGAATCAGACTTTCATTGTGCTGCATTCGCAGACACCCAGAGTCAGCACTTGTAACAAAAGTGCCCAAAAAGTTCAGAACCTAAGGTTGTAATGCTGTTACTGTACCAGAATGTACTGATTCCTGCAGAGGAATAGCCCTGTTGAATTAGAGAACAATTATCTGCAAGAAAGGAGGTCTAAACTTCTGGAGGACGTGTAAGAAGCAGTGTGACAAAAGCACTCCAATATTGCAGAGGAAAGCAGAAGCACTTTTATCCATCCATCAACGCAAAGGGCAAACCAAGAAGTTGTTCATTTAATCATAATAATCTTGCTGCCGCTGTCATATTTATTTTTCCTCCTTCCTAAGCTTACTTGCTACATCAGTCATTCTGATGCAGCACAGCCGTGTTCCCCTCTGTATATTTTGTCACAGGGGAGTGCTGGCATTCGTGCCATGGCTGTCTTTGCAGCCATGGTCTATGTGTGTGTCTCTTACTGCAGAGAAATGTCTGCACCATATGGCATTTGCCACTCAGAAACCCAGGCTGGCTTTTAAACAAATGATCGCGGCGTTTTGTCAGTTTGGTGAAAGCTTTTATATTGAGCTCTCCCATTTTCACATAGGTTCACTGCACAAATTCTAGCATAAAGTAGCACTTAAGAAAGCTTTCTGGCTTACAAATGAGAGTCTTCAGAAATACAGTGATGTGGGGGTTTTCTCTCCTCATTTAATTTTTCTTGCTGTAGTATGTTTTATGCCATTTATATTCTTTCCTCTTTACAGAGGTTGGCAGGTCATATGCAAACAAGATTGGCTCAGACAAAGGAGAAAAAACAGCTGCAAGAAATCCTTGCACTTCTTCTTCCACATGCTTTTTGTGCAAGTTCCAACATTTCTCAAACTCTATTCTTGCTTTCTAATTTTTTTATTTTCTTTCCTAATTTGAATAAAGACTGCCCATGTTCTTTTAAATATCCCTGTCCTCCCCTTTCCCCCCTTTTTATAAACTCTCCCTCAGAAGACAAATTAAACCTGAAGCAGTTTTGTTTGGTTTTAATTGATTGTTTATTTAATTTTGTTATTTTGTTTGGGGTTATTTTAGTAGAATGAATCTCTTAAAAATCAGAACAGGATAAGTGCATCTTATGTCAGTGCACAAATGGGCTTGTGGGACTAAGTCCATTCTTTGCTGCTCAAACTGTCACTGAAATGTCTGTTTGCATATTATGTCTCTGAAAATTTTAGCTTGTCTAAATGAAAGGGTATATCGGACCAATGAAAAATTGGAGTTAAGTCACTTTTTTGCTATTACCGTGCAGCATTTGTGAACTGCTGAGCAGCAATTATTTTTCTTTCATGTGAAGTGTAGTGCTGGACATTCTGGATAATGTATTTACTTATATTAAATCTTGTGGTGAAAACATTGATAAACCTATGAGAAATTCCAAAAACAGCAGTATTGTCATTTTATGGCAATCATTGCCTGCACTAATTACCAGGTACCCCATGCACAGAGCACTGACGCAGAACAGTGAAAAGCTGCATGGATCAATCTGCTTTGTTGTAAAGCTGTGAAAGATGTTTAAAAAATATCAACAGATTCTAAATTAATTTCTAAAAAATTAATTTCTAAAAAATAGAAATGAATGCTCAAAAATTAAAGTACATCATGTTAAGAACAACATTAAAAGAAAAGATTTAATTCTCAAAGTATGCAGTTTGGTGATTTTCTTGGCTTGGTTCATTACCTTTGCCCACTTCTAAAAAAGTAAAGTTAGAGCATTTCAAAAGTACTTCCACCTGCTCCAAAGAGATACAAAAATTGTTCATTGTTCGGAGAATGACTACGAATTTCTGCTGACTACATAGACCTACAAGGAAGAAAAAAAAACAGATTTTATGCCACCTTCTCATAATCTCCTAGCAAGAAGCGGTCGGGAAACTGACAAGTAGCAACAAGAGCCTTGATTGAAGGAGAGTGCAGAGTGGCTAACCAGCTACTCATGGCTGAAGCTGTATTCAACCGCACTTTGAGAAGCAGTTATGGAAAAAGATAACAAATAAAGGTACTTGACATCTCGTATGAAAGAAGAAATAAGGGTATAAGTTTTTCCAAAGAGGATCTGGGGCAGCAAGACACAGGAATCTTCTCGCTCAGTAGTCCACTCAGGGTGTGTTAGTATTCTTTCTTCAGTCGTAACTCCCTCCTGTCCATGATTATTACAGAAGTCTGCACTTATTAAAGAAAGTTCCTTTTTGTTTGCTGACTGATACTTTTGCTGATATGTTACTTCCAGCAGGATTTTCTCCTTTGTTCCCAAATTCAATGGGTGTGAGATAAATTTCTTCCACATGTCCTCCTTTTATTCTATAAAATTTTATCTCTTCAGTAATTCAAGAGCACAGCCAAGATATCGGGAGTTTTTTCTAAGGCCAGCTCTGCAGTGCAAATAAAACATTATCAAATTCCTTTTTTCTTGTTACATAGAGTGATTACACTAAATCCACTAAATCATTCAGATGAGGAATGTTAGCAGAGGATATGTAATGTAAATATATGCACAGTGCAATCACAGATTTGCCTCTTCTCTCAAGCAGTCATACAAGTAGAATTTGGTGACAGAACCATCCTTGTCTTTTTTTGTCTTTTTTTTTCTTCTTTTTTAAAATTTATTTTGTAATTGGAACCTTAAAAGCCAAATCATGGTAAAGGTATACAATATACAATACACAATACACAATACACAATATACAATATACAATATACAATATACAATATACAATATACAATATACAATAAACATAAACTGCAAAGAGAGTCACAATTCCTGTGTTCTTTGTGAATCAACAACATCCTTCACCAGCCAACACTGCCTTAAGTTTTCTCTGGCATATTGAGTCCAATTTAAATTAAAAACTCTGGAGTACAGATGTCAGGAGCTGAAGTGGAGTGCCTATGGTACCACATATGTCTTCAATATATTGAGTTGCTATCCATACAACCATTTCATCAGATGTAAGAACCTTGCAGTCAGACTGTGCAAATCATAAAAATCCATCGAGGAAAAAAAAGGCAGTAAGTCCTTTAATTATAATTTTAGCATAATGTATCTTTCTCTTCCACTTAATAGCGATTGGGACTGGTTTCATTAAGATAGTAATAAACTGTACTGTGAAGATATCTCACCTCAGGGGGGAACAAATAACTCTTTTGCATGTGTTTTTTGACCTCAGTTACATGAACAGTTGATACTTTTCCAGTGTCTGGAATTCAAAATACAGATGTGTCAGAATCTGGCCCCGAGTTCTCAGCCACCACTGCCACAACCCCTGTCACAAATCTCGAAGATTTTTATTTCCAAAGCATATGGGTAGCGTGTTCCTGTGACAGTTCAGCTGTAACGTTGATGTTTCCTGACCATGGCAACACTTCTACAGGGATGTGGGCTGAAACCACCAATTTAAGTCATGCAGGCCACAGAGCTTTTTTCCTTTGCTATTACTCCCTTGAACTGGTATTGAACTGTGTTACCCAGAGGTTAAATAGCTGCTACTGATCCCCAGAGCCTCGTGAGACCCTCCATGCCAGCATTTATTTGTAACACAGCTAGTTCCTCGTGTTTTTAGAGTAATTTAAAGGATGGCACTGAAACTTGTGCCATCTGCAGCTATGCATCTAAGCAATGGCTGCTTTATTTCCCAGCAGTATAATGTATATTAGAAATATAAAGCTGTACTCACCACAACCAGCTCTGGAATTGGTTAAAAATACACCAGCTGGGACAGTGACTGGCATAACAAAGGCACTTTATGGGGCTGGACATGTATTCTCTCACTTTCATAGACACTTGCCTAATATTAATGCCAAATGGTATCAACATGTTTTCTAAGTCTGGCTATACTTCTGACTTTCAGTCACCATCATCTTATTAGCATTCTTCAGGTCTTCTTTTTCAAGTTTCCTGTGACAGAGAAAGGCAGGGAAGTTTTCTTCCCATACCTTTGAGGTGTTTTACTCTCTGTCTACAGATAACACACCCCCTCAGGGTGATGTGTGTGGTTGTCTCTGCATGTGGGTCTTTATCTAACCCTTCTTTATGCCTCCTTGACTCACAGCATGTATTTTCCACTTTTCTTCTTTTGGGTAATCACATTTGCTGCTCTCCTTAGCTTGCTCATATTAGACTTTCTCTAACCCAGTTTCTTTAACTTCATATGCTTCATTAGTTCTTTTTCTCTGCATGTATTTGAATTTTCCTCCCTTTTTCCCTAAATAATTTTATTAGTTTCATTCTCTTTTTAATTTTTTCTCCCTCTCTATACAGTCTGTAGTAGGGATTACTGAAGGCAGAAAGGTGTGCATACACACAACACTGCTCAGTCTTTTCCCATTTTTTCTCAGCAATCCTACAACCTTCTTGAGGAGAATCTGAATATTGTAAATGAAGATGTACTCCGCCCTCCCAGATTACCCAGAGGGGCCACATCCAGACCACAGGATTTGTTAGCTTGGGTAGGCATTTACTGCAAACCAGTTAAACTGAATATGGGATGATGAACCAAACTGTATCACAGAGGGAAAGAAACACTTTCTGAACCACAGTCTCAGTCATATAATTTGGTTTTAGGCAGTCCTGCAAGGAACAGGAAGTCAGATATTTTAGTCCTTTTGAGTCCCTCCCAACTTGAGATATTCTGTGATTCTAATTCTATGAGTGCTTCTTGTGGTCCTCAAGACTTCACCTCCCAGTTTTTCCACACTCTTGCAATGAACACTGCATTGTCCAAACACCTTATTCCTTTCATAGCTCCTTTTTTAAAGAGCAGGCTTCCTTGGGGTATTAAGAGCCAAGGCATAAACCATGTCACAGATTTGCAAGCCAACTTCAAGGAGCTAGCTGTGCTATTTTATTTCTCTTTACTCTGTCACTTCTCCAGTTTCAAAATTGAAATCGGATGTCTCCAAAGATCTTCTGCATGCAATTTTTAAAAGAACTCAACATCTGAAATCTGAGTAACATTCTCAGGTAAGCTCTGTCCTTACTGAGGTATTAAAAAAAGAATTTGTTTGACAGATTCTAGTCAATCTAGACATCCTGATAAGCTCTCTCTACCTATTTAGAGAAAGGATTTTAGCAAGCAGATTCAGTTTTTAGGCACTAAACATGAGTACATAAAGCTCTGTGGAGGCTCTTTCAAGTATTGGTGATTTTTAAATCCTTACAATGGCAAGAAGGACCCCATTACAAAGCAAATAACTCTATTAATTCAGTCATATTCAGCCTCCTAATTTGTATTTTACTAAAGTATATTTTCCAGTAAGTTGAGGCTACTAATAACTAAAATTGGAGAATTTCCTGTCTCCCTTACTAGTTGGGACTTTTCAGTTTTTTCTTTTGAGTTGAATAAAAGTGGATTTAAAATAATTTGTATTTCCCTATGCCAATATAGCCACTGTCAGTGAAAGCAATACAGCTGAAAGTCATCACATCACAGCAGCACATAAAATATGTGACAGAAAAGTACAAATAAACAATTCCTGTAAATACATTATAGTCTCCTCAAGCAGTGATTTGGAATGCTAATTATGTCTGACTCTAGTTAGACATCGGTACAGACAGCTTGTGCCTCTCTCAACCTGCAATTAAGAGACCCACTTAACAAACCTGAAATTGCATGAAGATACATTATTTTGTCAAATGTTCCCAAAGCTGATTTCTTCATAAATGAGAATGATTTAAGCAGCATTGTTTGCTTTGTCACTAGAACGGCTCAGTGTGTTCTTCCTGGACCTTATTACCTTTTTGATAAATAATTTTCTGTTCTCCCGTTTCTGTGAGGTGGACAATTTGTTGTAGAAAAAGAATGGGTTTGATTATTAATTGCATGAAGGTATACTTAACCTCTTCACCTCTTTGAAATATAATGGCGATATTAAAGAGAAAAAGACCCACTAAAAATGACCCTGTGACTTGCAGATGATTATAGAGGTAAAGTTTTAACATAAAACTCCACTACTAGCCCTAGGAGTGGAGTCTGCTCAAAGTTCAGTGTAAAAAACTTAAAGACCCGGAACAAAAAAAGTGGAGAAACATTACATTTAGCATAATTTAAGCAGGAGCTGAGGGAGCTGGGGCTGTTTGAGAAGAGGAGGATCAGGAGGAACTTCACTGCTTCCTACAACTATCTGAGCAGAGGTTGTATCCAGGTGGAGGTTGATAACAACTTCTTCCAGGTAACAAGTGACAGGACAGGAAGAAAAGGCCTTAAGTTGAATTAGACAGGTTTAGGTTGTACATTAGGAAAAATTTCTTCACTGAAAGGGTGGTAAGGCACTGGAACAGACTGCCCAGGGCAGTGGTGCAATCGCCATTCCTAGAGGTATTTAAAATACAGGAGGATGTGGCACCTGGGGACATGGCTTAGTGGTGGACCTGCCAGTGCTGAGTTGAAAGATCAGACTTGGTTTTCTTAGAGGTCTTTTCCAATCTAAACAATTCTATTATATTATTCTATAGTTTAGAACATTAACAGTTTATTTAAAATAACACTAAAAACCCAGCATTAGGCAAATACAAAAAAAAGTTGGAGAAGGACTTTTGACAAGGCTGTGCAGTGAGAGAAAAAGGAGTCATGGCTGTAAACTGAAAAGTGGTATATTTGACTTAAATATTAGGAACAAATTCTTTATTGTGAGGGTGGTGACGAACTGGAACAAGCTGCCCAGAGAAGTTGGGGGTGCCTGTGTGCCTTTGTGAAGAGGGTGGTGGTTAATGAGTTTGTATGCAATAGTGTGGGACCTGACATAATGTAAATTGTATGGAACAAGGAGTGTAATGTGATGGGTTTGGCTGGGGTAGAGTTAATTTTGCTCATGGTGGCTGATATGGGCTTGTGTTTTGGATTTGTTCTGATCACAGGGTTGATAATACAGAGATGTTTTTGTTATTGCTGAGCAAAGCAGAGCCAAAGCCTTTTCTGCTTTTTGTACAGTCAGGCTGGAGAGGAAGTTGGGGATGCAGGAGAGGCTGGGAGGAGACACAGCCAGGACAGGTGACCCAAAGCCAGTATATAAAATGGGAGGAAGGAGGAGGAACGGGGGACATTTGGAGTGATGGTGTTTCTCTTCCCAAGTAACCATTTCCTGTGATGGGGTCCTGCTCTCCCAGAGATGAACTCCAGGTTGAACATCTGCCTGCCCATGGGAAGAAGGGAATTCATTCCTTATTTTGTTTGTGTGCACAGCTTTTGCTTTCCCTGTTAAACTGTCTTTATGTCAACCCATGGGTTCTCCAGCTTTTACCCTACTGATTCTCTCCCCAATCCCACTGGTGGCAGAGTGGGTGAGTGGCTGCCTGGGGCTTGGCTGCTGGTTGGGGTTCAACCACGACAATGCCTTATCCTCAGAAGAGTTCAAGGCCAGGCTGGATGGAGCTCTGAACAACCTGGTCTGGTGGAAGGTGTCCCTGCCCATGACAGGGGGGCTGGAATGAGATGATCCATGAGGCTCCTTCCAACCCAAACCATTTTTTATTTCTGTAGTTCTATGAAGTACACTGAGCAACTGAGTCACATCCTAAGACCTCATACATTACGCTTGCTGTGACTGAGTGAAGTGAAACCCAGATGTACATAGGCAATCAAAAGGGGTCATTTGCTCAGGTGAGCCAATAACGTTGGATTTCATCTGACCTGAATTTGGAGAGAGATAATTCAGCTCCACACTCCAGACACACATGTGTAGAGGTGCACCACTGATCTGGATGTAAAGGAGATGATTACAATCAGTGATAGCTTAGTGGTTGAACTCTGGAAGAGGAAATTTGGGTCTCCTTGCTTTGAAGTGAGTGCTTCTCTGAGTAGATGACAGGACATAGAAGATGCTTTTCCAACACCTTCTTTCTTTTGTTGGATGCACTGGTGAAATAAAGAAGACATCATAACTTTGGGAAGGGCAGGCTTTATCTCATGTTCTGCTGGTCTGAATTGTAAATAGGATTCCTTTGCTTCCCTGCTTTAAGCAATATCCCCTGAAGAAAAGAGTTTGCTTTGTTTTTCTTTCCACTCTCTTCTTTAATCAGCTTAAAGATTAGACTGATTTGCAGATTTAATTAGTAACAAAAGCATAAAATCCCACATACACACTAAAAACCTCTCCCCCCCAAAAAAAAAACCAAAGAAATCCCAATCAGCAAAAACTCTGTCGTTTACTTTACATATATCCAATATTACTGAAGACAGATTTTAGCCAAATATATTTTTACCTTCAGTGGACTAATTTGGCTAAAAGCTTGTCCACAAAAAGCTGCATCATACAAAAAGCTTGGGTCCTGACACGTGTTTTGACAGCTACATATAAAGGAGTGGTTCAGGGATGTGGAAATTATGAACAGAGAATCCTCTTAACTTCATGACAACCTGAAAAAATTGTATGCTGAGAAGAGTTTTGAAGTCAGTGAAGTTGCCACTAAAACCCTCTGCAAATATGCTTCTTAAAAGTTACACAGAACTGTTGCAGTTATGTTGCCTGTTAGAACTGAAAATTACTATGATGGCTGAAACTATAAAAGGAAAATATGTAAGATCTGAATCTGTATTTTTCAAAGAGAAAATAACCTGATATGTCACTCACAAAGGCAGCTGGACCTTTTTTGTCAGCAGTCTCCTCCAGTGGTCTAATAATTTCATGGCTTTCACTAGACAAAGCTTTGCCAACATTGGGAACACTAAACAATTTTTTGATGTGGAAAAAAGAAAAGAGGCATTCTCTTTCTTGTCTGCAGTCTATGGCAGTCTATGTGTTGTCTGACAAGGAAGCTATTATTAATTTTCAACTTTTACCTTCTTTTCTTAAATGGTCATTTGTGACATTTATTTATAAATATGATGGTTGAGTCAGAAACTCAAAACTGTGAAACCTTGATATATGATGACATTCTCTGTATTCATTAATTTACCTCGAGGATGTTAAAATACCTTGTAAGCTATAAACAAAACAGGGTATTTTTCCTTCGCAGATGGCCTGCAGCACAGTCCAGGTGTAGAACCTGAATAATGGATAGTAACGCTATTCAGCAATGGATGTACGAAAATGAAAAATAGTATTTCCACATTGCTTAAGGAAAAGAATTTGAACCAGAGCAATAGAAACCCCACCCTTAATGTATATGAAATGCAAGGAAAAAAATTAAGGATTTCCTAATTATTATAATAGTGTCCCATTAAATTAATTTCCTAATTTAATGATTTCCTAAATATTTTAGATGTATCTTGTCTTTGTCTTGCTTGCTCATGGACCATTTTATTTTAGGGTCATTACTCTGCAGATTGTTTGTTTGACCTGCTAAGGAAGCAGCTGTACAAGAGGATAACTGGACAGACCCAGGATCTACCTGGTCTGATAGTGAGCGTTAGCTGATGTTTGATGGGGGTAAAAGGATAAGGAAAAGATTTAGTTATGGCAGTTTCTGATAAGCAGTATTTTAGGGGTTTCTTGACCTGGAATAGCGTTTTTAGCAGTGTTAGATAAATGTACATGCTTGTTTTGTTTGGTTTTGTCAATTCATGCTCTTTCACAACCCATAATGCCCTGTCTTGGTAAGTTCTGCCATTAAAACCTGATATACACAAAATTACGTTATTTTTCCCAGTTTTTAATGTCTTTGCTGATGATCTCTTGGGGCATTCCTTGTTCTGGTATTATAAATGCATTAGAGAAGTATTCTTTTATTATCTTTTTTTCTGTTCTCACCCTCTCCTCTCTCACTTCCCAGAATACCCATGTTTTCACACTGGCCAGAAATGGACCATTATCTTGGTTGGCTTCTGAAATGTTTTCTTTGCTGAGATTTTATAAAAAATGAAAAGGCAGATATGTACAGAGAGATTACAATAAATCAAGAAGCAGCTAAAACAATACATATCCTTCTCCATGGGCATTACCCATTATGCCCTCTGGTCATTAGCACGGGAGAGCTGACTGTGCATGAATTCATACAGAGGAATTAATGGGCCACATCTGAAAAGATAATAGCTGAGCTATTAAAGACAAAAAAGAACCTAAAGAACGCACAGGGAATGCTGAGGAAACATTAGATGAGAGAATACTGCACCAGGCAATGTGTCTATGAAAATACATTCATATACAGTGTTACAATGTGGTTGGTTCCATCTCTTCTGTTTGCTTTTGTTTTGTGTTTTCAGAACAATTGTGTGTAAAAAACACACCAGAATCAAACCACCATGTCTGTCCATGTCACCACCACAGCAGAGGGTGCCCCTCAGCAGCCTTGAGCAACATTTCATGAGTGAGGTCTCAGAGGGGACCCCATTTCAGCCCTCCAGTACTTACGGGGGGCTTTTCAAAAAAGAGGGAGGGAGACTTTTTGCACTGGCAGATAGTGAGAGCAAGGGGGGACAGTTTTAAAAGAGGAGAAATTTGATTGCATATCAGGAAGAAATTTTTTAATCAGAGGATGTTGAGTCACTGGAACTGTTGCCCAGAGAAGCTGTGGATGCTCCATTCCTGGAAGTGTTCAAGGCCAGGTTGGATGGGGCTCTGAGCAGCCTGGGATAGTGGAAGGTGCCCCTGACCACGACAGGGGAGTTGAAACGAGAAGATCTTTAAGATTCCTTCCAGTCCAAACCATTCTGTGATTCTATGAGGGGTTCTGCCAGGATTTAGGCAAAAGTGAAATTTAAGGTGGTCGCTTATTCAAACAAACAAACAAATAAACAAACAAACAAAAAACCCACCCCAACCCTTCACAAAAACAAATAAAAAGACAAAAAAATCAAAACAAAGAAACAAAATAACATAAATACCCTCCCCCAACCCCAACACAATAGGACTCTGAGAGTTATACTGAATCTTCCAATGCTCAATTGAACATATTTTCTCTTTTCAACAAATATGAATAAGGCACCCAACATTTTTGTTCCTTTTTTGTTATTGTTGTTTTGTGTTTTTTTTTTAAATACAGAGGAAAAGATTTCAAGGTAGATAAACAAGCAGACAGCCTCTTTATAGAACTAACTAATTAAACCATTGTCAATCATCTAGGCCAGCCTAGTACTTTGTCTTTCCTGCCGCAGTTTTCATGCACTATTTTAAATGTTAAAGTCTTCCTGGTCACAAGAGCCAAACTACAGCTGAACTGACCTTTGTGCCTGCAGTGCCTTCTTTCAGTGTCTCCCCATAGCTGAGGTTCTGTACCAGTACCTTTCTCTAGCTGCTCCCCTCTCTAATAGGTGCTTTAGTGCCAACTTAAGGGCTCTGTACAGAATTTTTACACAGGACTGGAAAATCAACACAGATGATCTATAGCTTCTACTTTTGTCCTAGCTCTCAAGGGACACCTTGATAAAAGATCAAATTTCCCTCCTAGCTCATACTGCATGAAATATCATATAAAAACTTATTTTCCTTCTTTCTATTTTCTAATAATAATTTTTTTAAAAAAGCTTTCTTCTTTCTTTCTTTTCTTTTTTTCTTTCTTTTTTCTCTTATTTTTGCCCTTTGTGTTGCAAACAAGTGTTGAAGTTTATGGTAACTGTTCACTTCCTCCTAGATGTGTATTGGGTTGGATTTCTATACTTAATTATAATTGCAAGTCTTCTCTGCTTTATAAATCCTTTATTAAAAAGGAAATAATTGGCAAAAGGAATAGTGTAACAAATAAAAAACTGTGCTTTGACATGCCTATTAGTTGTTTCTATTTATCTATGCTTTCCTCCACCAGAGGTTTCCTTTCACAGATCATTCCCTCTTTGGTGGACTCCCTTCCCAAACACTCTTGAAGTGTAGAGAGAGGGTTTACTTGGACAAGACAGTCAGACAGCAGTGCAACACCTTGAATGTGTGAGTTAGATAAAGTCTGATTTTCTCTCTCACCTATTTTATGCACCACAGATTTTAAGGAGAACCGAAATATCCACCCAAGATACAGAAGTGGCAAGTAGCTGTCAGGAAGCACATAGGCCATGAAGGGAGCACTGTGAGAATCTGAACACAGCAGACATGAGTAATGTGCTAAAGTTGTGGTGCTCACACACAAAACAAGACCTTTTTCCTTTAAAACCAATTGTAAGGGATGAAAACAATTTCCATACTGAAAGAGTGGACAAATACTCTTGGTGTCTCAGACAGCCTTGTGTGGTCAGATGTGGGTTTAGGTTTCCCAGGATTTGCAGAAGCTGGCAGAGGAAGCAGGCAGATGAAACCAAGATGGCGAAAAGGGAACTCTATTTACAAAAACCTCTTTATATATCCATTAATAATCTAGCAACTATTGGTCAGCAGGGAATCCACCTCCTAAAACTATTGGTCATACCTAATACCAAATACAGAGATTAAAAAAGGACAAGAGTACAGCTTATCTCTATTCTCCCTGAGAAGGAACAGAAAGATTTCTAAAACAGTGCAACTACAGTCAGAGACAAATGTTTCCAGAGGGCAGCTCAGAGGGTCCTAAAATGGGCCCCCAGGGTGGGAAAAATCAGCTTCCAGAAGAACTGACTTTCATCTCTGACTTCAGAGACATACAAAAGGGTTTGGGTTTTTGGCAATATGCTCACCCCTTTGACTTTTAAACTTGCAGTCCCATGTCCAGTGTCCAGCAAACATCCAGCACCGTGTAAATACCTTGGGGTGTAGGAGGTTCATGGAGGGGAACTGTTGGGAGGCCTTTGCTTTTCTGGACAAGGTGGAGGGAAAGTACCTTGAAACATCTCAAATGACTACAGATCCGTGAGTGTGAGGGCATTATTCAGTAACTTAACAATATGGAAGACAAATTCCACCCTAACTGCAGCATTTCAGATGAACAAAAATGCTGGCATCTAGTAATAGTAATGTTTCATAAGACAACAATAGGGATCCAGTATACAGCTGAGATTCAGTATTATAATAATGGATTTATTTTCTTTATAAAAACACAATTTTATTTCAGATTTATTTGCATATTAATTTATGCATATGCAAGCAATTGATTAGATTTTACTTACATCCTTAATTGGAGCCACTTTACATTTTGAGGAACGGAGGACTACTTAACGGTGTGAGGACAATTTGACCTGAGTATAAACTGCCTGATTTTGCACTATGAAAATAGTAGCTTAATTGTCTCTGGGTGACCTTTGTCTGATTCAGTAAAATAGCATTTAGACAGAAACCATGTGCATTCAAATTCTTTCCTGAAAAGAGATTACACCACACTTATTCATTTCCTTGGTTCCTGGACTGTTAAAGTGGCCTTTAAGTCCTAGTCATTGGTGTTTATTTTTTCAATATGTACTTGTATTTTGCAAATAATTTACAGAAATATTTATAGCTTTATGCCCATCATGGAAACTATCTCGTGAAAAATGGGGAAAAAATTCCTGTAAGCCTGGTACAAAGGAAAGAATTAATGAATTCCAGCAGAAGAAAGAAAACAATAATAACTCTACAAGACTGCAGGCTGTTTTTTAACCTAAAATGGGGAATGGGGCTGGAGAAGGGACTTAAGATTGCAAAGCTTTCTAGCTTCTTTCTTTTTGCTGGTTATAGAAATAGAAAACACTTTTACGGAATCTCTCCGACTTGCTTCACTGAATTCACTGAACTTCTCATTAGCGTTTTCTAAATGACACAGACCATGACAATTTATAATAGCAAGTGAAGATTTAGAATAAATGTCCCCTGCTCTTCGTCTTTCCAAATGTGTCCTGCCGTGCTGTGGAGTTTGCTCTGTTCCAGCTTCATGGAACATAAGCAACAAACTGTCTCTATTCATTTACCTTTTATCTCAAAGTTACAGCAACTGACAGAATCTTGTTATGTGACCTACAGGAAAATGGTTGGGGCTAGATTTTCAAGTGCTCAGCACCCTATGTTCCACTACAGTCTTTTACACCCTTTCAAAAAAAGCAAAAGGGTGTGATCTGTGAATAACTCACTGATGTGTGTATGATGGAAAGTTGTCTTTTTAGAAAAAACAATGAGAAAATGATGTGAAAATAAATATGGGGGCTTCTGAAAAGTTTGAGCTGGAAGGAAAGATTTGCAACAAAAAATGTAGCTCTTTTTGGACTTGTACACATTCCCCATGGACTCATTAGTGTCAGCTGAAGAGATCACTGGATAGGTTATGTTTCCCGCAGCCCCAATTTTTCGCTTGTTTGTGTTTTGGAGGACGGAAAGTTGTACCACAGGAGTTTATGGACCTTGATACATACTGGCAGATAATACTTCACCTAAGGTCATGGCCTATCAAAAGTGAAGGTGAAAGGAATGAATTATTTTCTCCAGGAGTTTCCATGACTTCCTTTTGAAGAAAAATCACTCCTTTACCTCACAGTTTTGTGGGGAAAATATAAATAATTTAAATATATAATGATTTCAAATAGGAATAAAAATACTCTTGATACACTATGAAATACTATATTGCTGAATACTGGTGTAAACCACAACCATAGGTTCTTCATTCTTACAGAAAATATGGAACTATTTAGGCAATTGAAGTGCAGAAATCCCTCCCCACCCTCTGTTGCTTGCTGTTCTTTCCACCTGCCTGTGCACAATTCCTGTCCTTTGCCTTATTCTCGGATTCTGTGTTGAGTTTGCAGGGACCACCAAGCTTACAGGGCACCTAGAACTGCAGAGGACTGCTCTATGGCTGAGGCCACTATGGACTACACTAATTAGAAAGGCATAAAATAATTTAGCAAGCTGTGAAATGTGTACCGCCAAACATATCTCTCCCAATGGCATACTAAAGGAATTAATTTATTTATTCTTTTCAGTGTGTTCAGAAGTGCTCTGATAAGAGGTGCTACATAAGACCTAAGAATTAGCCATTTATTATTTGTTAGTCACGTTACCTCTGTTTATTATATGTGGAGAGAAAACAAATAATGAAAGCCTGATTC
Organism: Acanthornis magna; assembly: GCA_036785705.1. Lineage (NCBI taxonomy): Eukaryota > Metazoa > Chordata > Aves > Passeriformes > Acanthizidae > Acanthornis > Acanthornis magna. The sequence goes on along the minus strand of JAWUZG010000119.1, from coordinate 9,401,127 downwards.
TCTAAGCTTAGCATTGTTCAGTTTGCACTTTGGGCAGTTTTTGCAGATTCCCTGCATTTACTTGTGGGCACAAAGAAATTGTCACCTAGAAACAGATCAATGGACTGGCAGGGACAAGTAGCTGTCTCTAAGTTTTCAGTGCAGCTGCTTCAGAAGAGGCAAAATTATTCCAGTGAATCTGATTGTGTGGTGTAAGATGTTACAGGACAATTTTGTCTAACCACAGCAGGTCGTGGTATACCTTAAAAATAGATTGCATAGCTCTTATAGTTGTACTCTTGTAGTAGTAACACCACTGTTATTTGTGCTTATGACATGATCCAGCTCTATTCTTAAATCTACAAAGCTACCCAGTGGTATTGACACACCACCTTCCTGTAGCAATGAATTACAGTGGTGAGCTATCCAGTTTTCAGTTGAACACATTATTCTTTGAGCAATTTTTTTTAAAAGGTATGCCTTTGAATAGAGTTGCTTCCTTTCTCTGAATTTGTTTTGTTTACTTTCAGGGAGAAGTGCAAAAGGAGAATCTCAGTGTGTCTTCTATACACATTCTTCTGTAGGATCCTCCTGACTAGAAGATCTCTAACTTTCTCCCACACATCCCTGCTAACATTCAGAAACTCAGCAGTGTGGAGTTCCTTTTGATCCTGAGCACAACTTTCTAATGGCCCTGAACTATTGCACTACAGAACAGTTGATGGAGACAAACTCACCAGAGGAATGGATTTGCAATGCCAAACTCATTTTATCTCAGCCAGATATGACTTTGGGTCTCCTGGGCTGCAGCTTGAATGCATTATCTTGGTCTTAAGAGAAGCCAATGTCTTACATCCCCATGGAATATTCTTCAGATCCATCGTTTTAATGTGCTCTGAATTTTCTCATGGCACTCCTTGCTGTTAACTTTGCTAAAGCCTGTACCTAGATGCTTTTTGGCAAGCCCATTAAATTTGTCCTTTCAGTGACTTCCTATGTATTTCCTGGTTAGCACCCTCTCTGTCCCAGAGAGCCTGGCACATGCTCAGCCTCATGTTCCTCCCTAGCCCCTGCCAATGCATCTTCTTGCTCCCCACATGCCCTTACATGTGACAGACAGGCCTCTGCTGCAGCTCGTCTGTCTGAAGATGTATTACTTGAGTGTGTCATCAAGCAAAGTCACTTGAACAGCATAACGCGGCAATACATTATCAGAGGAATGTTATTTTCATGATGTATTGCTGGAGTTCATCAGAGAAATGCAAAACGGCAGAAAGTCTGTACATATGGTGATCCCTATGAATGCAAACTAACAAGGCCATGTCTTCAGCCAACTGAAATCTGGGAGTTTCAGCAGTTTTTTTCAAAACTAGTGAAGGGTTATTTTATGGATTTCTCTATGCACCCATATAGACACATTCCCTTTTGTACTGTCTCTCTGTCCAGTCCCATTTGTGTGTTATATTTTTTGTTAAAATTATTCCAGAATCAAGGTTCTGCCTACTGAAACTTAGTCTTATGTTTGTGGGACTGTACTAATTTCTTTAGCATGGCACCATGAAGACTCAAAGAAGCCAAGGCATTAAACCCCTCTGATAATTGCACAGCTCAGCACTACAGATCTCTGCCAAATGGAGGCCTTGATAACCAAGAGGGATATTAGTCTTTACACTCTGAAAAGGATGGAATTATGTGGATGAAAGATCAGCATAAGATTGTCCACTCTTTCTTGCATATAAAGCCTGGCTTGTTGCTTCCAAAGAAACAGTAGGGATTGTGTCTCTCTGAGGCAGAGACTTGACTTTTCCATCGTTCTCCCTCTTTGAAATCCCCGTGGACATTTTTCCTCACCCTTCTGTCTGTCCTGCCTAGTCCCATGATGGACAGAGCACCATCCTCACCCGCAGCATACCTATACCCCACTGAACGCCCTCTTCTGAAATAGCTTAGGTGACTCTGCGCAACTGCCTGGAGCATCAGTCCCTCCAGGCATCGTCTCTGTGTTCACATGGCTACAGGAAGAAAGAGTAGAGTGATCCTTGTAACTGCAAATTAGGCCTTTGGACTTACCCCAGTGTCATTCATGCTTGAAGAAAAAGAAGAACAAAATAAATAAGAACTGCTAATTTTCAGGGTTGATTCTTAACACACAGTGTTCTTCAAAATTTTTTGTTCCCAGCAGAGGAGTCTGGAGCTTGGCTCTGGAACAAGTTCTACTGCTACAAAAAAGGTCTCTATTTTCTATAGGTAGTTTTGGCACCCAGACTGCCACAGTGAGATCCTTGCTTAGCACAAAATAACACTTCATATGAAATAGGAGGCATGAATCACTGCAATATAAGAATAGCTTCCTCACCAAAAGCTCCACGGTAAGTAGGTTTTCTTGAAGTCAGATTGTAAAGTAAGAGGAAAAGGCACTCTGACTCACAGAGTGGAACCACAATCAGCCTTATTTTTCTAGTAATATTTGAAAGACATTATCTGATTATTCCTTACTGCTCTCCTGCAATTTATCAGAAATTACCTTGTTGTCACTTTGCCCTTACAATGCCTGTTTTGAGTTACCCTTACAAGGTGTAAATTCAGCATATGGCCGCTGAAGTCAGTGCAAGTACAAGGAAGCAAAATGAAAGGGAGGTAAGAACTAGACCTTCTATTTGTTCACTCCACATAATTTTAGAAAGATTCCCATGATTCAAAATATTCTGTCTCATTATGCATAGATGTCTTTTCAAAGCTTATTACAGGGTAACTGTTGAATCTGTTTAACCAGCTTCCATAGCATCAGGAGGTACACTTTGATGTACTTCTTTGATGTTCAAAAAGAAGAGCTTTGCCATTTTATGAGACATCATGATTGGACTTCAGCAAGCTTTGTATTCATGCAAAATCCCTCAGCTGATATCCTTGCAGTTTTGTACCTTTCCTGCACATGGGAAAAAAAAAGTTACTTTTATAGTGCATACACAAACAGGTGTGAAAGTTAATTGAAGACATACAAATACAATACAAAACATTTTGATATTTTTAGTGCTCTCTCTCTCTCTTCCCATTTGTGAAAATCTCAGAACCTCTTCTTCCAATGCCTGTTAAATCAGCTCCTGTGCTGATGTAATTTAGTCTTACTCTATTGACTTCAATGGGACTATACCAATATTCACTAGCAGAGAGTCCTCCATCATGTCTAGGCGTATAATTAATTACAACTATTGCTTTTTCACTCTCATATATTGCTTTTTCAGAGCTTAAGGTCAATAGAACGCCCTCTTTTTAATACATTGCACACAATAATAAATAAACCAATGAGATAATAGTACTACGAGAACACTGAGCAGAGATTATAATAAACTAGTGGATTATGAAGATGCTTGAATCCATCATTTCAGATGCTAGCAAAACAACAAGTTCAAAAGATGAGTACATTTTATGCAGTTTAAGTATTCTGCGATCATGAATCACCAAGTTTAAATATTACAGCTCGAAATGCTTTTTAGCCTGTTCCCAAGAAATATTCATCATGTTTTAGCTGCACTTTTTCATTTCTTATGGAACGGATTAGTCCTTAAAAAAGATTTCTCCATTCTAATTATGGGTACCCATCTAAAAGCAAATAGCATCAGAAAAATGCTGGTGATCTGTTAACGACTTCCTCTTAGAAGGTTACATTTGTTTAAAGATAGATCTGTTTATCTAGTTTATACTCTCCTTTAAAATCCCAGAGAAAAACTGATTTGGAACAAATTGTGGCTGATAAGGTTTCGAGCATTATCACCACGAACATTTCCCCGAGAGAGATTATCATGCTAAGACACCAGGCTGAGTGTGCGTGGGTGGGATTCTGTATCTTCAGAACCAGAGACTCTGGCTGGACCACTCCCCTCTCACCCTTGGCAACCTCTGAATTTCATTGCCAGAGGAAGTTCAGTGGTCTTGCCACAACAGAATTCCCCTTTAAAAAAGAACAAATGTGTGGGAGGATGTCTCCACCCAACAAGCACAAACATTTGCTCCCTTGAAGCTCAACTTCTGGTGAGGACTTCAGAGCTCTTCAGAAACACTGGGCAGGAGTAAACAGAGACATTAGTCAGACTTCAAATTTGCTTTTTCTCCCCAAAATGCCATTAGTGACCATCATAATTCAAGCAAGTAAATCTGTATTTTTGATTTATTTATACTTAACGTGATATTGCATTACTTGTCAAGAGGGCAACATAATACTTCATCGTAAATGGATCGGCAAGAAAAATGTTTTTACAATGTCATGAATTGTTGATGGCTTCCTCTGTCAAAGCTGACATCTGGAAGTTTAATACAGCAGTATGTTGCCAACAGCATTTGCACTCCATAATGACCTTTTTTCAATTTGAAAAGCAGTAGGCCATATTAAGATTAGCTTCATCTGATGCCCAAGGGAAAAAAATCCTAATTTGAAGAAAAAAGCAATGTATTTAAGGTGTCTGTTGTTGCCTGTGCAAAGAGTCTGCTTTATTTTGTTTTAAAATGCGTGCATGATGTTGCGTTAGTTGGCAGCTGTGGCAACAAGATGGAGGAAGACACTTGGCCAAACTTACACTGATGATGTTAATATATCTGTATGCAACGGCACACACAATACGATAAAATATATAATACTGCACTGGAGTGGGTAGGTTTCATGTACTCTGTGAATGAACTTGTGCAATTTCTCAGGTAAGCAAAATCTACTAGTTCCTGCCTATATGAGGAGATACAACATAAAGAGAATCAAAGCAGAAGAAGCAGATTTTATTGGCTTTTACTGAGGAAAATCAGTTTCTAAAAGCAATATATTTAACTGGCTGACAGCATCCAGCCAGCCCTTGGCTGTAGGTATTCACCTGATTAAACATACCTACAGCAGAGATATCTATACTTTAGTAGCTCCTGGTTTCCTTTACAACCAAACAAGATCAAATCAGCTTGTTTAATGGGTTCAATTCTCCTCATCTTAAGGAGCAGCAGAAAATTTCTCCACATGACAAGAGACAGTTGTCACCCAAATTTCTACACATGTTTACCAGCTATAGAGACTTGTATTGGTTTAATAGTTGCTGGTCACAATGTTGAATTATTTGCTCTTGCGGTTGTTGTGCTTGTTTCCAGAATTCAGAAGAAAATTAACTCTATCCCAGCTGAAACCAGGAAAAGAAGTGTTCAAAGCTGTGGAGTTTTCACACAGTTCAGGGTAGAATTGAACTCCCATCTCTCTGAAGCCTAATTCAGAACCTGTCAACAAGGCTGCCTCACCAGACCACTCAGGGGAGGGAAGATTCATCTGCTTGCTGAAGGGTTGGACACCGAACATAGCAGGATGAAATATCCTGGCTGAGCAAATGGATATTCTGGGGTTTTCAATGGCTTTTAAATACTTTTGTGTATCCACTTGAATTTAACTTTTAAGAAAATGAGGCAAAAGAAATTTTCTATCTTTGTGACATTTTTCTCTTCCTCCGAAAGTATGTTTAAAAAAGGAAAAATATTTCTGACAGCAGCTATACATTCATCCTAGTTTGTCTTAAAAGATCACTTCTTCCCTGAACCAGGAGAATTAAATGCATAAGCCCTTTCATAGCAAGATATGCTGGAGATTAAAGAAATAACTATCTTTCATAATTCACGTATAGCAGGAGTGAAAAATAATCTGTTATTATCTAGAGCAAAGAAAGTAATTTTTATCCAGACATGAATACTTAATCATTAGACCAAGTGATGTTGCCCATATTAATACAGACAAAATAAATCAGCCTTTAAGTCTACTGCAGCCCTTAAAATAAAAGGAAGATAAATCATCTGTTTGCCATCATAAAAAAGATCTTTTACAGAATGAGCATGCAGTGACTATCCCCCAAAATTAGAAAGGAGGATTAGTTTGATTATGATAGGACAAATGAATTATACAAGTTTTGCTGATACCTGCTAGTCTGCCAGAGCAACGTGATAGAAAGTCATTTTCTTGAGTTCGGGGGCATAGGCGGACTTGACTTTATTTTGTGTCTTTTATTCTTTTCAAAACAAAATGTCCTGGAGCGATGTGACAAAACATTATTTTCTGAGGTCTCCAAGTCCTGTTCAGTGCTATGGTTCATGTGGTAGCTCATCAGCATCAATCAAAGTAAAGGGCTTCCAGTGGTCTTAAAGTCAAAACCAGATAAAAGATACCTTATTCTGGCACTCAGTGGTAAATGCATAGGTCACCTCCTTCACCAGCAGACAGCCTGGGTGAGGGGATGGATTCAGCAGCCATGCATGAGATGAATATTAATGTGTTTGTTTGCGGGGTTTTTTTACCAAAAGTTTATGTTCATATTATTCCACCTTACTAGATGGAGGGGATCAGGAATTCACTGGAAAGGGGATTTCATGGAATTGTTTTGCTTTGCTCCTGCTGTGAGTCACGTGTCAGGAATATAAATGTCTTGGAAACACTGTTCTTTAAATGCTTGTGGAACCAAAAGAAATCATAACTTGGTACCTACTGCTCATGCACCCAAGTAGTCAAAAGAGTTAATATATATTCCTGGTGTATTTGTTCTCAAATTGGGACTTTGGGCTGAGGACAGATTGCAAGCTTCCCAAATATGTCTTGCAGAAACAGACTGAGTCTCCATGGCTGCTTTAATCATTTTTATATATAGAGTGACCAGATATAATACATTGTTTTTCCTCTGTGTTCTTTGCCAGGCATAGTCCAATCAGACTGAAGAGTATAACACAAACTATCAGTGAATCTCTAATTCTTCGTTTCAATCACATCTGACACTTATAATTTTCAGCAAACAGATCCAGCTATACCAGTGGAAGGTTTGTCTCCAGATCATGGTGGTACACAGACATGAACACACCCAGCAGACATTTGTGTGAAGCTTAAATGCATTGCATGTTCTGACCAATCTTTTCTAGAAAAAATATACAAAGTTAACTTTATAGAAGGATATTGAGAGAACTTTAGACAGGGAAGAGAGCTACCACATTTATAGTGAAGGCTGTAGTGTAACTTGTACAAAAATAACAGCCTCAGTGTAGACCTTCTTCAGTTATTTTAGTATGTCTTGATCATGATGAAGAGAGAAGAAAGTTCATGAGAATGGGAAATATTTAATGCGTGTCCACTCACTACTCTGCTGAGGGCCACAGATAAGATACTGCTGAATTTGTACCTGCCTTCGTAGAACCCTTTTTATCTGTGTTCATAAAGTACCTGCAACAGAGGTTCCTTGTCTGTGCTCTTAATAAACAAGAGTCTGACAGGACAAGGCAATGCTGGGAAAACAGAGGCAGCCCAGTGAGAAAGGTTTCAGGTTGGAAAGGAGGAATTTCTCTTGACTACTTGCCATGGATAGAAATTTAATAGATTAATAAAGCAAGATAATAGTCAAGATGAATTCTAAAAAATATTCTTACTTGTTGTAAAATACTTTTAGTCAAAATGGGAGAGAAAATTGTCAAAATATCAGAAAAAGTGTAATGATTTTAATCACATAAACACTGCCAATTGGATAAGATCCAATGTGCATGCATGCTTGTGTATGTACATGAAATCAATCATACCATATTATCTATTTTATGCATACAGTACATAAAATTAATGCTTCTGCAGTATTTTGAAAATGTGCAACAAAATAATGGGTTCACTGAGCACAATGGAGCAGAGTTCTTTGAGGTAATCTGTGAGTTTAAACATATTTGTAGTAGTAAAAATCCAAACACAGCCTACAAACATGCCAAAATAAGAGTGAGGAACTTAATGCATGAAGGTTATTTTTTCTCACAGTATCTAAACTAAGCTTGTAATGCCTACATATGCTAGGAAAAAAGAGACGCCATTAGAAAAGAGAGAAGAAACATTAAAGAAAAATAGGTAGCCAAGAAAAAGTTCACACCACAAATAATTTCACTATTAAGCAAAAAATATTTGGACTTTTAGTATTATTTCATTACATTCAAAGGTTCATCATCATTAGACCAAGGGGGCAGTTTGAAGGCCTTCTGCTGCTGAAAGAGAAATCTGGTACAATTTAACTTCACAGAGTTTGTTCTTAGTTATTTTTAGGAGATTAGTTAGAAACACTCCTATTACAGTCTTTGGGGAATTTTAGCAGAGTGGAACCAAAGATCTGCTTAAAGGAATTCACTAACTTCAGAAGAGCTCTGCAGAAAACAAGGACTCAGGGGTTAGACCTTTGCCCTGTAAGAATGGAAGAATATTTGGGATCAACTTGCCTCCTTAGCAAAAATGTGTCTGGGACAATTGCTCATCAGGAAAGGAAAGGAGAGTGTGACCTTTGCCCATATACTTATTAATGTTTTGGGTTTCCTTAAGTTATCCTTCAACTTTATTGAAAAATATGTATATTTATAATATTTATTACAATGTAACACTTATATATAAATACTGTCCTCGCAGTCCTTTCCCACCCTTCAACTCCTACATCTCCTCTTCAGGAATACATATTTTTGTATCGCTGTAAGCATAAGATTTGACTTCTAGATCTAAAGAGAATATTACTTTCTAGCTTAAACAAAACCATGAGCAATAAATCTTGTTCTGCCTTTGAAAAAAAACCCTGTGCAGTTTATTTTTGTCTTATGTATTTGTGAGAAAGTTGTGCAATTATAAGAAAATAAGAAAGTGACCGAAAAAGGAACTTGTTTCCACTGGGAGCTACTTAATTTACAAAAACACTGATTTCTTAATTGGGGGGGGGGGGTAATTTCTTTAATTCTGACCTCCGAATTTACAAAGAAAATACATGGCGATCTTTGGGTTGTTTTCTTTGGGGGGGGGGGTGATTGTTTTTTTTGTTTGACTTTGTTGTTACTGTTTTTTGTTTGGGTTTTTTTTTTTTTGTGGAGGGGAGGTGTGATAGCTACTCTTTTTTCTTATTGTTCTTCTTCCAAAGGTTGTAATTCAATTCATACATTGGAATGGAATGGAATGGAATGGAATGGAATGGAATGGAATGGAATGGAATGGAATGGAATGGAATGGAAGAAGAGAGAAGAGAAGAGAAGAGAAGAGAAGAGAAGAGAAGAGAAGAGAAGAGAAGAGAAGAGAAGAGAAGAGAAGAGAAGAGTGAAACATAGGGTTTTCTTTTAAACACTTAAATGTAGAGATTTTAGATAAAAGTTCGTTCTGTTAAAATCAACTAGAATAGAAAAAGATGCAGAACTTAGTTAGAAAGAAATTAATGATTAAATGCAGAGTAGCCTTTTGATTATTTGATATTTACTCCACTGTGCTTAGAATAGACAATTAATAATCTTAAGAAAAGAGGTTCAAAGGAGAGCCTAGACAGTTACAAATTTTGCCCAGATGCAACCTACTTAGAAACAATAGAAAGGAACATTGGGAGTTTTCCAGGGTCAAATGTATTGTCAAAAACCAATGAAATAAGAAGGTCACAGTGAGGAAGATCCATATTACTTCATCCAAAGCAGCCCTCAGACTTAAATTAACAACCACCGACTCAATTCCATTGCAGGAACTTGCGCATGCTTAGTGACTTTTTGGTAATTTCCATACGAAGTGGCGAATGGGAGGCGCTTATGCTAAATATGCATTTTTGTGATAGATAAATAAGTTCTGTGTTGCATTGTTACTTCGGAGCTGTACCTTTGGGAGTTATCCCTGCAGCTCTCCAGCGCTGAAATAAACATACACTTTCTAACCTTAACAAGTTAGAGAGTCTTTGTCCGTCTCAGGTGGATATCGATATTAGATCTATATCTGCATTTTAATAATTCAAGAGAAGAGAAGAGAAGAGAAGAGAAGAGAAGAGAAGAGAAGAGAAGAGAAGAGAAGAGAAGAGAAGAGAAGAGAAGAAGAGAGAATAATATTTCAGTTGAAAAGGACTTACATTGCCTGACCACTTCAGGACATCATTGTGACCAAGATAAAGCATGTTATTAAAGGCATTGTCTAAATGTCTCTTAACACTGGTGGGCTCAAGGAATGTAACACTTCTCTAGGAAGCCTGTTCCAGTTGTTCAGCAGTTTTGAAACCAGGTATTCCCGTTACTTCATCTGTATCCTTTAACTTTGCTTAAAACTGAAGAAATTATGAAAAAGTACAACAGAAAAAAGGAAACTGTGACACAAAACCATCTTTGAAGATCCCATGAGAGGCATATAGCACTTGTGTACCACAACAAAACATTCAGTAGGTTCTCCCAGATACAGAGGATCACTCTGATGTCACAATTTTAAAGAAAAGACTCAAGAATATTCCAAAAATAAGAAACGGTCTCTCCACATGATCTCCTCAGCTCTTTGTTTAATAGAAAAGAGTTTCAGTCAATTAAACAGAAGAAAAAGGTTTGTTTCTTTGATGGGGTAGAGATGGAAAGGGAAGAGGCAGAGCCCTCTGAGGAAAGCTGCTGTGCCATGAGTCTTCCTGTTGATCCAGGCTGGAAGATCCAGGCTGGAAGATCCAGGCTGCTCCAGCCTATACAGCAGTTACTAGACTCTTACATACCAATGTAACCTCAAATGCCCCAAACTCTAAGGGCATTGCAAAGTGTAAGTTAAGTAAAACTGCAGAGTGTGTGTGTGTGGGGGGGTTGGTTTTGGTTTTTTTCCAAAGTTTAGGGAAGCTCCTGTAGAATCCCAAAATGCAGGAGGCAATAAGGTAGAATAAAATCATTCTTCCCACATTTTCATCCTCTCCTAGCTCAAGAGAGAAATAAAACTACTGAGCATCTGCCATCAGAGAGAACTCTTCCATTAAATATCCCTGGCAAGCTCAGTGTCCTGGTGGTTATGTCTCTAGGAATATATCCAGAAGAAAAATGGTCTTGTGCATGCATCCTGTGAAACCAAATGTCACAGTGAAACCTTGGATCAGTACATTTTTCAGGTAATGCTGAACTCATTCTTACTAGCTAAGGAAATCTGACTGTCTGCAAGCCTGCAAGGGTCTATGCTGCTGCTTTTTCCAGGGATCATGCTGACATCCCTCCCACAGTTTGCTTAGAAAGCAGATGAAATCTTTGTCACAAAGCACAACACCTGCCACAGCTCCCTATCTAAAAATAAAATCTGATCCTTGTAGCTCATCTTTTTCTTCTCCCTTTTGTTTTATACATCAGGGGGTGACATCAGTAATTCAGACTATTTGACTGTTTTACTGGAGCTTGCCAAAAATATGGTTTCTCATGCCTTTCCTAAAAAGAAATAACACTCAGGGATTTTGGTGAAATAAACAAGCTGGAGTCTCAGGCACATGGCACTGCACATTACACAGAGGCAGGGAGAAGAAAAGAAGGGATAAATAGACAGGAAAGGCTTGAATGAATAATAGTGAGATGGATAACTGCTCTTGTACAGATAGAGAGAGAGAAATATGTTAGTTACCTGGGAGGAAAAAAAAAAAAGTGAGAGAAAAATAACTATTATTTTTTTCAAAATGTTAAATTCCTGTGTTTTTACTGTACATTTCTCCTCTCTCCAAATGTGGCACACTGGTGTAATAGAAAGCAGGAATCCAAAATTAATAGAGCAAGAAGGTATTTTCATATCTATTCACCATGACAAATTAACAGACTTACAAACAACTAAGAAAAAAAGAAGAGAAAATAAAAGCTTAACTATAGAAAGTCTTCTCCATCTGTACAGTACAGACATCAGATTCTGATTAACTGTGATACAGAACTAATCTTTTCAATTAATGCAAATGAGCTGCACTTTTATGTAGACTGTTACCAGAGGGCATTCAATGATATTTTTATTCACTACATTTGACCTTAAAAATGTTTTGTAGTCATCAAGGATACAATTTTTCACACAGTGGGGATGTAGGAACAGCTAATTAAGTGGTGTTTAATGACATTTGTTCCTTAAAGGAGGGCTGATTAAATGTAGCATGTAATTTTTTACCAAATCAAGCAATTCAGCCAATTTCCACATGTGCTTAATAAGCTAGGCCTTAATAATTACACATCTTGCATAGACGCACCAGTCACAAAGGTTTGTGGGCTGCTAAATGGGATGTTACTTATTTGCAAGCCTTAGTTGGTTAGAATGCAGATTTCTGATTTCTTATTCCAACTGGATTAGTTTCTGAGAATAAAGGAAATTTTGTCAGTTTTAGCAAGTGGAATATACTCTGAACTCACTTGTGAGCAGTTACTACAAAGAAACAGAGAAAGAATTTCTTTAAAGCACAGTTTTCTGAGACCTTACTTTGTCGATTTAAAACCATCCATTGTAGACAAAAGCACAGCTTGCCTTGGCTTTGAGCCCTGACCAGCACGGCACCCTGGGTTGGAAAATCAGCCTGTCTGCATGTCAGCACAGCATATATTGTCTGAGAGAAGCTCAAGAAGATATCTGGGTGATTGAGCAGGTGAGTTGGCTCATATACCAGAAAAGCTGGGAGAGATGGAACAGGTAGCATTTTTTCCCACTGAAAGACAAGTACATTGTTTCCACCACATTTAGGAGAGCTGAGAAATTACATTTCACCAGGAACTGCTGACCTCACTTGTTTACTGCATTACACATACTAAGATGTCTATTGGTTTGATGTCTTATGGCTGGCTGCATCTTGGGAGATCAGTGCTACAATCACAGCACTGCCCTCAAATACCCCACCTGCTTCTCCAGAGGGACACTGGGATCCTGCAGGTTTCCTATCCCATCTGCTGTGAAGGTGTCGTGCATTTGTTACGATTCCCAAACAGCAACAACACTTCTGTTTGGGCAGCAGAGTTAAACCCCAGAAGGCTAAGACAAGGTGACTTGAGTCCTCCAACACAGGCACAGCCCCAGCTCGAGTACTCTGTGCAGTTTTGGGCACCTCAGCATAAGAAGGACATGAAACTGTGAGAGTCTGTCCAGAGGAGGCCAACCAATATGGTGAAAGGCCTCAAGGGGAAGAACTCTGAGGAGTGGATGAGGTCACTTGGTTTGTTCAGGAGAGGAGAGGAGAGGAGAGGAGAGGAGAGGAGAGGAGAGGAGAGGAGAGGAGAGGAGAGGAGAGGAGAGGAGAGGAGAGGAGAGGAGAGGAGAGGAGAGGAGAGGAGAGGAGAGGAGAGGAGAGGAGAGGAGAGGAGAGGAGAGGAGAGGAGAGGAGAGGAGAGGAGAGGAGAGGAGAGGAGAGGAGAGGAGAGGAGAGGAGAGGAGAGGAGAGGAGAGGAGAGGAGAGGAGAGGAGAGGAGAGGAGAGGAGAGGAGAGGAGAGGAGAGGAGAGGAGAGGAGAGGAGAGGAGAGTGACGGGTGCCCTCCCGACAGTCTGCACCTCCCTGAAGGGAAGCTGTGAAACAAGGGGTGCTGATCTCCTCTCTCTGGTAACCAGAGATAAGATATGAGGAAATGGAATGCAGCTGCATCAGGAGAAGTTCAGATTGGGCATTGGGAAAGGTTCTTCATGGAGAGAATGGTCAGTCACTGGGTCTCCAGGGAATGGGTCATGGCACCAAGCCTGTCAGAGTTCAAGGAGTGTCTGGACAATATTTTTGGTGATATGGTTTTGTTTTAGGTTGTCTTGTATGGAGCAGGGAGCTGTACTCAGTGACCTTTGTAGATCCCTCCAAATCAAGATATGATTGTATAATTCTGTGATATTCCCCTCTAGACTGTATTGACTAAAGTTCAATTGGTGCAGGTGAAACAACTAAATACAAAATTTTACTCAGAAAGTACTTCACTGATTCTGAAGAGTTACAGATATACACCCTTTGAAGAGAAGCAATAGAAAACATTCCTCTCCAACAAAATAGGATTCAAAGAGGTATGACTCAATTGTATGGCAATGAGTCTCCAATTTTTCAAATAAAAAGTATCTGAAATCCTCCTACAGCATGATAGTTACAGGTCAGGGATAATGATACATAAATAAAATACTTAGCATGTTCATAATCAAAATGTTACTGCTTTATAAAAACGTTAATTTTACTGTTATAATTACAAGCACTCTAATTACACTCTGACAGCCAGCAGGGGTTATCTCCCAGTTTCATCCACCAGCCGGCAGTGGCACTTCTGCCAACTGCAGAAACATACATGCATGTGTGTTTGGAAAAATAATGATGGTTTTCACCTACTTTCAATACTCTTTCTAAATTGTTATGGGCCTCCAATGGCATGAGGAGGTCCAGTGAGTGGCACAGATTCAGGAGAATCGTAACAGGAACCTGGCTGTGCTACATGCACAGCCTTAGCTCTCATTTTGGTTCTCTTGTAGCGATGATAAATGCACATTAACCATTATAATCTTGTTAAAATAAACTGTTAAGGCCTAAGCAGTATTTATCAGAGATTTATTTACATGATGACCATTTTGGGATGATATAGCATCCCTGGCCTTCCCTGATCATTGGGAAGGATGGTCTGTGTTAGTGTTCCATGTATTTGGTGAGGGCCAATAGCCACAATAAAACAAAATTCCTACTTTTCTGTAGAAGTTCTGGTGCTGTACTATCAGACCCTGATGCCTTGCCATACTTTAAAATATGCACTACAGTCCAAATAAGCATTGTGAAATTACAAAGAAGTATTTTTTATTAGAAGTTTCAGTCTCTATAAAAAATAAAAAAAAATACTTAAAGCAAACAATTAAGGAGCATGCTTTAAGATCTCTGTAATGAGAGATATCAAATAACAATCATTAATTCCAGGTAATATTCACGTTTCAAATCTTTTCAGGGCAATGAAACTCACCTTCACCACAGATTCTCAGTAGCCAATTAAAGATGATATAAATTGACTCCACTGACAGTATTTTTCTGACTTAGCTGCCTAAAGTCATTCCCAGAGGTGTTCTTTTTTTTTTACTTTTCTTATTCAGTATTCCAAATTTAAATCAATCCAGCACTAAGTTTCTTCCTTCTTCCTCTTGAGAGATTCAGATTTTCAGCCTCATTTTTTTTCCTGAGAGCACCTTCTCACCAATCTTTTTCTGAAATGTCAAGGGCAGAGGACCCAGTATCTGTAAAAATTGTCAGTGATTTGGACTCATTTCTGCTTCATCATCCTGATGTCCCACTCTTAAGGGGAAGGGAGCACCCAAGACTCATAGATGCTTGCGGTCAAAAGGTACAACAAAAGTCAGAGGGTTTAAAAAAACTCACAAAATTTTATTAACAAATTACACACTTGGCATGGAAATTGGTGTAAGTTATATAAGCACACTGCAGTGGTTTTTGGGTTTTGGATACAGGAGGGAACAGGAAGGGGAAGGAAGGAAGGAAGGAAGGAAGGAAGGAAGGAAGGAAGGAAGGAAGGAAGGAAGGAAGGAAGGAAGGAAGGAAGGAAGGAAGGAAGGAAGGAAGGAAGGAAGGAAGGAAAAAGGAAAATAAAATAGAAAAGAAAAAAAGAGAAGAGAAGAGAAGAGAAGAGAAGAGAAGAGAAGAGAAGAGAAGAGAAGAGAAGAGAAGAGAAGAAGAGAAGAGAAGAGAAGAGAAGAGAAGAGAAGAGAAGAGAAGAGAAGAGAAGAGAAGAGAAGAGAAGAGAAGAAGAGAAGAGAAAAGAAAGAAAAGAAAAGAAAAGAAAAGAAAAGAAAAGAAAAGAAAAGAAAAGAAAAGAAAAGAAAAGAAAAGAAAAGAAAAGAAAAGAAAAGAAAAGAAAAGAAAAGAAAAGGAAAAAAAAAAGAGAGAAAAAAGACAAAGAGATCACAAGTCCTGGTTCCAGCATCAGTCCTGCTGATGGAATGTCCAGGATCCCAATGTGCACTGCAGGGCTTGGTGGAGGCACCTTTTTATAGATAGGGTTTCTGCGCCCTGAAGATAGGTTTCTCACTTTCTATACAAATTAGTTGTGTACAGTCTGTTCTTTCAGACTTTCTGGAAATGGGTCAGAGGCGCTGGGGACTTTGGGTGGTGTTGTTCCCCCCAACATTCCATGCCCACTTCCTGCACTTGGGCAGGACTGTGCTGTGCTTATCTCCAGGGACTGCAGCAACCATGTTTGTCCTGGAAAAGTGTTGCCCAACCTCTGCATGGCCCCTTCTCCAAACACATCTTGTTCTTTCCCACATCGTGTTATGACCAACAATCCTTGGTAATTACCATCAATTCTTGTCTGTTATTACCAACAATCCTTGGTTGGCTTCACAGCCATCCATTGGTGTTTGAGTCATACACATTAAACCCTTGTCTTCTGGGGTTCTCCAACCATTATAACAAAGTCTTCAGTTTACTGTGCACTGACAGCATTTCAGAGTTTGGAAAAAAAAACCAAAAAACGGGCAATTCCATTTAAACAAAAGACTTGGTGGAACTAGACTCATTTTGCCTATTGACTTGGCTGACACTAAAGGATAAGGTGCCAATTCATCAGCAGAAGTGGCCAGTCAATAACAGACTCAGCATTTCTGAGGACTCGAGCAACAATGACCATTGACTGCCAAGAGCTGATAACAAGGACCTGCTCAACAGAGATGCTGAGCCTGGGTCTTCACAACTCTGCCTTATGAATGACAAAAGAACAAATCAGAAATGTCCAGACTGTTGGTAGTTGCAAACTCCAACTATTCCAGTACATTTCTCATTTTATTACCGGTAGCAAACTCACCCACCACACTTCCACCCTTGCCGATAATTGGCTTTGTATTAGAAATAATGGTTTAGGTAATGGTCAAGGAATTTTGGCCACCAAACACTGCTGTATTTCCCATGATGTCTCTTTTTCTCCTTTACATTCTTAATTTTGAAAAACTTTTGTAAAAGTTTTGGGGTTGGGGGTTTTTGTGGGTTTGTTTGTTTGGGGTTTTTGTTATTGTTGTAGCTGTTTCATTTGTTGTGGGTTTTTTTTTTTTTTTATGGAAATTTCCATATGATTTTGTCCCCTCACAACTTTGCAAACTAATATATTTTTGTCTTTCTGTGTCTCAGCTGAATACACAGCACAGTGGTAAAATAGGAGCCTTTTCCTTAGGCTGACTGTGGGATTTATTTCGTGTATCCATTAAGCAGATACATATTTATATACTTCAAATATCTATCAGAGAAAAAGGAGAAGGAGGGAACAAAAAGGAAGGAAAACTATAATTATAACGAGAGAATAAAGAGATGGGAGAGAGACCTCGATGATCATCTGGTCTATCTCCCTTATAGGAAACTTTACTCTTCACAGTGTTTTCCACAAGATCTGTCCAGTCTCCCCTAAAAATAGTTTGAGCAATGGCTTCTCTATCACATTTCTTCTAAGATTATTCCATAATAGATTTCATGGCTGGGAGCTAAGCCCTAATATACAGACTAAATGCGCTCAGAATCATAGAATCATTTAGGTTGGAAAACGCCTGTAAGGTAATTGAGTCTAGCTGTTAAGTCAGCACCAGTGCGTTCACCACTAAACCATATCTCCAAGGGCCTCATCCACAGGTCTTTTTAATGGATTTCTATGAACATCTCTCATGAACTCTTCATATGAAGTGATAAGATATTTCTAATAGTTGAGTTCCCCATGAGGTGTGGTGAAATTCTCTATATTACTACTCCACTTCTTATTTATTACCTTCTGAGTTTACTAGTTAAGGGGGGGTAGGTTTTAAGTCGTTGTTTCTCCCGTTTGTTGTCTTTGTTTGCTTCACTCTATCAATGCAATCAACACAGCTAAATCAAAGTTACACGCCATAGAAATTTCACTTGGCACATTTCTTTAAGATTTGTGCCATTTTAATATGCAGTTAGGGCATGGGTTTAGCATTCTTTAAACCATATTTGCTGCCCCACACTAAGTTACACATGTGAAATTCAGTTTCACATCACAGTGCAATTTGTAAAATAAGTGGAAATTACTTCTATTTTGGCCTATTTATGCTGTGAGGTCTCCAGGGAAGATCTGAGAAATAGTCAAGAAAAAATCCCATGGTGAGAAATTATCAAAAGATTAAAATATTTACAATCAGGTTATGATTAATTCTGACACACTATTTTCTTTGGCAAGACATGCATATTGTTTCTAGTAGAAGACTTATCCATTAATTGAATTCAGACACAAAAAAATGTTTCCTGATACTCTATCTTTGTTTTGAGTTCCTTGCAGTTGCTTGTGACAATAATGTCTCATTGTCTTACAATACACATAAACACTATCAAAACATTTTGATTATTCATCAGAAAATTTTAAGTATACCCAGCTGTGCAAATCATATTTCTAAACAACTGATTTATGTCTTTATATAGTGGTCCCCATGCTTAGTGGTCCCCAAGCAACATTAACACTTCCTTGTAATATTTGAAGCCTGGGATCCCAAATTATCATTGTTCAGTCTCAGGTCAGAAGTAACTATTTTCAGTATAAAAATAAACAACCTTATGTGTGAAAACACAGAGATCATTTTTTAAGGCAAAGTATGTTCTCTAGCCAGAGAAAGTACTTAACTAATTTGCTTCACTTGTACTTAATGATGTCATGAAATAAAATGAAATCCTGAGATTAACTAGGTTTGAGATTTTTTTTAATAAAAGTAATTTAATTGATTAAACAGAAAGTTACAAATGTAGTAGTACATTAGCTTTGAAATAATGAAAAATATTTGACTACAAATAGGTTAAATTTTAACAAAAGCAAAGCACAAACATATTGATTTGTTTTATGATTTAGAATTCAACCCACTGTAAATGAGTTCAAATTTTCCCTAAAAAACTCCAGCTGATGTGTGTAGTTTGAAACAAACAGATTTTTTTTCTTTTGTATTCCACTTCAATCAACAGACCACAAATTCAGTTAGTTTTGTTGCCTAGTTTCAATGTCAATGCTGGAAGTAGTAAAACTCTACAAGGCCAAATATCACCAATCTTTCTTTTTCATCCATTCGTGAGGAAAATACATTAAGTGGCAGAGGTAATGACCTCATCTCACCTTTATAGTAGGTGTTCGGTGTGAATTTATCTTATACAGTCTACACACAAAGCATTTCTCAGTCAGTGCAGGGGGTAGAACTCATATGCATAGGTAAATTTGAGCTAGACAATGAACATGTTAGCTAACATGCAATAAAACACAACATGCACAAGCCTGCATTAAGAAAGCTTTCTGAATCCCTTTTGTGACTGCAGCTCAGGTTCCTTCCACCCAGAAGGAATGGAGTTCACATTATTCCTTTCAAATTCACCAGTTCTCAGATTCACTTCAGGTATTTTCTGTGACCCTTGCCTAGCAAAGGATACTTTTTTCCATAACAGAAAGTTTTTATAAACTAGAATATTTCCCTTTCTGCTTTCCTTTTCCTCAAACAACAGTCTTTTTCACTGATAAGAAGATTTCCCCACAAGCAGAGAGAAGTTTGACATCCCTGGGACCAGCTGAGGCTTGGAATTGCCTCAGCAGCTTTCTTTCCCAACAGGTGTCCAAGCAGGATAACTTGGCTCCATGGTGCTGTTTCAGCACTAACTTCATTGCCAGTGGCCACAAACATTTTCAGGACAGGAAACAGGTGTTTCAACATGCTTCACTGGGCAGAATGAAGAACAATTCCCTCCCTGGTGTCAGTGTACATGATATATTCACTGATTGCTACTTTCTGATCAAGAATACGTGTGCTCATGTAGTGGGGAGCAATCCATCTGGTTTTCCAATCAGGAATGAGCTGTGGAAATAGAAAGTCATTACTTTGGCAGGGAGGAGGGGAGTAGAGTCCGACAACTGGCTGAGCATGTTTTGCTTAACTTTATAAGCAGCTGAATACTGGAAATATGGCTAGAATATATGAGAGGGGCTTTTTTCATATAGGGGAAGCATATGTAAGTGGGAAGAAAAGAGAAGTTGAAAGATGAAAAGAGAAGTCTAATTAAAGAGAATTAAAAAAAAAATCTTATAAGAACCAAATTCCTACCCAGAGTCTGTTCCAGAGGGAATGCAGTTGTGCTGACTAATGTCAGCTGAGGGTTTAATTATGCGGATAGAATCACAATCTAGTTTGGGTTGGAAGGGAGCATTAAAGGTCATCTAGTCAAGCGCCACTGCAATGAGCAGGGACATCTGCAACTAGAACAGGTTTTCAGAGTCCTGTCTATCTTGACCTTGAACGTTTCCAGGGATGGGGCCCAAATCTGGGCAATCTGTGCCAATGTCTCACCATGGTCACTGTAAAAAATGTCTTCGTTATATGAAGTGTGAGTCCACCCTCTTTTAGTTTAAAACTGTTATGCCCTACCCTATCACAACAGGCCCTAATAAAAAGGTTGTCCCCATCTTTCTTACAACCCCCTTTCAAGTATCAAAAGGCTGCAATGGATTCTTCCTGGAGCCTTCTCTTCTCCAGGCTGAGCAACTCCAACTCACTCAGTCCGTCTTCAAAGCCGGAGATCTCCAGCCCTCTGATCATTCTGTGGACCTGCTCTGGACTCATTCTGACAGCTCTGCGTTCTTCCTGCGCTGAGGACCCCAGAGCTGGATGCGCTGCTCCCATTGGGGTTGCATGAGAGTGGAATAGAAAGGCAGAATCACCTCCCCCGACTTGCTGGCCAAGCCTCCTTTGATGCAGACCAGGACAGAATCGAATTTTTGGGCTGCAAGTGCACACTGACAGCTCATGTCCAGCCTCCCACCCCCTCGTACCCCCAAGTCCTTCTCATCAGGGCTGCCCTCAATCCCTTCACTCCTCAACTGGTATTTGACACCAGATGTTGCCCCAACCCAGGCACAGGATGCTGCTCCTGTCCTTGCTGAGCCTCATGAGGTTCACATGGACACACTTCCCAAGCTTGTGCAGGTCCTGTCCTTCCAGCATGACACAGCCTGGTGTCATCAGCAAACTTGCTGAGGGTGAGCTCAGTCCCACGCTCCAAGTCTTTGATGAAGCTGTTAAACAGAACTGGTTAAAATCCCATATTTAGATTCCTGCTGTCAATGCAGTAGTCACACTAAAAGGTCTACATTACCCTTACTTTATTGGAAATACCCTATTTTCTCTTTGAAATATAGAAAAATATTTAAGCTACTGTCTTGCAACAGCTGTTGGCACACACTGCCCTCCCTAAGGGTGATCACAATGTAGAATGTAACACCTGCATTGCCTAGAAAAGCTCAAAATTGGCTTCTGATGAAGAGAAGGGGAGCATGATTTTGTGATGAATGGCATTTAACACAATGCCATGGTGGTGGCTATGGGAAAGCCACTCAGGAATCAGAACTCATGTTTGAACCTAAGGAACACAGAAAATAACTTCCCAGGATAGTTACTTTTTTTTGCTAGAAGCAGGAGTAACTTAAATGGCATTATGTTCCTTCTTCTAATAGATGGGTAAAAGTGCTCTTTTGCTTTTTTTGGCTCAAGAATTAAACTAAAAATCAGTAGACCACCCGTGTGAATTCAACCCAGTGGTAACATGTCATAAATCACTGTGATTCTATTGTGCTCTATATCTTTATGCCTCTATGAAATGTACCCTTTTGTTGCAGCAAATTTGGCATCTTAGACCTAAAAATTCTTTGTGCCTTCTGTTTTTCCATTATTTTCTTTCATACAGATAGGTAAAGAGGCAATCATAGAGGAACTATGGAGTGCACCCTGCAAAAGGAGAAAAAATACAAAATAAGGTTGCAGTCAGTTACAGCAAACTCAGTTTAATATTCTTTTATTCACTGAATAAGATATTATTAAGAAAATGTGAATATTTTGAAATAAATTATTTAAAAGGACACAAAGCAGGTTTTTTTGTTTTTTCCTAGTTCAAAAGACCATAGTGATCCTTGAAGGATGTAATCTTAAACTTGCATTCTGGATCAAAGTTGAAAATGTATAAAACTCAGTGCATGAATTCAAGAAAGTGAAAAAAAGTTTAAAATGGGCAAGGGAGATAACATCAAATTTCTTAGCTTAATAGTCTCTTCCTTCATGCAGAAAAAACCCTGAAAAAAAATACTATGCTTATTTAGTACAGAAACATGACTGCTAGGAATTTGAATGTACTTATCAACATATCCTTAACCTGAGTGCATTTGGGAATTGTGAGTTTTTGCAGATTCAAGGATGATTGGAAAATTGTCAGACCATTTTTCTTGTTATTTTAGTACTACCTCTCAGAAAAAGAAAACTGACTGACGGTAAGTAATTTTGCATGAAGAGAAGACTAGATGAGTTATCCCATTGAGGGGTTGTCAGTTTGACATATCCTCAACAACAGTAAAAAATTCTCCAAACCCTACCAAATATGTTGCACAGGCCACCCTTATTCCTGTGATTGTTAAGATTATTTCAACAGGGAAAACCCAACAGCCCACCCCGTGAAATTCATTCCCAAACCAAATACATTTAAGGTCACACACAAAACCCCAACACATTAAAGTTTGCAGAGGAACTTCCATCACTAAATCTAATTCCCACAGTAGAGAATTGCTTGGAAAGTTGAAGATTTTAATACAGTATTCAAAAAGCCTGTTAAAATGAGTTCATGAGAACTCAGAGTGCTCCTTTGGCAAATCCAAGGTTAATCCACGACTCAGATAAAGCATGCAGTTTCTCTTCCCCTCAATAAAAAGGTATATTAGATGGGAAAAAGAATCTGGGGAAGTAACAAGTATGATCAGAGGCGTGGAAGAGCTCTTGCTACGGAGAAACAATAGCAAAACTTTTTATTGGAGGTCATTTAAAGCAGATGTGACAGGTCTGCAGAGTCATAAGGGGCATGAAGCAAATGGACAGGGAGCCACTTTCATTCTGTCTTCAGTGTAAGATCTAAAGGCAATCAAATGAAGTGAGTAAGAAGCCAGTTCAAAATGAAAAAAAGAGGATTTAGTTCTTCACACAACAGGTTGTAGATCTGTGTAACTCCTTGAGAAAGGATCTCAGTGGATGCAAGACCGTCTCACTTGTTTAAAGGAAGATTGGAAAAGTAGGGGATGTATCAATTAGTGACTATTATATTGGCTTAAACAGAGGCACCACAATTGCTCTGCTCATATTTGCTTCTATGCTTCTACTTCCAGCTGTGGTTGAAAACAAAATGGAGGACTAAATGGGCACTTTGCTGAACCAGTACAGCCATGTTTTACGCCTGATTAGACTTTAGAAGTAACGAGTCTGATCTTTAAAATTGTAATTAATTAAATTCATACCATTCTCAGAACAAAACAATTAACTCCTTCTTAGTTTTAAAAAATCTCCCAGAAATATCACAAGTTTATTTTTTCCTTCCATTTTTCAGCTGAATAAACTGCCTTTACAAGAAGAGAAATATTTTGTTTTATTGTCCAGGATTTCATTGTAGAATTAGTTTGGTGCGTAGAATCCATTTTGTTACACAGATAATAGGAAAAGACTTCAGATGAAAAATTTTATCAGAGCTGCAGAGAACAGAGATACCCATGATGTCATTTGTGGCTATACAATTTCTTTCCCATCAGCTTGTCAGCCCATATTAATGTTTGCTTTTGTCAGTATGGAACTTGTTAAATATGGCAGGAAACTTGGGAGAGTAAAATGCGCTGCGATTTATTCTCATCCCATTGCAGTCTGCAGTCAGAGTGACTTTATCCTTACACATCAGATTTTGTCGGGGAAGAAAGATGTTGGGATTTTGTTTTTCCCCATTAAGTGAATGCAGACGAATCTAATAAGACTTACATTGTTCCTTGCAAAATAATAAAAGCATAAATGGGATGTGTCATACAGATCCCATTGTATATTCATGCAGACATCAACAGCTATTCTGGTGCATTGCTAAAGAAAACAACCCTGCATTGTTTACAGTATCTTTTTATTGATGTAAATGAGCAATTTAAACTAAATTACTGAGATGTGCTTTCTTCCTATTGCAGTTTGACTCACCCATATGTTCCAAAAAGGAGGTCTCTTCTACTCAGGCAAAAAAATCTCACAGAGGAATAATTGATGAGATATGAATCACTCAATTTCTCTGAAAGAAAGGGGCTTGATTTTATAGTCTTGCATCTTTTGGTCCTTCCTCACCTTTAATGACATTCACATGGCGCCAGCTGGAATAAGTGTCATGAGATATAGGAACAGTTTGAAACAATCAAAGCTTCTTTTTTAGAAGAATAGAGAATCTTAGAAAGAGAAAGCCTATAAACATATGGTGTTTAGACAGGTGCTCTGTAAAATACAGCTTTCCTCAGGTGAAGCTGCTGTCAATGCTTTTAATCAAAAGACTACAAAAAAGCATATTGTTTGTCCTTTTCTTTCCCCTTTCTCTGCCTCGTGTTGTGAGGTTTTTTTTCCCTTCTTTTATGAAAAATAAAAGTCAGTCTACCTTTTTGTATTTCCATGTGTGTGGGTTTTTTTCAAAAAATAATGGAAGAAAGTGGGGGGAAATGATAAATTATTCTAAAAAACATCTATGAAGTGTAAGAAAATTATGAGGGAAAGGAAGATACAACTCCTTAGTGACCAAGGAAGGGAATACAAATGACCTGATCTTTCACTCACTGACAGCCCCCCAGAGCTCTCATCAGTTTCTTTTGAGGTGGCTGAGCAACAGCATGGACTTGCTGGGAGCAAAATCTGTTGAATATTAAAGGAATATGGGTCTTGGTTTTGGTTTGCACTTAAGAGAAGGTATGGGGAGTGCAGATGTCTGTGTCTGTACGTATAGATAAACACACGGCTCTGCCTCACTACAGAGATTTCATTGCCATTACTGGAACTTCAGTCATTCTCCTCCTCATTTACTACTAAATTACTGCTGAATTCTAACAAATTTATGCCCCAGAAATCCTGCAGTGTGGCTTCCTACTCTCTCAGTTGAGTCTAAGATTTCAAGTGTCCTTACAGATTCACTGTACAGATGCAACTCACGGAATGCAGGTTCTGAGGGAAAAGTCCCTAAGAAACAGACAAGAAGTGAGAGTGCAGTTCTCCTCCAGACTGATTCAGCTGAACTTAGGTTTCTCTCTGCAATGCCCACATTTGTGCTAGATGTCCAAACTCCCATTAGACATCGAACCAATCTAGGCTCGCATATAAATATATGGTACCATCTAAATCCCTGTAGATCATTCAAGGCATGCCCATGCAGTTGACAACTGGGACAAACTGTGTGCCAGAGACTCAGACCATTTTACAGACACATCTGGACATGAGGGAGATGGCCTAAAGCCATTTGAGATATTCCTGGGCACATACCTGGTCTACCGAGTCAAGCCTGAACTCCATATAGCCCTGACTGCAACTCAGCACATCTAAAATAAGTTCCACTGCCGGGAGGTCTGAAATATGGGCTCGCTTTAGGTCTCTGCTGAGTGCTCAGTGCAGAACTGGATACACCACTGCCAAAATTCAGTTGTCTTACTCTGAAAATAGCTCCAACTGTAGAGGCACAATTTAGCTGCAGAGCTGTAGGTGTCTACTGTGAAATATCCTTGCTCAACCTCCTCTGCCTTTAGGAGATCTTCTGTAGGTCCATGTCTCCAGTGTCCAAGCCCACGTGCCTGTGTGGGAAGAGGCCAGGACCTGTCCTCTGCTGGACACGGCATCTTCAGCCAGCTCAAATTAGCCCACTTCAGGCCACAGCTCAGTCCAAAATTATGCTTTCCCTCCAGTCTGGATCACATTGATTTCTGGAAGCACCCCACTCTGTTAAAATGTCCAATTTCTGCACTCAGGTTCCTCAGAGACTTAAAATCCCACTTGCACATGCAGGTGTCTCAATCCTGCCATTTACCTCTTAAATATGCATTCTTAGAGCTATCCTCAAAAGATACCTACTAATCTATAATTTTCTATAATAGTTTGAGTACTAACACCAAGCACAAGATGCATCAGAAACTGCCAATTTATTTTGAAAAAGGATGGGGAGATATAGTGTCCTGTAGCAACATGACATCCTGATGTTAAAAGCAGTCAGTCAATCATTTTAGACTGCTGCCTCTCCAGATAAGATCTGCTTTATTTTTGTTGTATAATAGCTAAATGATTACAACTTCATTTCCAGCTGGAGCTTTAGCCACTGGTGCTATGCAAGTAAAAAACAATTTCTCTCTCTCTCTCTCTCTCCCCCCATCCTTCTTTTTATTTTTCTCTTTTTTTTCTTTTTTCTCCTTTTTCTGGTATTCTTTTTCTTCTTTATTTCTTGTAACCTTTTTCATCTCTTTCACAGTAGCTGGGTTTCAATCAGCTATCCAAAATAATTGACATATAGAAGTCCCATGTTGTTAATCAGCTGTTTCTGAACGCGTATCTTCCTCTATTTCTTTTCCTTAATTGAGAATTTACCCTCTGACAGAGCTTTCCCCGTTTCCTCTGAATTTGATTTGTCTGTCAGAAGCAGAGAGAAGAAAATCTCATCTGATTTTAGACTGGGTGTTTTGAGCAAGTGGAAGGGGGAGCAGGGAGCATTTGATGCCGGCGTGCACAGCAGTTCTGGGAGGTTACCAAGCAACGAGACAGAGATGTGTCACAGGGGCAGGGGAGATGGGGAAGATGAACAAAAGTGTGGACAAAGGATTCAAGAAGATGAAGGGAGGCGCCGCGATTGCCTGACCTCTTCCTTATTTCTAATCTTGGGTTGCAATGGTGCCCGTAAATAGAGGCTGTGTAAAGCATCCCAAATTGTTTACGTGGAGCCTTGGAGGCAGCAGGGGTGGAGGAAGCCTAGAGAGTGATCTGGGCATCAAAGGATTGTCCTGTCAAGAGTCCACTGCGTAAGCAAAAGGGGACAAACTGTGCTTGTGAACACAGAAAGTGCATGTTTGTCCCTGAGAGAGAGGGAGTCACAGTACAAACAGATCCTGGTGTATTGCACATAGGGTAAAAACTATTACTCAGAACTTGCTTTGACTTCAAAGGATTCCCAGTCCACAGAATGGCTTAAGTTTAGAATTTAGACTTTCTTTGGTTTATAAATTTCTTAAAAATTTATCTTGCACTGATTTCCCACACCTTTGACTCCATCCAAATAATTTTAATTAAATAGGTCTTCTCAAAATGAGAGACAAAGAAAAGTTGGGGTGTAGAATCCTTATCTGCTTGCTTCAGTTTTTGCAATGCATCTTCTGTTCCCTTGTTAAGTTTCCAAGCTTGAACAAACTGGGATACAGAAAATGCCTAAGGAACCATATTTGCCTTTTGGATAGTAATATGGCAAGATAAAGTGTCAACAACTGCATTCAGCTCCTCCTATACTCTCCAAACCATTGATAAATGTAGGAAACTCATCTTATGTTTCCTTGGTCATCCTAAATATGTAAGAGAACAAGTGTAGTTCATGACATTATTAAATCATGGGGTTGTCTTCGCTTGTGAATATAAATGGTCAGAATTTATAACACTTCTCCTAAAGTTAAACTAAAAAATCAGCATAAGTATTTTGTATTGCCCAATATTTTCCTAAGATGTTTGTTCTGAAAATTACAATATTTTTGTAATAGTGTATGCAAAATATTTTTAAATACCTTGAAGCTCTCTTTTTTTTTTTCCTAACATGTTTTTATTTTTCCACTTCTTCCCAGTATTTTTCCTCAGCACTGTGGGAAATTAAGAACTGATTTTTGAGCCTTTGACTACAATGACCCAGCAATTCATTTGAACAAGTCAATTTTTTCTAGGTCATTACAACAGAGTGACGTTTTTAGAACCTGGAGTTTTGGGGAAAATAGCAATTACTTTCTCCTTGGAAAAATAAAGCCGAAAAGTGACAGTGATCATTTCAACATATTCTGTTCCTCAGTAGTCCTCTCTTAGCGGAATATAAAAGTTTGAGCAAAGAAACAACTCTAAATGTTGCTAAATCAGTGTTTGAAACACCACTGACATACAAAAACCTGCTTCCTTGTTATTCAGCTCCGTTTCAAAGTGTTTCCCCAAGGTTAGCTTGAGGGTGAGCTGCACCAGCAGGAGACTCCATCATGTGGTCTCAGCATTTTTCCGCTATATCTTCGTGGCAATTCGTGTCACACATTATTCATTATAGAGCTCAGGGACTTCCAGACCTGCCAATTGAGAGGTGTGTCACCTGCACTTACAAGCTACAGAAACATGGCCTGATCTCTTAGCCCTTATAAATTCAATTTCTGGGCAGCCTTTAGAGACAACAAGTCGCCATGTGATCAGCCTCTGTTAGGCTTTCACAAAATCTTCTACAGGGGAGAGCACAGACATGTATCATGATCTTTTCATATATCTCCCTCAGTAGCTGGTAGAAACTTTAGTAAAGTTAAAAATGTGACATCGACCAAATAAAACACATTTTTTCTACTTGAAGTTATCCACCCATTTCATTTTCTTTTTGCCCTGATTGCCATGAGATTGGCACTCAAATTGCGAGATGCCCTATTTGGGGCTGCAGTGCCTACTCATTTATCAGAATGGGTGTACACACCATGCACACATTGCAGCCATGCATATGGCCATCAGGATAATCAGAGGAGAAAGAAAAGGTACAGATTGTATCTGCCAGAGAAACAACCTCCTACAGCCCTAATTAAAAAAAAATAATAAATAAATAAAAGTAAATCTACAACTCAGTTATCTCTGAGTAAGACATAGGCTGGTATTTGTTCTCAAACAAGATCATCATTAAGGAAATTTATGTTACTTGAGAAAACATATATACTTCTGAGCTGAAATAACAGGAAAACAAACTGATTGACTAAAACCTGTGGGAGTGAAAGAGAATATTGTCAATTGAGAGACCAGACTGGGCACAGAAAGGCAGCTACGTGGAGAAACTGTAGCAACACTAGATATTCTCTTTGGAGCTGCCTTAGGAAGAGTATTTCTAGTACAGCAGAGGTCAAAAAAGGACTCCTTACAGTTTCTAGAATGTGAATGCAAATTTAAATGCTGTAAGTTATTCAAATTGAATAACGCCCTGAATGTAGGACTGGCAGTGAGGGACTACTGTATCATATCTGGATCTGTAATTTTTCAGAAAGAGGGCACAGCAGGGGATGGAGGAAACAGATGATCCCACATCTGCCTGTTGTGGAGCTGTTTTTGTAAAGGTTGCAAGCAGAGATCTGGCTAAATCTTTTTAGTTAAATTATTCTCCTTAGAATATGCTACTTTGTTTTAACTGAACCACTTCATGATGAAATGTGTCAACTGAATCTTAATCAGAGATTTTTTTGTGTTCAGGGTGAAATTCCCAGTGAGAGAAAACCTACTTTACAGTATTCAATATACTAATGATTAAGCCCTCTGTGATCTCTGTAGCTGAAGGAAACCTTGGTTCTCTGTCCCAGTCAAACATTTTCCCTCTTATCAGTGAATATTTTAACCATGGGCTAACCACATCCCAGGCTCCTAGCTCCTCCCTCCCCAGAGCTGCATACCAAGGATTTCCAAAGATGCTTTTCCCAACCTTAAATGAAAGAGTAGAAACCTTCTCTCTCAAATGATGAACTTTTTTTCCCAACAAACCCTTACAATATGTAAGTCAGCAAGTGAGATTGGGAAATTGCCATTTCCCAACTCTCGTGCTCCTCAGCTGGCACCAGACACAGCTGACACTAGACAGCATGTCTTTAATTCAATGTTTTTAAATGGCTTTAAGCTGAAAGATGGTAGATCCAGATTAGATATCAGGATGAAATTTTAACTGTGAGGGTGTGAGGCACTGGCACAGGTTGCCCAGAGAAGCCGTGGATGCCCCATCCTTGGAAGCGTCCAGGGCCAGGTTGGATGGGGCTTTGAACAACCTGGTCTAGTGGAAAGTGTCCCTGCCCAGGGCAGGGGTGCTGTAATGAGATGATCTTTAAGGTGCCTTCCAACCCAAGCCATTCTGTGATTCTATAATTCTGTGATTCACTTGCAGAAAATAAAAAGTACAGGAGGATAAAACAGTCACGACTTTGAAAGGTGATATAGATGGTGCTCTATTCTTGTCATTTCTCCTCTAATGGAGCAGTCTGATTTCACAATTAATCTCTGCTGACCTTATTAGGCTGCAATAACTGTACAGTATCAGAAGTCACGACTCCTGCCTGTATTTTGTTCAGTAATTCAATTACAATGCATGTGAAGCAGCCGTGTAACACCAGCGTTGTGTATGTAGGCCACTTGAAATATAAATGGACACTATTTAAAGAGTGGAGGCATTTAGATATAAATAACTGAGAAGTGCAATCAGCTTCATAACATCAGCTTTAAAAAACCCAAGCTTGTCATTTGCTTACAAACACCTGTTTCCCATTTACAATGGTTATTTCTGTAAGTTTGCTCTTGTGTTTTAAAGAATTTCCTTAACCCCAGTTTGAAGTGAAACTTGCTGCTGTCAGCTATTGCTGGGGGGAAGGAGGGGAATCTCATTTCAAGTAAACTGGGTCAGTTCCCTTCTTTGTCATTATGAATAATTTCATTGCTGCAGTTTAAAAGAACTTATGTAAGTTGTCTGGATCAGGAAGACACTCAATTCACACAGCAGCAAACGGCCGTGAGATGTGTGGGGTTGCACCTAACTATACACAAAGTGTATTCCCTGACAATTCAGGGAATTCAGAGAAAATTTTTGTCTTTAAGACATGCTCTTTATAGTAAGTCAATTCGGTTCCATGAACACAGAAATTTATATCCTTATCTGAAATAAAATATTCCCACACTTATATATTAAAAATATGGCCCTTTTCATTTATATAATATGTTTGTTTTATCCACTGAGTTTATTTAAATTATTAGGTATGAATGCATAATTCATAGATAATTCATATTAAAACTGCATTAAAATGGTGTGTAATTTAACACAAACATAAAATTCTATGCTGCTTTCTCCATAAGCCTGTTGTGAATCTTGTGAGTCAGCACATCACCAGTATTTTTACTTTTACAGTCTTTGAGGTCTTATTTCTTTTGTTTCCAAATTTCTGGGGGATTTTCTTGGTTCAATATTTTTTTGCCTGAAAATATTTTATGCATGATCCCAAAGAGGTGGAAAGAGGAGAACAGTAAGATTCACAAATAACATGAGTTCTTTTGGAATAGCTGTTCCACAGGGTTTTGAGATACCAAAATATTTATGCTTTGTCTTTGAGTTCCAATGTTACCCTACTAAAATCTGTTTTCTGTTATACAAGTAAAAGTTCTCCCAGAGAATCTAAAAAATCTTATTTTGAAATACAGCCAGTCATCAGAGATTTTCGTTTTACAAAAAGCATTTATTTTCATCAGATACAGAAAATAGATGTGAAAATTCTATCATTGTTAAATATCTTCCTTTTTTTGGAAGAACAATCATTACCTTTGACCATTGCAACATATCAGAGGGATCAGTTTCAAACAAAGAAGAGATAATTTCCCTGAACTTAAGGAACTGATCAGGATTCAAGAGATTCAAATTTAATTTTTGGTGCTGATACAGGCTTCCAAAGCACCATTAGCTAATTACTTTGGCTAAAATGGCTCAATTGCTTGTATGAATAGGACTGCACATCATGAGTCCTCCCACTTATGTGAATAAGATTAATTGTGAATTATTCATATCAAGTGTACTGAAAAAAATTTCCTAGAAGCAAATTAATTATTTTATTTTTTTTTTTCTTTAAGGAAAGAGTACCTCACCATCTGATCAAATTCCTATTCTTCTAGCTCTTATATTAGAACAACATATTCGGTTTTATTTTTCAGAAATCAAGGTAAAGACCTTATTGAACCATATTTTCTTCTCCCTCATTACTACAAGAGTCTTCTCCATTTATTATGGAGGATCATGTGTGATATGGTTTGCAGGTTGTGGTCTCGAGAGGCAATGTTTTCAGTGATTCCCCCAGGACACCCTGCTGCAGTCTGAGGCACTGCATGGATTCATAGCAACATTTCCCAAGTATTGACGCACTGCCCCCATGCCTTTAGCATTACACTAGATTTAAAATAAGACGTGGTGGAGCCACCACCTCACTTCCTTTTCTAGGGGCACAGAGAATCACAGAATAATTTGGTTCGGAAGGGATCTTAAAGCTCATCTCGTTCCAACCCTCCTGCCAGGGGAAGGGACACTTTCCACTATCCCAGGTTTCTCAGGGCCACATCCAGCCTGGCCCTGAACGCTTTCAGGGATGGGACATCCACAGCTTCTCTGGGCAACCTGTTTCAGTGTCTCACCACCCTCACAGTAAGGAATTTCTTCCTAATATCTTATGTAAGTCTATCCTACTCTAGTTTAGAACCCTTTTTATCACTATCTGACTGTGCAAAAAGTCATTCTTCCAATAGATATCTCACTTACCTTAATATCAATTCACTATTCTCTTGATCAATGAAAAGTTTAAATGGTAATTTTTTTTCTCCTTCAGGAAAAAGAACTTTAACACCTTCACTTCTAAGAGCAGAAACTACCTAATCTCAGGCAACAGCTTTCACAGTTTCTAGCTCAGACTAGCTGTGGAACAGAATCTTCCTGACATTTTTTCATCCAAAACAGACATCAGTTCTTTGGCTGTTCCCCTAGATGTCCTCACAGGCCATCCAAAGTCACTCACAGGCCTGTGGATGTCCAGTAAATCTTAATCCTTCACAGTGCTATAATTTCACTACTCCTACACCCTCACCCACCAGGCTTTGTAGCTAAGGCTAAGTTTTCACTAAGCCCTACAGACTCCAACTTTGTTATATAAACAGTGTGAAAGACAGAATTTGACCCATTGCACATGGCCAGATGACGTGAGAAAGTTGTCTTACACACAGAAACAAACACACGGGAAGGTGGTTCAAACCTATTTAAATTAATTTTAGATTTAATAGATTAAAAAACATACACAAGTAGGATTTGTGAAAAAGGAAAGGAATGGGGGTTCATGTATTTCATGGAGTGCATTATAATGTGCTGTCCCAAATATTCAAATAAGCTCATGGAAAAGTGTCTCAGCTTTCTCTCTCCTGCATAG
The DNA here is from genome assembly GCA_036785705.1 of Acanthornis magna. NCBI lineage: Eukaryota > Metazoa > Chordata > Aves > Passeriformes > Acanthizidae > Acanthornis > Acanthornis magna. The sequence continues at coordinate 9,368,411 of JAWUZG010000119.1, read as the reverse complement.
TGCTCAGTAAAATGCAGAATAGGGATACCTGGAATATCAAAAGGTGGAACGGACATTTGTGTTTTTAGACTCTGTGTCAAGAGGAACCAGCACCTTGAAGGAAAATGTCAAGGTGAAAGATGGGTGAGAAAAAAGCAGTATGGGTGGTGGACTGAAATAAAATGTTAATAAACATATTAGGAATTTCTATTTATAATTAGCTTGAATGAAATCTGCATAATTACAAGTCTGAATAGAAATGCTCAAGGGGAAAAAGTGGAGGCTGCTATGCCCCGACAGTGAATACTCATCAACAAAAGAAGAGAAATGAGTCTTTGACTTCTGCTGGGATCCCTTGGCAATGCAATATCTCAGGGTATTTCTCAAGTTACAATTTATCCTTCTGACTTTGTAGTCCCTTTCCACAGCAGTGAACTCCTGTTCACTTTAAAGCCATAGACTGACTACTTTCTGGAGGGGAAATATCACCCACTTCTTGGAATAATTGCTGGAACTAACAACATTTTATTTGTGCCAGTAAGTCTCTCAGAAGAAATTGAACCCTGCCCTTTTGATGATAAAATACACTAAGTTATACCCTAACACTTAAGCACACTAAGAAGCTGTCAGGGAAGGCACCAAGGACTTGTACCCTACTTTACGCTAAGTTACATTTGCACTACTGAAACATTATAAATAGGTGTCACCAGGATTGACAGTGCCTGCCCAAACCCTCTATTATTGTAACATCCTACTAGGATCTTGTTATTCATTATCTACAGTTTCATTATCACACTTACTGTCCATGGAAACCATTGCATCAGGCTGCATCTGAGGATGATCTGATGGATTTATTAAAAGCCGCTTCTGGAACTCTACAGCACTTTACAGTTTTCTCAAAGTTGGTGCAACGGATGATTCATGTTCTATTCCCTTGCCTTTAAGGATGATGGACCTAATCCAATTTGGGGGTGGGAAGGAGTGAAGCAGACAGCATAATGATGCACAAACACCCAAGGTTCCTAGATGGTATCTGGGGATGTAACTGTCTGAGTTTGGGAAAGAGAAAAACAAGAGCACTGAAGTGTGAGCTCATGGGTAGTGCTGGGAGGCTGCAACTGCACTGAAGTCAGGCTAAGGAATGCATTTTCCATTTTCTAAATTGTCGTGTTCCCAAATGGGCTCTTAGAGATGCTTTTCAATCTTAAAAAAAGAAAAAAAAAATGAGTAAAATAGATTCATAGGGCTTCAAAGGTCAATTACATTAAAAAATGCTGAATCTTTTTACAATAATGCCCTAATTGTTTTTATTCCAAGGGTTTTCACTCAGATGTCAAATTCAATTTCTCTTTTTCTTCTCCTGGGTCATGGATACTTAATATTTTTTACTGACACATAATGAACTCTTTTCTTTAATATGTAGCTTCTTTAAAAACAGTCTCTTAAATGATTAGCTCAATTTATTGTGCAGTGTTTGGGTGACAAAGAGCTTTTGAGGGTTGGGTTTCAAGATTTTTTTATGTTTCCTATTAGTTTTCTACTATTACCAGATATTCTCAGGAAGAATTTAGATCAAGCAGAAATACTGAGATATCGGCAAGCACCACCAACACAAAAGTGTTGCAAAAATGAAATGTCAAAATCACTGATGTCTAGAATTTTGCCTGTCTCTTTTGAGAACCTCCTTTTCTTTAATGCAAAATAAGATTCATCAATTTTTGGTGAGAATTTATCTGGAAAAATATTTTCTTCTTAGAGTTTTGAGCTGTGCCCTGCCATATGTCAGAGTAAACACTTAAGCATTCAGAGACAAAAGGGGCATTTCAAAGAAGGGCTACAACTCCTGCACTGGTGGAGTTCTCCAGCACTCTGAAGGGAAAAGGCAGCTGTGGTAAATGCTGTACTGAAAACATCTAGACAGCTTCAGATCTGGAAAGCCTTTTCCCTTCCAGATATTTTCTAGTGCTCAGCATTAGCTATTCCCAAGCCTCCTCTGTTTTTTTGCCAATCATACACACATGAAGAAGTTAAAAGCAGCAGGAAGAGAGAACAAAGGAGAAAACTGCAGAGAGAAGTGCAATACTCTGAAAATAATTTAGAAGTCAATGAAATTAGGATAGCTATATTCATCTGTAATGATGGACTCTTAGCACCTGTTAATGTCAGTATTCCCTTTATGTTGCTTGGGTCAGGATGTCCTGCAGACTCACTTTTGATTGAGGCCCTGCTTTTTACTGGTCCTTAGACCTCAGTTTGGTCTTCCCAGCCTTCACCTTACGTGTGAGCAGCTCACCATATTGCATATTTGTTCTTACAGTGAAAACAGAACGGGTCCCTAGTCCAAAGCCTTTGGAAAAGGCAGGTACTATTGATTAAGAGCAAACATCTTGAGAAGTGGCAGGCTGGAGTATGCTAAAATGTCACCTCAAGAGGCTCAGAGAGCATCTGTTAGCAGCTGAGGGTTGTTTGCTGAGCTGGTGGGATGAGCTGTTGGATGTGGCTCACATGGGCTCTGTCTGGCTGCTCCCAACAGAGCCTTTCGTGTCAGATTCAGTAACAGCTTTATAGCCCTGGCAGTGGGAGTTACCCCTGTGCCTTGCCATTGCTTAGACCAGCTCTCCCTGAAGCCAAATTCTTTGCCAAACCAGAGAAATCTTATTGCTCTTTTCTCTGGTCATCATTGTTATCTGTCTCAGCACTGAAGCTAAGAGAGATGTGAAGCACCCAACAGATTCTGAATCTTGCTTGACTCTTAAACGTGATTACACTGCTTAAATCTTGTCACTGGGAAAATAACAATGTCCTGAATAAATTAAGAAGGAATCAATCATTATTTTCTGTGGGTAGTGAAGGGATTTGAATAATATGGAGGGGAAAAATACACAAACAAACACAAAGCAAACAAAGAAAATGCTTCCAAATTAGAAGTTAATACCTTTACAAAAGACTGTGCATTGTATTGAAGGTCTGTTGGGCTTATCCAAGTGTGTAGGTGGCTGTGAGTGAGCACTTGCTGCTCTGATCACTGGAATCAATCAATAGTGAAACAATTAGTTTAAGAGAAACCACTGATGCTCACAGCCCTGTTCTCCAGTCCTGTCTCTTAGTATGGATGACATTTCCATGGAACACTGAAAGTGGAAAGGGAATCTTCCCTGTCCTGCCCAGTTCTTGCAGATAGCACAGAACAAAGTTATCCTACAGCACAGATTTTTGCTACATGTTAAACATTTCACATTTTTCAAGAAAATGCCAAGATTGGTAACCACTTGCTGTTGATTTTCATAAAATTTAGGAAATTATTTGCCTGCTCCCTTGGAAAGAAAATGCACTTGCTGCAGGGATTTTGAGAGGGCCTCAGCTGCTCTTTCCAGCATTTACAGTGTATTTTTAATATAGGCTTAAGAAGCCTATATTAAAAATATTGGAGGGCAAGCATGCTAAGATTTTGGCTGTCTTCAAGATTAGCAGAAACAGGACACTTGATTGAAGAGTCACAGTGTTATCTGCAGTCCACTCCTGTGTGTGCAAACAGATCCTGCCCAGAACTGGACGTGCAAATCGGGGACTACACCTGACTGGCCATGCTCCTTCTTTCTCTCTCACAGTTTTCAATGCAATAACCTGAGAAAACTGGAGACACTACACACAATGTGAAATCCCATTTTGCATATAATGTGAATTTTTATTGTTTTATTTATATACATTCCCTGTCATCAAATCCCTCATTTCCTCACTCTTTCTACTTCCAAATCTGTAAGTTGCTTTCTTCTGGAAGTTTCCATTCTTCTGCAAGCTTTTGTCATCACTAGAAAACCTCATTGGTTAGTTGGAAGCATCACAGGATCAAAAACCTCCACCTGGCCCAGACTACAGTAAAAGCTGTCTGGGTTGCTCCTCCTCCCTGCTCTGTGGCAGGGATTTTGCTCAGTGTAAAGAGAGACGACAAGGTCATGCAAAATCATCATTACACTGAGCTGGCCATTCTGCTATCCTGTCTTGAGCATCAGGATACAAAGGCAATACTGTTTCTATGACACTTTTCAAAATATTTCAATATTAAATATTAAGTATTACAGCTCAGATCCAAGGCCATTAAGTAGCACATAGTCAGAGACCAAAAAAGCCTTTTAAATTCTCTAGTCCATCAATTTTTTTATACAAAATTTTTTCTTGAGTTTTGTCCAATCTAGTCTTACATGTCCCAGTACTTTCCTTCAGAGGCTCTTCTCCTGCCAGAGCCATTCAGGCAGATGGTGTTAGCAAGTCAGAAAAAAAAGGGACATTTCCAGTTTTGAGTGGCTCCAAATATATATTATGATATTTTCTTGATATTTGGCCATGATATTTGAATTTTCTTCTGCTAAAATTTAAAAGTTATTAAAAACATCCTCATCTCTTATATCTTATCCTAAACTGCTATCAACTCCTGATCATATTTTTGTTTGATAGCAATCAGAAAAGAGGTATTTTGAAAACATATGAAGTCTATTATAGGATTATATAATATGTATTTTATTATTATGAATGTATGCAATTGTAATGCAAACAATGCCTTAAAATGTGTTGTGTTTTTTACAGCACACACTTTAGTATGTGTTATGCCAGGACATAGTACCTGTATTTGCCCACTATTTGAAATACAATCAGAGACAAAAAATCCACAAAAAACACCAGTTTTTTTTTTCCCACCAAGACATTAGTTTTGACTCATTAAACCAATAGAAGTTTTTCCATATCCTCAAGTAAAAGAACAGGACAAAAGGTAATGGCTTTAAGATTAAAAAAGATATATTTAGATTATTAGGGAGAATTTCTATACTGTGATGGTGATAAGACACTGGCACAGGTTGCCCAGAGAAGCTGTGGGTGTCACATACCTGGAAATGTTCAGGGCCAGGCTGGATGGGGCTCTGAACAAGCTGATCTAGTGGAGGATGTCCCTGCCCATAGCAGGGGAGTTGGAACAAGGTGATCTTTAAGGTCCCTTCCAACCCAAACCACTCTGTTATTCTATGATTCTATGTGGATTTTTACATGTAATTTGAAATCCTTAAAATCCTATATTATGAATAGAGAGTTAATATTATAATTATCTGCCTTTTCCCCCTGAGTATTCATATTAGCCCATATAATTCTCCTTAATTTAAATTACTTCTTTCAGTTCCTTTGAGACATTAGTTACTTTTTTGTGGGTTTGATTCTTTTGTTTGTCTTTTGTTAGAGGCCAAAATAAATTGTGAAAAAGAAATGGAAACATTTATTCTCAAATTCATTGTATCTGATACATTCAGCATTTCTAATGCACTGATTTTTTTTCCATGCCCAGCTCTAAAATCTAAGCCAGGAGACATAAGACTTCTTTAGAAAAAAAAATATAATCAAAACAGAAAAAGACTTTTACATGAGCAGCAAACTCAAACCTTAATTACCTGTAGAGTCCAGAGATAGTTTCAGACATTCCCAAAGGTGAAGAAGGGTTGTTCATGTCACCTTTCTGTAATTATATGAAGACAGGAGTGGAAACCATTGACACACGGCAAATGAAACCAATCTTGAAGAGCGCACTGTTATAAAGAATCAGTGAAGTATGCACCACTAGGCTTTGACCTTCATGCAGCAGGAGGCAATGAAACAAAATTCTTTGATTTAAGAGAGTGTTTTATAAAAAAAAAAAGAATTGGCTGGTTTATGAATCACAGAGGGACAGGATTGCAGCTGGCACTGCATGGGCGCACAAAATGTTAAGAGAAGGTAGTAAGGAGGCTTCCCTCTTCTTACCTCACTTCTTGGTCCCTGGACTTTGTGGATGTGAAGGCTTCAGTGGAGATAAAGGACTGGAAACCCAAAAGAGTGCAGAAAAGGGTTGTAGTGCTTTCATCTTCTGGGCTAGCAACAGAGCAAGGTCAGTGGGGAAACACCGCAGTGGAAGGGAAAGAGGAGCATATCACCTTTTCTTTAAATGCTTTAATAGAGTCTTTTCAGTCCCCATGGATTCTCTCAATTCCTGCCCTACGTTAACCCAAACCCAGAATATCTCCAATGATATATGTTCGATTCTACATTTCAAACTGGGCTGCAGCCTTCTGAGTGTCTGTGAACCACAAAAGACAGCTAAGCAAACTAAACCTCCTCTCAGTAGGCTTAAATTTTCAGGATAAGGTTTGGATAATTCGAAGACTGATGAATCAGGCAAGATGAACATCTAAAATCTTGCCCTAATCAAAAGGTGTCAGCTGCCTTTTGCTTTTATTCCCTAGCACTTATTCAGTTCTGTCTGTGTCTCCTGAGCACTATATTAGGGTGTATTTCAGATTCTCTTGGGGTGGACATCCCACAGAGAACCAGTGTCTCCTTCCAGGGTTATCCCAGTACTTGTGAGCAACAGTAAAACAAGGATGGACTGGAAGTTTCTGGCTGTAAGTCAGGAACAGTGACTTTCAAAACTGTGCAGTACTCCATGGTAAAAATATTTGTTTGCAGAGACTTTCACACTTGCAGCAGAGTGGCGCTGAGCTGGAATCTAAACAGAGAGTGAGTTGGGCAGAAAACAGTTAAACAAGAGAATTATGGCAAAAATCAGAAGCAGAAAATTCTCTTAGTTCTTCTTCTGATTACCAGTCTGGTTTTTAAGCTAGAATACACACTTGTTCATGTGCCATGACACTGTTCTTAAAATCTTGATTAAACCTACGCTTTGTACAGGAAGAGAAATCTTTGCTAGTCCTGATACAAACAAAGAGTGAATAACAATCAATGCTTATTAACTCATCCCGAGGGCGATGAGTTAACCCACCCAAATGTCATCACAGCAGTGGAAATGCCACACCAAGCGTCATCAGTTACTGATTTTTATAAATTGTAAATTTACAGCTAGAAAGAAACGCATGGAGTGAAACCTTAAAGAGGATAATGTGTCACCAGGTCACATTTAGATCAGCCGAGGATGGGCATCTCATCGGCAGTGTCTGTATTTCAGGCAGCATCCCAAAGCTGTGGCTTTGTTTCCTCTCTTGGCCATTGCAGATAGTTTGTGTTACGCCCCCATAAGATGACAAACCTCATTATTTTAGTCGTCATTACGAGCCATTTTAATGACCTTATGTTTGCCTTGCCTTTCAGTGCTAAGAACAGCATTTGACTCTGCAACTTCCTCTACAAATGTTTCACCAGTTGACACATTATTAAATTCTCTACCTGTAAAGGACAGGTCAGGCCCTTAGCACCGTCTGTGGTTATGTTTGCTTTGGTTATAGCCATTTTACTTTCACACTTGACATGGATACCCTGCTACCGAGAGCTCCAGCACTTCTTTCCCCATCAGTCCTCAACTACAACAATAAACAACCCAGCACATTCAAAATGCTGCAGCCAGAGAGGAACATATAAATATTTCATCATGCACTCGCTCTGAGAAAAATGTGAACAAATTAAGGCTCTCATGTTGTGCTTGTGAGACCAATATTTTATCTTCTCTCTATTAAAAAAGTAATAATCAGAGAAATGCTGTAAACTAACATGAGGTCTCCTGAGCAACATGCGGCATGTCATTAGTCTGGCTATTTATATCCCACACACAGCCCCAGAAGTCATGGAATAAGGAAAGGGTAAGCAATAATTAGTGCCGGAAGAGTACTGAGTTCAACGTGCAAATGAAACAAGTAGTAATCATCCAGATGGTGTCATCTCTTCGGAGGTTCACTCTGACTGAGGATTATTAATCTTCCTCTTTTTTTAAATTTTTTTTTGTTCTTTTTAATGCAGCCCACAGAAAAATAAATGCCAAGGGTTAAGAGGCAATACAGTATCATTTATTACTGCTGTTAATTAGTTGTGTGATGCCGATGCCTGGAGTTATAAGAGAACAGAGAGCAGGTCCCTGTTGTGCTGAAGTTTGTGCAAACAGAGAGATGGGCCCAGCTAAGAACCATGAAGAGACCACAGCAAAGTGGCTTAGCCAGAGAGCAAGGGTTTTCTGAAGCCCTCCCCACATGATTAACATTTTATGACATCCTTTTAATTTCCACTGTCGTTTTAACCCTTTCCCTGCCTTCCCCTTCTCACCCTTCTAACTTTTCATTCCCTTCTGATTTCCTTCTCCAAAATTCTACTCCCAGCCTGACCTTGGATTTCTGCAGGAATCCTGATTATGTTCACTTCTCTCCTCTTTTAGAAGCTCTTTTGAAAACAGCACTTTTCCAACCAATTCCTTCCTGCTATACAGAATTCACAAGCCCATTAGCAATTTATAGCACTGTATGTGATCAGAGTCATCTGTGAGGCTAAAATCTGCTTTTGGAAACCAATATTCTGCTTTTGCTAAAAGTCAGAGAAGCAACACAGTTTGTAATGAGGGCAGATTCTGATGTATGTTCTTTTCTATATTTTCAGGCACTTTAAAGCCAGACTTAGCACCTCCTACAGTGACATATAACCATCAACAAAATGTAGGGTAGAATTTCCTTTGCCCTAAATTCTGTGTGATCTTGAGGTTTATTTGTCCCTTCCTAAAAGTGAATATTGTCCTTGAGGTTACTATTATAGCTATATTGCTATTAACCATATTCTGCCTGTATTCTGCATTTTGTTTGCAATAGCCCTGATTTCCTCAATGGGGGTTACCTGGTGCCATGTAAGACCTAAATCTGAACACTTCAGTAAGAACTGACACTTTGGGGGGGGGGGGGGGGGGGGGGCGGTTAATTTTACTATGGGACAATACTTTAAAAAAGGTTGTTGGTTTTTCTAGTTCTTTCATTGTTGTCGTTGCTGCTGCTGTTCTTGTTTATACATTTAGAAGAAGATTTTAAAAATTGTGGGTCTGACTTCAGGTACTTGTGACCACATTACCCACTTACCTTAAAGTGATGAAAACAAATGTATAATCAGATGTATAAAATCCATATTTTGGTTGAGGAGAACAGAACATTCTTCCATGCAAAAGTTCCTCTCATGTTTAACAGAAGGGGCCAAAGACCTTTGTTATTAAGATGGGATGCCACAGAGAGGAGGGAAAAGAGGGGAACTGTTGGCTGGGTATTTCATTTCACTGCATGATTTTGCCAGACCACCAGGCTCCTCAGTCCTCAGCAGCTATGCCTGTCAATTTTTTCCCTGCAAAAGAGAATTATTTATTTCAGCACAGAGATAATCAAAGATCGTCAGTTACTGTGACACTAAAATGGGGAGAGGCTGTAAAGGACATATCAGAGAAAAGCAAGAAGGGCAGCTTCTCAACACCTAAGACTTTGCATGTTCTCAGCCAAATCACCACACAGAATTAAACACCTGAGCTTCCTGTACAGTGACTGAGATTAAAAACTGATTCCACTAAATGACCCTCCAAGCTGAGTCAGAACTAGGAAATTCTGATGAAAGGATGCCTAAATTTCTGCCCTGGACCTTAAGTGCTTTTGGATCCAAGCATCCTTAGGCTTCCTTATGCAATTACCTCCCACTGGGGACACAACTGGAGGTGGGTGAGGAGCAGTGCAGCCACAGCCTTGAGCCTGCAGCTGCCAATGTGCATTTACCAAGATATTTCTCAGGAAAGATAAGAACAGGGGCTATTTTTAAAACTCAAATCTTCCAGAGGAGTACGAGACCTCAGTTTGAATGCCCCTGTTAGTTTGGATGCTTTCCTCAAGTGGGGGAATTATTGCACAGAGGCTTCAGTGAACATGTCCCCCATTAACCAGGCACTAGCCAGGCACTCTATATAATCTAACCCACTTTCCTCTGGGTAAAATATTTGCCATTGGCTTTGGGTCTGGGGAATGAAGAATTCGGCCAAACTGGTTTCCTGCTCTGGATGCTCCTGATTATCAGTCAGTGAGCTGTTCATCCTTTCAGCAAGCACAGGAGTGCAGAAAGTTGGTGAGTTTACTGCCATTGCCCTTCAGAGATCAGTCTGTGCCAAGCCTGGTGCATCCATTGGGTCCTTTGGTCGTGTGAGGAGCTGCACAACCTCTGCTCGCCCGTGAGGTTCCAGGAATTAAAGAGTGCTTGGAGGTGGGAGTTGAAAAGGACGACTTTGCACAGGAATGTGCTGCTTCTATCTCCACTTGTATGATGAAAAGCCTCTCCTAGGTGTCCAGAAATTGATTTTTTATTATTTTGCTCTTTTTTTTTCTGCAAAAGAAAGGGCAAAGAATAGAATGAGGTATAGTCTGCAATGTGGTGCAGCTGAGATGCCTGTCCCTGCTCCAGATAGTGTGGCAGAGGGCCAACCTCCATGGGCACGGAACTTAATGTTGGACTACTGAGCATTTTCTCTTTCTTCCTTTGTAAAAAAAATACCAATGCTTCATCACATCCTTGAACGGTGTCAGTAAAACAGGTTGAAGAAATCTTTCCAGAACCTCAATAAAACAAATGCTTCAGAGTGCAGGGGAAACGCAGTAACTACATTTTATAATAGCTTGTCTTGAGCTAGAGCAGGGGTCAGTGGAGTCAGTGAGCAGACTTTAAGAGTAGAAATAAGCCATGGCTATTCCTCACACTTGCTGTAATGCAGTTTTCTTCCATCACGGGCCTTGTTACTACTCCATGAATTGTTTATTCAGGCCCACAAATACCAGTTGTCTGTCTCTCCCTTTCTCACTCAAAGCCAGCGTGTTCAACTTGCATGAGCACAGAATGATAGAATGTTAAGAGGTTGGAATGGACCTTAAAGATGGTCCAGTCCCTGCTGTGGGCAGGGACAACTCCCACCAGATCAGGTTGCTCAAGGCCTTATCCAACCTGGTCTTGGACACTTCCAAGGATGGGGCAACTTGATTCAGTGTCTCACCACACTCATAGTAAAGACTTTCTTCCTAATACCCAGCCTAAATTTCCCCTCTTTCAGTTCCTACCCATTGCTCCTTGTCCTATCACTATAATTCCCGACAAAGAGCTCCTCTCTGGCTTCCCTGAAGCCCCTTCAGTTTCTGAAAGGCTGCTGTGAGTTCTCCACAGAACCTTCTCCAGGCTGAACAGACCCAACTTGCTCAGCCTGTCTTTATCAGGGAGTTGCTCCAGTCCTCTTATCAAGATCAACTTCAAGGTTCTCCTCTGGACTTGCTCCAACAGTTTCCATGTGCTTCTTATGTTGGGGGCACCAGAACTGTACACAGCACTCCAGGTGGGGCATAGTGGAGTGGGAGAATCCACTCCCTCCTCCTGCTGCCCACACCGTTTTCAATGCACCCTGGACTTGGTTTGCTTTCATAAGAAACACATAGGAAGGCGTTTCATAAGAAGCACAAAGATGGCTTTCCTCAGTTTGGCCTCTCAGATCCACTGCTTGTAAAATGGTGTGTGGATTTTGCTCATCAACATGGGGTACTGGAACTGAGAAACAAAAAGCCTCCACCTGCCATTCTTTTCCCCCTGCAATTTAACCAGAGCAAAAGATAACACCTAAAATTCACAGCATCATGGCTTTCAGGTGAGTCACCATCAGGTGAATCTATTCTGTCATCTCTGGAGGAGTCAGCAAGATGGGAGAACTGTGTTATGCTCAACCATTATCTCATTTCTTTTCTTTCTTTTCAGCCATGTGCTGCCTTCAATCTCTTGGCGCTTCATATGTCAAGAGCAGGAAGCAAGTGGGCCGTAGGGTTTTCCTTTCAGCATTGTTCAGGCAGTGACAGGATGCAGCACAGATGGAATGAGCTTGTTTATACTGAATGTGCTGGAGTTATTGATAAAGGACAGCTTCATCCCTGTCTGAACAACACCCTCTGTCCTGGCATCTTGAACGGGCGCCATGAGCTTCACTCCAAGATTAGCCATAACCTGCAGGCAAACAACTTTTTGGAACACAAACATTTTGAAAAAACAGTCTGGTTTTTGTTGGATTTTTTTACTCCCCATTTTTGAAGCCATTTTTTTCCTTTAACTTTTTTGTCTCCTACATACAACTGAGATAAGAGTGTTGTGTCTTGCTTAGTAGAAGATTCTGTCTTACCCATACTACAGGTTTCTCAAATTACAGTTTTCCTAAAGATGTCCGCACCCAAAGAATGCAAGAATCACCATGGAACTGTACTCAGTGATGACCTCCAGTCCTCTCGGCTGGAAACCTCTTCTTAATTCCAAACAAGAGTCAATCAGGTAAGACCTCATAACACACATTTTGATTCATATTCTGTTACCACCTTTTACCCCACCTGTGCGTTTATACACAAAACTTTGTGAGAGACCCTTTTATTTCTGCATGTAGATTACAAAAAATGCTGTGTTTTCATAGAATTGGGTTGAAAAGAGTTTCCTCATAACCCAGACTCACACCTTGAAAATGCCTCCTCAGTTCTCAAGAGCAGACAGAATGCCAGGTGTAACAGACCTATGGAATCATTTAGTTGGAAAAATCCTCTGAGGATCATCAAGTCCAACTGTCCAGCCAGCACTAACGAGTCACCACTAAAACAAGTCTCTAAGTGCCACCTCTACATATCTTTTAAATATCTCCAAGGATGGTGATTCCACCACTTCCCTGGGCAGACAGTTCTAAGGTTTGACAAACTTTTCAGTGAAGAATTTTTATTATAATATACAATCTAAACTGCCCTGGCCAAACTAGAGGGCATTTCCTATTGCCCTGTTTCTCATTATTTAGGAGAAGAGACCAATCTGCATCAGGAGGACTTACAGCAAAAGGCACAGACAACAAACCAGAAAATATTGTCATCCTAATCCATAAAGTCTAAATAATATTTTGTCTTATATACTACATCAATTCTCATCAATTCTCTCAATTTGTAGAAGAAATACAAAAAGAAAAAAAATACTAAAGATATGGACCATTTTCTGTACAGACAGATACTAAACAGAAAATTTGTTTGTCTGGAAAAAAAAGAAGATGGGGAGACACAACAGAGAAATATTTAATTTTTGAACATTTTGGAGAAAGGAAATAGCCAAAGGTCACGCATTTTTTCTCACAACCTAAGATAGACTAGGGACATAAGTGTTATGAGGAGCAGCTGAGGGAGCTGGGGTTGTGCAGTCTGCAGAAAAGGAGGCTCTGGGAAGACCTCCTCAGGCTCTACAACTGCCTGAGAGGAGGTTGTAACAAGGTGGGGGTCAGGCTCTCCTCCCAGGTGATAAGTGACAGGATGAGAGTACATAGCCTCAAGCTGTGCCAGAGGAAGTTAATTTTGGACATCAGGAAGAAGTTTCTCACTGGAAGATTGGTTAAGCTTTGGAAGGGGCTGCCTAGGGAAGTGGTTGGAGTCACGAAGCCTGGAGGTGTTTAAGAAAGAACTGGATGTGGCACTCCATGCTGTGGTTTAGTTAACAAGGTGGTGATCAGTCAAAGGCCAGACTCAATGACCTTGGAGGTCTTTTTCCAACCTTAGTGATTGAATGAGTCTTAGATAAGATAATAAAGAATTTATACTTTCATAAGAGAGCACAAGGACACAGTGGAACTCACAGAAACACAATTCCAGAAATGTCAAAATGTGATTTGACAGATTCTTGGAAACAAAGTCCATCAACAACTTTAAGCATAACTATACAGATGCAGTGTTCAGACAGAGAACTACCTGAAATACTGGTTCCTTGTATTTAGGATGTTGTATCAGGAGAAATGTCACCCTTGCTTTTTCTTTTCTTTCCTTCAGCAGCTGTCAGGAACAGGTTACTGCATTAACAGGTTACAGTCTCAGTAAGAGTCTTTCTTTGGTTCAGAGTGAGCTGTAATCACATCAGTGATTACACCTATATCACTAAACTAATAATGGCATTGAAGTACATTATTTGATGCTGCTTGCTTTCACAGAAGAAATGTTAAAGAAGCAGAAATTCAGGAGAGGATCATTTCCACCCACATCTTTACATGATAGCTACATAAGTCACTGCGTCTTGATTAGGAAATAACTGCACAACCTGAAGTCAAGGAAACACAGAGAGAGAGTTAAGAGATAAAGCTTTATTTCCTAGAAATCCATGTCCAAATGTTCTCAGTCTTTGTAGGACTCTGCTGTGCCGCTGTCTGTACCCCTGCTGACTTGTGCCAGGGCTTTGCAATGCAGCAGCCTTTGCTTTTCTGTCCCCCCTTCATCTATCAGTTGGTTCTGTTTGTTAATTAAGCAGAGAGGGCTTTTTAAAGCTCCCTGCAAACGGCACTCCCCACACGCGTAATATATAACAAGAATGGGAAAGACAACAGTTTCACCCCAGTCCTTTCCCTGGGAGCAAAGCACCTAAGAGTGGATTTGGAGTTTTCCCGAGATACCTGGAAAATATGGCAGGCATATGTGCCTTCTCACAGTGGTCAAGTCTAAGCTAGTAAGACCTGCTGAGGAGTCCCGTAATAATTCTGTATCTCTCCAGCACAAAAAGAAGCACTGACTGACCCACGCAACAGAACTGATGTTAGCTCTTCACCCTCCTTTCTGCTGCCAAAATGGAAAAAAAGTTTCAAAACCAAGACTGAGACCATGAAAATAAGAACAACCTCCTGTTCCCTTTGGAAGACAGGAGGAGAGCAGGCACAGGAAAATGAATAGAAGCCCAGACGCCCTGGACAGACATGCTGCCAGCACTGGAGAATAAACAGAATATTCTTCAATACACTCTCCCCTTTGGCTATGGGGCCCTACATGCTAAAGACAAGTATTTAACCTTTGTTATGCCTTGCTTGGTATGGTTTCTGCCTCAGCAGAGGACAAGAAGACACAGAGATCACCTGGCCAGCACCATGTGGCCATTAACAAACCATTAGCGGCCTCGGTGAAGGGTTGTGCTCCTGTCAGCAAACATGCTTCCTGCCTTCTGTGAAGATCCAAACTCTGCCAAAGTCAAGAGTATATTAAAGACAATAGAAATATTTCCACGTATTCCCTGTGTTCTGGAGATTTCCATTTTCATAACTAAGAGAAGACAAAGAAACAGTTGTGGTGATAATAAAGGCAATAAAAAGTGATTTTTGCTTCCCCATCCTCTTGCTGAACAGATTTTTATGACTCCTTGCTTCTTTCTGTTCCAACTGCTGGCATCTCTGTAGAGCTTCTGCTTTGAATCATTTTTGGGGATAAACAGAGGAAGCTGAAGCATCTCAGAGAAATGAAGATGGTATAACAAAATAACAGCAGTTAATGGCATTAGCAAAAGCAACAGTCTTATCAAATTTTCACTTCTCTCCAGCAGGATCATGAAATTTAAAAACTCAATGGAATCCCATATATAGAATAATCCAGGAAAGGAGACATATGGACATCATATAGTTCAATTTAAAGGAAAGTCAACTGTGTATGATCAGAATCCATATTCTTTGGATTATTTTCCGAGATATTTGACTCTTGAAAGGGAAATTAAAATTTTACAAGGTACCTACATATATTTGAGTTTACTCTGAGCTTATTAAATCAGAGTTAGGTGGTGAGGTTTTCTGCGTTAACAGACATGAGAGAATGACTCAGAAGAGCTCTTCCAGGTCTTCTCCCTGTGACACAAAGAAGGAAACAAGTGACAACATGCGTCTTGAAAAAAACTCAGGGAAGAAATCTGCTGTGCCTAAATGATTATTGTTACCTAAGTCACTTCTATTCTCTTAATTTCACTTTTTCTCCCTTAAGAGAGTGATAAAATAAGCACCTCAATTGCATGCTGTGAATTCTACCCTGAGAAAGAATTGAGACTGACAGGTTGGGTTCATAATTCAAAATGATTCTTCTGATGCAGACATGGGAGCTAGCACCTACTTTTCTTTCCAAAGACTACAATGTGGAGCTGAGGGATACCTTAAACTGGAAAGGCTGAGCAAAACACTTACAAGGCCTTAAGTGTCATAAAGAATCCCAAGAGTATAAAACTTAAAACTTGTATCCATAGAGAGAGAACAGAATTTCCTTTTCTACTCCCAAACACTTCTCTAAGTTGAGGTACTAGATGTTGGCTAGGAACAGCAACTTAGAGTAACTAATCAGATAGATACACTTACGTCATACTTGCATGTAATTTTGTCTAAAGTCCTATAAAACAGGCAACTAACTACTTGTCTTTAATGGCAACTGCTTAGATAATGGCTTTAAGCTGAAAGAGGGTAGATTTCAATTAGATATAGAGAAGAAATTCTTTACTGTGAGGGTGATGAGACACTGAAACAGGTTGGCCAGAGAAACTGTGGATGCCCCATCCCTGGAAGTGTTCAGGGCCAGGTTGGGTGGGACCCTGAGCAACCTGGTCTAGGGGAAGGTGTCCCTGTCCATGGCAGAGGGGTTGGAACAAGTTGATCTTTTTACGTTCCTTCCAACCCAAGCCATTATGATTGTATGATTCTACTTCCTACTGGAAAAATTATCTTCCTCCCCAACAAAAGACTGCATATACTTTATGGATTCCTAAGGCAAGAAAATTCTCCTGGCTTTTGTGAGAAGTGTGGGGCCCTGGGGTTTGATTCAGTGGGGGAGTCTTGTATTTGGTTTAAAAGACTGGTACTCCAAATGGGAGAGGGAGATCAATGAGGGCAAGATGAACATTTACTGAACAGCTGCCTCCAAATCACTCAAGGCGTGTTGAGCTTGAGGATGTTGAATTCCCTTTCGGAGGCAAGCTTAGCCTCTGCTGCAGAGACAGCTAAGCAAGATGGAGCACATATTTAGTTCAGCAATGGAAGACAAGGAATGCTCTTGCAGGAGAGGCAAGGACAAATCTCAATCACTAATACAGGGAATAAAGGGAGCCCTATAACATGAGGGCATTGAGGGATAGAATTTATATTTATACATTATAATTTTAAATATGTTCCTAAAGTAATGCACTTCTTCCATCTGTATTTGGAGGCACTTGAAGTCCATAAATGTGACTATTTTCAGTGCCAAATATCTCACGAGCCCACAAGTTCTATCTCTGAGCAAATGGAGGAGCACTTCTTTTTTTTGCTGTGTAGTTTGTTGAGCAGTTCAACATCTGATTAACAAACAGTCTTAACTGGGATTAGGAAATTAGGCATTTGTCCCCTAATTTTTCTCCTCTGGGAGTTTATTGTAAAAAGTGTTTTCAGAGAGTAATTGACGTATCAGATAAAAGTGATTTAAAAAAAACAAAATTACAGCTGAGAAAATTCCACACTGCTGTAAAATCTGATGGTCACATGTGTGCCTGGCCCTTGGAAGACTTGGTTTCAATTCCTTCATCAGAAGGAGGGACCTCAAACGTGTACCCTCCTGGCAAATGCTCTGGCTCCAAGGAGCAGGGCAGGCTGGGTGGAAAGGCAGAGGAATTCCCCCTGCCACGGGCAGGGACACCTTCCACCAGACCTGGCTGCTCAGATCCCCATCCAGCCTGGCCCTGAGCTGTGTTAGGGAAGGGAGTGAACTGGCATTTTTTCCTTTCTTCTTCTTCTTCTGCAAAGGGAAGAAAGTTGGAGCATTTAATCTACTCTGCAGAAGTAAAGAATATTAACCAAGACCTGTTGTCTGGTCACAAAAACATGATGCAAATCCATGGAGCAAGGCTTCTCACGCAAGAACAGGATGGTCTCATCTGTGTTGTCTGCTGAGAACAGTCACAGGCTTGTGCTATTCCCCTTGTCACATCCAGGCATCATCCAAAAGAATTTTAGATGTGCTTGTCTAAACTATTTCAGGGAAAACAGTAACAGTTAAATATGAAGGCTAAATTCCTGGTTGTGCTTGACAGCATTCCTTGGCTTAGTATGGTTTACCCTGCATTGCCAAAGAGGCTGAAACTCTAAGCATCTTGTTCCCCAAGAAACAGAAACCAAAATGTGTAACATTCGAGAAACTCCATCAATAGGCCATAACAACGAAAAAAATAAGCTTTATGGAATATTTATGTATTAAGACTTCTTTTATTGGAGGGAGAATATGGAGGCACTAATTCCTAACCCAAAATTCTAGCAGCGGCTAGAAAATAGAAATATGAGTCAAAAAGAAGGCTCCTCCTCAAAGTTTATTATTTTATTTAGCTCTGTAGCTTTTTCAGCATTAAATCTCATTTGGCAAGGAGAAGTGCCTTCTCACAGATGTACATTTTATAATAGGCATTTCAAGGATCCAAGGACTAAAGGAAAACATTTCTGTCTTAAGTGCACTCATCTCTCAAATGACCAGTCAGCATATGTAGACAGAATATTCAGTTACTGTAATTTAGTACACTAGAACAGAGAGTACTGAGAAACAGAAGTCAATAAGAATATTTAATAAACAGGAGCAGAACAGGAAGACTACACTGAATTATCGCCAACTTGTTATCCTTACGGGTCCTATTCTATCCAATTTACTCTCCTTAAAAACTAATTTTCCTTTATTTCAGTCAGGCACTCAACCTTCTCCACCATTCACAACAATCGCCTCTTCAGAAAATAGGCAGGGGAAATACAGAAAAACATAGTCAGGCTGAGGAGGAATAATGTTACTGAAGCAAAGACTGCAATTGCAGAAGAGGAGAAAGAGCCACTCATCCTTAGATCAAGGGCTGCTGGTGGAAGCTTTCCAGGGCTCTGCATTTTGCACAGTTTACTAATGGGTTCATAGCAAAGAGATCTACCTCATCCCTGTCTTTTTTTTGTTGTTGTTGTTGTAATTGGCCTTTCTTTCAGTAGATTGCTATTGTGCTAATTGCTTTAAGCTGGGAAAGACAAGAAAAGACAATTAAAAAGAAAAAAAAAAAAAAAGGAAAAATTAAACTATCCACCCCAAAATAAAAAATAATATTTTGGGTCCATCCTGTGAGCTCACTACCAAAGTGTTAGCCTTGACATCCACATTCTCCCCAGGGACTCAACGTTCATAACAGATGAGAACAACAGAACTTATCAGTAATTGCAGCAGGGATTTCTGATCTCAATGACAGCTTGGGGGGGTCATGAAACAGACCTTAGCACCCATCTGTTAAGTCTGGGGTTGGGTCAGAAAAGCAGACAAAAGTACTGTGAGTTCAACACCTCTTCATCTCTTTAGATGCCTGACTTGCTTCCCCTGTGGAATCGCTCACCTCTGCCTTTGGGAGGCTGCTCAGACATCTGTGTTGCAAAAAACGGCCCTGCAAGGTTGAAACACCAGACAGAAACATCAGAGCAACATTCCTTTGCTCACCTAAAGACTCAGCCAGAAAGGTCAGTTTTGCTGCTGCTCTGGAGTGTTCAGTGAATTTAACCACTGACATGTACTTACCCTCCACATCATATTATATATATTCAGAAAAAAAAAGTGTTTTATGCAAAAAGTAAGTCAGTCCCGGGATTAAAACTAGCTGCTTAAAAATGTATGGATCAGCCATGCATTTGAGCCCACATTAAGGAGCTGCATGCACAAATACGAATTTTTACTGACAACTGTCACTGAATTAATTTGAATGGGTATAAAGCCAGAGGCTGAACAACATGTTAAGGTATTTTCTTGCAGATTTGTATAGGATGGGCTCCCCCTCAAAGCTGACTCCTGGTCACCTTCAAGAGGAAAAAGAATTTGTCTGTGGAAGAGAAGCACCATATTTCAGTCCTGTGTGTTGGATAGATATATAGTGAATTCTAATTGTGCTGTCCCAAGGAGTCCTCTAAGGAATGCCACCCCAAGGTGTGAATGTGTCCATATATCTGTGCTGTCACCTCTGTGGAAACAAGGACTGGATTTCTGAGAGCCTTTTAATTAGACATTCAGTGTCAAGGTTTTCTGCTTGCTGATACAAGTTTTATGTAATCAAGTAAATACATAAAATGGGGCGTTTTGGAGGTTGCAGCCTTTCCCTCTTGCTATGGTTTTTCTCCCATAGGAAGAAATCCCAGGACTCCATGGCAAAGAAAGCACAGACAGCTAACCCTTCTACATTAGCTGACATTACCTGAAACCTCACGACCTGCCAGTGAAGAACCAGCAATAAAGGCATTTTGCGAAGTGAGTTTGAGAATATTACGTACTCCTGGCTAAATGTCAGAAGAGTGTTGTGCATCGTGAGACCTCATGTGGCATAGAGGGAGGGGATTTAATTATTCATTAGCAGCTTTTAAAAAGATCTAGCCAGTTCTGCCTGCAGCAGATTGGGGAAGAAGTCCACAGGCTCAAGATAAGAAGGCATGAACTTCCAAAAGAGAGATCCCAGGGCAGCCCTGAGTTTCTAGATGTGCTCAAGGAGAAATGTGAAATCCTGTGTGATGTTGACAGACCCTATCCATTTGCCATTGTGTGTAGGGAGAGATGAGGACTGAGATGAAAAATGTGTGTGATAACAAAACCTCTATTTTCCCCTGACTCACTTCAGCTCCCCATGCTGAGCTGCCCTTGCACAGTAAATGTGTTTTGTTATTGGGTTTCCCCACCCACACTCTCCCTTCTGTATCTCTTTCTCTCTTTCTTTGCCTTTTCTATGAAACACAGCATTTCCCATTACTTTTCCCCGAGCTCTCACAGAGGTTTTTGTAACCTGTTGCCCTGACTGACCTGAGCTGGAAAGTGAGCTTTGCAATACTTCATGACACTGACGTGGAGAAGTGAGCAAACCCAGCTCACACCAAATTGCACTTTCAACCCAAGGGCAAACTTATCACAGATTATTTTTTTCCTTATCCAACCTCTGCCTTTTATTAACTCTGGTCAAAATCCCACCCATGCACAAGCCAGTCCAAGTGCAATGTAACACTGAGGTGCACCTCCTCATATTCAAGACAATTTCAAACTGCACTTTTGCTGTAAAGGGAACACTCATCTTTTGTGGTTAAAGGCTTTGTTTGACACCAGCGAAGCAAGCTTCAGAAAAAAAGTCAGCCTTATGGATCTGAAATTTATCCTTGCACCATGATAATCAGCAGCACTGACAATTTTCTCAATGGTTTGTTGTGGAAATAAATAAATCCAGACATAATAGTGTGAGACAGTTATTGGTTAAAGAGCATCTGCTCTCAATACATAACCCTTATTACCTCTAATAGGACATACACATGCACACATGATTATGGGGAAGATACATCATGCCAGGACCAACAGGTGTCCTCTGCTGCTGTCAGGGTTGAAGCTTTTCAAATTTAGTTGTGATAGGACAGAATTCTCCACGGAAAAGAAAGCAACCCAGCTCTCTGTGTCCCAGCATTTTCTTGTTAGAGGATAAGCACAACGATGTTTGGGTGGTGCCCAGTGGGATTAGGGATATTTTTTGGGCCAAAAAGATCAGTAAATTACATATTATCTGTCATCCTATAAGTGGAGCATGCAGCAGCTATGCCTATCTTTAAAACGAAGAAGTATCTGTATCATCTGCTCTCCCATGGCTCATCACCACTACTGTCTTAGGAGGGGAAAAATCCAAATCTCTTCACACAAAAAAAAAGAAAAGAAACTGCTCACAAGCTACTCTTTAAGCAAAACTATGGCTCCGTTCACTGGCAGTGGGATTAATGGAAAAAAATCCTTAGGTTTCAGGCAGATTAGGATTTGGTGTGTACTAAAGTCACCTAATAAGCAAAAGAGAATTTGCTCTACAGGTGGGAGAAATCCACTTTTAAAGGTCTGCCATGTTTCAGCTTGCTGAAGGTGTAATTGGCTGCACCTCCAGTCTGAGGTATCTGCTGCCACCTCACCTCTGCAGAAGAGTCACTAAGCCTGCGCTTGACAGACATAATGATGGGCATGACAGGTTTCTTTTTATAAATATTATATTGAAAAGGAGAAAAATCTTGCCTGGGTTTTGGAGCCCCTTCACTGAAAAATGCTTTATAGGCAGCAAAGTTGCATGTCTTTGCTTGTTGAGGTTCAAACCTTTCAATTTCTAATTTTTTTTTTTTCCTTTCTGATTAGATCTTTAGAATTTGGGGATTGTTCTAGAAAAAACTTTACTTCTTTCTAGGGGAGGATCCTACTGTCATATTCCAGACAACAATGAAATACTTCGAGGTGCTTGTGAAAAGGAAGTTAAATAGTGCTCTGCCTCTGACTACCTCTGCTTTGAAAGGCTGACCTAAATTGAAGAATGAAAAAAAAAAAAGAGAGAAATACCTAGCAGTGAGTACTCAGAAACCTGAGCAGTTGTTTGTACTGTGATAAAACTGTCAAAATAATGACTTTGATAATATCTACCTTTCTTTTCTCATATCATACTTTTTCACATTCAGGAGACTGAGAGAGATTGTTATTCTGTGGCTTTACTTACCTAAAGCTCTTGAACTTTGTTCTAAACTGCAGTGAAGGGAAACTAAATTCAGTTAAAAGTCTGTCATCAGAGAATGAGGATTACAGCACATTTAATCAATTCTGATATAATCAGACTAGCTTGTAGCCCCCTTTCCTAATCCCACAAGGCTTTAGTAAAAACTTTTTCTGAGTCAGCATAAGGCATTGATGCTTTAACAAACAAGAAACTTTATCTCTTAACCTCCCAATGGCTGCATATGTCTGAAAGACTTTAATGATGGAACAGCTCTGATGCTGAGTGCCCAAATTTTTTTGGGCGGTTGCCAGCACAGTATTGTTTGAACTAAAGAAAGACAGAGGCAGACACACACACACACACACACACACACACACAAGAATGAGTTGGGCTTTTTGCAAACAATGATTTAACTGCGCACAAGTGGAAATATAAATGGTCTCCTAGCATAACAGACAACCTGACAGGTTTATGCTGGATAGGAGCTGAGATTAGCTCTGAAAAAATAGATAGATGCAAGCAAATTCCAGCCAACTGTGCATTGCTGTATATTGATACAGACACATTTGCAAATTCATGCACTTTATGAAGCCAGACACAGGATTGTTATTGCTTGCTTGCAACAGAAAATAATAAATGCTAGTACACGTAGGTACATAAAGCATAAACAAATGTGCTCTTTGGAGGGTTATGTTCTGACTTCCTTATTATAATCCTTCATTTTAACAATAATTAACTGAGGAAAAACCTTTGTGTTGCAGCCAGTCTCTGGCTGTCTCCAGTTCTTATCCAGGTGAAGTCATCTTGCAAAATTATGAGCACTGTTTGCAAAAGCATTAAGAGAGTAAGTGACTTCACTGCCACTCTCAGAAACAGCTTAGCCTCTCAGCCTTAATGGTATTACAGCTCTCACATAACCTCCAAGCTGCCAGTCACGCTGAGCTGCATGGGCTGTGGTGCTCCATTCCATCAGCCCAAGCACTGCCTGCTTCTCTCACATGCAGCAGTTCAGCACCTCAGCAATATTTGCAAGGTCCTTTGAGGACTGACCATGAATGATTCCCTTGAAAACATGGAAAGCCTTTTTCATCGTTCCAAAAAGAAAGCAGTTTCATAACACACCTCCCCCCAATTTTCACACTGAAAGACCTGTTTCTAATTTTATTCTTTTCCCATTGAGAAACTATTTAATAATCCAAATGAGAATGTTTTAATTTATAAGAGACTTCATTCTCTCCCTTGGGATGAAGATTTTCACTTTTAAGTATTTAGCAGATCAAAAGTGTTTCATTTTCACATGTGATGTGCTGTCCCATAAGGAATACTTTAGTTTTTAAAATGTGAGATAGCCCAGTCCCTGCCATGTTATTTTTCTCCACAGTGTGAAAATTGTGGGTTTCTACTCCCACTGAGGAAAGATTTTTCTCTGAACTGGACAAATGGCAGTTTCAGACATACCAGTTACCCTTTCAGATTTAAACAAGTCACACTGACTTCTAAGGTGTTTTTAATGGTTCAGGAATTGGATCCAAACAGCATTTTACACTCATCTGTTACTTCCAGAGAAGCAGAGAACCTTGGTTTCCTCAGATATGCCCAAAATCACTCAATACCAGACTGTTTTGGAGGTAAAAATAAGTTTGGTGTTCAGGTTCTTTTAGTTATGCTTTTCTCATTCTCCCATAGAAGAAAAGGATTATGTGTTTAAAAACAACCTTGAATAGCTCTCAGGAGTTATTACCCATATTTACCCTTGATTGCTCCATAATAATCACAGAATGGTTTGAGTTGATAGGAACCTTAAAAATCACCTCGTATCAGCCCCCTTGGTTTCATTTGCCAGAATGCCATACAGGTTTCCTCTCCTGTATTCATATAATTACAGGAAGATGACATGAACAACCCCTCTTCACCTGTGTGAGTGTCTGAAACCATCTACGGATGTCTACAGGTAATTAAGATTTGAGCTTGCTGCTTACGTAAAAGGCTTTCTCTCTTTTCGTTTGTTTTTTTTTTTTTTCCTGGAGAAGTCTTATGTCTCATGGCTGGACATGGAAAAAGAGCATTAGAAAGGCTGAGTATATCCAATACAAAGAATTTTAGAATAAATGCTTCCATTTCTCTTTAATAAATTAGCTTGGTTCCTAACAAATGACAAACAAACAAACAGAACCAAAATAAATAACCAATATGAGAAAGAAACTGAAATAAATCTTTTAAAATCAGGAAAATCATATGGGCTTATACGTACACAGTGCATTCAAGGGAAAAATGCAGAAAATTATAATATTCTTTCTGTGGATTTCACAATGCAATGTAAAAAGCCACATAGAATCACAGAATGTTTTGGGTTGAAAGGGACTTTAAAAATCATCTTGTTCCAGCCCCCCTGCCACGGGCAGGGACACCTTCCACTGGACCAGTTTGTTCAAAGGCCCATCCGGCCTGGCCTTGAACACTTCCAGGGTTGGGGAATCCACAGATTCTCTGAGCAATCTGTGCCACTGTCTCACCACCCTCACCGTGAAGAATTTCCTCCTTGCATCTAATCTAAACCTACCCTGATTTAGCTTAAATTCATTCCTCTTGTCCTGTCACCCTTGTCAAAAGTCACTCTCCAGGTGTCTTGTAGTCCCCTTTAGGTACTGGAAGGTGCTTTAAGTTCTCTCTGGAGCTTTCTCCTCTCCAGGCTCAACAGCCCCAGCCCTTGCAGCCTCACAGGAGAGGTGTTCCAGCCCTCTGAGCATCTTCATGGCCTCCTCTGGACTTGCTCCCGCAGGTCCCCATCTTTCCTGTGTTGGGACAATAGAGCTGGGTGCAGCAGAAGGCAAAAGACAATGGAGCAGAAAAGGTGAGGATGACTCAGTGGCCCTTTGCAGAGCCTTCCCCATAGTGTGATGAGGATTTCCCCACTCCAATTTATCATTCCAGTTCCTTGTGCATATTCCACGCTGCTTATGAGGAATCCCTCTGAGCAAAAACTAGAGTTTGAGCTTTGACTGTGGAAAGTCCCATCTGCACCACACCACTCCAGACACACCTGTTTCCAGAGGGGGAGAATGAGCTCCTTGTGGATGAGAAGTCCATGATGGATCCAATTCTCCCAGCCCCTGACAGAGGTCACGCAACAGAGCAGGGCAATGGTTGGGAAGGACATAACGAGGACCCCAGCAAGACACCACAACCCACTCCTATCAGTCAGCTGAGCTGCAATAAATCAACAGCGACAAAGATTTCCCTGGTCTCTGCTGATCTGTTGGCTGCCTTGTTAATCCTGAAGCTTTGTGTTAAAATGAATTTTTGGGTAACACTCTTGGAGAGTGACAAAGGCACATGAGCTCCTTCGAAGGAGCGCACTAGGGGCAGTCTTTAATTACTACCCTGTTATTGCAGCTCGCTCTCCATTTCAGGAATGGTTACTCCAAGCTCAGCTTTTCTCCCTTACACACATTCTAAATTAAAGTAAATCCAGTGAATCCAATCAGGTTAGTGTATGCAATTTAGAGAAGGGTTCAGTCTGTTTTTATTGCTCTTCTTTTATTTTGTTTCTTCTTAATTTTTAATTAGAGTGTAAAAAATGAAACCTGTTTTTTATTAAAACCTTATTTATGAAAATTGCTTCAAACTATGCACGAAAGAGCACTGCGAGATTGTTCATTTTACCATGGTTATAAATATTGTATTAAATTACATATGACACAGAGAATAGTCAGTAATTTTAAAAAGTGATTTATAAAAAAGGTAGGGTAGGCAATTGAGATGATGGAGAAGCATGGGTATGGATAATGCATGCATGTGCATACATAAACAAAAAAAACCCCAAGAAGTAGCACAGAAAATAAAAAATTGAACACTTCAAGAACAAAGCCTAAAACTACTATGATGGTCAGACTTTCTTTTCCTATAGCATATATATCATATAGCCTGTATTTGAAAAAAGACAAAAAACCTGAAAGCACAACAGAGCCAAAGGCCCAATAGATACAACACATTGCACATATTGCTAATCAGAAATTTGAGAAATAAAATTCTTATGCAGCTTATCTTTAGGTTTAGAAAGACAGTCACCCATGTGGAAAATGTGACATCCTAAGAACAATAAAGCAGGTGGAGGTGTGTGAACCAATGCAGTGGCTGTTGTGTGCACCTGACTGGAAGATATTTAACAATCACCTGCCTTCCAGGGCTGTCAGATCTTTGAGGATTTTTGTAGTTAGATTTTCATTTATGCCTCTCCTCGTGCACAGTTCACATTGCACTGAATATTATATAATAATTATGGGAAGGGGTAAAGCAAACACCAAGATATACGTATTAAAAAGGAGCCACACCCATAACACCTCTGTTGGTAACATTTTGATTTTTCATGATAAATATATATGTAAGAGACCTCTCTTTATTCTCAATGATGCTGACCAAAGCTGAAAGAGTCATTTGAGCAACTTGCAATAGTAAATGCTTAATGGGTCACTTTCTTTGTGGCCCATTACTTTATACTAATTTAGAATTTTGCTGCCTCACATGTCAGAAAAAAACCCCCAAAACCTCTCTTTCCAACATTTGGATGTCAGCTGTATACTGTGCTGTCAAAACTTACTTATCACAACAGGACAAAGGGTTAAGAAATAAATGACAAAGGACATATGAAACTAGAGAATTAAATTGAATCCCTCATTTGAAGAAAACTGGAGGATGTTGCTGTTTCTGGATTGCTCTTAGAAACACAGTTTGGTCTGATATTAACCAACATAGCTAAAAAGACAGAAAGATAGAAAACTATGTGCAAATCAGGCATTCAGGCAGCCTGAGTTTTTTACCCAGGTTAGTGACAAACTTTATGCACAACCTTAGTAACATGAAAACATCACAAAGAACACATCAGCCTTGAGCAGCACCCCGAGGAAACCTTGCCTAGCAATTTTCTCTGTGCAGGAAGAGCTGCCTTCCCAAGCTAGAATCTTTCTGCTATAAAATTTAGATACATTAGAAAAATCAAAACACCTCAGGGTTGTGGTTGATCACCTGGAGCCCTGCATATTAATGCCAATCATGGTAATCTCTATATTTCTGTTCCCTTCTCTAAAATATAATGAGGGTTTCCTATCTCCCTGGGAGCTGGAGATGCCTGCGAAGTGCTTAGACATCACAGAATGGAGATCATACAGAAATAAAGGGGCTAGATCAGCTCACTTGAACCCTGAGGGTGGCTTTCAGGATCAGCACTTTCCACTGTCACTCCAAGGGACCTCAGAGTCCTTCACAGGTCCCTCATTACACCCCAGTAATGTTGGAAAAGGAATAATTTTTCCCTGGGCATATTTAGAGATATCTGTATATTTAATCTGTCTTTGCTACATTATCTCTACATCCTAGGGTGTCTCAGCACACAATATACCTGTACTTGAATGCCTGTAAATCCATAAATCCTAGTAAATTCCTCAATTGCAAATCCACGTTAAAGCTACTTGCAAATCTCGGACTTGATCCTCCTTTCACTTGCAGTGGTTCCTCCACCCATTAGACTCACTTCTTCTTTACTACTTTGAAAAAAAAAATGAGGTTTTCTTTTTCAGATCAGATCCTCTAGGTGAGGTAATGGGTTTTTTTCCCCTGAAAATTCATATTGCCTGGGCTCATGTCAAGCATCAGTGAGACACCAGTTCAGCACAAGAGGGGGAGTTACAGCAATTGATGACTGAGGCAATCCCTGTGGTTTTATCTGCCACAAAGTAACTGAGAAAAGAAAATTCCAGTGGCTTGTTTGCCAGTGATGTCATGGTGATGCCACTGCTGCACAAACCTCTCCTCATGCCCCAGGTGACTGACACTGTCATTGTCCCCAGGGCTGCTGGGGCTGCTCAGTGAGAGCATCCTGAATGAGCTGACTCTGCTCTCCTCAGCATCCTTCTTTGAGAAGGAGAATTAAGGAAAAAAATGGCCTTTTTGGAGATTGCTGTGCCCTGGTCAGGAGGCAAAGTCCCAGAGATGCCCAGAACCTACTTGGGCAGTTCCTGTCTTGTCATGGAGGATGCTGTTACCTCATGGATCCGCTCACAACCAGTCAGGATTAAATCAGCTGCGGTGTGGTGAGAATTAGGTAGGAAGATGTGAGAGTTTTAGCCCCAAATGTCAATTGCTGATGTGCAAGTTTCATAACAAGAGCGATTCCAATAAACTGGGGAAAAAAAGAAAATGTCAGTTCTATCCAGATTAGATCTATGTAGCTCTAGATGTTTCTCAACTACATGAAGGTTTACTGACAATAAGCAGTGTATATGCCATGAAAAACAGGAAGCAAGTTGGCCAACTTTAAAAACTCAAGATATTTCATAGCAAGTGAAGCATGAAGTATCTTGTTCACCTGTATATACATACATGTATATGATGGTGGAACAAAATCTGATTTTTTCCTTTACAGCTCTTACAAAACATCAGCTATTGCAGAGTGTCGCTGGTGAAAATACGAGCATATGTATGAAATTGATTTAATGCCAGCTAAAGGAACATTAATCTAGCTGCAAATTTTCACTGCAGGGACATGGTGCAGTAAATTTCTGCTAGTCTAACACTGGAGTTGATAGTGCATGATATACGACACTTTCGTTTGGAAAAGAAAAGAAAACTTTTCTTCAAAACCTTAATTGACTCTCATATATTTCTGACTACAAATTGTACTGGATAATAAAGGCAATAAGTATAGCAAGTAAACCCATATTTTTCAAACACTCTGAAAGATATACAATTAAGGTACCCAGCTCACTGTATTCTCTTCATTCCCTTTATAATAACTGGGAGTTAACATTCTTAATTCACATTGATTTCCTTCATGGATTTTTTTTGGCTACTAATATACAAGCAGAACAAAAAGAAAAAGCCTGTGCTTCCAAGATATCCTTCAAAGAGAAGTCAATAACTGGGCTGCCTCATGGGATGATCTGTAGTGATTCCAGGTAAGGAAAGTCATGGGACTGCACTATCACTCCTTAGCAAGAGTTCAGTCTGGAGTAGTTTTTTGGTTGGTTTTTTTTTTACTATGTTTTGTACACTTTATTATAAAATTGTATAGTTAAGGGAGTAGCCACAGTGACTTCAGATGCTTCAGAGATTATGCAGGGATAAGGATTTTATAAAATAGTTCACAAAAAAAAAGGCATTGGTCCCATCCCCTTTTTACTACATCAAGGTCAGAGCTTTGGATCAGTGGATGGGGACACAGTGCTGCTCTTTCAGAGTCAGCAATCCACCAGGCGAGCCTCACTGCTGGAAGGTGGCAGCTCACAGTAGAAGTGGCTAAAAACATCTTTGAAACCCTCTGTTAGATCTACTTCACTGACTGGTATGTAAATGATTTGGCTGCTGGTTTTTACAGGGTGAGACATCAAGGGTAAATGCCTTTTTCTGCCTGATTCAGGCCAAGCATCACTGATCTGAATGTGAACATTATGTCATTAGGCAGTCTGAATGGCAACATGTCCCTATTTCCTTTGGCAGAGTTATTTTTCTTACTGCAGGAAAGAATTGTTCTTTCCTGCATCGTTTCCCTTTTCAGCAAAGATGGGAAACAAGAAGCATCTGCGGCACCAGCCACTCGTGCTGGAAGTACTTAACATCTTCCAGAACTGCGTTGACCTTTTGGTCTGAGCTTGCTTTAGATTCCAGTGACAGTGTAGCTAACACCCCTAACACACACCACCTTTCTGATTTCTATCAGTGTTTCAGCTGTTCCCACACGAATTCCCCTTTTGCCTTTCTCTACAGATGTGTACACACACCTCGCCCCAGATGCCCAAACAAGCAGGTGAGCTGTGCGTACAGACAGCTGGGCTTGCAACTGGGCATGCTTTGTTCACAGAATCATAGGATGGCTTGGGTTGGAAGGGACTTGAAAGGTCATCTACTTCGTCATCCAGAAGTAACATAAAAAAGCATGACAGCTCTTGCAGCCTCAGCCCATGCTTTGGGCAGCTTTTCATCAGATCTCCAGATGGTGCACCCTGAGGAAGTCAGGTCCTTATTTCTTTTAATGATTTTCTGGGTGCCATGTAGAAAGGCTTTTTCCTTCTCTTTTTTTATCAGGTTCTGGTAGCAAGTCACTGTGAGGACTTGACTGGTTATAGGGGTGAGCACTTGGTCTGACTCCAAAGATACCTTGAAGATTTCAAAGGCAGGAGACTTTTGGGAGGCATTTCCAGTCCTATGACTGTTTCCCAAGTTGGACATGTCCTCTACAGTCCTGAGATGCTACTTATCCAGCTGCATGTCTTTTTGCCCTGTCTCTCCAGATGGAACAGCTGGTATGGGATTTTAGAGCATTTCCAGTGGCAGCCTTAAAGAGCATCTGATGTCCCTGCACAGGAAGGGGATGTGGCCATGCCAACCATACCGAAAAGTAGGTGCTGTAGTGTTCTGTAATAGACATTTTATTGCAGACTGTAAAAGTGATCCCATTTGCAGCTGCTAATAAAGGCAGACCCATCTGCAGTCTGTGCTTGGCCATTCCAGAGTCACCTGTCCCAAGGATCAGCTGAGGTCCTGCATATGCCACCTCACGAACAAGTGATGGATGTCACAAATAGCTGGACCCTGAGGGTTTTTTAGGACTCTACAGGGAGCAGTCCATTCTGAAATCTAAATTATCCCAATTGCCATGCAGGGATCAGAAGTATATTTCAGCAATAACTGTAAGGGAAAAGCTCAGAGGCAGCATAAATAGAGTCAGGTTGTCCTTAACTTAATGGAGGAAGGACAGTAAAATGTAAACAAGAAGTGTCCAGCTTCAATCTAAGAGTTATTCAATCAGCCACACACGCAGATTAAATCAAAATGTTTGGATAAGAATAAATTACGGTGGGAGGAAGAGAGATGGTTAAAAGGGATGAGGGTTTCTTTCCTAATATGTATTTTATACAAAAAAATAGCTGAACTTGCTTTGAAGGTGACCTTCTGACAGAGGGTAAACCTGACAAATTTCACTCTAAGGCTGGAGATTCAGAAGATAACAAATGGTTGCAATCAATAGTGGAACAAAGAAGCAGCTTTACCCTTTGGCAATAGCGAAGGGCATGGCTCCACTGGCTGAGTGAAGCCTTGCTCTGCTGGTTCACAAAGTATGACCCTAAAAATTTTAGGTGCTGTTTGCACAGAGATTTCTGCAAACCCTCTGTAGTCACATAATGTGACATCAAGAAATTTTTCTTCTATGTTTTAGTATATACAAGTTATTTCTGCCACTATTTTTTAGAAGCAGATGGAAAAAATGAAACTGGAGTCTTCTCTCTGGAGACTGAAAAACTGATTTCTAAGTCACAGTTCACATTTTAAATTGAAAAAAAACCCAAAACAAAGGAAAAAAAAACCCAAACAAACAAAACAACCAAACCAAACAAAAAAAAACCAAAAAACAACAACAAAAAAACCCCAATGAAACAAAACAAAACAAAAAAAAAAAAACAAAAAACAAACCAACAACAAAAAACCCCCAAAAACCAAAACTAAACTAAACAACAAAAAAACCCCAACCACCACCACCAACAAAAAACAAAAACAACAAACAAAAAACCTACTCTGACGATTTTGGAAAGAAAAGTTTTCAAGTCACTTATTTATTCATGAACATTTGCTATTTTGAGTCCCCTGAAAGTCTCTTATTCTTTCAAAAGAATTAATAATATTGCATTTTTGTTTACATGTGCCAAATTTTTGTTCCCTTTTGTTGTCCACAGAATATTTGTTCACTAATTGTTTCCATTAACTGATCAGTATTTTTAACCATTAACTTCTTCCAAGCCCTTTTTCTTCTTTTTTTAACTTTATACAAAAACATAAAACACATCGGTGGCTAGAGTTTCTATTAGAACTCTGGAATAACAATTCTTTGTGGTGGACAGAACCCTAGGATAATCAAGGTTGGAAATGAGCTCTGAAGGCATCTGGTTCAACACCTTTCTCAAAGAGAAGCCAGATAAAATCAGGTTGCTCAATGCCTCATTCACCTGATTTTTTAACTGACCAAGGTGAGGTTTTACAGCTTCTCTGGGCACCCTCAGCCTCTGCTCACCAGGCAAATACTCCATCCCTGTGGGGCTTTGCTGATCTCCTGCACTTTGTGAAGTCTTTCTTGCAAAGCCCAGTGCTGGACACAGCACTGCAGATGTGGGCTCAGAAGGAAAAAACAGCCCTTCTGCAGCCTGATCCTTTTCAATTTGTGTCTTTCACAGCAGCAGGTGAAGGTATACAGACCCTTCCAGGCTCAGCTTTCACCCTGACTGCTCAGGAGCTGTGCCTGCATTTGCTGTGACAAGTGACCCTCAGATTTCTGGCAGCAGAAGCTGTCAGCTTTCCAGTATTGCAGTTTTTTAGGTCTTAGGACTATCAGGCTGACAATGCCATGGGCTGCTGACCTAACAGAATTGTCAGCAGATGTCCCCACTGAATCCCTCCCCATCACTGTGACTTTCTAACACATTTTTCTTTGGCTTCAGGATGCATAACTGAGCAGCAGAACAGTTCCCCAAATAACAAGGGTAACAATGACAGCAGCAACAGCAGCAGAAGGGAAAAAGACTCATGCAATCAGTCAGGGAGGAAATTAGGACACTGAGGTTGGGAATGAGGGGTAGGGGGGAATGCTGCAACTGACAGGAAAGTAGATTGAGTTTGAAAAGATTTTTTAGGTCTGTATACAAGAGGACTCAAGAACATCCCACCTGAGGCTATGTGTGAGCTCACCTTCTGAGACGGCTTCATTGTCAGCACGAAAGACAATGCTTTTTGAAAACCAAGACAGCATATACACAGGAAATCCATAGTTACACAGCCATGTGGAATCAGGCTTAGAGAAAAAGAAACACGTATTTCTTAGACTATCCAAAAGAGTAGCTTCAACTTAGATGTAAGCCAGCACAATGTGGGTACTAAAAAAAAAAAAAGAGTAAAACTGACCTAGAACTGTAGTAGACTGATTGGTTAACTATAAGCCAAATTTCAGTTTCTCCAGGAGACACATCTGTAATATCTATGTGCCACAGGTGGAAGTATGGGGATTTCTGAAAATATGATTTGAGGATTATTTTAAGCTTTTTCTTTCCAAGTTTTAGTAGCTTGGCCCCTGCCTGGACAAGGAAAGGAAAATGGTGCTTTCAGAGGCTTTTTTTCACATTGAGATTTGATCTGTCTCTAACAGCATACTATTGCCTGCTGTGGATAAAGTCAGCAAGCAACACGATCATCCAGAAGCAGGAGATCAGAAATATTTTTCTTACACTGCTAGTGACTTGGGATTAGACCTTGGGTAAATTACTTCATCTCTCCAAGCATGTTTTTCAGAGGAGCAGTGGACTCCCCATCCCTGGAATTTCCAAGGCCAGGCTGACTGGAGCTCTGAACAACTTGATCTAGCGGAAGGTGTCCCTGCTCATGGCATGGGGTTGGTGTTGGATGATCTGTAAGGTCTTTTCCAGCTCCAACCATTCTATGATTCTACAATTCTACGGTTCTGTCTTCTCTTGTTTTCTATTTTGCTGTGTGAGCAACAGAGTTGTGGTAGCTCCAAGGATTCAGAGCAGGTCTGGCTTTGATCTGAAATCAGATTACTACAACAGAGCTGGGCCAGAGCATCTATGTTTGCTCGAAACCTCACGTCTCCCTGTTCTTATAAGGTGCAATATTCCTCATGATGGAGGGGTTTCAGATGACACACAAGCACAGAACTTTTTTACCCAATATATCCTTATCTTCCAACAGTATCTTCTCCTAGGAGAGAAAGTGAAAATTCCCCACTAGCTGAAAATAGTTCCTAGTTTTTCACTGCTGATTAATGCGCAAGGTGCCTGGTCAGTGCTTGGTTGGCTTCTTGACATTTTAGTAGATGAAATTTGAATCATCTGATCCCAGTCTGTGCTTTTAATTCCCAATCTGTCTCTTTGGCTACATCCTGATTAATGAAGTAAACAGGACCAGAACACCACAGAAATGGGGTCCCAGCATTTTTGAAACACAAAGTTCTATTTTCCTGCATACTCCATTTTCACAGAAAATGGTCAGGCTGCTCCAGGGAACAGTGTGAGCCAAGAAGAAGTTTGGATGCAGGTGTGGGTTTTGGAGAAGGGAATTTAGCCACATGTGCATAAATAATCTGCAGTGTGCAAGCTCTCCCCATGACCAGTTTATTTGTAGAGATGTAGCTTTCCATATTTCACCTGGCTTGAATTTTGAACTGCATCCTTAAAGCATTCTAGGAAGGCTGCAGCCTAATTTTGACAACCATAAAAGATTTCCCATGAGGCAAGGGCTTCTTAGAACTCACATTTGGAAGAAAAAAAACCTTTCCAAAAATGACCTGCAATTCCTAATAGCACAAGAGACAAATGACCAATGCACTTTCATAGAAATTTTGCTCTCAGATCCTCTAGGCATGTCTGAAAAAACCCGTTGGTCTTTCTATGAGATCTGTCCTGTCATGAAATGGTGGTTGTCACAGAAAAAATCTTAAGGAAATCATGATGCAAAAGCAAAATATAATTATTGCTGTACAGCTTTTAGGTTTTACCTTAAATTCTTGGGGTTTTTATAAGAAAAGGTGGTGAGAGGCAGGACCAGCACATAGCAGAGCACAGAAAATATTTTTACTAGCTTTACATTTTCTCCATTGTGTTATGCTGATCTACTTACAGAAGCAAGAAAGATTCTGGCCTAGAGAATCAAACATCAACAACAAAACTAGGGGGGAAATTTGCATTTTGTTTTTCACTTTCCCAACTTTTTTCTTAATAAAACTTCAGACTATAAAAGCACAATAAATACAGAGAGCACATTAAAAATGCTTCTCCATATCAGGAAATTATGTTCTTAAAGCAATTTTGGATTCCCACCTGTCTTTACAATATTGCGCTGAATAGCTTGTTTGTGCTGAATCTATTGTACAAACTATTAAAAAGCCAATAATTCCAAATTACATATTAAAATATGAATTGAGTTTAGGAACTAAAACCAGATTAAGAGGGAAAGAAAATCTCTTTTTCTCTAAAACTATCTTAAAGCCTTTACTGTCATTCATTTTCTTTTCTCCACTGATTTTATTGACAGCCAATTTTGATAGGTTCTCTTTTTTGCCAGGTTTCAATATTTCATGACAGTTGGCAATCCAGTGTTGACATAGTGATAGGATTTGATATGACCTCCAATACTTAAAAGCCAACTTTATTTTGGAAGCAATAGCTGCCAACACTTTAAATAGACATGAAGTCCTGATATATTACACCTCTCTTGTATGGGAGCAAAATGCGATGTGAGGTGAGCCACCAAAATCTTTGTCTTGTTTTCCCTTGAATAAAAGTCCCCAAGGGAGCAACTTTCTTTTTCCCTCTTTCCTTTGTATTTATTTATGCATTTCCCCAGTGCTGCAATAGGAATACAGGCAGCAGATGTTGCAGCACAGCTGGAAAGGATATCAGTGAGGTCAAACGGGATGTTTTGGGGCTTTGCAGAGTAGCAGGGGCTCTGGCCAGACAAGGGAGACAAATGTGTGAATTTCAGGGTCTTCAGGCTCCTGGTCCTAATGGTCTGCTATGCTCATGGAGCACAAAGACATTCTGTGACTGAACAGAGAATCAAAAATAAGATCTTCAAGACAATCCTTCATGTTCCAAAAGCAAGAGGAAACAATCTCAAAATGTTTTTATTGGATACTAGGAAATTTTCTTCACTGAAAGGCTGGAAGGAACTGCCCAGGGGCAGTGGTGGAATCACTATCCCTGGAGATACCTAAAAGATGTGTGGATGCGGCACCGAGGGACGTGGTTTAGGGGTGGGCTTGGCAGTGCTGTGCTGATGGTTGGACTCAGATCTTAGAGGTCTTTTCCAGCCAAATGATTCTATGATTTCATGACATGGGATTGCAAGGACTGACCCAATTCTAAGCCTTCCCCTTTACAGCCTCTGCAGCAGAGAGGAATCCTATGAGGGAGGGAGACTTCCGAGGAAGTAACAAAGCCATCCCAGAATATCCCTGGGCTATGCTATGTCAGAGGAGAAGTCCCCAGGTACTGAACAAAATTTTGAACAGTGTTCCAACTACAAAGACCTACTTCGTCAGCTTCCAGAAGAGCTATGGCTTTAGAAAGACACAAAGATGTATATTCCTAAGGACAGCAATAAGGACCATTTTATAGGGTCTGACTTACACTCTGACATTTCAGTTCTCTACTCTCCATGGCAATAATGTCAGCAGATAAACTACTTTCGTAAATTTGATTTTAAATCTATATATGTACAACAATTAAAACCAACATCCTGATATCTAATTGTTCCCTTATGCTCACTTTTGGGACATACAGTGCAAATTCTTCCACATTCTTCCACTAGCCCAATCAGCACCAGGGTGTCTATCTAAAGAGATGCTAACAAGTATCTTAGGCTACCTTTGCAGAAGCCTTGGCATAGTCCCCTCATATTTTTTAAGGTGCTTTAGCACGTCAGCTCTGCCAAAACAAGATTTGCAACTTGGAAAACATGAATATATGGAGAAACATTTAGGCCCTTTGTCTTTCAAGAAAGTAAAATGTGCTTTCCATAAAGTCATTGTTTCCTTGCTCCTACTGAATGCAACATTAGGGAGCTGTCTGAATATTAGTTATAGAGTTATTCATAATAACTGGGTTCCATTTAAGACCCTTACACAGCTGACCTGACAAAAACAGCTATTACTGCACATCAGCCCCATCTCTATGGCAATACCCTCTATTTGGGTGTCAGAGCTTCTCCTCTTGTTTAACACATCTTACCGCAGGTCACTTTTATAAAGTAGGAAAAACACAGTTATGCCCATTTTGTGCACAGGAGGTGAGCACAGAGACACTGCAATGTCTTACATGCAAAGTCTGTGCCCCAGACGTGAACCACGCTCCAGAATCTAAATCGCAACGCTACTGTAATTTCCTTCCCTGTTCCATTAAACTAAATTTGCTTAAACTAATGTAACAGCAGATGCTCTGTGCACAAGAGTAGTGTTGCATTAAAGGTTTCCCCTCTGCTAGTCACAGACCACGAAAGCGAAAAGAGTCACCTGAGAGAACCTGAGTGATCTGTACTATAGATGTGTACTATGTCTGATCATGACAGCGCCATTTGAGATCTCCTAGTCTCACAATCTGGATTTTAGCATCCGGTCTTGAAGACTGTCAGTCTGTGAAATGCTGTCTCTCTCAGACTTCGTCATGCAGTTGTTCAGATACCCCAAGCCATCTCACATGGCACTAGAAACCTGTTTGTAGGCAAACAAATCAAGATCCAGTCTGGATGCAGCCAGCCCCAGTGCCTTTAGTTGGTGCAGAGCCACCCAAGGAAACAATGCCTCCCTTTCACACCTGGCTAGTCCTGTCCCTTTTAAAGCCGTGTTCACTGCCCACTCTTTGCGTGGTCAGCAATTTCCTACTTCAGTAATCTTCTAATGTTCCTCCTTGCATTGCTATAAAGGTAATCCCCAATGAGTTAAAAAATCTCATTTCTATGATTTTATGAGATGCCATTTGAAGGAGGTCAGGAGAAGGAGTTCTCATGCTTATTAATAACAACTGGCAATTTTATTTTTCAGCTGCTTTACCTCCTTTAGCATCTCTTGCCTTAAGGCAGCTGCTCTGGGAGGTGTTCAGCTCTATGAATTATAACCTGACTTTGAGCAGGAGGTTTAAGTACACAAAGCGAGTCACTTGATTGATGGCTCATTTGATCAGCTGTGCAGTCAGGGTCCTTGATCTGCTGCAAACCTGACTGCGCAGTCAATACTGCAGCATCCCTGGCTGGCAGGAGGATTCAGGGTCAGCAGCTGTACTATAATAAAATCTGCATCACTGTAGAGCTGGTCTCTCGTATCTTGCCTATCTCTCCTCCTCTGCTGCCTTTCATTGTTCATGTAAGAAGTCCAGGTCTGGGGGCTTCCTTCTTGCCCTCCATTCTTCTGCTCAGGCCAGTATGTCCCCTGTCGGCTGCAAGAATTCCTGTGGCCTCTTGTCTCCAGCTGGTTGACCAAGAACAAGGCCTCTGTTGCACTAATCCATTTTCACAGGAGTGAATTTAACCTCAGAGAAAATTCCCGAGCTTGAATATAATGAACAGTGAAAATATCGCCAGTGAGAGTTGGTCTACTTCTATTGATTTGTTTGGTTTTTGATGGAAGATAACTGTCTGAAAAAGTTATGTCCTTTCCGTTTTTCAAACCATAAACCTTACTGTTCAAAAAAAGTGGCCCACGAATCACAGGGGCAACTCAGCTATCAAGGGAACCATGGTGTCTCAAGGGAAAGGAAATGCAGATGAGGACACCAGCCTGAGGAAGAGTGAAAGGTTCTGGACTATCTTCCCATGATCCACCACAGCAGCTTAGACGCAATTCCATGGCAAACCTGAAAGGAGGTTGTAGTGAGGTAGGTGCTGGTCTCTTTTCCCAGGTAACAAGTGACAGGATGAGAGGAAATGGCCTTGAGTTTTCCCAGGAGAGAATTAGATTAGATATTAAAAAAACATTTTTTCATGGAAAGCATTGTTAAGAATTGGAACATACTGTCCAGGAAGTGATGGAGTCACCATCCCTGGAAGCGTTCAAAAACCATGTGGATTTGGCACTTGAGAACATGGTTTAGTGCTGCACATGGTGATGGTGCTGGTGCTGGATGGAACTTGATGGTCTTAGAGGTCTTTTCCAACCTTAATGTTTCTGTGATTCTATGAATTATCTCCGAACCACAATAACTTTGAATGTTTGTCAAAATGAAATATTTGGATGTGAGCTGGATGGACTTGAAAGGCAAAATTCCATTTCTATTCTGATGAATTGTCCCAAAAGTTGCGTTCTCTGGCCTCCAAGCTCCCTGATCCCACCAGCAGATTTTGTGGGAAGGCAACATTGACCTCAACAGAGAAAGATGTGGGTAGGAAACACCTAAACAAACTGAAGACGTTCAAGTCCATGGGATCACAGGATATTAAAATCTGAGAGGTGACTGATGCCATTGCCAAGATCCTTTTCACTGTTTTTGAAAGGCTCAGTGAAGTGTGGAATAGCTGCAGATGTGGTTTAGTGATGGACTTGGCAGTGCTGGGTTTGTTGCTGGACTCAATGGTCTTATAGGATTTGGAGTGACGGTGTTTGTCTT
Source organism: Acanthornis magna (assembly GCA_036785705.1). Taxonomy (NCBI): domain Eukaryota; kingdom Metazoa; phylum Chordata; class Aves; order Passeriformes; family Acanthizidae; genus Acanthornis; species Acanthornis magna. The sequence goes on along the minus strand of JAWUZG010000119.1, from coordinate 9,329,193 downwards.
CCCAGGTAACTGATATGAGTGATGGAGAGCTGCCTCTCCGGGCATGGCTGAACACCCGCCTGAACATGGCAAGTGGTGAATGAATGCCTTGTTTTCTTTGCTTGTGTGCGCAGCTTTTGCTTTACTTATTAATGTGTCCTTATCTCAACCCACGACTTTTCTCACTTTTACTCTTCTGTTTCTCTTTCCCATCCCACAGGGAGCAGGGGAGGACTGGAGCGAGTGGTTGTGTGCTACCTAGTTGCCAGCTGGGGTTAAACCACAACAGTATTATATAAAGCACATATTATTATATTATATTAATATGGTTATTTTTGTACAGCTGACAGTGTACTTGTTACGAATACCTCACATGGGTTGTGTTCTATATATGTTACATGAAGTGCATGGCAGTTCATACGCAGACACTACAGCAAAGGCTTTTTATAGATATCCATGAATGTGTTTATGGAGTTGGCTATTACATAAAACCACCAGCAACAGCTTCTTGAGGAACCCAGTTCTGTCACTGCATGTTAGGGAAGATCTGAAAACTGCACGGGGCTCCTCAGGAGACACGGGCCTCGTGCTGCCTCCTTCCTGCTCCCTGATTCCATTTAGACAAGAGGCAGGGGCTCAGACAGGGCTGTGCTGAGGCTGAGGAAATTTGAAGAGGCAGGAGAGTTCAAATGCCACCACCTAAAAACAAGACAGGAGAATGAGATTTTGGAGCCAGACACCTCAGTCTCACTTATTCCTTGTGCTAGTTGTCTGCATCCATGCCCAGATCAACCCCCCAGGCTGGGAAGATGACAGATAGTTTTATTCCTAAATCTTACATGTATATCCTGTGCCCAGGACCATGATTTCTTTCCAGGCTGCACTTTTCCAGCCATTCAAATATTACTTTACAGGCATGTTTTGAGTCAAATCTTAGTTAGCGGCTGCTTGTGGAGCTTGGTGATGTCACTGGATGAAGTATCTCCCTCCAGAAATAAACTACTATTGGTTTGCACCAAACCTCTTCATAATCACGGGAATCTGTCCCACTTGATAATGCAGAACAGAGAGGTCTGCGTAACAGGAAAATGCTCTTAATATCACAGATCACTTCTCCATGGGGCAATTTGTCAGAAACTGTTGTGAAGGTTGTGATCCACATTCACTCCTGCAAGATCACAGCAAGGGAGGGTACAAGAGAGTAATTTCTGGAATGAGGAGCAGGAAAAAGGTGAAAAGAGCAGGATAAGCAGTTCTCAGAAGCTCTTTGGAAAAATATAAACAATCTGGTAAGGGGGAGGAAGTGTGGGAGTTGAGCAGAAGAAAATTAAAAGGATAATTAGAAGAGAAAAAAATGGGTTGCTGAGAACTTTTTAGCTGGTGAAGCCAGGGATTTCAGATGAATTCACAGCAGACAGATGGTAAAAAGGGGGAAAAAACCACCAACCAGCAGTACACCCTATAATCAGTTCCTTAGCATGAATATTAGAGGGATTTAGTTAGGGATAGGGAATAAGGAGTTGGCAGCCTTAACACACAATTATTTTGTTTTGTATCTTTGCAACAGAGGAAGGGGGATCAGAGCAACTAGAGACAAAAGCCACAGCTCTGGTTTGCTGTGGGGTGTGAGCTGGAACAGTCAAATAATCCTCACCATCCACCTAGACTGACATTTTAGCTGCAGTTTTCACATTTCCATGAGATTGTGGTTGGGATTACCTTTTTCCTTGGACACAAATATCTCTGGACACTTGGAAAATTAATTGATAAACAAATGGGTTAAACAGAAGCCTTTTTGCTATATCAATAGTCAGTGTATCTTAAAGAAAAAAAAAATAGGTGGAATTAAAGAACAGATTATAACAAACTCAAACACCCCATTCCCCCATTCTCTGACAACATCAAGCAACAGAAGCTGTAATAAGCAAAACAGGAAAGGAGGAAAAGCATCTCCCCAGTGACTAGGAAAGCACAGATCTTCCCAGTTCAACAGGGTGAAGGACAGAGATTTGGAAATCTGTTTTGACTGCAGTGCACCTTAATGGTGTGAGGTAGAGACCAAAGAAGCAAAATTGCTCTGGCCAGCACCACAAATGCTCTTGCCTTGCTCTGGATGCAAAAATGACACATGCAAACCAGCTTGGATGTCTCTTCACAGTATTCTCCAGAGCCCTGGATCAATATCAACCCTTTTGGGGGAAGATGGGGTGATAAAATGACACAATGTTTGGCAGAGATGCTTCACTTTGGGTTGTTTCTCTTTTTTTAGTGGCTAAACCAAGATGCTCTACACATTATCAGGTTTCTCGAGGGATATGCTTACAGATGAGACTTGTTACTCCTGTCTAGTCTAAAGCTGGGCTCAACCTATACCCAAGATGAAAAGAATCCTCATGCAGACTTGGAGAGGCCCTAAAAATATGAAACATTTCATTAGAAAAACCATTTCCCACTGAAATTACTAGCAGAACTCCCATTGATTCAATTAAGGGAAGAATCACAGTGTTTATAGCCCCCAAACCTGCTTATACATGAGGACATCTGACTCATGAGGACAGTAACCAGAGGCAAGCTATTCACACACTTTATTTTTCAAGGTGTCAGGACTCTGGACAGCACAGATGAGACCAAAATGATTTTAAACAGAGAAGCATTTTTATGTAAAGTAAAGCCAAAGCTTTCGGATAATTTTGCTGATTTCAATGATAATTTAAATTTGCACCGCCATGTTAATTTGGGATATTTTTAACAGAGGTATAACTGAAAATGAAAGGAAATTAAATGGGAATGAAAGAAAAAAAACCCACAACCTTTGTGATTCCTCTAGTGGAGTCTCTCTCATGAAGCTGATTTGATTTTGAAGTGTTGCAATTTGCACATTATCAGTTCATGCCTGATTGGAAACACGTTGTGTTTTGTATGGTTTGGTTTGGTTTCTTTTGTTACTACTGAGCTACTGAAAACTGTTTAAAAAAAGAAAAAGGATTTTCATAATCACGTGTCCAGGCCAGCATTTCCACTCAAACAATAAGCTTCTTTAAACACCATCAGCTGTGCGAATTTTCTTACAACAGCCTTGATCATGTTTCCTCCAAACCTCTTCCTCTCCCAGCTGTTTGATGCCCCAAGACCCTTTTTGTGCTGCCCAAAATGAGGAACAAAATGACCTAGAAGACCTGAAAATGAAAGAAATGTCAGAATATGGTGAATAATACTGTTTCACTGGAGGTACAAGCCTCCTCTCAAAAGGATTTCTAAAGAATAAAAGCTTCCAAAAGACACTGGCACAAGGCCTGGCTTTGCAACAGCTATTTCCGTATTTCAATTGTTTCTTCTCAGAGGCTGTGATTTCTCAATAAATCAGAACTCTTGCATCACTTCATCTCCCCCTTAACTAATTTGATGAGAAAAATTGAACTGCTATGGTGGCAATTTAAGTGTATTAAAGGAAAAAGTTAATCCAAAATTTTGATTCGCCAAATTTAAAGTCCATTTCCATTACATTTAATAACTTCAGCCTCTCTTAGTTCATCTGTACTTATCTTTAAGTCTGCATGGCTGGGTGGCATTAGAAATAAGAAGATTATTCATAGTAGGGTGCTCTGCCTATGAACTTTTTCTTAGCTCTCAGTAGAGATATAGAATATTTGCTCAACTGTATATCATTTCAAAATCACATGAGTGGTTGGCTCTTCTGTTCTTATAAAATCATATCTCATACCGTCAGCCACAGACCTTTCAAAAAATACCAAAAAGAGTATAATTAATTCAAACAGAGTAATCATTAAGTATGAGGATAGTCAGAGACATGCTTTTCATTTCCCTCCAAGCATACATGAATTATGAGATCCAAGTCACAGCTCTTGTAAGGGACTAGTCCACACATTTATAGAGGGGAGGGAACTTGCTACATGAATTCTCACCTTTTCTCTGTAAATCCATGCGCAAAGCATTTGGGTCTGAAGGCCTGAATCGGGATGTGCTCCACCGCCCCATGGAAAAGGAGGCGAGGAAGGGAGCCCAAGGAAAAAGCTCCATAAAAACCGACACTGGCATGGCTGGGAGGGAGCAGGCTGGAAATCTTCCCCTTGGGGTGGCAGCAGGTGCTTCAATTCTGGAGGATTTAAGGAGTGATTGGGGAGGGGGCAAAGTGAGAGAAAAGCTTCCATGCAACCCTGCAGCATCTGGTGCTTCCCTGTGTGGAGTCAAGGAGAGAGAGTGGAGCCCTTGGAGCTGGCGTGGGAGCAGGTGGGGGAAGGTGCTGCTGTTATTTGCAGCAGACGTTCCTTAGCAACAACCTTGAGCAGATGGAGGGCTGGGTACCACTGCGCTGAGGCTCCACCAGCGCCCCTCAGCCTCCTCAGCCTCTCCCCGCGCAGGGCGAGCTGAGGCAAGACAGCAAATCCTACCACAGAGATTTTCTCCCGACAAAAGGAAGATCGTTTTGACTCATGCCAGTTTGAAGCCCAAGGAAATGTGAGCAAATTTCATGAAATGAGTTTGATAAATACCAACAATATTGTGGTAATTATATAGTAGTTGCTACATATACACATACATATATACATACAAACATATTCTTTTACTATAACTGAGTAACTTGGATTTCTAGGAATGATGACAAATCTCAGTAACTTAAAGAGTATAAATGTGACTAAAAGTATCTTTAGGTTATCCTGAACCATGCTTGATTTTAAAAATCTAAAAAATGAAGATACCAGGTCTTAATCTGTATCTGAAGTAAAACACAAAGTGATTGATAATCCATGGTTAAAAAGGTTACTTGAAAATGGACAGTTCACAAATGCAGAGGATTTCAGAGAAAGTCTGCATTGACAGATGGATGTATTACCAAATTAAAGAAAACAGGAACCTTCTGTGGGATAACTAATTAATCTTGTACATGGAGAATGTGGAGAATCATCAAAGTGGAGCAGAGCTAACAGCAGAGGTGGAGCCTCCTGCAGAGAGAGTCCATACAACTATAAAAAATACTAACTTCTGCAGGCATCCCTTTTTTCTTCAAAATCGGGTGTGCAGAATTGAGGACTCTGATATCCTCTATTATGATATTGCATATGTAAATATTGTCCTATCATTAAAGGAAAGGAAATTCTACTGTTTGCATTTGATCTGCCTACATGCCCTTGAGGTTTGGCTGTAAATCTGCATGCAAAAGCAAGGGGGAACAAAAGTACAAAGGGCATAAAATTTCATGGTCAATAAAGAGCCATAATTGTCTCCAGGGGGAAGGACAAAAGCTCTCTTTTCAGAGTTTGTACATAATAAGAAGTGGTGGTATTTCTTGCATCTTCTTGGGAGTAGGATGTTTGAAACACATCTGTGGCCAAATTAGAATTATGTCGGTAAGATTTGCGCCTTCAATCCCTCTTTTCTATTAATATCACCATAGACAAAAATCTGATAGATTAATTGATTTATCTTCCTTGATTACCTTGATTAATCAAGACCTAGGTGAACTTTTTAAAGACTTAGGAATAGCTCTGTAGCCAGCAAAAGCAGATAAACACTTGATTGATTATGTATTCTGGTGAGTCAAGCTCACCCATATGGGATTTCATCTCCATTTCCCTTCTGCTAATCTACCTCTTAGCAACATTTTAGCAATTCCTGTGGGTGATACATCAGTGAATAGAAATTGGAAAACCGCAGATGAGTCTGAACTTACTTCCATTAAAGCCAATGGATTTATTCCATTAACACCAAGGACACCAGTCTGAGAAATAATGGCAATAATGGTATTTAATATTATTTCTTTGGCAATGTCTGGAAAAGAGGAGACAAAAGGAGAAGAATTCTGTTTTGTTTTTTTCTTCTGTAGAAGTATAGACCAAAAAGAATGTAACCAAAGCAAGGCTGAGGTTTTCTTTCCTATCAGAATTTAGGAATTATCCAAAATTGTGCAATTTTTAGGTGATGGTTAATTTTCCAGGCTTCTCATAGGTACCCTACCAGTTTGTCTAATTCTAACCTTTCAGCTCCCTTGCTTGTCCACCAGGTTACCGAATTTTCTGATAATTCCTAGTTTCTTGACAGCTCACTTGCCAGACAGGACAAGATCTGAGCACAGAGCTGCTTTGTGGATCCTAAGGAGCCAAAACTCCCTGTCTGATAGCTACCAGACCACGTGCTCTCAGGTTCTCCAGGGTTTCCACAGCTCCAGAGTCAAGCTCAACACCCTGTCACGGATAATTTTCAATGTTTATTTTTCCCCTGAGAAGCAGTAAAACAAAATTTCAGAATATCAGATCTTAGGTATCAACTTCCCTTCGCAGACTCCTGGGTGAGCAATTCCTGATGAACCAGCTTTGGCCTGCAGGCAGCATTTTGTTGTGGATGTAGCCACACAAGTGTCATCTCATGGTCTTGCATGTGATCATTTTTTAATTTCCAATTACTGCTTCATCAGGTTCATTTCTCTACAGTATAAAGTGGGTTGGACTAAACCAGAGTGTGTCTCTGTGTAATTTATTTGTTTGTTTGTTTTGCCATGCAACAGTCACAGAGGTTTCACAGAATGAATTACATATCTCAGGTGAAAGGGCCACAACCTTTACCCAACAGGCACCAGTGGGACCACACCACTGAGATTGGAGTCAATGCACAGTTCTGGCCACACCCAGAACCTCATTGTGCTGAGTCTGTGCCAACTCCCACCCAGTTCTCTGTGCACTGCAGAACAGCAGCTTTAGCATCTCACCAGATACTATTCCCAGCCGCCTTAATGTGAAATAAGTTTGATTCAAACTGATGTTGGACTGTCCAGGTATGGATTTTCAGTACTTATGTTGATTGATATTACTCCTTCACTTACACAATCGCTGCAAGAAGGCAGGTGAAGGTAAGATAAGGCCAGAAAAAGGCAGTATTATTATTGTTATTGTAAGTTTAGCATATTTTTCAGATGCAATCTTTCTCCAATCAGTAGCAGTAATTACAAGATACCATCCTTCAGCAACCTGCTCTAGTGGAAGGTGTCCCTGCCCATGGCGGGGGGGTTGGAACTTGGTGATCTTTAAGGTCCTTTACAACCCAAAACATTCTATGATTCTATGATCTTCTTAGCCATTATAACACAATAGTTCTCAAAATGCAGTAGGGGTAGGAACTGAGATTAGTAGGCAATCCCATACATGACATTCTTGCCTCACAGCTGCTGCCAGCATATCCATTTTCTTTAATTACTTAATTTAAAATAGTTTCTCCCACTCCTTTTCACACCCACAAAGTAAAAGACATTATGGATATTTCCAGTTTTGTATCCGTTATCCTTTATTATTTTATCCTCCATCAGGGTTGATTCTTTTAACTTCCAGGAGAGCCAACATCACGTTTCATAGAATATCCCTTTTTTATGCAAAGCATTAGCAAGAATGACATTTCAGCACTGATCCTGAGAAAAGGACATTGCAGTGTCTTCATGGTGAGATAAATCCAGTGTAGCATGAATAAATGCATTTCCAGTGCATTTCCGTTCTGATTGTGTATCTAGCTGGAAATCTAGACAGCTTGTTTAAATCATCAATCTGCTGGGTTCAGTGCCATGGAAATTGGAAAGAAGTTCTGCTTTGCAGGACTTCCTGCACAGCATCTTGTAGAACAAATTTGAATGTGCCTATGACCAGAGCAGAAAAATTAGATTGTGACACTTCTTTGCATGGATTGTGTCACTTTTCATACTACGCTGCCTTTTCCAGGCTTCAGTTCAACAGGTTATGTCATTTGACTCCAGAATAATTATTTTGAAATATATTGGGTTTTTTCTTCTATTTAGTTTGAGGTTGTTTTGGGTTTTGGTGGTTTTTGGTTTTTTGGGGTTTTTTTGAAAAGTTTCGCATGAGCCTTTTTATAAAAGAGGCACATCTTGTATAATTTGTTAGTGGCTTATTGTGCTACGATTATTATTATTATTTCTATTATTATTATTATTATTACTTCTATTTTCTGCTCATAAAAGTAATAGCATGGGAAACAACTCCTTACTTTGCCTTGTGAAGATCCATTCTTTTATAGTAATTCCATTATTCTGGCTAATCCCTAAAGATAAAGAGGAAATTTCCCTGCCAATGATGCAGGTACTAAATAGCAAGTGACGCATTTCTGGTGCAATCATTGCAATTGTCACCAAGCACACAGATGGTGACCTGGGGGACATGAAAATCTTGATGCAAATTTCTCTAACAAACCCTTTGGCTCACTTTGATTTCAATGTGCTTCAGATATTACACAATGACCCATTCATTACAAGATACCCAGATACAGTTCTGAGGCTGAAGGGAACAATTGCAAACCAAACTTTTATATGTAGCTCTGATTTAGAGGGAGGTAAGACTATGATCTCAAAAATGCTGTTTGGAAAATGCTTTCAAAGACAGTAAAACTCAAGATGGAAGGGGTGATTTCTGACATTGCATAGGTATTTCATTCCATTTTGGTTTTGACACTGAAAAATAACGTGATATGAAACTCACTGTCTCACATACTCCTAAGGATATTTAAAAATAGCTGTCTTTTTGTGTGTCTTCATGGCATTTCTTTCAATACACCTTTTTCCTTATTTTTAATTTTAAAAGTTGTCTACTGTTAAATATTTTAGCTGTTCTGTCTCGTTCTTATTTAAATTCTCCTGGCACTTCTGAAGAACTACTTCCTGCAGGAGTGAGAGGCAGCTTTCATGCCAGATTGCCTTACAATTCCCCAGTGACAACTCCCCCTCCCCTTGTTTACCTTCCTGGAATTAATGTAATGACACCTTCATGGCACAGGGGCAGATAGCAGCCACCCCCTAAATTGTTGTGTAACAGCATCATCTCTTGTGTTGGGTAGAGAACAGGACCTTGGTGAAGCCAGGACACAGAGGCTGGGGGATAAATCACCTGGGGGATAAATCCCTTGAACTCTCCAGGCAGTTTGTGGTGCAGTCTGAAGGAGCATTGCACATAAAAAAGGACTGCTCAGAGCTGGCTTGTCTGGGCACCAGCACAGCTGTAGGTCCATTCTGAACGCTGTTCTGGACAATTTACCCATGAAAGACAAGTGAACTCCCCACATTCTGCACCCTCACTTCCTTTCCTTAAAGCAAAACTCCATGCCCTTGGTCCAAACCTTCCACCATCAAGAACACAGAGCTTTGCCTTCATGAGCGTCACACAGCCATCACTCCAATCCCAATGCTTTCCCCATCTGCACTTGCATCCCCAATTTGTGCCTCATTAATGTTAATGACCAAGCAGGTCCTTGGAGAGAAGCACACAGACACATCTGTCTGAGGAAACCACCAGGAGCAGCTGCCTTGCCCCATTTGCCTTTGCTTGTGCACTGTCAATGGCACACTCACCAAGCTTGATAAACTCTGGAATAAACTATGCCAGACTCCTGAACTGCCTGTCTATCTGTCTCTTCAGTAGTAATAAGGTCATTCTTAAAAACAGAGCAATACAAATTCTTCTAAGTAGAAAGAAATGACCTTTATTTGTTGCATGTCCAAGTAAGCTGCATTAAAATAAGATGAAGACTGTGACATGAGATAACCAAAGATGGTAAATTTAGGCTGACACTTCATCCTTAACTTGAACTATTCAACAAGAAAGTACACAGAAAAAGCAAAGATGTGTCCTTAAATCAGATTCTTTTGGAATATGCCATTGTGCTATATGCTTAATATATTTTCAGGTACTTCTTGAGCTGCCTGCTATAGGAGACAGAATCCCTGGGAAAACAGGAGTGCTGTAAAGAGCAACGCTGGGGATCCGAGTCCCTCAGGACCAGATGCTATAAAGTTAAATCAGAGCAAGAGTCCCTGCCCAGACAACTCCAAAGCTAAATGCCAGAAGGGATACAACAGATGAGTCATTCAGGCAGACGAGGGAGGGATAAGAAGAAAAGGCACTGGCTGAATGGATCTGATAACAAAAAGAATGAAGGTCGAAAGAAAAAGGGTTGTGAGTCTTGACAGGGCAGCTCCTCACAAAGGTGGGGGTTATGGGAAAGCACCAGTGAGCTTGAGGAACAGTCCAAGAGAAACATGAATGTGGGACTTCTATTAGACATCTAGAACAGTCTTTTTGGTGACTGTGGGTTTTTATAGTCTATTAATTTTGAAACTAAGTGTTCTGAGATTAAAATCAAACGAAGCATTTTAAAATATAAAATGCAAAACCATATCAAGTTTGACTTGGGAGACTTGGGGGAAAAAATTCTCACACTGAGAAGTGAGACTGCTCTCCAACCAGGTAGCCAATGTAGACTCTACCCCAAAACTGTTTCCAGTGAAGCTGAAATTGAACATCTGGATAAAGCAGGAAAACCAAGAAAACAAAGGCAAAAATTCAGATTGCAGAGGAGATGGCAAAGTGTTAAATTCTTTGTAGGGTTCATGATGAGGATGGACTTTGAGGGTTTTTAAGGAGGATGAGGCCATGAATTTTGCCATTTGTTATGGGACAAGAACGGTAGTAAGAGAGAGGGCAAGTAGTGGAAGCTGGCAGATCGTGGGTGGAGCAGAGGCAGGAGCTGACACTGTGATCCTGATTGAAAGAGGCTGGGTAGATAGTTCAGTTCAGTTCATTTGGTTCAGCTCAGGCAAATAGGTGCTTTGTTTTGGTTTCCTTGTAATAAGAAAAGAGAATCCTGAGGGAAGCACAGAAAGACGTCACGGTGGGATGATGTGGTCTCAGCGGCCTGGGAGATCTCTCCTGGCAGCAGTGACTTACACAGAGACGAGGAAGGTCAGCTCCCACATGCCAGGGTGACAGGGAAGCTTCTGGCTTATGAAAACAAGAGCTGATCAAAACTTGGGCAGGAATGTCAGAATGGCTGCAAAGGACTTTAATTTGGGAGAGGGAGTCCTAAATTTGAACATCACTAAGGAACTGCAAACCTCAACAGAACAGTGGGATTATCTGCAGCAAACCATTTCAGACAGTGATTTTAGGCAGTGACATTAATAAGAGCAGGAGATGAGCAAGGGACAGAAATTGAAGAGGAAAATAGCTTTTTTTCCATGTTTGTTTATATTTTATTTTTCTTTTCCTTTTTTTCTTCGAAGATATATAAAGGAGCAGATAGGTCAAGGGGTAAACACTTGCAAGATGGGAAAGTCACTAGGGCAAAAAAAGACAGAGTAGGGAAGTGGAGTAAATTTTTCCACCTCTCAGATTGGTGGAAGGAACCTAAATTTGAATTAGCAAATTCCTTCATGTTGTGTTGAAATACAAACAGGAAGACCCAAGTCAGTGTTGTCCCCAAGGAATGGTGAGTCTCAACCTCAGCTATAATTTAAGCACCAGATAATCCATGTGGAAGGGGCATGGTATGGATTCTCCAATCCACAGAAAAACACTTAATGAGAACAATTATGTTGTCATGAGAGCCAGAGTGGAGGTTTCACTGTGCACATTTCACTGCCCACAGCAGCACTTACTAAACCAATACTCCATTCCTCTGTTTCATTTTTTATTGGTGCCTTTCTGATGTATATTTTATTCCTTTTCAAGCAGAAAAGTGTGATAACTGAAACAAACAAAAAAAGCCCCTGCAGCTGATGTTTTTAATCACAGTTTTCTGCAAAGGTTGACCAGTAATCATGAGTTATTTGGGGTTTTCACTATTCTTTATGACTTCTACACAGTGTCACTGATGTCTTACTAACTTAATTCTGCTTGTTTCCTTCCGCAGAATGAGTCCTGACTGAAGAGTCAAATGTTTCTGGTACAAACTCACAAAACTCCTCAGAATTTCCTCCCAGCATCAATAAGAAAAAATAATACTGAATGGTCTTTTAGACTGACTGAGTTTCTTTCCAATCCTATCTTGAACATGGTAGAAATATTCCTATTCTTAGTAGAATTTATTAAAATAATATTGGTAACATTTTACATTTTGACAGTGTAAAATGTTACCACCAGTTTAAAATTATAACTTTAAACCACACCATATCATAGATAAATCCCATTATGAGAATTAACTCATAAAGTTCCATTCAATATATATATATTTTTTTTCCATTTTAACAAGAAAGTTTTAACAATGGGGTTTTTTCCCCATCCATTTAGGCCCAGCTCCAATTTCAAGGTAAGATGCCGGGAAATATTGTGCCACTGTGTAAAAAAATATCAAAACAAAGCAGTAGTTCAGTATGACAAGACAACTTATCACTGCCCAGCTGGGATGCCAAGAGGAAAATCAAAGCAAGCACTGGTGTTTGTAGGCTCCTGCACAACATGACAAATGTACATTGTGATCTCAAGAGAAAGGAAGATGAGCTCAGGAAGAGTGTAATGAGCAGTGCTCTGTCTTTGGGAGTCAGCAGCACCAGGAGCAACTGCGGTTCCAGTAAAGCTCTGCTACCTAAAACATTTTTATATTGAGCTGCTGCTAATCAATAGCCAGAAGAACTCCTGCTCCTGCATATTCCACAGGAAAGACACCACACAAGCCTCCTTGGACAGGTTCATGGCTGGCAGGGCCTTGGAGACCCTTCTGAGAGGAAGGGCAGGGCTGGGATCCATCGTGCCTCCACTGCCGAAGAGAAGCTTCTGCAGGTTCCTGAATAACCACCCCCGATTCCAGGGCAGGGAGGCAAGAGGGGCTTGGTGGGGGCTGGTCCCACCCTAGGGTGACTCCTAAGGGAGCTGCTGAGGGTCTTGGTGCAGGGGTGAGATGTGGTTTCAGGTAAAAAGGGAAGGAGGAATGAATAGGAGAGAGGGACAGGGACCAAGTCCAGGCTGGTGTGGTTCACCTGTGCCCTTCCTGCTGGGCTGTGCTGATGCCCTGAGGTGCCTCTCACATCCTCACAGTGCAAACAAGAGACAGAACTATTCCCTCTAAAAGGTGTGTCTGATACACTCACAGGAAAACACGTACCAAGTTTCTCAGCTGAGCATCAAAAGGGAGGGGTTCCAGTGCTGAGATGACCCCAGGAAGGAGCAGGGGAAGTGGGAAAGGAGGTTGTACCTGGCAAATAGCTGAGTTTTTCATCCCCAGCTAGGCAGCAGGATGACATTAGCTCCTGTGATTGAATGGAGGCCTATGCATAGATATCAATAAATAAATCAAAACCCCTTGCATGAACATGAAAGCTGAGAGTGTTTAATTCAGGCTTGACTGTAACTTTCTTCTCTGCACCAGGACTGGACCACTGTGAGATATAAAGAAGCATTGACTCGATTAGGTTTGAGCTATTTACCATATTAATCATAATCCAGCTCACCTTTCAAAAAGTAAATAACATATTTAAGATTATCAGACTCAGTTTTGAGCAACATTTTTCTTATTAAACAAGCACACAGGACTGGCAAAAATCAATAGGAGAGTTAGAGTAGCCTCCCCGTAGAGGGTGTTTGTTATCTCCCGTAAGTCACTGTAAAAGATGACAAAGCTGCCACATCATGAGGAAAAGTAATTTTACAGGATTCAGGTGGGTTCAAGTTTCCATCTTCTCATGTAATCCAGTGCACCATGTGTTTCCACCAGCTAAATGAACCCGCAAACCCGCCAGACACAGGTGGCCACAGAGCTCAGTGTGCTGATTTCCATTTCCTAGGCCATCTTTCCTTACCTTTCCTCTTTAGCAATAAAAAAAGGAAATCTAATTCTTCACGGGCAGTGAAAGTTGGTGTGATTGGGTAGGTGTGATATCCACCAGCTGCAGGTGGCTGGCTGACCACATCCATATGGGAAGAGGTAGGGATTCTTATTTCAGCTGACAAGAGGAAACTTGAATGATATCCAGCACACTCATCACCCAGGTGACACAGGTCACCTCCCTCACTGTCCCTGTCACCTCAAATAACTGCAAATGGCCATGCAAAGTCAGTGAAATTTCTATCGTTTAGATTAAAATTATTATGTATAAAATTTTTCTGTGCAATTTCCTAAGTATGAAACTTTAAAAATTAATTACTGATGCTAAGATTTTTGGGGATGGGGTATTTTTAAAATTTATTTATTTGTTGTTTGTTAAGGAAGGGGTTTGGTTTCTACCAAAGTGGAAGTTAATCTTAAATTCTTAGTTGGTGTGTAAGAGCTATTATAAATTTGTATTAACATAAGGCATTAAAGCTTGCAGCTATAGTGGGAAGATCAGTTGAAACAAGATGAGGTAAGTAGCCATTCCAGATACATGTTCCTAATGCAGAGGAAAGGTGGTAAAAGCAGAGAAGGATTAATCAAACGGCCTGTGGTTTTAGAGCATCTTTGTTTCAGAGAAAGAACCCTTATATTTGCCTTCCAAATCCTTGTATTTGCCCTCCAGTCAGTAGATTGTTTTTAATGGAAGTTACTGTCCATTGGTGAAAACAAACCTGTATATGTTGAGATGTTAAGGACACTGGGAACAATAAAAATAGCATTAAAAAGTAAATATGTTTGCAGTTGTACCTGTTGCAGTGCCAATCTCAGACATATAAGAATAACACCACTTTTCCTTCTCCTCCACTGCAGCCACTTCATGAGTAGAATAAAACTGTTCCACCAGTGACTTTCAAACTTCGCCGTTCCCTTCTGTTATCCAGATTAATGGGCTATTATTTTCTGTGTTTGTCTTACTACCTTTGTAATTTCTGACTTGAAATGTAGCTCCTGATGATCAATAGGGTTTCTAATATGCACATACTCGCACTATTAGAAGTACTAAGTCATGCACAGGACTCACAGCTGAGAGTTCACTTTGTTAGCTCTGTTCTCCAGGCAGTTTCATAACCTTTACCTGTCCTCTGCATATATTTTGATAACTAGTATTGAGTGACTCTCTAAAGTGAATACTGTAACCTGCACAATGAAATTAATCAATAATACTTGCTATCCTTGATATTACATTCTGGGGATACTTAATTGTACATCTCTGGAGCACAGGGTTGCTTTTACGATGTTTTTATATTAATAGCTGGTTGAATTGGAAAACTATTTTTGTTCCATTTTTAATGATTGAAGAATTTGTCCTCATTTGTTGTAAAAGAGAATGTCACATCCCATGAAAAGTGAATTATTTGCAGGATCTTTCTAATTTTTCTAGGTGTTGGTGCAAATTTCCTGTCAGGCCACTGAAACTGGGATATTTTGCAGTCAGGCTAAGATCATTCTAAGTCAACACCAACTTTTGCTGTCAGGGACACAATATCTGTATGAATGTGTGGTTGATGCACACCACAGGAAGTTTTTCACTGCAAGAAATCACTATTCAGGGGAGTGTGTGGTCACCTAGAAAAGCAATATATGGAGCTGTAACCACAGGAAGGGAGCTGCCTCAAGGTCTTCTGAGAGAAGGAAAGGTCTTGGCATGAAAACATCTGCCATCTGATTAGTCAGAAAATCCCAAAGGAACTACTTGAATACTCCAAAAAGTAAACCTAGATCCAACCATGCATGATTTTTTTTCACAAAGACATAATTCCTGCCTCTTTCTCCTCCACACCTTTTGATTAAGGAAGAGAATAAGTTTTGGTTGTCTCTTTGTAGCTCATTCTGAATTGGCCTACAACCAGCAGATACAGACAATGGCCACTTTTCTGAGGTGTCGTAAATAAAATTTCCACCTTGGGCTAAACTACTGGCTCTGAGTCTCCTCGTGGGAGCTCTGCTCTGGGTGGAGGGATAGTGTCTAGTTCTTCAGCTCAGTATTCAGCCATGATAAGCAAGAAATCCTCCCTTCCATCCCCATATTTTCTCTCTTATCCATCATATAATACTCAACTGCTTCAACAAGCCACGTGCCTTGGCAGTGGGGCCCTTTCACTGCTCAGTCCTGATTCATCTGCGGAGCAGGTCCAATACACAGAGGCAAGAGGTGCATGGATTTGTACAATAAATGGCTGGAAGGAAGAGATTCTTATGAACAGCATCCATTCAGCTGTCACAGAAAATGATAGTTCTAATGATTCCCAAGCTATATGTTATGAGTGTTAACAAAAGCACATAGGTTTCTTTTTTAAGGCCAATAATTGTCATTCTTTTTAGATAAGATGAAAAGGGAGACTCCAAACTTACTTTTGGGTTACAATATGGTTAGATAATTATGCTACATGTGTCTGGGATCATTCTTTGGCACAGGTTTGCCTATATCTGTACTGTGAAACTCTCCCAGACTTGGAAACAGGATGGGCACATCCAAACTGCTTTCTGGGAATCGTCCCGGGTCTGTGCTGATTCCCCAACTGTGTCCAGGATGTATTTGGGAGAGTGCCAGCTGGATGGGGCCAAAATCATAGCAGGAACCATTTAACAGGACAGTCTATCAAGTTGCCATTGCTGGGAATGTTCCCTGGTGCCATTCAATTAACCAGGAGAGATGCGGTCCAAAAGTCTAAACTAATTACCATGAAAAGAGACAGTAATTCAGTGACAGCATTTCATGGCCATATGCTGGTGTCTTTGGGATCTGGAGAGAAAATGAAAACATCTTAAGGAGAGCTTTGCCAAATGAGAGCTCCAAATGACAATTGCAATAGGGAAAAATTATTAGGCATTGTCAAAATGTGAGCACAGTGAAAATCAGCAAGGGAAGAAAAAATGAGCCCATAGGAATGGGTCATGATAAAACTGCCCTTCCCTTGCTTCCAGAGTATTTCAATAGAAAGGAAATATGGTGAAGAACCAAAGAAGCAAAATACTCAATAATTTACAAAGTTGTGCTGTTTCATTAAAAAAAAAATAGTCTTTAAATGCTGTGTTTGCTTTACTGGAGTGAAGAGTTAACCACAGCATGTTCCACAGGGAGAGCTCAAATCAGCTTTCATTTAAACCAGATTTCAAACTCGGGTATCCTTGACACAGTAATGTGAGGAACATTTACAAGAAACAGAAATGCTTTTTCAAGAAGTCTTATCAGGAAGGGTAAATGTGTCACACACATGCTGGGGCCTCGTAAAATTCAAACTTTTCCAGAGAAAATGCAATTGTAAATGATAAACCCCTCTTTGGGTTGAACTGAAAGGGCTGGAAAAATATTTGTGTTTTAGAATTACCAAGTAGTCTTCCCCTGGCATGGATTTAAAAACGGGATAAATGAGATGAAGTAATCTAGTTGCACATGAGAGAAGATTTCACTGTGATACTTCATTTTATTTCTGACCTTAGAACAGTTTTTGTCAGACCTCCAGAGCTAGCAAGTGTCTGGATCATGGGAAGTTACTGCAACAGCAAGGAGATAAACTATTGCAAAGGCCATTTCTTGCACTATGGCTCTGCATGGTATCAGCTACTGGATGTACTTTGAATAAAGACTCCAAAGGTGAATATGGAGGGTAAATTCCCTCCTTGTTTACTGGACCACCAACTGGGTATGACAAATGTCTCTTCCTACTCTTGTTAAATGGAAAATATTTATCTACTGAACACCTCCAACACAGCATGACAGTGAAAAGAGGAACAGAAAACATACACATAGGACACAAAGGTAACTCGGTTGCACCTCAACAAGTTCTCATTTATCTGGAAGAATACGAAATTTGCTTGAAACCATTGCATCTCAGAAATGCCTCACTCCCACTTGTATCTTGTTCTAAGGAGAAGTTGTCATAACGTGATGGATCTATCCTGTTAGCTTTTACCAACATCCATTCACTAAACTGTGGGAGATGGATAAAGGTCAATTGGTGGCTGAGATAATTGAGTTTAATCATGAGCCACCTAAGTGAGGGAAGACATTACCACCTGGCATTACATAGTACATTAAACTGACTCTTCTGTGGCCTGTAAAGGTCATTGTACATTGTATGGCAAAGGTTGTGCTGTGAAAATGCTAACTGATTTTAATACTGGCTGCTGACTTTCCTGTAGAGGGTGTCAAGTGCCTCTTGGGAGTACTTACTGACACTCATTCCCAATTCAATCATCATTGTCACCCCATGCCGGCAAAAACAGATGGATTTTTGAGGTCCAGTCCAGCAAAGTCGGGAAAGGACTAAATGATTGTGTCACTGAATGACTATGCCACCTCTGTCCGACTTGGGTTATATGTTTGCATCCCTCATCCTGAAAGCAAGATAATCCTGTCCTCTTGCCCATGGGATTCAGACATGGAAAAGGCAGGTTATTACCATTCACAGAATGGGTCTGAGCACTCGGTACCAGGTCCACAGGGGTTTAATTGATTAACTCATATTTCAGCTGACTTAACTATGGGTTACACAGATCAATACAGAAAATACATCAACCATCCAGAACAAGGCCTGTGGAGGACTCTGAGGTGATCAGGGCTGGAATGGCCCAGAGGAGAGGCTGAGGGATGGGCAGTGTTCAGCATGGAGAAGAGGTGGCCTTGGGGGACCTTAAAGTAGCTTCCATGGAAAAGTCATCAGGAAGATGGAGCCAGGCTTTTTCAGTGTGGTGGGAGGATATCAGAGAGTCTCACATTGAATAGAAGAAGGTTTTTTTCCCTATGAGGATTGCGAGGGAGTGGAGCAGATTGCCCAGGTACATTGTGCCTTCTCATCTTTAGAGCTTTTCCAGACCCAAACAGATCAAACTGAGCAGTGTTCATAGGATCCCAACCATGTTTTGAGAAGGAAGTTTCAACAGAGGTCTCCTGGGGTCCCATTTAACCTGAACATCTGCTGACCCCATGAAATGGGCACATTGGTGCTGGATACTCCACTTGTGTGAGCCTTCCTGGAGAATGGACAGGTGGGAATATCCATCCTTCTCCACATTCAGCACACATAGTAACCAGTGTGAGTCAGATGTTGCTTCCAGCTTCAAACACCTCTGAAGGGGGTTATTAGATGGTGATATTTTGCCTTCTGAAAAGAAGACAGATGATATTTTTGTCTGGCATTTGCATACATGTTCAGTAGCCTGCGCGTTATCCTCATCTTCAGAGGCGAGAAATGCATTTGAATTGTACACACTTAGGAAATGAATGCAAAGTTCAAACCTTCCTGGTGCCTGTCAGTTAGAGTCAGATGGATTTCTAGGAAATCCTGAAAGAAAGAGAAGTATAAGACTTGCAAAGATGTGGCTGGGAGGGCTGTGGTGTGACAGATTGCCTGGCTCACAATGGTGGGCTCAATGACAAAGAGAATCCCTGGAAAGGCATTGGCAAATTTCTGTGTCCATAATTCCCTCAGTTCTAAAATGAATTCTGGAAGGCTGATCATCAGTTGTATTAGCCACAATCTGTGACAGCAGGGAGACAAAAGTTCATGAAAGCACTTTAGCAAAAAAACAAAACATAGAGACCAACCAATAAAATCCAACCAACCAAAAAACCAGTCCCCCAAGAAACACCTCACTACAAAAAGCAAAACTTCCCTATTTCAGAACTGTATATTTCTAGAAGAAAATACCTCCAGAACCTCTTTAAATGGGACTTTCAGTAGTTTAGGCAACATTATTGTTTATGTAGAACTTGTCCCAGCTTTGCACAAATGCCCAAAATTAGAAAAAAAGAAAAAAAAAACAGGCAACAAAAAGGAGATGAAAAAGCACTACCAGGGCTTAAATGGAACAGGTGAAAACAAAATTAATTCCCAGTGTGATCCTAGCTCCTTTTTGTCAGATTTAAAGAATTTCATCCAATTTCCCCATTAATCAGCTGATAAAGCAGACCCACATTCTGACATGAAGCATAAGATAATGTCAACCTTATTTGCAAACTGCTACATTACGGTGACAGCCTAATGTTTATTACTGTCAAATTACTGTCATTTTATTAAAAGGACCAAAAGCTCTGGCTTTGCTAAGCACAGCTCCCAGTCCCACCAGAGCAAGGGAGCTGCTCCCTCTTCCCCTGTGCTGTTCCCTGTGATGGAGCACAGCATTTGCATCCATCTGCACAGGCAGCTCTGTGAGCCTGCCGGATAATGAACAGGGCAGGGAATTTTACATTCCAAGACATCTTTTAATCTGAATATTACCCTTTGGGTTTCGATAGTTTTGTGTTGGGGGGTTTTGACTGGTTTGTTGTTGTTTGGTTTTTTTCCCCCGAAGCCTTCCTGTGTATTATCCCAACAGTGTATTCTCCTAATAGCCATTCTCCCTGTGGTGTTCGTGTTGTTGGGGACAGATTCCACTTGTCTTCCTCAGACTTTCTCTGCTGTGTAAGTTTTGGCACTTGTGAAGTGACAAGCTATGAAATTTTAGAAAAGATATCACTGTGCCACCTGCTAGACTTGCATCTCCTGGTCAAACAGAATGCAATATTCTCATCACCTATGCTTTTCTAGTGTAAAATAAAAATACTTGGTAGCACGTCTGGGCTAATTCACTCCATAGGATTGCATGTAAATACCCTAACATTTATTTTGGCATTGTTAACAAGAGCTGGAAGCTGGAGACAACAAAATTCAACCTTAAAATCAGTGATGATTCCCTAGAAATAATATTGTTAAGAGCTGACACAAGCACAATACACAAGGAAAGGAAGGGCAGGCAATGTCTTCTGTGGCCTTTTAAACAAGGTTTGAGATCCTTTTATCCAACTTTGGAAAGAATTGTTGAATTTGCATTTTTTGAGGGGGAAAGGACATTTGAGCTTATTCTGCTGAATGAATACAAGCACCAGCAGCAGGACTGGGATTCCTTGCACTGCACTCAATGCCATCATAGCACAGTCATTTAGCTAAGGCTTAATAATTTCTTGCAGTACAACTTAATGTTATCAGATTATCACTTATAATTTCCATACGGATTTCATTACATACATAAAATATGAAGAAAAAGGGCATCAGATTTAGATATTCCATGCTCCACTTGGTGTGGTCCTTGCTCCCAGTGTTGGCTTCTTACAGTTGGTAATGAGCAAAATGCAATTACTGTTGGTTCAAATGGGAGTTAGAATGACCCCTTAAACTTTTGTTACAAAGAAAATAAATGTAGGATATGTCTCTCTGTACATAGGTGGACACACTGCAGAAATACACATTTAATAACATGTCCCATAGCAACACAATACGAGAGGTGGGAAATGGGATGGAAGAGCTGAGGGTTGGCAATTGGCTTTGGTTGTCACTGTTAAATTTTCCCAGCTAAAATTCTCTCACCCTAACACAAAGTCAGTGTCCAAACCACGCACCATTGACCTTTGGCAGATGATTTCCAGATATGAAACTGAGGTTTGTGATATCAACCACTGCAAACCAGAACCAAAAGAAAATTTTTTAGATGCCTGCACAAGAAACTCACAGCTCCTTTCACCACTTCTTACAGCGTGCTCAGCTCTTTTGCCCAGAGAAGCTGTGGATGCCCCATCACTGGAAGTGTCCAAGGCCAGGCTGGATGGGGCTTCGAGCACCTTGGTGTAGGTGAAGGTGTCCCTGCCCATGGCAGGGGGGTTGGAATGAGATGGTCCTCAAGGTACTTTCCAATCCAAACCATTTCATGATTCTATGATTTAGAGAATCTCATGCAAAACTTAATGGCTTTTAATTAACCTATTTAAATTTATGTGTTTGTTTCATTTGGATTCATTATCTGATGTCCACCATTTAGGGAAGTGCTCCAACTCATCGTCCAAGCCAGTGGTGGCCATGACTTGTCCTGTTCATGGGACACAGACATTCTATCACGTCAAACACCTATTCGACATTGTGGAAATTCTATCAACCCTCTACTTTTAAAATGTAAGGATGCCAAAACAAGGCAGGCTATGGAGCTTGCACAGTGGGAAAGTGAATTTCATACACACACAGAGAACTTTCATGTGAAGACTCTATTTTCAGGTGAGCTGTACACAAAGACCAGTCCTGAGGGTCTGGAAAAATTAGCATCCTTGAATTTTGCAGGAGCCATTTCTAAGCTTGGCTTGGCTAATACTGAAAACCAGCAACAGCTCATGACTAGGCTTTTCTCTGTGACAGGAAGAAGCTTGCATACCACACTTGGCTAATCTGAACGAGCTGCATCAGGGTCACTTCATGGTCCCCAGTCTGTGTTATGTGAATTGCCAAGATGATACATCTTCCTTCTTGAAAAAAAAAAAGAGATACTTGGTGTATGGATGTGTTTTGTGGGTTTGTTTTTTTTTTAACATATTATTTGCATAATAGATTGTTTACTTATTATCTAATTTTACCAAAACACTTATGTCAGGTCTTCTGGTATAAACGGAGGAAGTCAGCTGAAAAACTACAGTAGGAAAAAACACAAACTCAAATTAAATATAACTCATCCCAAGAACAGGCAGAAGGAGCACATCTGGTAGGATCTTAAGGCTATTTTTTTTTTCAGTTTCAAATACAAATGACCTCTAGTACACTGATATTTAATTGCAAACATTTAGTCTGATTTAGTAAGCCTGCAAGTCTGTTTCTTCTAGAAGAGATTAGTAAAGTATTTTTTCTGGGTGGGGGGAGGTGAAAAGAAATAGTCATATGCAAGGAAATAATAATTTAAGGATGCATCCCTACCAATATCCAAACAGTGGATCTTAAATCTGCAGATGTCTGAAAAAGATTTTAAAGTCAAATAAGGTAGAAGATTAGGAGCTCTTTACTCCCAGGGAATTTCACATGCTTGAAGAACAGCAATTGCTTTGTCTTGTGCTGAAATGTTGCTCTCTCTGGGGTAAAGAGAAGCAGCTGTGTAATAACACGTAGTGATGCCACACAGGAACTTGACAGGAAAGGAAAAATTGCACGTGAAAGCACAGCAGCACCAGGAACTTCTCTCGACAAACTGTGTAGTCATTACCCTTTCAGATTATCGGGACAGAGATGGAAATTAGGCTTCCTGTAGCAGAGGGCCTTTAAACACTCCTCTGTGGCAAAGCCTGAAGTCTGATATCTTATTCGAAGCCTGGCAACCACCACCTCACAGGGCCCTTTGCTCTGCTGCTGCTGCGAGTGCTGCTCTGGTGTCTCAACAGCAGATACAAGTTCATTCATGAGCAATCTCTGGTTACGGACAGAGTTTGCTGGTGCAAATAACTTTGGCCACTTTCAAAAAGTGGGTGGGTAAAAAAAAAGGAGAAGTAAAATAGAAAAAAATGAGAAAAACCCCCCCTGAAAACAGGAAAGGCAGCAATCCAAATATGAATCAAAAGCTGTACCACCTACTGAGTCAACGGGAAACTGAAATGAGATAATAAATACCTGGCTCTGGATGAATATTAGAAGCTCATCAATATGGTTTACTTGCTCCTTAAAAGGGGAAGTGCAGGGTGAAAATTAACACCGTTGCTGGAAATCTAAGACACAAATGAGCTTCACCAGAGGCATAGGAGGTAGGGATGGATTTGCCCATAAAGAAATTTTGCTACATCTAATGAAAGCATTGGTAAATGTAAGAGACACCTAAAGAAGGAGCACTGAAGAAGCTCTTGTGGGGCTCACAAATCACTGCTCTAACCAGGAGAAGAGTTGATCTGATGGCACTTTCCTTCTGTCACCAGAGCCCTCTGTTTTGCACAAACAGGTATTTCCTGACCTGCCTGGGTGGCAGGAGAGTGGCACTTTGTCACTGGTCAGCCCTGGTCAGGAGAGTGACAATCAGCAGATCATAAAGGTTGGGAAAGACTTCCAAGGCCATCAAGTCCAAGCCAGCACTGCCAGGTCCAGCACTAGACCATGTCCCTAAACACCACATCTACACATTTTCTGATCATTTCAAGGGACAGTGATTCCACCACTCCCCTGGGCAGTCTGTTCCAATACTTGACCACCAGCGAAGGAAATTTTCCTAATATCCACTTGAGTTTTAAGTGAAGGATGCAGACACAGCTGAACAGATGCTGCCAAGTCCCACTGGGGGCCTGATCTATGACACCCACAAACCCCCACCATTTCCTACAATTTGTGAGCCAGATCTGCTCCTCTCTGAGTACAAATTCACTGTATATGGAACCAGGGTCCATCAGCTCTAAATACTGAGGCATTCAAATCATCCCTCTGGAGCTCTGTGTGGCAAACAATGCTTATCTATCTCAGTCAACACTGTGATGGTAATTGCTGAGTGACCTCTCCCTATCCACACCTCCTCCCACAAACGAGCTTTTCATTATATTTTCTCCCCCTGCCCAATTAAGAGAGGGACTGATAACGCAGCTGGGTGAGCACCTGGTGGCCAGCCAAGGCCAACCCACCCCAGTCATCTCCCCATATTTCACTCGACCCATGAGCTTAAGAGATGCACTTTTTAAAAAAAATATATATGGAACCATAGCAGCCCTGATGTGCAAATATGACCCTAATGACAAAATTTTGAACTCTATTCACTTAAAGACCAGTGACTTGTACTTGGGTGAGCAGCTGTCTAAATCAAAGCTGTAAATCTTTCAAGGCTTGCTCCATTCTAACCAAATGTATTATGGCCAGAGACTTAAAATTCTGATTGTTCTTTGGAAGATAACAATAGATCATGAGGCATGTCCTAAACTATACTTTTTAAATTTTAGGTTTTTTAAATTTTAATGCCTCTTACATGGAGCTAATAGGAAAAAGACATTCACAGATGCACGGACTAATGCAGAGATGAGTTCTGCTCACTAGACCTGAAATACTCAGAAAGTGCTGAGAAGAAAATAAATAATAAATTGCACTGTGCTAGGTTTTCTGATGCTTTAAAACAGAGAAGCTCCTTGAAAAATAAATGCTTGCATACTATTGAAAATTTTGCCTGTTCTCTAGATGTACCTGCAGTAGAACAAAAGATCTGCAGGGATAATTAATCAGTAGCACCGTTCCTCAAGCACCACCTGATTAACAGCATTTCCACTTACGCAGTCCTTCACTGGAATTAGCAGAAGAGCGTTTCAGCAGTGAAGGACAATAAGAGGTCTGGTGGTGGAGTAGAATAAGGAAGTCAGTTCTTTCCTGCTGACATATGCTGATCATTGTGAACTTATTTCTAATCAGCTTACAGTCTCTGTGTGCGCAGCACAGAACACAGAGGAGGGAGCACAGACTTCCTATTTAGCGTGTTTATTCATTTTTAAATCCTATAGTAATTCTATTACTCTCTTAAGAACTGCAATTATTTCAAAAGGCATTCACGTGAGTCAGTAAGGAGGTGTGAGATAACCTGAGGCAACCAAAGGAGGTTCCTGGCCTGGGAGCAGAGTGCCTGATGTTTCTCAGGGTAACCAAATCACACCTGGCACACTGCTCTTCCCTCTTTCTTCCCTCTGTCTACCAGAGCTGGCTATAAAGGAGCCTGGAACAGCTACAAGGCCAGGCTTAGGGTCACATTATCTGGGTCCAACACACCTGAAACACCTAAACCTCAACACACACTGATGCTGTGCAGATGCTTCAAGACTGTTGAACAAAACTTGTAATTGTCCTGGGGTCTGTTGGCTGCGAGAGGAATAAAGACATGCAAACATCGTTCTTTTACCCTGATGGACTTGAGAAGAAAAAGTAACAGCAAGAAAGCATGCAGAGTATTTTTAACCTCCTTCTTATGCTTTTTTTTTTTTTTTACAGAAGGGGAAGAAGGAAGGACCTGTATGGGTTTAGGTTCCTCTCAACTACCTTCCTTTGGGTGTTGGGTAAATGCTGACTAGTATGCTGTCCTGAAAGAAAGTCATCCTTTAAAAATACACATTTTTTAAAAAGAAATTTTGAAATAACTTATTTTAAAATAAATAGTAACTCTGTTCCCAGTACATGTTTTTCTGCAAACCTATGTGTTTCTGGGAAAATTTCAGTTTCCGAGGAATATTTCACCAATGCTGAACTTTAGGCTTGCTTTGGCTCTTTCTCTGTATAGTGCAAAATTATCTACCTGCATCACCACTCCCTTAACAGAACGGTGTTTTAAAGTTAGTGAATTCTTTAAATGCTATAAGCCACAGAGGTACAAAGTCTTAGATTTTCATTAGCAGAAGTGCTGCATATTTTCTGTTTCCTAGTTAAAAGATTTGCTGCACATATTCCAAAGGATAAGATAATGTTATTTAAACAGCTCTGGATAACTGGGTAAGTACACTGGAGGTTTTTACTTTCCTTCTGTGTAACATGTAATGGTTATTAGTAGGGGCTGGATACTAATATTTCAAACACAAGACAGAGAGGAAAACTTCACATTGTTCTAAGTATTTATGCACAGAAATTCATCTGCTTTTTCCAGTACATAGGCTTTCTTTCAGAATTTAAAGCTTTCTCTTAAGCAGCAACTAACATTTATAACATAACCATAAATTCACAGAATCATTGAATATCCAGAGTTGGAAGTACTCACAAGGATTATCAAAGTCCAGCTCCTGTCCCTGTACAGGACAGCCCGAGAATACAGATTCACAGAACATCCTGAATTGGAAGGGACATTCCCTCTTTTACAAGCTCTCTCACCCAATATTCTACCTAATCCTGAGATTTTAGATGCTTACAAACAAAAGTGTGTGGCTGTGTTTAACAGAAGGCTCTGGAAACAAACACTGAGCGTGAAAACCTCCTGATCAATGCATATGCTAAGAAGGCTGTTAGAGAAATATTTGGAGCAGAAGTCATCAAAAAAGAGTCTGCCTTTCTTTGTTCCTTGTTGCTGTTTTAAAGATATCAATAAAGGAGGTTTTGGAACAGAAATATGAGTGGGATTCATCATGCTTTACTTCAGACATCTAAGGTTTAAACATCCAAATAAGTTTAATCGCCCACACGAGTCAAGGGGGAGGAGCCAGGTGCTTTCAGGGATGAGTCAGTCCCCTGAGCTCAATGCATTTCTCTCAAAAAAGTTGATTTATCCTTTGAACTCGTTTCTCTTGGTTGATGATAAGGGGAGCCTGGGCAAGGGCACACAGTCAAGAGTTTACATGTCAGAACCAAAAAAATCCAGCCTGTTTCTTTAACAAAATTTAGAGCCTTCTGTTAATTTTAAAAAGTAGATGGTGTTTTTCAAAAAGTGCAATTTGTGAGGTAACCACAGCAATGCCCAAAATTTCTAGATGCAGCTTGCATGAGGAACAAGAGTTGTATTATGTCAGCACCAGTAAATACCAACTCATATCCCTTCCAGTTTGTAAAGTCAGAAGGATGTGCAACACATAAATAAGATACAGAGAAATGGAGAACTCATCCCTGTTAGAAAAGGAATTTCAATCATTTTAACTCTCACATATTACTAGTCTGAAAATCAGTTTAAAAAAGTAACAGTGACGATTATTGTACAACAATCATTGATCCATGACTTTCAAGCTCAGACACAGTTATTGGATCATTTAATCTAGCTGCTATATATGAAAACCAAGAGAAGCCCATTCTTTTGTATGTAGCTTGCTGCTGTGGTTAATCACTCTCATTTGAGCCTAATTTCTCATTTAAGACTGCAGGGTTTTTACTCAGCATTAGTTCTTACTTTTTTTCACTACTAGATTAGAGTCATTTAGTACTTGTTATTTTCTCCCTGTGTGAGCAATTATAAACCATAATCAAGCTTTTTAAGTCTCTCACAGTAAGATATCATCTTCTGTCCTTTGAATTATTCTTCTGAAGGGCCCTTACCAAAAACGTTAAATTATGTACACATGCATATAAATATTATTCAGTACACAAAGTGACCTTTCAAAGGAATATTGATTGTGGCATTTACGAAAGTTATATGCATTTTGTCTTTGAAGTATTTCACGAAAAATTAGTGCTGCAGTTCCTACTATGTGAGGAATTTCAATGTCAGACCAGTTACATACATACGTAAAAAAATAAAAAAGTCAGTTATCATAGACCACAACTGTGACCTGTGTTTATCTTGCCCCTCTGGACAAGGACACAT
The DNA here is from genome assembly GCA_036785705.1 of Acanthornis magna. NCBI lineage: Eukaryota > Metazoa > Chordata > Aves > Passeriformes > Acanthizidae > Acanthornis > Acanthornis magna. The sequence continues at coordinate 9,301,551 of JAWUZG010000119.1, read as the reverse complement.
CACTTCCTGAGATCAAATACACCTAAACTGAGAGTGAACTCCAGGGAAAAATGGCTGGAATAATCTAGACGAAAAACAACCAACCAAGCAAAAAAGACATTTTAAAGACTAGCAGCTATTGCATGGCTTCCCAAGCTAGCTGAGGGAAGATATGCTCTGGAGCATGGAGGTTTTTTTCTTCTATTCCAGAATTTTAAATCCAAAATGCCTTTTAGTATTTAGCCTGCTTTTTAACAACCACTCTTCCCCACTCCTCCAGTTTTCTGTTGTGTAATATGCTTATATTGTTTTTTACATTTTCATTTCCTCAAGCCTGTAATTAGGGTAATAACAGAAATGCATTTCATGGTCACCACCACCAAACATACCACAAAACTTTACCACAATCCCTTATGCATTCATCCCACAGTTCTTTCAGGAGAACTGCCTGAGGATCACCTCTGCTTTTGTGGCTTATTAATTCTGTCAGTCTTACAGGGACCCTATTTTTGATGTGAAAAAAAAATGTAGTGCAAAGTGAATAAAGAAAAAAATCATACACATTTCTTTTATTAGTAAGCTGTATGAGAAAATCATCATTGGAATACTTTAAACATCTAAGGGAATTTTCTATTCAAACCATTTCAAGTTAGAGCCTGAAGTGCTATAAAAAAGTGAAACTCTGAGCATGGTATATGCTCTAATTTTGAGTTTTGAAAGCAAGTTTGTGCAGTCTTATTAGCTACTTATAATTGAGATTGGCTCAGTTGGTCAGAGTGCGGTGCTGATAACACCAAGGTTGTGGGTTCAACCCACAATTAAGAGTTGAATTTGATAATCTTTGTGGGTTCCTTCCAACTCAGAATATTCTATGGATCTATAAACTTCTACTAAACAGATTAAGGTCAATTTTCCCATGTGGATAATTCTGATAAACAACATTAGTCAGATGATTTCCAATATGCATGCAGGCAGAAGTCTATATAGTCTTCACATTTGATTTCAAATTGTAATTAACTATCCTGAAAGGTCTATCGAATTTTCTAAATAGTAAATATTTATATTGTAACATAAACATTGCAAAATGATTTAGTAAAAGCCCAGAGTCCATGAATGCAGCTTTAGCAGTGTAATCCTGTAGCAGTCTCACTATCTGAAGCAACAGAATCTTCATCTATGGGTTTTTGAACTGGTAATTGTGGTTAATTCTGAGATGGAGTCTACATATTTTCTTTCAGTAAGGAAGACAACAAACAGCTACGCCCACACTAAGGAACTCAAACTCTTGGTAGAAGAATGAGAAAAACAAGGCAAGTATTCAAATGAATAAAAAGTGTTCATCCTCCTGAGATGTTTAGGACATCAGGATCTTTCACAAGCAGATCAACAGCAAGAGCACAAGTTACCACTGATTCTTTTGCCACTGATAACAACAAATCTGAGTTCTTGGGTTCCTGCTTGAGTAAACATTTGGAACAGTTCACTAGGTTTTGTCCAAGGGAGAAAAAAAATCACTCTGTGGAGGTGAGTAAAAAACCCCAAAACTTCCCATTAACTTAACAAAGGGGCCAGAATTTCACTTCTGGTGAAACCTTTTTTTTCTATTCTAAATTTCAATAAGAGCATAAAGATAAAACCATGTAAGCAGTTTCATGCCGAATGGTTCTAAGCATAAAGAATGGGTTTAGTGTTTAGTCTTGCAAAAGCAGAAACTATAATCCAAGGACTGATTTTTGATTTTTCTCTTGGTAGTAAAATCAAAATCTTGTTTTGTCAGGAATTCTGGCTCAGTGGCTTTCTATCTTGAAAGAGCAGTAGTTACTTTGATTACTGGATATATAGATTCCTGATAAATTCTGCCATAAATCTTTATTAAATATAAATTATTTTAATTTCATATTTTTCAAGTACATCTTTGACCAAAAAGTGAAAGTGTCCATTAAGTCTATTTCCTAATTTGCTATTTTTAGGAGTGTCAACATCTCATACTTTTTTAATGCTTTCCCAGTGATGGGAAAAAAGACCTAAAAAAGAACTATGCAGCAAAGCAGCTTTATTTCAGCCCTTGGCTACTGCTTAAACATCTTTAAAATCCAAGTTTGCCAGAGATGTTCCCTTGACTTGCAATCATGTAGAAAGCCTGCCTGAAGACAAGGGTCAATGCACAATGAGGTATTTGAGGCTGCACAAACATTTATCTTCACAGTATCTGCTTTAATACTAAATACCTTCAATAATTTCCATTACCAAAGGGGTTTTTCTCCCCATTAAACAAATGCAGCTGTCTTGGACAAAACTGCTGAGCTCGTGAAAGTAATTTTCAGCCCCTTCATCCAATTAGTTTTTTTCATAAAGTTAAAAAGTCAAAGATATTTGGATGCTTGGTGCGCATTTATTTCACTGCCAGCAGTACTGCTGTTCTTGGACATTGGTAACCTAGAAATTCTACTACAAATCTGGCCTTATAGCACACATTTTTGAACTTGCTACAAAAATCCAATTATAATGCTAAAATAGTTTTTCGAAGATTGCAAAATTTTGTTTGGTGAAATGGGAGCAGAACCACTCAAGACCAGCTTTGATTCTATTTACCATGCTTCATTATAGATATATTTTAACTTTGCATTTTGGTTTTTTAAATTTTCAATTCCTTCACTCTCAGGATGAAGTTCCAACTTGAAACGTATGCTCTGTGACATTGCTTGGAAAGATGTATGACCTCAAAGTATGTTCTATGACTCTGACTTAGAACATTTTTCGTACATTTATGATGCACCTCAACGTGGGGTCATCCCGAAAGAGCAAAGACACAGCTGGAATAGCTGTGATGCAGACTGGACAACTCATTTGAATCAGCAGGCTCGGGTCCTTGCTCAGAATCTTTTAATTAAATTGATGTCACCTAGAACTGGCACCTGGGAACAGATCAGGCCTGTCCCACAGTGTAACAGCACTGAGGCAGCACAGGCATGCACATGTGCTCTTGAAATTAATGAAAAATGAGACCCAGATTTCACTCAATCACAAGAACTTAAACTTTTTACCTAGTGATGATAAAACCCAGCAGAAATGGAGCCACAGAACCAGAGAATGGTTTGGGTGGGAAGGGCCTGAAGTCCAGTCAGTCCTTAAACTCTTAGTGAAACAAATCAAAATACTTTTAACACCAACACCTCGATATACACAGGCAGCCCACTTTGACAGGACCTCAGTGGTTCCTGTTGGGCCACTCAGCAATCAGACAAGACCCCAGGAAAATCACATTTGCTAGACAGCTTTGATAGTCACAGATGAAGTCATACTAGCAAAACATTTCAGTATTGCCATTAAGCAGCTCTGTTGTTCACGACTCCAGAGTGGAAGGTGATACTTCACTCCTTGAACAGTTCATAGCACTCCTCAAATGAGCTTGTGGTGGTAATCCTGATGTCCAAATTACAGAAAGTGAAATTGCATTCTGCTTATCTAAACTCCCCATACATTACCTATAGACAGTTTTTATACTTGGCCTGCATTTAAAATGTCAGGTGCTGTTCCACATCAGAGGCTCCTGCCTGTCAGTCTGAAGGAATCATTATTGGACATCTCTTGTGCTTATTCAAAGCTGTGGCTTGGTGTTTTGTTTTTTGGGGTTTTTTGTTTGTTTGCTTGTTTTTGTATTTTTTTTTTTAATTTTGCTTTCACTTATTTAAATAATTACTATTGCTGGCTGTAGAAAACATTTTAGAAATGCAGTTTTAGCACAGTGAGAAATGATGGCAGGGAAAAACCTCTCCAGATTGTGAGACTGACTGATAAAATCAGTTCAAATATTCAGACGTTAAAAATAAAGACTTTTTTATGGTTAGATTTTAAATCTACTAAAAATTGTCTTCCTAAGATAATTTGATCAACATCACAGTTAACAGGAAATCTTAATTTTATCCGCATCCCCACAATTTCAAAGCCATTTTTCAGCAGTCACTATATGGAATTAGAAGTTAGAGAAACCTGTTGAAGAGGCAGCATTTTGGTGTGAAACTATCAATTGATATTGTTTATTTTCAAAATAGCAACAACACAGAACCAAATTATGCTTTTGTTGGAAATAATCTGAGATTCAGTGAAGAAAAATGCATCTGATGGAACCATAACTGAGGAATGGGACACATATGCTTCACAAGCAGTATTTATGAAAAAGAACACAAGAAAATAAATTATCAGAACTTTATTTCTGTTACAAATTATCACAATCACAATTAATATAAAACAGAAAGCACTGAGGAAACATGACTGTTGGATACAAGATTTATCAAGGTGTAAAAGCCTCATCCAAGACTCTACTACTAGAAAACCTGTGACTGTGTATTAAAGATTTCTATGCATCAAACACCAAGTGAAAGAGAATAAGCAGCATACTATAATTGACAGGGATTAAACACCTTCATGTTATACAAGTTTTTGAAGGAAATGGAAGTTGGAGCTTATTTCTACCCAAGAGTCTTGTTTTGATCAGACTTCTTTACAATTAGCTATTTAGAAAAGCTTCAGCAGAAAACACCACTCTTCATTTTAACTTATCCATGTTGTTCATACATTACAAGCTATTTCCAAAAGCATTTCAATTCTAGTCATGAGACTTCACACACTCTCTTACACTTGCTGCATAAGGCTAAAAGGAGTCACTAAAGAACGGGAGGTTGCGTTATTGCTTTGTAACAGGAACTTAGATGGAAATTCTTTATTGAGCTCCAAACAAAACATTTTTACATCACTATACAATTAAGAGTTTCAGTATAGAATTATTTTAAAAAGTGTATGCTGTTATACACTTTAAGGCTTTCATACAAGAAGTGCTGAGCAGGATTTTCATACTCCGTCTTGTCGGTGTCTGAGCACACGGCTAAAGTACAATGCTCTAAGCAGTCCATAATTAACATGGCAGAAGTTCCTGAAAAAGAGAAAAATACAATTCATTTGTACATATCTTGAGACTAGAGACCATGGATTCTCTGAAGACTGTCAGATTGTAAGTAGGGGAATCAGACAATTATGCATATAACAAAAGTTTGAAGATTTAGGTAACCATTGCAGAAACTGCTGTCATTGAAATTCAGTGCAAATGTTATAAAAAGATTCAATAAAGGCAAATTATTGATATGATTAATTATGACCATTAACATTACTTGTTTGACCAGTAACATACAGTAACAGACCAATGTCAGAGTACAAAACTCTACTGGAACAAAAAAATACTTTTAAGTTTGTTTGGTAGAAAGGCTGCCTTTCTACATTTGTTTTTTAATTTAGAGACCTTTTTAGATTATTTTTCCCTCTAATTAATCTAATGGATTTAATTTAAGAGACTACTCCTAGAAAAAGAACATCCACAAGAGAAATGTAAGAGCAGAACAATGCTAGTGCATGTTATTTGACGAAATGTCAAGAGAAGTTTCGCACTGCAAAAACATAGTTTTGAAAAATATCCAATATCAGTTGTTTGAACTGATGCAGTTTATTGTGCACACATAGGATGTGAGAATTCACACAAAAGTTTTTTTTAAGAGGCATGAAAATACATTTTCTTAGGAAAAATAAGATGTATCAATGTAGAGCATTGGAAAAAGAAGACTTAATTCATATGGTAATCATTCAGTAGCGCACTTAAAGAGCCTCTGCTATCAGGGAGACACATTTTTCCTCCCCAAAGGGAGCCTAAAACAATTTAGGGCTCTCTAGGACTTCAGGGCAGAGCAGCAGAGAAGTTGCACAAATCACATATTCATCCTCCATAGTGGAGGCACCAAGAAAATATGGCATTAAATGTAAGAGAGTTGGATAAACATTACAGAACAGTGAACCCACTTCAGATTCACTTACTTATCTACTAACCACCCTTGCTCCTAGATATTTTAGTTTCAACCCTTCCAGTTTCATTCTGTCTATTTAATATGATATGTGGTATTTGCAGATGAACACTTCCTATGCAATTCATCATATTACGTGATTTAAGATGTGAACAGAAGGAGAGATTTGGCCAATTGTTGTAAATATTTTTAAAAGATATTTATATATTCAGTTTTGCCATAGCAATTCTAGCAGCTGGTATTAAATCATTGCCCTCTGAGCCCCAAAGGGAAGAAATCTTCTTTAAGCTCTCCTACCCTTAAAGAATCCTTTGATTTAAGCCCTTAAAATACTCAAAATTGTTCTAAAGCCATTTTGTATGTACAAAAGGCTCCTTTAGCCTGTGACAGCAGCCTCTTAAATTTACTGCAGTACACAGAGGCAGTGAAACTTATGCAATATTTCACAATATAGAGCTCTATTTATCTGAGCCTTGTCAACTGAAGGCACTGAGATCATGAGGTTAGCAGGAAGAATTACCATTCCAAGTAGGAAAAAAAAAAATCTGCTTTATTTAAAATATACACCATCTGAGCATAAACACAGTTAAATTATTTCTTACTTTATATATTGAATTGACCAGAAGCAGTAGAGCCAGCTATTCTTCAGCTAATGTTTCTTAATGGATTTGTTCTCCTTTCATTAATGCCAGAAATCAGTCTGCTACTTGTGCAGAAACGCTTGACTTTGAAAATCAAGTCTACAAAATGTATTTTTCAAATTTTAGACGTGTTTGTTGACCACACTGGAGTTTTATATTCCCATCTGAAAACTACTAGCATTAAATTACATTCAGTTTTTTCAGCTTCCTCTGTCCAATGAAATATCTAATGGGTTGAGATGCTCTCAAAGCTACGTACACCTTTCAATAAACTGCCAGAGGAGTGTCCAGACACTGTGACAGCTTAATGACCTGATTAATGTGAGTTGAAAAGTATTGCTTTTCCTACCAGAATTGAACACAGGCAGAGACACCTAAATTAAAGCTTTGTGCAGAATTAAGGACCTGATCAAAAGTTCCATTATTTATCTAATAATTTCACAGATGAGCAAAGATACCTACCAAAGCATCAGAAGATTAGGGTTTTTGTTCTCTTGGCTGTCCAAGGAGGTGAGTTTCCTGACAAGAGAGAAAAAAAAAAAAGATAATTTTACTAAGTTTCAAAGAATTTCAAATAAAAACTAAAGAAAACATAAATCAAACTATAATTAATAGAAACAATGCTTAACAAAGCTTTAGATAACATTTGCAATGTTTAAGTTACTTGAATTTATGGAAAAATAATATATTACAAACTATTGGTTATGAGGTTTTACAGTTGTTTAATAGGGAATAGTTTGTCCAAATTTAACTAGCTAAGCTAAGGCTTTTTAGATGACTAATACAAATTAAACGTTTTAAAATGAGAATTTAGGTGTCCTCACAAGTCTTTCCTACATTCTAAAATGAAACTTTCTAAGTTGTAGCCTCCCTGTTTTTATTGGTTATATTAAGATAACTTAAGTGAGATTAAAATCTTATTTGATTTATTTACCTTTGCAAATGAAGACCGTTTTAAGGGTTACACATCCTCTGCCTCTGACGAAAGCGACCTCAATTAGTCAAGTCAGAAAGTCTTTAAAAGCTTTGTGTTTATTGCTTCCAGCACGGAGCGAGGTGGTCATTAAGGTACCAAAATTCTCATAAAAATTCCAAAGTTGCACTAGTGAAAAAATGCTCAACAAGGTGAAAACTAGTCACATCTTTTTCCAGAAAATTCATTAGCTATTTTAAACCATTTTTTTAACAAAAAGTATTTTGATTTAAAGTGGCACTCAAGCAGATTCATACCATTTGGATATTTTAAACAGCATTTATATCTACTGTGAGTATATAGAGAGATACATTTAGGTTTAAACCATTTTGTTTTAAAAGAAGTTGCACAATGTTTAATATGAGCCTTTTATGCTGATCACTGTTAAACATTTCTCCCTGTTTACTACTATTTATGAAGTTTTATTATAAGATAAAGCATAAAATTAATCTCACACACACTGATTTTCTTTCAAAAGTTTATTTAGTATCAAGCAAGGGTAAAACTTTGCTTAACACTACAGAACATTTCAAGACTTGAGTTACAAAATACCACATTATTCGCATTTGTAGTTTGCTTCCCTTTTTACGCATGTTTGCAAAGAGAAAATCTAGCAAATGGCTGAAAATAAAAGCTAAAAACTAAATTGTTGAAAACCTTTAAAATAAAAGGTTACGCTTATGTTAAAAAGAATGGACTAACGTATTTAGTAAACCTATTTTTTGTTTAACACTAGTTAATCAAAGGTTATTTTTTTGATCACCTATTTTTTCAAACACAGTTTGGAAATAACAAAGTTCCTTGTTTTACACATTTTTCTGTCCAGGTTGTTCTTTCAACAAAATGTTTTAAGTTCAGTCCATCCATTCAGATTTTTTATGCACTTTGAGTTAATAAAAAGGGATTGTTCATAGAAAAAATTACTTTGAACAGTATACAGGACTGGTGGAGATTGGATATTTCACAACATCAGACAGTACAATCAGTATCTCGCATATGGCTGGTCTCTGTAGACTCCTTTTGTTGTCCTTGCAGAAGGTGTCTTGTGTCGTGAATTGGTCCATTCTTCTTGCCCTACAAGAAAAGAAAATATGGTCAGAACCCTTCAAACGTTTTCAAATGCTGTACTTATTTTTTTTCTTATCTGTGAATCAAATAGCCATATTCTGTTTACAGAACCAAGGTGTACAAAGTGAAGAACACTCGAAACAAGAAATATAGGTACAACACATCTGAGCTATCCCACAATGATTTCTCAGCACTTAAGAGCAGGGAGTGTGACAGGCTAATGGGAAAAATATTTAGGGCTCTGGAAATTCAGCTGGACCTGCTTGTTGCAAATGTACAGAAATGTCAGCTCCAGTAGCAGACACACCAATAATTGCAATGGGATGAAATGAACGGAGGGTATGAATTATGTATAAGGAAAAAAGCTGCCCTCAGAAATAAGTTTCTCTGCATCAGTACCAATTCAGGCCTAATTCAAACACACAAACCAAGCCTCACGTATCACTACAAGCACCTGTGGCTTTTAACATCCTAGGGCCAATATTCCATTTCTCTGGAGGTAAACATACACCTCCTCTAAAATGCAAGAAATAGGAGGGCACATTATAAAAGAAAAATTAAAAGGACAAGGAACAGTGGTTGTTTGGATTTTGGCTATGAAGTAAGTTTGTAAAAAAGCTTGTGCTTTTAATGATTCATAATCCTACCACCTTTTAATGGCAATAAATATTTTAATAAAGTAGCAAAAATTATTATCTTAAATGAGAGTCAGACCTACTACGCCAGACAGTTGCAAAAGGGAAGACACAAGATTAAACGCAGAGCATAATGAAAAATGAAACAGTACTTAGGAACACTTTAATGATGTAAACAAATAAGAGAACTATGCCACATCTGTGAGAAAAAAGATAATAATAAAAAAAGTGCAAACCAAAAACCAACCCAAAAAGCAAAACCACCTTAAAACAGTGTTTCCATACCTATTTTTGCAGTTTCATACCTATTTTGCCCTGCCCTAAACAGACAGGTGCCCCAAGTGAACCCAATACAGTCTAGAAACTAAGGGTGGAATGCAAATATATGGTAGGCTAAAATGTAGACATCACTTTGTCTTTCTACTTCATTAAAAAAAAATAAAATAAACTCAAAGAACCCCTGCACTATGAATGTTGAGGTAACTTGCTCTGACATGCGATATCTGAAATTGCATGACAAACATCCGATATGTCAGGGGGTTAGTTTCACAATCCCTTCACAGAAGCCTCTTCCTAACCACTTTTTAATAATGTAGGTGGTAGGTGGCTGCCTGCAGAGTGCAGGTTATAAATCATACCCAGGTGGTCAGGACATTTGCCTAGGAGGTAAAAGGAACAAGTTCAAATTCGGTGTAAGGCTGAAAGAATTAAACTTGCACCTCAGGCAAGTATCTGCTAACAACCTCTTGTGCTTCTTCATCACCTAGAAAGCAAGGCTTACATTAAAAAAGAAAAAAATCCTGAGCCTAAGAGTAATGGCAGCTGACGAAGGGGTAGGAATTAAAAATATCCAAGCTCGTTAACACTACTGCAAGGATTGCTTAAATGAAAAGAGCAACCTTGGTTACAGTTTTAAGGGAACACTTGCTCTTTTTCAAGCAGTTCATAAAAACAGTAGGGTAAAGAGTTATACCTTACTGTTTATCAGTTTTCATTTTGGTGCTGTTCAGGGCTCCAAATCCTAAAGACACTGATACTCTTCCTACATCCTCCCTAATGCCTCCTGGGAATCTGAATTTCCTCCGGTCCAGCAGTGGACAACCACCTGCTCACTAAGCAGTTTTTATGTGAGGCACCTAATGCTCTTTAAACACAGGGAAGATGGTTATTAATCTCGAACTCTGCTTTTAATGGATATACTTAAGAAATTAAGTGTATAACTATTTATATGTGCAAAAACTTCAGTGGCTGCAACCCACAATCATTCTTCAAGGTATTTATAGTCTCTCTCTCAACTTGAGTAAATACATCACTTAATATTCTGAGTGGCTGTGCTTTGATAAACAGAAAACCAATTTTAAATGCAAAAGCAATGAAAAATCCATATTTTCAACCTTAAATACTGCAATCAATATCTCTCCCTATCAGTCTATCTACATTAAGCAGTTTCATACATTTTTCCCCCATCAATTCTGCATTAATGAAATAGTCTCAGAAATACCACATTTGTAATGGCAAAAAGTTTATTTTAACGCTGAAATAAAGATTTAAGCTATATACCTATCAACACCAACTGAAAGTGCAGGGGGACAGAGCAATTTCAAGTGACTTCTTTTGATGAACTGCCTTTCCCCTTAAGCAAAATAATTAGTTCAAGCAGATATGTTGGGCAAACTACAGCATTAGGTGCCTTTATCACAGCTTAGTGAAGGTCATTTTAGTTTTCAGCAGGAAGTACTTCCAAATGGAGTTAAAGAAACAGACCTTGGAAAATTTTAAGTAGAGCTCTAAAACCATTGGAGCATTCATTACTCAGAATCACAACTTTCACACAGGTTTCTAACAACCCTCAAATGTTTGAGATTTGAGAGACCTAGATTGTATTTCTCTGATGTCTAGCCAAAGACTTAACATTTATCCCTTAAGCAAAGGTGCCTTTTAATATGCTTTATGCTTCTAACCCATAACAGATTTCTTTAATTAAACCTGTCGCTACCACACTTCTAGATTTAAAAAAGTGATCTTTACCACTGGCATATGTTTTTTGCTTCATTACGCATTGTTTTGTCCCTATACAGAGTAACCCACTGCCCTCATGTCTATTAGCTACCTAAAGTACTTCCCTAACCTTTACATAATGACTCCCTGCTTGATTTCCCAAGACTGATGCATGAAAATGAACTAATACAAAAAGACCATACAAGGCTAAAACACACTCAATTAGGCCCTAATTCAGCTGGGAGCTTCAGCAAATTCTTACCTTGTACCAAGCCTCAATGCAAGCTGTGCCACACCAGATGAATTTGCTTTTGGCAGCCAGGAAAAAGGTCCTACATGCCCATTTTTTCCCTTATATCTCATTGAATGTGACATGAAAAGGCTGCGTGCATCATGATTTAAGTTTTATTTTCTCTACTTCTTTGGTTTTAGTTTCCCATGACTGCCTTAGCTAACAGACCACAGAGGGCATTTTTCTCAATAAGCACACGAGGAACTCTGTGACAGCTCAGGAATCCCTGAATAGTTGTTCCCTGCTGCAGGACTGAGCCTTGCCTTACAGAAATTATCCTTTCATTAGTTTTTTTTTTTTTCCCCAAGAGCCTGCTGCTGCAGTCATTGAGCTCGTAAAGGCACTCACCGTAGGAGTCGTAGGTGTCTTCACTCAGTCCGTGGCCATAGTCGTAGTAATCTGCTCCACTGCGGGGCAGGAGCGGCGTGGAGAGAACAAGAAAGAAACAGTTATGAGAAGAAATCTTTGCAACTCATTCCACCGTTGAAAAGAAAGCTTGAAGGATATAGGACATGCCCTAAGAAAGGTAATTATCCATGTGACCGTGACAACTGAGGTCCTGCTTGTTTATTAATTAAAAACCATATTTAATTTCATTTAGGATTTTTTTTTCATCACCCAAGTATTCATCTACATTGTAAATGTAGATGTGGGAATTTTTCATTTAAAATTATAGTTGGGAAGGTTAAAGATCTTACAAGTGTTAATGAAAAAACTGGAGATGTGGGTACTGAACCAATTCATTTGTCTTATAAACTTTTCATTACCTACTGCTACCTAGTACTTTGCCTTTGTATCTCCAAAATCACTGACAAGAATGCAATAAAGGGGAAACAATTTGCTGATTGGAGGGTTATACAGCGGCTGTGTGTGTACAAGTTCCAGTGTCTTCAAAACAAGACAGAAGAAGACAAATATAAATGCTATCATTTTAACAGGCAAATAAGATGACAAAAGGAACTATGTTAAGGCTGAAATTTGTAGTTGTTAGGATTCAAAAGTGTGTATGAATACCATAACCATGGCCTAAACCAGTCTTCCATTTCATAATGGTATTTTTATTAAGATCCCAAATGGAAACTGAAGAACAATCCTTATTACACACTATTCCATTATGCTTTCAAATTTCATGTAAGTCTAGCTACATACAGTCTTTTACACAGTTTGTAGGACATCAAAGCAAGTGCCTAAATAGTTTTTCCTTTTATTTTTTTTAACCACAGCCAGAGTCAGGGTTGACAATATTTGAAAATACTCTACAGACTGATGCTACCAAGTCATTACCTTCTTAGTGAGAAGGAAATCACTAATATATGATCACTAGCAAGTAATTACTGATATTGACAAAATGTTCCTAACATTAGATTGATTGCTAACAAAATAAACACCAGAGAGAAAATAAACAATTTATAGCCTTAACAAGAATTAGCAGGTACAGCATTTATATAAAACAAACAACACATCACTATTACTTCTGAACTGACGGAAGAATTTGCTGTGCTTTGGTTGTTTGTGCTTTAGCTTGGGTTTCTCTTCTTTTTTTTTTTTTTTTTTACTCAACTAAAAATTTTTAAATCCTACAAAATCACAAGGCCAGAAAAAAATACAATTTTGGTGTGTGCAAATGCATATCTAAAAAGTCTAGATAAGTATTTTTAATTGCTGGCATAATGCTTCCTAAACAAAAACTTAACCAGAATGCACTACAAAGACCCACAAAAAAGTGTCTCTACTCTACAAAACCCATTCTCTATGGTTACTCATGTGATGAGGACTCTAAAATAAGGGTAAAGTTTGAATAAGAAGTATTTTTTCCCTGCAGCAGCCAGTAATAAAAGTCTTTATTCTGACAATGAACTGAAAACTGACATTCACTATCCTTCCACACAGCACTTATTTATTTTAAGGCTGTCATCGAGTTTAGAAGCCTAAAGCAGCTGAGCCCCATCCCTGTATCTGTCAATCCTGTCAGAATGACTTTGCGGGGTCTGATTTCATAGAGCTGATATATCTATTAAACAAAAAAAGACTCATTTTACAGCACATAAACTGCAAAACAAATAAACATCAGAAAGGAAGGAACCTTTTACTTATACTGGAAGTATATCACAACTCATCTTTATTAACAGACAAACCCTTCAAAATTAATAATCTGTCTGAAAAGTACAAGGTATAATGGGAAGTAAACTTGCCCAGTGCAATTCAGTACTCCCTGCTCTACTTCATTCATGTTTTATGAACAATGCCAACATTCTCCAGTCACCTTTATGTTAAACAAACTCAAACCTTCACCTGAGAAAACATAAACACCCAAAGAAAAGAGTAAATACAGATGGTTGTAAGGATCTCTAGGTAAAAAGAAAAAAATAAAAAAAAAAATTAAAAGATAGTTTTTCATTTAATTCGTTACAGAGTCTAAATATTCCACAGCATTCACAACCAAGATGGATGGTAATGGGGTTTTTTGGGTTTTTTTAGAATTACGGAGAAATCTAGTACTCTATATGAACTTACAACTTATAGAATTGTATTTTGTTTCAAAGCAATTGCTTGGAAACCTAGTCAAAGCAGCGTGCAATACAAAACTTCTAAATTGTACATTTAAACTCATTAACTGAGATAGCTGAGGTCAATTCTGCTGCGAGGACTTAAGTAGCTATATTAAATAATTCTTCCTCTGGACAGAAGATACGATATACATTTTTGCTTTAAATACATCCTTTACACTTAGACTCTTCTTACATATATTCTCTGACACCTTAGCATTCTGACTAAAGACTATTAAACTTTTTATTTCCCTTAATGAATTGATTCTGCAAGGAAAGTCCTTTTCACAGAATCACAGAAAGGCTTGGGTTAGAAAGCACCTTAAACATCACCCAATTCCATGGACTGGGACACCTTCCACCACCTCAGGTTGCTCCTCTTCCTTTCATTTTGTCTCATAGAAAGGAAAACAAATCCACAAACCCAATTAATTTTCTTTTTTACCTCATGTGACCCCCTCCTTTCACAAAAAAAAAATAAAAAGGAGAATCCTTTCCTTTTTAACCCCCCAAGACTAAAACATGGACTCTGCTTGGAGTTCTTTTGTTTTCAGATCTGAATTGTCTTCAAGAAACCACTTCCTTTATTTTTCCTCATTTCCCATGCATCTTTTTTAGATAAATAATTGGATTAAACACTATAGCCAGCTGAGTTTTCAAGCATCTTCCTAATCATCAAGTAAATGATACAAGTGCAATTAACAGTGGAGTATCAGCTGTGATTCAGATCTTTTGTACACACAGACCCTTTGCTTATATCTCCCTCTGTTTAACTTCTTTTGTATTCCCATTCCAGCACTATGGCTTTGGGCTGACAAGAGAGAAGATAGAGATGGCAAAGAAAAAAAATACTTTGATTTTTCACGTCAGCATAAAAATTGGGAACCACTTAATTCTATGGAAGGTTTAGAAAACAACAATAAACTTAAGCATGTTGTTTCTAATTGCTGAGGGCCGGGCAGTAATCCTGCAGTGTTCAGAGGAAGTGTAAAGTGAGGCTTAAATAGTTTAAATAAGGCCGGGGGAAGTGTCTGTTTTCTGTGTTAAGAGAAAAAGCTTCAGATAGAAAGGAGCAAGCTCAGATTTTAGCACAGCATCACTGATGAAGTAGAAATGCTTCTCTAAGGCTTTATTTAGTAAACTAGAGGACTGGGAAGCTTCCTGCTATTTCTCTAGAATCACTGTGAGAGTATCTTAAAATACTTTAATTAAGAGGTATTCAACATAAGCCTTCAAAGGCCCTATGAAAAATGACCTCAATTTCTCAGGCTTTTCTACTAAGCTGATTTGTTTCTGAAAATATCTTGATGAACCATAATAGAACAAATGTTCATGAAAAAAAACCAAGTAGGAGTTAACGGCTCTTGACATGATGGTTACATCTTAAGTAACTTTACTTTCTATGCCATATTAACTATTAGCTTTTTCTACCTAGAGATATTGGAATATTCTCTTGGGACAGGTATCAACAGAATGGCAATTTAAATACAACTCTCATGGGTCCATCACTACAAGACGGACATGGATGTGCTGGAGAGCACCAAGAGAAGGACAACAGAGCTGGGAGGCTGGAAAGTCAGTCTTGTGAGGAGCAGCTGAGGGAGCTGGTGGTGTTTACCTGTAAGTCTGGAGAAAAGAAGGCTCAAAGGAGACTTTAGTGCTCCCACAACTCCCTAAAAGGAGGTTGCTTCCTTGGGAGGGGTCAGTCTCTTCTCCCAGGCAACAAGAGACAGGATGACAGGAAATGGCCTCAAGCTGTACCACAGGAGATTCAGGCTGGACATCTGGAAGAATTTCTTCACTGAAAGAGTGGCCAGACTGGAATGAACTGCTGAGGGAGGTGGTGGAATTGCCATCCCTGGACGTGTTCAAGAAATGTCTGGATGAGGGACTTAGTGCTGTGGTTTAGTTGACACGGTGGTGTTTGGTCAAAGGCTGGATTTATCTGGAAAGTCTTTTCCAACCTTAATGATTCTGTGATTCCATATCAGAAGAGGTCACTAGGCTATTTTTGGGACAACCCTAAAATAGGTAGATCAACCACACAGTCCAACTGTACTTCCAAAACTGAACAAAGGTAGTAAAAATATATTGCAGTTAATTCATGAGGTTGCCAGAGCTCTTTATATTTGATACAGGCATCATTTAGAACCGTCATCATGGCAGTTCTGTGTTTGAAACAGAAGCAGTGTGGCAGAGAGCCTGGTTGCTAAGGGGAGATTAAAAGGTCTCTGACTGAAAGCTTCTAGCTTACTGGAAAATCCCAGACTTAAGCACTGACAAGGCTGATATAAGCACTGAGTGATCTGAAACTTTCTTTGGCTTCAGTGATGAAAGACAGCAACAGCCTTTGCAAACAATTCAGCTTCCAGCAATGCCTATTAGGGAAAAACTGACCAAAATTTCTACTTTTTCACGTGAGTATCACAAGTAATTTTGATCCCTTTAGACAGAAACCAGGGCAGTTTCAGGCAATGACAATAACACCCTTACAAACACCAAGATTTCCTTTTGTGCCAAGAGGAGCTCCGCAAGCAGCACCTCTGTGCTTCTACACAGAGTTGCACACAACAGCAAAGCAGAAAAAACAAATGAGGATCTCTTGAGCAAGAGCTCTTATATGATAGACCATGACTGACATGATCACATCTGAAGAGAACTCTTCCATAAGGATAAGCCTCTTTCCATCACTCCTGTCAGAGCTTCACGCTCAGCTACTTCTGATAACAAAATGCATCTGTCAACAGGAAGAGTGTCCAAGACAACAATCACGGCAATGAAGCTTCTCATAACTCTGTAATTGTCTTGAACATTGAGTATCTGTTCTCAATGCTTCTGTGGATCATTAGAACACCATATTCTGGAACCCAGCTTACAGCAGGACAGAAGAAATCCAGGATATCAAGAGGATATCACATCTTTTCTTGCATCTTGTAGATAAACTTTTAGTTAATGTCCAGTTCTGCTGCTACTTAGTAGAGATTTCTTTGGTTCATATTTTTATTCCTGCATCTCAGTTTATGTCTGTAAAACAGATAATGGTCTCAGAAAATAAGTGAGACCTCGGTATGAAAGCTTTGTAAAATGCAGAAAAATGACGCAATCTTCCTTGAATTATAGCCTATTGTAGTCTTAAATGGATAACACAAAGAGGAGAACTGTTACCCGTAATTCTAAAAGGTGACCAGGGTGCCCTCTCAAGGATTCTCTTAGCTATCACTATTTAGGAATTACTTTTCATGGCAGAAATTGTGAGAAATTTCACTTCTGAACAGTGAAATGTCCTCAGAGGCATCTGCATTCTGGTGCTACCTACCAGGCACAGAACTATCTAGGCATTTCTAGACAGTTGCCTAAAGCAGTTTTAACATCTGAAATGTTGAGTTATTGTTGCCTCAACTCAATTAGTCTTTCCCTCCATGCACACTGCATTCTCATGTCCCACCTCACAAAAGAGGAAAGGAAAATGGCAAATAGAAGAGATGACTGAAGCATGTAGTACAAATAAGGTTTCTCAGGAACAGCAGCAGCAGGAGCTACAGCTTTACCTTGAAACTGTGAATAGAATACAACAACAAAACATCCCTGCACATGAGAAATGCTAACCATATTAATGTCAAAAATTCACTACATCAAATAAGAAAGCACCAGCAGAAAAACTAAAAACTCAGGTTCATAAATTCAGCATTTTGGTTTGGCTGGTGAATTAGAACCAAGCGCCAGCCACCCCACAGCACAACTGTCTGATCTGCAAAGCAGGTTGTGAACAGCAACCGCAGGAAGCTAAACTGGAAGTCTTTAACTACCCAGGTGTCCACCAATCATATTCCAGCTGCCAAATGGAGAAAAAATACATGAAACAACATTAACATCAGAAAAATATGTGTTTTCTTCTCTCGCTCCAAACAGACAAGATTACTCTGGACAGTGGAAGTAGCAGAGAACAGCGAAGATCTGAGAGGCATCAGTTAAAGAATCTTTAGACTACTCATTGCAATACTGGAAAGAGCTGAGGGCATTATTCCAGTTAATTCTTGGTTATTCTTTAAGTCCTGCATATGATGCTGGTTGAGATCCAAGATGATGTTACTTATCACACACTGGAGTGGCAACACTGCCTCTAACACACTGTCCTCAAAAACTGCACGGCTGGTTTGTCACCATTCCATCAAAAAATACACTGCTCCAGAAGACAGACATCTTAACTTCTTATATTTTTAATTTACTGAAGGAACAATACAACTTTTGAGAGTCAAAACTGAAGAACATTTGAGAGACAAGGTATCATTCCATCCCGGTTTTATATTATTCAAAAATAATGAAAAGTGCCATCAAGGAATACATTTGGTGAAAGAAAGGTTAGGTTTAATTGTTTTCAGGGCTGCATAATGATAAGCTTTACTATGTTCAAGATCTTTTCAGTACTTCCCTAATGTCCTTTGCACCAGCAGGGTCCAAACATTGCCTCTCCAGGTGCAGTAAGGCAGGACTCTTCCTTTTAAGGATAATTCAATCCATTTAAGTGCAAAGACTCATTTCCTGGCCTCATGTGAGCTTCACTACTTCTATCCATATGTATGTTTCAGGTGCTTTACATACAGTTCTCATTTTACAATTACACCTACATAAATGTGGTTATGATGGTTACTACTACAATATTTTTCACCATCTATACCTGAACTACATCAAAATTGTGCTTAAAAACACAATTTACAGCCCTCAATATCTTTACTAAATAAAATACAAGGACAAACAATTAAGACCCTTATAAAGTTTTCCTGCAACCATCTCCCATTTTTAAGTTGCCCAGTTAAATAGGTATTTCCTTACCAACAGAAAGAGGCAAGCTTTTTCTTCCCTTGAAAGCAAACTGAATACAACAGGGGAGTCAGAGAGACAACTGCAACTTCCAATTACTGCTAGTAAGCAGACAAAGTGTGTTGACTATCAACCAGCAAAACAGTGTCAAATCTTCACCTACAAAAACATGTTCGGTGACAAAAATATGTTCTGAGCTGATGCAGCCTGATTTCTCATTCACCTAATAGGCAATGGCTTCCAAGTGTGAATTTCCAGTGAAGTTCCTTCTTAACCCCACACCAGGAAAAAAAGTCTTCCATATATATATATAATTCTCTGTCTACTGCAAATGTAAATTTAAGATGTCCTTTCTCTAGTCTGGAGAGACTACATAGTCGCTCTTCTTTGTATCTCTTAATCAAACTGTTGGGAAGTTAATTATCATGTGAGACATTTGAGAAGTCCTTTCTAAATGAATAACTTTAATTTGCAAGATTGATTATCCATGTTCCAACTCCAAAGCCCATATATCTAGCACCACTTGTACAGCATCCTGCTGACGCCTGCAACTGGATACTCTCCCTTCCTCTTTGTTACTTCCATCTTCCAAGCTCAAATAACCTTATTTTTTAAAAAAACTGCAGTTAATTTGAAGCCTTCATATAATTAAGATTTTTTAAACTATGACTAATTCCACAAGTTACCCTAATAGGTACAACACAACACTTAATGTTTAAAAAATATTCCTCATTAATGGTTTTTTTTTCCTATTTTGGACTTGGAAAATCCACTTTGACCTTCCACTTCCTCATGTTTTCACTTGTGTAATCAGTCAAGGAAAAAAATTCAAAATCCTACCAAATACTATCCTATTTAATTGTGTTGTGGAATTCAAATATCCAGTTTGAGATGCTGTAAAATTACCTGAGTAAAATTAAACCAATAATACAAAATTAATATAATTTCATTAAATATTTTTTTTATTCCTCAATACTTATGATTCAATACTACTACTTTTTGTAATACTATAACACCTGCATATTAGTTTTCTGAATTTATTTTCAAATGGATTTTTACTTGTTTCCTAAATACGAAAGCACAGCCACAGTTAAATTTAATAGCAAAATCCCGAAGAGAACCAAATGAATTTTACTGAGTATAATTAGTACATGGTGAAGAGTAATCCTAACATTTATTAAACAGTGAAGTCATCTACCAATATCAACACAAGGATTCTAGAAAACCTTTCCAATTTTATGAGTGCACCATGACATGTACTTGTGTTAAGGTTTTTCCATCACTACAGTTGAATCACCTTAGTCTTATTTCTTTTTACTGACATTTCAGATTTCTGTAAATCAATTTAAAAATTAAAATACACTAGACTCACAATTAAAACTCTCTATGCTACTGAGGCACTTCTGAATAGTTTACCTTGTCACATCTCAACATGTAATAAAAAAAGGAAACAAATATCTAAATCTGAAAAATTAGATCTGAAAAATTGCAGTAAATAATCTCTTCCAGTAATACAAGTGCAAAAATTAAGCAGGAAACCACATGGCAGGATTTTCAGTTAAAAGCTACATTAGTTTATTTATGCTAATGCTTTAAGGCTTTATTTTGCAGAATTATAACCTCCAGTACACTCTGGTACATACCAGGTATTCCTAAGCCACAGCAACACAAAATGCCAACCCTTTGCACAATCCCCAGAAATCAAACTCCTGCAGATTGATTTGATTTATAAGTCAAAGCATGAAATACAAACAGCTACAAGCATTAAAATGGAGAGAATTACATCTTAGAAAACTACAGTAACAGACACTCGTTTGCATATAATGCATATTTATACATCCTGGAAATGCATGATTGCTGACAAACTCAACAATGTAAATTTAAAACTCTGAGCATCACAAACAAACTGTTAGCAATTAACTTTCAAATACCAATAGCAACATCTCCATAAGCCAATTTCAAATCCATATGCTCAGCTCTTCCTGAAAATCCTCCTATTAAACAGGAATGTCATCATCTTTTGTGTGACTACTACACATAGTTTCAAAAAACACCTGAAAATTTGAGCTCCTAGTGGAAAATGAGGAGGGTATTTCCAAGAGCTACATACTAGGAATCAGCTTCTCTTGTAACTAAAGTGCCTCTGGAATAGCAAAAAATGCAGTATTTAGAGATTTGAAGGATTTTAGCAAACCAATTTAGTTGTATTCTTCAGGCATCAGTTTAACAACGGCCACTGCTGGATTTCAGTGTTTTTTCTAAGCCCTTTTCAACCCAACATCCAGTCACTCTGTTCTTAGGTAACTACCACAAGCTACCAAACACAAAATTCCTCAAACCCTTCACACCACGGGGTCTTTGTGCATAGTCTTCCCTATTACGAAGAAATTTTCTGTCTTGGATCAGTCACTTTTGAAATAAATGGTAAAGAAAGTGATGGATGATAAAGGAGGCTAAGGGGGGACCTTATCACTCCGTACAACTACCTGAAAGGAAGTTGTGGAAAGGTCTTCTCCCATGTGAGAAATACTGGATATTGGGAAAAATTTCTTCACAGAAAGGGTGGTCAGGCACTGGAATAGTCTGCCCAAGAAACACCATCTGGAAAGTCTTAAAAAAGTGTGGATGTGGCACTGGGGGACTTGGTTTGGTTGTGAACATGGTGGTGTTGGGTTAACAACTGGATCTGATCTTGGAGGTCTACCTTTCCAACCTCAACAATTGCATGATTTATAACACCATGTTTTTAATGTGCCTAGGACTTCCCACAGGGGCAGTTATGTTTTTATGCATTTAACTAAAATTTAAGTAAATGATCTAACTAAGTTGCAGCATGTACTTCTTACTTCCCAACACATCAACAATAACCACAATATGATTTAGTGGCACTGAATAAACTTAGGTGTACTGAAGAGAAATTGCCAATTCCCTCAGTTTAGATTAGGTTAACTGGGTGGCTCCAAGGCTCATAAGCAACTTGCAGTGATTTGAATTTATCACATTTTGGTATGACTTGAAGTGATAGTAATTATTGTTAGATATGCACAAAGAGCAATTGAGAAATACTATTTAAGCCAATGGCAAAATGGTTGTTGCCAAGAGAAATCTATAACACTATTAGGTAAATGTGGAAACCAGAAAACAATGCAGAAAACTGTAAACAAAGCCAGCAATTTCTCCAGGTCCTAATTTTTCCACTTTTATGTCTGTGTTTAGATTAAACTCTGCAACAGAGTGAAGGTGAGATCACCTCAACTGAAGATCTAAAATATTTTTAAAACGATAAATTATAATTAAATACAAAATAGCATTACTACATAAATGACTTATTCTTGTCCCTCAACAGACACTGGCATATAGTTATACAAAATGTTCCTCTTATAGTTTAGGCTGGTGATCTCTGTTGTAGGCTAAAAAATAAAGCTAGACAAAAGCTTTTTTTTCCCCTAGGAAAAGCACCCCATTTTAAATGCTAGCAGACAAGCCTAAAGAAGTTCTTTGAAACTTCTGAGTGCCTGAAGCAGACAGATGCCTCCACTTTTTTTTTGTTTTTTGCACTACAGTAACTGTGTCAGCCATTCTCTCTCGACAGTAAACTTAAAAGCACACAGCAAACCCTCTAATGCTACTGGAGAGGTAACAAACCCAGCCCCCTTTCTCAGCAACCTTGCCACATAATCTGAATTTCAGCACCAAACCGCGTTCCCTGGCATGTTAACTCTCTGCAGCATCTGTCACTGCTATGAATGGTTGATCATAAGTACCTCCGTAGTCATCTCAATGCCATTAAGCAGATGGCAGCGCTAAATCCGAATGATGTAGTACATCTCCCTGGTGGACTTTGTTTCCATACACCACCATTATTCTACAATTCCTCAGTGATAAATCTTATGTATTCTAGAGAACATTAAGCAGTGAGCTGACAGTGACAATTGATTTATTAGCATCCATTTCCCTTTGCCATATTATTGTCCTCGCAAACACTTGTGCAGATCATGTATGGAGTCACTAAGGGACCAAAAGCACTTTGGCTCAATTTGAAACCTATTTCAGAGATTTGGAATAACTAGATTTTATTCATACTGAAAATGTTTAAACTACAGTTTTAAATGAAGACCCAACTAAATCCTCACGATTCCTCCAAAAGACAATCAGTTGATTTTTCATAATAAAACTCGTCTAGCATTAACGCCAGGCTATTAAAATACCCACTACTTTCTGCAATAAATCCAAGTAAATAACTACATTTCTAGACAAGCTTTGGCAGTCCTTTAAGAGTGAGCTAAGTTGTGTAAGGATGCATACATGCTGGTGACAAATCCACATGTGTCTGACATAGGCAGATACCAGCACCAGATGTCACGAGTTTGGCTTTCACAATTGCAATTCATATTTACCATAAGATCCTGGAAAGATTTTTGGCACACAACTGCACACGTGAAATTAATATAATGCATACAGGAGAAATTTTATGAAGGAATTCCTGACTGCATAACATGCCCTTGACTACATATCATATAACCCAAAAGCCTGATTGCATGGGGGGGCAGGTAGTGATAGGAGAAAAGGGTATGACCTTAAACTAAAAAAGGAGAGATTTAGATAAGATATTCTTTACTGTGAGGGTGGTGAGGCACTGGCACAGGTTGCCCAGAGAAGTTGTGAATGCCCCATCCCTGGAAATGTTCAAGGCCAGGTTGGACAGAGCTTGGAGCACCCTGGTCCAGTGGAAGGTGTCCCTGTCCATGGCAGGAGGGATGGAACTGAATGATCTTTAAGGTCCTTTCCAACCCAAACCATTCTATGAAGTGTTTGCTAACCTTCGATTTTCAGAAACTGCAAAATATTTTGTTAATTTTAGATTGTTTTGGTTTTTTATAACTAGGCTAAGCAGCCCAGTTGATTAACCATCCCATTTTATACTGATGAAAATATCATCTAACAATCCCTCTGCAAAAAAACTATACATATAATTTAATCTTCTAAAAATCAATTAAGTGTCTAGTAAAGTGCAGTACAGCTTCAAGGGCTATTTTAATTCTTTTCAGCCATAAAATATAATTCTGTTAAAGGACATCCTGAAGCACTATTTGGGGCTTTGTTGCATGAACAAACAACAGTGGATAATAAAATGTTCTAAAGGAAAACAACATTTTTTATAGGATTACAGGGCATTAAGATAGATGAGAACACAGGAAATTCTCATATTTCTCTCTCTGTTAGTGCTGTGGCAGGCTTTAACTCAAACTTCAGATTGCCAGGCACAAGGAAGGATACAGTCTCACACAGTGTCAAATAAAATGCCATTAAACTTCTAACCACTCACAATCTGGTATCAGCAAGCAGTTAGTACATAGAAAGGAATAATTCATTTGCAGAGCAGACAAAGTCTCAACTACCTTAATGCACATAGAAATACACAGTATTCTATTCTTCATATCTAAACATGTCACCCATCCTAATCTATCTCAGATTTGGCCATTTCTGGGGAATAAAATTGAAATATCCAGATTAAAAGCAATTAAAGAGAGTCATACTGCATTGTAGTGAATGGTCAAATTACCATATACACTCCTGTTCACCTATACCAAAAGATCTGCTGTCGTGCAACATCTTAGAGATCTCCAAAATTCCTAAAGATATTTAAAATTCTATTGCAAGTTTCCATCTTTAACAAAGGAATCACTAAATAAGCAAAATGTTTGGAGCAAAAATGAGCATTTTAAGTGTTTCCACCATACCCCACATTTTACACTTGTGAGCATTAAGCCCTGCTCCTGCACTCAAATGTGGTTATTTACCAAAAACTACTGCAAATCATTTAATAAGCCAATATGTTTTCAGTTTACTAGCTATTTCTCAGATATCCTCTTTAATAACAGGGTCATTAATACCACAACATTTCTAAAGAAATCAGTATCAGAAGACATACTAGATTACTTTAAGATTACAATTACTTCTACTATTGTAAAAGTAATTGTATTACTTCAAGATTACAATTTTCAACTTGGAAAAGGAAAGGGTAAGTTATTTCCACACCCTGGTCACTAAATGGTGCATTTTAAACACATGACTGCTCTCCATGTGCAAATGCAGTTTCTTTCCATGTTTTATGAGGGCAAAATACCACAAATGAAATAAGGCCGAACTATGAAAACAATGCACTTTTCCCTAATTTCCTTCTTACTAAGGGCATTGTAATGCACATAAATATGGTAAGCATCTCATAGTAGTTATACAATAATATTTTGCAATATGGGCTGCTACTTGATATTCAGATTAAAGATAGGAATGCTGGTCTAGGTAGCTCAGATGGCTGTTTATAGTTATTACTTTTTGCCTGCCAATACTATCCTAAAAATCTTTTTGCCAAGCCAGAAAATATGCCTGAAAACGAGTTGTAATATCCTGTGAGAAACGTGCAAATGCATTTCTTGTTTTCTTTTACCACAGAGCACTTAATAAAATTAGGGGAAAAAAGTCAAGTAATCATTAAGAAGATAACAAATTCATTAAAATCTAACAATATATGTATTGTGAAACTACAGGTAAAATACAAAGTAGACCAATCATTTTAAGAAGTATCTCCTAGACAGCTAAGCATGTGCACATATATCTAAGAATATTATATGCATTCTTATGCATTAATCCTTTACAAGAGCAGTTTCATTCCTTGGGAGATTTGCTTTTTTTCCTAATTTAAGTTCAAAGGAAGAAAATCTCAGTGAAAACCTTCTTAAGGTGGAAAAAAAAAATCTAATCCAAGTAATGTTTAATTTTGGCTCAGGCAAATGACTTTGTAATGAAGTCCAAATGTTTGCATGCAATAAACCCATTTACCAACACTACAAGCAGGAAGTGAGAACAGAATTACCAACATAAAAGCTGAGGACTACTTTAGCAATTGTCTTTTGGGGGAAAAAAAAAATCCATTACCAGCAACTGCTCTCGAAATGTAACACTCTACAGAGTTTCACATTTTGAAGGTCCTACATTGCTGATTTCTTAAATCATATTATTTTTATCAATTTTCAGTAGCTTAGATTCTGTAGAAGCCAAGTATCAGACCCCAAAGGTAATTTCATTATTTTCGTTCTCAACAAAAATGACACTTGAACATTCCACTGTGTTTTTTCACACTAAGTTGTTGAGCACAGGAAAATAGTAATTTACACAACAAAAGTTGGGTGCGACAATGCTACAGCAGAGCAGATGCCAGGTGTAAACAGCTTTGTTCTCAACTTTGTTGTGAACAGTTCTGTACTATTTCAGATAGAGCTGCACAGTAAATCTTATATATTTAGCAGAAAGTAGAACAGGCTAAGGAGCATTTATTTATCAACTCCTCAATGCCCACAAGTATCTTCCTCTCCTACTGCCACCTTCTTCCTACTGGGCAAAGTTTGAAGCTCCAATCAGCCAAAAGAACCAAAGCAGTAGCGCAGATCTATGGTTTTTTTTTAGTCGTTTTCTGAACATTTTCAACCATTTTAAGGTTTTTTGCCTGCAGAAGCCTGGGCAGTAAGGAGTTAAGGCATTGCTACACTTCAAACACAGATGACCACTGAAGGGGGAGGTCACACCAGGATGTCCAGGAAAGGGAGGCTGTAAAAAGGCAGGGCAGCACCTCCCTGGGGCCAATTTTCCTGTGGCCAATTTTCCTCATGGTGAGCACACAACAAAGAGCACAAGCACAGAAATGGGGTCACAGAGAGGGCACAAGCGATACAGGGGGGATTGAGACCACCAAGGACCCCAACGCAGCCCCCGACTCTTCTCTCCATCTGAAGGCTACAGATGCCTCAGTGTCACATCAGACAAACAGAACTCCCTCCCTGGGGAGGGATCTGGGTGTTCTAATACTACTTTTAGTATCTATAACCCAACAAATGTTTTGTGGGCCCTCATCACCAATGGATCAAGACTACAACCATCACTCTGATCACAGACACCAAAGCTACAATTCAGTCTCATCACTGGATCCCTGAGTGGTGACATCCTCTCCGCAATCCACTCTCATCCTTTCCTTCTCTTTCTTTTCCTTATATATTTTTCTCATGACACTTTTCTAGAAAAGAACCAAAATGGCTGCATAATTTGGCTGCAATTAATTTTATATTTTAATAAATCTGCCTCATATATACTATTGAGTTTAACTCTAATTCACCCCAAGGGATTTACTAACAGGAACCTCAGTAACCCTACCTCACAGGCAGGTCATAACTTTGCCATGGAAGTTTCAAGACATTGTCAAAGCCATTATAACATCTACTACTGAGCATATTACGAATGCTTAGTCCAAGAGAAAAAGAGTGAAAACAAATTACAACTCAGTAAAAGGTGCACAGAAGTTCCCTTTCCAGAAAGGCACATTGGAAATACCCAGAAGTGGAAATTATCAGCCAAGCTGCTAAACTTGTAATGGGATTTTTGCCATTAACTTCAAACTACCACAAAAAGGATGTAGTTTTGTACTTCACAGCATTTTTCCCTTCATTGGGTCACAATGTTATTCATGGAGTTGCCAGATAGTGACTCCTTTGAAGAAAGCAAAATTTAAAAAATAAATCCTAAGTGCTTAAAAATACTGATGAAAATGAAGTGGGAGAAGGAAGACAAGTGGCAAGAGATTCAAATTTGTCACAAGGAATTCCACAGAGGAGTACAACAAACTGAAGGGTGACTTTGACTTTTCTAACAGTCGAAGATAAATATAACCTTATTAAAGCAGTAAGAAAATGCAATCAGCTGTGTTTCACATGATTTAATACCTTTTATAAAGTTGTCTTTTTTTCTCCCCTCCTTGCCCACTCTTCCCTCCCACAATGAATCTGAATTAAATTTTCCTGAATTTCCTGAACTTTCGAAAACTTTGATTTAGGATTTTGCATCACTAAAACTGTTACAAGTTCTCAGTTCTGTTTCTTTTCAGCCACTCAGAAATTTAACTTCTATACTTAGGTGATAGTAAAGACAAGTAACATGGTGGTTATTTCTAAAAAAGCCTCTCATGAATTTCTTCTGTTTAAGATAAAATTTAGAGTTTAAGAAAAACTCTAAGTAAAACTAAC
The DNA here is from genome assembly GCA_036785705.1 of Acanthornis magna. Classification (NCBI taxonomy): domain Eukaryota; kingdom Metazoa; phylum Chordata; class Aves; order Passeriformes; family Acanthizidae; genus Acanthornis; species Acanthornis magna. The sequence goes on along the minus strand of JAWUZG010000119.1, from coordinate 9,273,684 downwards.
TGGCCAAACAGAATTTTTGAAATGCAGTTACAGTTGATTTGGAGGCTTACCTTTGTGCTTGAGTGCTATAGCTGTTGTCATAGGAATCATAGCTTTGTTCATCATAAGCAGCTCCATAGCCATCATCGTACTCCTGAAATTATATAAAAATGCAATATTAACTTCACACACTCCAGAAACAAAGTAGTAACCCAGTTCTATGTGTGAAAGGTAATACTCTCCTGAAATGTATATATATATGTACACCATGAAGTGTCAAGATCTTAATATTGAGACTATTCCTATCTACAAATCTTAGACCATAATTTCTTTAAAGGTATTTTGAGCTGTTCGCAATGTGCTTCAAAAAGACTTTTTTTTTAGTTAACACTGGCTTGTGTAGAGATAGTACAAACATTTCATGTCTCTGTGCTCTTGAGTTTGACTGAGCTACTGATGTTCAAAAAGCTCTGGGAAGCATCTCAGGAATCAAAACATCTCAGTAAATATTGCGTAATTAACTTAGGTATCTGACTTATTTCTGGACAATAAATTCAATATTTTATGTAGACCTTGGATAGGAAAGAACTTCCCTAGAGATAAGACTAGTAAGAATGATAATTTTACTACTTTGAATGCCTTCTATATACTCTTCAACTTGTGAGAGTTTAGTACTGATCAAGAAACTAGAAGTAAGGATTTCTTACTTCTTTTCATACTATGCACACTATTTAAGATATACTGTAACACTGTTCCCAAAACTGTATTTGAAAACCAATTTGAACAAACCACTAACCCATGCCATACAGGAGTCTGAGACAAAAACAAGTGACAATTTTGTTGTGTTTTCACAGAGAAGGATAAGCTACAGAAATCAAAAGAACTGCCATTAATTTACTGTTCTGTCCAATAATACACATGACTGAGCTAAATACAGGAAAAGTAGAAATGGCACATCCTTTGTATTGATTGTATTTGTATTGATTCCTAGGAAATCCTAATATCTAAATCTGGTCTAAAAATGCCAAAGACTTCAATAGACACTTAGGGGTATCTTGTCCTGTTTTGCCAGATGAGAATGACCTAATGAGAAATCACTTTGAAGACCGCGGGATTATTTTACATACACATATGTGTGTATATGCATATGTATGTCTATATATATATATATATATATAAATATATATATATATATAAACTGTGTTTTCTGAATAAGTGTGTATCAAACCCTAGCAATTAAAAGATTAAGCTTCATGAAAGAACCAATATTTTCGCAAAAAGGAATGTTTAAGAATCTTTCAGCAATGACAGAAAACAAAACCAACAAGCAGTATCAATTAGATAGGGATGACAAATGATGGATTGTCCAACTCTAGCAGAAAACAACTCCAATGATGGGAATCTGACAGCTTTCTATAGCAGAAGCCAGTGACATCCTGAAAGCAACTGATAGGAAACTGAATTTCCTATGAGCTTTTAGCAAGTTTTCCAGTCATTTGAAATTGCCTCTGTGGAAAACAGGCAACCTGCTTATCAGTGCAGCTTCACCACTGCTAGATCAATGCACATGATTGTTCCCCAGCAGTCACTAGGACAAGGGTGTCTCTGCATATTTGCCAGCACAGCCAAGTGAGTTTATCCACTGGTTTGAAGAAGAAACTAGGATTCTTTCAACTGTCACTTGTGTAGAGATCCATGGATAAACAGCCACTCTTAAAACAAAATGCATTTTCTCTTTCAGTAATTCACTGCCTGAAACTAAAAATTAAAACAGACTCTTATGATTTTCTTGCCCATCAGATATGGATTTCTCTCGATAAGCCACAGACTAACCCCCAACCCCACAGCCTCCTGGCAGTTATTCCAAACAGGCATTTTATTTCTTCTTGATGCAATACACAGACATCTGTTAACAATACGGACCCTGACTAACAGCAGAAGCTGCCTGAGCCAATTTATTTGCTCCGTTCCAGAACATTTACATGACATTTGGTCTCCTCTCATAGACTCTCCCAACTGTGAACCAGCCATCCCCTAAGAGGGGCTGCAAACTTCAAACCAGGCACATCCAGCAGTGGCAATAAAAAAATGTAGAGAACTGGAATTAACCTTTTAATGTATTAGGAAAGCTTTGCCATTAAGCAATCATTAGAGATCTCGAGTAATTAGTCCTCTCATTATGTTAACTATTTTACTATACTACTGAAATACTATTTTACTATTTTACTGAAAAAATGGATCATGAAGAAAAGGTGGTAAGAGACTACTTTGAAGTTATGATGTATCTATGAGTTCTTGAAAACAAAGGAACAAAATAAATTTGAAATGAGAAGATGTTCGCAAGATGTTCAGCAGAACGAAAGGAAAATTTGGGGGAGGTCTGTTCTGTATCAGACTGAACTGTTTCTAGTGTTAGCACTTCTCTTCCAAAGAATTTTTGTCCAGGATTAATTACTGCTCACCACTGTGTGTTAGTAAGTTGACAACTGCTGAAATTAAGCCCTGCATTATAATACTTTTGAAGGTGGCTCTTAGAAGCCTTGTATGGAAAGACACCTGATTTGTTGTTTATATATGAGACTCCTGTCACTTACAATTAAAATCATTAACCTGTGCTTTTGAAATTTCTGTGATCTGCTTAAATAGATGAATTATCTTTTATTGATGTTTTTAATAGAATCATAGAATGGTTTGGGTTGGAAGGGACCTTAATGATCATCTTGTTCCACCCCCTGTCATGGACAGGGACACCTTCCTTGTGTCCAGACCAGGTTCTCAGAGCCCCATCCAACCTGGCCTTGGACACTTCCAGGGATGGAACAGCCACAGCTTCTCTGGGCAGCCTGTGCCAGTGCCTCACCACCCTCACAGTAAAGAATTTTTCCCTAATATTTACAGTTATAAACCTCAAAGTTTACACTAGAAGCAAGATAAACATGTGCAACATGCTCCAAAAATAGAATGAGTTTGCTCTCAATAGCTCGCTCTGTTAAGAAATAAGAGATTCAAATTCCAAAATATGTGTTTACTGTGCACGATTCCTTTGAAGTAGCAATTAGGCAGGAGCAGCTGAAGTATGTTTCAGAGTTTTCCCTGAACTAGGTCTGACAGTATTTGCTCTTAGTCATACAGTATTTGAAAACTTACTCTTTCAGGGGGTCACAAATAAGGCCAACCGAGACAGAATTTTTTACGTTTTAAATTATATCCACACTTCTTGAGTATTTTGTTTCTGAATCAGATCTCTAGTGGCTTCAGTGAATGTTTTCCTTAACTTTATTTAGTATTTAGGGTGAAATATCCTTGGCCATCTGGCATGTTTCAGTACTATAAAATACCATGCTAACTTAAAGGAAAATAACTATTATTTTTACACATATATAATGAAAACAAACAGGACTGAAATTATATGCACATAAATCCTGCACTAAAGTACACCTTTGTACTAAGCCCATTCTACTAAGCCCAAGCACTGCTACACAGATTTCTTTCTATATAATAACAAAAGAATTACACTTTCATACGAATCTTCTCATTACATTTTTCCTGCTGATTTTTGGGCATCTTTCAGATACTTATAAAAGCATTCACTATTATATTTAAAGCCATTATTCCTCTTCACATGGATGATGGTGTCTGTATTCCTTCTACCTTCTAAATGCAATACAATGGACTTCCCTCTCTATTCATACTACATATGCCTATAAATAGTTCTTCCTTAATGTACTTAGATAGCAGAAAGTTTACTGGTGAACCCATAGTTCGTCTCCCGCTTCAAAATTCAAAAGCCCACACCAGATCATGTCTTGATTCCATGAACAGATGCCTTTTCTTTGTTATTCATTATTTTACTTTTCAGTATAACCTAGAAAACTTATCAGATTTAGTCTCATCAAAAGGCAGCAAGTGTGCTGAACAGTCTGTGCTTACAACAGAAATGCAGGGCAAAAAGAGCTGAAACTGCTAAAACCCTCTTAAACTACAGGCATTTATCACCCAATGTTTGAAGGATCCAGCAGGAAGGTGTCAAGGGCAACTGTCATGACTTCAGGTTTAAGAATCTTCCCCCAAAGTAACAGAACAACTGGAGCTACAACACGGATAATCCGAAAATAATACAAAATTACTCTAAAATCTCTAAGTTTATTAATAAAGTCCTTTATTAGGCCAACCTATAAGCGTTTCTACTTAAAGAGAGCTTCTGCCTGCAGGGGTCTCAATGATAGTGCCTGCAGGGGATATAAATCCAAAGAGTAGTGCTGGTCGCTGTAATTGCTCTGTGTAAAGTACAGACATTTTTCATTAACAGAATCAAAGACAATGTGTAAATATGCACCCTTCAAATATAAAGTTACTATCATGGGTCAAAAAATGATAAAAGCAATCTTTGCCAAAACCTCTGCGCTCCCCAAAACATTATAAATCATGCTAAGCCTTCCTCATCAGTGCTTTTTAATTACAGCACTACTCTAAACATACCCTTTCTAGTGGAGGATAGGAAATGGTGGTTTTAAATTGTAATCTGCAGGCAGTGACAATGACAGACTGCTGTTTGGACCCTCTTTAAGGAAAATGAACAATGTTTCAAAGAACAAGACAGAGAAACAGGAAGAAAGAAGAGGGTAAAAGTGGCCTTTAACAAAAAGGCCATTTGCAGTGCTGGGAAAAAAATCATGAAATCAATAAGAAATCAATTTTCCAGCTGTTCCCATCTAAGGAAATCCATCCAGGGGAAAAAATAAGGCCGTTACTACTACAGCTAAAAGACTGTGGGTTCTTTCCCTCATCATTCTCTGAAATTAATACTTCCACCACTATTTTATCCCAGAATACTAGAGGAACATATTCCTTTCAGATTAAAAAAACCATCAAATTAAGAAAGAGTTTGTGCAGAATTAACTTAAAGGAGAAAACACAAAACAACATCAGTGCAGTGCAATGAACTTTTCTTGGCAAATTAGAACTGTAAAGGGAAGGAACAGCCATTTTGTTATGTGGAAATAACACCCCCCCCCCCCCCCATTTAATCAACAGGGAATATGGGGCAATCAAAACAAATATGGGTAGCTACAACCATCTAAAGTCTGAGTGCCAACATCAAGGACATTAGCAGCAAACATGCACAGACTGTAAGCTCTTATTTTGGAGATTTTCATCTGTTTTCATCCAGAAGGAGCCTAGTGCATATCCAACCAGAACAAATAAGGTATTCCTGGAATGAGAGATGCAGGAGTGGATTGTTTTTCACGTACCTCAAAAAAGCCCTGAGGAGTTGCTAATGAATATAGACAGCAACATTTAAACCGAATTACTATCAGACCAAAACAAGTCTGGTTTTCTATACACAACAGCAGGGAGCAATGTCGGAATCAGGAGGACACATGCTCATTCAATAATAGCAAGTTTTAGATAAGCAGCTTAAACTAAAATACTTCACAAATAATTTAGTAGGAACTTCATTGGTGAACTTCAAGACAGGAAAGGGGAAAAACTTTTCAGCCTTTTCTACAAAACATTCCTCTGTTTCCACAGCCAGTGTCACCTGAGTACTTGGGAAAATGGAAACATTTTGCATCCATCTCAACCTGAAAACCTCAGAGAAGGTAAAGGATTCAAAATTAAGCAAAACAGGTAATTGATAGGCTTAAAATCTGATTTTTTTATATTTATCTCTTCTTGCTTGTCCTATTTGCTATGAAGAAAAATCCCATGGGATTGGGAAGAAAAAGCCAAGAAATAAATGGTTTCATGTTATGAACTTGCTTTTAAAAAGTGTTTAAAAAGTGATTACTTTAAAAGTGTTACTTGAATTCACTCAGAATTTAAGAATTTTCTTAGCACTTCTGAAAAGCCAGAACTCAGTAAACACAATGCTTAAAACATAGCATAATACCTAAATGGAAACCACAACATTATCCACAAAGGGGAACAGGGACAGCATGGACAAAATATAATTTCTCTAATTTTTAGAGACTGAAGCTAATTCAAGCTCTTTTCCAGGAACTCAAATAAAAAGCTTCACATTCAAAACAACTAAGTAAATAAAACCACTGATTTAAAACGTTGCATGTCATTAGGAAGCTAACAGCATTCACAAGACCAAGGTAAATTAAACCATGGTGTAAATCTTGCAATATGACACTGAAATTACACTTGAACTCCATTAAGAATTTTGAATTCTTTTCGAAATCTTATGTCATCTGGAGTAGCCCTTACTTTCATTAATATTTTGTCACCTCAACTTCAAGAAGCCTTTATTTGTAAATTTAAAAAAAAAAATGCAGATTTTTACATGATACACAGAGTTTTTTCTTTTTTTTCCTATGGCTCTTACCTTCTTCAACCCCAAACAGCAAGTGAATGTTAATGAGAAAACTCTACTTTAAAAACAGTTCACCACACAAAATCAGCAGTGTATTAATAGCTCCAAGAAATTGCTTCCACATTAATCCTAATTTTCAGTTTTTCAAAATCTAAATTAATTATGATCTCAATAGGGAGACAGGGAATTCAAGCTCAAGGCCGGAGATTAAAACAGAATTTGCACTGGCTTTCTAAGAAAGTGAACTAAATAACAGGCTATAGGTTTTTCAACTGAACGGGCTCTCCCCTGTAAATAGCATGGTTTTGCAATCATTCTTTCCATTAATGGATATCTATATTAATACTTTGTAATAATCACTGGATCATGAAATGAATTACTTAGCCATCCAACCAAATAGTATTCGTGAACCAGCTTCCCCCTAAGTCCCACCATCAATTTGTAGAATTTCTTGCAAAACCAAAAGGACAGAAACCACCGTGTTTGCTGGGACAGTATCCTGGAGGTCAGCACATCATCATCTCTAGAGAGAACCAAGGGAACATGAATATCTGAAACAGGAATTTGAACCACAGGCCTCCCACTACTGGAAAAATACTGAGATTTCAATTACAAAGAGAGACAGAGCAACACATCATCTGCTCATTATTCGGGGTGAGATCTTGTTAGACAGCACGTCATGGTGATGTCTTTTGGGTCTTCCCCATTTCTCATGGGAAACAGAACAAGCATAGTCACATACTATCGTAATATCTATAATATACGTGTACTTCACGTATATTAACGTAGTGTTAATTATAGTCTCATAACACAGACTTAGCGTGCTAATTACAATCTTAAGTCTGAAGTCTTCTTTGTTCAGTTGAAGCAAAGTAAATCCACAAATGAATGATGCTTCAGGGACTATAAAGCTTAAAAACACCCCTAACCTTTATGATTTTGCAAAAACCAGAAAAAACAAAATGTAGATTTTAAGGAGGAGATTTGAAGTTTGTTATCAGTAACTTTTTTGCATCCAACTGTGTGTACATCCTTCTGAGTGGCCTGTATCTGTATCTAAGTTAAAATAATCTTGACTTCCAATTGGAAATAATTCACCATTTAAATCACCATGCTAAAAAGTACACATGTGATCAGTGCATTAGAAAAATCTGCCACTGAGTTAACCCTTGTCCAAACACAAGAAAACACCAATAAAATGGCCACAAACAGAAATAAAGCTCTGCCACAAATTTTCCCCAGAACTGGGAGGAATATTTAGATCTGACTTGCCTTCCAAAGTAGTCTTGAAGCAAGCCTTGGCCATAATATGCTAGACTGATGAGTTATTTTTTCAGTGTAGATCTTCTACACTGCCAGACCAACAGGTTTTAAATCCATATTTAAAGTCCTTAATGCCTAAAATCTGATTATGAACTCAGATAAAATTCACTTTGCATTTAATACACTTAAGCAGCCAAAACAGAACTCGACACAGCATCATCACAAATATATTAATGCAAAGTCATGAAAGACTGGCAGAATATTTGCAAAATATTTGCCTTTGTAAAAGGAAAACAGCCTCAAATAAAAACCTACTCTGATAAAGCTTCAGTCCCACTGCTGGGCTGCTAATTTGGAGAAAAGCCTCAGAGGTTGGAAGCTGCTGAGAAGACGACAGCAGGACAAGGCCAAGAGCAGCAAGTGTTACAAGACAGTAACTGGAACTGAGCAGTTCTGTTCCAACCTATGTTTGACTGAACATTCACTAAGGAATTGACCTTATTAAAAAGCAGTGAATTGCTAGCACACTGTTACTAATTTCCTGCTTATTGGAAAATTATGGAAAAGCTTAAAATTTTCAGCTACTAGTTAAATACAGTTTCTATTTCTCATCTCAGTGGAATAACTCGTCAGCTTAAAAATACATAAAAATATTTTTATCTATTACACAGTATAGCTCAATGAGTAGAGAAAAATTCACATTTCATTAAGAGAAATATGTTCCTGAAACCACCTGGAAGTGCTTCAATAAATGCAGCATCCATCTAGTATGGTTTCCCTTATCCAAGTATTATGAAAATAAACCTGGCCATGTGTCACACATCACAATAGGTTTTTTCGTGACCTGAGTGGTTGAGGAAATAGAAATGAGAGTACTGCTAGTCTTCAGAAGAAGTTTATCATAGCATCCAGAGCAGTGAGGTCAGAACAGCGATTATAAAGCTGGCTGGCTGTAGAGGTCTAAATTTTTCCTCTCTAAGCAGATGCTACAGCTATTATAGAGTCAGTCTTCAGAGAAAATGACAAGGAACTGTCATTTAGTGCTTCAAAAGCTTCATCGTGGTACTAACAGTGTGGTGGGGTCCCAGGAGGAAGGAGTCCTGGGGCTGAGACACAAACCTAAGTGAGATTGGCAACACTGCAGTGGGAAAAGTACTTATATTGAACTGGGAAAATGTGCAAATATTGCTGCCAGTCCAGTATGTTGTGTGACTTCTGCAGAGAAAACCAAAGCATTCAAAGGCCACCAATGCAAAGACCCCAGAAAACTGACAGAAGACAGAGGCAGCTCACTGAGTAGAGCTTCCTGTAATGGGCATGGTTCTGGAACACTTCCCTGTGGGCTCTAAACCCAGGACAGCAATGTTCACCCAGTTTTCTTGATCTTGAGCCCACATTAAAATGCATCTCAAATGAATGACTTCTTGCCCGTGACATTTTTTATCATATGAAATATTGCCTCCAGAAGTAACCCTTCCAATTTTTCAGAATGAAATAGGCATTGCCCTTCTTGTTTTGATGATAAGCTTAAAAAACCCAGCTATTTAATCAAGAAGAGGAAGGAGGGATATCAGGATAAGCAGGAGGCAGAACTGAGTTACTCATAGATGTTAAAAATTCATTTATTTCAGGGACTACACAGAGTTAGCAAATGGAGTGAAGGGAAAAGGGAAGCTGTTTGTAATTCATTGTCTGTAACAAGGTGTATTTAATAGCATTCAACAGAGGAAATGGGCAAGGACTTTACACACTGAAAGCCCTAAATCACCTTTAAGATATTCACGGAGTTACAGGAGTGAGTGGTTCAAAGCTTCTATCCACACAGTTTGCTTATTCCTGGACTTGCAGTGTTTCACATTATTTTAATGAGTACAAAGCAAAGGCTTGTAAGCCTAAGGGAATAAAAAGCTTCATAAATCCTTAGGACTCTCCAATCCTCAATGGAAAGCCTTCTTTTGGTGGGTTGACCCTGACTGGACACCAGATGCCCACCAAAGCTGCTGTGTCACTCCTCAACTGGACAGGAGAGAGAAACCATAACCAAAATCTCATGGCTCATGATAGGAGCAGAATGAGATCACTCACCAGTTATTGACACAGGCAAAACAGATCCAGCTGGGGGAAATTAGCTTATTACCAATGAAATCAGAGAAGGATGATGAGAAATAAAAGCTAAATTTTGCAACACCTTCCCCCACACTCTTCCTTCTTTCCCAGTCTCAACTTCACTCCCAAATTTCTTACTTCCTCCCTCACAGCAATCCAGGGAGATGGGAATGGAGGCTGTGGTGAGTTCACCATTGTCTCTGCTACTTCTTCCTCCTCAGGGACAGGACATCTCATACTCTTCACCTGCTCCAGCATCACTTCCCTTCCATGGGGATAGTCCAACACAAACTTCTCCAACGTGAGCCCTTCCCTTGGGCTGCAGTTCTTCATGAACTGCTGCACCATGGGTCCCTTCCACAGGGTGAAGCCATTTAGGAACAGACTGCTCCACACTGGTTTTTTTTTTTCCCTCTCCTATTAAAATACATTATCCCAGAGGCAGTACCACCACTGCTGCTGGGCTTTGCCTTGGCCAGCAGCAGGTTCACCTCGAAGCCGGCTGACATTGGCTCTGCTGGACATGGGGGAAGCTTCCAGAAGCTTCTCACAGGAGCCACCCCCACACCCCTCTGCTACCAAAACCTGGCCACACAAACCCAACACACTTCTAAAGGCTGCTCTATAGCCTGTGTGGATATCCCAGTCTCCAAAATTTTGATGGTGCTTAAAATAACTTATGGTACCCCCAAGTGTTTCTGATGTTCTCATTCTACAGACACTTCTCGATCAACAAGACCTTATTCTGCTCAGGTTGGCTAACTAATGTTTTAATATTAGATCTAACTAAACAGGAATTAGTAAAGAAGGGGCAGAAATACTACTAATGACTCCTGCCATGCTCCCTTAACCTGTAAAAGATACAGTCAACACACTTTGACAATGTAATGTAAATGGACAGGTAAAAAACCCGCAAGCATCAAATTTAACACTGAACATGCAATACACCAATGGCTCATGTCCCTGCTAAACATTCCTCTAAAGGAAAAATGAACCATCTAGCACTGCTTTATCAACTACAGCTTTAAGTATCTCAGCTAAGCTATCTTGTTTGGAAGGTAAGTGATCCAGTTCTAAAGGACATTCTTTTCAGAAGTTATTTAGCACAGCACTATTTTTCTGTACCACGCTATTTTCTAATTATTCTCTCAGAAGTGAAGCATACATCAGGATACTGAGTCAAACAGCTCTTACTTCCATGCCACTTCTATAGACACATGCTATAAATAACAGATTATATATAAATATGAAGTTGCTCAAATAGGTTTATATTCTACCATCTCTCTATGTGTTCTAGAATGTATGTCCTGGAAATAGGCTGTTCAATGACTTTTGATTCCTTTGAAAGCATTGTGACAGAACCACTTATTGGCAGTATCCACTTTGAGTAGTCAAGCATAGCCAGGGGAAATTTAGATATCTTGTTAAAGTATTCATCCTCAAAATTCATGAACTACATTAACTTCTTCTGAACTGTTCAGTTATATGCATAAATGTTTACATTCACAACATTAAACTTCTTTTGAAATAAGCTGTAAGTGTTATACAGAAAACTGGGTTTCTGCCAGAAGGCCAAAAGCTGATATTTGATTTAGAGGGCTTTGGTGGGGAGCTTTGGAAGAAGAAAGGAGAAGGTAGGGGAAAGAAAGGTTTACAGAAAAGCAAAAAATGTCTAAATAGCAAAACCTTTTTCAGGAACATGTGATCTCCTTTTTTGCTAGTCTAAACAACAGAGATGAAGTACAGACTCACTTGGCTGTAAAGAGGGCACACTGACAGCTTTAGTACATATAAAACATTAAAAGCATTGTCCTTGAAGGTATTACTTTTCTAGGACTAAATTTATTTTTATCACTATAGTTTTGATTTAATGATCTTTTTCTCTATCTTACTGCTCTGTAAGTTCAATTTAAGTTTTCCCTAACAATTTATAACTGTGTAATTTTGTCATATACAGCATTAAAAGTATTTTGATATGATTCTAATGTTTAATACAATAAAATCAAGATGAATATGTATGGCTTATTGAAATACACTGTGCATTGTTAAAATTTTAGGATTAGTTCTGAAGCTTTCATAAAAATATTTTACTTGTCTAATCACTAAACAGCAGCATGACCACAACGATAGGTTTAGGAAGGAAGATTAGAATATTATTCTGTTTTAGTTGAGGATTAAAAGTCTACAACATTGTGATTTTTCAGATTTTTTTGAAAGCAGAAACCTAATATAAAACATTTAAGAGGCACATAACTATTTTGCCAACTGCACTGTAAAAGTCTTTATGGTGGTGTATACAAAGAAACTGAATTTTTAAAAAAATGAACCAGTTCAAGTCTGAAAGAGTAAAGAGATGACCACATTTGTCATAGATGCTGGGTGCAGGACTTAACCAGGTGCTAATTACAGATATTATACTCTGTTCTGAAGGGATCTCACCTCTCCAGAATCACACACACCATGCACATCACATCACAGCTCCACTTACGTATTCGCCGTAGGTCTCCTGTGCCGGGGGTGGTGGCAGGGGCCGATACCCTGCAGGGGGAGGAACTCCTCTTGCTCTGGGTGCCAGAAGTCCCCGGCTCCGACTCACTGGTCCTCTGCTGGGAGGGACTCCCCTGGGAGCTGGTGCCCCTCTGGGCACTCCTGCTGGTGGTGGAGGCACTCCCCCACGGCCCCTGCGAACACACAGATCACTCACCATTAAACACTGAACCCAGGACCTCCCTTGCAACCCCTCCCTCCCCACATCATGACAGTTTTTCTTTGCTAAAGCCAGAAAAAGTCTGAAGGAGATTCAGAGTTTGTCATTTCTCTGTAGGGTTAAATCCAATTACGCACATTATGCAAAAAAATGCCGGAAGGTACAAACTTGACATGGGATTCAGTGATGAACCTTGCACTGACTTGAGTCATTCTCACATACACAGACACACCCAAAGCAATCTGCTGGAATCAATCAACTTCACAAGAATTTGACTTCTAGTACGTGAAATCACAACCACAGAGTAACAGCTTCATTTGAAGGTGTCAGGCTATATCGTACTCAAACCCTGCACAGAGGAATCAGTTGCCACTCCCTTCTGATCCTGTGAAAGCTTCTAAACACAACCCAAAAATCACACTGTGTGTGAGATACTGAGTGGGTCACAAAAAATGCATTTTCTTTGGCTTCTGAAGAGATTTCCAGCTGCTTCAGGAAACACTCAAACATTTAACAAAGCGTGCAGGGTGATTATAGGATATAACCTGATGTTCTACATGAATTTGAGAACAAAGTAACAGGATATTTGGTCTAAAAATTCTGACAGTGTGATAAGCATTAACTTGCATTCCATTATTTTGGACACTTAAAATATGGATGAAAAATATGAGACTTCAGTTGAACCAGTTTTCAAAAAACATTTAATCCATTTAGAGGTGGCCTTTTCTCCTGCCTCCCCGTGGTAAAGGGAGAGACTGAGAGGCACAATTTGTGAGAAATTTGCACCATTTATTCTCTCTTAAACAAAACCGCTAATAGGCTTCTCCTTTTTAAAGGAGATGACTTCACTCCATGGACTATAATTGAGTCTGAATGCTGTGGGCAAATAGAATTGTTCCAAAGAAGTCAGACCCTTATCATGCACTCTAACAGATAAATAGAAGGAAACAAGGCACAAACTCTACGTTATCTTGCCACCTATCAAGCCATTATCTAATTTATCACAAGAACAGTAATTGAGTAATAACACTCTGTCCTGATTTCAGAAAAAATTTCCAACTTGAACAGTATTATAAAGATCCAGATTTGGCTTTAAGATTTCCTATCCCATTTCATACATGTCATATAATTTCACATCAATAAACTAATCAGAAAACAAGGCAATCATTTTACCACAAATAAGTAGTATTTCAAAAACTGCATCACTGAATGAGGAATGCAAAAAATGTAAGGATACAGTCAGGATAGATTTTATTCATTTTAATTACCAATCAAAACACAGTCACGAAGTATTTTAAACAAACCTAGAGAGTAAGTGATTTAAAACTGTGCTTATTACTTGGTTTTGGCTAATCTGTAGAATGCCTCCTCAGGACAGGGTACCAGCTGCTTATTTGACTTCATTGCAGTGGGGGCAGGGGTGGGCAGAGAAGTTCCCAGACACAGCCTGCTGAAGTAATATAAAGAAATAGGAAATGTGATACTTTCCAAGAGAAGCCAAAGAAAGGGAAATGAACCTAGTGGCATAGATGAAAGTCAATACCAAGTAAAAAAAAAAAAAAAAAAGGAAAGAGGTCAGTAAAAAGATTCAAGAATCGCTAGGTATAATCATGACAGCATCCTTCAGGCAGGGTGCAAGTGAAAACAGGAAGTGAGACATGCTGAAAAAACATGGAAAGACATTTGAGGGAGGAAAAAAAGTACAGTTTTTCAAGATAGCATATATTTATTCCTGAGAGGTAATTAGAAACACCAGATCCATGTGATGAGATCTTTTCTGTATTTCAAAAAACAGTTAATAGAATTGGAATGGTGATGGGTGGGAAATAATATTTCTCTTGTATTAGGAGATAATTTCTGATTTTAACTTTTCATGACTTTGTTCGTTCCTCCTCCAGGAACTCTGAATCTGAGATGTCTGGTTCTCATGGTTACTCCACCAGGCTGGAGACTGGAAAGGCACCGAGATAGAAAAGCCAGTGACAGGAGAGTTCAATCACCACCACACAGATTCGAGTTGTATCAGGGTATGATGCTAAGAGGAAATTTTTATAAACTGTAAACTATTTCTTTAAGAAGTTATTGGGGAACTAAAGAAGCTTGATAGACATTTACAATGAACAGACTCAAAATACTGAGGACCACTTGAACAGGAACCTTTGCACACATTTGTGAAAACAACAGATCTGTTCAGGTATTGCTTAATTTGAAAAGGGCAGCTACGCAAATAATGTTTAAAAAAGCTTAAAAGAATGAAGTGTCTATATACACATGATATGAGAAGACAAATTCTACAGGAAGTCAGAGAAAATACACAACTATCATCAAAAAAGAAAAAGCTTGAGAAAGGGCAATATGAATTCAGTAAGGCTAGAACAGGTTTTAAAAGAGGTGCCACTCGAAAGGCTGAACCCAACTCTAACTTCAAAGGAAAAATGCTAATAAAACAAAATACTCAGAAAAGCAGGTCAGAAATAACTGAAGTCCTTCAATCATCCCAGAATCAGGAAACCTCCCAGAGTGAGCCTCAATCACCAGTGCACACCAATTTGTACATATGAATGTGTACAGGTACATGCACATTATGTTTTTGCTACACAATCAAGAAAGACTGGACAAGGTTCTCATGGTAGAGCTGTCCTTACAGTAATCCCATGGACAGTGCTGCCAATGCTTTAGAAACAAATAACAGGACAAAAAGAACAAATAAAAGTAAATGCACTATTATTCTATACACTGTAATGGGTTCAGATGCATACTCTTTAATCTGTAGCAGAATCCGAACATGAATGTTTTAGAAAAGAAAATAGCTAAAAAAAAAAAATTCAACTTACAGGAGGGGACACGTGGGAGTTAATACATTTACATGTATAAATTTATATATCCTGTCATTACACAAAGTAATAGGGTCTGCACTATGACTGTCTATAGAACATCTAGAATTAGGATTGGCCCAGAGGTCAGGACACTAAAAAACACAGTTTTAGAAAATATAAGAGTACACACAAAGTCACTACTGCGCTGTGTGTATTCACAGACTTGTTTCCTAATTAACATTTTCCTAATTCAACTTCTTTCCTAATTAAAAAAATGGTCAAACATAAAATAACTGGAAGTGCATCAGAAACTATGTCCAAGATGACAAGCAGTCTAGGACAGTTCACATCTCAGGAACAATTAAGTAGATTAAGGCACTTCATACTACAAATGACAACTGAGGGTTATCTGATGGATCCAACAGAAGTATCGAAGGAATGGAGAAGGCTGAGGGGTGCCCTCAGCACAAATTACACCTTCGTCAAGGGCAGCAGTGGAACAGGAGGTGCTGGGCTCCTCTGGTGACCAGCAACAGGATAGAACAAAATTGAATGAAGCTGATTTTGAAATTTTGTTCTTTCACTTTCTTGGGCTTTCCATCTCCTAATCAACTACTTTTGAGGGGTATCCATCTGCTTCCAAAGCCTATGAAGAAACTGCACAGAGGGTCTGTTCTCTACCCTTTTTCTTCTACAATTGTCTCACCTATAAATTAGAAAACTTTTGTGCAACTGCTAATAATTAGAATAATAACAAGTTCCATGCTATCAAAACTCATTTGTCAGCCCATGCCAGCCTTAACTACCAGCTCATATTCTGAAATACAAGAAAAGTATTTTTGCCTTTATTTTCCCTCATCTTTTGGATGTCCTCTATAACCCAGTACTTACAGGAACCTCTTACAGACTGTCAATATCTGTAGGTTAACAGTGTGCACAAAAAAGCACTGAACCTCTCACATATCTGTCTCCAAAAGTGTGAGGACTCAGACTGTGCAAATAGTTTGAAACAAGGTTCAAGTGTCTTATTTTCAGCACAGGTGAAATAAAAAGGTCCTTCTTTGCCAGTAACCCCTCGGAGTATGACACTGCAGTACATGAGTACTGGAGCATCACAGGGGACACTAGTGTTTGTTTTTTTCTTTTTGCTGCATTTTTAAGGAAGACTCTAAGTACCAATCCGCTGTAATTTCTATCTAACACACACTAGTACTTAATTATTGGCAGAAACACACTCAGCAAATCCTAGCCAGGTGCTCTTATTGTCACTTCCAGACAGGCTTTAGTAACAAAACGATCATCCCTGCACTTGAGACCATTGTGCTCTGCTCTCAAATAAACATTTTATTGTCAGATTATTATTGTTTCAAGAAAATTTATTTATAATCACTTTGGCTTTGATTTTCCTGAATGCATTAATCTGGCCATGGTGAATCCAGTGAAAGAAGTGATCCCTTCCCATAAAACACACAAATAATTTAGATTGTTAAACTCTGAAGAATTTTACTCCCAAAGTTGGGTAATTAACTTGTAGGTTCTGTATTAAAAGGCTTTTAAATCTGAGTACCATGGACTAGACTAAGTAAAGAAAATTCTTGTAACTCATTTAATAGCTTTTGTTTCACTACAAAATAGGAGAAAAGACCTAATTCATCTCACATACCACATCACATTTTGAAGATACTGTCATGAAAGCTGTTTTTGCTGGAATCTAACTCTCTTCCCATGACATTATTTCATTTCTTATACTTGCAATTCATAATATGAGGAAAAAGAAAATACAAAGTGAAGCACATTTTCTATGAAACTATAAAAACACTAGGAAAGGGGAGAAAAAAGCCTCTAACGAAAGTGTCAGAATGCGATTTCTAAAGGTGTTAAGGTGATTTGTAAACATTAGGGAGTAATGATATTAGATGATTAATGTCTAAAAACATGAAAAGTCTACCTTACTCTGTCCAGTAACAGTATTACTAAAGTATTGAATTTTGTGATTAACATCTCACTGTTTGAATCAGGACTTTAACTGGTGTAAGAACATTCTCAAGAAAATCTAATACCAAAATCTAATACCACTTAGAACTACACTACACGATGTTAGACTCCAAATATTTGTGAACATTCAGAAGGCATTTGTAAGTACTAATCTAATCATTGATTCCCACTAAAGTAGCATTTTACCAACTCATACAACTTAGATACTTCCTCTTTGGCCTTTATTAGCAATAATATTTGACATTTCTATGTTACAGTAGTCCCATAGTGTTTCTAGGATTTGTTACCAGCAAACTAAGATACTGCCCTTGACCACAGCAGCAGGCACAGCACCTCACACTCATCTCCAGCTGCCCTCAGCAATAGCCACTTTCTCATCATTTCATTTAAAACCTTCTCTGCTCTAGAGTAACACTGATTTTTATTTCAAGTTTCACCTATCGCTGGATGGCTGAGTTAGTAAAATTATTCTGATCATGGAATCACCACTAGAGCCAGCTCACAGCTTTCTTTCACTTTTAGCAAAACAAAAATTACAAGTTTATGTATGATATGAAGACACTTTTCACTATCTACCCCCAGAAACATTAAATGGAAGAACAGCTTTAAAATAAACATACTTGTAAAATTTAAGACCAGTTCTCAAACACTATATCATTCAATGAGGAAACACTTAGAATTCTTTAATTTTAGCATTCACAGTTCTATATATCTGTAGGGATTTACACTGTTCAATAAGTAGATCTAACAAATTTGGTTACCAGATGTTGATTTATTGTCTTCATTTGAGCATAACCAGCTACATTCGATGTTCCTCAAAGAGTAAATATTTTTGTTTTATATTAGACATCTGAAGAATAACAGACCTTTTATTTCAGTGCTGGCATTCTAAAATACTAAAACACTGATATCCGGATACAACTCAGAACTCAGATTCCTGCCTTTTCATCCTTTCTGAAAAAAGTAAGTCACCATTGAATTAAAACTCTTATACAAGTTTTATTTCATATTTCTATTTGAAAACAGTAATATATGTGTTCACTTTTAACTTTTGTGAAAAATGGGAGATCAAAAAACTAAAACAAAACACAGTGACCATTAATAACACCTGCCTTTGGCCTAGATCCTGAACTGGCTTTGTCAACTATTTCTTTTGTGCCACAGAATCTTTTGCACTCCACTACTTACATGTTCTCAACAAAATTACTCTTCAAACAGCAAAACCAGTTGATTCCAGACTTATGGCAGGAAAACAGCTGAAGTTGTGAACACACAGCAGCAGCGATCCACATCAGCTTGACTTACTTCTAACATATATGACAGCAAGTTCTAACTTAGAACTTCAGCAGCAGTTTTATTTTTCCCCAGACAGACTGACAGTCATTCAACCATTAGGATCCCAGCCATGCATAGAGTGAAATATGACTAATAAATGGGAAAAGTAAAAAAAAACTCCACACCCTCTTGAAAGAGTGAACCAGAAATCTGCCATTTCTTTAATGGGACTATTGATAGATATTGGCTTTATGACAAATTGCATTTTTCCCCCCTCACCTTAATGAAACCAAAATACCTGTTTTCAAATACAATCTCTCTCAATCTGGGGAGTGAACTCAGCCAGCCCTCTCTTATTGTGGCCTTTCAATAACTAAATGGAGCTGGTTATAAAATAGAGTCGTTTTATCAGCATCTGTAGTGATGGGACAAGGAACAACAGCTTTCAACTGAAGAGGGCAGGTTGAGATTGGACATAAGGAAGAAATTTATGAGGAGGGTGGTGAGACAACACTGGAACAGGCTGCCCAGAGAAGTTGCCTTCCCTGGAAGTATTCAAGACCAGGCTGGAAGGGACTTAGAACAACCTGGTCAAGCGGAAGATGTCCTGCCCATGGCAGGGGATGAAATAAGATAGTCTTTAAAAGTCCCCTCCAACCCACACTACTCTGTGATTCTAGCACTGACTTCTAGCTACAAGTGACATGAAGTGGTTCCCTCTATGCCACCCCCAAGGCATCAAGGAACTTTTAGCCATGCCCTTAAACTTACTATCATCATCCTCTAGAATTTTACTTTCCTAAAACATCTGAGTTGCAGTCAAAATTGTGTGATCCTTGAATCTTATTTTTATTAATAAAATGGTGTGAAGTTTTAGAGAGGAAACACTGCTTTAGTTGCAAAACCTCCTTAGAGGTGAACATTAACATGTATAGAGTCATAGAAGGGTTTGGATTGGATGGGACCTTGAAAGATCACCTAATTCCAACCCAGCTGCCATGTGCAGGGACACCTTCCACTAGAATGTTCACATATGTATATTTCAAGTCTTTACTTAATCAGAAGTCAAAACCAAAATTATTTTGGTTGCTATCATGTATAATGCACTGATTCAGGATGGGAATACAAATGCACTGAAGAAACACTGATTTCTAAAGAGTTACATTTCCTAGTTTCTCACCATAACAGTGTCACATTAAATACCACGGATCCTCTAAGCTTGCTAGCACAATAAATTAAAATGCAACTGGGATGATCATTTTATATAGCTGCCTCCAAGAAAGAATTTAAGAACATCATACTAAAAACAAAGGATTGAAAGACAGATTTTCACCACTTTCCCATCTTGTTGTACAGAAGAGGGGTTATGCCACAAGAGTTTAAGTGCTCAGTGTGACCACTACAGAAAATAGAAGTGGCATGATTACATCTGAAGGTCATTTTTAACAGTATTAGGGATTAACAACTGGGGGTAAGGTGGGGGAGAAGGAAGCAGCTATAGGAAGCAGCTACATCCTCCAAGATCGATGATGGGAAACGAACATTCCTGAAGGCAAATCCCACAACACACACACAACTCTTCTAGAAGAAATTCCATCCAATCACCCACAAAACCTTACTTGGCTCTAGAGTAAAAAAAAAAATTTGCTCAAGAAAATCTGTAGCAAGCCAGAAACAGAATAAAGAGTTATCAAACCACAACCATTAGGAAATTACTTACCACATACAGGAATGCCCATACATGAGCTAGAATTTTTGCATGCAAACAGAAATGTACTGTTTTCTACAAAATAAAATTTTATTATGGAGCTAAAAATAGGTTTGATAAAGATATATTATATCCAGTTCCCACATGTCTGATAAGGAACAAGAAAGGCATAAATTAGTACTTTTTCTCTTTTTTTTAACTGGAACTATTTAGGAGTAATAAAGGTTTCAAAAGTGGGAACGTGAACACACTTTTCAGGATGTTCCATGCATCAAGGTGGGTATCTTAAAATCATTCTGCAGATTACAAAGAAAGGTTAGGATCAAGGTTTTAGACATCATTTTACATGTTTTCTGAGGCTTTGCTTCAACTTCTCCTGGATATCTCAGGGATGCTGGCTATTGAAACTGTTTTATCCAACACTGAGACAAAGCCTTTAAAGCTTTGCTTCAACAAAAGTATTATTCATTGCAATCCATTTCTGCTAAAAAAGAATCAGAGCACTATAACTGAGTTTGAGATCTTCAGCTCAATGGCTGCAGAATCTTAGTAGCATTAGAATTGAATTTCACTTAAAGGATATGCTAACAGAGCACTTCAGTTTGAGAGGAAAATCTTGGAGTTTAAGACAAGCCTTGAAGTAAGGACAAGTCAGACACCCTTTCACTTTTCTTTAGAATATACGTGAAAAACAGCAGTGACAAAACCACAACCTTTTACTGTCATCTCCAAATCAAACACTGCTAACATTTAAATTTAACCTGAAGACACTTCAATAGTTGTAGGCCAACTACACAACTGTGAGATGTGTAACAGTGTCTCTCTTGCATAAAATGCAGGCGTGAAAAAATAAGTTACCAAAATCCAGAGGATAGAACTAGTGATGTTAGAAATGCAGTACTATAAAAAAACTATTTACATATGCACTTTGTACGTACTAACAGTGTGAATTAATTGGCAAGCTTTGGAGATAAAATCCAACCAAACAATAGCTTCTGTATCACAGAAACATTAGCTGAAGGACACGGAAAATGAAATAAACTTGAAACAGTAATGTAAATGTATCCGTACTGAGCATGTGTAGCAGAGTCATTACAGGCATCTGTGGCAAAGTTACAAACAGCTATTTAAAAACCAAAATAAAATTTGCGAGAAAATATAATCTCCAAAATCAAATGAGGTCTCCAATTCGAAAGAACTCTTGTATGGCTGAATACAGTGCCAAGGGGTGAACCTTGGTGTATAACTACTCAGAACACTAATAGCAAAAAACCCCAGAATATATATTTTACACAGTGTTACAAAATGCAAGAACAACAATTTGAGGATGGAAATTTTTTTCTCACAGGACACAATCCACAGTAAGCATAATTTCTTTAAAATTAAGATTCATTCTGCATTGCATTTGCAATCATTATCAGGATACATAAAACTAAGCATATCTATATAAATGGAGTATTTCTTTAGTGCTGCTTCTTTTATCATGCTTTATCATCTGAGGTAAAATGATTCAGAGTATTATTCTTAAATTATTTTACAAGCTGGAATGCAAGTTCCAAGCTGCATTAACAAAAACTGTAGACACAACGGAAGAAAATAGTTTACCATAGTAAACAGTCACACTTAGGTGCTGCAGCCACAATCTCTGTACTCTGAAATATAAACAGTTATGAACTTTATTTAGCTTTTGTTTTCACACTTCAGAACTTGAAGGAGTTGAAACTGTCATCTGAGTACTGCAAGGAAGATAGGCGATGCTAAAACAAAAAAAAAAAACCTCTCCTGTGACAAAGAAAAGCAAAGCAAAAGACTTTGCCTATTCCTGAATCAAACAAAAGCCACTTTTCACAAAGTAAGTGCCACTCAGACAAGAAAATCCAAATTCTACCTCCAGAGCACTTCTATACCATTTCATCATTACTATGAAAATAGTAATACCATAAAAAGAAAACCATATTGTGTAAGTTAGAGATATTGCCTGAAATTCCTGTCAGTCAAGGTGAGGCAGATGTATTAGTTTTGCAAAGCTATGAACTCCATAGGGCCCAAACACAGACTCATGGCTAGAAGTTGCTCACAGTAAGACTAAACATCATCTGCTATGCTGTGCATTGCTTCTTTACAAAGGCAGCATTCAAGTTCCACAAGATAAAATTCAGCACCATTGTTAATTCAGTCCAAATGAACTAAACTTTTATCAATAAATGAAGGCCATCTCCCCGATCTTTTGCTCTTCTTTTGGGAATCTTTCATGTATTTTACTGTTGGGTTTGAAGGGAGAAGTTTGAAATATGTACATTCAAATGAAATTCCACTTACCTGGACAAAGTAGGAACAGGTACTCCTCTTGCTCGAATAGATGCTTTTCCACGGACAACTGGAACTTCTGCAGATTCTGAGCCACCATTTAAATATGTTAATTCTTGGAGCTGTGCCTGTCTGATTTCATCATTGTAGTCCTAAAACAGGGGGAGGCGACAGAGTGAGAAAAAAAGCAAATTGTTCACCCACTGTTCTCATCAAATACTGCTCCTGAAAGTTTCCTCTTAGAAAGGTGAACATTCCATTGAAAAAGTTTAATATACATAATTTGACAGGAATAGTATTCAGTCAAAAACTTATTAAAAAATTCTACATAATAATTGCCATCTTTAAGGCATGTTTTTTCATTCCCTTTGCATACTATTTCTATGTAGCTTTACCAATTAAAATGCCAATTTCAAAATGCTGCAGAGATAGAAGGAAACAAAAAAAGCCCCACAATCCCATATTCTGAACTGTGATTCAGTTTGTAGTTACAGCTGTAGAATGATTGTGTGTTAAAAGCAAGAAAGAGAGGAGAGAGAATTGCAAAAGAGTAGAGAATAAATACACTGTTGAGATCAGCCCATGAAAATGAAGGAATAGATTAGGTATCCACACTTTTAAAATCAGGAGTTAAAGAATAAATGCAGGAATTTATTCAATACACACATGCGCTGTTACCTAATTAAAAAGAGCTCAAAAAATTAAATTCTATAATATGCAGCAGTAAAAAAACCAAGGACATATGGCTTATTTCTGTCTGCACAAATCCTCTACTCTCAAGGTCTAGCAAAAAGAAAGCTTAGGTTTTTGTACATGAAATTACTATGGTAGTTCTCAAGCAGAGTTTTCAGGGACCTTGAGTCAACCTCTGAAACAAGCAGAGCACACAGGAATAAAACAGACCCAGCACTGAACTCTTGAGGTATTTTTCTATTACTTGTACTCCACTTAAAATGAGCCAAAGAGAATGCAGCCATAAAGGTGAATTAAAGATAACTGGTTTACCTAAAGTGCATACGTACAAACTGAGTATCAAAATATTAATAGGGCCTCCCATAGGAGCAAAGGGATACTTCTGATAAAACAGCTCTTCTGCAAATCCTCCCATTTCAAGAGTTTGCTCTAATACCCCCCATTTAACAATTCAATGACAAAGAATCTGCATCTCACTGCAAATCTGAGTTTATTGCATTTATTCACTAGATAGGGACCAAATGATTGTCAGGCAGTCTTACAGACTTTGAAACATAACCCTGTATTGAAAGGAGATTAAAACTTCCATGAATTCAAATATCTCAATTATCCTTGAAACATTCTGCTTCTCCTAGACTTCTACAAATGGAAATAAAAAAACTTTTCCTTTACTTGCCATTGCTGAAGAAAGTTAGTGGTGTTTAAAGAAGCATCACCATAACAGCATTTTACCCAAACTGCCTTGAATAGGTTCTGAAATTTATTTACCCAACTGCTCACCTGAGATCATCCTCTATTTAGCAGCAGAAACCAAATGGCAAATATGAAGAAGGTCTTGAAGACTGAAACAACTGTTTCAAAGGGCATAATTGAAGCTTGTGAGAAATAGATTCCATTATTAAACAGCCAGGACCCCACACATAACCAATCCATCACAGGGAGTAGAATAGAAACAGGAAACTGAACACCACTCTGGCCAGCTACTGTACAGAAACTCACTTCATATATTTTGTTGCTGGCTCAGAACTGGCTACAAATGCAAAATTCTATGTACTGTATAGAACAAAACTTCCATCTTGACACAAAACGCCAAGAAACTGTGCCACCAGCATACAGTATCAAAGTTCTGACAGCTTATAGATGCCCTTTATAATTTCTCCACAAAACATTTTTTTTTTCAGAACTGGGCCCCTGGAAAAAATACCTTTGATCATTTTATATTCAATTCATTTAATTCCTTAGCAAAGATGTGCTCAGGTTGCCTGTGTGTGTGTTGGGTCCTTTTTCTTTTCTCCCTGATGCTTTCTCACTTTCCTGCAGCACATTACCAGACACAGCAGCAGCCTTAGGTCACAGACAAGGGCTCCACTGTGCACAGCACAGAACAGAAAACATGGCCCTTATCACATAAGCCAGAGGCAGCAGGAGGATACAGAGTGAAGGGGCAGTACAAGGCAGCCACGATAAGCTGCAGTGTTAATCCACTAGACTCTGAAATAGATTCCTCAATTAAAAGTAGCAGATGGTCAATTTATGAATACTCACTGCTGGAAACAGCACACTTCAAGCCAAATTAAGGAGACTATCTCTTCCTCACCTAGAAGACGGACATGGAAACACTTCAGACTCATCCCCTCCTCTGACCAGCTCAAGCTGTGGCAGCAATTGAAATTTCAGTCAAATGCTGCTGCTGAATTTCAATTGAACAGATGTACTCTCATTTTATGAATAAATTGCCTACCGTGACTAACCACAGTCTTACCCAAATATGGAGGATGCATTTACATCAAGATACATGCAAGAGATTTTCATCCCACAGGTCCCCATACCTGCATGATCTAACCAAACATTCTTTTAAATTTTATCTATGATTTTCACCCAGTCAGATCAACACACTGGCAGCAGCTCTTCCTGGGATCACTCTAACTTCAGACCTTATTTCAATTTATCACTCTGAACTATTTAAACTATTAACAAAGCTATTTATTTAGATCATGTTAGGACAGATTCTTACAAAACCCTTTGCAGCTCTGCAAAGCACTCAAGTAGGTCTTTATGCTGGCAGTGAGCAATCAATAGTTATCAGGTTTCCAGTTTTTTACACCTTACAGCTATTTGCAGCTTACTTAAGGAAAAGTCTGAGTTTCCAAATGCCACCAAACTCTTCCAAATGCCATTAAATGCTATTTCATCACCACATCTTACAAACCAAATATGCAGAAGGTAGGACAGGCTACAGGAAAAGCTTGTGAATTCTGCTCACATTGTCATATAACTGCTATAGATTGTTCTCTCAAAGACATTTCTACACTTTGCATTAAAGACAATGAAAAGAAGAAACTCTGGTAACCAATGGCAGAAGATAATTAGTGCTGTATCTGTCAGAAGACAAATGACTGCCAGTACTCAAAAATTAAGCAAAATAGACAAATTTCTAATGGCCAAAACTGCCATAACTGTAGAATCACAGACGGTTTGGGATGGAAAGGACCTTAAAGATCATGTCATTCCAACTCTCCAGCCATGGGCAGGGATACCTTCCACTAGACTAGGTTGCTCAGGGCCCCATTCAGCCTGGCCTTGAAATCATGGTGTAATACAGCAACCAGGGGCAGGTGAGGTTGAAAGTACCTGGCTTTTTGACTTGACAGAAGTAATTCTGAGATCATTAATACTAAGCACAACACCCACCAATCTAATACTCAAACAGACAGCTGACCAGAGATTCTGGCCAGAATAAATGCACTGGCTAATTTAAAGGAAGATAAAAAAAATACACTTCAAGTTAGAAGCCACAATTCG
The DNA here is from genome assembly GCA_036785705.1 of Acanthornis magna. NCBI lineage: Eukaryota > Metazoa > Chordata > Aves > Passeriformes > Acanthizidae > Acanthornis > Acanthornis magna. Next base: position 9,247,711 of record JAWUZG010000119.1, on the reverse strand, counting down.
AACTGCAGAAGAGAGGTAAGAATCAAGGCAACATAAGCACAGCCAAAAATATCCTCAAGACCAGTTTTTATGTTTTGGTTTGAGTTATGCCAATAGTTTAAGTGAAATTACACCATTGCAGCTGCTCAAGTTTAAACTTCAATGCAAGGATCCTTGCCCATGGATCTGAAGATCCAATAAGAGAGGCTGAGGCATTTTTGCTACAGTCAGCTACCACAAGGATATTTTGTATTCTGCATTCTAGCACCAAATGTGATGTTATGTTCAGCACTGATCTGAAAAATGAACAATAACGATATTCATAAATTGGGTGCAGCATCTAAAACTGTAGGAAAGCATAGTTATCTTACATTGTAAGGAGAATGCAAATTATGATCATAAGCATATATACTCATAGCAGGACATCTTTCCTGAAATAAAAAAGGTAATTTCTTAAGAAAGCCACAACAGACCTTAGAGAAAATAAAAATCAAGTTGCATTTGGCAGCAGTGAACCAAACTGTAGTTCTAGAGAGGAAAAAGCTGCGCCTTATTCCTTCAGTGGCTGCTGCAAGGGAGGGGCAGGCAAAAGAGATTAAGGCATTTAGAGCAATTCTGATAAGATTACATTTGAAAAGCCAAAGGGAAATTAAGACAGTGTTGGCTTGATCCCATAGTTCAGAAAAGATTATGGAGCATCAGTTCAGCTCAGTATGATAAAGATGCAATGATCAAAAATCAAGATGGAAAAGTGCATAACCACTGGTCAATGGAATTGCTCATTATCAGTCTGTAATTCTACTGGTTTAACACACTAATGACCAGGGTTTGATAAGCCTACTTCATTTATGGCAACAATAGGGAAATCAAGCACAATGAAGAAAAATAAGACCTCTGACGCAAGGGACTCACAGATCAGACATATCCTTCCTTCCAGCAGGTGCAAGAAGCATTTATCAAAGTGAACATATTTCCATCTAAAAAAAGGCAGCTGTTTGTTGTCTAGAATAAGGGAGAATAAAGTTCTTGGCTAAGTCTTCACACCATTAAATCATGAATCATGTAAATACAATAACCTTTCACATTATGGTAGTCCAGCATTCCTATAAATATCATGTTGAGTATCCTCTGTGTGATCAGCTAGGATGTCTGAACAGCAGTATGCTTATTCACCTCTTTCCATATACATCGAGAAAAAGCCATTTGGAACCTGCAGACAAATTTATAATGTGGTGCTTGATTCTTTGTAACATGAGAATGTAATGCCCAGGACATCTTTGTTTTTTAGCTGTCTTAAAGTGCACCTACACTGATGTTCTTTCATGTGAGGATGTATTCCTGATGAACCTCCTGATGACTGCCATTTATCATGCTTTGGTTCATGCCATGGTGTCATATTGGGGCACATGAACGCACTTGCATTCAGACAAAAACAGGCCAGAAGAAACCCTCAAGGAGCACACAGTTCCAAGCACCCAGGGACTTGGCTTCATAGCATATCCTGAGTTCAAAGGGACCCACAGGGATCATCCAAGTCCAATTCCCAGCCCTGCACAGGACAGCCCAAGAATCCCACGACTGATCTCCCTGAGAGTGTTGTCCACTTCTCAAACTCTGTCAGGCTTGGTGCAGTGACCACTTCCCTGGGAAGCCTGTTCTGGTGCCTAGCCACTCTCTGGGTGGTTTCATGGATTTAGACTAGGGTTGGTACAAACTATAATCCCCAGAATACATACAGGAGCACTGTCAGGTCATCAGCACCAACTGCTGTACAAGAGACATCCCCAACTGGACCCCAACCAGCCACGCTGACTCCACTCAAACATTTACAAGCTGCTGTCACTTAGATCCATACCTAAGGAAAGTTTCCCTAACCAGGTCCCCATACTTCCAACATCTGACACAAATCACAACTAACACTTGGATAGCATTTTCAGCAGTAAAAATAATCAGAAGTCAATGCACCTTGAGAATGCATTGCTTTCTATACTCATTCCTTTAATCACCAATAAAGATTGAAGAATGTTCACTCAAGAGCTAAAACAGTTGGTAACTTCACACACAGAAATATCACCTCAAGTGCCTCCGCTTCCGAAGAGAGGTTGGATTGTTCTGAGCAGTTAAAATTGCAAAGCAGTAAGGCTGATTCTTACACGAGGCTCAAATAAAGAGCTATCTTTCTATGGGAGACACTAGAAACCTATTGCCTAGATATACCCCAAACCTGGAGTGCAATCTCATACTGGAAACCAGATCTCTTTTTATACATCCCTACAATGCAAGCTGAAGTATACGCCAGAAGACAAGTACAGGTCACACATCACTAGTATTGTGATAAAAATAAATAAACAGGATAAACCTGTATTGATTCTCAGCACTGAACACAAAAGCAGGATTACAGGTCAGAGAAAATACTACAACTTTAAATTTATTTATTCTTAAACAGAGCCCTATGCTGATGTTTCACATGTACCAAGAACACAGAAAAGCCATACATTTTAGAGATTTTTACGATTATTTGTAGTCTAAGATACTTTGGCATGTGACTAGTTAAGCAAAAATAAATTTCTTTTTTACTTCAGGTCAAATCATGAGATTTGCATGGACAGTTACAGATTCACCCAGTAACTGCCTATATCAAAATGCAAAGTATTCAACAACATTGTCATTGTCACAAAGGAAATTAAGCAACATGACCTGACCAATATTGTGCACTGTTCGGAATCACAGAACAGTTTGGGCTGGAAGGGACCTTAAACATCACCTAGTTCCAACCCCCCTGCCACGGTCAGGGACACCTTCCACGAGACCAGCTTATTCTGTTTTAGAGGTAACATTTCTCACTCAAGACTACCAGAATTCTCATTAAAAAAAAAAATAAAATAAAATACTAACAGGGATGAGGAACTTCTTGATTTCTTCCAATGCATGTCCCATTCTGGCATATGCTTCTGCAGGCGGAGCAAATACTTCAATTAAAACATGCAGGTCATCATTTAGGTGGAAATACTTTGCTTCTCCACTTTTTCTCAACTCTTCCTCCTAGGAAGTAGGAAAAAAATTGGTTTTACACATTCTTGTTTTAAACATTGCAATGCAAGTGGTAAAGTTGCTCCAGAGGAATTTGCAGACAGTGTTTACTCATGTTCAGATGTCTGCAACTAAAAAAGTAACATGAAATAAGCGCCAAGAGCTTCTGCTCACATACAGAAACTGCAGCACAAGGGGGAATGCTTCCAAGAGTTTTCCCAGGTGCACCAATTTCAAGAAGACACTCTTTTCTTGAAAGTAAAGTCTACAGAAACAGGTTTGATCTAATATTCCACAAGAGCAAGATTCTTTGACCAATATTATTTCAATCTTGGTATTACTACGCTGCTTTGATACTTATTTTCTGTTCTCAGTGAAGTTTCTATCCAATGAGTGCATCCTTCACAGAACTGTGCTATTTGGACATAAAGCTAACAGCATATGAGATGAGGAAAGAGAACATTAGCAGAAAGAGTTCAGTAGCTATTACAGAGGCAAGCTTACTTCTTTCATCCTCCTTCACCCAACCCACTTCAATGACTGCAAAGCTGAGTTCAATGGAGTGAAGCAGAGCTCAGATCTCAAATGCTGACATTCACATGCAAGATATCCACAGACCTAAAGGGCAGCATTTGCTTTTCTCAGGCTGCCTCCCGCCCATGTGTATCTGCCAGGTCCAAGCGATGAAACCAGCATTCATTGCTTTACCAAATAACATTATAGAAAATGCTTAGCAGTTCTGCTGTCTAAAAAACTAAATCTCCCCTGAAACTTCCTGTATTTAGCAAGCACCAGGTAAGCACTTCAACCTTTAGATTACTAAAATTATAAGTTGCAATGATAACTGAAATCTCCTCCCCTGCACACCCCTTAATTACGGGTTGTGATTTATATGTGACAATCCATTTCTGCTTCTCATGAATAACATTCTTATCAACACGATTTGTGTTGAACTATGAGTATGTTAAAAAAAAAGAAAAAGAAAATCAGTCTAGATTGCTGTTAGAGCACCCACAGCAAGAATATCAGGAGGTCACTCAGCAGGATTAGATTTTGTCAGCAAAATCATTATTTTGTCAATACAAATAAGAGATCTCAAAAATAGAAAGTAACCTAATATAAACAGCACAGCTCAAATATTTAGTTTTAATAGGAACTGCTTTTCAGTTAAATACTTTAAGCACAGTTACTCAAAACATATGAGCCATCACTAGCACTGGAAGCTACCTGAGTTCCCCATATACTGGTTTTTAGTATATTCCTGCACCAAGCACTCCCTGTCCCTTTTTCCTAAAGGGGGAAAAAAAAAATCACTGGGCAGTTAGTTTGTGCAGAAAACAAAGTGCTAAGAAACTTCCTTTCTGTGTTTGTCAATGAAGCTGGCTGGTAACAACAATCAGCAATAGAAAAGTCACAATTTTCTGTGTGGTACCTGGTAAAAGAGCACTTCAATCAAAACCTTTAGCAAAACATACAGAATTTAAACACAGGTTTTTCTAAGATCATTAGCATAAGCAAGCTTTTAAAGTCATTCTGTGTTGTTTTTTCTTTGGTTTTTTTTTTGCAAAGTTCACTTTTATAAATGCATTTTATTTTGGTTCTGTAACATGACTTGGCAATGCTTCCATTACTAGCAAGGCCAGGAGTTGGACTTTGATGATCCATCCGGGTACCTTCTAAGCTGGGATATTCTGTGATTCTATGAAAACACTACACACTAAAATTCCTATAACAGCACAGAAATAAAAATGAGTTCATTCACTGGCTACATCTCACAGCCTTGGGTACACATTGAGCATTTCAGGGTTTTTTTTCATTTCCCATGACGACCAACACAAAAGCCTCAACTTGTTCCCATTCCAGTATCCCTCTTTGACAGCAATTTAGCTCCCATGAAATCCTCTGTCTTCCATTACTTGACACTACATCCATTATCTTGGTTTGCCCACTGCACGGGGATGCCTGGCTTGGCTGGCCAAAGAGAGACATTAACCACTAATCAATATTTGGATTTCCTATGCTTTTTATTTGTTCTAAATTTTTTTACAGGGTTTGTTCCGCTCCTCAAAAATTTAAAGTTAGAAAATTCCAGACATACTCAGGTCTTACCTTTGTCTTGTCCCTCATAGAACCTTTCCCCAAAATAGACATTTTTGTCAGTGTTTCTTCCTGCAAACGCTTTAGAGAATTACCACGTGGACCCAAAAGTTTTCCCACGAAGTTGAACTGTAAGAAAACAAAAAAAGAACCAAACCCCATTAACCTTATCGGATTTTTAATCATAAAAATTAATGAGCACAACAGGATATTTTGCTGAAACAACTTTTGGTCCTAGGTGCAAACAATTAGATCATAAATTAAAAAACATTAAGTATAGCAGTCCATATAGTACAACTAATAGAATGTCAGTGGCTCCAGCAACATCGAAGAACTTTCAGAATTCCAGGATAACTTGGTGTCCACTACAGAGTGCCAGATCAAGAGGAGCCTGTTGACAAAGTCTTCTTGCCCCAGCCACAAGAGACATCACACCCAAGGCTTTTGTCCTGCAGAGGGACTCCAACCACCCCAACATTGGCTGGGAAACTGGCACAGCGAGCTGCAGGCAACCCTGGAGACTCCTGGAATGCATGTGGGACAACTTCCTGACCCAGGTAATGGACAGACCTACCAGAGGGGAGGCATTACTGGATCTCCTGGTCACCAATGCAAATGAGCTCACTGTGGACATCAAAATTGGAGGCAGCGATCATGCGCTGGATATGGATCAGGTAAGGAGTAAAGTCAGGCTGCTGAACTTTAAGAAAGCAGATTTCCAGCTCTTTGGGGAGCTAGTCAGTGGGATCCCCTGAGAGACTGCCCTCAGGGACAAGGAATAGAACAGAGCTGCCCAATCTTCAAAGAAGTCTTCCACTGAACACAGGAGCTAACAACTCCCAGGAGCAAGAAATCAGGCACGGAAGGCAAAAGACCAGCATGGCCAAGTAGGGATGGGCTGGTCAAACTAAAGGGCACAAAACAAATGTATAGACAGTGGAAGTTAGGACAGGTGACCGGGGAAGAGTATAGAGATGAATTCTGGTTGTGTAGAGCTGGGGTGAAGAACACCCAAGTGAATCTGAAACTGAATCTGGCAAAGGACACAAGGAGTAACAGAAAGGGCTTCTCCAGGTATCCCAGCCAGAAAAGGAAGGTTCAGAAAGGTATTGTTCCCCCTTTCCCCCAATAAACAATGCTGGAAACCTGGTAACAACAGATGAGGAGAAGGTTAAGGTACTCAACAACTGAAGTGACACAATCATGTCAAAAAGATAGTTTTAGGTACAAGTAAAATACAGTGATGCTGAAGAGCAAACAGGCTTAAGCTTTGCGGCCTCAAATTTACAAAACAGTTTCTAAGTTCTTTGCTTGTCCCTCTACTACTGTGTCACTGAAGAGCCAGGATGGGCTGCACTGACCTCCCTGTTCATCTGGAGTAGTTTGAAAAGACTTGACAATGGGGCAATGGCAGTCACGAATCTTTTGTTGCCACCGTAGAAGTGATGATGGAACAAAGGCCCAGCCGCACTCACCCTACACTGCAAAAAGTGTACAGCTCCAGTTCATTTCTTTCAGCTTTAGACAAAAAGGAAAGCAAGCATTAGAAGTCAACTAAATATGAAAATGTAAGTTTATTCCCCTTAGTAGTTGCAAGTTCAATTCCCAATAGATGTGACATAATACTATCGAGAAAATGGCTTATGGATAACTACAGTCCACAGAACCCATTAAATTTAAGGCCTTGCAGGAACCAGTCTTTTCTGAAATTATCAGGTCACATCAAGAAATTCTCAGGCAATTTCTTTTGGGTTTTTTTAGTAGAGATGTCCACTTTTTTTCATATAGGTCCTAAGTCAAGGAAAATATTAATCAGAATGACTGAACAGATAAAGGCAGAAATCTCCCTTGCTGAGAATATTCAGGACTCGGGTCTACTGATGAGGTCCTGTGCAATGTAATTTACAATAATTTCAACAGAAGGTTGAGCATCTGAAGGCTCTAAAGATTCCTCTTAATTTGGACTTCTGAGTATTTTTTATTTTACTTCAGAAGTTGTAACTAAAGAAAGCAAACAAATTGAAACAATTCATAGCAAACTTGAACTTTAAGGACTCAATTACTTGTTGTCAAGAGTTTCCTTAAAGGAAGCTCATATTTAAACTTAACACTTTAATATAGTGGGACACCACCACAGTTTTTCAAGCATTACTTAAGATAACTTATGTCTACTTATAACAGCCTTTTAACCTACCAGGAACAAAAACAAACACTTACTCTTTATTGCAGCTGTATTCTTTTATTTAAAACATAATTGTCTAATGTTGTGTAAATCTAAAACCTGACCTACCAAACTTTAATACCACCTAAAGTTGTCATCTTTTCAAAACCATGAAATCTCTAGTGCCAAAGCCAGACATTACAGCAGCTATACAAGGACTGCACAGATGACATGTTCTAGACATTTAATGAACATGAAAATTTATTGTCTGTATCCTGAGATCCACTGAACTATTCTTTTCTGTGCACTGAGGCACCAAATATTTGATTTGACAAGTCTGAAGCATAAGAAACTTGTGTTGCAAGTATGAAATTCTGCTGATTTGAAAGCATAGTACCTCTAGGTGCAGCTTAAAAGCGCAAACAAAGCCTAGTAAAAAAATGGCTTACAATGCAGTCACAAAGCATTTTTCCTCCCACATAACAAAGCTAAAAGGCTTTGGAACATTTCAGTTGATTATTCGATAAATAAAACCCATTTATGATATTGAAGGAATCTTTCAGTAGAAAGCAGATTATTTACTTTGAACAGGTACTGAATTTTGTTCAAACTAATGGTTTTATCTCCCTTTTACATCAAATTGGAAACATCTGATCAAAAGTTAATTTTTAAATAATTCGCAGATACAGAAACACTCGAAGTATCAGTCACTAAGTTATTATCATTACTTACAGACTGCTTTCAATCAAATAGTAGAAGGACTCAAACCTAAAGGTACAAAACCAGCACACGGTAAAACTAATTTTACTTAGAAAATTAGTAAATCCTGAGGGTCTGCTGGTGAAACAAAAGCAAATAAGCCTGGCAGATCCAGGTTAGATCTTACACAAGACTGCCCACATAAAGTTCCATGGGAGCTTCCCATGCTCCACATTTACGGTTTATTTGCCCCAAGAGCACAAGAACAAAGAATAAATTCAGGTCTATTACTGAACTCAAGCTTATTAACTGTCTCTGCAATAGACACACCGGATAGTAACAAACATCTGAGCAGCTCTGCCCTAGTCAGACCAGTCACATTCACTAGTTCTGGCTCAGAATCGGACATGCCAGACTCCCCTCTTTACTTGCCTCCCTTCAGTACAGCACAATCACCTCCAAATTGCTGTAAATACCCCAAATTGACCTCATCTTCACCAGATTCAGCTTAACATTGCATTAAAAGCAGTCACACTGCTTTCCAGTGAGAGCTGGTGAAGTTTTCAGTTCCACAGGACAGATGAACTCTAGTCAACCATAAATACTGCTCTACACTGGATCACCTTTGTCAAATCAAGAACTGTCTCTGCATTAAGACAGCTTCTAATGTGTTATGTAAATATCAGACGACTAGGGATAGTTGTATATAAAAGAGGAGATGAAGTCCCCAACTCAAATTTGCTTCTAGACCAGCTCTGAAGAGTAAGCAAATACGGTATCTCAAGCAAAATTACAGCAAAACTTCAGGCATCTTTGCAAAAATAGTATCAAGATTCAGACTCGTTAATTTGGGAGGAAACAATTAGATAAAATAGGAAAAATTAGCACCTCAGCTACATTTCTAACCAAATAATACTCTGCTATCAATAAATAGTACCCTTTGTACCATTAGATCATTACAAAACATCACCAGATAATACATTAGTTTGAGCAAAATGATGCAGGGGTTAAGGGGTGTTCTTATTCCTAAAATCTGTGGTCACTGAAAGCACATCCTCCTGGATCTACAGCCCTGCTTTACTTTGTGGGTAAAGATACACCATGCAGTGCAACAGCCCTTCCTCAAATTCCTGGGATATGGGGTTTTCTCTTGTCCATTAGCTGACAAATGCTGGTTAACTGTACTGAAAGAGTGTATCTGCTTCCCCTTTACAGATTATCCTAAGTGCGTAAGAAAAACCTCTAATTTAAAATACATCTTAAATAGAAAGCACCTGTCACAATAGAAACAAACAAAAAGAAATTGATTATAAGGTTTTTGCTTGAAAATTGTTTTCTTTCTTAGATGTTCATAAATCCTCATTTTAGGAAGCATTCTTTCAGCTATAATGCAATGGAGATTATGGACATCACTGCATAGCACCCATTTCTTCAGAACCACCAAATCAAAATTTGTCTTGAACAGTTATCTGTAGAGATTTGTTGCCTTACCACATCACTGTTTGAAACCATTCCCTGAAAACATTTCTGGAGAAACACAGTTACAAAGAACATTCAAGTGAGATATTCTTTTCAGAACCATTTGATCTACTATATGAATTATAGAAAAAAAAAAGGAATTAATGCCAGTGCTACAGCATTTTTAAATATTTGTATTACAGAAAAGGGGATATAATAGAAAAAGTAATCCTTGTTTATCCCCAACCAAGGCAAGTCTGCTAAGAATGGTTCATCCAGCTTAAAATACTTAGTGAAAGTATAAATGCTTGACCAAATGCTTTCCTGTAAAGCTTTAAGCACTCCATTGTTATTAAAGCCATAGAAAGCTTTCTTGACATATTAGTTTTCTGCAATGGTTCCTCTGTGACAGGGTCACTAGAAAAAAAAAAAAAATAAAAACTTCATTTAAGATTCAGAGCACTTTTCCTTACAATGACCTGAAACAAGGAAAACTTCAAGGTTTTTCCTATTCATCTCAGAAGGATAAAGTTTCTATAGAAAGGTAAGTGCTTCAGGCATCTACATTACACCTCAAACTACTCTCCTTCATGTAACATTGTAATAGGCCATTAAACATTTATTCACAGCAGAAAACTTGGTCAATTTTACTATAAAGTTGCTCAAAAGTTTTCTCTGGTATTACAATTGATGCTTGTACCTCCACATCACTTCTGGTTATGCAACCACATTTTCTCATTTCTACTCTAAGAAATCCTTAGAGCTAGGCTATTATGAAAAACTGCTTTCTAACTAGTCATGTAATTAAAATATTAAACTCTCCATGACTTTACATAACAACTGCAGATAGATTGTATATGACAATGACATTTTCAAACAGGTATTTTCACTTTAAAAGTTGAGCTAAAAGGCTTAAATGGATACTAGCTCCACAAGTCAGTAACTTTTGAGAAAATATATTTGAAGTATCACTTCAGGGAACAACAGACCATTTCTTCCTGATTCCTGAGATTTACCCAGTATTTAAGTGTAGATCTAGGAGCAATTTTTAAAATGGTAACCTGTCAAAATGGAAATAATTGTTCCCCACAGTTTTGATCCTTATCATGGAAAACCATCATGGTTCCATTTGCCATCCATGGAAGCTATTTTTTTCCCCTAATTCAGAACACCCAAGTTCAGCAAACTGTCAAAGCAAAATCAGATTTCTGAGACTAAACTCCTTCACAATGCATTAAATGTCTGGGAGGAGGAATAACACCTTCCTGTCTCACAAGTACACAACAAAGCTCTAAAACACCTTTCACTCCTGATGGCTCATCCCAGCAGAGTTAGGACAGATCCACAGAGTCCCTTCACCAACACAACCACATCAGGACCTTCCCTGAATGGCCAGCTCACCTCTTCTGCCTTTAAGTCTGTGCAAGTTTAAAGATTAGTTTCAAGCATGAAACACAAAAGAAATACAGGTTTAAGGGTCACATTTTCACACACAACCCAGAGTCAGTTGAGGTATTCAGCTGATCAGTGTCCTAAGCTGACAAGGTCTCATTCCACTACCTGCAGTACAGACATCCTGCATCCACATGGACTCCTCCTACCTGCTAGGTAACTTAATTTAGAACTGAGTTCTACCTCAAAAAGTTGGCCCTTTTCCTATAAGGTTGCATAAAAGCCTAACCTCTCTAATCCTTACTTGTAGTGGATGTCCCAGTTACAACAGGATTGCAGACAGCATTACCAAAGCTTATTCAAGCTTCACCTAAATACCTCAGATTAATTTCCGTATCACAGCAATTCAGACCTCTTGGAGGAATCTGCAGAGCTGAACCAAACCAAAAACCTGTAAGACTCTGCACAATCATATTTGGAAAAGACATGGCTGCACCTGCAATCTGTAGAGGAGTTTCCACATGGTTTTTGCCTTACCAAGTAAGACTACCAGTCACCTTATCAAGACATTAATTCAGGGGCTCTTTTTACAGGAGTCTGCAAATAACACAAAGAAATTTATTCAAATGCACAACCAGCATTAAGGAGAAACTGAACAGAACTCCTGGGACTAACCATATTGAATAATTTCATAGCACAGACAAAATTCAGGTTGTCTTAGTTATTCTGTTACCTTCTATCAAGGTCCAGATACGAAAAAAAAAAAAAAAAGAACAAAGATTTAGACCAACTATCTGAGGCAAGAGATTAAATCTGTTAACTGACACTGCCAAGGGTTGAGCAAGATGAAAGTTCCCAGTTAAAAGATAAAATTATAGAATACCACAGAGGGAACCAAGAGCTCTTAGACAGAAGACAGTTAAGCACATCACCAGGAGCACTCAACTGTTTGTGCACTAAGCAAAACACCAGAAACTCGTCAGGTTTTTCAGGGTGAGCAAAGATCCCAAAAAAGTGCAATACATATTTTTGAACGTGAGGTCTACCAGATTCTTTTCCAACAGAAAACGCAGCTGCTCTGCACTTTAGTTGAAGAGCTTCTGCTGCACTTAACCTGTCACCTTCCAGGGCTGTCAGAGGTAATTGCACAGGAGCCAGCTATGGGCTCATGAGAATGTATGTGACAGGACAGGAAATGTGAGCAAGCATTATCATGCCAGGCTGATCTGATCAGAGCCTGGACTGCCTGACCTGTGCTGAGGCTATTATGATTTATTCAAGGAGTCAGACTTAGAGAAAAGTTTTAAAGAAGGCAAAGGCAATGTAATACACATTTCAGGTCTAGAAAGTTGTCTGAATGGAGGCAGGGCACTGATGGGCTGCTTTGGTTCACAGACGTCTTTGATGATGAAAAATTAAGAATAATTGACATTTCACTGATGAAATATCAATTTAACTAAAGAGTAGAGGCATCTTTCTTTCCCAGAGTCATCCCTGGCAAAAATAAAGGAATAGTTTCTGCTGGCAAAATCACGTATATTTGTGGTTAATTTTCATCTATTTAAGCCTGTTAAGGAATTAACCATTTTAATTTAAATTTTCGGGGTTTTTTGATCTAGTTTAGAAACAGGATCATTTATTTAGGGGACAATTCTGTTAATGAAGCTGAAGCAAACTTAGTTTTTCTCACTACTTCCTGGTTACCAAAGTTAATTAGATTAAACCCAAACTGGTAAACCAATGCTTGTTTTAGAGAGTTATTAATCATTATAATGATTTTTTCAGCTTCAAATAGCAGATTCTGAGGTCACTAACCCTGTAAAGACTACATCCGACTACATCCCCTGAAAAAAATGGAGGTGTCTTTGTCCAGGATCTTGCACAATAGGTAACAGCATGAGTGTGGACTGCAGGCACACATGCCAGCTTGATAGGAGTACTCTGAATTCAGTGTTGACATGCAGAAGATCTTTTCACACAGATTTCATCCATATTTAAGTCTTAAATGTCATTCTTCCAAAGCATTTGTCACCAAACTGATCAGTAGGAAAGAAAACTCAAAAATGAGAAAAATCTTTTGACCATTTTTCTGAGGAATTCTCCCTTGATATTTTCTACACTTGCACCAATACCACCACCTACCATAGGTAAAATGGTCAAGGAAACTGCACATATACACAGAGAACAGCAGCACAGAGGCACAAAGCCTATGTGAAACACCATTTCAGGTTTTTATAAGCACCACAATATTTTTTGCTAAGTTTCCCAGAAGAGAATCACAGAAAGTTATAGGATGGAAGGGACTTTAAAGATCATCCAGTTCCAGCCTTCCTGCCATAGGCAGGGACACCTTCCACTAGATCAGGTTGTTCAAAGCCCCACCCAGCCTGGTCCTGAACACTTCCAGAGATAGAGCATCCACAAATTCCCTGGGCAACCTGTGTCAGATGCCTCACTTCTCTTATAGTAAAGAATTTCTTCCTACTATCAAATCTAAATCTCTCCTCTTTCAATTTAAAGCTATCCCCACTTGTCCAATCACTCCATGCCTTTGTGAATCTCCTTCCAGCTCTCTTGTAAGCCCCCTTTAGGCACTGGAAGGTGCTGTCAGGTCTCCCTGGAGCCTTTTCCAGCTCTCTCATCCCATCTTCCTAGCAGAAGTGCTCCAGCCCCCAGTCATCTTCATGGCCTCCAACAGACTCATTCCAACAGATCCACATCCTTATGTTGGGGACCCCAGAGCTGATGCAGCACTGCAGGTGGGGTCTCACCAGAGCAGAGCATAGGGGCAGAATCCCCTCCCTCACCTGCTGCCCACAGGGCTCTGGATGCAGCCCAGGACATGTTTGGTTTCTGGGCTGCCAGAGCACATGGCTGGGTTACGTTGTTGGGTTATGTTGGTTTTTGTCAACCAACACCCCAAACTGTCCTCCTCAGGGCTGCTCTTGATGCATTCTCTGCCCAGCCTGTGTTTGTGTTTAGGACTGCCCTGACCCACAGCGATCACATTGCACTTGGCCCTGCTGAACTTCATGAGGTTCGCACAGCCCCACCTCCCCAATCTCTCAAGGTCCCTCTGGATGCCACCCCTTCCCTCCAGCATGTGTCAAGTGCACCCCACAGCTGGGTGTCACTGAACCCTTGCTGAGGGTGCCCTCGATGTCACTGTCCATGTCACCAACATGGCCCCAGGACCAGCCCCCAAGGAGTAGCACTTGTCATTGGTTACCACTTGGACAGTGAGCTGTTGACCACAACTTGTTGGGTGCAACCATCCAGCCAATTCCTTATCCACCAAGAGCTCCATCCATCAAGTCCACGTCTCTCCAGTTTAGGGACAAGAGTGACACATGGGACAGTGTCAAAATGCTTTGCACAAATCCAGGTAGATGATGTCAGCTGCTCTTCCCCTGTCCATCAACACTGCAACCCTGTCACAGGAGTCCACCAGTTTTGTCAGGCACGACTTGCCTTTAGTGAAGCCATCTTGGCTGTCACAAATTACACAACATGGATAAATATCCAACACATGCACTCTACATACAGCTCAGGGGGACAAAAACAACTGCAACAACCCCACATCTACCCCACAAATCTTGAAGCATCCCTAACTTCGGAGCCCTTCTCGGAACATGTGAAATAGAAATAGGATTAGCACTTCAAAAATTATTCTCCCATATACAGGCACTTAAAACTCATGTCACTAATGGCAGACTACAGTATGCCAGGTTAAGGTTGTTTGCCATGTTGAAGCTATGTCACTTCATAAAAGATACCATAATTTATAAGATCTCAGAAATAAAACCATGAGCCTGGTTCTAGTAACCAAGTGATAGCAAATTGCAGTGACTGCTTGTGGTTTAGGGTGGGTGCTTTTCAGAGAAAAGCAAGAGTACTATCATAATTCTGAATTATGATAGTACTTGACTGATTGAGTACTAATTGACACTCACATCCCACACTGCTCTGATACAGTGAGAAATTTTAGTTCATTTTGACTCTACAGAATCTTTAATGAGCAAGCTTTAACAAATATCCATCTATATGTAATAAAATGGAAATTTCTAAGAGAAATTGAATCCCCAAATATTGGAGTAAAAATATTCTTAAATATTAAGTATCTAGGATTTTATTCACTCTGGCAGGAGAGAGATTTATGTGACGAGAGATACCAATATTCGCCTTTCTGTGGAGCAATCCTAGTAAAGATGCAGGAACTCACATGACACATCTGGTCTGCACAGCAGGTTTATTTTGCACCCCTGGATCTGCCTGGACATAAGTTCAGGCTTCTTTCCATAGCACACACCAAGCTTTATACCATTTCAGTGTCTCTATGGGCCAGAAGAACTGATCAAACAGCAGAGCATCTCTAGCCATTCAAAATATGGCAAGGGCTTTCCTACTAGCTATCCCAGTTTTAGTGTTTAGTCCTACAAAGAAAGTTATCACTAGATAAAGAAGCAGAAGTATCTTTCAGAAGGTAGTGTTTCCCTTTTTAATAGCCATTTTGCCTTTCTTGCCACTCAGCTCAAGTATCTGCATCTCAACATTTAGAAGAAAAACATCCTGTTCACAAACACTGACCATGGAGTAAGCTGTCCCTATATTTTACCTTCCAATCTTTATGTTTCTGTAGGCTTGTATATAGCTTTACTTAGTCACAAAGATAACTTAAGTCAGAGTTCCAAAGAGGTGCCCACATGATGTGCAGCCTTGCACTCACTCAAGAAGTATTTCATGAAACTTTGAACAGCAGCAAAGAAATCCCTGCAAGTTAGTCAGCACAGGCCTGTGAGAAAAACACTGATATTGTGCTGAAAAAAACAATTATAAAAGGTTTTCCTAAACAGAAGGAGGAAGGAATGCTGATTTTTTTTACTCCATGAACAGAAAGTCTTGAAATTTCTAATAGGAAGAAAAAGTCATTTCAAACAAATTAAAAAATGCTAATCTGATTGTCGTAACATTAACCTTAAAATTTTAAGCAGCACAAAAATAATAAAGTTCCACAGCCTACTGAATGTTGTATAAATGCTTCCAGGCAGCAATATTTTAGTGCAGGATAATACTTGGCAGTAAAGAAGTGTTAAGAATTCATGGTGGGCAAAGATATTAATGAAACAGTCTCTACCCCTGCAGAACAGACTGCATAATTTAGCAGTCAAGCTATAACTCATTCAAGACTAACAATGGCTAAAACTTAAGAGGATGAGAAGAAAATTTACACAATTAGTTCCTTAATGGTGCATTTTAAGCTGCACTTCCAGCTACAAAAAGAAAGTTTCAAAGCCTTGTGTCAGATTCAACTTCAACATTTGATTTTCCTTTTGATATTCTGAAGAGCAGGATCCTGCTATCCCAAAAATATGATTCAATTATTTGCTCTCAACCTACTATTTTTTGTGACCAGCAGGACTTTCCTGAACATTTATTCCAAAAAGAATCATTTCTACCTTAGAGCTCCTACAGAACAGATTGTAGAACAGCAAGAGTAGTGATGTAATAGTTTTAAATGTAAAATCTAAAAAATAGTTAAGATACTAGTGAAATATCTTTTATGAGAACTTAAATTTATCAAATATGAAAATTTGGCTTACCTTAGGGAATTGTTTTACTGGAATCAGAACTTTTTGTCCCAACTTCATATTCTTATTGATGACTACATCAATATACTTTTCTTCTTCCTTTCCTTCCCCTTTTTGGAATTTTTCAATTTCTGTTAAAGAAAAAAGTTATTTTATCAGTTCGATACAACAATCTAAAAGCTGAGAATTTTCAAAGCCAGTATATATAAATTTCAAAGTTAATACTGTATGACATACATATGACATTGTATAATTAACACATATAATTGGTTATACAAGGCCAATGGTGTAAAGTACATTTCGCTTTTTTTATATTCATGTTTCTATCAGCACCTTGAATTAGCATTGCAAACATTGTATTCACTTAACACTTAGGATACATATTTTATATGGCTCAAATAGTGAAAATGACTCCTAGATACCTTTGAGCATGTTTAAATTAAAAACCACACAACATAGCTTAATACTCTACAATTTTATTCCTCTTCTATAAATAAAGTATGCAGTTCTAATGGTGGCTTTCTACAGTGTATGAAGGAGCAAATATCAAGTTAATCTTTCAGAATTTCAGGAACGTAATTGAGGCACACAGATCATACCCAAAAATCTGAGATTAGTGTGATACCAACAACGACATTATTAGGAAGGGGATTTAGAAGTTCAAACCCTGGCTTGCATGTCTCTACTCATTCCAGAGACACATACAAAACTGACTCTTGATTATAATTTTCTTCAAATGTTGACTGTACAGTGTGCTAATGAAAAATTGCAGATCTCATTACATTAAAGATGCTTCATGAGGAGTATACAAGGAGACAAAGTGAAACACTGCTTGAGTTATTTGCTGGATTGGGTCCATCACACTGGGGGCTGTAGTGTTAAGCATGTTAGCACACACACCAAAATCCAATCCATTTCAGAAGTTCTGCTATGGGAATCTAGTATTTGTCCTCCACAAGCATCTCCAATCTTGTTAAATTTTCACAAGAAGAAACATTCTTCTACTCTACTTGACCAGTCAAAGTCAAGGACATTGATCAAGACCTTGCAGTTTCTTTAATGGGAATGTGATCTTATGCCAAGAGGAGACAGTAATAAAAACCTGAATGCAAAGAAACCAATCAAAAATGCCCGAGAAACCATCCTTTAGCACACCTTCAAAGACAATCTGGTTTGAAATTACATCCAATGAAAAACAGAATAAACCAACACATTTCTTACCACAGAAAAAAATCCATGCATTATTAGAAGATTTGTCTAATGAAGACCAGTCCCTTTCCATTTACCAGTACAAAAATGAAGCTGCCAACATCTTTTTCAATAACTGACGCTCCAGTCTTCCATTCAAGTTTTCACTTCACTAGCATAGCACAGGAAATAAACACAACTTATCCAAGTTACTGTTCAGTGGCTGAAAACTAAGAAAGTCAAACCAGCCTCAGACTATCCAAAGGCTTCTTGAAGGAAAAGCTGTCCCCAGCTATACTTTAGAAACTTCTTGTCCAGGCCCTAGGAAGTGTTTGATTCCTATGGACTCCAGCAATGTAAACATCCTGGAGGAGCCCTACCAAAGCAACCTTGCTCCAGAATGCCCTTTGTTTCAGCATGCTCAGTAAAAATGCCTCCAGCACCACTATCCCAGCAGCTAACAACAACTGAAGAACATTTTAGCAGTTGAAATCCAGGTGAAAAAGGAAATTTGGAAATGCCACATTATAAACTAGGGAATTATGGGCAATTAAACAGATGTAAAGTTACACCAGTTTAATTTGGAACTCATTTCCAGGTGAAATTAAGACTAAAATTTTATAGGGTGTGATGTTCCCCACTCAAAAATCAGGTGACTGCTATCATTTAAAAGACAAAGTTTCCAAGTATCCCATTCAGATGTAAAAGCATGGTACTATCACAGCATTCAAATACAAATATACATCTAACACCCCTCTTTCCTTGCATAACAAGGGCAGTAGTGACAAAGCTCTTCGATTTCTCTTGAAAAACAAGATTAGATACTCAGAGGTTTTTATGTTTTAAAGGTAAAACACAACACTGATTTTTAAAGGCTGCTGTTGGTATTACTCTATTAGAATAAACATTCAAAGCCTAAAACTGACCAGAAATATGTTCTTTAGCAATATTCTACACCAAGAAATGTCTAATATAAAAATTGTAATAAAAATACATTGATTTGTTATGACTGAAGCAAATGCAGTTGCAACAAAATTTGATATGACTTGATTTAGTATTGATTTTAAATGTTAGGACTAAAATTTGTTCAAGGTCAGAAAAGCAGAGTTAAACTCCATTCAGTATTAAAATTCAATTAATTCACTGTGCTGTATTTTTTGTGACAAAGCAGTGCACCAAGACCCCCGGGTGGTTCAATTGATACCAGCCTGATACAAGACCTTTATGAGTTTTCAGTCATTATAATTACTGTTACAGTAAAGCACTTTTTCCTGAAGAATCTAAACCTACAAAATAGAAGTACCTTCAACGTCAAAGCCCAACAAATTTTTATGAACTGGTAAAGCTAAAAATTTGTTTTCCCTTGTTGAGTCATATTGCTGTTATCACCAAATGCACAGCATGGCATACACTGCAATCCCACAGCTCACCTGAAAATGAGAACCACAAGTTTCTGAATCAACAGTGGTTTACGGTACTTAGAAATTGCCAAGAAATATTACACCTGGAAATGAGCTGTTTCAGGAACATTCAGACACCTCAAATGCACTTAAAATGTATTTGAAGAGTTAAGCAGAGTCCTACCTCAGTAACACTCTTCAGCTGAGCCAGCTGCATAAAGTCCTTAAGAGATCAATACACTGCTAATGATATTTCCTAAATACTTCAGCTTACAAAAGTTATTTGAATTTGGTATTTGAAGGACTTGATTGCAACAATGTAAATAATGCTGAATTCGCTCATAATTTGGGAGTGCTTTGATTTAGCTAATAAAAAAATTTAAAAGACCATTCTCTTCTCAGTCTAGTAAATACTGAACTTCAAGTCACTAAAGTAATTATTAAACAAAACACATTAATTACTCTGAAAATCAGTTTTCCCACCCCAAATATCTACACACTAAAACACTTTATTCTTTTACTTGCACTGTTAAGACATCTTTCTTTCTGAAGAAGCAACTGAAACCCATTAAGAGGCTGCAAATCAGCTCTCAGCAAAATGGATCACAGTTTTCGCCATTTGTTTTAAAGCTAACAAACAGACATAGCCCACTGCCATAGCAGTACAATGTAAGATTAAATAATGTTTTCCTGCTATGGTCTAAAATTAATCAAACTGATTCAAGATTTTCTGCCTCTTCACTGCTATTATAAGACTTTAATTTTGAATGAACAAAGTCCAGTCCACTGATCACATTTTATCTCACATTTTGCTTTTTTTATTTCTTTGCACTTGAAATCTAAGATGTATGGGAAATACAGCTAAGCATTAGAATTTCTAATATCTGCACAGCTCTTGCAATATCATTCACATACATCAAGCTTTAGATAATTAGGGGAAAATCATGCCAGATCACACAGGAAATCCAATCAGATTTTCAAGGTCAAATGGATAGGAAGATTTGCCTTTTCTTAATCCTTAGATTACATTCTGCGCTGCTTAGCTATATGAAGCAATGCCATTTCCTAGATCACAAACAGTAAATAAACATGTGATTAAAGCTTCCCATAATGCCAGAGATTAAAATCTCATGTTCTCAGACCAAGGATGCAGCTAATGCAACAGGAATTTAACTGCACGCAGTAATAACTGCATGGATTTTTTTTTCTTTACATTTAATCATAGCAGAGATCTAAGCAATGATTAGGCCTCAGTTAATTCACCAAATAATGTTGGTAGATACATCAGATAACAATGAAGTAGAATTGTTTCACATTATTCTTCAGTTAGAATTAATCTTCCTGGGGCAAAACTACAATCCAGGATTTCAGCTCCCTCTGCTAAACCAATATAAACACTTGTGTTTAATGCTGAGCAAGGTGATGCCCTATTTGTCTATAGTAAATCAATATAATAAATATAAGATCAAATGTCAAACTCAAAGTAAACAGAAATGCTTACTGCATTTGTCCTTAAGGCAGTATTTCTTTAACACAAGATCAGGAGAAACAGAAATCAGGTCAATTTGCCTTTAAATCCTTTAGAAACTTTCGACTGTATTTCCTTAAATTCAGATGTCTTATCAAAGACCCCATTATATCCAAATAACTTCATATTAATTTTTTTCTACTTCAGGTGGAAGAACAAGTAAAAAATGCAAGGCTCATTCTAGGATATTCAAAGGATGCTGGCTTCAGAGAAGAGGGCATTGATGGAACTGCACTGCAACTGCACTAGGAGTAGTTTCCACGTTCATTTTGAAAGTGAAAATATTCTAAGAATTACATCATCCTTTAAAAATATTCCTAAATCAAGTAGTTTTGAAAATTACTAACATTATACAATAGAAGCAATATACTTTGCTTTGTTTGGGCAATTTTGTTGCCTTGTATCTAAGGAAAGGAAACATCAAAATTTAGACTGACTCAATCAAGCCTGTTATACAACTACTGAAGCACAGCCCAATAGCAATAGTATTTCTCAGTGAATTCTCAAAACTTCACAGTTGCCTTAGAAAAATCACACCATTCTCAATTCAGAAAACTCTTAAGTCAAACTGAAGGCTAAGTATCTTTATATACTTCCCTTGTTCTTTTAGTTCTTGAAAAATCACTGCTTTTGACCATTGCTGGAGACAGAACGCTGAGCTGGATGGCCATCTCCTCTGGCAGCATGATTCCTTTGGGTTTCACATCAGAAAAAAACCACAATGATGGTACTACAAAAACCAGACCTTGACTTATAAGTTCAGATTTTATGAAGACCCCCTTTAGGGAACACATTCAATCTTTGGAAGGAGACAAGCTCACAAAGGAAAAGGGGGACTCCAAGTCAGTTGCAACAGTATTTCAGGAAAAAAAATAGTTTTTCCTTAATGGACAAAAATATCAGCATATGACAGTATCAGCATTCCATACTGTTTATTTGAAAATTTTCACTGTGGTAAACCCCATAATTTATCCCAGAAGGTGCATTTTAAGAATACCTATCTTTTAAAAAAATTACAACTTTACCAATGAAGCCAAGTCATAGGAAGTCTGCTGTGCCAGATGCTGACTTAATGCCCACAGTCCTTCCATGAGTTCTGTAAATCCAAACTGCAGGAACATGAACCCCATTATAGTTCTAATTTTTATTAAATTGATAAGAGCTTAATCTCATTGTAGGAAAATCATCTTGATTATGCTTCAGATGATACATCTCTTACCCTGGACTGCTTTATTCCCTGTCCCACTAGGGGATGATTAAAAGTTCTTTGAATCAGTACCTTTCTAACAAATATTTCTCATCTTTTGAGCTGAAAACAGTACTGCACAGCATGAACTTGAACTAGAATCACCGCACTAAGGCTTTAATACATTTCAAAAGGCTTGCTGAAATAAACCCCACGGATTTCCTTACAACAGCCTCTAAGAGAGTGACTACTCACTCCCTGTCCTCCTGATCAGCATGAAGCTGGACAACCCTCCCAATTTTTGCACTAAACAGAAGAGGCAACCTAAGCCTCCTATTCTTGAGTATCTTATGTCTAGCAGAGTCTAGTTTGCTTTGTGTAGACATTCACCAAAAAAATGCAGAATTCCCCAAGTTCAACTGTATGTAGCATCCCAATCCTCCAGAAAAACACACAATCAAGTGCAGCAATGAAACATTTTCTGCTATGAGTAAATACTTAGACAAATATCCTTTTTCCACCCCCCAAGATATTTCCAAAGTAAATACTAATTAGTGTATCTTCATAAAAAAAAAGAGGCAAATTAGAGAACTGAAGTAATCAAGCAAACAAAAATAGCCTCAAAAAATTTAAAATAAGGAAACTAAATATATGTGGAATAGCAACATTTAGACTCATCCTGAATGGGTCTAAAACACAAATAAAAAATGCAACAGAATTTCAATTTTTAATGCTGCTGCTCTATTACTGCACCCACCCCCATTCCTTTAAGAACCTCAGGAAACTTCAACTACCCTCCTCAGCCAACATTTTAATCCTTTAAAACTCTTTTTAAAAATCAGAAGTTTTGCATCCATAATAGGTCCTAATTCTGAACTGGCATAGAAAGTAATGAAACTAATGCATTAAGAGCATGCATTGTGCATAAAAAAACCACAGTAATTTGTTTCAACTAATGCGCATTATTACAATAGTTGATTTCAGAATAACTGTCTTTCACATGCCACCTTAATTTTGTAAAGGCAACTGACAATGAATCTAATTTCAATTTACAATAAAATAAGCAGTTCATGCTAGCATGATGTCTACAGCATTCAGAATCCTCAAATTAATAATAATATCCCTGTTGAAGGACTCAAACCAATCTTTATTTAAATTGCATTCACAGGCATTATAAGTTCTATTTTACAGTCTAAGTACTACTGTCTGCACTGATCTGAAAATACATTTCAGTCACCAATATGACAAATATTTTGAATGGGCTTTTTTATTTAAGCAATTCAAAACTAATTGAACACCTATTACATTCACATCCAAAATGACTCCACTGAAATCTGTTTAGACTGATTAATATTAGCAGTAAGGTAGGAAGTACCACAGTCGGAACTGTCAAAATCACATATAAGTTATTAATAGATGTTTAATCAGTCTTGCTCATGATGAAATCAAGATGTAGACATAGACTTCAGTCCCATATACTCAACCAACCCCACTGAAAATTATTTATCTCATTGTGAAGGTAACTTAGAACAAAATGCTGAAATCAGCTGTATGATTTACCTACTCCTTACAGTTTTCTTCAAGCATGAATATTTTTAAATTAGCAAGGTCTGGCATCCACTAACCACACAAAGTCAACTCATTTGTTCTGTAACTTAAAAATAAAATCCAATATGCAGGGCATCTTATACTACTTGGTGCACAGGACTCAGGCAAAATGAAGTTAATATTCTGTCAAGAGTCCTTACGAGCAGCTGCTCCACCTTTTTCATTTATGCACATGAACACAGCCAGGTAGCCTTTACTCAAGATTTCACTTGTCATTCTGATGAGTTATCAAGAAGGGTCTATAATCTTTCTTCCTTATCATGTACATAGCACTGCATAGTACTACAAACTTTCAGTGGCTCCTTTGACAACTTTCCCAGATCTCAACTGAAAAATGGATAGAAGCTGCAGCTCTTAATATGCAAATACTACATTTTAAACTACTGCCAAGGTGAAGCAGTAGCCACAGCACATCCAGTTGTTGACCCTTATAACAGATAGACTTAAGCACTATTAAAGACCACACTTTAAAGCACTGGCAAAGACTGCAGTCTAAGAATTTGCCAGCAGATTCAAACAAATCATATTTAATACTGGAAGATAGCTATGCTACCAAAACACATCCCTGTGTTTTGTATAATTGATAGTTACACAAATAAGTGTACAGCTGTTTACTTAGCATTATGCAAGATTTATGTAGCCATCAGCAAGACAAAGTAGTGTTATCTTCTCCTTCTTTAAAAATCATTTCTAGGCAACTAGAGCTTTGCCAGCACCCTCCATCCCAATAACAGAAGGCCAGGGTACAGCCTCACACTCTGGCAATCCTTAATTCAGTAATGTGCCATATCCCACTGATAAATACCAATAAATCACAATTCACACCTTCTGTAAGTCACAATTTACTTGAAATCATCACTAAAGCACAAGTTTCAGGGAACATCCACAAATACTGAGGAAGCTGGCTGATGTCATCAACAGGCCACTATTTTTGTAATGCAACATCATTGATGACTGAGCCAAAGCAAATATCAATCCTATTTTCAATAGCAGGGAGGAGGATCTGGAGCACAAATAGGTTGGTAAAACTCATCTTGATCTCTTGGATGGTGATGTAATAAATAGCTCTTGAAAACCATTTCCAAGCATAGGACAAGATGAGAGTAGTTTGCATGAATTTATGACAGGGAGGTCACCTCATACTAAACAGAGCCATCAACAATATGAGATCAGACAAGAGCTGATGTGTCCACCCCATCTGTAGTGAGGCTTTTGACAAACACCATCCTCATAGACTGATGAGGCACAGGATAGAGACAAGGACCACAAAGAGGACTGAAAACTGACCTGCCTGGCACAAAAGGTTCTGTCAGTGGCATCACCACCAGGCCAGCCAGGGGCCACACATCAGTGGTGTGCTCTGAGGGTCACTGATGTTTAACACCTTCATCAATGGCCTGGCTGATGGCACAGTCTGCAGTTTCTGCAGGTTTAGATAAAACAGAAAACTGGAGCAAATCAAACACCGGAGGGTTGCGATGACACTCAGAAGGACCTCAAAGAGGTGGAAGCTGACACAGTCCCATGAAGTTCAACGAGAGGTGCAAAGTCCTGTGACTGTGGAGGAACAACCCCATGCAAGTGGACAGCCTGGAGAGCAAACAGCCAGAAAGCAGCTTTGCAGAAAAGGACGTGAAGCTCAAAAAAGCTGAACACCAGCCAGGAAGGTGCACTTGCAAAGGCCATCAGCACCTGGGCTGCACCAGAACAGCACTGTCAGCACTTTGGAAGTGGTGATCCTTCCTCTCAGCACTCATGTGAGTTTCAGCAAGCTGCTTGATTTCTGCTGTTTTGCTGAAGAGTTTTGAAATTATTTATTGAAGGAAAGATTTGTTCCATCTTTGGTACTTTTAAAAAATACAAGTTCTAAGAAATTCTTCCTCCAGCCCAAGATTTCTCATGAAACACTGGAGCGTAGAAAGCCATGATCTGTTACCTGAAAGCATGCTAGAAATTAATGTTATTCATTCATCATGGGAATGCTCAAACAGTCCAGAGAAACAAGTATGGACAACCAGGGTACAGCAATCCGTTTTCCCTCTCCATGGTCCCCACCCTTACCCTACTCTGCATGGCTGAAAATACAGCACACAGCTCTTCCCACTGCTTCCCACAGCTCCACATTGTCTAAAATGCATATTCTGTCCAATAAAAACTTGTCATTGTCCATATTTCACACAGAGTTAGGGAAAGGAACAGAGATGAAGCTACAGCAAGTATCTATAATGGTTCTAAATTCTTACATGTAATTCAGTGAAATTCAGAGTTAGTCTCAGACACTGCTATGACTTAAACTCATACCCACTGATTCAACATAACCTCTACTAACAAGTATATCCTCAACCTTACTAAAGAATTGATAAAAACATAGGAGATGTTTTGCGGCATTGCACTGATCAAATGAACTAGGAAAGTGAATGCAATCACTGCTTAGAGCCTCTAAAAGATGAACCATTGCAAACAGTATACTCTGGAATAAACTTCATTCATAATCTCTTGTTTCAACCTTCTCATCTTTTCTCAAGATTTTCTCATCTTGCTGATTTTAACACAAGTTTCCTGGTCCTTTGATGTAAATTTCTCAGACTACTGAGACTTCCATGTCTGTAACTTTGCTTCCTAAAGCACAAACTACTGGATGTGCAAGTAAATTGTGAAAAAGTAATCTTGTATAGATGTGGAGAGATGGCTCGAAGAGCAGGACCGTGAGATGCTAGATGCTCTGCTTTTGCAGCATCTGCCACAGAGTACAGAGTAGGCATTGTGCAAGCAAAACCTTGAGAGAAAGCTGCAAGGACAATGTCCTTGGTCGTTTTGGGAAAGTACCGAGTTTATGAAAGAGGAATTGTGGTCAAAAGAATACAGAACATCAGATTAAGGGACCGCGAGTTGGAGAACAAGTATTGTAGCTGTATGCATCTAACCAATAATAGTGTAGCAAGTAGTCTTACTAACCAATGACATAATGACATGTAAAACCTGTAAGCTGCTGAAAAATGTACATAAGTCTGAGAACCTAGAGAAATAGTTTGGAATAAAGCTTGTATTGATCACATTGATCCAGTATTGCTTTTTCTCCTCGTCGATTGCGGTGCGTTACCTTCAATGGTGCCGGTCCAACCTTGAATGGGATTACCTTAAATGGGACTACCTTTAATGGGATTTTTTATACCGCAACATATAGAAAGAACACAAAACCACAGGAGGATGTCATG
The DNA here is from genome assembly GCA_036785705.1 of Acanthornis magna. Taxonomy (NCBI): domain Eukaryota; kingdom Metazoa; phylum Chordata; class Aves; order Passeriformes; family Acanthizidae; genus Acanthornis; species Acanthornis magna. The sequence goes on along the minus strand of JAWUZG010000119.1, from coordinate 9,221,182 downwards.
TGACAGAACATGGGTTCTAATCTGAAAATAAAAGAAAAACCCCAAAACATCATGAATTTGAAAAATGCTTTCAGAATACTTATGAGAAAGGTAACAACCCAAATATCCTAAAGCATTTGTGCATTCTGATCCACAGGTGTAGGAAGTAAACCCATGGATATTAGTTGGCACATATAAAAGAAAAGGGACTAATTTCAACATACCACCCTGGATTAGGTTAACATAACCCTAATCCTCTAATCTCAAAACCAGGTTGCCTGGGCTTTGAGCTAGCTGGTCCTGCGGAAGGTGTCCCTGGGAACTAGTTGACCTTTAAGGTCCCTTCCAACCCAAACCATTTTGTGACTCCTTCAGAAGGCCATCACTCCCACTGCCAGCAGATAAAACAGGCAAAGCACCACTTTTGACAAAATTATTGTAGGCAGTACTTTTATTATTCGTCACCCATTACAGTCCTTGGCTGCAGTAATGCATCTTGGCAGGAAAAACACACAAAGGCAGCTTGAACATCCACTGTCCTATGGGAAAGTTCAGCTTAAAGAAATTTGTGTGGTAATTTTATGTATGAGCTTCACCATAAATTGGATGTTAAAAACTTCCAGCATCCAAGCTGAAAATTAACTAGAAGAGGGATAACATTAATTACAATCCCTTCCACATGCTCAACAGCAGGTGAATCCAAATTATTTTCTATGTATGAAGACACACATTACACTGAATTAATGCATATTGCTACCACATTCAATTTTTTTCCAAATACTATGCTATTAAACTTATTCTCATGAAGTTAGTTGAATCACTTCACAGAACTGTAGAACAAGATCAGACTCTCCTAGAAGTGTTAGAAAACTTGAAAGTCCAGCTAATGGACTCATTCCAGCCACAACTCATAAGGAAAGGATCAACCATCTTTCAACAGAACCGTTTCTGCAGGAAAGCAGTCGCATCTACAGCTGCAATACAACCTCAGCTCTGTAGGACCGTGTGCCTGTCCATGTAGCACCTTCCCTGAGGAAGGTAATCTTCCAACTTTCATGGAATCTCTCGAGGAAAGTTTTTTCCTTAAACTAGTATTTCTAGCATTCACCTAATAGAACATTACTCATCTTTCCAAATTTAAGAAAAAATGAAACAGACCATGTTTTATAGCTGCATAAATATCTGAACTACCAACTTAAGCCAGTAAGCTTTTGATTAAACACACCTTACAAAGCTACACTACAGTTTTAATAGCATTTATGGTACGGTTTTACTTGCCATAGGAAATAGCTCTGACTCAAAACCTTTCTCTAAAGAACCTTCATGTTTAGCTTAAACAGAGCTATGCAGTTTCTTCTGAGTAAGTTATATTTCAGGTTAGTAGATTTGTTTACAAAAAGCATCCTTCTTCAGTAAAAAGTATTTTTAAACATCCAAGGTCAAGTTTCTTTCCAACAGACATGGTTATGGTAGAGCTGTAAGAAGCAGGATAACTGCATGTTCTGTGCAACTACTCAGCAGTCAAGATATTGTAATTTCATTTGTCTTACTAATTTGTTTTGAAGACAGTTTAAAATCAAATGCTTATATAGAACTGGAAAATGTGATGCCTGACTTTTACTGCAGCCACATTATGTCATGCAGTTATGTGATGAGTTAACTTTAGACATGCTACTCTTTTAGTTTTAATCCAGCTAATTTCAAAATACCAACTTTCACTGAACACAACTTTTTCCCAGTGAGGAGTGTGTGTGTGTGTGTGTGTGTGTTACGAACCTTTTTAGGGGAGTAATTCCTATATTCAATAGTTTAAACAGCAGATTTCAGTGCAGAGAAAATCAACTACTGCAAAGTATCACAGGCAGAAGGCAGCTGACACCTTTAAGTGCAGTGGAACAATTCACTGACAGCAAAGTTCACCTACATTCAAGGTGAGACAGCAAAAACAAAACTGGTCATATTTATAACAGTAGTGCTGGGAACCTGCAGAAGCTGCTTCTAACCCAGACACCTGCCCTGCCTGTCCCCCACCTGCATTCACAGGCCCATATATTCAAGTTTCTGCTCTTTCATCACTTCTGTCTGCCAAGAAACAATAAGAAAAGTGCCAACGCAAACTACCTGAGGTGCCATTACTTCTTGATTCAGTGATGCTTAAATTGCTTTTATATGGGAAAGAAAATGTTGATGCTCCATTTTCCAAAAGTACAGAATGAAGTTACCTTCTAAATGTGGCAGAGGACAAAGCATTTTAAAAAACACAGCTGCTTAAGAAATTTAGAGTCTGGGTGCCTAAAGAATGAAAGACAGCTGAGACAGCAATAACCAGGGAATATGGTAGATTTTTTCTATTGCTCCTTGCTACTAGAGAGAAACAAAGCAAAAAGTGCATTTGGGAAGAACAAGAAACCCACAATGTGTATTTGTCACAGTGGATATTTGTGGACCTACAAAGAAGTCTTCCTGGAAAATGGGTCATATGTTACTAAGTTTCAGATCTCACTTCCCCTTCTCAAGTTATTGATCTTAGAGCAAGTGCAGGAATGACATGTCCAGTTACACACAGAAGAACCACCTATACGGCTGGAATGTGTTATTTTGCATACACCCTAGAAATAAAGGTGCTTCACTGAACTGAAAAATCTGACTGTCCACTAATAAATCGGAAAAGAACATTTAACCACAGGGAAGGTAAGCTCTTCCTCATGCCGACAGGAGAAACAGACTCACAAATCCCTCTACCAAATCTGACATGTGAGTTTAAAGACTCAATCATCAGTGTGTCGCAGAGCCAGAGAATACTGGAAATGCTACAAGAATCTTTGTTGATCATAAATGGAACTACATTCCCAGAACTGCTCTTTTTGCAGTATCCCTTTCTAAAGCAAGATACAATTAATTTAATAAGGTACTATCCCTATTTGCTATAACTAACTTAAAAAATATGAACATAATACTAAATAATCAGAAGGAGCTGGGAATGAAAAAAACTTTTTTCACTACATTCATACAGCTTTTACTTTACCCTTGCATAAATGCTATTTATTGGCAGTACCCCTTGACAAGAAACATCAGATTAACTATGTAGCTGGCCAGAAGCATCTATTCTCTTTAATCTATTTTTCTGAAGGAGCCATCTGCTCTTATTCCTTCGTTTTGTGGCTTAGCTTGAAATTGCATTCACTGTTCTGTTAGGATTTCAATTAGGTACATGTAAAAATTTCTCCCATATCAGGATGGCTGTCTTGAGGATGAAATACTGTAAGGGGAAAAGGGGTTATTACCAAAGGCTGATTGACTATAATTGATACAGCTCAAACAGCTAATTAGTCATCAATAAAATAAAAGAAAAATAATGCTAACATTTGTTTTATTATAGCATAGCTTGACATTCATTAGTAACACTAATGCACAGCCATGTTTAAGGTACCAAACCTGAATAAAGGAACTATGTTTGCTTTCTGCATTCCCTGCACTCAGCTCTTTTCACATGACTCTGCAGAAAAGCTTCAAATCTCAGCTTTGATAACAGCAATGAAACTTTCCAAATAAGGAGCCAAAAAATACCTCATTCACATGCTGACAAGACATACCTATGTGATTAGCACCATTTGCACAGACTCAGAAATAATGAACAGTTACTGCTGAAAATAATTACTGAAATACAAGCTACAGGTTTGAGCTCTAGCCAGTGCAATGGTAAAAAATATTCTGAAAGGGCTGTACAGAATTAAGCCTACAGTTTTACCTTATACTTTATCCAAGTGGGAAAAAACTTTTGATTGAATAACTTCCTACCCATTTCACTGCTTTGCGCAGAAAAAAGACCAAGCAGGAGACTATCTGGGAAGCTGAGTACTTTAGTTATTGCCTAGAGTATCTAAATACATACTCAGCATCAACCTCATGCGAGGCATCATAGCAGGCAGCCTTCTAGCCCAGGCAACCACTCACTGGAAACTTTAGTCATTGCTTTGAACACATGAACAGGAATAAAGGATTGGTGCCTTCAGGACCTACAATCTACTCACAGGCAGAAAATACATTGTGTTAGCACAATGCTCAGCACACCAGAAGTCTAGAGAAACTATGATCTACCAGTTAAGAAAGCAAATCACATCCATTTTCCACTGTCAGGGCATTAATCTAAAAGATAATTTGCCTAGAGTTTTTTATAGAACTGATCCCACAGCCAGCTACTTGCCACTTATGCGGTAATGAAACACACATCAACATTTTTAATTAACCTTATATTGAACTACATGAACTATTACTTAGGGTTCCAAACAAGGCCTATTATCTCAGGTCTGCAAACTATATACGTGCATCTATAAACAAATCATTTATAAATAACATTATGGTAATTTCCCTGTACTCTCCATTTAATCAGCTGATAATAAAAGAATATTATAAGAGCTTGACTTCTTTTAAAAGTCTGGGAAAGTTTCTTTTAAAATTTCATTCAACACTTATCAAATTGGACTGACAGCAGTCATACTAGTTCAAGCACACATGAAGAAAACACCACATGCCAAAGTTGCTTCAGGTCATAGAAGGGTTTGGGGTGGAAATGACCTTAAAGATCATCCAGTTCCATCCCCCCACCTTCCCCTAGACCAGGTTGCTCTATACCCCATCCAACCTGACCTCGAGCACTCCAAGGGATGGGACTTCCACAGCTGCTCTGGGCAACCTGTGCCAGTGTCTCAGCACCTTCACAGGGAAGAATTGCTTCCTAATATCTAATCTAAGTCTCGCCTCCTTTAATTTAAAACCAGCCCCGCATAAGGCAAGGTGTCATCCTCAATATATAACCAAAGGGTAGAAGGAAGAGGTGGACATTTGGAGTGAGGGGGAAGAAGGGGAGGATGTTCAAAGCGGAGGCGTTTGTCTCCCCAATGGAATCCTGCCTTCCTGGAGATGGCCAAACACCTGCCTGCTCATGGGAAGTGGTGAATGGATTCCTTGTTTTCCTTCAACCGTGTGCACAGCTTTTACCTTGCTTATCAAAGTGTCCTATCTTAACCCACAGTTTTGTAGTTTTTACCCTTCCGATTCCCTCCCCCATCCTCCCGCAGGGCAGGCAGAGACAGGTTGCGGGGGCTGAGTTGTGGGGTTACAGCAGGACAGGGATACACCTGCGCCCTGAGATGCAGAACAGACAGAACACATCTGGCTGCGAGAGCTGCTGTGACAGGCCAACACCGATGGCACCCAGGATCCGCTGTCCCGACGGGCTGACAGCCGCTTCCCCCGCCACGATCCCCATGGGCTCACACTCGCTCCTACAGCCCCGATCCCGGCTCTCCCGGGGCTCACCCCCGTCCCTACAGCCCCGATCCCGCCTCTCCCGGGGGCTCACCCCCGCCCCTATAGCCCCGATCCCCATCCCGCCTCTCCCGGGGCTCACCCCCGCCCCTACAGCCCCGATCCCGGCTCTCCCGGGGGTCACACCCGTTCCCACAGCCCCGATCCCCATCCCGGCTCTCCCGGGGCTCACCCCCGCCCCTACAGCCCCGATCCCCATTCCCCATCCCTGCTCTCCCGGGGCTCACACCCGTTCCTACAGCCCCGATCCCGGCTCTCCCGGGGCTCACACCCGCTCCCACAGCCCCGATCCCCACCCCGCCTCTCCCGGGGCTCACCCCCGCCCCTACAGCCCCGATCCCCATCCCGGCTCTCCCGGGGGCTCACACCCGCTCCCACAGCCCCGATCCCCATCCCTGCTCTCCCGGGGCTCACCCCCGCCCCTACAGCCCCGATCCCGGCTCTCCCGGGGGTCACACCCGTTCCCACAGCCCCGATCCCGGCTCTCCCGGGGCTCACCCCCGCCCCTACAGCCCCGATCCCCACCCCGCCTGTCCCGGGGGTCACCCGCGATGCCCGGAGCCCCGCAGGGCCGGGCCGCTGTCGCCCCCTGCTGGCACCGCGCGGCGCTGCGGGCGGGGCTGCGCGGGAGGCACCGCTCCCGAAATAATTCCCGAAAGAAATAATTCCCGAAACAGCTCCCCGCAAAATGAAAGACGCTTAATGCCTTCCTCTGATAACTAGTGCCCTACCGCTAATAGAGTTGCCTGACACAGATACATTCAAAATCCTTCCTGCATAAGCTGCATCGTCAGGGTTTCTGCACCACTACATGTAAAATGCTCCCAGTATCTTGTAGGAAAACCCACTGTGGAAGGCTTCTTCTCTTTCCAAAGAGTGCCCATAGCAATAGTTCATAATCGCCCGAGATCCCCAAATTCATATAAGAAATAAGGCTGGAAAAAGTCTCCAGAGGTCATTAATTCTCTGCCATGGTTTAACCCCAGCTGGCAGCTGAGCCCCACATAGGTGCTCCCATCTGCCCAAGGAGGATTGGGGGAAAGAATTGCAAGGGTGAAATTAAGAAACTTCGTAGGTTGAGATAAAGAAAGTTTAATAGTAAGTGAAGCAAAATCCATGCACATAAGCAGAGCAAAACAAGGAATTCAGTCACCACTTCCCATGGCCAGGCAGGTGCTCAGCCATTCCCAGGAAAGCAGGGTTCATCACACATAATGGTGTTTGTCTTCCCAAGTCACCATCAATCCAAACTTCCTCTCTTCCTTCTTCCCCCCAGCTTTACATGCTGGGCATGATGCCACATGGTCTGGAAAATCTCTCGGGTCAGTTGGGATCAGCTGTCCCACAGCTGCGTCTTCTCCCAACTCCTTGATCACCCCCACAGCCTCCTCACTGCTGGAGGGAAGAGCAGAAAAGGCCTCTGTGTAAGCTCTGCTCAGCAGTAATGAAAACATCCCTGTGTTATCAACACTGTTTTCATCACAAATCCAAAACACAGCCCCATACCAGCTACGAGGAACAAAAAATTAACTCCACCCCAGCCAAAAACACCACGTCCCTCACACGCGCTTTATGTGACTACACTTAACATCATTCCCAACATTTGTTTCACATGCTATTAACAGACTTCTGTGAAGACTCAGGTGCCTGGAGAAACAAAAAAAGTCTATGGAACAGATACAGTAAGCCTTACAGACATGATAAATCTTTTGTTGCATGCTTTTATACAGTAGGCCAAAAAAACCTAATCATTTTTCCAGACCATGGATGCATGGTGTAATAAAAAGGTCAAGGGTATATGATAAGTGAAAAGAATCTTTAAAACTCATCTGTGTAACACAAGACAAACTGGACCACAACAGTCCTTTCCAGTCCTTGAGATCCAGTACTAAGGTGCTCCATTTCACCTTGCAGACTATCCAGCCTAGGATATTACTAGGATAACTCTAGATAAGGAGCAAGAGCTCAGTAGGGCTAAAGGTATCACTGCAGCCTATCTGCAGCTTAGCTCCTCCAGACACATCAGGCTTTAAACAGAGAAACTCAATCAATCATTAAGAACAAAGTCTTTTGCTTTGAGAAACACCTCCAACTAGCACAAAGATTTTGGGGAACCCCTTTAAGGAAGGAAGAAAACTGATCTGTGACCAAATTTCCTCAAAATTAGGACTTCTTGATCCTAAAAGAGTAGGCTGGAAAGGGTTGTGAACCAGTTGGATACTTACTAAAGTGTAAAAATGGGTTCTGAACTTCCATGACTCTAGAAATGGATCAAGAACATCATGCCCAAAGTGTGTGAAGGCAAGTCTAGCTGAGAAAAATCTGATTTCCTTCAAGCTCAGGAAGGGAGATGCGGTAGTTAAGTACAACAAAAAGTCAAGCAACTAAATAGACATGATGGACCATAGTGCCTTTCACTTTCACAAAAGTGAAATTTATCATTAAGCATTAGTCTGGAGATGGGTAAAAAAGGGCAATTCTTTCACTTCCCTGCTTTACCCCATGGAGTTGAATCACTGAAGTCTGCATACAGGGCAGCACAGCATTTCTGCTTGGTAGCAGAAGGCAACAAAAATCTCCTTAACCCTCAGATACTGCAGTGATTGCAGGGAGCAGAAACTGGGCTGCTGACCGGGGACCCATCAGGATTGGTACTTGACCATCTCTAGTTAATGAGGACATGGATCAAAATGAACCAGTAACAAAAACCTTTGCCCACTACCAGCAACCAGGAAAGGACACATGAAAGAAAGAATGACCACATTAAAAGCAGTCCTTCCCTTTCTACATCTGAAAATCATTTTTATCCCAAAGCAGTAGGAAAAAATGGCTGAAAATATCTAAAACCTTTTGCTTTCAAGAGCATCTGCTTCCCAGAGTACTGTTACTGAATGATCTGAGGCAGTAAAAGGCTACAGACACATTTACTCTCCAAGCATTCAACAAATGCAGCAGCAGTGAGAGAAGAAACTTCAATTTATAGAATCATAGAATATCCTGAGTTGGAAGGGACCCACAAGGACTGAAGTCCAGCTCCTGGCCCTGCACAAGACCAGCTCAAGAATCCCACCATGTGGCTGAAAGCGTTGTCCAAATGCTCTTAACCTGTGTCACGCTTGTCACCGTGACCACTGCCCTGGGGAGCTGTTCCAGTGCCCAGCCACCCTCTGGGGGAAGAACCTTTTCCTAAAATCCAACTTAAACCTCCCCGACACAGAGTCAGGTCTTTCCCTCAGGTCCTGTCACTGGTCACCAGAGAGAGACCAATGCCTGCCCCTCCTGCTCCTCTCAGTCACAATGAGCTCTCCCCTCAGTCTCTTCTTCTCCAGGCCGAACAGACCAAGTGAGCCCAGCCACATCTCATATGGCTTCTCCTCCAGACCCTTCATCTTCATAGTCCCCCCTCTAATAGTTTTATATCTTCCTTATATCGTGATTTATATTGTGGTGTCTGAAACTGCACACACTACTCAAGACATTTTCCTCTATTCTTTGTCCTGTCCACATAAAGGCCTCTTCCTCAGACTATTCCTTTTGAACAATCCTGATAGATTATTAAAGTCAAAGAAAATCGGTAAATCCTCAAAGGATTTGCAACTTCAGGCTTTCACTGTCACTATATTATACCAAGATCAGCACAGCAGCAGTTGTTATAACAAATTTTCTGTTGGATCAAGTACAATGGGTTTACTGAAATGATTTCTAATCTTTTAGGTTTCCAATTACTTTGTCAACAACTTCTTCCTAGAAAATAAAGATCTGTAAAAGAACACCTATACAAGCCAAAAAAGTGAAAGATTTACCATCTACAAGAATTAAACTGACATTTTTTTGCTGCCTTGCAACTTTGTTGAAGTTGAGCTGCTACCTGAAGCCAAAAGTCTGATAAACACATCAAAATAAGAAATGAAAGGCATCCAGCAAATAGCAACTGGAGATGGATAACAGAAAGGAAGGAAATCCATTTAACTTGCTAGTTTCTTAATAAGTTTACCTTGACAATAAGGCAAAATGCTGCAAAACAACAACACAACATAAAAGAACAATAAGTGATAAATATGACAAAGCTAAGTTGAAGCAAAGGAAAATTTTAAGATAGGATAAACACACAAAGAATAAAACATGCACTGCTTGGCTGCTGAGGAACAAAAATACATCAGTCAGCCTAACAATGCTTCTTCATGCTACCTCTCCAGTTACTGCGCCTTAATTTGCTCCTTGTCATAAACAGCCAACCTACAGCTACTGTACAGCCCAAGCCATTGACAGTTCCAAGAGCTTAACAATTTAGGAGGAATCAAATGTCCATAAATGCACCTCATTTTGAATCAAAGATGTCATGACATGCAAAATCTACCAGTCCTTATATTTTGTTTAAGAGTTAATCATCCATTGCTAAAGTATTGTGCATTTTTTCATCTGTACTTCTTGGCCAGATATTTCACCATCAGTTTAAAGGGCCTCTTAGCACCTTTATCCACCTCTGAAGGCAGTCAGGCACTCAAACCACAAGTCAAAGATCACTTTCACACACCAATCAGACCAGCAAGATCCCTACAGACCTTCTCAAGCTTGCAAAGTGTATTTTTTCAATGATTTCCTCAAAGATTAAGACATAGGGTCTTCAGTATCTAGAATGTCACAAGAAAATTAAATTCCTGAGTCCATATGCCCTCATGACCTTAGCTTAAGGCCATAAAGATATTAATTTTCTTGCCAGTGTTATACTTGAAAAAAAATCACACTCAGCTGGAAATATATGGCTCTAAAAGTAATTCTCAGAACTACCACCACTGCTACCAAACAGCTCCCATGGCATGGGTGAGACTTGCCTTCCCAGGATTCAGGGGTAGACAGCCCCACTTTATCAAGATATTCCACATACCCAATATAAAAGCCTTCTTCATCATTTTCTATTTGAAAAACAGTATTAATAATGTAAACATTAAGCTTGCAAGATTCCTGCAGAGCTCAGCTAAGAACAGTCAGTTAATTCACCATAAAATATTAGGTGTGTCAGTTACCAGTTAATCTATTTAAACATGCTTTTTACTGAACCCTGCTAAATACTAATTAAAAAGTAATGCAGTACCACACTAATACTTTACAGAAGCTTCTCAACTCTGAACTTTGGTACCTGATTCTTTCACACAAAAGCGCATCCTAAATTCTTTTGTTTCTTAATTATTCTTGAAGTCAGAGAGGGTAATAAAGTCAGAGGGCAGAAAGGTCACATACATAAATTTTAAGTACATGCAAGTGAAGTCAAACAAGCCACAGGCCAGAAGAACAGTGCTGTGACCTTCTTTCTGATTCCTCCAGTAAATAAGTACTCAGAAGGTTACAGTTTTAATTTGCATGGCTGGTGTCAAAAAGGATTGAAAGTGACAAACCATGTCAGCCTGCATTTGAAACCTTTAAATTCGATCTCTCTCATTGACTGCCAAAATGAGTGTGCAAGTGAATTAGGAGTCAGCTTTAGACTGTGATCGTGGTGAGTGGCTCTAGGCTCAGGGAGGCTTCAGAGCAGACGAGCCCAGGGCTGAAGAAAGTAAGATTATCTTCAGCTGCATTTCACAGAAGCCCTGTTAACATGACTGGAATATCTGATAAATCACTTCCCTAGCCTTTTAAGAGAGCAAGACTGAAATCTAATTTTTAGTAAGCCCTATGACTGTCCCCATATGGTTTCATTGCAGTAAAAGCAAAGAGCGACCATGACAAAAATGTGAACTTTTGAAGTTTCACCAAATACAGATAGCTGAGATAAGGGACAGACTTTGAAATATCCCTTCTCCCCTCCAAGACTTACCACTTCTCATGCTACTTTAAGAAAAGACAACCCAAGTTAGCCTTCCCTGGTTTGATGGTGCAGCCATTACATCATATCCCTTCCCATTACTGTCACTTAAATTTCTCATAACATTTGGCCTGGAAAATATCCAATTCCACCAACACATTTTTCTTGGACTGCTGTCTTCTAGTAATCAGACTAAAACCAGAAGAGTTTATTTCTAGTTAACCTCTAAGAAAGACAACTAAAAGTGACCTGCTGTCTGAAAAAAAAAAAATAAAAATCCGAGGAGCACAAAATTTACTATATTTAATACAACGCTCTGAATAATTTTAGAACCCCATCAGCTTTCTACAGCTATATATCATTTTCAAAACACCTATGACCTTCACGAAGTGCTTTGAAATCATCAAAGAGTAGGACACTTGAAACAAGTATTGTTCCTGTGATTGATACTACAATGAGAAAAAGGACAGCGGAGTACATTTTACACCATTAGGGACAGGGAACGAGCAGCACCATGTGTGCTGTGCCATGACATGAAACTTGTCCACACAGGAAAGTGGATGCTTCAGTAGCAAACTGATTACTTACATTACAACATATGTATGTCCCTACACAATCAACCCTATTTTTGATTAAAGAAAAACCCAAAACCCCTTGCACACCTAGACAGATTGATTGGAAGTTGTCCTGGTTTTGTCCGAGATAGAGCTCATTTTCTTCCTAGTGCCTGCTACAGTGCTATGCTTCAGATTCAGTATGAGAGTTGGTAACACACTGATGTTTTGGTTGTTGCTAGGCTGTGCTTACTCTAAATCAAGGACTTTGCAGTGTCTCACGCTCTGCCGGGGAGCAGGTGTACAAGCAGCCCAGAGGGAGCAAGGCCAGGCGAGGTGACCTGAACTGGACAAAGGAATATTCCACACCACAGGATGCATGCCCGGTATATAAACTGGGGGGAGTTGACTCAGAGCCACTGATTGCTGCTCAGGGACAGCTTGGGCATCAGTCAGCAGATGGGGAACAACTGGATTATACATTACTTGCTTCTCTTGGGTTTTATTCCTCTTTGTCCTTTTCAGTACAATTACGATAGTTTATTTCAATCATTAAACCTGCAAGTTTTAACTTTTTTTCAATTCTCCCCACATTCTACCAGGGGAAAGGGAACAAGTGGTTGCACAGTACCTACCAACCAAGCTGAGCTTAAGCCACAACAAAAATCATTAATATATATGGAATCTTAATTTATTATTACGCTCCTACTTCAACTATTTTTACAAAGCCATCCCTTACCTGCTGAAAAAAAAAAAAAAATAGACCACTAATATCCTCCACAAAGCAGAAAGTGAGTACACTTCCTCACACTCCATTCTCCCTGATATTTAGGGAGGTACTGCTCTGGTTATTGAATTCCCAACCAAAATTTGCCACAAGAAACAGCAAGCCCCTGCTGATCACTACCAGACATGTGGCTCAGGGAACCCATTCAACACACAGTTAGCACATACAGCCATCTACTGATAGGAAGGCTTGGTATTCCTGTACATCATCTCACTGGCATTTTAAAGGAAGCCTTGCCAACTTCAGACATTACCTCAAATCTCAAAGGAGCTAAAATGAGCTTGTAAGGAAGAATTCCAGAGGTCCAGTCTGCACCTGCACAATGAGAGTTGTCTTTCAGCAATGGCACCAGGACTCATTACCTTCTGACATAAGGATTTCAGCAGCCCTTACTTCCATTATCAACACATTTAATTTTACACAAACCAAACAACTGCCAAGCACACATTTTCACATCTCCCCTGTTACGGAATGTGTCTGATATCAACATGTTTTATTTACAGTTAGCTTCTTCCATCTGCAGTTTCACATACTTCATTCAACATTCACAAACTACCCGTCTTGAATCACTACTATAAATACATGTGAAAGAAGGTAAAGTAACTTCTCTCACAGATCTTTCAGCATTTTTAGAGCATCACTCATGAACCAAGTTATGACAATCAACACTACATTTGCACATTTACCAACATTTACATACAGCCACAACTGCTCAGTCAGCCTTCGAAATAAGGCTTGATTACAGAACTAGCATCACTTCCAGAGACAGAAATATTTTTCAGATTTTGTATAAAGATGAGCATGTAAGAGTTGCAAATAGGAAAAATTCAAATACAAATGTACTAAGCTCTTGTTTCTTCATAGAACCTCATCCTTCCCAAGGTTCTTCATTTACAGAACTTACTATAAGCTAACAGCTGGACAAAATGTTCCAGTATCCACTGTCTGGTACCAGCTGCAAATTCATCCTGTTAGCATGGTCATCTTACTACACATGCAAATAAGTCTACTTCCAATCTATAACATGTTTAATGGTTTACAAGCAAAAGTCCCCTTTTTAGGATGGCTTAATGTTCAAGTATACAAATAAATCTCCTTAATTAGAGCAAGGGATAAAGTCTAGTCACCAGGAAAAGACTCCCACTGTTCTAAAATTTAAGCAGCTAAATGTTTCAATGACTGTTTAAAGCACAATTTAAGCAATAGGTATTATATTTGTGTCCCAAGGAGACAAGGCATCAAATCCTTGAGCAGAGTTCTCAACAAGAAAAATCAGCACCAACATGTACTATGCAGCAACACTGAAGGATACTGATATTTGATTTTAGTGCTTTCAAAAGAAGGTTTCAAGGCAGAGAAATTTCTGTCATATCTTAATTCAGGAAGACAGATTAATAATACTGCCCACAAAAGTATTCTTACAGCATCTTAGTTATTTCCACATTGCTCTTTTTTAACTGAAATGTTACCTGGGAACTTGAAGCAAGTCAAGCTCCCCCTTTTTAATTTAAAAATACTTAATTTGTGTGTACACAAATTATGTGTAATTAGAAGCATAATATGCAAATTTGTCCACTTCCACTTGAAAACTATAATTACCAGATTTCAGAAGTCCAAACCCAGGATTTTCCCTAGAAACCAAATTTCAACATGACTGGAAATTTGTTAGCAATTTGACTCTTCTGTCTAAGCAGTAAACACATCTGAATTGCTTCAGCATCTCAGAAGATCACATCTACTTCATCCATACGATTCTTACAAATCAATCTTGAGTTTCTGAAGAAAGCTGGCTGATGTACAGTATTTCAGTTTAAGTAAATACAGATAGCAAATTTAATACTACTAAGACAGCAAAATGCTATTACATAATTAAGCTGGTTATTTAAAGCACTTAAAACCTTTGCTAAGACATTCTCACAGATACCCAAAAGAAGCCAAACTTGGAAACCTGTTTCATTCTAAACTTAAAAGCTAAACAAACCCAGTTAAAAAAAAAAACTAGACAAGCCATTTCATTTGCCTGCACATGAACTAACAGAAAATACTCAGTGGACCTGGCAGACAAAATCCAAGCCAGAACCATTACATATACATTTCCACTAATGTCATTCATTTAAGTGCACAGAATTATTACAATTGAGAAAAAAACAGTCCCTGATAAAGTTAGTGTCATGGCAGGATGGGTTTGTAAAACATCTCCTTCTGAAGTCATATTTCCCACCTGTATTACACAGTCACTTCATTTTATTTGGCTCTTTGGTGATTCTACAACTAGAGTATCTGTTTTACATAGATATTATACAAATTCTCATTTTAAACCACAGTTAACCACTTGATAGTCACCCTCAGCCTTTCTTTTCCCCATCTCTAACAGGTGAAACAGTTCAGATATAATCCAAGACTTCACTTCCAAAGTAAACACAAAATCAAGAGCTCTACTAGATTACAGAGGTTGGATTCACATATATCTACATTTTTTCACTGACAATATAATTTTTTTTTGGAGCTGAATATATGCATGCAGATACCATGATGAAAGGCAAAAGTTTCAGTCCTCTAATTCCCCATTTCAATGAGAACATCGAAAAGTATAATAAACTCCAAAAGTCACTGTTGTGATAAAAGTTAAAAAGTCAGATATACTTCCTTTAACACTGTTTACAAAACAGTAAATCACATACTCCTGTAACTCCCTGAAATAATTTACACATGAAAAAAGACCCTTCACTACATGGAGAGGAACTTCAATAATTCACAGCTATTAAGTTAAATTTTAACAAGGTTTTTTATTTACAGGAGACACAACAAATAACTCTTTAACAACACAGTTCTCCTTTTCCTACTATCAACAGTGGCATTTTTATGGATTCAAAGTTAGGAAAAATATGCAAAATACCAACCCACCCATGGCCATGCAGCTACAACTCACTTGGCATATGCATTCCACAGCTGAAACTGTGACAACTACCCCTAACTCCAGAGTATTTTAGACAATAGTGATTCTCCTTCTGATTCAAGACAGTCGTTTGCATCTATTACACATCAAAACCTACAACACATGAAAAGAATCCACATCAATTTAAACCTGTTCCTGTTATAGGATATAAAGTACACCAACCACAGCTTCGTAATCACTGCAATTGAAGCCAAAATCATTCTGGCTGCCACTATGTTATATTAGAGGATCAGTTCACAACTTATTTCACTTGAGCATCCCAAGCACTGGATCAAGCATTTGTCTCTCGAGAGGTGTACTTAAAAGTCACATGCCAATCACACAGTATCTCCAAATGTACATTAAATCTTATTGTAATTCACACAGAATGACTCTTCTAGTCAGTATTGCATCACTGAAACAAAAAGCTAGCACTTTAAAGCAAATCTGACGTGACAGATGCAGAAGGGGTGGGAGCAATTTATTATCTAGAGTTACATAATTGCAAAACAAAATACGCTATGTGGTTTTTTAAAGGTTTACTAAAATGTATTGTTGGCCGCTTAATACTTTAGCTGCAGACCCCGAAGTTCCTTGGAAAGGACATCGGTAGTAGGCTCGTTCTTAAGAAGGCTCACACGCATGTAAACAATCAGCAGTTCATTGTTCAGAAATGGGGTATAATAAGAAAACCTTTTGGGGTTTTAATTGACGCGCAGCCCGAGCAGAGCACAGCAGACCCAGCTGTCCTACACAACCAAACTCGTAATAATCTATAACTCGAGCAGTGAGCGACGGCAGAGAAAACACCGATGGAAGAGGGAATGCGGGAAGGTCTCCAGCGTGCGCGGCTGCCCGGGGCGATGCTGCCCGGCAGGGGAAGGCGCCGGGAGCCGATAAACACCGAGAGCCTGGACACAAAAAACCCCACCAAGCGGTGCAACGGGAGGGTGAACCCCTCACCGAGAACCTCAGCAGGAGCCTGAGCACAACAAACCCCTCCAAGCGATGCAAAGCGAAGAGTGAACCTCCCGCTGAGCATCCCCAGCGGCCGCCGCTCACTCCGGCCCGTCCCCACCGCGGGACGAGGCGACCCCGCTCGGCCCCGCCGTGCCCCGCCGCCCCTCACCTTGGTTGACCAGCCGCAAGGCGTGGGTGAAGGACGGGTCCAGCGAGTCCTTCTCCGCCATCAGCTCGGGCAGGTACTTCTCGTCCATGGCAGCGGCGGCGGCCCCCCGGAGCGGCAGCGGAGCCGGGGCGCCGGGTGCGCCCGCGGGGAAGGAGCGGGTCCGAGTCCCAGGCGGCTGTAAATCCTCGGAGGCAGCGCTTCCCCCTGGCCGCCTCCCGCCCGGGGCTGCGGGGACGCATCCAGAAGGAAGCGCCGCAAGCCCCCGGCCAGCAGCGGGGAGAAAAGGGGCGCGGGCCGGGGGGACGCCCCCCCTCAGCGGGCGAGGGGCGCGTAGAAATCACTCTGCGGAGGCGCACGAGAAGGGAAAAGAGGGCAAAGACGTGCCTCGGGAGCCGCTGACCCAGGCAGGACGGGGGCCCCGTACACAATAAAACACGGATCGAAAGACGGCGGTCGCGCGCCGCACAAAACCGCAGCACGGAGAAGACCTGCGGCGGCGCTGCGCCGACTGAGCGAGGGAAAGGCGCCGCGCCAGTTTTATATACCGCGCCTAGACCACGCCCCCCGCCGGCCATAAGCCCCGCCCACAAACTGTGCCCCTCCCCAGGCCCGTCCAATGGGCGGGGATAGCAGAGCCCCCCCAACTGTCGCCCCCTTGCCCAACTGGAGGCTCCTATTGGACGGCGTAACCTGTCAGTCAGAGGCGAGCTGCAGCTTCTCATTGGTGGCTGCTGCTGGCCCCGCCTCCCCGCCGTTGGTGAGGGGCCGGCGCTGAGGGAGCGGTCCCAGAGCGGCTCCCCACCGGGAGGTGAGCGGGGCTGAGGGTGCGCGGAGCTGCAGCAGGGGTGCGCCTGAGCCCGCGACAATCATAGAGCCCCTCAGACCCCACAGTGACCCCTCCAACACACGAGCCCTCTTTGGGGTCGTTCCCCGGGGCCATAGGTTCTGCGAGAGGGGTCGGGGATCCAGGACGCCGTCCTCTCCGTCCCTGTCAGACGTTACGGAGAAAGGCAAATGTGTTGAAAGGACAATTTTTTTTTTCCTACCCCAAACAGCGGTATTCTCTGTCCAGCGTTCTGTACTTGCGCCTCTAGTAATACAAACCACTTGATAAATGCCAGCCAGAAAATCTAATTTCTGACGAGTTGCCCTGATGTGCCGCTGTAAGTGAGCTTGGGATTCACCCCTATCTAAAACAGGAAAGAGAAGCAAAGTTTAAAAGACCTTGCTCAAGCCTATTTTCCTATTTTTTCAGTGGATACATTTGTTACGCTAGGTCATGATTCACGCTGATCTTTAGCTTTGAGGCTTTACATCGCTTGCTTATTAGTCCTTAGGTGTCTCATCAATGAATCTTGGGTGACAAAAGCCCAGAGGAAGCCAGACCAGCTCTTCTCTGTCACAGAGCACAAGGGCAAAGCAGAGGAAAATTACTAAATCACTGAAGCCAAACCCATAATGTTAAAGTAGCATTTTAAATCAACGTTTACTGGAAAAGCCGATAAGAAACTTTGATGATCTAGACTTAAAAGACCGCTGAAAATATTCCTATATCTGTGAATCGAATAACCACACATTTAGTTTTTCTATTTCACACCAAAAAAAAAAAAAAATCTGCAATGTATCTTACTCATATCCTTGCAATACAGGAAGGAAAAAAGCTCTGAAAAGGTAAAGCAGCATGAGAAATGGTCATTCAAAGCTTGGAAGAAGAGGTTGAGGTTCCCTTCTGAGAACTGCAAGTGCTCTTTCACCCTGAAAACCGAAAGACTGTATTTTAAGATGTCTTATGCCTGGTTGTATTTCACAGATTGCAATACCCCATGAAACAATGTCTGGTATGTTGCAACATGAAAGATACTCGATTTACACTCCCTGTACAACCATTCCAAATAAATCTTGATGCAGAATGAACAGAAACAAATTTGCAGAATTCTATTTAAAAAATTGTCTTGCATGACATCAAGCTTGATGGATACAACTAAAGCATGCAAGCAGCTGGAAGAAGTTGAATTAAGACGAATGTTTTTTTCAACCTTCCATATACATCTTCTATATAAAAGTACTGAAATGCAGCCATCTGTTGTGAAGCAGGCAGGCACACAATTCTGACACAGAACAATATGTAGGAGTGTAATCTTCATTGAATGACCTGGAGCAAAATAATCACTATGTTTGCCAGTAAAGCCTAAATGTATTTAAAGTCCCACTAAAGCATTCAGGACCTCAGATAGAAAGGTAGCTATGTTATAACAAATTGTGTAAAACACAATCTACCTTTCTTGGAAAGAGTCATATTCTCTCTGGTAACTGATTAAATAAACATTTGGTGTTTCAAAAAACCACAGTATTTCTTCCCAAATTATACCAATTCCCTCTGGCTTTCAACAGAGAAAGACTTACTGGAAGTCTGCAGACTTGGTTCTCTCCAGGTCTGTAATAATATAGGAATTATAAAATTATCCACATTGTAGCCTATTGTTCAAACTCAAACCTGCACATAACAAGTACAGGATATTGTTTTCTCCAATGAAATTCACTAGGATGCAATAAAACAAGAGGAGGAAAGAAAGGATGGGAAATTACGAGCCTTGGGCCCTAGAAAGCAGCCCAGGATGTGGTTAGCTGGGAAAAGCCTGCTAAGCATCATTTTTACTGTCCAGGAAAGGCAGGAAACACCATCCTCTCAAGGATTTATTGCTTTCTTACTGCTGAAATCTATACAAAGCCTGAAAAGCAGCTTGCTCAAGGAGCTGCCCAGTATTAGCTGTAGGATTCATGAATATTGAAAAGCAATGAGTCCAAACTTGTAATACTCATTGCTTGAATGTGTTTGCTCTCTAACAGTACACATCTGCTTTGCTGTTTAATGCATGTGGTAGTCTCAGGAAGTTAGTTTGGTAGGTGGACATCAGTCAGAAACCATGTCAGGCAAATATCCTCTGCTCCTTTTAAAGCACCAGTTATCTGACCTGACAGTGTGCCTGCCTATCTATAAGCTAAAATTGTAAATGCCAAAATTAATACTCATATGTACTAGAAGCATTAGGATGTGTTGGTATCTTCACTCTCAGGAGTGAGATTCACTTTCTTGTACCAGCAGGACATGAGGGGACTACGTATAAAGAGGCAGAAATTGAGCTGTCTCCTCTCTCTGGAATATGGATTCTGTGCAAATTAATGAACTTGCATTTTCTTTGTTTGATCAACATAGCAAGCAGTAATTTCACCATTAAGTCTTTGATCAAAATATTGTAAGTGCAGCTAAATATTTGTCATTTCCATGGAATCATTGAATGGTTTGTGTTGGAAGGGACCTTTAAAGGTCATCCAGTCCAACTCTGTTCCCACAATGAGCAGGGACATGTTCAACTAGATCAGGTTGCTCAGAGCCCCATCAAAACTGACACTGAATGTTTTCAGGATGGGACATCTACCACCTCTCTGGGCAACCTGGTTTAGTGGTTCACCACTTTCATTGTAAAGAATTTCTTCTTTATATCTAGTCTGAGTCCACTCTCTTTTATTTAAAAAACATTACGTCTTGTCCTATCACAAGGTCCTGATAAAATGTTTGTTCTTTCTTATAAGCCCCCTTTAAGTACCAAAATGCTGCTGTAAGGTCTCCCCAGAGCCTTCTCTTCTGCCAACTGAGCTGTCCCGACTCACTCAGCCTGTCCTCACAGGGAAGATGTTCCAGACCTCTGACCATCCTTTGTGGCCTCCTCTGGACCTGCTCCAATACATCCATGTCTTTACTGTCCTGAGGAGCCCAAAGCTGGATGCAGCACTGCAGGTGGGGTCTCCTGAGAGCAGAGCAGAGTCAATTCCCTCACTGCTGCCCACACTGCGTTGGGTGCAGCCCAAGATAGGATTGCCTTTGTGGGATACGAGAGCACCAC
Source organism: Acanthornis magna (assembly GCA_036785705.1). Lineage (NCBI taxonomy): Eukaryota > Metazoa > Chordata > Aves > Passeriformes > Acanthizidae > Acanthornis > Acanthornis magna. The sequence continues at coordinate 9,200,768 of JAWUZG010000119.1, read as the reverse complement.
AGTCAGATGGAACCCTTGTCACAGGAGGAAAACCAAACTGAGTGGACAGTATTTTAGTCAAAATCAGCCTTGTGGCTGGGATCAAGGGGAGCCTGTTGACACAACACGCTCACTCCGGATACAGAAGACATTGCACTCACAGGCTGTCGTCCTGCTGGGGTCATTTACAATTCTGTGGTAGACTTTGCATGCCTCTGATGTAGTTCTTGCCTCTGATTAACTCCTGGATTCCTGATTTAAATCTCAGACCACAACAGACTGTTACAGAATCATTATTTGTTTGAGACTTCGACTCATTAAAATGCACACAGCTGAAGACCTGTAGAAGCAGAGTCCGTTTGGGGAAATAGTTTGTCACAAATACCACATCTAGTGATTGATGTGACTCACCACAGTTCTGACTAGCAGGTTGCTCAGTAGGTTCTGGCTTCCTTAATATTACAATGTGCTACTTGACAGTTTCTATTAGGCATGACGAAACTACCATTGCACTCCTTTCTCCAATACTCTTGTGGCTTTTTCTTTTTTTTTTTTTTTAAACTTGCATGTGTTTTAAAATATGAAAAATAGATAGAGTATACTGTCATATCAAGACATCCATCACAAATTGTTTTCAAACACTTTTCTCTAAAAATTCACAGCATTCTCTTTTGTACCTTTTTCCTCATAGTTCAAACTTTAGGTTCTTTTCAGACCTAATCAAGCTAATCAGCCAAGTTAAGGTAGAACACAGTACATAGAATGTATGAGACCTGTTGAGCAAAATGATTACATCATCTGTAGCAGGTAAATTTTTGTCCTTTATTCCACTTTATTTTCTGTCTAGGTCTTAAAGGGTAACACACAGTATCAGAACAGTCTCTCCAATTTCTAGTGCAGTAATTAAGGCAATATATTGCAGTGAGCTCACCACTTTCGTCATTATATTCATGTATGCCATGATCTGAAGGGTGTTTCTCTTTCCTCTAGACATTTTGCTAATGGTAGTTGTAGCAGTGCACATAGTCCTGGAGCTGCACACACATGTGCCTTGGCCATATGATGTGCCTGTAGGCATCTTGATGAACTTTGTATTCTTTCCTCTGAAGCATTTTTTTCATATTAAAAGGGTCTTTTCTAATTTTGTTTTGAATAAGGTGCAATGATTTTACAGCCCATTATTGGCTTTGTGCAAGTTTTTGTTAAAAATCTAGATTTTCTCATTTTCTGTTATATATTTGCTAATACTCACTCCCTATAGTTCTAATGACACAAGAGATATCAGCATTATCATGGCAAAAAAAAACCCCTTTTTCTGGATATTCTTTTTCTCTTGTATTGTATTTGAATATAAATACCATTTTAGTACTCCTTTCTTGATCTTATACTCTAGCTATAAAGGAATGTTGTACTATTGCTAAATTCCTCTGCTAGGAGTTTTTGCAAAATTGTATGCTCTTTAATTTCCAATATTCCTGCCTAGTATGCTTACAAAAGTGGTTTGCCTTGTGCACTTTGTGACTGCTTTCTCTAGTGTTGGGACAATCAATGTGTATTACAAACCTTGATGCATCTGGTCCTCCCACATACCTCTTTTATTGCTCTGAACGTGGGTGATGCCAAATCTAGTATACCCTTATCTCCGTTACACCTGTCCTCTTCCAGCTTTCACATCTTTTAGCACATTGTGTTGTGTGCTAATGAATGTTCTCTTTTGTTCTTAGGACAGCTTTTTACAGGGTGAAATTGTTTGTTGCTAATTTTTTTCTCTTCCATTCAATCCATTAAAAGCTTGTCTTTCACAGACTGTCTTTCCTAACTACCAAGGCTTCATCAGCCATAAGTTATCAGTTGTCTTAGTAAGACCGTGATGTGTCTCACAACATTTATCTTTGTATGGTGATGTTTTCTTGAAAAAGAAACAGAACTCAATTCAAAATTGCAGTCTGTGTTTTCCTATCTGCTTGTATGAGTTTGCTGGATACTTGAGCTTTAAAAATATCAGTGCCTTTTTCCTTGTTACCTAGTGGAACCAAGGTGAAGAATATTATCCACTCCAACCCTGAAATAAATCTGCTACATTAATATCTTCTATATACAACTATTTTCTGCAGTATTTCATTTCTGATTTACCCATGGCCCATTTCTTTCATTATTCTGCATGAAAACCATAGTTTCTTTTCTTCTCATAATATATCAGAAAATAACATTGTTCAGACAGCTCAGATCCTCAGAGAGTCAGAGTAAACTAAAGTTATTATATAATAGAGGCCATTTGGTGATGGTGGTTTATTGCATTTGCTTTTAAACTTTAACTCTACACAGTAATAATAAAGCAGTCTTATAAAAAGCATTTCTTAGGCTTCTCTTAAGAAGGAGGAGGGATAGTAGTAACATGTCTATTTTTCTCTTGGAATAAAAAAATCTTATTTAAAATGCTGGTGGGTGAGCCAGAACATATTTCATGAAAACTTCACAGACTGTGTTGAGACCAAAGTGCATACAAAAGTAATGTTGCTCTTGACTGACCTTCAAGAGTCTCCATACCTGAAGTGAGATTATGAAGCAAAGCAGCAGCTGTAGGAGAGGCCCTAAGGAACTGATGGGGGGAAAAAATCAAAAAAAGCATAAAGCATTTTAAGTTATTTTCTTTTTGGAACGGAACCGTTCTCCTTCTGTACCTTGTACAGGGCAACAGGTGAAAGAGGAACTCACCATGTAATATGAAGACTTGGCTCCTGCTCAAAACACACATGCAAATCAATCTGTGAAACATGGATTTTATACATGCTCCCACTCTGCCAGGCTACAGCGAAAGGATCAAGCAGCACAAAATGTTCTCAGCATCCTGTTCTTGGTATCTTTTGTGATGCAGACAGTTAAGGAGTAGAAAGAGAATCATCAACCTTTGCCATCAGAAGTTTGCTCAGCTCACCAGCAGTTGCTGAAAAGACTGTTGTGTTTTAATGTCCAGCTCCAAATAATGTCATTTGTACTTACAACACAAAGTAGGTCTGTTTCCTGAGGCCCAATGCTTTCAACCCACCCATCAATACCACCTCCACAATGTTGATGTGACTGTTGCATGTGTATCTCACTGCTTAATTTTTTAACATCACAAAGCCACGTAGATGATATATGCAAAACAATTGTTTTAAAAATACTTCAGCTGTGTATGTATTGATAATTCTTAACAATAATAAAAAAACCTCAGGTAGCAAGGCAGAGTTTTGTCACATTCTGTATTTATGAACTTCATCTCACAAGAAATCTGTTCTTTAAATCTGTCATGTAAGTTTAGGTTAATTTCTATTGGAACCTCTAATCACTGTTTTTTGGTCCTATATTTTGAAATAAAATGTTTACTTACTTAAATTTACTTTAAATTTTTGTAGTAAGTAAACTATGTACTGTGTCTTTAAGTTTATCAGTTCTTTAGCTTTAGACAGTAAATAGACACAATCATAGAATCGCAGAATATTCAGAGTTGGAAGGGACCCAAAAGGATCATTGAGTCCAACTCCTGGCCCTGCACAGGACACCCCAAGAAGAGTTGGCACTGCAAGACACTGCAAGAAGGGTTGGGAGAGCTGTTCTTTGGGGTATGTTAAAGGAAATGTGGCTGTGAGAAAGGAAAGAGAAGTCACTGGGAAAACAAAACTAAACCAAACCAACCAACCAACCAAAAAAACAACAAAACCCCCAAACACCTTTTTCTGTAGACTATGCTTGAGAATTCAATGGGTGAAAATGGCCTGATTTCAGATGTTTAATTTAGAACTCAATTGGAAAGAAAAGAGTCCTGACCATACATTCACAAGAATCACAACATTTCCATTTATTCAGTTTTAGCAAAATGAGGGAAAGTAAGAAGCAGGACTGTTTCATTATAGCAGGACTATTTCACTATAGATCAATGTATTAAGTGAAATGTTAAGGCAAAAATATCTCTTTGCTCTCCTGCTAGAATATTTTCATTAGATGTAGTGTCCCTCTCTCACCCAGTCATTTTCCTTTATAATTTGAGTTTCTGACTTAATGCAGTTTTGTGACTTAAATGGAGAAATATATTTTTGTCAAAATAAGTCACTAACAATCAATAGTTTGAATTTCATTCATGCGCGGCCTTGTTTTGTCAGTGAACAGCCAGAAATGCAAGCTCAGGTATGAAGTGCTTAGTAAGGCTTCAAATGCATCGAAGCACACACTTCCTTAAAAATAAAGCATCAGTTGTCTAATATCTCAATTCTAGTTCTTATTTAGGGGCCTCTAGGTAGTTTATTAACTTTTTTTCAAATTAGTGGTGGATTAGAACATAGTATTTCCCAAGGAAACTACTTCTGTTTTCTTAAGGAAACTGTTAATTTTTATTGACTTTTGAAGAGTTTTACCTCTTACAGAGTTCAAGTAAAAGTGAAGCACTTGAAAACTGGGGTATGTATGGGTATTTTAAATTATCTTGAGAAGCTAATGATATCTTTATAACATTAGTATTTAGTAATTGATGCCTTCATCCTAAAATCTCTACTTTGCTGCTCCAGCAAGTCCCAAAAATTAGCATAAAAATCCTAAAGAATAAATGGGTCCCTTGCTGTAAGTTTCTCAGCTACCGATTTTTTCATTCATTACTGTGTTTTTTTTCCCTGGTGTTTTGCCACAGATCTTCTGTTCCCATGATACAATATGCAGTTAAAATTATCTCATCTTGGATTTGTTTTTCAATAAACAGAATGTGTTACACAAATGTGCGATATTTTTGGCTGTATTATAAAACAAATACAATGTTCTAAACGAAACAAATAATTAGATTTTTAATATCCATTATTGTTTGGGTTTTTTTTTTAATTCCTGATTGCTTATATTATAGCTATAAGTATAATCATGTGAGCTCTTACGTTCTATATTGCATTAGATTTCTACAGCAAGATTAGGGAACAATACTAAAAATATCCAACCCTAAGTATAACTAGATACATTTCTATTTCTTTTTTTTATATCACATAAATAGAACAGCTATAATTTTATACTAGTAACAGATCTAATTTCAGTAAAAACACTTCAGGTAGGCTGGGACAAATTAAAGCATAAAAGTGAGAATGTGTGAAAGAAACATATGCTTTCATTTCAAGATTTATGGTATTTATCTATAGTAGTGTTAAAGTCTTGCTGTTTTTTCAATATGGAAGCATATTCAAATTTCCTGAACACAACAGGTTAGTGGTCAAGTGCAGCTTTATAAAAGATTGCTTTGCCAGATGCTATTGTTCTCTACATGCAGGAAAATATCAACAAAATTTTTTTTCTTGACAGCACAGGCAACACAGTCTTACAGTGAGCAGCATGATACAGAACCGAAAAAAAAGGAGAGTGGAACAGACCCCACAAGGTCATCTAATCCGAGAGTTTGCCCAAGGAAAGAGTCCAGGGAACAGTAATATCTGCTGAACTGCCTTGCCAAAAATTAGATGCAATGGCCCCTGTAATGGCCTTCCTTTGTACCTTCAGCCACCCCCTTTGATGTAAAGCGTTGTGGGCTGAGTGCACCAGGAGAGAGCTCACTCCCTGCCAGACCTGAGCTTCTGCCCTGAAGCTGTAAAATAGCATACATAAAGTTTATCCCACTTGTTCAGGTTGTGCAGGGTGATCATATATATCCTGCCTCTTGTTTGGTAATATTCATCCAACCTAAAGGATGTGAATAATTATGTGACATTTTTCAAGCCTAAGTCTCTATAAAGTGTCCAGTTACCCTTTCCTATATCAAACAAAATATAAAAGCCTAAATTTACCCCCCAGTATGGTACCCCTCACTATATATCAAAAATATTTTATGTGGTGTTATTATGATTAAGTGCTACTAAATGCTTTAGACCTAAACTGCTGATCCAGTCTGAGGCCAACTTTGTCAAGGGGGTCCACTCTGCACCTTGGGAAACAACAGGAGGATTTCTGTTACCCCTTTGCATCTCTTACTCTTTTCCCTCCTTACCCTTTTGTGTTCCTGGTCTCAGCAAAAATCATTGGTGGTTACTTCTAAATATTTTTTTCTTTGTGTGCTTTATTTATACAGCAAGTAGTAGAGTGAACTTTGCCATCAAACTTTGTCATGTTTTTGCAAATTTATATCAAACCTGCTTTTGCTGATCCCTTGCTGGTGATTCTTTAAGCAACCTAAACCACTCATTCGTGGCAGCAGCTAGCTTTTCCTCATTTACATTGAGCTCTCAACTTCTGTTTTCTTTTGGGGCTTTGTTTGGTTTGGTATGGGTTTTTTATTAAAGAAAAGAAACCCATACATCATTTTGTACTGATTGCTTTTATCCAGATCTGCTGACACAGCAGGAGTCTTTACTGGAATAATTTCTAACCTGGTTTAAAAAAAGCCATCAACGTCCACCCTTAAAAACCACAAAACCCTAAGGCCTCACACACAGCTATTGTTATTTGTAATGTGTTTCTTTATCCAAACTGAGAACAAAGCAGCCCTGGAATTCTGAATCCATTTCTGATCCTTCAGAGTCTTAGAACCAACCCACCAAACAGGGCATTAACTCCGATATAAGTAATTTTGAAACACATAAAAATTAACATGCATTAAAAATGTGAAAAATCATATTCTCTCATATTAAAAAAATCCTTTGTGTGTTTTAAAATTTTTAGAGCTCCCCCACCCAGGAAAGCTCAGAATATAACTCTTGATATTTCCTGTGCTGCATGTCATTTAACACCTCGTGGGCTGAGGAAATTGTTAGAAAATTTTGTTGCTCTTTTAAATTTTGTTATGAAGACATTAGTTGTAATATACGACATTGTACAGATGCAACAGTAGACTAAGCTGAGACAAGATAGGGTCCCTATAAAAACTTAATCTTTTGTCTTTGTTTACAAATACCTGAAAACCCTGAACTGAGAACCACTCTACAATACCAGTTGTATTGACTGATTCAATTGGGTCTTAAAATCCATTCCCTGACAAAGGTTCAAGACAAAAATGGGTCTTGACAAATATTGAAAAATAACTGCTTTGCAAAAAAACCCCACTCGAAATCTAGTTCTACTGCAAATGGTTACTGTGCTAATTAAACCTTATTAACACCATGGGGAAAAGGGGATGAAGAGTTGGTAGTGTTTGGTAAAACTGTGTCTTACAGGTAAAGACAGGGTGGTGTGAGCAAGAGTGTTGTAGTGCCACCAGGGTCCGAAACCTTCCTGGTTTGTGCTCCATTTGCTCTGGATTATCTGATGGGTTTAGAGCCCATGTTTTGATTTCTTTCTGCCAAGAAGACATATTTTTTATTAACATTATGTGGCACCATTTGAATTGGGTTTCATTATTTCCTTCATAGTGGGGTCTGAGAGCAACATGCAATAAATCATCTGTTGAACTCTGCTAAGTGGCTTTTTTGGGTTTTTTGGGGAGGGGATTGGTGAGAGAGGTTTTTTGGTGGTAGTAGTTGGAATCCTCAGTTTTATTACATTATTTCAATATTCGGGGGGGTGACACAGCTTTTGTTTATACCCCTCTGTTATCTGTAGGTTGTAGTTTTTGTACACTGTAGAAGTCAGTTTCCTGCAATGCTCCTCTGCAGGCAGGTGTTGCTCTACCACTGGAGAACATTTTTAGTACCTTGAATCCGAACAGAGAAGAATTTATTGGGAAATGAGATTTGCTATTTACTTTGTGAAACAGTGATCTCTTACATTTTTATAACGGGGTCACCAGAACTATGTGACTTTTTTTAGAAATTCACAGTGAATTCTTTTTGCTGTCAATCTGAACCTACTAATGAATGTTTAAAACAAAATACTCATTTCTAAACTTGGGTGTGCTTGAACTGTGTCTGAGAAATAAAAATATATAGCTGAAATTTCATATATGAAAAATAATTTCTTCTAGCTAAGTTCTTAACACAACTTGTAGAGGTGAAGGAGGGAGAATAGAGGGTGAGTTAGAATTGTTGACATCCATGAATGTACTTCTGGGTTCTTTGTTTAAATTCCTGGCCATCAGTAAAGGTGGGCAGTGAGGCCACCAGCTGTGATTCAACACCGAGTGCACACCAAGGACTGAGCTCTCTTTCAGCATAAAGGTGATACAATATACACTTGGGAGGGCGGCGGGGACCAAACGTGTCTAATGTGACATGACAAACCTGGAATAGCACACCTGGCCTCCAGCTGTATGTGTGAATATGAATAATTTATATATATTCCCTAAGGTGTGTGTGTATGCATATATATATATATAGAGAGAGAGATCTATCTATATGTACAGGTATACACCTTAACATTTAGTAGCACGAGATGCTTGTGCTTACACACCTGAATTGAACCCTTTCCCATCCATGGAGAATTTCTTTCCATCTTACGGAAAGTCCCTGAGAAACGCCATCTCTTTTTACAGACAAAAATTATTGGAATGTTTGGGATTTCTCATCTTGGTTAAGGACACAAATATATTGACTTCAGACAATATTTAGTCCACTCTAAATGGCAGAGTTGTATCCAATGGCAACATGATGTTTCCTTGATGTTAACCCCAAAGAAATCTATCATAAGCTGATTTGTTTCCACGGATTAAGTCTACTGTGTAAGGCTAGTGATTTAAAAAATGTTTTTAAAAATGTAAGTACTTGCTCCTCTGTGGCTTAGCCATATCTTTTTTTCCATAGGAATTGAAGTTCTTCACCAAGCTTTTCATGTCTGGATGGTATTTAATAACATTACAGCTCTTTGGTAACCTCATAAGAACAAACTAGGATGAGAGCAGATAAACATAAGTACCAACATAACTGATAATAGCTAAGATTGTTGTGCAAAACGTTGTGCAGGTGTTTAACTTCAGACATGCGTGAAGGTCTCTTATGATGGGCTCTAATGAGCACATTTATAATGGGAACAGAGAGCCACAAAAACCTTAGCTGAAATGAGCCTTCTGCATCTCCCTGCTTTCTCAAGATTGTGTGAGTCTGTGGAGGACTATCATCTTCTTCAGTGAGCAAAGATATCCTCCAAGAGGAGCTTCTCTGCTCAGCTATTTTCTATGGCAGTACTGCAGATAAGTAGGGCTCCTTCAGTACGAACAACTTGGAGCGAAATTGTCTCACACCAGCACTCTAAAGACAGATGGATAAAGGACTGCAGTGATTTTTTGCGATGGTTATTTTTTTAGGTGGCTGGTCCCAAGAAATGGAAGCCAGAGCCTACCATATGCTTTCTCTGCAATGCTCTGGGAAGAAATACTTCCTTTGAGAAGACAGACAGATTCACTAGGGCACTGCTAGTACCTCAGCAGTTTCTAGTGGAAAACTCTGAGCATGGGAGAAGTCCATTTTTTGTATCCTCTCTGCAATTTAGGCTCCATAGAGAGCTCTGTGAAGGAGATCCTAAACAACCTTCTCAGAGTCCAGACTCAAAATCAGTTATGAGAGATGACGTCTAATCTGAAAAATGGAAAAAGAAAATCTTGTGCTAAAAGCATTGCGATGTCTTTGTGCAAAATAACCTGCTAGGTTTAACACTTAATCAGAAATCCTTTGACACCAGTGCTTAATGCCTTGAATTAAGTGTGGAGTCCTGGAGTCTCAAGTTGCCCTCCAGATTATTTCATGTCTAAATCCAATGTCTATTGAATGCAAAACATAGTAGCCTGTGGGTGCATTCAAAGTGTTTGCCTGTGTTGAAAAGGGGGAAAGATTCATATGGCAAGAGGAGAATGGATGCGAAAAAGTGAATTGCTGTCTAGAGTAGCTTTCCAAGAGAGGAAAATCTTCCCAAAGCATACAAGTTAGTTCTCAACGGTTTTTGGGTAAATATTGCAGCTACTGGGCTAATATAATGACAGATACTGCTGCAACTCAGTTTCTATAAAGAAAAATGCTACAAGTGTATTTTGGCAGCATTTGTCCTTTGAAGTATGTGTCCCGACTGTTCTCAGAAGACATCTTCCAGACTGGGTGTCTGAGTGTTAGGCATTGCTCTACATATTTTCTGGATCCTGACAGAGCTCATGCTTTGGGCTCTGAGGGAAAGAAGGCAGAATTACATCTGTTTGGGGAAAAAAAATGCCATATTTGTGTAGAGAATGGAGTTACCATAAAAAATATCCTCAGGTTGTTTTTTTTATATGCACTTTTCTTTTTAATTGTGCATGACTATTCCTAAATCCTGCAGCTAATTTAGTTATAAAATTAACTTAAACAGCCAAAGAATCCATTTTCTAAGTATATAATGAATATAAAAAAAATCTCATAATCGATCCTGCAGGAATGTAAATTTTCCTTTTCCATTTGTTCTGCAGATGGAAAGATGCAGAGACACAGCAACTTAAACATATCTCAGCATCTCCAACTTAATAATGTTTGGGTTTGTGGGGGTTTTTGGGGGGTGAGATAAGATGTTGGGGTTGAGATAAGTGTTTGTGTTGATAAAAATTACGTAAATAAACAAGAAAAGCATTTACAGAGAAGTCCTCAGAGCCCTGTTTATTACAACAGAAATTCCAAAGCATCCAAACTGAAATAAATAATCTGTGTGCATAATTCATTTTATTTGAGGATAGACGTGAGGAAAAAGCCTTGTACTGAAGAGTACTTTTGGTTTTGTTAAACTAAGGGAACCTAAGGGAACCTCTTGGGATGCCTTCCCTCATTTATCAGTTCTCTTTGAGAAGCAAGCTCAATGTCTATGAACATTTCTGGTGTATCCAGAACTACAGAGTATCATCACCTTAGGGTTTAAGAACAGCTATATTTCTTCATTGCTCTTGTGTCTCCTTCCCCCAGTTAAAAATACTCATCTGCATGATTTATAGTACATAACTAGGTGCATGCTCTATTTATATAACCTACTTCTCAACATTGTTTTTGTTTTGCCCTTTCCCATATAAAAGCATATAAATCCAGTAACTCTCCAGAGAGTAAATTTTAAAACAAATGTCCTCCAAACCTATCTTTTAGCTCTAACAGCTACTACATTATTGAAATGGAAAAAATGGACAACAATTTCCAGACAATAAGAGTAAGTAAGTGCATATTTTCTTAACTTACTTTTATATGAAAAAAAAATAAATCTATTTCTGTACTTTGGTAAAAGCAAGAAAAGCTTTAGTTAGTTTTAAGGTAATTTTTGGGGCTTATGCATCTGAATTCTCATTGTTGCGAATCAAACCCAGAATTTCACTGTGAAAGAAATTAGACTTATGTTAGCAGTTAAATAGATGAGCACAAATACTGTTACGCCTTTGTCTACAAGAAAAAAAACCTATTCAAAATGAGGACTATAATTAATTATAGATGAAAGTTTCTGCCAGGTCATGACATTGTACAGAATATTACTAAGTTATTAATTATGATGACTATTCTATTCCGTTCACAACCCATCAGCAGTTGTTTATAGCTTTCCACTCCCACCAACTTGTAGAAACAATATTATCCTTTAGGGAAAAAGAGCAAAGAATCCTCAGTCCTGTACAAATTAATCTTCCAAATAATGAAGGTAGGTGAGCTTAATTTGGTCAAATTTCAGATTTTTCTGGAAGTAGCTACCCTGGATGGCTTAATTTGTAATAACAACATTGGAAATATAATCTGCTAAAAGCTCTCTTATATGTACCTGGGTGCAACTGGTTCAAGAAACCTGTTCTGGTTGCCTGTAGGCCCAGAAAGCTTAGGCTAAGTGAACAATTAAATTGCTTAATAAAACAAATGAAACTATTTCCTACCTGCAGGTTATATCTAGAATCAACGCTGGAAATGGCAGCTTTTAAAATGGACTTTGTAATATTGTTAACTCTCATTAGCACCAGGATGGTAACAGACACACAGGTCATTACAGGGTCCTGAGCCGACTCTGGGGGACTCAGCACAATGAGCAGTGTGGGGGCAGAGCTGGTTTTTAATTCTTGATTGTGAATCACAAGAATAGAACTAAACAAAACAGACCATTTCAGTTGGAGGGGACATACAGGACCATCAGTCCAACTGCCTGACCACTTGAGGGATGACCAAAAGTTAAAGCATGTTGTTAAGGGCATTGCCCAAATGCCTATTAAACATGGACAGGCCTGGAGCATCTACTACATCTTTAGGAAACCTGTTCCACTGTTTGACCGCCTCTCAATAAATAAAGAAATCCTTCCTAATGCCCAGTCTAAACCTCCCAGGAAAGGTTTTGAACCATTCCCATGTGTCCTGTCATGGATCCCAGGGAAAAGAGCTCAGCACCTCCCTCTCCCCTCCTCAGGAAGCTGTTAGGGAGCAATGAGGGTTCCCCTCAGCCTCCTCTTCTCCAAACCAGACAAGTCCAGAGCCCTCAGCTGCTCCTCACAGGACATGACTTCCAGCCCTGTCATCAGCTTTGTTTCCCTCTGGATAAGGTCATGACCCTTCACATCCTCACCTGGCGGGTCCCAGCCCCGCGCTCAGGGCTCCAACGCTGAGCACAGCAGGATAATCCTCATTTTTCCTGGCTACTCGTGCTGTGTTTAATGCACCCCGGGATGGGGTTTACTCTCAGGCCTGCCAGTGCTCACTGCTGTCTCCTGGTGAGCTGATTCATCTGCAGGGCTGATCTCCAGCCGCTGCTCTCCCCATTTACACTTGTGCCAGGCAAACCTCCAACCTAGGTGCAGATTCCACCATTTCAGCTTTTAAATGTCATCCTGTTAATCATAACCCAATTCTCCAGTCTGTCTAGATCCCTCCACAAGGCCTTTTGTCTCTCAAAAAAGCAAACCACACTTCCCATTTTTGTATCATCAGCAAACTTGCTAATGGTGCACCTATCTCCTGCATCCAGACTGCTGATAAATAAATTGAACAGGACTGATCCTAGAAACAAACCTGGAGGAACACCATTGGTGACAACCCATTGAGCTCTGTCCTTCAGCCAGTTCTTCACCCAGTGCACTGTATACCTGATTTTTCTACAGCTGGACAACTTGTCCAGAAGATGCTGTGATGGACAGTATCCAAAACTCTCTGTTCCTGAAAAGCCTGACCTCACTTCTGAGATCATACACTTTATTTTTGCTCCTGAGCCCCACGAGGAGTTCCCTGTTCTCCAAGCTGGATTTCTTTCCAACTTGCTTGACTAAGAATGCAGTGGAATTGCCTGCTCCTGTGTTTTCAAAAGGTTTTTCTTGAAGACTGATCAGCACTTGAGGACTTCCAAGTCCTCAGAAGCAGATTCCCAGGGTAGTCTGCTGATAGCTCCTGAATAGCTTAAAGTTTGCTCTCCTGAAATCCAGGGTAACAACTCCCCTGCCCCATTTTCTCATTGCACTGAAAATGTTAAACACAACTATGTTAACGATCTCTGTGGCCAAGACAGGCACCCACCATCACATCCCCCACAAATCCTTCTCTACCCACAAACAACAAGTCTAGGAGTGTTTTTAATAAAGGTAGAATATTCTGCACCAGGCAGAATATTATCATAGATTCATAGAATTCTGAAGGTCAGAAAAGACCTCTGAGATCATCAAGTCCAACCATTAACCCACCACTGCCAAGTCCTGCACTAAACCATATCTGCAAATGCCACATCTACATTTTTTTTTAACACTTCCAGGGATGGTGATTCCACCATTTCCCTGGGCAGCCTGTTCCAATGCCTGACAACTCTTTCAGTGAATAAATTCTTGAACTCAGCATTTTTTCTCTCTCTCTGGAGTAGAACTAAATTACTGCTCTTTGTTTCCTTTGTCCAGCAATAAGAACTAAATAAATACCTCAAATAAGCAGATAATTTTGCTCTTCTTGAAGCTGCTGGTTATCTTGTGCCTGAGGCATGTAATCTCTGCTTGTCCAGCTTTTGTAGAGGATAGCTTTAAATACCTCTCTGAAGTATTTTATAGGAGCCTCATTACAACAGTGTTGAAGTGCATGGCAGTCACAAATTGAATTATCTGTACAATACTGTGATAACTAGAGAATTAATCTTTTGGAGATGAAGATCCAAAGCACAGAAAAAAATCATCCAAAGATAAACTATGACAGAGCAGCAATTAGCTTTCAGTTAGCAGCCCACAGAGCAAACCACCTTCCTCTGGTGCCCATCGTCATCTGACCTGGGCTAGCTCTGCTGCTTTGTCACACAGCAGAGCACGAGCCAGGTATAAACCCAAAACTATTCCATGTCATTGACTCTGGTTTTTGCTCATAACCATCATCTCAGGTGACACACTCTCACAGGAGCACAGCAATCAAACCTGGAGCTGATTTGCATTTTCCTAGCTTTCAGTAGAAGCAAATTTAAGACAGATGTTTCCAGCTGCCTGAGCACATGCTCTTGGCACAGGCAGGTTTGCCAGACAAGATCTGATGGATTAACCTATCAGACTCACCTTAATATTAAATCTCTTCAATAAGGAGGAGTTTCAATTGAGATGTACATTGTGTTTCTCTGGATGAGTTTTGTGTGGTGAATTAAATAATTCAAAATATAATGGGCCTTAAAATTGTTCATTTTGGGTTCTTTGCATTGTAAGTATTTCTATACTTCATGCTATCAGCAGATCTTTCTGGGTTAATTGCTGTTGGGCAGTCAAGGGAGCTGATATCACATTTACCAATAATTAAAGGTGTGTTTCTACCTTGAGGTGAAAATGGGCAAATATCTTGCATGTGAAATATTGTGGATAACAGCAGAAAAGGAAAATGTTATATGCATGATCTGCTTCAGGAATTAACTCTTGTACTTATTAATCAATAGAGATCATAAAGCAGTATTTTAAATAGCATTTTTTCATATGCTATTTTCATTATAAAATGACAAAAATCCTAAATAATGCTGTATTTTTCCAGATTTTAGCAACTTTTAAAAATACAGTAACTGCATAAGACAAGAAAACTAAGTAAACCCTTCTCTGACTGTGATACTACATAAGTGAGTCAAATCTTTTTATTAACTTCCTTCAAAATATTTGAATGCAGAGTTTTAAAAAGATGTACAATATTCTTCAAATTTCCAAGGAATGGTTAATTACATGAAAAGTAAGGTTTTACTTAATTGTACCTAGAAGAAAAAGGTAGTTGGATTTTGTGGACTTTTATTCTGATGAGAGGCAGTATAAGAGCAGGATGTCTCAGGCTTCTGTGGTTTCTGATTTTTTATCTGTACTGCACACAACTTTGTTTTTTCTTCTGAGATTAAAATCAAAGTGTCTGATACAGTATAAAATTAATAAAATGCAAAATTAAAGGGTTTTTTTCAACTGCAAGGAGAGTCATATTATCATTACTTTCATTTTCCTTTTTTGCTTAGCAATTTGCAATTTTGAAAGGTAAGTTTTCATTCTGCGGACATGCCTAGATTTCTAATTTACAAAGAAGTTCCTTTAAAATCCCTATAGATTTTGGTTCGTTCATTATAGCCCTCTTTTTCATTCAGGATGAAGTTAGGTGATGTATGCATACAACAAAACAAACAAAAAAAAAAAAACAAAACCCACAACAACTTCAGTCTCTGGTAACTAGCAAAACTCGCACATCACTTTCACTGCAAACACTTTCAGCACTATTCAAGGTAGATAAAAATGCACCAGCCTCTAAATAAATACATTTTCTGCACAGTGATGCTGCTGTTATGTTGACCTGCCCACGAGGCTGCTTCGCTGCTGGCCGAGGACCTGCAGCAGCAGGAGAAGCTTTGATCTCGCACTTGCTGAGTGGCAATAGTGCCTCCCGGTGGCTTCCTCTCTCATTCATCCCTGATGCCTTTACAGCTTACAGCTGGGTTTTGGCTGAAATAAATTGTATTGTTTCTTTTGTGTTTTGAATGCTAAATGCACACAAGTGCCCTCCTTTTACTGTGTACAGCACAATGCAGCCACGTCCATGCCTGCATTTGCAGGATGCTTTTTCCTGACTTTTTCATATGATTATTTTACTACGGTTGCAGTAATTGAGACTCAGACTGGAAGCCTCAACCCAGTTTTCTTCTCATTTTGCCTTGGCAAGATTCTTAAGGGAGATGCACAAAGAATTATATTCCTTAAGTCAAATTTGCATCCAGAGCAATTTTTACAGCATCCTGAGCAATCTGATTGCTGGCAACTTCTCATCGTTTTGCTGAAATGATTTAACGAGTCTGTATCCTTTAACTTAATTACACACACTAGATTTTTGTGTTGTTTACGACTCTTCAAGAACACACAGGTCCTCTTGACCTGTCTGCACAAAGCCCCCTCAGTCCCTCAGCCCTCAGAGAGATAATTCATGGAAAGACTGTTAAGGGATGTGGGGGCAAGCTGTATTCATCCAAACAATGGTGTATAATGAGTGGAGGTAGTTATGCGTTTTTTCCATGTATTTTATTCAATTGTATGTGAATTGAAAAGCCTAATTAAATGTCTGTTTTGCTGACTGTGAAACAATTCCCTTTTTTTAAAGGCGAAATAAACAAGGTAATGAATTCTGATTTTTTTATATCAATATTTTAGTTTTTGGTTGAAATGACAGTGTATTTCACTTTGGGGGTGTAGTTTTGTTGGTTGCTTTGATTTTTTTTTCCCTTTCTCACCTTAGTACTGCACTTAGGATCTCCTATGACCATAAGAAAGTACCTGCCCTGAATGCTCCAGGCCCTGTAAAATTACAAGCAACATTTGTTTTAAATAGTTACTGATTTTAGGAAACCATTTTGATCATTGAAGTCTAAAACTCATGGCTGCCATGCACCCATACATTATTGACTTTGTTTTCTTTTTCTGGGTGGAATTCTGACAAAAATTATGGCCAAGCCCCTGTGTCCTCCAATTAGCAGTGCTTTGCAGGGGCAAGCAGAGATGTTGTAGGTTGGTCAGCATATTTCAGGTTGGGTTTCAGAAACTGAAGAGCCCAGAATTACTGGTGGCTTTCGTTTGCATGACTCATGACTATGCATCAACTGGTAATTATGGATTTAGACACAGCTTTAGAAACAGGAAACAAATGTGAGGTAGTGTGAATCTGTATCTGCAGCAGTTTCAGAGGTAGATAAGAGTTACCAGCATAGGAACATAGGAGTCCTGAATTGTATGCACTGTTTTGTCTCTTCAGATAGTGCAGGTGTCAATATCCTGAAGCTGTGGGGGGTGGTTAAGATGGATACAGGCTCATTCTGACCTCTCTATGTCAGTATGTGTTCATGCATCTGTGCTGTGCAATAAAGCTGTGTGAGTATTGCCGGGGGAGAGCTGCTTGTTGTGGCTTTTTTTTCACTGGAAACATCCCTGATGACAGCTTTCTCACAGTGTTAAATACCTATTGTTATATAATAATATTGATTTCATGTACTTAAGCATATAAGGATATAAACCCATTAGAGAGTGTCCAAAGGAGGGCTGCAAAGATGGTGAAGGACCCTGAAGGGAATCCATACAAACAGTGACTGAGGTCACTTGGTCTCTTCAGCCTGGAGAAGACTGAGGACAGATCTCATTGCAGTTACAAATTCCTCACACAGGGAAAAGGAAGGGCAGAGACAGATCTCTTTTCTCTGGTCACCAGGGACAGGACCCAAGGGAATGGCCTGAAAGCTGTGTCGGGGGAGGTTTAGGTTGGATATTAGGAGAAGGGTCTGCCCCCAGAGGGTGGCTGGGCACTGGAACAGCTCCCCAGGGAAGTGCTCACAGCACCAAGCCTGGCAGAGTTCAGTAAGCATTTGGACAATGGTGTGACTCTTGGGCTGTCCTGTGCAGGGCCAGGAGTTGGACTCAATGATCCTTGTGGATCCCTTCCATCTCAGTTGGATGATGAGTGGCTGCCTCAGGTTCTGATTTTCCGCTGAGTTCTGTACTCGGCCTGGTGTGCACCACCTTTGGGCGGTGGTTATGCAAAATATGACAGGGAGACCTGACTTTCCAGGTCCACATTGCAGAAAAAGAGGAAGGGAGAGTCAAGTTCATCCCGAGGCAGGTAATCAAAGCACTTAGGGCCTAAGTTGGATCCAATGAGCCACTTTGGATGGGGCTCACTCCCGTTTGGATGGGGCTCTAAGCAACCTGATTTAGTGGGTGGCATCGCTGCCCATGGCAGAGGGGCTGGAACTGGATGATCTTTAAGGCCCCTTCCAACCCAAACCATGTTATGAACCTATGATTCTATGAAATTTCTGTTTACTATTGAAGCAATACTAAAACAAACAAACAAAACCACAATAAAAACCCCAACTAAAGGGTTCATGTCTACCAGTCTCTTTCTACACCTTTATTTCTGTGATTTCTACACCTTTATTTCCATAAGATTTCGTTGCTAGTCGAGTTGCTTGGGAGAGGAAATGCAATCCTTGTCCTGCAGCAGCTTTCTCTTTGTTAGACACATTGTCTCTCTTGCACATTCAATTCACTGGTGCCTTGTAGAAAAGAACATATTACCTTACATGATAGCCCTGTTTAATAAGTGGTAAAATCTTTCTGTTTCTGATACCTTGGCTGTGATGGAGATGGAAGGAGGATATTAAAAGCTTTCAGTTACAGATGTGTGCTGGAAGGACAGTCTTGATGCTGTTCTTTGGTAACACATAAAGGTTAAGTGTGAGATGGATATTGTGTATTAGCGATTACACAGGAAAGCATTCTGTATCTGCTAATAATCTTTCTCAGGCATGTCTGTCTAACTTTTTGGTTTTGTGAGGCTCTTAATTTAGAGCAAATTACATTTTTATTGTAAAAGTGGTCAGTCCCGGTAAATTATGAGTTTTCCCCTTTTTGCTTTAGAACATCTGAGCCTCCAAGGCAGTAATTGTTCGCAATCCTCTTCTGGCTCAAAAGCTCTGTAGAATTACTGTTATCAGTTTTCTGTCCTATGCCAGTATATTAGAGCAGCAGGGATGCTGCAGCCCAGAATACAGGACTGATAATTTCTCTGCTGCACATTCCTGATGTTTATGACCTGTTGTCTGGACCACAGCAGAATTGTGGGAAGCATCTCGCATTAAGAAAGATACATGCTGCAACTAAAGCAATATTCTGTTGAAGAGACTGATGTAAATAAGAATCCTGAGTGCTAAAAAATTTCCTTTCTAAGCAGTTCCCAATTAATTTATGACACTGAGGTGGTCTGTGGGTACTTGCTGTGCCTTTCAGGGGGCTGGCTGTTCACATGATTTAGCCTAGATGTTTTTCCTTTGTCTGCTGCTCCATGTGTCTCTATGCTTTTTGCAAATGACAGCTCTGCTCAAAAGTGCCTGAAAGGCAAGAAGAGAATCCAGCTGCTGATGGCAAGAACAGACTCTATATCGGAGCACTCTCAAGGTGCTGCTCCCAGAGCTGTCATTTTCTAGAGGAAAAAGATGTCCCCTGCAGAAAACAGACAGGCAGTGTGCACAGAGGATGGTGGTGAAGAGGGATGCAGGTGAATGGGCAGGGTTTGCACTGAGTAAGGGAACTTTTAACACAACATCCAAACTTAGATAAAATGTGGAGACAACAAGAAAGCACAAGATGGAAAGAGACAAGGACCAGAGCATAAAGAAGCATATACAGAAGAGCAGAGAGAGGAATGAATAGATAGATGCAGTATCATTTTTTAAACAAAAAGAAAGGGGAGCAAATTGCAGTACAGTACTACATTGAAGACTTATGTATGCATATATATGTGTAGATATTTATTTAGACATACACATATGTACATAGAAAATGCACACATTTTCTTAAACTGTCTATATGAACATCTGCTGCTAGTATAAAATGATTCTTGTAGTCTTAGTGCATAGTTTGAAAAAGCTTATGAACCCCTTTGCTATGAGAGATAAGAGAGCTTCTCTACTTCTCAGCAGAGGGAATATTCTGTAGCGTTTCAACACCATTATCTTATTCTAGTTCCTCTGCAATTCTGTGAAGTGGATGTAGAGACTTGGATAATTCAAGTGTATGAGTTAATAAATTACAGTTAGAGTATATCCAGTTACTATAATGGCTCTTAAATAATTAAACAAAGCAATCTTAAATAGGATCTTGCTACAGTGCACTAACTAGAAAGGTGTCATCAGAGTTACTAAAAACCTATCCCTTAAGGTCCCATTCCACTGTGTACATACAGCACAATTAGCATCTGCTCTGTGGGTCTGAAGGAATTGAGTATAAATCAAAGGCACAGAGTGCTCACAGGGAGTCTAGAGGAATTTAATGATGAGAATTGTGTGGGTTATGGAAAATGTGGCTGATGAGGATCTATCAGATGAGCCACCAAGCCTTGCTGCAACTCAACTGACCAGACTGTGGAGTGGCTGTAGCCGCCTTCTGTGGAGGGGAATCTCTGGATTTCCGCTGCCTCCCTTGATGGTTCTGCACTAGAGGCAGAGGACAGCCTCGAGGAGGCAGAGACCGAGGCCTAAAGAGCGCCTCAGAGGTGGCTTCCCGGTGTGGCTTCGACCAGGGCCCCGCCCCTCATTCCAGCTCTTTCCTTGTCCATCAGGGACATGGGCTGGACCTGGGAGTGGCTTGGGTCGTGGCCCCGCCCCACCTTCCAGCGAGTTCCATGTTCGGGTTCAGTTGATAGGGCCCCCGAGATGGGGACCGCCCCCGCTGTTGCCTAATTGGTTCTTCTCTCTCTGTAACCGCCCTTGGTTGTGTTCCTATTGGTCGAGGTGTCCCCGTTAAAAGCTGGCGCACAGCCCTGCTCGGGGCTGGTTTTTGCCCGGCTTGCAGGTGCGTCCATCTCCGTGCGCCTTTGTTCAATAAACCTGTCGTGGCAAACCAGTCGCTCCTCCGCCTTTCATCTTTCTGCGATGACCTTACCACCGGCACTCGACACAGGCATCGGCAGCCTCAGGTCGCTGCACCTCCAGGACAAAGATCCTCCCGTGGCCCCGCGAGGGCAAGTAGCGCACGCCGTTGGCGGAGCCCGCCTTGTTGCCCGTCGACTGCCATACCACAGTGAGCCCCAAGGACGGTCCTAGGCAGAGACAAGCTAGCCAGGGAGCAGGCATTGGTCTGCTACACCCTTCCAGCTCACTACAGGAATTAATTCTTATAAAGTTCTTTCACGCTCTTCAAAGAGGACTCTGCTGTTTAAATCAAGATCTGGAATAAAAATATTATTGGATGACAGTGGTGTGTATTGACCATGCTTCAATCAGGCCTTGAAGTCCTGATGAAAGCAGAAAGCAATGCTCCTGTAATTAGTTCCACTAACATCTGACAATTTATTTACATAGGTGAAGGATACAAAATTAGTCCTTTGTTAGGCCTCTTGCAGGACCTAAATTTGTATTTGATAGCAATGAGATAATAGTGGGCTGATTGATCCTTTGTGGAGACCTAAATTAAAACTAAAAACAAAAGGAAAAGAACATTTAAAAATAATATTCTCACTGAATTCTCATGCACATTAAAAAAAAAAGAATAGTGATGTAAGCATAGTTCTTTTTCATGGGAAACTAGAGGTATTGCCTGAAAACTGAGCAAAGTATATGTTATGTATATGTTATATGTAAGGTATATGTATATGCCATAAAACATATCAACAAAACACTCTCTGGAAGAACTTTACTCAAAGGCTTTTTACTGTCTGTGGTATTTCAGATGTTCTCACAGCAGGTGGACCATATATTGTGTTACTTTCTTTGAAAAATTGCAGGAGAGCAGCTGGTGAAATACAAGGTGTCATCCAACACTTGTTTCATCTACAGTAAAGCAGACCAGTAATGCAGGTTTCTATGATTTACAGTAAAGATCCAAACCACATGCTGGAGTTACTCTAGACAACTCACTCAGTGCTCTTTTAATAAGAAGAACTAAGATTTATGTAGTTACTCTCATCCCTCAAATATTCCAAAGCATTTTATGAACTCCTTTAAACACCCTTTTTCAGGGGAAATACAAGGCCCATGAAGAATTCCTCGAGCAAAAAGCAGTTGTCTGGAAAAACATGCAATACACCAGTTTGGGACAGGAAGAGAAGGACAAAAGTGTCAAAAAAGAATGACAGATAGTATATAATTAGATACATTATGAATAAAAGCAATTTATCTAAGCACCCTGGTTCTGGAATCCAGCCATTAAACTGTAGGATTTCACTTCCCTTAGGAGAGACGTTTGTATTTTTTAACATATAATGTGAAATCAATCCAACTCTGAGTGTTGAAATACTTTCTTATATGTGCAGCTGCAATGAAAATGTATTTTTGTCACTGGGAGTTACGCTGTCTTAGTATCCAAAATAAATCAGGTGCTGTTCAGTTGCTGTAGATATAGTTCTGGAACTGGAAAAAAAATCACAGGACAAGAAAAAAAGAAAGTGAGGGATATGCAAGAAATTACAATTGGTGATAATGCGCTTATTCTACTCCTTCTTCACACTTAGGATTTGTCCTGATCATTAAGCCTAATTTGTCATTCTCATTTTCAACAAACCCCAACTTTCCTGCTTAGTATCAGCGGGGAGGTTGTTCTCACCTTCATGTCGGTCAATGGGGGTACAAGGTGTGTGCTCCCACAGGCAGCCTGGATCCAAATCTGATTTAACTTGCATACCATGTAAATGCAAGATAAAGCAGGACAGCTATCGATGTGCTGGTTTGTTTGTTTGTTTGTTTGTTTGTTTGTTTGTTTTAATAAACACTATGAATGTGTAGGAGCAGTCTATGATATTTTTTTAATTCCTTTCCTTGCCCTTCGAGTTTTCAGGAGCCCTGGAGAGGGTGCCTCTGGGAATCATTTATTTACAGACAAAGGAGGAGAGGTTTATTGAGTAGTGAAAATATCATCTTGTTTTGTTGCTGTATTTTCCACTTTTATTCTGAGAGATTAACCTGTACAAGAAAAGCACTTTAATGGAATACAACTGCTCTATGAAGAGGGCCTGAAGAGATATCTATGCAGTATTTATATGCTGTCTCAATTACCACTGCAAAATAGTTTGATGATTCAGCAAGGGGCCCTAACAGTATCTTCAATAATTCTTTCCCATTTAGGTCTCTGAAGAAGAATCAATTTTATACTGTTGCCTGGTCTTTTATTGCCTTTAGGTCCCACATTTCAGTATAGAAAGTATGCTTGTAATCCTCTGTGAGCTGGAAATGCAGATGAACCAGGCAACAAGGCTGTGCTGAATGGAAAGCCAAGAGTTTGCAACAATGCAGGCTGCTCTGTACAAGATATTTCGAGGTAAACATGCCTGGTTTCCAGTTACAGTAAAAAAAAGAGCTGGGGATATACCCCACACTCAAAACTCTCAGCAGAAATGTGAGGCAGCAAAGGAAATGTTTCTCTTTAAATTGTTTGTGTAGTTGCTGTGCAAAGCAAAGGCATAAATTTTCATTGTCTCCAAAGGTGAAAGCCCCGGAGTTAAGACAAGTGAAGAGACTAAGAGCAGACATTGGAAAGAACTGGTGCAGAGCCCTGTGTGGGAGATGCTGTAAAGAAGAATATTCTCTGCCCGTGACAGGATGCACATCAGGGGAGTTGGTACAAGCGTCAGGCGCTCAGGAGCACACGAGGAGCTGTTGTTGAGAGCGCTGTGACAAGTTATATAGAGCACCAAGGGATACTCCAGACTTTATCAAGACTGAGGCAATCATTTCCACCGCCATAAAAGTATCTTGGCAGGCAAAGACTATAAATGTAATAAAAGAGGGGGGTGGGGGGAAATGTTGTCTGTGCCCATAAAAGAGGACAGTGATTGTGTAGTTATAGTGCTTCATAAAATCCTTCAAGTTTGCAGGAAAGGAAGAAATTGGGCAAAAAGATGAGTACAAAGCAACCCATTATATTTTTGCTGGAAACTGGGAATGTGTGTGAGGGAAAACACTGTTGAATCTTAGTCTGATTTTATACCTTTCTGCAAAGAGCAGCTACTGGCCACTGTTGCAGACAGGGCTCAGCAGGCTGGACCTATTCTCCAATTCAGTGTGGATATGGTTTAAATTTCTGACTAAAATAATGGGTAATAGTAAGACTGAGAGAAGTAAAATTATTTTGTCTATTTAGTACATGTAGTGTTTTTACACAGTGTAGGGCAAAGAATCATGCAAAGGGCAATGTGGAAACTGAGAATTAGGTGAAAACTCATTCTTGGATTTTTTTTTTTTTCCTCTAGAAATCTATGGCAAAGAGCAAACAAGCACACAGCTGCTTTTCTCGATAGCATTCCATAGTTGTCCACACTGGTTTTGCATAAAACCCTTCCTATTACAGTTCTCTTTTCTGACCTAAATGATCACATTCATAGCTAACAAATGACTGATATAAATTACATCATCAACAACTGGTGCAATGAAACCCAGGTCTGTCAGTTCAGAAGAAAAATTTTGTGGTGGTCCTTTACTTTTTTTCTTATTTTCTTGAAGGCATCTTTGAGTGCGAATGGTTAAGTTCAATATATCTTGTATACATCCTAAACACTAAGTGAGGCAGTGCTGAAAGATTTGTGGTTTACCCTAATTTATTCAGGCTTTATTCTGCTTCTCTGAGATAGGACACGGTAGTGGGTAAGGATTCAGACTTGAAAACACATGCCACTGCAACAGGAGATTTCAGTTGTTTAGATATAGCGGTTAATGAGAGCTGTGATAGCTCTCTGGAGATACATAAAAGACTACTAATGACTAGTTCATTTATAAGTGATGAAGATCTCTCAAGATCAAAATCCTTCCAAAAATACAATAAATAGAGAGCTGTGAACTTGCAGTGGTCTTGACAGTAGTATACTGTCTTTGTCACCTCAGCGCTGAGATTTCTTTAGTGCTCAACTTTTAATGGAACTATTTTTCATTTGCAACATCTTGCAAGACATTTAATTTACCTTTCTTCTTCTGCTTCATATCTCTGCTTTGCAGAGCCCAGTGGTTTATGGCTACCATATGTCGACATTTTCTCAGTCACATCTTTTTTTTGCATGAAACTTCAGTTTCAGTGGAGTTAGAAGATTTTGTGCAATTCTGTGCAACTGCAATGTGTTCAGTGCTTTTTCAGTCACAGGGGGACTCACAGCCTCCACTCCTTGAATGATCAGCCTATTTAAGAAATTTCAGAATTATTGTGCAAACACAGATCAGCTGGGAAATACTGGTGCATCAGGTCTTAACCTTGCTGAAAGGTCAGTGCAACTCTGTATTTTTGCCTAAAAAATACTTATCAGAAGTACTATATGTCCCAGAGATGAGTATTTGAAATTCATGTGACCTCCAAAACACCATCTAATCTCTAGGCATAGAAACACATGGCCATATATGAGCAGTAGAATAATTTCTGTATGTATATGTCTCTTTTCATATTTTAATCTGATTTGTATGCCAAAATTTTATAATTTTTTTGATAGTTTTACTGAATAATTAAACTAAGTAATTATTTACAAAGTATTTCCTTTTGTTTTATTGATAAACAAATCCTTTGTTATTTACCCGGAGCCTTGACGTTGGGGCAAAGGCTGACCAAATCTTACCACAAAAGTTTTTCTGAATCACTGAGAGCTGGACAAGAAGTGCAGCCCCTTGGTATTGGCAAAATTATTTTACGACTTTTGTATAAAATTTCTTCTATTGTTACTTAGTTCCCTCACAGAATACTCAATGAAATAATGCAAAATAAATCTCTGTTATGCTTTGCATGCTGCTCTCTCCTGCCCATGTGGAATGAATGGCAAGACAGCCATTAACTCCAGCAATTGGCAATCAAGTCCATGATTTGAAAGTGAACTCAAATTACAATGGACAGCATTAGTGTTCCAGGAGCTGGAGAAGCAGACGGTGGTTCATGACCTGAAAGTATCAAGCATCTGTAACTTTCACTGAAGTCAAATTATAAATGCTTGACACCTCCCAGTGCTTGTCCTGCTGTTCTGAAATGCAGATTCTGACTGAAGGAGAGATAATGGCAGTTTAGAAGGAATAATTCTTTAGGGTTAAGTAATCAGAAAATTCATCAGCAACTGAATTATGATAAGATGGATGGAGCAGATCTCTTTGTACCAAAACTAAAATTTTAATATGCCATGCATGGATGAAAAGGATTTTGACCATTATGTCACTATAAAAATTAATATAGCTGTGAATAATAATGATAATCCATTCCAATAACATGGATATTTATATAATATTGCCATCTGATAATGGTTAGATAAGTAAGGAGTTGTAATTACCACTATTGATTAGCTCTAAATTATACATATTGATGACTAATGCTGAAATAATATGTTGTTTTCAAAATCCTCTCTTCCACTTTCACACACAGCTTCTTGGTCCCATTCAGCTTTCCAATCTTTTCCATTAGTAATTGCACTTTTGAGGGCACTGACACTTACCTCTTATGACTTGTCCATTAGGATTTGCCTGAGAGCAACAACTACCATTTAATAAGTATTAAATAAAAAATGAAATTCCAGTCTGACTTTATCCTAATGGCACAAGGTAAATAAGATCCTGGATTAATAATGGTCCAAACATTATTAAGTATAAAAATGCTAAAAGCTGAGCTACTAAAGTGTTAAATTATCCATTTGTAACATCTGTTTTCCTGAGATCAGTCAGATTGACACGAAGGCCTATTTTTCAAATGGTGGTGAGAACGGTTTTCACTTATACAACAAAATACCCATTTCTTGGGGGATTTCCGAAGTGTTTTCCACATGCCAAGATATATCACTTTCTCTGCATTACTCACCATCTTTGAGCAATGAAGAAGAAAATTTAACTTAGCCAGAGGGTCATTAGGAAAGTGCAGCAGAGCTCAGATCTGTTTACTGTGGTTTGACCTGTGGTTATTGGGCACTGAGACTTTTTGCACTATTGACTCTTGTTGAATTAATTCAGTGTACAACATAAGTACCTACAAGTGGAGTTCCCTGATGCCTGGGATTGCATCCGGATCTCAGAGGTTTCACTTTCCATGTGATGTAAAGGGAGATTTAGGCAAAGAAAACAAGCTAGGAGCTTGCACTCAGAGGATGAGGTTTCATGGAGAAAACCTACACTTGGCCAGAGGTGCAGTTTTCTTCCTCCTTCTCTCTCTTTTTTCCCTCTCTTATGCTTGAAGGAAACTGCTCTAAGAAGGACAACTCAGCATTTTTTTTTCTGGATTAGTGATGTGCAAGATCTCCATGGATGTAAGATGCAATGAGAACATATAACCAAAGGTAGGTCACTCCTAATTACCATGAGCCATTTGATCAGCTTACCCCTCTCAGAGCTCAGGCCTCTTTCCATGCACTCTTGAATCGGCCAGAAATCTGGATGCTTTTCCAACCTTCACTGACTTCCAGGGATGAGCAGTCCCAACAAAGGTCTTTTCGGAGAGTTTCTATTTGGAAGCCAGAGCCCAAAGTTCCCTTTAGGAAAAGCCCCTGCAGTCTCTCAAAGAGCTCATGTGATGATGATTCACTCTTGTCCCTTTAAAGATGCACGAGAAGCTGCACTGTACCTTCAATACAAGTGGCTGGAAACTCTTACAAAATGTGACCCTGGTCCAAGGCCTTTCTCAGCCACAGTGATTTAAAGCAGCTGCACCTCTCTGTTCAAGCATTATCTATGCCACCAACAGTGACAGAAATCCTCTTCCCCTGCTAGTGCAGTCTGCTGCCTGAGAGGAATCTGCTAAGTGAGATGTTATACAGAAAATATTGCTAGTGCCATCAGAATCACTGCAAATATAATCTGCAGCTTCCAGACAGAGGTTGCTATAATGATCCTGTGACTCTGAACAGACCAGGTGGGGTCATCAAGACACTCTAAACCTGCTTTCTTACCTTTTTTTGTCTTTCAGCCCAGGTAGAAAGAGATAGGGACTTATCCTATTTACCAGGGCAATTCTGGGCATGCACAGTGAGTTCAAGGCCAGGAGGAGAAACCTGCTTCGCCTGAGGTGCCTCAGTGGTGGGTACCAGCTGAGCTGAGCCCCATTTGGATTTACTCCTTCCACTTCTGTCTCACTTGGCAACACTTTCTCCCCCTCTCCACCCCGATCTGGCTCAAATTTCACTGACAGCAGTCATTTCACAAGCTGTTACTCTCCCTAGTACCTTAAATTGCTGCATTGTCCAAGGTCGAAATATTTCTACTTAGTTATCAAAAAACATTTGATGTATCTAGTCCAAAATGTAGGTTATTTAGAGGGAATAACATGAGGTGCAGTTGATATGAGAAGGAGGTGGTATAGACGTGTCTTTCAAACTCTCACCCCTCTGAGATATGAGAGGTAAGGGGCCAATAATACACTTTGAGCTGTGAAATACTAAAGACACATGAAATGTTTCTCTTGCAGAGTTTGCCTAAAAGTTGATTTATCAGTACTTTGATGCTCAAGTGTATTTAGTAAATAGGACCACAGATGTGGCCATGTTTCTGACTTTATAAACCTGATGAATTATTGGATGTGAGACCTTTCATCCTGCAGCCTGTGGTCAAAAGTGAGTGCAGTGATCTCAGCCCTGTTTCTAGTGGTCAGATATCCACCCTCGTCATTGACTTCTGCAGTCCTTGCAGATGACAGGATGGTAGCTTACTTCTGGAGGCATGTTTGCAGAATAAATACCTTTAATGACACGCTTGTCAGTTCATGACAAAGAACTTTTCTTTTTTTATTCCTTGTGCTTTTCCCAGTCCATGCAGGAGCTGGGCAATTCATTACCTTTAGCGATGTAATACATTCTGCCTTTAAAGGAAAATGTCACATTCCAGCTAGAATTAGTGAGTACTGATGTCTGATGTTTTATCAATACAAGGGAAGAGTGGCAAAAGTGTTTTTTTCTTTCTTGTTCTACTCTCTTAGCTCACCAATTCACGAGTCTCTTTCCCCCCTTTCCTGCACGTTATGATGTGGGAGCATACCCAGGAGTAGAGGATTTCCATGGGTCAAACTCTGTGCTGTCTAAGCTTTATGCAGTCACAGTAAAATATCCAATTCTGCTGCCAGACAGTCCATACAGAAGGATATTTTCCTTCATCTTCTTTGTGGCCTTTGACGCAATTAAAATAGAAAAAATTAAAATTATTTTTCTTCACTTGAATCACAGAATCAGTGAATGGTCGAGGCTGGAAGGAACCTCTGAAGGTCAAGCAGGGCCATCTAGAGTCATTTCCCAGGACCACTTCCAGATACTTTTGAATATCTCCAAGGATGGAGACAACTTCCCTCAGTAACCTGTGCCAGTGCTCGGTCACCCTCACAGTATATTTTACCTGTTGGATCCTTCTTGTCTGGAATTGTCTTCATCCCCTGCATCCTATCATTATTTTTATAAACTGCCTTAATAACATGCACTGCTGCCTGCTACAACAGGAATATGATTTTTATGGTCTGTGATGGCTATAAATTTCACCCTTTTCTAAGCATCTCTTTCTTGACATGAGCATTTTCATACAACAAAATCACAGCCTATTGCTATACTAAGAAGCCAAAAGTAACCAAGACCGTGGTCTGCCCCTGAAGCAATTGGCTTCCTGAAACTCTGTGGCTTCCAAACCAGGGTGACTACATCCAAATTTGCCCTTAGCCAGTGCTAACTCCCAAAATGTTCGGGGAACTGCTGGTTGGCATGGACCAAAACAGCACCAGGGACCATATGAGTGATTTAACAGCACAATTGAATATCCGTGTCTGGGGATGTTTCCTGGCACTGTTTAATGTACTGTACAGACACAGCCATAAATTCTGCAGGAAAGCTACATTAATGTGGCTATTAGGTAAACAGGAAGAAACCTGCGACCTTAGAAAACACTTTCTGTGCTACTCTGTCATTGAAAGTGTGGGTCTTTGAGGCAGTTGTGAGAAATCAGTACTTGGCCTGCAGCTCTGTTTCCTGTGAGCATTACTGAAGGATTACACAGAAGGGGGAGGAGTGCCAATGCAAACCTTCTACCTAAATTTAACCTCACAGCTGAGTTAACTTGACTGATATCAAAGTAAGGCAGAATTTCAGACAAATAAAGTGGAGAATCGCAGTGCAGAATCTTCTCCTGTCTCACACCAACTAGTTATTTCCTTTGCAGGGCTTCAAAGGGGAAAATAAGGCATTCCTGCACTCTGGGCTTTGAAGGTGAGCTGCTTTGTGAAAACTCCCTGCAGTGCTGTGCTGCTGAAACCAACAATCCAAAAATGTAAGCTCATCTTTGCTATAACCTCACTTTCAAGCGGCTGTAGAGGCTAAACACAAATCAAGCAGTTTCTTGAGCTATATCTGAAAACAAAAAACAAAACAAAACTAAACAAAAACCTCAACAATCTGAGTTATGTGCTCCCAGCTTCTGTGTTAATGTTCAAGACCTGCTTGCTTTTTGCTTCATGTCCTGATGAGGCACAGATATCCTGTCTTTCTTCCCTTTTTCTGTTACCTGGGAAGAGAAACAGGCTCCCAGCAAGGCCCAGTAAGGTTTTCAGCCTGGAAAACCAGGGCTAAGAGAAGCTGGATGAGGCCTTTGAGGTTGGACAATGATGCCTAGGGATGAACAGAGCAGCCCTGCTAGGAATGGGTGGGTATAACTCTGCCTTTTGTTGCTTATGCCATGGCCATGTTTCAGTCCTTCAGTCCAGCAGTGGCATCACACTATGTTCAATGCTTACAGAAAAATTATGAATAGATGTTTTGTTACGTGGGTTGACGGTTTAACGAGGTTTGTTCATCTGGTGTACCCACAGAGTGTTGGTGTCACACACAGCAATGCAAAACTGTTGCATTTCCGTTCATTGTAAGGCTCTGTGCATTTGTTGTATGTGTTAGCAACACAGTTATTAACTTCATGTTAGAAAAAACTCTTTTGTTGGCATGCAGGAGTTATATAAAAATGATTTGGTATAAAATTTTTCACAGTGCTCCTCACTTAGACTCATGCAGGTTGGAAAAGATCCTTAATATCAAGTCCAGCCTTTAACCCAGCACAGCCAAGCTCAGCACTAAATCCTGTCCCCAGCTGCCACATCTACACATCCTCTAAACACCTCTGGGGTGGTGACTCCACCACTGCCTGGGCAGCCTGTTCCAATGTTTGTGCTGCCTCAATTCACCAACGTTAAGCCTGCCTGCTTATCTCCATTCCCTTTTGAAAATTTCTGTGAAGTTACAAAGGTTTGTCCGATGTCCATTGAAGTCAATGGGATATAAGAGATCTTTTAACAGCGAATTAATTTTTCTGGTGGATTAAACGGCTTTAGGTAAATGGCAAATTAAGTAATGTAAATTGTCATTAGCCTAAAATATTCTTCTAACATTATTACTTTTACTACAATTTTCAGGGCACGGACTGATCTCAATTATACTGGTTTGAATGCAGATAGCTGTAAACTTAGAGATATGAAACTTTTTCTTAGCATTTACTAATGTACTAGATCAGAATCCAGACCCCTTTTCCTTCTTGGTGGGATTTAAAATGCAGGTTTCCTTTCCTGGTTTTCCAGCTGGCATTTCTGATGCACTCACCAATAGTCAAACACACTACTCTTTATTAGAGTCAGCCTTCTTGCAAAACATTTTTTTTTCTTTTCACCATTCTGTGTGCTCTTTCTTTATAGAAGAAAAAGTGATGCAGTTGGACAGATAACTTTTCACCTTACTACTGATTTAAATCCTCACTTTCTTTAAGAAGATATTAAAAAAAACAAAAAAAAAAAAAAAAACCCACCAAAAACCAACCAAAGCCTGAGCTTTTTCTCTAGCTCCTATTGAAAAGGGACAAGAAAAACATTATTTCTACCACTGTGGATGACAATACATTAATGTCTGTCTTCCTAATAAAATCTAGGGGAAGTTTATTTTTCCTAGGTAGCCTTGAAGGTGCATAAATAACAGGGTTTATAAACAAGTGTCCCTATCCATATGGTCACCCATCTGGTGGTGATGAATCCCAGGAGAGATAGCAATTACTGGAAGCAAAAACATAAAGTTAGGGAAAGCTACTAAGACATTAGTTATACACTTTGCAAAAGATAAATTCTGATATCACGATGATAATTAATGTTTTTTCTAAAGTGTCTCTCATCTTGAAAAACCCTGCAGGTACTTTCCAAGGAGGAATTATTACAGACATGATTATATGATATGCAAGGGAATTAAAAATAAAAAAAAACTTTCTGGGGAAAAGTGCAGTGTTTGGGTGATGAACACCTACACGAACCTGCTGTTAAAGACCTGTCTCTCTCTGCTGAATTTGGAGCCTTCCCTTGGACACGTGTGTTTCCAGCGCAGTAGAAAGGAGAAATTAGACCTGTGGGAATAGTGACATCTTGGGACTGTGTGCTGCTGTGTGAGTGGGTGTGTCATGTTAGAGCAGCAAATCCCAGAGCCCCCTTTTTTAGTATTTCTCATTTAATTACCTTTCTACCTTCCATCAAACAGATGAAGGAACAACAACTTGGGTGAGCGTGAACACTCTGCAAACACACACACAAACACACACACTCTCATCCTATATTCTTAGGCATGGCAAGGCTTGACTTTGGCAAGTTGTTTGGAGTCTGTCTGTGCTAATTGCCAGCGTGCTTTTGGAGAGCTGCTGGATAGAGCTTGACAGCTCTTTCTTAAACCTGTCTGCTCCTATACTTGGATTATCTTTGGATCTCAGTATTCCTCAAAAGAAACTACTCTGTGTAAGAAACCAGAGCAGAAGTGTTTTAAATTGTTTTAAAGCTGTGTCCAGAGTTATCAGTTTGTTTTTGGTTGTTGCTTTGGTTTTTTTTAATGACAACACCTAGGTGGCTGCACTCTGAGCATAAATGCTCCTGTCAGCTTTCTGCTCAGCACAGTTGCTGGCCCTGCTCTCATTTTGTGGTGTGTGATTCTCTGCGTCTCGTACCCTGAGTCCAGACACACAGCAAGGAGTCCTGGATTCTGCCTAGGGAGAATCAGACTCTAAATACCATATATTGGCTTCCAGGCATAGGAGTCTGGTGGTGGAAGTTTAGGAAGCAAAGAGTACACTTCAGGGAATGAATTTCTTTGGTTAGGAAGTATTCACATCCTTTTCAATGGCAAATGCAGGATACTGCCACTAATCATTCCTGTCAATTTTTAGTACTTAGATACTATTCGAGTGAGATTTGAGGAAATTAACTAACTAAAAGACTCTCAACTGAGTATTTTGGAACACAGAATGATTAATCTTCCAGCAAGATCTGAAAGAATTTCTGATGTTTAGAGTGTTTTGATTGGTAGTCATGGGGAAGATTTTCAAAGGTCAAGACAGAAGAGGAATGCAGAATCTATCCAGGGGAAGATTGGAGTTTGCTATAGAAGCAAGTTAAATTTGCATCAGACCTAAAGGGAGGTTAACATTATTTAAATTTTCATTGCTGAAAAACAAATGACTGTAAAGTATACTATTCTACCACAGTGGTGCACTACACATACAATAAAGATTAGGGAGCTCAAGCTATTACTGTAGGTATTCATGGTTATTGCAAAAGTTTGGATCAGAATTTAAGTTTTTGTAAGATTTTCTGGGTGCAGTTAGCTTGTATCATCCAGATGTCTGCATTAAAAGAAGTTATAGCAAATCACGTTTCTCCTGTGATTAGTGGCTATAAAGGCTGTAACATATCATTCCAAACACACAGTATTCCAGGGCTTCTGAGTCAAGTGTGATCACTTTATCAGCAAAAAGATATGTACTCGTAGCTGTCAGTGCTGGTAACTCAGTTTGGAATATGGCAGTCACACTGTGCTGTGCTCTGCTGGCACTTTATTGCCAGCAGTAACAATTCAATAACACCTCCATAACCCTATTGCTATTTGCTCATCCCCGAAGTTACACCAAGAAAAAAACTGCTCTACAGAAAATGTCCTTGTCGGGCTGGAAATTGGCATCATGTGGAGATGCTGGAACGTAACCTGAAGACAATATGGACAAAAATGGGACACTGCCTTTACTGCCAATAGTGACACAGGAAAGAAAACACATCTGAGCTGTGTGTATTCAGTGGGTTCAGATGCCAGAGCTGTCTCTTGGGAAGATGACTTTGGGAGTCAGAAATTCTGGATGTGTAAGTACACCCTAGAGCAAACATGGCCCTGAAACACATCCTCCAGACCCTTGGTGGAGCTATCCATGTGGGACTAACTGTGGAAAAGCCCAGCTCTGGTTATCGTAGTGTGGGTGCTGGCTTGACTTTGTAGAGTTGGAAGTAGTGAAGGAAAAAAAACCTTGCATTTTAAACTGAATTTATTTGATATGAACATCACTGGCATGCAATGCTTATGGAGCTCCACAGTCACTTTGAGGTGCAGAAGCACAATGTAAACAGCAATCACAGAGGACTCACAGGACAAAAATTATCTACAGCAAAATAGGTATAATGAGACACTAAACAAAGAGAAATTAATTCTTGCATTTTTAGGAGGGATGAAGAGTGTGGGTCAGTCTCTGAATATCATCTTATTATTTATCAACCTGAAAGACATCTAGAGATAGCTCAGCTGTTATGATACCCATATTTCATATTGAACATAATATGAATTCTCATCTATATGTGTTACTGATGTGATAGTATGGTTCCAATTGAGTTTTTAATTCTGTTTATTTAAGTATGACAATTTCATATTGGTTTTTAACAGTTACATGTGCAGACTGTTGTGCACATTGCATTCTCCCTCAGAATTTACATGAAGATGTGAAGTGAGAAGTGTGGAGTTTAAATCTTCAGAGAATGAAGGGGGAATTGGTAGATGAATAGAAATGCTTAAGAGAAATCCAGATAATAATCAAATAACTCAAGTAGGAAGACACCTTTGAGGGACAAGAGAAACCTACTGATGCTCTCTGACTGTGTTGTTGATTTTTGAGATATTTGTGTTTAATAGTAAAGAAGCTGTTATTGCTGTCTACTAGGGGTATGGCAAAAGAATCATGTCTGGGTATTTAAGGTCTGGGGAGGAGATCAGTAACCCTGAGCACCAACTTGTATAGTTTAGCTGGAAACAAGCATTTTTCTGCTCAAAGGCCTTATTTGTGGACAAAACATCAATGTGATTCTTTATAACATTGATTTTTTTTCTCTGGGAAGCTGCGACAGTGAGGAAGATATTACACTATGAGTAGTAAGAGCCTCAGATTACTCGAGTTTTGACACCAGCAGCCTAATTGAAGGACTCTGGTGTGGGACCTATTTATGACCAGACATGAGGGACATAGCAGAACACTTTAGCTGCAATTTTCTGAAGAGAATAAGAGACGTCTGTCTCCACATCTGAACAACCTACTGTGAGAAGGTGTACAGGAGGGAGAAGTGGTCAGTTCTTCCATCATCTCTTCACAGCTATAAGGGTCATGATAATTCCTAATACCTGGGAAGAAAGCAGGGAAGTGTCTTCTCAATTAATTGTGTATTAATACACTTTTCCAAGTTTAGTTACTTACTATCTCTTTCTGTCCTATTTCCCCAAAAAATATTCCATTTATTTTTAAGAATTACTGACTTAAGGATCCAAGGGCACCCTGCTGCTAAGTCCTGCAACGTGTGACTCTCTACAATTTCAGCAGCTTCAGTCCAAAAACATGGATTAGTGCCACTTGGTAACTTGGTTTCCCTAACAATGTTATGGAATCTTATGAAAAGCCTTTTAAAAGTATATTCTGCGCATCCATTAACCACACACTCACTGAATCTCCATAAAACTGTGACTGGATTGGTAAAACAGGATTTCCCTTGACAACTTTTATCCAACTCATTGTGTTTATCCATGGACAAAGGGATCTTACTCTTTGTAAAACCTTCAACCATCTCGTGAGTGATGGAAGCCAGACTTGCTGGTGTGTCTTTCCCAGGAGGAATGACCTAGAGGGTCTGTATTGCTTCTACACTTGTTTTTCTGCATTTGTATTGCTGGGCTGATGTCATGATCACACTATCTGGAGATAAAAATGTCAGGGGGTGTAGTGTGGAGTGTCATCATCTGTGGAGTGATATCCTCATGTGGAAAATAATGCCATAGTTTGTTGATATGGACAGATCTTACACTTCCAGCATGAAGAAAGAATGTTCCCATTGTGCTGGAAAAAACCCAAAATAGTTGTGGGGTGTGCTCTGAACTTTACCAATGGTACAGAGTGCAGAGTAAAGCAGGCTGCCTTGAGTTTCATAAGGCTGAAATTGCATTTTCTGGTGTAAAATCTCTCCACCAGGTTGGAGAATGGACTGAGAAGTCTGTTTTACCTTCCCATGGGACCTTGCCTCTCTCCTCTGAGGATTCCTATTCAAAAGAAATTAATGCCTTATTTTATGGAGATTTTACTTCAGAGACATTCTTCTAAGCAAGAAAATTACTGTCTTTTACTTACAAAACCCAAGCTATGAGTCTTTAAACAGAAGCAGTCGGTTGGCACTGCTGGGAGATCTGAGTGCCAGGGCTGGGGACCAGCTCAGCACCAGCTCAGCCCAGAGTGGCCCTTTCCCTTGGTAGCCCATCCCTGGGGGGAGAACCTGCTGGGAGCAGACCTTGTCTGGGGCTGACTCCTGGCCCAGGGGAGTTGCTGAACCCACAGCTCTGGAGCTCATTCCCTGCCCGAGCTGTGGCCCTGCTGGACTTCAGCCTTGCGCTGCTCATCCAGGGCTGCTGCTGAGACAGGCTCTGTCCCTGAGCCATGGTGGAGTAGCCTGGCTGTGTCTGTCCCTATCCCCATGTCCATCCCCAGCCCCACTGAGATGCCTGATGCTCTCCCCTGGGGCTGTGGGGCAGGGTTTGGGGTGTGAGGCCCTGCTCTGCTCACCCCCATGGTGCAGCCCCTGCTGCCAGCCCTGGCAGAACATTTACCCCACGGTACCTGAACGGTCAGTGGTGAAGAACAAGCAACCTTCAGCTTTTAGAAATAAATACCAGGGGCATCTGCAAAAGGTTTAGAACAGTGCATATCCAGTTTTGCACAGTGCAGTGCAAGAAAGGCATCAGCAAGCTGGAAGGCATTGACCACTGGGATGGTCCATCTGGAGCTTCTGCCCTGTCAGCAAGGTGTGCCATCTCCATCCTTGGAGGGTGTCAGGACACAACTGGATAAATCCCAAAGCAGCCTGGGCTGACCCCATCACTGACACTGCTGGGAGCTGCGCTGGAGACATCCCAAGGTCTTTACCCGTCTAAGTTATTCCATAATTTTAAGTTATTATTGGTCATAAATTTTAGTAATAAGACCAACTAAGAATGGGTCTGTGCTAAACAGAGAACATCACAAATTCAGCATTTTAAACAGTTTTTTTGATTGACTTTATTTCTTGACACCTATTTGGTTTCTCTTTGATGGAATGTTGCATTTCTCGATTATGACATGTTTCAGTTGTAACAGTGTGTTAACAGGAATGGTGTCTAGCCCTTCAAAAATCAAGGAAAAGTGTAAATTTCCTTATTAATAATTTAAAAATTAACTTTGCTTGCACAAAACCTTCTGTTCTGGACCTTGTCATAGAATATTCTTCGAAGAGTTTTGCTTTTATACTGTCTGACATAGTGTTTCATTTGCCTGAAAAGTGATATTTATTTAGCAACCCAAACCCACAGTTTTTATATTTGATATATACAGTGAGACAAGTCTTTAGCAGCATAAATCAATGTGACTTTGAAATCATGGAGGTATATTAATAATTGAGAAACTGATGTGACCATTATATATCATCTCTGCATATCTATGTAAGGCCTATCTCAGTCACATACAAAATCTCATTTAAGGCCTCATTTCACTTAGGTATTTTAATAGTTGCCAAAATTTAAGCATGTCATTCAGTTGATTGCTAAAGGATTCATTGCATATTTAAACATCCTCCTGAAGCATGATAAGGAAAATAAGTGAGGGGTATAAAGGATAATTTTAAATAGCGGAATGTGCCTAACAGCATACTGGACTGTTCTGAAATGCATATGCTCCTTACCCCCCCACCAAAAAAACCAAACCAAACCAAAACAAAACAAAAAACCAAAAAAGAGAAAAGGAAAAAAAGGTGTAAAAAAGTGCAATTTCTCTGCAGGGCTCCTGGTGCAAGATTTGTAAAGTCAGTAAATTCCTTTGCTGTTTGCTTTGCAGTTCAGTACCTTCTCTTTTCAGCTGCTTTCCCTGTAACACAGACCTGTTCTTTGTCGCTTGACCTCTGTTTCTCCCTTTACAAACTGCTCTTTTTCAAAAAGCCCTTCTGCTCGAAAGATTGTCAAGTGCTGTGGTTTCTATTTTCAGCTTGCAGTTAAAAGCTCTTTGTTATTTTCACAATTCCTCCCTTCTTGTGACTTTTACATTACAGAAAGGCTATCTTATTCCTATCACAGGAGTCTTGGTAAAAACTCTCATCAAATTAGGCCAGTTGAACATAAGATCAAACCCTATCATGTCTTAGATTTCATCTGGAGCAATATTCTCGAGGAAGTGAAAAGGAAAATTAGACAAGAGATGCTCAAAAACTAAGCACAGGGAAAGTTTTGGGTTTTTTTTAATAGCAGTATAATATTGTCCTTCCACAGTTGTGACACAGTCCAATTTGCTAATTAGAAGAGCACCAAAGGAAGATTTCAGTGTGATCCAATACCACCATTAGTACCTAAATGTGGAGCTGTTGGGTGTTCTTAATAGACAGAGCAGTGAGATGTGCACAATCCAGCATTAGCTTAGCAGAGCCAACAGAAACAGCGTTTGTATGACAGCTCACCATCGCTCTAAGTGATTCGTTTAAATGTGTAAACAAGTAGCTAGTAACCAATCTACTGCTTAGATATAGAGAAGTAGAAGATGTATATAAGTAACCTTCTGATCTAGAATAAATGGCTTTCACCTTGATCATGTTGGTTTGTGTGTGATTGACCCGTGCCCCTGCAACATGGAGCCACTTGGAGTGGGCAGAAATCTAATCAAATATATGGGCAATATGACATTGTAGGAACAGGTATGCCTGTGCAAACAGATGAACCAAGCCCTGAACGCAGGACATTACTTGGTAGGGTTTTTTCCATGTTTGAAATGGCTGGCAAATAATTAACAGCTTTTGCATCCATGAAAATGGATCCATTATTCTGGTACTCTGTGTCCAGAAGCTTCACCAGTGCCCAGTGAGTCTTTCTCAATGATCATTTTGGTTTTACTCAATGAAGAGAGTGACAATTATCCAAAAAACGTGCTTTGTTAAAACTTCACACTCTGGATGTTTTGCACTTCCTTTTATTAAAGGACTATACTAATTTTATAGCTCATCCAACTTATATTTGTTACATTTTCTCTTTTCAACTATGCACTTCAATAAACAGGAGACAAATTTGCCAACTGGTTGCCTATGATTCATCTTCCTTTCAAGCTGTTCTTTAGAGTACACAGGATGCGGAAATCCTCAAAATCTTTTTTCTAACATAGGATTGTTAAGTGTTATAAAAGACTGTGTGTAACTGTGACATGAGTGGGAATTTAGAAGCTCTAGATCCAGTGGTTGGTTGTTCAGTAGAAACTGTCAAAAATCCTTAAGCACTTTAATTTCTCCCCACCTAAACTCCACCTCAAGAATGCACAATATTTGACCATTTCTTCTCCTCTTTCATTAAGATTTTGGTGTTGCTGCTGTATTTGTCAGGAAATCTAGAGAACAGCTCAAGCAATGAGTTCCAGTCTTCATTGCCTCACTCATCCTTGATCAAATCACTCACAAAATGATGCCAGTACTGTGTTATTATTTGACTTTTATATAATGAGAAAAATATGTGAAAAAATTTGCACTAATTTATCCCTTGAATGCAGATTACACGTTTGAGACTATGTTTTTCAGCAGAACTGCTTTTTATATCATTCTGTCACCCCTTGACTACCATTTTTATCTCCTGGCATTTATGTGATGTCAGCACTCCACCCACGAAGTGGGGAAAAATATTTACTCTGTTTGCTGCATCATCTTGCTCCCAGTTACAGCAGATGAGTTTCCATCTCTTTTCCATTCAGGGGTGAGTGAGAGCTGAGTCAAATGAGCCTAAAGGCTCAGCTCAGCTCTGCTGAACAAATTGCTCTGCTTGTGGACAATGGTAGCTACTTGTGAATGCATGTAAGAATAAATCAGTATTACGATTACAAGATTTAGGGGCAGTGAAGTTGTCTTTTTCTTCTGCTGGAACATGTGTCTGAATCAAATAGTTCCATTCATTCAGACAGCTGTAATAAGACCAGTGAGAAAGCTCAATGTGTATTTAGTTGCAGGGTAAAGTGATTGGAAAATCTTCTTGTTTTTCCCTCCTTATTGTTGTTGCAAAAGAGGTTGAAGCAGTTTTTCTGAAATTGTGTCAAAAAAATTCTCATAGGGGAAATATCTTGGAAATACAATATTGGGGATTTGGATTTTTGGGAAAGCTACTTTGAAAAATGGGTTTGAAATTTTCTATTTTATTATTTTATAGGGGTTTTGTTGTTATTTTGATGCAATTTTTAAATAAATTAGAGTAAAATACCCCAACCACTTTTATGACAGTGGCATTGATACAATTTGCTATTTTCCTGGGGTAGTGTTGGGGTTGTGAGGAATGTTTACAATCTTCAGTGATCCCAAGACATACTGAAATATATTGAACAGAAGAAGTGTTCCCTGTCTCTAACTAACTCATGCTTTGTTAATTGAAGTTATTGGGATTTTTGATGTAATACTACTCCAAAATGCAGACATTTTTAAAAGCAAACATTTGAACTTTTGATTTGAATCAAAAGTCACAGAGAAAACGTCAGTCTGTAATTGTTCTCATTATGCACATCTTGCTGTTCAGTGTGGGACACTTGAACTCTCTGAGGATTTTGAAAGCCAATGAACTGTCTCATGTGGGGCTTCGTGATGAGAGGTGGTGCTTCTGCAGGAGATTCATGTCTGCTGGAGAAAGATTATTCCCCTGTTTAGAAAGAATTATAAACTTACCAAAATAAGACATCTGGCCATTCACCTTCTTGGCAAAAGCCTCTGGAAATAATTGATGGCTCACAGTCCAGCACAAACACCAGGGTCTGCCAGTGCTGTAAATTCCTCTGTTGTCTGTACACTCAGATTAAAACCTCGGTGCTGCTCCTGCAGTCCGTGTGCTAACACAGAAGGCTCTGAGCCCTGGCAGGAACAGCAAACTGACACCAACTAAATTTGCTTAACTAAATTAAAGGCATGACAATGCTAAGAGAACAGAGTTAAAGGCTTCCAGAAAATGTAAAGAAGGGGGGAAATGTATAGACTGGTTTCCCAGGGGAAAAATGAGACAAAATTTAAAGGGCGACATCAGGAAAGATTTTTTTTTTTTTTTTTTTTAATATAATGTGCAAATGCACTGAATGCTTTTTGTTTTCAATACATAATCTGGATTTGCTGTTGCTTGGAGGGTGGGCAGGGATAAGTCAGAGAAGGATCTGTGCTAGATGAAAATAGAAAGCTTTCAAAGATTTAACCATGTGGTAGAGGTGAGAAAATGCCCTTCAGATTTTTCCTTTCAATAATACAAGTCTGAGAAACACAAAGTGGTAGAGAAGCACTTGGAAAGAAAATGCACAGTAATTACTTTGGCTTTGAGGTTCCATGGGGAGCTTTTTGCAGGGCCAAGTTCTCCAGTTTCACTCTTGTGAAAATTATCCCTAAATATTAGAGATCCCAGTGTGTCAGCCACTATTGTCTGTGATTCCTTAATTATGCTACACTTAACCAGATAGAGAAAATATCCCTGATAGTGCCTTGGCTTGGACTGCTTCTGAAGAAGTTCCTGAAGAAGGGATATCCAAAGTGAACAAATTTTTTTTTCCCACTGATAATAATATTTTTGACAGCTTCAGCAACTTTTTTTTTTCTTTTTTCTTTTCAGAGAGTGGATCTGCCCTGTAGAGTGGAAGAAGTGGTCCATGCTCCTGCCTTATTTCCCTCAGCACCTCTGCAGGAGAAGAGCTGTTCAATCAGGTTTGTGTCTGGACTCCAGGGCTCCTCACTGCTCCCTCCTGCTCTCGGGCAGTCCTGCAGCTGGAATTTCACTGCCTCCAGCAGGACTTCACCCAGACACAGAAAGTCACCACAGCAAAGCAAGAGAAAATCTGGCTGCACTAATAATATCCCCCGTTTTCCCCAGGGCTGAGGGCTGATGGCTTCTTTAGAGAACTTATCTCCCCTCTCCTCTCTGCTCAAATTTCCTTTTTCATCCCATCAGCCTTGCCTTGAACTGAGAGCAGATTTAGCCACAGACCTGAACCATGAAAGAGTGGCAATAAAAAAAACTAGAAATGTGTTCTTCCACCTGATTGTGAAAGGTGGGAGCAATTCCAGGCTGTTATCTCTGGAGTCTGGCCAATTTCTAACCTGGATGTATGAAATGTGTTTATGAAATCATTCACATGTAGTTTGTTTGGGAGAGTGCTCTGACATGTAGCTCTTCTAGCACTTCCACAAAGTGGTGAAGTGGAAAAAGATGAAATCTATATTTAATGAATTAAAATTTCACCCCATGTAAGCAATTCTGTGTCTAATGCAACCAGCTCTTGCCAAGTTTTTAATAAAAGAGTCCCTTTCGCCTGACATTTATCTCTTGAATAAAGCTGTACTTGAGATCGGTGTGTTTTCATGCTGAGATTGTCTGCAAACTGAAAACAGACAAGAAAGTTTGGCCTTTCCAGTCAGACAGCAACACAGAATTTATTTACAGGAGTAAAGCTGGGTAAAAAGAAATTGTACGTGTACTCCTTTAAATTATGGGAATTACTGTAATGGGACATCTGGTACTTTACAATGCAGATTGCAAAGTCACTGTGCTGTATCATGTTAATCCCCATAAGTAAATGCTCCCTTACAGCTTCCCTTCCTGTATTAGTTATTCTCCTGCTTGCTGTCCTTGTATGTGGGAAGAACAAATCCAAGGACAAAATGTTGAGAAGCAATTTGATTTTGTAGACACTTTGTCAAGCTCTATCCCCAGAACCTCTGTGGATGTGGGAGAGGAGTGAGACTGTGCTGTATGGCTAAATCACATACTTTAACATCTCAGCTTCAGTTCAACATGACATGACTTCAGGCAGACCCAGAATTTCATATGGGAGCAGTTAAATAACTGAGAACATCTAAAGCAGAGCAGAACAAAATCAGGCAGTGAGGGGTAAATGCCTACAGGCAGGCCAAATCTACAGAAAAAGGAAAATTGCAAAGCTGTATATTCTGCATAACAAAAGAAATGTGCTTGTGATGAGTGCTGGCTAAACTTATACCAGTTTTGGGTAGGAGATAACAATTATTGCCATTGTAATCCTGGATAATTCCTCAGTATAATTATCAGCCTCACCGAAGTTTATTATGCATGTGGTGGCTGTGGATTTGAGAAGTCTGGAGAGTTGTGAGCCTCTGGATCAGGATAACAATTCACATTTTTGGGTTTGTTTTAATCTGTTGTTTCAAAAAGCAGATTATTCCCTATTTTAATTTCAAAGAGGACTCTTCAGAACAGATAAGTAATCTTACTGTGGGCTGATAGTCCATATCCATGTTTGTAAAAAATGGTTTCAGTTTTATTGCAGAAGAGAGTAATTTGTAATACTGATTATTGTGTTTACTTCTCAACATTGTTTCTGCTAAACATGCATTTGCTGTATAAGAGAACAACCATCTGTGAATTTCTGAATTTCATTAAACAGATGATAAGTGTTTAGTGATAATGATTTCATTAAACAAATGCTAGTATTTTGTTTTCCACAGGATTAATACATTTCATACACAAGAATTATCATAAACTACTATGGACTTAAACAATTTGCAAACTGGAAATAGTCCCAGACTTACATAACTCATTGAGTCAGTTCAGATTAATTAAGAAAAACAGGTTACACATTTTAATTTATTATTAAAATGTCCCCTGAAATTCAACAAGAGACAAACGTAGGGTTCTTTGTAACTTTTGCAATTTGTTTTGGAAATAGCTACTGCTGCTTTTAACCTCAGTGCTAGTGACTTCCTGTGACTGTGAATTTTTTCATAAGCACAACATGTCTCACAAGTATTTAAATATTTCTTTGTGTCTTTCAGTAAAAGTTGTCATCAGAAAGGCTTTTAAACAGCCTGAAAGCCATTTTGATGCAGCTGTAAAATGAGCAAGTGTTCTGCCTCTACTTTTTGTAGCTGTTCAGGTGGCAGTGAGGGTCTGACTGAGACATCAAATCAGGGATGCTCACTAAGTGAGCAAACTGAAAGGTGAGCACTGACCACTGCAATTCTGTATGGGAGTCCCAGTGGAGAGCAAGTGATGGCAAAGAGCATCTCGCACTGTGGGGAAAAGGGAATCTTGTAGGCTTGAACAGCTTTCTACTGCTGTCTGTTGTCCATATTTACAGAATTCATTTCTCTGCCATGATGCAGCTGCTGACAGCAGCAATGGAAGTTTGAGATGACCTTTATTCCATCCTTGATTTCCAACTCTGCTCTCATTTGCAAAAGCCTAAGCAGGAAATACCTACATGCCTTCCTACTCCTCCTTTCGTTTCTACCCTGAGAGCACTTCTCCAAGAGGATCTGATGAGTAGAACAGCTGAAAAAAAGTTTTCATTCCTATCTTCCCAGGATTTCCATCTGATCCCATCTTTATTCCCAGTTTTTAGCACAAATTTTTGTTCTTAATCAGTCTCACATGACCCTGTGTTCAGTCCAAGTGAGTGTCACCCATTTTTAGTGTGGCAGGACTCAGACAAATCACAGCTCTTCTGGATCCACTCAGTGGTGATCTGTGTTCGTCACAACTTCAGTTCAATGGAGAATTTCAATAGATCTTTTATGCTGTGTTCAGTAATTAAAATATTAATGGAAGGTCTGGAGGAACACTGGAGAA
This sequence comes from Acanthornis magna, assembly GCA_036785705.1. Taxonomy (NCBI): domain Eukaryota; kingdom Metazoa; phylum Chordata; class Aves; order Passeriformes; family Acanthizidae; genus Acanthornis; species Acanthornis magna. Next base: position 9,156,123 of record JAWUZG010000119.1, on the reverse strand, counting down.
CTTCCCTAGTAGCTTCTCTTCAGTGTGACACCTCCCTGCTGAGTGCAGTTGGCCCTCAGACCCCTTAGCTAAATCCCTCCCCTCTTTACTGATGTTACAATGATTCTCCATTTTTCTCCCTCTCTAGCATCTTCCCATTTGACACCATGTCTAATGCCCCAGCTAAATTCAGACAGATTTCATCTACTGCATTTCCTTTGTCTGCGTAATCAGTTCTGCTATCAAAGGGAGATATATGATTATTTGAGCATTATCTAATCTTGGTAAACTATTTAGCATTTTTTCTCATTTTCGTTTACCTCATGTAACTAACATTCCTCATTTCCTTTTTTTTTTTAAACCTATTGAGTGTTGAAACCAAAGCTTTGAGAGCATATCTTATTCCAATCATTTTCCTTCTCCCTCTCTTGAAGACAAGCTGTTTTCAGGTGTACTGACATAAACCTTTCTTTGTCATTTAGCACATCTTCACCTGACAGAACTCCTGGAGTCTGAGGGCAGCCCAGCCTGCCCACTTGACTGCTTTCCTCAGAGATGGAGCTTTCCTTTTCCACTACCTCTCATCATCCCTTTGCCCTACGCTTGGTGCCACCTTCCCAACAGAAAATGAAGACACTCCGTTCCCAGGGGCCACAAACAGCTCAGAGAAATGCTTTATCTAGTGCTCACCAGGAGTAAAAGTTCTTTACAGCTCTCCCTGCAGCTGTAAAGGAACGCTGAGCTATTTTTCTTTATGTAAACAGGCCATTCTTTACATCCAGCTAAAGTAATCTCAAACAGCATTTTGACTGCAAAAACACAGAGGACTTCCCAGACTTAGATGAAAGTAGTTCGTGGAGGTTTATATAATTCTTGTTTGAATTCATTATACATGCATGGAATCATGAATCTTGCAAGAACTTTTCTAACTATGTATTTTGGTGCCTAAGGAATACTGTTCTGCAGAGATAAAAGCCCAAATCCAGCAGACCCTTGTACCAGAAGTTCTTATCTAATTTTCAACATTTATAGAAGGATAATTACCTTCCTCCTCTCACCCACTACTGTTTTAACAAGGAGTTGGATAAACTTCTTTTCCTTGCAGGGGATGTAGCAAAAGTTTGAGATGCAGTTAACCCTGTCTGGTAAGCCCAGTTCCCTCATTGGCTCATACTGGGATTCTTATCAGGTCATTTACCTCAGCACTTTCAAGGGTCTTTGACAGGCCAGTTGCTTTCACTGATTTCTGAGTGTCTCCTGGGAGAAACCAAGGACTCAGTTTTAATGCTCCAAAGACATTTTACTGTGGGGTCAAAGAGTCAAGAGGATGCCAGATCCTGGCTGGCAGCTTATGGCCACTGTGGGATGCCCTGTCCAGAAACCCTGGGTGTACACATGCACTAAATAACAGTAATAATAGAAGTGTGTATACACTGTGGTCTGGAGCATTGCAATTTGCTATACTTTCACGGGTCAGATGAATGAAGGGAAGATAGGAAATTATTACTCTGCAGGAGCCTGAATCAATCTCTCCCCATTCTCTATGAGACCTGGAAACATTCGGGTCTTGCAAATAATCCTTAACCAGATAGGTCACGCTATTAAAGTCAATGGCTCCTTTTGTGAGTTAGGACTACTCAGCAGGCTAAGCACTTGCTGGCCTGATTTCTAAGTCTTAAAATGCTCTGGGAAAACACAAAATGTTTTTAATAATTTCTTGTTGCTGTAATTCACATTTTACTACAGAGTAAAATTTTATTGTTAGTTGTCATTTATTAGGAAAAAAAAAGAGAAATATGTGCAGGGCCCAGATGGCATTGTGCTTTTTGGATAATTGCAAAATACTCATGTTACAGGCAATTTTCATTATGTACTAATCAAACTTGTGTAATCCTGTCACTGCACTCTCAGTACGATTATTGCATCTGTTTAACAAAAGAAGTCGAATAACAATAACAAAGAAAAATGGATAAATTAATGGCTTTCTCAACAAAGACACAAAGTGACAAAGGTCCTGCCACAGATATATTCTCAGCATACAAGAAGACAGGATGAATTGTAGCATCAGTGTGAAATACTCTGGAGAAAAGCAAGAGGTATGACAACAATCAGACAAGATCACAGGAGCAGTTAAGCCAGCTAGAAAAGATTTGCACCATGTCCCTTGTGAACACGTGAAAGCAGCACTGAGAACCTGCTGTGTGTCCTCTCTTTGCCAAGCATAGAACAGTAACACCTGAGATCATCTTTGTTATATGTGGCTTGGTTGTGTAGAATTTCTGGGACATGAAGAAAGAATCAAAATATAACAGGAACAGTAAGAGAAAGGCAGAGTGTTCTTGCAACATCCCAGAAAAAGACATCACAAATTTAGCAGCACGGGTTGTGCAGGAAGGAAAGGAGACTCACAATTCCAACCTTGTGATGGCTGAACAAACAGGCACTGAAACTGCAAAGTGCTGCTCGAGGGCTGGTGGGCGTCAGCATTGAGACAGCGTCGATGGCCACAGAAGCGATAGTTATGATCAGCACACAAAACCACTGCAGTCACCCTCAAATCAAGAAAAATTGTGATGGCCACAGCCTGTAAAAGGCTTCATGATGATCTTGCCTTGGATCTTGTTGACAGACTGTCTGCAGACTGTCTTGCAGAACTCTGGCATCTGGTAAGAGTGGCTGCCTGCGAGGAGGAGTGAAGACTGACCCTTTACTCACACCCTGGGGCTTTGCCGCAGCTGGGCATAACAGTGTCCAGCTTCAAACTTCCAGTTTCCAGAAGATCTGCTGCCAAACTCTGAATGGAGCACCTTGAGGGGAGAGATCCTCTATGTTCCTGAGACTCTGGGTCCCCTGGTGCTGAGGAAGAGCAGGTCCTTGGAGCTCTCTGTGGAGAGAGCAATGGAGCACATGTGGAGCAATGGAAGGCACCTCTGCAGACCCAAAGCAGAAGCCTCTCCTTGGTTTCATCCAGACACTGCTTACGAGTCCCTCCAGGGAAGCAATTTTTCCTGGAATCAGTGTTGATCTCGTCACTGCTTTGCACACTGCTGGCTTTCAAACCCAGACACCTAAACCATGCCAGCCCTAAAACCAGGGGAGCCTTGGTGGCCTTGGAACACCTGCCTGCCTTTTCAGGCATTCAGGAGCACATTCAGCTCCTGTACCATCCCCAAGGCATCCAATTCTGCCTGTTGATATTCACATGCTCCTCGGGTCCTTAGCTACAGAGGGAGACCTAAAGTAGGATTTTCAAAGGCTTTTTCTTCTGAGCACAGCTGAGATCTTACAGGAGAAACACCTGGAGCCCAGCCAGCGTCTCCTTTCTAGTGTGGTCATGGCACTGATTTATGATGCAGGAGATGTGGATTCAGCCTTTTATCCTACAGAGGACTGGAACCCCTGCTCCAGGCAAGCAATGGACCACAAGGCTACTCAGCTTTTTGGTGCTAGTTTCATATCTTTTTTGTGCCATCCCAAACTTTTAGGAATGAGTATTTCTTAGAATGCTAGTAAGGCAACTACTTTGTGTGTAGATATGTCACATTTTTCCCTCTGGACCTTGAAAGTTTTGACTTTTTTGGTAAGTCGAAAAAGATGCAGGAAAATGCATGGATATTATCTGGAGAGGTTTGGTAACTTCCTGTTGAGGAATCCAATAAGAACTTCTATTGATTGTTTGGGAGAGTTTGAAAAGGCCTATGCTTCATGCAACAGCATGAACATCTGTGCTGAAAACAGTGATTTTTTAATAAAATCTGAGTTGCTGCTTACTATAGATAGTTCTGAAAATCTCTGATGCGAGTTTTTTCAAAGGTGCCTGAACTTGAAATTTGTGTACAGGATGAGTCTTTGGCAAGACACAGAGACTGGAAAAAAAAATCCAATCTAAGAAAAAGACTATGAATTCTACATAAAGCACTTATAAATAAAGTCACAAAAGAATACCATGGCAACAAAGAAAGAAAAGAGATGAACTCTTCATTAAAGGGACAAATCATATATCTTTATTATAAGTTTTATAATCTCTCTCTATTTTCTCTTACAGTATCATAATACACAATCTTGGTTAAAGCACTGTGGAACTGTTATTTTCCTCCATATAAAACCCATTGACTTTCAGGGAAATTTCACTGAGCAAATGTCTTCTATATGTAAGCAAAACAAAATATTGCTCTTTAAAACAGGGTATTTGGGATATAAACAAGCAAATAAAAAGTATTTAATCCACAACCAAACATAAAATGAGCACTTAGAGCCAGGCACAAAAGTCTCAAAGCAGAGAAAAATCATGAGAGGTCAATAGCAGGCAAAAAAAAATTGAGCAATTGATAAAAAATATTAGCACTTCCCTATAAATTCAGTGGTTCTGCTTTCTCACCCCTGTGCTGGTTTTGGCTGGGATGGCGTTAGTTTTCTTCCCAGTGGCTGATATGGGGCTGTGTTTTGGATTTATGCTGAGCACACGGTTGATAATACAGAGATGTTTTTGTTATTGCTGATCCAAGGCCATTCCTGCTTTTTGTACAGCCAGGCCAGAGAGGAAATTGAGGGTGCAAGGAGGATAGGAGGAAACACAGCCAGGACAGGCGACCCAAACTGACTGAAGGGGTATTCCAGACCATGGGACATCATGGGGGTAACAGGGAAGATTGTGGGGGGGACATTTGGAGTGGTGGCATTTGCCTCTTTAAGTCACCATTACCTGTGATGGGGCTCAGCTCTCCAGGAGATGGCTGAACACCTGCCTGCCCATGGGAAGCAGGGAATTCATTCCTTGTTTTGTTTTGCTTGTGTGCTTGGCTTTTTCTTTCCCTATTAAACTGTCTTTATCTCAACCCATGAATTTTACAGCTTTTACCCTTCTGATTCTCTCCCTAATCCCACTGGTGGAGGGGTGAGGGAGCAGCTTCCTGGAGCCTGGCTGCTGGCTGGGGTTAAATCACAACATCCCTCTTGTGTTGGAGCCACGGGCTGCTCCCCTTGTGTGGGGCATCTCTATTTTATTGCCTCTGCAGTCAGAGCAACATGTGATCTTTAACATCTTCAGGATCTTTCACACATGTGAAAGTGACTGCTGTGAAAATCATATTTGTATTTGTATTTATGTTTATATTTATGGCCTTTACAGTTCCTAGAAGTTCTGTCTCTCCTCACATATTTAGGTCTGTTGAATTTCCAGTGCCAGGTTACAAAATACAGTCCATGAGTTGGACTCCAGTTAGTAAGGATTTTTAGGTACAATCCTCTAAGGCATCCTGCCTGACATCTCTCTGAAATTCCAAAAGATCTGGGTTTCTCAAGAGTTCATTCCTGTACTTGGTACATGAGTGAGACGTCTGGGATGGTCTGACAGATCTCAGAGAAGTTCCATCCTTGTTTCAGCAACAGAATCCCATTCCTACGGCAGGATCCACCTCCCTAAACTCAGGTGTCAGTAATGTCAACATCTGTGTTGAACCTTCTTGCCTCTTCAGGGGACATCCAGTTGATAACGACATTTAGAGAATGATTCACCAGACCAAATGTCAGCGCCAATTTTAAAAATCAATGGACCATGGTCTAAACTTCTTTGATTAGTATGGCAGCCCGTGGTGAGTTGTACATATGGACATACCTGGGTAAGGTGTGTGAATCCCACCATACCTTGAGTGAGACATTGAATTTCCAGAAAGGTCTAAGGGACGTGGATTAAGAGATGGTTCCCCACTTCTTTAGCATCACAAATGAGCCACCTTTGTGCCTGTGGACTGCAGGTCTCTGTGCTTTGTGAACGGAATGTGTGTGTGGCAGGGAAGGGGCAAGGAAGGAGAGGACACAATGTATGTGTTCTGCCCACTGATATATGACTGTTCTTTGAATTTCAGACTTGCTGCTGACTATCCAATCTAGAGAGAATTGTAATGACAAAATGACCAGGCCATTTTCACATGCTCTGATTATTACCTTTATAAGTTAGAAGAGAGGCACATTGATAGGAAGTTTCATATTACAGTTAAGAAACATAATTTTATCTTTATTGTTTCTCTCTAGCTTTCTGACTTTTGTTTTCGCAATTATTTTGATTAAATTTAGCCCATGATCTTGTTTTTTCCTTGAAAACCTAATAGCAGGTTAAAAAATAATCACAGCTGATAGGGCAAAGAATTGTTGTGAGGTTTACTGGTTTCTTTTTTTCCCTTAAAAGTTACAGCTGTAGGACTTTAAATACTACATAAAACACAGAAATTACTCTGAAATGGTCCAAGAAAATGCTGCCCTAAATTAGAAATTTACATCTATTCTCGCCTCTATGTGCTGATCCATTTTTAAAGCACTTGCAAGATTTGTTGTTATTTTGAGGCTAGGAAATAGACTCCAGTTTTCTTGTGGAAGGAGATATTGTTTTCCTACTGTTTGATAAAAGCAAGAGAAAAGGAATTCTGTTCTGCCACAAAAATAAACAATAAAAATAGTCTCTTCTTGGTGAAACTGCAAGGTCAGTTCATGTTCTTACATTGATCGAAGTGGTCACTTCCTCCCTCTTTTTGTCTTACTGAAATATTTTTTAATGTCTGATTCTGCTATTCTGAGTTAGTTCTATTAAAACCTTGTCTATGTAATGTGAATATCAGCTCTTCTCAGGGCACGCATCTATAGAGATGTGTCCAAAAAGCCAGTTTTGTTTTGTTTTGTTTTTAAAAAAGACATTTAATTCATAGTGCATTCATTATGGCTTTTCCCCACTGGTTATGCTACAAGAGAGCTGAGACCCTCCAACGAGGATCGTTTCTCAGTGCAAGGTGCAGTACATTTTCCTCATGAACTATGCCTTATTTATGAAAAATACAACAAGTGGGTGTCCCAGACACTAGAAAGGCCCAGGTAAAAGATCAGGCTCTATGTTCAGACTGAACATCTTTACACTTTGGACTTTAGTAAATTAACGTCAGATGCATACAATGAGGCAGCTACAAATAGCTGAAGATCTTTGTGTTCTGGCCAGTCCTGGTAATTTGTTACAGGAAACACAGGTGGGGGGCATTCTTGAAGAGACTTTAAAGAGGGACTTAAAAGAGGGATGGACTTTAGAGATTATTCCTGAGTTGTAGGTTAGACTTAAAGAATCTTGTTGAAAAGCATATGAGGGGTGCTATAAATGAGTTGTGTGAACAGGAGAGACCTGGGAAGAGGAAGGTCATGAAAATGTACAAGGGCAAGTGCAACTATTTTTGTACAGATAAAGATGCAGAGGCAACCTCCATCTGATGTCAGTGACTCACAGAGGAATCGTGAAGGGACTCAGGAAAATAGGTGTAGTGCCTATAAAAAGCTAATAGCATATCAGAGAGCAGATTTAAGAGCAGGGCAGCAATCAGGAGGCCAAGGGTGAAATTTAGACTAACATCCTTTCTGCAGGGCACGTGGAAAGGATGGCTTGGGTAAGAGGCCAAAGCAACCCATTTTGTGGCAGCTACATTTAGTTGTTAGCAAGGGGAGAAGCAACACAGACAAAGGTTGGCGGAAGAGATGTGCCAAGGGTTGAGAAGCATGTTTGTAGGCTCTGGTCAAAAGTGGTTGAGTAAAATAATGGACAGTGAAGAGGCTGAGCTTCTGAGGACTTCATAGAAGTGAGAAGACAGAAAAGCAAAATTGTAGAATCTTAAAAACAAAAAGAATAAAAGCATGAGTAGAAAAGAGGAAGGAGGAAACTGGGGTTAGAGGATACCTATTTATAGGGAGCAGAAAAGGTCTGATTTTAAGGAATAATGTGTCTGACTGTGTGAAGTGTCTGAGGGGTCATGGCAGGCAAGAGGATAATAGACACTAGGGGTTTATTATGACTGAGAGCTCTGAAGTCCTTGATCAGCAAAGCAGAAAGAAGGAGCCATGGACACCCATAAATGGACCAGAATCCAGAAAGAGCTCAACGCCTCCTGTAAACACAAATAGATCGGCCTACCACAAATTTTATTTATCCCGTGGAGCCTTAGAGTACAAGAATGGCATTTCAAAAATAGTGTTTCATGACTGAGAAAAGCATCACCGTGGGTTTTCGCCTGTGAATAGAGCCAGACTCCCTGACATTTACAGGAGATATCTCAAGGTCATTCACAGCACTCAGAGACAGGGCACTTTCAGTCTCTCTCTGTCTTTTGACTTCAGCTCTTGTTTCGGTGACATCCTCTGTTGGTTTGGGTAATGGTTAGTGGCAGACTGGCCAGGAGCTGCTGCCTCCCCCCGCACAGGGAACTCCGTGTGCTCGGTCTGATTGCGTGTTGGGGGCTGCTGCGCTGTCCCTCGCAGTGAGCACAGATCAGAAGTCAATTGTCCGTTCTAATCAGATTTAGCCAGAATATATGCTACGTGAAGTTTCAAGTGACTAGAATTAGCTTACACACAGTAAACATTTCAGGTCTAATCTGATAATTTTAAGTGAAAACTAGTGAGCTCTAACAGTAGGAAAGAGAAAGCCATGCGATAATCGATAAACCAGGAATGATCTGAGAGAGGGGACCAGTGTGTCTGATTAATCATCCTACCAGCTGACCAGATTTATGACATGAAGTAAATTAATCACATACTTTCAGAAAAAAAAGGGTTTTGTACTACACAAACATTACCCACAGCCTTCGCTGTGGTAATTTAATTTGTGGAGATTTCCTCTGAGACAGCAATGGGATATGCTACAGCTGAAACATATACAAATGTTCATAATTCTTTTCTAACAGCTATTGTATTAATGTCTGCCTGGGCACCTTTTCTTGAAGTGATTCTCTCTTGTGACTTGGCAGTACATTGTGTTTCTCAGGGCTTACACCAGAGTGAGAAGATGTAACATGGACTCTTTACTGGAATTTAATTTCTCAACACGAATCTTGTTCTCATCACAATAATAAAAACAAGCTTTGTTTCCAGATTGATTTTTTTCCTTTCGTTTGTTACCAGAATGTCTCCCTGTATGCAGTTTTTAGAAGCACTTCTACAGAGAGATTGATTTTTTTTGTTACACGAAGCCTCAGTTTTCATGGTACCAACCTGTTCTCTCTTCCCTCATTATACTGACACTTTCAGGGAAAGGGAAAAGAAGGAAGAGAATGTCCTTTTCCAGTAAGATTTTTTTTAAAAATACTCAAGTATGTACACCCTATTAAAGGTCTTTTGTACACCCTATTAAAGGTTTGTTGCTGTTAACACAGATTTTGCTTTTATATGAATCAATCTCAATATTTCTTCACCTGAAGGAAGTCCAGAGCTGCCCTCTGCTACAGGATGCATGCTAACAATTTAAGTCAAATTTACCTAGATATTAGGCATCTTGCAAAGGGAGTATTTTAACAAGCCTAAATACAACTTTTCAATCAACCCAGATACAATTCTAAATAGGAATTAAGGAGCAAAAGAAGCTGGGGAAAAAAAACAAAACAAAACAAAAAATCAAGCAACAACCAACCAACCAAATAAATCTGCTGGAAACAGAGTGGATCTTTGTGTTGTAGTTCAGATCAGCAGAAGGTGTATTTTTCTTAACTAAATAACATCAGTTAATGAATCAGAGAGAAGGAAGAGGTAAGAAAACTGAATAATTTTTTATTATATCCATAAACACGTCCAGTTCTCTGAATTTTCCCTCCTGAGTCATTTTGGCTTGCAGCTAGTGCACATTTGTCTGTGTTATCCAGCCTGGATGGAAGTCAACAAACCCTTTCCTCCTGAATGCATTGTGGCAATCAAAAATACCCAAACTGATAAACCAAGCAAACAGTAGGCATGCATCTCAGGCATTGGAGATGCAGACAGCATCCACTTGGGTGTTTGTGTTTTTCTGCTTGGACATTCACATTACAAATAGACTGCTGCATTGCTGATGTGGTGTTGGTACTGTGGTTGTGCCAGTGCAGTGGCTTTCTTACAGAGATCATGCAAAATTTGGGGATAAAGTTACATTCTCAAAGTGGTTCCTTCCTGTTTTTTCTGCTTCATATCTTCTTCTGCTTTTTTCAAACTGCTTTAGATTTGTCAACATCTTTTTAAAATTATTATTATTATTTATTGCTTCAGTTGAAATCTAAGTTTGATAAAAGGTCAGACTTGTACTAAATGAGGAATAAACCATCATCAGAATATTCTCTACCAAAAAGGAATGTCTCCTAATGACAACAAGAACAAATGTTATTATCCATCTTTTACAAGGAAGGTGCTGAGACATAGGCAGATTGAGTTCTACCTAAGATTGAAAAAAACCTCCTCTATGACAGCCAAGATTGAACAAAAGAGAGAAACTACCCCATTTTTCCTTTCTGTATTGCCTGGAACAAGCTCATCCATGCTTTAGTCTCTTTACACTGCATTCCCATACATTTTTGTCAAGTGTATGTTCTTGCCTGTTCACATTCTCCTGTACTGATTCAAAATACTGCTGTAAAAATTAATTTCCTGTTGTGGCCCTTCTGACCATGCCATTTTCCTCCCCAGTCCTCATTTTGGGTTTCCCCCTCTCCCTGGCATCGAGCACACTCTCTGCCTTCACTTCCAAGGTCTTTCCCATCCCCAACTTTGCCCATGTTCTATCAAGATGACAGCTCCCTCCTACCCAGCCGAGACACGTGCTCTCCAATCCCAGTGTTTATTTAGGAGTGTCTCCCTCTGAAAATCCCCAAAGCCTTTTTCATTTCCCTCCTTCGAAGCCCACCTTAAATTGCTCTGCTGTGCATGACAAGTTCGGGGCTGCTGGGCTGCAGTTGTGCTGAGACCAGGACACCTTCAGGGCCTGGTACTGATGCTCTGGCTCCTTCTGCTCTCCCACCTGTCTGCATCCCTTGCTTCCCACGGGGAGCTCTTTCAGCACAGGCCACAGCTCTGTCCCCAGGTGGGAAAGCCCCTGGAACAAGAGGGCTGTGGTTCATGGGAGTGGCACTCTCATTCCTAAAGCACTACAAATAGCAAATCAGTGTCATAACACCAGCAATTAATTTGGTTAGTAATACCAGAACTGAAAGCATTAAATCGCTGCCACTGACCTTTAGCCCAAGCCAAGCACAGTGAGAAAACACTGAATATATTTTACGTTTTGCACATCCACAAATTCAACCCGGTGCAGGATTTTTCTTTTTGTGACAACGTTGCAGTATTGGCCTGTGTTTGATATCACATCCTTTCTAACCTCCAAATGTTACTGCTGTTGCAATCACTCATTTGAGGGATGATCTGTTTGATGCTGAATAGTCTAACGATGAGATAGCTTGTGGAAATAGAAGCCTGGCCAAAAGATTTCTCCTCTGACAGCATCCTCTGCCAATAAGCATCAGCAAAAGCTGTCCTGACAGGGCAGATACATGTGTGATCCTCTCGGATTCCAGTAAACCTGAAATTGAGTTGCCAAATCCAGCGCTGGAGTTCAAACTATCCATAGGGGTCAGTTCAATGGCAGTGGTGCCACAGCACTTCAGCACACAGGACCTGTCGTTCTCCCATGAGTTGTTTCCACAAGTCAGGCATATAAAATCACTGACATTAATTTAATGAGTTAGTTTTCGGGAGATTAGTCTCACCATGAGTTGGATTATTCTGAACATATGGAGACCCAGTCTGGCTATGAAGTATGTAAAAGAATAGCAGAGATTTGGGAATGCTGACTTTTTGAGCTGAGTGAAACTCGTGTTAAATAATTTAACTCTTCATACCACTGTTGGGACTGGTTTGTTGTTGTCTGATTTTGAGGGGCTTTTTTTAACTTATAGCAATGCCAGTCACTGTAGATAACTCCAGTTTAGGTCTGTGACAAAGCAAAATGGAGTCCAGGGTGTGTATATTAATGAAACATTTGATTTATAACAATAGAACATGGGAGAAGCCAGACCTTGGACCTTGGAACAAATGTAGACTAATGCTGAAGTTTAGTAAATTCTTCTAGCAATACAGGAAAACCTTAGGAACAAAAGACAGAAGATTCTTTGAGACCAGGCCTCACTGAACTAAAATTTCAGGGATAAAAATCTCAAAGGCATCTAAGTGAGTGAGAAACCTCATTTGCTGGGGGGTTTTTTTTGGTGGTTTTTTTTTGTTTGTTTGGGGTTTTTTGTTTGTTTTTTTTTTTTGTTAATTGTGCATGTGGCTTTTCGTTTCTTTGGATTTTTGGTGGGTTTTTTTCTTACGATTTTTTATCATTTTAGAGTTCAGTCCATGGAAGGAATTAGGTGCCTAACTGCTGCATAATTGCAATCATAACACTTAGGCTGAGCAGCTCCTCAGTAGGTAACCAAATTCTGAAGGACCAGAAAATCTCATTTTTTGGTAGCTGCATTGCCCAAGATCAGCCTTCATTTATCCACTGAAGGATACAGTGAAGGATACAAACAATTTGTTTAAATTCCCATTGTTACACCATCAACCCTGTCCCTGTGAGGTCCATCTTCAAAGACATTTTAGAGCATGAGGAGACTTGTACAGAACATTTTACCCTGCAGTCTGTTGATTAGACCAAATACCAGACAGGGGAGATTCAGTGTCACCTCTGCCCTCTGCTTGAGATCTCTGACTCTTAGGAAAGAATCTGGGCTACAACAGGAAGAAATTGTATTTGGAGAAAGTCTTTACAATTTCCATATCTTTTGCTGGAGCTCATTCCATTTTTAAGGAACAGTAGAGTAATAGCTGAGGAGTAGTAGTAGTAGTAGCTATTAATTGAAGCAACCATTAGCATTCAATTTCTTTTTTTTCCTGACTGGTGACTCAGCCTCTGTGTTTGCAGAATAGTTCTCATGAGTTTTATCGCTTGGTGGTCTAATAAATATTTAGGGAATCTGACCAAAGTGGAAAAGCTTAAATGGGAGAACTTTAGAGCCTTTTTATTCAGACTTCGGAGCTCCCCTTCAGGTCCTTTCTCACAAACCATGGGGTTTTATGGCAAACATGGGAATGAATGTCCATAGAGGGAAGAGGAGTATGAGGCTGGATCATGTGTGAGGCTGGGGATTGCTTAACCACGGCGAAGAAGAAAGTGACTCAGAATTTCTCAGGACAATTTGGTTCGGGTGTGCAGTTCCCTAAAGCCTGGAGTTAATTATGTGCTCAGTGCTGGTGGCATGGCTCACTCTAACCTTTTTCTTAGGATTTTTGGTTGACTACATGGAGGATGATGTGGGACAGGGCTCAATTCGAGACTCTTAGGATCCTCTCAGACGATTGGCTCCCTGCCTGGTGAAAGCAATGTCAGCACCAGGTGCTGTGTTAAAGCTGTCTCACTTTGGACGAATTTTGTGCAGCCTTACATTGTACAAATTTTGGATTAGTTCTACCTCTGTGTCAAATGGTTCAGTCACTGAAGTTACACTTCACTTACACTGAAGTAATCTGTGCTTTAAAGCTGGTGGTCATAAAATATTATATTCCTCAGGATTGCAAATAGAGGCAGTTCCATGTTCTTCAATGGGCCACGCTTCTTTTCTTTTTTTTTTGGACACAGAATTTGCCCTTTTTTATAAAGTTCTCAGGTATCACATAGATGCATACAGCTGACCAAGCATACAGCTGACATCACTGACTTTTCACCTTCCAGATTACTTTTTAAATAAAATTATGCCTTTCGAATAAAACATACATTATTCTTAAACAACATGATTTCAACCAGCAGAAAGTCTGGGGATTAGTTCAAGAGCTCAGGTGGGACAAGACAAAAAGTTTTAAATTATCTCTTCTAACTTCTTATTCCCTGAATCTACAGAAAACTGATATTACTCAGCCTTACTCCTGACCATGATATAAAATCAAAAGGAGATTTAATAAATTTTATTTAACCCAAGGAAAGCTATTTCAAAAGAGGGGAAAGGATAAGTCTTCTGCAGGCTCACCACGGGCTCCCATTGCAAGGTAGTTAACCCATGATTTTTATTTCAGCATAGATCATAATTAATCAGAGCTATTGTTCAGGTGTGCTGAAATCTGGCCATTTCTAGTGGTTTTGCAAGACTTGAAAAAGGTTTCCTGCGCAACCTGCTCTCTGTACCAGCGAAAGTACCTGTTACCTGAACAAGGAAGCTGTTAGACGCTTCTCTGCTGTTTGTCAGGATAATTCAATTGATGTTCTACCTAGAACCCTGCAGGACCACAGCTGCTGCAGTGGATAGACCTTCGTTAAGCCTCAAGTGGCTGATTTTAACAAGCTGTGCTAATGAAACAGGGGTTTAATGAGGTGCTTTTAGCTAGGTTCAAGGTATTTTTCCTGTTCATCTCAGCCCTACGTTTCCTGAAATTTTTACAATATAGCTTAACAAATCCCTTCATTTTTTAAATAGAATGACCTTTGATATCTTGTTAATAGATGAACATATAATATTCAGCTATTCCAATCAGCTTCAACAGTGGCTGTTGCTTTTCTCTAAGCAGGAGCTACTTGCAAGGCTAAGGATCGCAATAGTGGACTGAAGGCCCTTTAGCCTGACTCGTGGTAGTTCACATGTCCTCTGCTCTCAAATTAGATTTAAAATTATACCTTTGATAAGTGATATGTCTCATCATCAGCAGTGCCATGTTGCAGCATTTAGGAAGCTGTGTCACTTTTTAAATGACAAATATTAAAATCAAGCTCTTTGATTTCAGAAATCAACATGTTTACTTATCAGCTCCCCCGTTTGATCCAGATTCACATAGTCATTAGCAGAGATAATGACAAATTGCCCCGTGTGACTGGGATGTGAGCTGAAGCCTCAAATAATGCAGAAGGAGTACACAGATCACCCAGCATAACTACCTTACTTGAAAGCTACTCTAATTTTATAAAGCAAGTTGTCAAATCGATGTCTCTGCTGTCAAACAAAAATATATTTTTAAAGGAATGCCTCAAAAATCCATAGAGGAAATGTAAGTCCAGCATGATATTTGTTTGATTTCATTCCTCAGGCGATGCTGTAAAAATTGATCAGACCACATTTAATGGAGAAATCATTAGAAGTCTAATTCAACCAACTCCAAAAATATTTATGAAGAACAGTTAAAAACCACTGATATGATACAGGATGATGCTTGTTGTAGTATTATTAATAGCTAGGAAGATGCAGTTTCAACACAGGATTTCTACAGGAACTCTGTGATACATTTTCAGCATGTTTTGTACAATGAATTGTTATTAAAACAGCACAACCTTCCAAATTGCTGGTAGCTAAAGATGGGCTTTGTATGACTTGATATTTATCCATTTTGACCTTTAATGCCTTTTACAGTAATTGTTGATCCAATAAAAATCTACTTTATCAGTCTTGCCCAGATAGAAATATAACTGCAAGCTTTTGCTAGTGGGCCCCATGGCAGTCTGCTACCTAAAGTCGTGATTTTGTTTAACTCCTTCTTCCCCATGTAGAATCACAGAATGATTTGGGTTGGAAGGAACCTCAGAGATCATCTCATCCCAACCCTCTGCCATGCCCTTCCACTGGACCAGGTTGCTCAGAGCTCCATCCAGCCTGGCCTTGAGCACTTCCAGGGATGAAGCATCCACAGCTTCTCTGGGAAACCTTTGCCAGGGTCTCACCACCCTCACAGTAAAATATTTCCTCCTAATATCTAATCTAAACCTGCTCTCTTTCTATTTAAAACCATTCCCCCCGTCCTGTTACTACATGCTCTTGTAAACAGTCTCTCCATATGTTGGACCTCCCTGGTCTGTCATGAATTGCACTGGATGATCTGCATGTAAATGCCCAACAGTAATTAGTTTTCTGATGAAGAATGATTTCCATTTTCTAATATACAGGTCTGTGTGAAATCTTCGCAGCTGGGATGCAAGCACATTAGTCATTATGGGGGGTTCTGATAAAGGCTGTAGTATTTTTAGCTCATTGAAATGCCTTTTTGGTGTTCCTTATGTGTTTCAATTACTCTTTTCTCCTCCTCCCTTCATTAAAATTTTTGCACACCATTACAGAAAAAAAAAAAGAAAATCACCAAACCCTAAACAAGTGAAAATGTCTTTTTCTCTGAAGGACTGTCCTCCTAAAGGGCACCTGCCTGGACTGTGGTTCAGCAGAGCATCTCTTGGAGGAAGAAGGGCATGCTCTGTAATTGGAGAGAGGCTGCATCTCCTTTAGTGTGAACTGGGCCAACACAATGCACTTTTCTTCACAGCTGTGATAGCCCACAAGGCTGGAGAGGAAGGTGAGGTGGAGCCTTTTTCATACCGAAGCAGTGCCAGCAAATGCTCATAGAAGAGATGAAGCCTTGTTTATAATCCAAGGACCACAGAAAACAGAGAGATATGTACATTGAAGCCTATATACATGCATACACACAGACATACACAATGGAAGTAATCTAAATTCTGGATTTCTGATTCTCTGACATGTCTTCATGCTCTTCTTAGCAGACTCATCACAGCAGCTCATCTGAAAGATAAGTGATATTACATGAAAAGAATTAACACCTAAAATTTAACATTTTGTTGGTACTGGGAGAGAAAAATGGCTGTTAATTGGCAGGAATTTTATGTACATAGTGATTTTTCATTTTGATTTTTTCAAAATGCAAAGTCCCACACAAGTTCCCCTCAGTGGCCGGGGATGCCATCCATCCAAGTGTGCAGAACTGCACACTGACTTGCTTTGGACTGCACACAGCAGACCTTATCGCTTTCTTCAGGTAAATCCCAGCTGTGAGAGGGCTTCACAGCCCTCTGGAGGAACTGCTGCCAGGTTCTGTAATGCTGGGTCCTGGGATATTCCAGATGTCCCTACCTTATATCCTTTATATTAAGAGAAAAAAATCAGGAACAAGACACCAAACACAGACTTTCAGACTGGTGAGTGCAGGGTGGTTCATCAGATCAACTTTTTGGGGTCACAGAGATGCAATGGGATGGTCCAAGACCTAGAAGCACATTGGCAAGTGAGAATATAATGAGAAAAAAATATGCGTAGATTGCATTAAGGCTGCGAGACAGAAGGAATTCCCTTTCCATGGGATATCCAGGGAGCTGAAATCACTTTAAAACCAGGGCTGATAAGCACTGTGAGGAGGAGAGAACCACGAGCAGAATGTGAAAGGACATTTGCTCATGGAAGGATCACAGAGTGATGACAAACTGGGGACATGTAGCTGCCATGTGTGTCATTGCGGGGAGAAGTATTTTCCTTAGCCTTTCTGTTCACATACTGTTACTCAGCCTTAGTTCTTTGTCCCCAGAATCACTGTCTGCTGCCCTCACTCTCTAAAACTAAAAATTCTCCTTGTCTTATTGGGAAATGTACCCATGGGAAGGGAGTCAGGAACCAGGGAATGTGGAGTTGGGTTTTTTTTGCCTTGTCTCATGGTGAGGACTCCAAGCAAAAATCTGTGAAGTTTACGTCGAATCCTCTTATATCTCAAGCTGGCACTTCCTGCCACCAAGAACTCTTGTGTGTAGAAATATGCATAAACCCCACATTTATTTGACTGGGATGATTCGAAGGAAATCTCTGGTCCACAGAGGTAGGTCATGCAAGATTTATCCACCTTGTGGTGGCTGCTGTTTTCAGTGTAACTGGATGATTTTGTGCCTTTGGCAAGAATTTCTCAGAATCTTTTTAATGCTGAAAATCACATTAATGTGTGAAGGGCTGAGCAGACAGATTTACCTGTTGCTTGCCCAGGAATATGTGAGAACAAGGGCAGCTTTGCACCTCTAATATGAAGGATTTTGAGAAGAAACTTCTCCCGGGAATTGGATGCAGTCACCTTCCAACTGATCCTGCTGTAAATATTAGAGACATCTGCGAGTTTTTCTGTAGGACTGTGAAACAGTCAGGGGTGGATTAATGGGCTGAATTAAATGTTGCCGTAACTTGTAAAGTCAGTTTACTTAGGCTGTAATTATAATCTGCCTGAAATGATAGGAGCTGTGAGGTGGTTTCATGGGCCCTGGCACGGGAGGGAGTGGGAGGGATGCTGCGATTCTGACAATGCCAACGCCGTGGTGGCTCCTGCACTGAGGGGAAATTCTCCTTGAGCACAGCCTGAGGTGTATCTCGCTGAAGCATGAAGATTTGCAGCAGCTCTTCAGATTTTAATGCCGATGAAAACAGAGTAGAACCAGCAATTTGCTGAAAAATTGAGGTTTTGATGAGAGTGATAAAATAATTCGCAAATGCTTGTTGAATTTTGTACTGTTTTGTTTTGTTTTGTTTTGTTTTGTTTTGTTTTGTTTTGTTCTTAAAGCATTACATTGTAAAATGCAAAGTTTTATTTTCCTTCCATACTTTTTCTAGCAATAATGATTTAAGGAGATAAGCAGTAAAATCTCATAAAGAATAAATCTTTTGTTTTATCAACTAGTACATCTAGAAAAAAAACATTGTGGAGCACATAAGAACTGGTACATATAAAGTTTTAAATTAAAAGAAAATTATTTTTTATATCACTTTTGCTTTTCCAGGACCCAAGATGATCACATTTCTTTTTCATTTTGACTCAAATTACTTTTTACAATTATTAAATTCAACCCCAAACCATAAATAAATTTACTTCATCTAGCCCCATACATACTGTTTGAGCTCCATGTTATTAATTCATAAATCACTGAAAAAAGGATTTAAAGAGTACTCATTTCTAAACTTGCCGTGCATTTTGTTAGCAGTTGTAGCCAAATAAAAAAGACAGAGAACTAAAAAAGTTAAGCAGATAATTTACCATTTGAAAAAAAAAAATATGCTAAGATAAGGAAAAATACTTATGTAAATTTCATTAAGTAAACTCTAAAAAGTTATATTTCTTTCACAAGTGACTACTCTCCCCTACAGTCAATTTTTACAAACCAGATGAGTAAAAAATTGTTTTATTCACTCCACACTAATACTTCTGGTTTTGCTCATTAATATCTGATGTCAAGTCATTTAGATCTGTGCAGTTCCATGTTGAGCCTGTTAGGTGGTTTCATGGCATACTTCAGCAGGAATTTTCAGAATTACTGGGTTTTTTCTTAATTCACCAAGGTAAAGTTGTCAAAAATGTCTTAAGCTACTTTTGCCAGTTAAGCTTAGTAACCCTGGATCAGCCCATTTGGAAAGCCCATTTTCTTGAGCTTTTTTAGTTGCTCTTCTTATTTCCAAGAGAAATCAAGAACTTTTGTTCTATCAGCCCAAATTCAGTTTCCTTCCATACAGGTGAGCTGAATCTCCACTTTTTTGTAAACTGAGAGAACTGTTTGATGATAAGACTAAGTCAAACTAGAAAATATTTAATCAAGCATAAGTTGATTATACAGTCTGGAATGGTCTATTTAAAGTTACAAGCTTCATAATTTAGAAATTTTTCAGTGATACTAAAATTAGGATGTCTCTGTTATGATGTTTCTCACTAACTGCAATGTTTCCCTCTCCCTTCCTGCAGTCCCATATATTTGTTTGAAGCATCATGCCCTGGGAAACACTGGGAAATGAGATCTATACCTGCTTCACAGAAAGAGTGAAGTGACCACTGAAGTCAAGACACTGAAGTCTGAATGCCTAACTTTTGCCAAGGAAAGTAAAACCAGATATTATGTAAGCATCTGGTCCCAAATCAGCACAAATGTATTAATGGTATTAAATAATAATTTTATTTCAGTTTAATTTTATCAAAATGGAGACCAATTATGAACGAAGGCCATGCAATCAGACACCTGCTTTATGGATCAGTCAATTTAAGGGTCAGTGACTCAACTGTGACATTGGTACACTTTTTCTTACCTACAAGTCAAGAATTCAGGCTCTGATCATTCTTATGTGTTTCCTACCCTGGAGCCGTGCACCTGCATCCGTACAAACTCTTTATGGTTCAGAGAAGGGATAGTGAGATTTGGAAGCAGTAATTTGTCATACAAGCATTCCCTAAATGTTTGTCTAAAAGAACATTAAAATAATTCTTCAGGCCTTTAACAACGAGATACAAACTGCAATGGAGAGAACTCATTGCCCTGCTGCTCTCTGTTCACTGTTAAAGCCTCAAACCCTTAGCGTTTCCTCAGTTTCGTCAGTTTTCTAAGAGATGAGAACATCAATGATTCTTACCTAGTCTAAATAAAATACTGCTAATCATTGGCAATGCATTGTTAACTAGAAATTAGAGAAAATTTGTTGGTGGTGGGAGCAGTAGAGGATGCTGCTCTTGGGCTCCATTCTCATGCAGGGAAAATGACAAGAAAGCAGCAGGATTTGGGGAAAGGGCTGAAAAAATGTGTGGGTGATTGAATCAAGGAGACATCATGGATTAAAAAATATGTTGGGGACTGCTCCCCATCCCTGAGTTTGGACATGTAGCACATTGAGCCCAGCCATGGAGAGACAAAGAAAGCCTTCAGTTTCCATATAAAACCTACCAGCTATGGAAGAAGCAGAAACCTGGAGTGCAATCCAAGATAGATCTCTGCTGGAGTCTTGGGAAGTGGTTTGGTGGGGTCACAGAGAGCACCTGAACTGCTGCAATGTCTGGGCCCAGTCTGCAAGTCCAAAGGATCCCCAAATTTTAGTTGCTTCAGGGATGGGTCAGCAGCTGACCAGCTGAGGGGAGAATCCAAGGAAATGTGGAAAGACATTGAGGTCTGAGAGGTAAATCTGCTATGACCCATGAATTTGTGGCAGAATAGCATTTGGAGATGCAAAGAAGATAAAAGGAGAATATCAGGAATGGTAACGCACATTGAGGGCATGAACTTTATTAAATTTGGTCAATAATGAGTAAATTTTAAATTCTGTCCAGCATTATTACTCCTCCTGTACACTTTGCATTTCCATCTGGGTAAAACATTTATCATGTGCCTGAGTTATGAATGCATTTTCCATTAGAAATATGTAAAGCTCTTAAAAAGCAAAGGAGAGTTTCAGGTAATAAGCCACAAGGTCTCCAAGAGGTGACTTCTGTAGAACAGCTGTTCCAGGCAGATCTCTGCAGGCACCTCTTCCCTCTGTGCTTTTCAACCTGTAAAACAGCAATCCCAGCCCAACATCTGGAGACAGGGTCACTGATACCAACTCTTTTTCTGAATAAAGGTGACTGCTCCATGCCATTATTTTTGTTTATAGACAGCTCAGGGCTTACAGGAATATTGTTTGTTGGGTGTTTATAGCTGAGGTTTAGTGCGTGGCAAAATATAACCTAATAGTTCCTTCATCCCCACTCTGCATCATGACATGGCAAGGCTTTTGAAGAATAAGTAGGCCATCCAAAACAAAAGCAGAAAATTAAATTCAGCATCCTTAATGTGTGGTGTTTTCCAAAGCTTCTGTTACTTTCATGACATCTCGCCAGAGCTATTTATGTCTGTGGGGAGTTGGGAAAAAGAACACATATTGTACAGAGAGCAGAGTGTTAAATTTATGCAAAGTGAAGAAAAGTGCTATTTAAAAAAAAATATTTATTTCATAGTTTTTGCCTCGAGGATTGTGCCTTGTTACATCTTTAAGGAGAGCAGTGCTATATTAGCATCAGGTTTAAAATTCTTATAAATATTAAGGAGAGGTTACATCTGGAACATTTATATAAAGCCGCACATCAACCTTATCATTTTGTGTAGAAAGAGCTGAAATATCTTCACTGCACCACTGTCTATTCTTCAGCCAGACTTAAAAACTAGAAACAAAAAATAGCTTAAAGGAAAGAGAGATGTTGAAAGGAAGCAGAAAGATGCTGCACTAGCTCTTTCAGTATTTTCCTTGCTTTTGCATGAAATATAATTCCTTTGTAAGGGACCTGAATAGTCACAGCAAATCTGAGGTGGTTCAGAGTGCAAAGGAAAAATGTCTGTATCGGCAGCAATAGATTCTTGGTGTGAAAGCAGTTTCTGCCTCCACTTGCATTTAAAATACTCCCTCGCAAAGGAACTTTTGCAAAAATGTTTAAGGACATCAAACAAAGTATTTCTGTGTTAAAAAAAAATTATATGTTAAAAACCAATCTTGTCTCCAAGGATATCTAATTACAATGCATGGATCATTTTAGCAGTGGAGTGGTTTGGTCTTAAGTAGCAACTCTCTGCTCTTCAGGAAGGTGTTTTTAAAGGGATCTTACAGCAACAGGCTGGCCTGAAGTGAAATACTCTCCACCAGTCCCCCCCGCAGCCGTATGGATGCCAATATCGTGAACTGATTACTAAAAGTGAGAGTTGGTAGGTGTCAGAGCAGAACAATTTTATTTTTATAGCTCTGATCATATGCATGTAGGCATAATTTAACAAGAAGCAGCCAAAACAATTTCAAAACTATTAGTTGTTTAAAGTTCAGGGGGTGGGGTGGATCTTTTTTTATTATTTTCAGGAGTTTTCATTCTCTCATATGTTCCTTTGAACAGCTTACATTAATGTCAGATGAATGCTTCGTGTATACTTCCTCTAGTTTGTTAAACAGAGGCAGAATTCTATGTTGAAATCAGTTTTCACTATAACTTTCTTATTATGACACACTGAAGGTTGGATCCTGCCTCTCCAAGGGTCACTCGTGCAGGCATCTTCACCAAAAAGATGCCAGGATGGAACTTCTACCCATAGAAGATATTTCAAAACATTAAACATGAATGAATTTGGATTTCCACTTGACTCAGGCCTACTCCAGTTCTTCCTCTGATAGTCACTTTTCTCTCAAAAGAGATTATATTGTAGTAAAAAAAGATCCTCCCTCCTGTGTCTTACTCTCTAAATGAAATACAAATCATAGCCCCTACCTGTGCCTTTTGCAACAGACAGTTCTCTGTATTTTGCTCTTCAGAGCCAGGATGAGGCTCCCACACTTTGCTTGGCAGTCTGGGCAGGTGCCTGGCTGAAAAACAACCCCCAGCACAAGCTTTAAGACTTTTCTTGTGATTCAGTCTACTCAGAAACTCCCCAAATTTTCAAGCCCATCCTCTAAAGCACTCTGAAATCACTTCAGTTTTATACATGTACAAAAACTGTGAGATGCCCAGTTGTCACACAGTACCTCTGGGATATATCGCTTTGGACTGCTCTCCTTTTTTTTTTTTTTTTTTTTTTAAGATTTGTAAAGACTGGGACATGGAGGAAGGAGGTTCTTTGACTTCATCCATTTTATTTTGTAGACTATGAAAGAGGGATGTAACTCATTTTTGCTCGTCATCCCTGGGCTAAGGATGTAACTCAGGAGTGCCCTGGAGTTCATGAGCTGACAATGTACATTTCTGGCTATTCCTCGGCCCTGTCATCTTTCCATCTTGACATCGCTCAGCCCAAGAGAGCAGAATAATTCTTTGTTCTTTTACAGCTCATGATGTTTGCCGTGTTTAAATGGGGAACTACATTTTCCTGAGAGTAAACAGAAGGCATGAGAAATTTTCCTCCCATCTAGTGTGTTTTGAGTGTTGTTCTTTCTGTTCCCTGTGAGACCCAGTCACCTCTTGCACTTGAAACCATTTCATCTCCTCAATCTCAATTTTTTTAAGTGATATACATTCCTTCTCAATTATTTTGTTCCTCTGCATATAAATGTAGAACCTGCATTATTTTTTTTAGAATGTTTCATCTCTGAGAAGAGATAATACATTTAGGCTTTGTTTTAAGAGTTTCAGAAACTCAGAAATGGTATAATGCCCCCTGCCTGTGTTTCACCATGGTACCTCTCTAAAAGCCAAAGCTTTAAGCATAAGATCAGCAGCACTCCTAATGCAGATGCAGACCTTTAGGAAGCACATCAATGCGAGCCACTGCTCTCAGGGCTTGTAGATTTGAACCCTGTCAGAGTTTATCTGCTGCCAGCTTCAAACTGTGGCTTGACATTTCTGGTCAAGAGGGGTGCCCTTGCGAGTCCCGGGAGGGGATGAATCTGAAAAGACAGAGAGGAGCATATTGTCTCCCTACAGCAGTACACTGCCAGCTTCCACTGCAGAGGTACCTGTTACCAGCCAGACATTGCTTTGAGGGAGATCATCACAGCATGATCTTGCTTGTGCCTGCAGTAGAGAGCCGTCAAAGCACAGCAAGAAAGAGAGAGATGGCAGGAAGCATCAAAGGGGAGCTGCTAAAGACTGAATAGGAATGAAGATAAAAGCTGCAGCCAGCATAACTCCCTTCCCAAAGGGAGGGAGCAGAAGTGCAATGTGAGAAGGAGTGGTCACAGGAGACCTCAGGGCCAAGTCATTCCTCCTGGAACGCAGCTGTTACAATGGGCTGGGAACTCAAGTGAGAAAAGCATGAGAAAATTGCTGTGGTGAACAAAAGATGCTTGTAAAACACTGCAGTCCCGTGTCTCAGGGCTGCTGGGGACTGAGATACTACATTGCACTTTTTCCTGATTTAACAGATGAGCTGGGGACCTCAAACCCTTTAGCACTGCAAAATGCACACCTGCTTTCATGCATAATAAGGATGACGACTGTGTACAAAGCCCAGTCCAGGGCCAGGCACATGGACCTGGAAAGGACAAGGAGACTGCTGGCAGCCCTAATCCAAATATTTGTCTCTACAAACTCGATTGTCCTCACTGTCTGGACAGAAAATGTAAGGATCATTTCTCACTGGTATAAGAATGCAACCATTTGTCTTCTCGTGGTTTAGGTATCCATGAGGAAATCATTCCCAGGAGTAACTGCTTTACTGTTTTCAGTCCATACTAAGTTGAATGATCAGATCTAACACTTAAGCCATTCAAGAACTCCCACTCAGATCAACCTTCAAGGCACACATCCCTCTGACAAGGATTGCACTTCACTGGAATCATGTAGATGATCAAGGCCAAAGACCAAGGCTTGGTAAATGTACTAAACATTCTCAGCTTTGGAAATTGAGAGACACTCTGTGGTCAGTTGTGCCTAAAGAGCAAGTCTCAGAAGATTTTCAGATAGTAAGTGCCACACCATAGATGACCACCCCGTTACATTCCTGAGCCTAGCAGGAATTTGAGCAAAGATCAGAAAGCATACCTCCTTTTGACCCTCAGCTAGAGCTTTGATTTCAGAAGACTCACAAAGAGAATTTGCTATCGATATTGGTGAGAAGCTCTCAAAATTTGCTATGGCAATTCTACTAGGCAGACTGGAGAGACTGCCTGCAGGGTTATAAATCATAATATAGATATAAATAACTCCCAGGAAAATAGATTAAAGGAGAGAGCTCAGTATGAGCACTTCAGAATCAGAAGCAACCAAGGAATCACCGAGACATTAAAACAAGAAGCAAATAGGAATGTTTGGGAAATTCAGGGAATAGCTAAAACTCCATGGATTTGTCAGAAAATGGGCCTAAATTAATTCATATAAGAAACTGGACGTGCCCCAAGGAGAAAGAAAGAAGCCCAGAGCTATGCTACTGTCACTTAAGCAGCCCTAATGAACAGATGCTGCTGTCACAACAATGTGCAGAAGGTCTCCTGTTCAGAGCATTTGTGCATGAGTTCTGCGAGATGATACCACATATTTATTGAACGTGCTGCAAAGAGAAGTCACTTGGGCTGGTGCTTGAGGGCTTAGGACTGTCCTTTGCCTTGAAATTACAGTGTTAAACACGGGCCTGCTGGGTCTGGCACTGTTCACAAACATGTGGACACACACAGACTTGGTGTGAGGCTGAGCTGTTGTCTTGCACCATGGCTTAAACCTCTAAAATCTACTGCAACTTTACCAAAACCATGCAATTCACCGATCATGGGATCACTGACATAATATTCAAACTCAGAATTTACTAATTAAGTAAAATCTTAAGCACTTGCTTTATTTAAAGAGCCATTGTGTTACCACGATTGTAGACAAAGGATATAATATATCAGACTTCGTTGTGCTCTTCCCTTATCAAGAGATTTGTATTCCATAGGAGGAATAAACTCTTGGGACAGCTTATGGAGCATTTACATCATACAAATTTGGTGCTCTGTGGAGCATTTACATCATACAAATTTAGCGCTCTTCATCAGTAACAATAAATATCTATTCTTGACTTCAGTGAATTCAGGCTGGGCTGGTTATCTTAGCTTAGACTCTGACTCAAGACTGCAAACCTTCTGTGAAATCACATACACATATGCTAATATTTAATTATACTTTTAAACTCTTATAATCAATGGAGTTTAAGCACATTTTTAATGTAAGCACACATTTAGGTGCTTCCTTAAATAACGGCAAATTATCTCCCCTTTTCCACGAAGGAATTCAGCTTAACTCAGGACAGTAGTGGTATTTCCTGGCCCTAGCTGTTATTTTTACCCCTCTCCTAGAGTAAATCTCCATAACTGGATCATCTGCTCTTGCAACAGCTGCCAAACCTCTGCAGATTATAAACTGGTGTTTTAAAGTAAACCAGGACCACTTTTGGCCTGCGAGCTCCGGTAGTTAAGCAGGTGAGGCACCTTCTTTAGCTTCCCCCAAGAAGGCATCATCTTCAGGAAACAGTGTGAGCATGGACGTCGTGGTGAGGCTGATTGTAACCACCCCCAGCTGAAAAATCCCTGCCTCAGACATCTTGCAGTACCATTTTTCTGGTCTCCGTCTTGAATCAGAACTGTGAGTTTTACACTTTTGCATTTAATGGGTCTGAATATTAAATCAAAATGCGCAGTCATTTTTAAAAGAAAATTCAGGTCCTGTTAGCTCTCAGCAATCTTTTCAAACCATCTTTCTATTGAGATCTCTCTGCTCTTATGTGCAAAAGTGAGACATAGAAAAAGGTGGATGAAAAACTGCCTCCCAAGTGCTTTTATGGCTTTGAAATTGTAGTTTATTTTTCCACCTCATTCTCCCACTTTGTAATAATCATTATTATCTCTTTTTCCTACATCTTTCCAACAGAATGACACCATTAATAGTTGAGCAAGTTTTCTGCTACCTATTATTTCTCTGCACTTTTTAGGGAACAACGTTCATTTAAAAATTCAAAGTGGCAAACCTCCATCTGCGGCTCTGTGGGGCTCAGGGATATAAACATGGACATTCCACTTTGCTTTTCATGTTTAAGCATAATAAAATACAGGTTATTTAGGTCATTGCACACTCTTTTTTTTCCTTAGTTTTCCCCTTTTCTTGGGATGGATACATTGTCAAAACAAAACTGCTTGCCGCAGACTTCAATCTTTCCTGCAGTATTGCATGTGAATTACAAGGTGTGCATCAAGGTTTTTCTGAGGTTAGCTATCACCCTCGTGTTTGAACATCCTCTATATGATCCAGAAATCTGGTAAGGGTTAATCTAGGTCAATCTACCCCTCATGAGAAAAGCTGTGGTCTTATCACAGGTTAAAATAGCAGTGAGAAACAAAAAGAAACAAACAGCAATATCGACTTTTGTTTGCTTTGGCAGGATTCTCTGGGAGGGTTTTGTCATCAGCTGCTACTCCGAGTTAAAAACCAAATGTCCTTGTCTATATAGCTTTCTTAACTGGCGTTAATAAACTCTAATGAGATTATTTTTATTTATTAGTTTATGTATTACAGTGTGTCCCATCTATGCCAGCTTTGTGACCAGGAACAAAGCTGAAGGTTATTGAGGGTAACTTCTTTATTTACTTTGTAATAAGCACAAGTCAGCTGATGCATTTGGGGGAATTGCCACGAGAGAGCAAAGTCAAACACATCAGTTTGCATTTTGCTTGGAAAGAGGCTCCAATGATCTTTGCACTCCTTGTAGCATCTCACAGCCCCAGTTTGACTCCTGGAGCCCACAGAGCTCCCTCCTGCTCAGCTGATAGATTTTTGTGCCCAGGTTGCATTGCAAAACTCCCAGGAGTGAACAACAAAAGCAAGAAATTCCACTAGAGCACAAATCCCAGCACATGGGATGTCATGCCATGGAAAGAAGGTGCAGGAAAAAGCAACATTTTCCCCAGCCAGGTCAGTATGGCTGTAGGGAGGAAGGCCCTGAATACCTGTACAGGGATAAAGAGGGGGGTGATGTGGTCTCCCCAAATTGTTCATCTAGAAAAGCACCTGCAGCATTTGCCTGCCCCTGGGCCTGCAAGGCACAGAGCTTTATCCAAGGCATTCAAGTTCAAAAGCTTCATAGAAAAATGTGTTTTCCTGTGCTCCCTCCCCATCTTATCTTCATTGAGATACTATTTCTAATAAATAATCGGCTGCATTTCCACATTATCTTTATACTGCCAAGGATTTTTGCATTGATATATGTTGGAGATGGTCTTTAAAGTAATAATAAAAGGTCTTGGCATCAGTGATTTAGAAGCAACTGGATCTGCTTTGGCACACCTCTAGTTTAAAAGATACCTCACAGCAATTAATTAGCTGGAATCTGAGAGCTTCCAGAAGGAAAGTTTTATGAGTTACCTCTTTCCTCTGGGAAGGTATCATTCAAGCCAAATCGCTGTTAACTGACATATTCACTCTTGAATTCTTTCAACTCAGCATCCACCCAGACTGTTTTCTCCCTTCAGAGGAGAAGTGCCTGTGGAAAGTTATGCACTTTTATCCACTTCTTTCTGCTTCGCTTAATTTTGTGGGGCTTTTTTCTGAAAAAGAGAGGAAAAAGTACACTTTTTGTTAATGTCACTGCTCTTGACATCGACGTTTTCACTCAGCCTGCAGAACAGATGGAGAGCCACAATGCCAGCAGGGCAAACTTCCCTCACCACGCAGTGCCTCTTCTTTCCCTCATTGAAGCCAGGGGAAAGAGTGTCCTGAACAGCAGATGCCTAAATGGATGTGCTGGCACCACAAGCATCTCCCCACTGTCCCTCCTCAGTGGGAAACCGTGCCCATACAATTACCCACACATGAGAGTCCTCCCCTCAGTAATATCAGCAGCAGAGGAGGCTCCAATCATCAGGGCTGGTGATGACTTTGAGCTACCACTTCTGCCAGGAAGGCTGACTCAGGCAGCAGCTGCTGTAGCCCTCCTTTGATACTTCTGATTTGTAGGAAACTTCGGGCTGGTTCTGAGAAGATGAGTTGGGCTCCATGCCTGTTGATCCATCTCCTGCCCACCTGGAAAGAGGTGAATGTCCTGGAAATGTCCTGGGAATGGCAGAGGCTTTAGGACAGCTCTGCAAGGACCCCGTGTGAAGGCAGGTGAAGAACACCTGTGGTGATTTAACCCCAGCTGGCAACCAAATCCTACACAGACACTCTTTCTGCCCCTGGGTGGGACAGGGAAAGAATCAGAAGAATAAAAGTGAGAAAACTCGTGGGTTAAGTTCAATAGGTAAAACAAAATCTGTGCACACAAGCAAAGCAACACAATTCTTTCATCACTTCCCATGGGCAGGCAGGTGCTCAGCAGGGCTCCATTACACCCACCCGGGATTTGGGAAGGCAAACACCATCCCGATGAACATCCCCCTTTCCTTCTTCCCCCAGCTTTGTATGCTGCACATGGTGCCATATGGCCCAGGGTGTCCCTTGGGTCAGCTGGGATCTGCTGTCCCCCAGCCTCTGGTGGGGTGGAGTGAGGAGCAGCAATGATGTGAATGCTGTGTGATATCAACACTATTCCCATCACAAATCTAAAACCCAGCCCACACTAGCTATGTGAAGAAAATGATCTCTATCCCAACCAAAACCAGCACAAGACCATTGTTGGATGGGCTGCAGCTGAGTCCTTTTCCCCATTCCTCCTTGGGACATTTGCATTTAGAGAGTTGGAGGGGAAGCTGAGAGAAACCTTTCTTCTTTATTCTCCTGTTGCTCCTCCCATGATTTATTGCAGAAAGCACAAGATGAACCATCATGGCCTGAATGGTTCCATATTTTTCTCCTGACCCAGGAAAACAAAGGCTTGTGCTACTTCTGTAAAAATTTAACATTTCCTTTATCCTTCAAGGATCATTCAGGGTTCTTTAAGTTCAAGCCATGCGAGCCATGAGTTGCTGAGAGATTCGTCTCTTGATAAATGGCTGTCCTCAACAGAATGATTAATCACAGTATTGGTATTGTCACTGGTTCTTTTTCATGTTGTACACTTGCAATTGTGTTACCATTTTGCTTTGGGTATAGGATGCCTCTTTATCAAACCACGCTTTTTCCTCTAAACCCAGGGAGTACAAGATATCGTTGCATCATAAATTTTTTAATATACCCTGTTTGAAAGCAGACTGATTTCCTGTCTGACTTGCTCATCTATTACCTAGAGAGGATGAAAGTGAAGTTCTTTCTTGTTATGTAACCTTACCCTGATCTGATTATTATGCATGGAACCACATTGCAAGCTCTTCAGTGTGAAAAAACTTGGAAAACTGTTATAGTAAACAAGGAGAAACTAAACCCGTGGATTGGATTCCATCAGGAAATATTAACTCTAAAATCCACAACACGTGGTCTGAAATGTCACACAATTAATTATCATTTAATTTATGCAGGAACTCATTATGGGTGTGAGTGGAGATGAGCAAACTGAACAGAATTAAGCAATTCCCTTGGTTATAGACTGTATTATCAAAGAGCTCTGGACATGAACCACAGCTCCAGAATTAAGCTGGGTTTTAAATTTCCCCAAGCAACAGAGAAATGACATTTTTTATTTTTTATTTTAGTCTTTTACCTTGAGTAACTGGAAAACTATGAAGGGTCAACAGGGAAAGACATAATTTTCAAGCTGAAAACTAAAGACTTAATTTCAAGAAAGACCTCATTTTCCCATACCCTAGCCAGCATGCAGGCATTTATTTACCCCAGGATTAATGAGCATTACTAGATGAATGCTGGTGCAGCTCATGGTCTCTGTGCACCATAACAGAGAGGAAGAGAGAAGAAAGGATGAGCACGTCCTATATTTTGCAAAAGCAGGTGTTGACTCTTTTCAGCTTGGCTCTGGTTCCTTGTCATTAGTCCCTAAGGAGAAAAAAAAAAAGGGACAGGAAAGGGAATAACTTACTCTTCTCTGGGCAGTGTATAAATGTCCTGGATGCCATTATTTTGAAGGCGCAATGTCTCAAACTGGGTCATGTTCCATGTTTGATTTTAAAGTATGGAAATGTAATCAAGTCTAATCACCCCACTCTGTTATAGGCTGTAAATGCACTCAGCAGATATGTCTGAAGAGAAGGGTCTCTTGCAATGCTCTATAAACAGAATGGGAAACTTGATTCAGCTTCCTTAAAATTCAAAAAGAAACATTTTCTTCACAAAATAAGGCTGGTTTTAGAACACACATTGATCAAACCAGGTAAAGTATCTTCCATCTGGTTTCGCTCTGGAGGTATTGATTCCATTTTCATTTTTTGATGCCTGAAGCTTAGTCACCCACTACAGATGTAGATGCCTGAAATTTGAGTTAGGGCCTGCTTCTGAGTTGATAACAGTTGTTATCCACACCTAATGGGATAAACTAAAGCATTTTATCCATAAACCAACTACTAACTGATAACAGGAGCACCTGCACCTGCAAAGGATGAGAATAGCAGTTAGGGCATGAAACAATAATCAAATATTTCCAGCAAGATGTTTAGTCCTTCATTACAAACTAAGATTTTTTGTTTGTTTGTTTGTTTGTTTGTTTTTACTTTGTTCCATAGTATGATACTGAAATGGGAGCAGCAACCGATTGACTTAGGAAATTGTAATTTTTTTATTTTTAAAATTTTGTGGAAAGGATATTTTCAATTTGAATGCTTGTCTCTTGATAAAAGCCAGTTAAATATTGAATTTCAATTGTGGCTAGGCAAACTTTATTTGAAAAGGAAAACTTCCTCCACATATCAGTGAGCATGCACCTGTCTTTAAATATATTGTGCCAAATATTATGATTATAAGGATTTTTACAAAGATCACCAAAACAAGTCTGCCCAATCCGGGCAATTTAAAAAAATAAGATAAAACTAAAAAAAAAAACCTCTAATTGGGTTAAAAAAGAGAGATGAAAATGACTACATAGTCAGAGCATGAGAATATCTCTAGTTGTTGTTTGGATAAAATTGATTCCCAAAGATTACTTCTTCACCCTAAGAACAGGGGAACAGAAAATGGGGGTTGCAGTCTGTTCATCGCATGTTATCTCTGCTGCATCTTCCTTCTCACTCTCTTCCCCTTCATCAGATAAAACAACTTCCAATTCAGAAACCTACAGTCCAGGCACCATTCACATTGAAAGTTTCTATCCAATAATTCTTCAACAAGAAAATTATTTTTTATAAAGAAATGGAGATTTTAGAAACTCAAGCCAAATCTGGGTTTGCTGTTTGCATTGGCTTTGCCAACATCTCTTCAGGAATAATCACTTAGCAACAAAGCCATATTGTCCCAACGCTTTTTTAACATCTTTTTTAATGTGCTGTAATCAATCGTTGTTGTGCTTTCTTAATGTTTTATAATCAACAAAATGAAAATGCAGATTAGCAGCAACACTTATATTTCACACAAAGTTCGTACAGTATCATCAATAGGATGGAAATCTCTAAAAAAAACCACATGGTAGACTTTGGATTGCATCACAACTATTGACGATGACCTCCCAGGCAGTTTGTTTTTCCACAAGAAGTTTGGTTTCTTATCCACAGTTTTTATATTGCTGTGAGTTGGATGGAGGGACAAAGGACCAGATCATTGTGCTGCGTAATCTACATTAAGATTTTCCAGTTGCGTTCTTTATTTCTTTTCTCTGATGTTTTCTGTCTGTCGTATTGAACTAGAGCTAGGTGAGATCTTCTCGTTGGAGCATAAAGTCGTACAAAAGTACCGCTAAGTCTGTTCTGGGAACAAAGAGAAGGATTCATCTGTGAGTGGAAGCTTTGAAGACCCTTTTGGACTCTGAAAGAATAACAAAATCTTGGTAGATCTTAAGGAAAGCTGATGAGCATCTTGAACACTGATTTCATCTTTTAGCTTGGTTGCTACATATTTGGAAAAAGTTCCAAAGGTGAATTTTGGGATTTTTTGATGTGTCTGTATCACTAGGCTGAGACTCAAGGAAGGAAGGTCCAGTTCTCACTCTGTCTTACAATTCCTGTGAGATTTAGGATTAGCCATTAAATCTCCATGTCCCAGACCCTTAGCCATAAAACAGAAATACTACTATTTTGTTACTGTGTAATTTTGTTGTCAATGGCATGAGATCAGGACTAGCTCTTACTGAAGTTTCTACAGCTCCTACAGACCAAATACACAGCACATTTCCACATAGCCTTGGTCTTTCCTGTGATATTTATAAATAGCTGGTAAACATAGAGAGGAAGGAGGTTTGACACCTCTTGTAAACTGAAATTCGGAATTCAGATGTTGATCTGAGCCCCCAGAGCCAAAGCCTTTAGCATGCTTTCAGGTCTGCTCTGCACTTTCTTTCTGTAATTTTCTTTTTAATTCAAACTCTTTTAATCCAAGCACTGACTGATGCAAAGATATGTAGAATCTGAGGACATCTGCTTAACAGCTATCAGCATAAGAGACAAAGATAACAGAGACAGATAAGAGGCAGAAAAAATAATAAATTAAACACCTAGATACACAAGCCCTAAGAAAAACAAGATAATAGACACCAGCAAAAGCCTGAGCCATCAGGTCATTAGCTCAGGGGCCATTGAGCAAATGGCTAAAGCCTTTAGAGGGCTCAACCAGAATTTTGTAGCTGATCAAGAAGGGAGGAAATAAATTTCCTACATGCACCACAGGAAAAAGCAAATTGACTATGGGATATTCAAGGAGACCTGTAGGGCTGTGTGAAGCTGCTTGTAGAATGCTTTGAGGGAATCTTGAGGACACATGAAAGTGGACATTTAGAAGAAGGGCGAAATGTGAGAAAGGCAGGGACCAATGTGGATTGGGGTGGAACAAGCATAGGAAACTGGAGAACTGCAGTCTGTGCTTTCTTCTTATTAAATCCTATTTCCATTTTTGTACAATCATAGAATAGTTTGGGTTGGAAGAGACCTGTAAAGATCAACTAGTCCAACCCTCCTGCCACAGACAGGCACACTTTCCACTGGAGCAGGTTTACTAAAACCCCTATTAAACCTGGCTTTGAATGTCTCTAGGGATATATCTCTTGGGAACCCGATCTGGTGTTTTACCAGCCTCACTGAAAAAAAATTCCTCTTATAACTAGTCTGAGGTCTGAGTCTTCCTTTTTTTAGTTTACAGCCTTTACCCCTTGTTCTATCACAACAAGCTCTGCTAAAAAGTCTGTCCCCATCTTTCTTATAAACCCCTTTTAGACACTGGAAAGTGCAATAAGGTATCCCCAGAGACCTCAGACAGTCTCCCTATGAGAGGTGTTCCATCCTTCTCATCATCTGCATGGCTCTCCTCTAGACCTGCTCCAGCAGTCCTTCCTGTGCTGGGACCCCAGAGCTGATGCAGCACTGCAGGTGGGGTCCCAGCAGAGCAGAGCAGAGCAGAGCAGAGCAGAGGGACAGAATCTCCCCCTCACCTGCTGCCCACAGGACTTTGGATGCAGCCCAGGACACATTTGGTTTTCTGGGCTGTGAGTGCACATTAGCAGCTCATGTCCAGCCTCTCCTCCACCAGCATTCCCAATTCCTTCTGGGCAGGGCTGCTCTTTATCTGTTCCCCCCCGAGCCTGGATTGATGCTGGGGATTGCCTGGACCCAGGCACAGCACCTTGCGCTTGTTAAACCTCGGGAAGTTCTCATGGAGCTTCTCCAGCTTGCCCAGGTCCCTCTGGATAACATCCCATCCCTCAGGTGTGTCAATGACACCTCTCAGCTTGGTGTCGTCTGCAAATTTACTGAGGGTGTGACCTCACTTTTTGTGCCATTCACATATGAGCTTCGAGCTGGACTGGGGATCCAACACCTGAAAAGACCCAAGCTTACAGCTGGCGGCTGAATAAGGAGCCTGGTGTTTGCACTTAGGTACTAGAGGTTTAAAAGTTTGTGTGTCTATTAGTGAACCTCAGATTTGGTCATCTGAAGAGGAGGAACAGGATTAAGACCTCTGTGTTTGTCATACCTGAGTGAGTGCTGCTGGTTTCTGTGTGGATACTGCTAAAAGTTCTACTCCCTGTGTTGGTTATCATGCCTGGCCTTGTGTCTACTCAGCCTAGGTTGACATCTTTGATACCTGCTCATCCTTCCTGGACCTACAGACTGCAAGGCCTTACCTACGGATGGCCAAGTCAGAAATCCCTGTGGCTGTGGCGTTCCCATCACAAGAGAAATCCAGAGTGCAAAGCCTGCTGTTACCCTCACAAGAATTTATACCATCAGCCTGAATTTCAAATGTAGTTTTCAGTAGGAAGGAGCCTGTGTTTGGAAATCTGGATCTGGCCCTGAAGCAGGGCCAGAAGGTTTGTCCCTCAGTGCATCCTCTGCCAAAACACGTAAATGTCTGACAACATAGACATAAAGTACAGCCCTGTCACCCCTTGCAGGGAGAGGAGTCAGGAGTGAAGAATCAAAACTGACCACTGGAAAAATGGGCAGGGGCTTGTGGTTTCTCCCCGTGAAAGTTTCTTTAATTTGCAATAGAATGAATTTATTTTCCCCAAGTCATGTCTGTTCTGCCCATGATGGCAACTGCTGAGGCATATCCCTGTCTTTATCTCTACCCAAGACCTTTTCCATCCTGTTTTCTTCATCTGTCCTGTCAAGGAGGGGGAGTGAGAGAGTGTCTGGGCTGGCAGCTGGCAGCTGGCCACAGTCAGCCTACCACAATTGTGGTTTAATATAGTACTATGGAGATCTCTGGCTAGACAGTAGTGGCTTGCACAAGATTCTGTAACTGTGATCTCAGGCACACAATTTCCTGCCCACAGATACATATTTCTGCATCTAGAAGAGGTCCTGGTAGACCTGAACTACTTTAAGTAGTGTTTGAAGATATGCTGTTGAAAATAGTTATTTAAAAATAAGATACTAAAGATATTAGTTTCTTAACAGCACTGATTTTGGTTCTGGCTCAGAGCAGAACGATGGAGACACATGAATAAATGAAGAGGTGTTGTTCTGAACTTTCTTGTTTCTGAGTGCTGAATTCAGGCCAGCAGTTAGATCAAGGCCTGTTTTATTATGGGTGTAACGTGCCCTTGTCCAGTGAAATGAGTTAAAACAAACAAACCTAATTGTGCATGAGTAATTACACCTCAGTAGGACTCAAGGTCACACATCCTGACACGAGTGAGGTGCTTTTCATAGCCAGTGAAATGGGAGTCACCTTGAGGTCATCTTGCTGGTTTAGAGGAAGTGCATGATTAGTGATGGTGTTTGGCTATATGTACCATGTATTTCTTCCTAAAGGGATGGAATACTCATGCAGAACTGAAAAGATGCTTTCAGGAGAATGAGACCTGCAATATCTTCTTTGAATAAAAGAGCAGAGAAACAGAAAGCATATTTTCCTAACACCAGGTGTTATAGAAAGTTTGGCACAAAATTGTCTGTCTTGGCACTATGTTTAAAATTACAGAACTGGAATGATGTGTTTTGTTAATGGTGCAAACATCATGCTGATCATTTCCAGATTGTTATAATAATCATCTGAAAGCATTAAAAAAGTTGGGTTTGCCTTTTTTTTTTCTTTTTTTTTTCTTTTTTTTTTTTTTTAATATATATTACTGTTTTCCCCTCCAGTTAATTGCAGTCTCTTCCTTGCCTACACATGCTTGCCTTACTTGGACTTGCAGCACTTCATATTTCCCTTTGTTGCACTTGATGAGGTTCCTGGCTGTATCTTCAGCCTCACTGGATCTGTCTGAAGGCAATGCAACCCTCTGGACTATCAGACACCCTTCCCATATTTTTATAATCTCCATACTTGCTAAGGGTGCATTCTGTCCCCTCACCCAGGTAATTAATAAAGATGTTGAACTCTACCGGCCTCTGTATCAATCCCTCAGGCTACTTCAGTAGTGACTGGCTTCCAACTTGCCTAGGTGCCACTGGCTACGGCACCAGCTCAGAGCACAGCAGCTCAGACAGTTTCCAGTCCACCTCCCTGATCTATTTATCTACTCCTCACTTGATCAGTTTGTCTCTGAGGGCATTACAAAAGACAGCATTGAAAGCTTTGCTAAAGTCAAGGTAAACAACATCCGCTGCTCTCCCCTCGTGCGCTGAAGCAGCCATCTCAGTATAGAAAGCTATTTGATTGATTGTACATGACTTCCCCTTCAAAATCCATGCTGACTACTCACAATCACAAAGTGCTTCGTATGTTTGGATATAATTACCAGGAGGATTTTCTCCATCACCTTCCCAAGGATTGCTTTAGTAGGACTTTTAGCAGCAGGGCAGAGGATAGTGGTTTTAAACTAAAACAAGGTAGATTCAAACTACATATAAGGGAGATATATTTTTTTTCCAATGAGGGTGGTGAAACACCGAAACAGGTTTCCCAGAGAAGTGGTAGATGCCCCATCCTTGGAAACATTCAAGGTCATGTTGGACAGGGCTCTGGGAAAACTGATGGTGTTGAAGATGTCCCTGTTTGTTGCGGGGGAGGTTGGACTAGGTGAACTTTACAAACCTCTTCCAACCCAAATCATTCTATGATTCTATGACTGAGGTGAGGCTTCTCAGCCTTTCATTCCCTGAGTCATCCTTCTTGAAGATTGGGGTGATATTTGCTTTCTTCCAGTCCTCAGAAACATCTTTTGATCACCATCACCTTTCAAAGACAATTAAAGGTGGACTCCTGCTCCCTCAGCACTCACAGGTGCATCCTTTAAGGTTCCAGGTACTCGTGTTTGTCTAAACACCCAGACCTGGTCCTCCTCTAATGAGGGTAGGTCTTCCTTTCTCCAGACATTCCCTCTTGTCTCAGAGGCCTGGAATTCTTGAAGGGCTGTCTTGCCAGTACAAACCTAGATGAAGAAGGTAACGAATACTTTTCTGTGTTCCATTTTGCTGGGTCTCTCTCCCATTCAACTGCAGTTCCATGTTTCCATATCACTGCTGCTGATGCATCTGGAGAAGCCCTTCTTGCTGCCATGCATGTTCCTCATCAATATTCAGCTCCAAGTGGGTGTTGGCTCTCCTAGCTAGTACAGATCTGGAGTATTCATTTCTTGCAGGTGCTTGGATGGCCCATCCACCTGTGAAAGACAGTGTGCCAAATTATATTTTTCCATTCCCAGACAGGAGGACACACATGCTCATTGAGACTCACCAGAAGCTGAGAGGAACTGTCTCACAGAGATGAGATACAGACAGTATTTTTATCAATTGTGTCTGGCCCGAATGTGAGGCAGCACTGCCAGGCAAAAGCAAAATGCAGGGGGACTGGAGCTGGGAGCCATGGTGCTCCACAGAGCTCTCTTTCAACACGCTTTGGATCTTAGCCCAGATTTCCAAATCTCCCTGCACTCTCTTCACCTCTTGTGGTCCACACTGCTGATCTAATTGGGCTTCACAGCTCCTAGTGAAGGAGTTGCCACACCGTGACAACCACTCTGAGTCCAGTTCTCTGACTGCTCCTCACACCATGAAGTACAACCCTTGGATAACGCGGGGGGCGGTGGTAGAGTGAGATGTGGACTCCTACGTGTACCGAGAGCATCCCAATACCCAGCCAGACCTTCCTGGCCGCTGTGTTCCACAGCATGCAGGCAGACCTATTCTATTACTCGTGCTGTTTTGTAGCACAGAAACACACACCCCAGAGCCTTTCATAGGCTCAGCGTTACCAGGAATGCAGGACTCCAGAGGGCTCAGTCGTCTGGGTATGTTCCACAGGTGTTTATTCCTCTAAGAGACCTAAGGGTGAAAGAGGCCAAGGCATTCTTCGTGACCACGGACATAGGGGTGAAGGGCCAATAGGGTTGGGGAGGAGGCGGGGAAATACAATGACAACCAATGGGAAGAAGGGAGGGGTGGAGTGTGTGGTACAATGAGAACCAATGAGGGGAAGGGAAGGGTGGAGTCAGGGATACAACAACAACCAATCAACATAGGAGGATTAACATAACCTTAGGGAGCGGCCATTTGGCAGACACTCAGCGGTATTTCACACCTCAGAGTTGTCCCAGGGTTTTGTCCTCTCAGTTCCTCCGAGAAAGCTTCAGCCACCGCAACACTTAGACACAAGAGAAATTGCCTGTGCAGAAACATCATGAATAGCAGCACTTTAGTGGGAGAATGGAGGAGTGGGGCAGTGGGCAAAGCTCTGAGAAGCTTCACTGCTGTAGGTTTTCAATTTGTGTCCTGTACAGTGAGCCATATTCAATGCTTTTTAAATTTTTTTTAAACTTAATGATCAGTCATATTAAAGCATTATTTCCTCATCTGATCATATTTGTGTTGTGTTTCGTATACTGTTCATGGCAGGTACTTAACATTAACAGAACTTTTCACTCCAAATTGGAAATACCTAAATGAACAGTCTAAGTCTGTCACAGTATGCTCAGGACCCTGGTACCTCAATCGTTGTGTGTGTAATTTGGATTATTGGAAAGAGAGAGAAAGGGTGTCTGGTGCTTTGTAGCATGAAATACTGGTCATAATTAAAGAATAATTTAATTTCCATTTACAAAAAGGCCATGGAGGAGCAAGCTGGGAAATGTTCAGTTAATCAGCCATAGTTACAAGACATTCAGGGCACAGCAACCTCACCATTGCCCCTCAACAGGTCCAAATCAACACATAAAGTGAGACAAACAAGAAATTGAAAGGACAGAAAAAAATGGTGGTAGGAGAACTGTGGTATGGAATGTAGTAGCTGAAGAAGGATGATGGTATTGAAGCAAGAGGAAACAGATGCTGGATTTTTTGGGTTTCATCACATTATGATCAAATAGAAACACACAGAGCTCATTCCTATTAAGGAATGAGAACTGGTAGAATTGTGAATAAAACATAGTATGGAAGCAGGATTTGTGAGGGAATAATTCTGTTAGATCTGCATCAGTTGGAAAGGCAAAATATATCAGTTTTCTTTTCTTGTTGCAGTCAGCTTCATATTAATTAAAAAAAGGGGAGGGAAAAAAAGAAAAAAAAAACCCCAGCTAACAAAGCAAATGGTCTGGACAAAGGAAGCTGACAAAGATACTTCTATCAAAAACCTCCTATTAGACCTAAAGGACATCACAATCCAGCTCCACAGCAAAAGGAAAATGAAATTCACCTAGGAAATTAGAGAAAGAACATGAGATTCCATGCTACTTATTGCACAAAACCTTTTGGCATTTTACAGCCTTCTCGGAAATTAACCAGTCTGTGTTTTCTTGTAAGGTGATTTCATTTGATTTCATTGTGGAAAAGTAGTTCTAATACCAGGAACTTTCCAAAGGCTTTTAGAGTGGAAGTACATAGTCTAGCTCCTGTGAAGAAGTCAGAGCATATATTGAGGATACAGATCCTGTATTTGAACATTTGCCTGATTAATTTTTTTTAATTGTCTCTAATGCAATTTCTTGTAATTTTTTCTTTATCCCTCATGCATATATAATGTTTTCTTTATGTCTTACACATAGCTGTCTCACTTTTCAAAGCTGCCATTATTCTGTGTGCTTTAGCCAGCTAAAACTTCATGGAAGTGTACATGGATTCTGAGGACTGACCTGCTTACAAAGACGAGAGCAACGCCATGGAGTGCCAGGAAAGAGCTCAGATGTTGGGGAACAGCTGGAGATAAATAGCACTTAAATCCCTGCTCCAAAAGCAGATGTTTCTTCACATCTCAGTTAGAAGTAAATCCATTGGACTAAAAGCCCCTGGCAGAATTTTTGCTTTCAATTTTTTCATCCAGACTGAACAGTCCAAACATCTGTCTGTCACTTCAGCATCCTGAACTGGAAGATGAAATCAAGGCAATGATCAGAAGTTCTTATGCTGTGCATGACTGAAGTAACAAAACTAGATAAGCAAAACGGCTGAGGTTCATCCTCAGGTTTGATCATTGGAGCTGGCTGTTCACCTTTTGAAGTATCTAGATATAAAGTAGGTCTGTATGCTAGTAAGAAATTGATCATGCTGGTGATTCCTAGAAGCAGGCTACCTGAAACAGAGGCCAAAACAAATTAGAAGTATAAAACACAGACAAATTTATTCAAGGCCTTTGAGGTACATTCAGGCAAGCAAAAGTCCCCCTCAGGGACTACACCCAAAAATGGACGACAGATCACAAGCCCTTCACCTTTTATAAGTTCAGTCCATTAGCATATTGGTCCTTAATTCTCCAATCGCACCCTCAGGTGATGATGTTAACCACCCCAGGCCTGCTCCCCCCATCTCGCAGTTGTTTACATATTTTTGGGCCCTAAGGCAACGAATATGCCCTTGAATCTGTATTCAGAGAGCCTTGTTTTGGATAAAGGTGCTGAGAACAGAGGATTTTAGCACTTTGTAAGAAGCACAGAACAGGAGCAAATTACAGATACATGAAGACTGAAAAACTAGAAATAATGAAGGCATCATTGGTTACAAATTTACTAAACCAGATGAACATATCCATCTTTTATTTGATTAATACTATTGAAAATAGCTAGATGTTATAAAAAATTTCCATTAAATTATCAAAAGCTTTCAAGGAAGTACCTAAGAATTACCACGGCATTTTCCAAGGAGACATCTGATTAGACTTTTCTGGGAAACAACTGCACTTAACAGTACTGCAAAGATTTAAAATACATCTGTGACATCCCCAGATAGGCCACTTCTGCTATAGGAAGAAAAATACCTTCACACTGAATCCATGCTTCTGTTTCATAAGTTTATGAAAGTTTCATCTCCAAGGATTGGTCAGGTGAGACATGAGGGGAAATGATCAGGAATGTTTGGCCCAAATTATGTAACAGCAGGTGTGTGAGAAGCTTAATAGGATTAAGAAACAGGGATGAAGAGAGGACAGGGGAGGAGAAATACAGTGAGCAAGACAAATGGTAGAGTCATTACTCACTCTGAGCCAAGTAGGTTGATCATCAATTCTGTCCCTGCTGAGAGATTTAAGTAAGATGTTAACTGTAGCCTCCCAAAGCTTTGGCTTCTGTCAGGGAAGCCCAGCTGACTGCAACCCCCTCAGATCCCTGCCCCTGGCTGCACTGATTTTAATTCATTGCTACTCTGGCTTTTACTTTAGTCCCTTGGTTCATTCAGACTGTCCTCAGGTGGAAGCTGGAGGGCATCTGGATTAATGGTAGCCAAAGACTGAGCCTTCAAGCTCTGCTTGTTGGTGGTAGAGCTGGGAAGCTTATGCTGCCAAATCTTAGCTGGCTTTGTCCATAGTGTGTCTAATGACACTGACCATGGTTGTGTAATAATGTGGAAAACTTTATATGAAGCCTAAGCAATGTAATATCTGTCTTGCTTCTGAAACCAGCTGGGATTGATTTGGTTCTGAGCATACTTATGCAAGAAATTATGAGGAGCCTCATATTCTGGTTGTGATAGAAATGCCACAAAAATGTTTACTGGGAAATTTTCAACTTTTTTTTTTTTTTTTCTTAGAGATTTCTTCTTTTTTCTTTTTAATTTTGGTCAGAAATATCTTAGTACATCAGCTTGAAGGAGCATGCAAGACCTTTCCTTGTTGCTTGAAATCTGCCAAAGATGGAGTAAAATGTAAACTGTGGCTACAGGTTGGCTGGTATATGAAATAGAAATTACCTGAAGCTTTATAGTGCTTGGCTGAAACTAACAGAAAAACTTAACTAACTTACTTGAGACTGATGAAAATATAGGTAACATTGTGGCAAGATGAACATACAAATACCTGCCTGGTGATCTATGTGACACCTAGGCAGGAAATCACTGATATAAACAGGAATGATGGTAGATCAGTTTTTCTGGACAAAAAAACGATATAAGACAAAACTCCAAGGAGACCTATCAAGACACTTGATTGCCAGTGGGAGGGAAGGGAAGAAGGGAAGAAGGGAAGAAGGGAAGAAGGGAAGAAGGGAAGAAGGGAAGAAGGGAAGAAGGGAAGAAGGGAAGAAGGGAAGAAGGGAAGAGAAGAGAAGAGAAGAGAAGAGAAGAGAAGAGAAGAGAAGAGAAGAGAAGAGAAGAGAAGAGAAGAGAAGAGAAGAGAAGAGAAGAGAAGAGAAGAGAAGAGGAGATACTGTCATATCTAGTCAGAATACCCCACTGGCTTTTGCTCACCACCATCAGCCCAGATAACCACCCTAGTTACAGGGAACATGACTTCCCTGGTGTTTTCACTCCAAGAGGCTGAAGGACAGTGGTGGTTCTGTCAGTGCAGGGCAGCTGGTGTGCAAATGTGCCAGCAGGACTTGTGTTGGAACTGCGCATGTTCTCGTGGGGTACGCATTAGGGCGGCATTCTATTTGTGTTGTTATAAGATTATCATAAGTCATAACAAGATTATAGA
The DNA here is from genome assembly GCA_036785705.1 of Acanthornis magna. Classification (NCBI taxonomy): domain Eukaryota; kingdom Metazoa; phylum Chordata; class Aves; order Passeriformes; family Acanthizidae; genus Acanthornis; species Acanthornis magna. Next base: position 9,113,076 of record JAWUZG010000119.1, on the reverse strand, counting down.
TAATGGTTGGAACATTGTTTTATGTAATAAAGGATGGTCTAACTCAATAAATACTCCCTGTGTTTGTCATCATCTGATTCAACCATCGGTTTGTGGAAATTTATCCTTCACTCCCCATAACCATCAGGAAGCAGAAACAGGTATAGGATGCAATTCATGATCAAAGTTAGAGAGTGACTCAGGACAACAAAGAAACTAAAAAAATCCCTTAGAGCAGTCAAGGGTTTGTTTCAGGGCCATCTCTCTGGAAGAAGATGTTCTCCAAGAAACATAATTAGCCCCTTTGTGGTCCTGCTTTAATATTTCATATTTATATAAGGTGAGACAACTCAAACCAGGACGCTGCCTGCTTGCCTTCCAGGCACCAAAGCTTGGAGATGAGCTGTCATCTGGGAGATCAAATCCAAGTCATTCAAAGAAGGCAATTAAACCATTATTCTTGATGTGTATTCTTAAAACCACCTGTCAGGGCCATTTAACCCTGTTAGTCCCCTCCAGGTCTGGACATGAGCTATGGTAATTCTCTTGATGTATATCTTTAACAATAAAATCTGGGTAGCCTTCTTTAGGAGAAGAAAGGGAAATGTCAAAAACTAATAATATTCACAAAACGTCCTTCTTGCTTTCCAGACAGCCTTATCTGTGAGGCTGCCAAATGACCAGCTTAACACAGCACCTCGGCTGATTTGGTGAACAAGGGTGTCCAAACTGCTCAGCGACTTCTGGCCAAAAGGGCAACCTTACACTTTTCTCCTGCAGTTCAGCCCCAGCAGAACTGTCAAAATGCTTCTTGGAAGTGCTGCTTCATCTTCTGGAAGTTTTCACTGTGATAATTCTCCTTTGTGAGGTGTATTTCCACTTCCATTTCCTTGTCTTCGGCAATTACAGACACCAGGTTTGACAAATGTCTTGGCTATTTATCAAGGTACCTCCTGTAATTGTTTTGCTGGTTGATTGTGGTGTTTAGATTTTCTGTGTTCCCACATCAGCAGAAAGCAATAGGAGGGTAGAGGACTGTGCAGGAGGCAAGCAGCACACACTTCACCACTCAGGCTATATTTCCCATTGGAGCAAAGTGCTCATAAACACAGTTTCTAGTTTTTCACTGTGTAAAACTGGTACTTTTTAATGTAATGAGGTATTACACTGTCAGTATGGGAATGATGACAAGGTCAAAATTTCCTTCATTCTGTGTTTTTAATTGGGTTAAGTGTAGTCCACCTGGGTGATGTGAGAATAAGATGACCAAGCAGTTAAAATGTCAAGGAAAAGAATTTTAAGATTTAGGTTCTCGAGTACCTCGCATATTTTCAGGAACGAATATCCTAGAAGGTGTCAGGCAAGTGTACTTCCTTTTGAGTATGGAATATTTTTCCTTCGCTAGACACTTGGAATCTGGCCCTGAAATATCCCCCATTGTGCTTGCATGACAAATAGAGTCCAAATAAACTGTCTTGACTACTTTAAAATTAGACATCGCTCCAGGGGTTCTGCAGCTGCTTGGGAAATTTTACATTATTGACATTTTGCATCTAGATTTGGGCCAGAAAAGCTCCAATCCACTAGAGAGAATGGAAATTCCACAGAGGTTGAAGACATCTCACGCAAGACTCTAGTGCTGATTTACACCACTTGGTGTAAGGCACCAAGGAGGTGGGGGAAGAAGTGATCAGGTCTTCTGTTAGGGAAGGGGAGGAATTTGGGAAGAATTGATCGAACAGGGAGGAAAACCCATCAGTCAATAGGCCAGGTTACAGCTTGCCTGTCTTAGGATGGGTAGAAACTTTGAAACAAGGTTAAGGCAAAAACATGACCTTACCATAGGCCATTTTATTCTAGTTTTCCTGCAGCACCCTCACACTCATTGCTGCAGGCTCCTTCCCTGGGTAATGGATATAATTTTTATCTGTGATCTAAAGGGCTTGTGAAGATTAACACATTAAATTTTCAAGCCTGCAGTGGCTGAGGAACTGATGTGTTGCACATCAAGTCACCAGTGGCCAGGCTAATTGGCCTCTGAGCATGCCCGTGGTGAGCTGGCTGTTCCCAAAACCTGCAGTCTCCCGGGCCGTGATGTATTCCTGACTCCTGGGTGGATGACACATGCAACGCTGAGCAGTCTTAGAATATTCTCACTCTGATTTCAGACCTCTGTATTCAGAAATAATTTACCAGAAATATATACTAAATGGATACTTTGCTTCCCCCCCTTTTTTTTTTTTCAGAATTCAGAGGCAATTATGTCCTTTTCTCAGTAGCTTTCTCTCAACAAAAAGAAACAGTAGTCTCGGGTATTTGTGCTGAGAGATTTGGCAGCATTCTCATGTTTACAGGGGGCTGTAAGAAGTCTTTCCAACTTGAGGCTTCATTCCATATTAGATAAAAATTAAACTGTTCTCTGAAGAGGGGTAGTTTGACCACACCCAGTCAGCCCCTGTGGTGTGACATTGTGACCAGCCACCACGTCCTGCGGAAAGGCTTTGTCTTCTCAAAACAGGAGCTGTTTGGCTTGGGTAGAACACAAGACTGCCCCAGTTATACAGGGGCAAGGCTTCTGCTGGCTTCTGTGTGGGTGCTTTGAGGGGGAGAAGAGAGGAGAGGAGAGGAGAGGAGAGGAGAGGAGAGGAGAGGAGAGGAGAGGAGAGGAGAGGAGAGGACAGGACAGGACAGGACAGGACAGGACAGGACAGGACAGGAAAAAGGAGTAGAGCTCACATGTATGCTTTCCTCTTTCTCAGGATATTCTTTTATTGCACGTCTGAATCATCCCTGCAAAGTTCCTTGGTTTTGGTGCTACTGAAAGTCTGAAGTAACCCCACAAATGGCAAAGGGCCCGGGATCTCTGCTACTTTATGTCTTACAGATAATCATCTTCCTCCCTGCAAGGTGCATGAAGAATTGTCCCAAAGCAGGGCTGTAGCATCTAGCACTCATTTCTTTCTGGTATAATTCACTGTGCAAAATGCAATGCAGGGGAGAAGCCTTCCCAGAGGAGTTGTTCAGGTGTAAAACTGGTCCAAGAGAAAACTGGCTCAAGCCATACAGATTTAAATTAGAATGAAAGGGTTATGAATACTAAATGACTTTTCAAATGAATGGTTCAGAAAATCTCACCTTCCATAAGCTTTACTCATCCTTTATCCTTAGGGAATAGATTTTATTATTTCTGATAATAATCCCTCTATAAAGGGAGATGGCGAGGTAGACAGGGAAAAGGGAATTTAAAAAGGGAAGAAGGAGATAATTGTTTTTTTGTTCTCTTGCCTGAAGAAAACTTTTTCATTTTGTTTTTCTACTATAGACAGTGGAATGGCTGGAGAAATCAGAAGTTGGTTTTAGTGTTGTTTTTTTTTTTTCTTCTACACCAAACCTTACATTATAATTGGAGAAAAACTAAATTAGCAGTTTTTCATTAATAAGATCTATGGTTGCATTTAATAGGTTGACTAAATTGTGTTTCACGAAAGGAATACTAAATTTCCTGACAAGGAAACAACAAAACTTTGTTCTCAGAGACTTTCTTGTTCAAAGGTCATTGATCTTTTTGACTGTATTTCCTTTGTGCTATGTCTTCAGAGACAGATAACATAGGGGGTAGGGGCAGGAGCCAACATTCTTGTCAACTTTGTAAAATTTTGCTACAATAGTTATTTTACTGAAGGTGACTTCTTGCTTCTTTAACTAAGAGATTTAATTCCTCGAAAAACCCCTCAGACAGTTATGGATCTTAGTAGCAACCACAGGCAATATCTACTCTTTTTTTCTTTGTAAATCAATGCAAAGAAAAGAAAAAAAGACCTGGGTTTGGATATTAACCATTCTTAAAAGTCTAATCACTTCATTTTGGTTGCTGCTTGAGATAAGAACTTTCCTGAAAACAAAAGCCAGAAAATTGATTAACAGAAAAGTAGGCCTAGGTTCTTGATAAAGCCTCAGAGGTAAAGTGATATATGTTATCCTAAGCCTCTCTTACCTTGCATTTATTGGGAGGCTGGCAAATGCACAGTTGGTCACTTTGGAGTGCCTCAGACCTGGGCATCACATCTGTGTCCTGGATTGCTCCTTCCACACTTCAGAGCAGGTGAGTTCATCTCTGTAAAATTTATCACTTCTTGTTTTATAGAAAGATAAAAAGATGACACCTGTTCTCCAGGAACAGCAAGGTTCTTCACGAGTATCAGTTTTTCTCCTCTGTCTTTGGTCAAATTATCACTCCTCTTGCTTTTCCATAGAGTGCCAAATATATTTGGGGGATACTCCCCAGACAGTGGCTAAATTGCCATGGTGCTGTATTTACACGGTAGGCATTTGGGAACCTTTGGAAATGACCAGTCCTCTCTTTGCAGATTTCCACTATTGCTTTTCATTTATTTGCTTAGTAGTTTGTTTTTTTAAAACTCCAGATTTCCTTGCTCATGCACAATATTTTTAATATTAGTCATTTTCTCTCTCTTTCCCTTCAGACCTGGAGAGGTGACCCTTTTTGATGTTCAGGATTGTTTGAATATTGAATATGTTTTGCACACATAATTAAGTTCTTTCTCTGTGATTCACTTTTTACTTCAACTTTTTTTTCAAGATGCTAGTAATGATGCCTTAGGACTTTGAGCTTTTATATTTTTGTGTATCTGTAATTTTAGTGTATAACTCTGAACTCCATACAGGGTGCTAAAGCTGCTGTACCCAGCATTTTAGACAAAACAATTCCTCTCAGTTAGAAAATCCAAGGCCACTTTGCTGCCTCAGAGCCCCAAAATATGTAAACAAGAGTGAATTGGGAGGGAGCAAGCATGGGGAAATTGACACCATCACCTGAAGGTGTAATTGGAGAATTGAGGCCCAATATGTTAATAGACAGAGCTTACAAAATGTGGAGAACTCATAACTCGTTGTCCATTTTGGATGTAGCCTCTCGAGTAGACTTTGTCTGCCCTGATGCACCTGAAGGCCTTCAATAAATTTATCTGCTTTTTATTCTCCTCACTGTGTCTAGCGTCTCTTTCAGGTGAGCCCTGTTCAGGCATCAGTAATACTTTATGGTTTTTTGATTGGGGTTTTTTTGTGTTGCCAGGATATACCAAACAACTCATTTATTTCAAATTATATTGATTGTATCCACAAAATCTTTCTCTTCTGTAAGCCCTTTTCTCCACCATAGACAGAAGCTACCATGGTGATGTTATAGAGAGCTGTAAAATACCTCAGAGGAACAGATTGACTGCTTCATCCTGCTCATTCAACAGCCCCAAGTCTTTAGGCAAGTCTGCACAATAAGCTGCAACAGTTTTGGCATTGGGAGAAGTGAAAATGCAAAATACAGTCCATGGTGTCACCTCATTCACCGTTTCTGCCTTCCCACCCGGGAAGGGCAGGTGGCATGGTATGTGACATTAATTCTGTTCATCATGGAGAGACTCGTTCACATTTTGGGCTCTGAGAGGGAACTGAGGATGGACTAATCTATTCTTCCACCAATCATTGCAGCCATCTCTTGTCATTACTCGGTTAATCCTCTTCACTCGCAAAAACTAAACATGGGTTCAGTTCTTCACACAACCATACAAAATACCAAAAAGCTCTAAAGGATAATGCACATCTTTTCCAACAGAAACATCTACAAGGTAATCATCTGCATCTGAACAAGTAATCAGACTTCCTGTGTAGCCAGAGAGAAGCAGACAAGAGGTGATTCATCTCCTAAAGTAGAGAGCTAAAATAGATCAGATGATTCAGATTGCTGGTGTACTTATTTCTCTTCATTGACTGCACTTGGAGCTAGTTCAGACAGAGGTGTACAAACATTGTAATGGATAAAAGTAAGTGAAAGAGGTTTCCCCAAAAGGATTTTAAGCAGGGGTGGACTTGGCTCTTATCACTGACACATTAGCTATATTTTAGATAAGTTTCCTGAGTCTGGATGTGCTCTGTTAACATTTGGGTCATCTAGCTTTCTTATAAATCTGAGATATTTGCTGGTTATGAAAATGAAGTTCAGGTCTATGTCTCTAGTTAAACATAAACAGCAACATTTCCAGTTTCCTTTTATTCAGAGATTGCACCCCATGGGACAGGACTACATGTTTCTGACTAAACACCTTTCCATGGGACCGAAGCATCCTGTAGCCTAAATAGCCTCTTGTGTAGACAAAAGTTTCCACATTATTTGTTCTTGTCTCCTCTTTGGATGAATATTCTGTTCCAGCTGGATGCTTCATTTGCACACTTAAGGTTCTCTTTTCATATATGTACTTGTGCTCACACTTGTGCCCCTGCTTCCTCAAGTGTACACCAGCCAAATTCCAAGACTTCTGTTTTGGCTAGCTGGTTTCTCCAGTTAGTCTTTTCTTGGTATTATCTGTATAAAAATTGTCCCTGTATCACGTTAAAAATGATAAGAATATAATAAGCTGTGTAACCTCTGCATTTCAAGGTTTCCCATCACAGGGCAACCGGTTAACTGGAGGGTGTTTCCTGCACCAGCCAGTTTAGGGGCTTTTCAGGACATAGCTGCTGAAAGAATATGGAGTAGCAAAGCAGAGATCAGGATCTGCCACCTGTCCTTTTGTAATTCATTCTCATTTCCTAAAGCACATGTCCTTTGTGAAGGACACAATGCAGGTTCTCCTCCAGCTAGTGCTTGGCGAGGTGGCTGCTGATTTGGGCCCTCCTAGAGCACTTTGAAGTGCAAATACTCTGATAAGACACCGCATCTCAAGGAGAGGTTGGCAGGAAAAGCATAAGGATCCCTCCAAGGGCAGCTCAACAATAAGACCATTAAATCTAAAGTATTACAACTAGGTCATGGGGAATAAGGTCAGAGATGCAAGGCTCTTGTGTTGCGCGGTGAATGCGAATGAGAGCTGAGACGCTGCAGACAGTAGTCATAAAAGCACGTTATCAGAACTAGTTTGTTACACAAACTAGCTGACACATCTCAAGGGTCAGTGTGGATATTTCAAGCATGAAAACTTGCTGAATGGACAGTACACTGGTGATATAGTTCAAGGTTGCAAAAGATGCTTAATGATGGCTGAATAGAGCGCGCTCTCTTTATATATGGTTGGGGCTCTCAGTATGGAAGATCTACAGAGACATATACTCACATCACAGTCACACCAGGAAAAAAAATACAAAGGAAAAAAATAAAGCAAACCCTCCTGCTATCATTATAAGCCATAAAACGCACTGGTAACCTTTTCTCTGCAAGCCAAGCCCTTTCTTCCAAGCAGCATGGAGGCAGATGAGGACATGGAAGGGGGTAGAGAAGCAGATCATGTTCTTGTTAGCTTAATGATTTATGTCGAAGTTTGTTTGTCTTTGGTGTGATTAATTGCTTCCAATTATCTGCTTCCATGAAGTCAGTTCTGTACAGAAAAGATGCATCCTTGTGGGTGGGATCTCTTATGTTTGGATGAATCAACCCTGAAAATGCCCCAGTGATCTTGTGTCTGACAGATGGGACAGATTATTAGAAACTAAATCTGGGAAGGGAGAGGGGCAATCTGGGAGGGACAGAGACACAGGAGGCCAGCCAGATTTTATATTTTTTTAGAATATTCTAATTTTTTGTATGATTCTAATTCTGTGTACCTTTTCACACTTCCCACTCATTTGATTTATTGCACATGCCAAAAGCACAACTGCCTTGTATCCAGATGTTAAACATGGGAAAGGGAAAGGGCGACTGACTGAGCAGAGGGAATTGGAGCCTGGTCTTGAACCAGGGAGCACACAAGCTGTGCTTTCACCCTCCTTTCATGAGAAGGCCTGGTTTTGCTGAACTCTGGGCTCTAGGACACAATAGCCAAGACATGGGGAGCCACATGAGCAACTTGCTATCCTTCTGTAGTGGTGTGCAGGGCATTTCATGGAATCTTAGAATCATTAAGTTTGGAAAAATTTCCAAGATCATCAAATCCAGCCTTTGCCCAAGCACCACGTCAGCCAAACCACAGCACCAAGTGTCACATCCAGTTGTATCTTGAACATTTTCTACTTGCACAGCGAGGTCAGATGAGCATCTTGCTCAGGTCTGTCCTTCAGTGGACAGGAAAGAATTGTTGGTGAAATTCCAAAGTGGGGGTTTGTTTCAGAAATTTGAGACCTTGTAGACACATAGAGGTGAGTTTGCAAAATGACTGCTTTATTTCTCATGCCCTCCTGAAGGAGGGGAAAGGGCTGATCTAGCTTTGCTGATTTCTGGGTTTTGCATCTGCTTTGAGTATGTTCTGGGATGTGATGAGCATTAAGCATTATTGCAGTCACTTCATCTGTTTTCTTCTGGAATTTTCTCAGTACTTTACTGTTGCTTCTGGCTTTTCCACTGACCTACATTTATGTTTGCTTTTGCCCTTCTGCTGGGAATGTAACACCACTTCCCTGGATGCCTTGTCTCCCTCACCCATCCAACCTTCCCTCAAGGTGCTGTTCATTCACTTGTATTTTATCAGATACTGTTAACCACAAAAATTCACCTTGAATTGGGGATTTTTCACTTTCTTTATATCAGGGAGGTGCATCTGTATTGTAACAGGATTGTGTGTCAGGTCTGATAAGGAGACCAGAACTTCTGTTTCAATCCCTAATGCGTTATAGGCCAAATTCTAACTCTGATAGAAAGGTGCTTGAATGTAACTCAGGGTAAAATTTTGCCTGTAGTATAACCTTGCTGTCAGAGACAGCAATTTACTGCCTCGTTTGTGGATAGCATGAAATTAAGCAGAACCACTATCCTAAACTGTAATAAAATCTATTGACATCCAAACTATGTATTATGCATATGTAGTCTATTATCCTGCGGCAAAAATGCACAGAGGTTTGACAGCAACCTAATGAAGGAATGCAAAAGAAATAGGATTTAAATAAAAATCTGCAAAAGGACAGAAAATATACCTGATAGCCAAAAGGCTGGTTCCTTTTAAGATCTGTTTCAAGCAAGTGCAATTCTGGGAGCAGAAGGGGAGTTATGGGAGGGTGATGAGGAAGATTAAGGGGAAATGAATAAGGATGATTGAGAGGGATGAAGATTTTGGTTAGGAAATGGTTGTCAGGGCTGCAGGAGATGATGATGCAGAAAGAGACAGGATGCAAAATGAGTCCATGGGATAGGGTGGGGAGAAGGGAGGAACTGCTGAACCTCCACACTGGGGTGGCAGTGAAGTGCTGAAGGGAGTCAGTGCTTGCGGGGTGTAGGACAGGCCATTGACTTCAGGAAATCCTGTTTGGGAATTTTACCAGTTGTGACCAGAAGGAACTATTGCAGCAATTTCTCCTTTTCCAGCCAGCTGGACTTCATGGCTGGACATTGAGTTGACACAAAGGCTATGTTAAAGAGTAGAAACAATACCTGGCTAGGCAATGAGAGATTGACCAGCTCCCACCAGAATGGTGGCAGAAACAAATATCTAGATTCCGTGGTTCTCTCAGAAGATGTATTTGCAGGCCCTCTCCAGACTGCAGCCTGCCAGCTTAAGATTATTTTTTTATTTTTCTCTTTGAACTCTTTGCAATAGGGCAAAGGGAAAAATGTTGAGACCCCATCTTGAAGAGAAAAGGCTATCAGTCTGGTCTCAAGTAATGTGTTTTTTCCTCCTTAAAAAAACCCAAAAAACTCAAAACACTTGTGTTAATCATTTTTAGCCATCTAACTTACTTATTTAAAAGTTAACAACCATCAAAATTACCATCCTTAATCTAAAATGTGTCAACATGCTGTAACCCACTGGGATTTTGCAATTTATTTTTAATGTGTAAATTGTCTTCGAGAATTAAGGGTACTATGATGCTCATAAAAAGCATGTTTTTACTATCACTAGAGAAATAGAGCTAAATAATGAATTAAAGCCTTTCTACAAAAACATTAAATTTTTGCATACATTTGTTTGTAAAGCTTCCTTATTTGTAAGCAGTGATAAAAAATATTCTGCACACTTTTTTTTTGACAGCGAGATGAGAAAAACATAATAGGAAAGTAAAATTAAATTATATTTCATTACTGATGACAACCTGAATAAAACATGGAAAGAGCATTATCAGGCTTCAAGAACTTCTGGCATCTTGACAACAAACAGAACAAATCTATATCCACTTAAAAGCTCCCACACATTAAAGTACCCCAAAATAATAATCTCTCTTTCTGTAGCTGCAAACTAGATGAACTGGCAGTGAACAAAAGGAAAGCATTTCCTCTTGAATTTTTCATAAGAGCTGTGTTTCAAAAGAAGCATATCACATAGCCTTCATTACTTCATTTCATACCAGGGCACACCCCAATGCTGCACTTAACATGCTTAGAAACCTCTCTGGGGCAAAGAGTCCCTGGGCATCCAATTTCAATGACACGCATTCTTCATCAAGACTAATCTAGATCAGGAGTAAGCAACATACAGAGACAGGGCATTCTTGCTGATGCATGAGCCTTTGTTTGCTCTGAAAGCAACACAAGATGCAATGCAGCATAGAGACAAAAGTTAGACTGTGCTCCAGGCAGCTCAAAACTTTGATGTGGCCTTCACTGTGCTCCCAATAAAGCTTTCCTCCTTTTTAGACACAGTTTTAAAGGATGGGTGCAGTATCCTTCCACTCTGCTTAGGACTGATGCCACAAATTGAGAGTGCTCTGTCCAGTGCTAAGCTCCCCAGGACAAGAGAGTTTTGTATGTCCTGGAGCAAGCCCAATGAGGGCTTACAAAGGTATTTAAGGGACTGCAGCATCTGACATATAAGAAGAGATTGTAAGAGAAGGGACTGCTCGGCCAGAGAAGAGAAGACTCAGAGGGACTCTTTTCCATGTGTACAAGTACCTGACGGGGTGTGTGGGGGTTGTAATGGAGAGGGAGCCAGGCTGTTCTCAGTGCTACCCACCCAAAGGACAGGAGGCAATAGGCACAAGATGACACAAAGGAGAGAAAAAACATTTTCAGTGTGAAGATGACAAAGAACCGAAACATTATGCCCAGAGATGTGGAGTCTCAGTCCCTGGATATATTCAAAACCCAACTGGACAAAGCCCTGAGCAACCTGGTTTAGCTGATCCTGATTTGAGTAGGGTGTGTGGGCTGGAAGATCTCCAGAGGACACTTCCAACCTCAGCAATTGTGTAATATCAAACTAGCAAAGACTGAAGGAGCTGTTTTCCTGTAGACTGGGGCTCATTAGCCAGAGAAACTGTTCTGGGAGTGCAGCAACTCTGAAAAATACACCTTACCCCCAGAGCTACTGGACTCACTGCAGTGGTAGGGGTGAGAACTCTGCTGTTTTCTATAACTTCCAAAAGCACTTCAGAAGACTGTAAAATCCTCTAAGCAAAGATTCTGCTTTGCTTTGTAGACTCTGCCCATTTTTCAGGGGCATCAAGGCATACATTGTGCTGCAATAAATAATACATGGCCAGTTGAGAGCCACAGAATGAGCAAGAATCACAGAGAAAATCTGGAACCTTCAGTGTCCTTGCCAGAATCTCTTTTAGGACAAAAACAAAACAGTTCCAGCAGAGGTCAGTTAAGGAAACCTTTTATTTTGTTGAAGGATTTGCTTTGGCATAGAATGTAACTTTGAAAGAAAAATAACAGGCTTTATGTTGTGTTTAAGAGATTCGAACGTAAGCATTCCTTAAAAAGAAATAAAGACACATAGCCTCAAAATATTAGCTACTATTTTTTCAAGTCCTTAAAAAAGTTCAGTCACCATAAAAGTGAACAGAAAAGATTATTATTCCATTTTAGTGTTCCTAATCTGTGTTTATAGAAAAGTTAGTGAGGTTTCAATTAAGCTTAAACAGTCCGAGAAGGTTGTCTCAAACAATGAGAACTTTCTTCCCTTTCATCCTTCTTCTGCTTCCTTGTCTGCTCATGATGTTTTAACTCTTCCCTGAAGTTCCTCTCTGAGTCTCATTCCCCATGTTAGGGCCTCGTAATGTCCTATAGTCACCGTCAATGCTGTGATTTTGATCACATCAGAGGGCCCTCAATGAGACCATGTGAAAATTAATATTTCTTAAGAATTGAGTATTCCTGTGAAATATCTAAAATAGTGCACAGCCAACCTCACAATTTAGTTGATCAACCTTTGAGCCTTTAAAAAAAAACCTCTAAAAAATGAGGATGTGAAATCAGGAATACATCTAAATAGCGGAATATATGACCCACATACAACTGTCTTCACTGATAACTTTTCTTTCCCTCTTTGAGTTTGTATTTTCCTGATTATTTCTTTTGTTGTCAAGGTTTATTGACAACAAAATAAATAATTATTTTGTTTGTGTGGCAAGGTTTTCGGGGAGGGTCAGGGAGGCTTCTGTGAGAAGCTGCCAGAAGCTTGCCCCATGTCCAATAGTGCCAATGGCAACTCTCCTAAAGGTCTGCTGCTGGCCAATGGTGAGCCCATCAGGAATGATAGTAATTCCTGTGTGATAACATATTTAAGAAGGTTAAAAAAAGTTATTGTGCAGTTTGCAATTACAGCCATGGAAGAGCAGGGTGAGAACATGTGAGAAGAACATCTCTGCAGACAAAGAGCTCAGTGGAGGAGGTGGGGCAGGAGGTGCTCAAGGCACTGCAGCAGATATTCCCCTGCAGCCCCTGGTGCAGCCCAGGGTGAGGCAGCTGTGCCCCTGCAGACCATGGAGGGCCATGGGGATGCAGAGATCCACCTGCAGCCTGGGAAGGAGCCCATGCCAGAGCAAGTGGATGCCTTAGAGAAGACTGTGACCCCATGGGAGGCCTCTGCTGCAGCAGGATCCTGGCAGGGACCACTGTGGAGAGAAGATCCCAGGCTGGAGAAGCCTGTCCTTGAAGGACTGATGTTGTGGAAGAGTGGCCCAGGTTGCAGCAGTTTGGGGAGGACTGTTGACCATGAAACGGACTCAGGTTGGAGAATTTTGTGGAGAACTGTCTCCCATGGAAGGGACCCCATGCTGGAGCAGAGGAAGGGCTCCCTTCCCTGAGCAGTGGAAGGAATAGCATGTGATGAATTGAACATAATCCCCATTCCGTCTGTCCCTGTGCCACTAGGAGAGGAGGTAGAGCTTGGGAAGGAGGGAGGGGTGGGGACAAGGTGTTTTTGCTCTGATTTTGTTGACATTAAGTTCAGTTAGTATCCCCAGGTTGAGCCTGTTTTGCCCGTGATGGTGTTTCTTGAGTGATCTCTCCCAGTTGTCATCTCAACCCCTGAACTCTTCATTTTATTTTCTTTCCCTTATCCAGCTGTGGAGGGGACTGATAGAGAAGCTTTGGTGGATGCCTGGCATCCATCCAGGATCGATCCAGTGCAGGGGAATGTCTCCCATGGGAGGGACCCCACACTGCTCCTGAGGAGGAAGGAGCAACTGAGGCAACAAATGATGAACTGCCCACAGCTCCCATTGCCCGTCCCCCTGTGCCACTGATGGGGAGAGGATGGAGAATTTGGGGGTGGAGGTGAGCCTGGAAAGCAGTGAGGGGCAGAGGAAAAGTGTTTTAAGATCTGGTTTGTATTTCTTATTACCCTGCTGTTATTTTTTTTGTAATAAATTGATCTAATTTCCCTAAGTCAAGTCTGTAACTTGTGAGTGATCTCCTCCTGTCCTTATCTCACCCCATAAGCCTTTCTTTTTGTTTCCTCTTGCCTGTCCAGCTGGGGAGGGGAGTGACAGAGCAGCTTTTTTGGGCCCCTGATTTCCAGCCAGGGTCAACCAACCACATTTGTTATGAGTCTACAATGCATCTCCTTTAAGGAAAGAACTTTGCACTCCTGTGCAAAACTTAGCATAATAGTAGCCTGACAAAACAGTAAATAAGCTGTGAACATCAGAGAAAGTGTGAAAATGGATCATAATTACCTGAGTTAAGAGACTTGGAAAACAAGGCTAGGATTTGGTACTGGTGAGGCCACACCTCAAGTACTGTGCCCAGTTCTGTGCCACTTGATTACAGCAAGAAAGACATTGAGGCGCTGGAGTTTGTTCAGGGAAGGGCAGCGGAGCAGGGGAAGGGTCTGGAGCACAATTCTGATGAGGAGCTGCTGAGGGAGCTGAGGGTGTTCAGCCTGGAGGAAAGAAGGCTCAGGAAGAACTTTATCACCCTCTGCACCTTCCTGAAAAGAGGCAGCAGGCAGGTGGGGGTCGGTCTCTTCTCCCAAGTAACAAATGACAGGACAAGAGGAATTGGCCAAAAGATTGGATATTAGGAAAAATTTCTTCACCAAAGGGGTTGTCAAGCACTGGGGCAGGCTTCCCAGGGAAGTGGTGGAGTCACCATCCCTGGAGGTATTTCAAACACGTGTGGTGCAGAGGGCCATGGATTAGTGGTAAACATTTGGTTGTTCAGTTGGGTTGAAGTGTTGGGCTAATCTTCAGATTTGATGATCTTGGGCATTTTTTCCAATGTAGTGATTCTATGATTCTGTCAAAATAGAACAAAACAGGATCTGCAAATCCAGAATATCAATAAGATAACTATCAATGCTACATGAGAGAAGAACAACTCAGAAAGGTCAGTTCTAAGAAAGATAACAAAAACTGTGCAGTTGCTTGCAAAGAGATATGACAGAAAAATAGACCAATGTTAACATAAACATCATTCTCCATAACTCACATTTAAGTGTGGAAAAAAAAAAAAAAATCAAAAAGGTTACCCAAAAGCATATGTTAAAATCCTTAAGTAATAAATGAACAGTAAGAATGATGGATAAAACTAGAAATTCATATCTTGGTATGCAATATAGAGAGGAATAAGCAACAAGAGGATGAGAATGATTTAGAATATCACTTAAGAATATAAGTAATAGGATGAAAGTAAGCTCAAGGTAGTATAAAATGACAGTAATTCAAACAAATACTGATGATTTGATATTTTGAAGAACCATCTTCCCAGAGGAATGGTGAAACCATGTGAAAATTTACAGAACATAAATAAATGTACAGCAGGGAACTCCTGTACTGTTGGAGAGATATATGTATTTATTTGTCCATGCCATCTATTTATTACAGTGCTTTGGCTGAAGAAACATGAGGCAAGTCTTTCTTTCCTCATGTGGCAAAAGCAGGTGCTGCTACAAACAGCATTAGGCTGCCACTGGCAGATTTGCACTTGAGACATGTAGCCCAAAAGCAGGACAGGAATGATGGATCTAGGAAGTGATTGATTTTTGAACCAAGGTGTGCTGGAAAACCTGCTAGGAATAATATAAGCAGATATGTGGTCATGGCCAATGACAGGAGAAGGATCAGCAAATAATAAATTGAGCTCCCAGGATCAAGCAATAAAGGTGTTAAACAGCCTGGCAGGCTTTCCCAGGGCAATGCATCACAATGAGAGTTTAGGCAGAGTTTTGGAGCTTGACAATTTTGTATTTTGCTTCTTTTTTGTTTTACTTGAAAAAGTAATGTACAAGTCCATGATATTTATTCCAGAGAAGTCTCTGTGTACATTTCAAAACATAAATTGAGCATTTTCTCTGACAAAAAAAAGGCCTGAAGAACTGAAGGGCAGAGTGGCTGCCTAGTACCTGTTCCCATATCACCAGTTCTAATTTGATCACATTTCCAATGTTGTAATCAGAAGGAATATTTAACATTGCCCGCAGAGCCCCTCAGCTCAGATCCTCCCCTTCCTCCATCCATTACCTCCACACAGGTTCTCTTTGGTGGCTATCAAGAGACTGTCACTGACTTCATCTGTTTTGGGGTAAAATTTGTGTGAAGAAATAGGTTTTGTACTGAGACAGCCAGCTCTGATTTTTGGCATTTGACTGCACTGTGGTCTGGCCCCCTTTCAGGAATGCTCCTGTTCCCCAGATTTGTGTTCTGTGGATTTCTTAATGACCCAATTTCTGCCAGTGTTGGTTTCTAAAGAAGAACAGGTAACAGTGATTGTTGCTTTGATTTACTGAAACAATGGAAGAGATTGTGGCTTCAAAGAGATTTATGGTCAATGAGAGCCTGTGTGCTGCTCTTCCTTTGGGACTTCTCCTCTAGCTGGATGCAGAAGTTAAGAGCCACTGGCACAGGGTAAAGAACAGTAACTCACAGGACAGGTGAGTCAGGTTTCGTCTGGCCTTTCACAGCTGCTTGAATTTCAATACATCCAATGACCTCCAGGACCCATGAAACAGGGGAGTTTGAGCCCCGCCATGCCCAGAAGTTCCTCTCAGTGTTAAGTTGGGTGCATCTAAGTTTCTTCATAGGTCAGCACACACTTGATGGATGAGGCAGGGGTGACGAATAATATCATGCTCCTGTTCTACAGCTGTTAACTGGGGGATAACGGAGATCATCACTATCCTCATTCCTGCTCCTTGCCTGTGTCTGACCCATATCTAATCTCAGCCTCTGTCTTCACATGCTGCTATGTCTTTGTATCTTTGTGAGCCAAGTAAAGACTTAAATTAGGATATAGGTACTCATAGCCATAAAAGCCTAATAAAATGTAACTGAAATTTGGGACTTAGTTTTCTTAGGTGACTGACAATCCCAGTTTCAGTAAAACGGGAGGAGCTATTTAAACTAACCCTGTATAGGAAAGTCAGGAAATTATTTGATAACACTCACACCATGAAAAGGCTCATCTTGTTCAGCCCACTGCCTATATTAAATAGTACAGTGTTTATGGAAAGTCATTTTTGCCATAAAGACACTCGATTATGTGAAAACTTTTGAGGTCATCTTAGAAAAATATTCATCACGAATAGACTAGATAGAATTGAAAACTCCACAGAGCAGAGGAAATAAATAGGTAAGTTCTGGAGGTTTTTCTCCTGTCTTGTTTTTTATTATGAACCCAACAGAATATACCTGAAAATCAAACAATTCAGCTGCTCCACAGAAAGGCAAACCAGCAGGAGCTTAGAAATTCATGGAATTTAGGGACTGAAAGCTGGTATTTTAGGAAAAAGAAAGAGGGGAAAAAAAGTGCATTAGGGGATGGGGAAATAAAGCCACACACATTGCGGCATAATCATTGGTATTTGGGCCTATAATGACTGTTTCTTTCAGCTTTTTCCATTAGATGTTTCCTTAAGTGTCCTTTAAGACCCTTCTGAACTTAATTACTACCAAGTTAATGATGGTGGTACATGGTCAGTGTTAAAGCTGAGGTCACTTATCAATAACAAAGGGAGATAAAGGCAATCAAATGTCATTCCTCTTTAGGGTTTGTTAGTGACCAAAGACAAATATGTTGATCCCAATTCATTCCCAAAATGAATGTAGAAACAACACAAATAGCATTAAAAATCCCTTTTCTACCAGGAAAAGTACAAGGACCAAAGATGAATTTTAGCTATTTTCCATCTTTTCCTGGCCAGGGTGGAGATTTATTGACAGGCACATCTGAAAAAGCTTCTCTTGCTGCTGCTTACTATACTTGATTTCGTAAGAAGGAACTTCAATCTTAAGGGCTGTCAGTTTGGCACCTATAATGAGCATAATATTCATTTCAAAAGGAAAACTACCCAAAAAAGCTAAATGACAGGTTAAACTGCATCTCTACATGCAGAACTGCTGATCTCCCAAGATAGTGTTCCCAGCCCACACACCCCTCACACTACCAGGTGCTGTTGCTTCTTTTTTTTTTTCCCCCAGTCTTCCTCATTACATTTCCTTGGCAGAAATTCCGCTGTGGATGCTAGCAATAGACTTGCCTTGATGCTGCTCATCACAATCCCAGGTGACAGCTCATTATCTCATTATCAACATTAATAATAAAAGTGTGTTTCTCTGAATATGCAATGTGAGAACCAAATATATACATGTGTGTGTGTATATATATATATATATGACTTCACACTGCATTTATTTGAATGTGTAATGGCTGAAATAAATGCAGACTCAAAGCACTATGAGTGAAGGACATAATTGACATGCAGAACCAGGCCCAGTTGAGAGCCGTGACAGAGACTTCTTGTGTGCCTGTGGGTAAGTCGTTTGACCCCATGCACACCTTTTTCCTCATTCTTAAAATCCTTCTTGCACCTTTAAGGAATGATTTAAGTTTGGTGTGCTATATGCTGCAATGTTATAATACACAGTCCAACTGCTACTGACATCTTAGTGTTTATATGAACCTCGGATAGCTACAACTACAAACTGATGAGTACAGGAATAAACAATCTGATAGTTGAGTTTTTGAAGACATGTATTTAAGAATAACTAATGGTTTATTTTTCTCTTTCGGGCTGTCTAATGATAAATATGACTTTCCAAAGAAAATCAACTTTTATTTTTATCTTAACACATTTTTCGTTTAATTTGAAAGTTCCTGGTTTTTAATGAATGAAAGTATTTTAGTATAACTTCAAGTATCAAAAGCTGACACACTATCAAAGCCAATTTCATAGATGGAATAAAAAAAGAAGAACATTCTCATCATAAAATAAAAACTGGGCATATTAGTAGGTCTTTAAAAACCTAATTTCTGGTTTTAATTTCTGTGAATATTTTTTTTGGTATTTCAATTTCAAGTAGCCAGAGCTGTAAAGCTTTTAGAACTGCCTATAAAAAAATAGTGGTCGAAAGGAGCACTCCTTTAATGGATATCAGAGAATACAGCTCATTTGGCCTTACTGGGATGGAAGACATACTGGTGGAAATAAATGTATATTAGTAGTGGGGGATTCTGGAACTCCTCAAACACTTTGAGGGAAACTTCTTCATCCTTGCCAAAGGTATCCTCCAGCCCAAGGACAGGAGGGAGTGTTAACAAAACCACACCTGCTTGGGTGAGTAGCCAGAAATGTCCTTACACCTCAGGCTAAATTTCACAAGAAAGAACAAAATTAACAAAATCTGCAGCAGGTCAGAATATCTGAAAATAATTCCATTTGCTTTTTAATGGAGATTGATTGGAGATACAGTAATCTTAGCAACTGTATTTTGACCTCAGTTTATCCCAGCTGTCCAATTTTATACAGAGGACAAGAATGAGGGGAAAAAAAAAAAAAAAGATATCTGCACTCATGGAGAATGTCTAGAAAACATTACAATTAAGATGAGAAAAATGTCACTCAGACAGCTCCGTGTGTCCTTAAGCATTTCCCAAAACAACTTCTCATATGGAACAGCTCTTGCATAAAGTTAAAAAATGAGACAATTTGGTGTACTGCGTAGAAAGGAGTCTAGTCTAGAATGAAAGGTCTATGTATGCTTAAAATATTATGGATAATCAAAATGGAACAGGAGACTTTCAAAACACAGAATGCACACACGGAATGCCAGCACCAAGTGTTTTATCTGTTCTCCTGTGGGAAAATAAAAAGCAACAAGTGCTTCAAAGTACAGCAGAAACTCTTTTTGAAGCATAAATGCTGTGTTGTTTAGTCCTTCACTGAAATATAAACTCAGCAGCTCCAGTTTCATTTGAAAGATGACAAAAACAATAGAAGGCGTTCAATTTACTCAGTTAAAACATCAGGAAGGCAAAACTCTTTTCCTCAGCCCAGATCTCTTCCCGTCCCCTCTGCCACTCTTTTTGAATTCACTTTAATTTTTAAACCATGGTCGTTCTTTGAAACTGAATCTATGTGAAAATTAAACAAGCTCAAGTGAATCTCATGAAGAAAGGCCTGAATATAGACAAAATGTTACTTTGAAGTTGCTGTTTTTCTTGCTGAAGAACATTCTTCCTCTAAACTGTAACTCAACTCTGAAACTCCTTTCAGAACAGAAGTGTCTTCAGAAATGTGTCAGAATGAAGAATATTCCACTTGTAAGAATTATACATAAATTTGTCAGGAAGCATCAATATGGTCAAGCAGTTGTAATTAGAAAGATGTCTAATGCAGAAATACCTTAAAAATCCCTGCTCTAGGAAGTTTGGTGAGTTTGGAAGATGTCTTCAAGCAATGGAATTAGAGAAAAAGTGCCAAAGATTGGACTTGCTCTCCAATGACATGTACAAGCTTCTGTTTCCCTTTAAGTTCCTAAATATTAAAACCCCTGAAATTATACTCCTTGCATGCCAGTTTGCCTGGAATGTCCCCTTTATGGGATATTTAAAGCAGTTTTAGCTGTTAAAACTAGCTTGGTGTCCCAGGAATAGGTACATCCAGGGCAGCTACCCAAAGCAGACACTTGATGTCCTACAGAAGAGAACCATTCTCCTCTGGCACATAACCAACTCCCACAATGTGTCACCTTCTCTCTTCTCTTACTTTAGAGAACTGGAGAATTACCAAAAATATTTCCTGCATATTTGTCTCCTTCTGCTCCTTTCTAAGATCCTTGGAAGACTGGTTTCAAACTTACTGTCAGTGTCCTCCCACCAATGTCAAAATCATGTTCATTCATGCGATGATTTGTCTGTGTCCTCACACCTGGAAAGCTTCAGACTGAAATTCAGACTGGCTGAAAGCTGTGCACTTTATTTAGTCTTCATTTCTTGCCTTAAACTTTCTTTAAATCACAGACTTTCCAGAGCCTTGTTTAGACAGTAAGATCAGAACTGCGGAGCTTAAACTTGCTGAAAAAAGACTAAGCAGAAAAACTACTGCAGTGTAAACTTGGTTAGATTGTCTGAGTATCAATCTGATGAATATTAAATAACAAAGGTAATAACCCTATTTTGCCAATTTCTGTTCTGCTTCATTCAACCCATGAAGAGTGTATTGAGATCTGCATCCAGCCACGAAACCCTGGAATGTATTACTATTAACAAATGAAAAACATCAGAAAACGCAATCCTTGCTAAGGGACATTTTATAAAAAAATAAAACTAATGTAAAAAATTTTAATTTCTTGCCCAAGCATCACAATTCTTTGATCTGTGTCTCTGTCTATCCAGCTGCCTGTCTAAAGGTTCCCTCTTCTCTACTAGAAATAACAAGGTCCTGCACCTGGGTTGGGACAATCCCAAGCACAAACGCAGGCTGGGGGATACAGGAATTGAGAGCTGCCCTGAGGAGAAAGACTTGAGGGTGTTGATGGGTGAGAAGCTCAGCATGTCCCAGCAATATGCACTTGCAGCCCAGAAAGCCAAACCTGTCCTGAGCTGCTCTAAAAGCATTGCAGGCAGCAGGTGAGGGAGGCGATTCTCTCCTGCTCTGCTCTGGTGACACCCCACCTGCAGTGCTGCATCAGCTCCGGGGTCCACAACAAAGGAAGGACATGGAACTGTTGGATGAGTCCAGAGGAGGTCACAAAGATAATCAGAAGGCTGGAATGCCTCTCTTATGAAGACAGGCTGAGAGAGTTGGAGTTGTTTGGCCTTGAGAAAGCCCCAGGGTGACATTAGAGCATCTTCCGGTACCCAAAGGGGTTACAGGAGAGCTGGAGAAGAACTTCTCACAAGTGCTGACAGGACAAGGGGGAATGGCTTTAAACCGAAAGAAAGTGAGTTTAGATCAGATGTCAGGAAGAAATTCTTTACTGTGAGAGTTGGTGAGGCACTGGAACAGGTTGCCCAGAACAGTTGTGGATGCCTGATCCTTGGAGATGTTCAATGCCAGGTTAGACAGGGCCCTGAGCAGCCTGGTCCTGTGGAAGGTGTCCCTGCCAATGGCAGGTGTGGTGGAGCTAGATCATCTCTCCTTCCAAACCAAGCCATTGCATGATTCTGTGATTTAGTTAATCTTAAAACCATACCTAAACTTTTAGAGGAAGTAATTTCTGTTTTTGATTGGCACCTCACCCAGATATATTTTTTTAATTGTGGTAACAGGGCAAATGCACTCATCAGATCTTCCTCTGCTTACTTGACTTTTCTTGGATCCCCATAGATCCACGAGTGCGGCTCTTATTCATCAGTCCTCCACAGGAACAGTTCTATGCAGCAGAATTCAGTCTTCAAAGAAAAATATAAATACTTTTGAAATTGCCTTGCTTTGGTCCGATAGTTCATTAGATAAGTCCTCTTGGTAGCCAAGGGATATTTAGCAATAGCCTTACATACATCTGATGCTCTCTTTTAGTTATAGAAAGTAAATTTTAGATTTAGTGTAAGGCCACAGATTAACTGCTGTGGAGCTCTGTCTTCATTCTCCTCACAGAGGACTATTGAATCAGCAGAGCAAATTTTCTGGCAGTACTTTCTTCTGCAGTGAAAGTTTCTGTCTGTTTTTTTCTGTTTCTACTACTTTCTGTCGCCCAGTCAATCCATTCATTGCCCTTCTGTGGCAGAAGGAATACCTACTCTGACCTTTGTTCTATTGAAACTTGATAATTTAAATCCGAGATTAACTAACACATTTTGCATGAAAAAAACTCTACATTCGTTTAAAAATAGTGGCTTCTGATAATTGAAGACTTCAGTGTCCTAGCTCTACAACGTCCAAGACAGGAAGTTCCCAAGAGACATAAAATCATCTGATCTAGGCACCAATCCTAATTCACATATAACATGCCTAACAGAAACGAGCCTACTCACAAACCCCAGGTTAAGATTTATTCCTTCTTTTGAACTGATGGAAATGATTTGTTATCATCTCCCCTGGGACAGAGTTTCACAGGGATTTTCACAGTTACCAATCTCACCCATTCCAAGTGAGCTACTATTAATTGATCCCTCTGAACTTGCTCTGTTTGGGAGTCTAGTTCAGGCCTTGGTTTGTTTGTTGCTTTCATCAACATTATTTCAACACTGAGTTTTTTCTTCCAGATAATAAAGTGTTTTCAAGTTTTAAAGTCAATTATAGCCCTATGCATGGAACAGTTAATATCAACAAAAAGAACTCCAGATAATTTAAAAGGTAGCTGTGAACATAATTTACAACACAACTCCCATATTTAGATTGACTGCATCTGGGGATGCTTAAATTTGAAACAGATGGTCAGGTGATTTGAAAATCACTCAAGGAAATCTCAAAATTAGCTCACAGCGACATGAAGGAATATCTGCTAGATTGAAAAGGGAAAAAAACATGGGGCTGTTGATTGGACTGGAGAGTAAATGAGACTACAATACATGTTTGGTTCCATAGACTGGAAAGAATAATTTTCTGGGTTATGAATATGATATTCAGCATGATACATACTTAGGAAGAGAGAGACACATTCTGACAAGCAATGCTTAGTTTCAGATAGTTTAAAATCAGTGCCAATATAGAAACAGGAAATTTATCTTATAAATAAACATGACTAAATATATGAAGACTCCAGGAATTTGAAGTGACAGTTAAAGTGGCACCTTGTGGTTCATCATATTTAATCCCACTGTGTCAATGTCACAGTGGCAGCTGGTATTGAAAATTGCTAGTGGGGAAGAGGATAATAAGCTTCTCTCCTCATCCTTCCCACCTTTCCTAACCAAGTTATTTATATTTATGGGGGATGGAAACTGGAACAGTGGTTTTGAAAGTAGAAAGAAGAAGGGATGTCTAGGTTCACTATACTCAGATCATGCCTTCAAGTGAAAAAAATTAAGAGGTTTTAGCAGCAGGTCGGGCAAAAAAACAAGAATATTTATCCCTCTACAGAAATGCCTTTCTTCTCCCGAGTTCTGAGCAATGATCACCTGTCCAGCCATGTCCTAAATTCACCCTGTTTTGTGTTGTACAGTTTAATAAACCATTATAGTTGACTGCTTTGTGCAATGGAGGATGTGTCTCCAAATCCCTTCAGGCAGAGTCAAATCTCACTTTAGCTGAATGATCATCCCACCCCTTGAGTTATCGGACAGCAATGCCTTCTCCCATTATGCATCTAAGTCTTCCCAGGCAATGTGTGGTGCTCCTAATACACTTCACCTGGGTTCTGAGTGTTCCCAAAATTGGCCATCCTGAAAGTCAGGTGCTGCAATATTTGGCGTCAGAAAATTTGTCCCTCCTGTCCTCTTCACAGTCTTATGCTTGGGTCTGATATTCAGGATTTGGTAGCTCTGTGATTTCATACAAGGAGGCTACTGATGAGGCACAAGGGTTTCGTGCAGTGGTACAGCTGGAGAAGGTAATTGGCAGCTCTGGCACTGCAAATGAGGAACTATCCACCAGTACTGATGAACCCATTCAGCTATCTCTTCTAGATAAGCCAGCACTGATTCCTCTACTATTGGACTTTATTTTGCCCGAGGAGAGCCCCGCATCTTCCCAGTTCATCCCATGCACTAGACCATACTTTTCTCCATGCCCCAAAGTGAAAATCCTATGAAGAAACATTGTGAACACAATTTAATGTTCAGCTTTACCTTACCAAAATATTAGGTGGTGCACGTGACTTTCAGGAGATAAGGAATATCAATGACCCAGAATACCACGGAACTTTTTGAAAACTTCCCATGCATCCGTAAAAGCCACATAAAATGGAGCTACATTGAGAGGATAGTGCTTTCCAGCGATATCTGGAAACCAGGACTTGTAAATATATGAAACCTCCATCATTTTGCAGAAGCATCAACCCAGGGCATAAACCTGGGTCAGGGTGAAAGGCACTTCTCTCCTTAAAGAAGATACCTGTAACATTTTCAGCCTGACACCCTTAGCACTGACAACTACCTAATGCCTTTTCTCATTAATCCTATATTTATATTAAAAGTTGGGCTGCAGCTGTTAGAAATGTGTAAGTTAACTTTTCGTCCTCTCCAAAATGGATTCATTTCATTGTAATATATATATGGCATTTCCACATCCATCAGTATTTGAAATCCAGTCTTTAAATTGTCCTATATATGCACATATATTTATAAGTTAATAAAAAGATGCCATTCCCACATTTTTTTCTACAATGAAATAGCCTGTGAGCAAATTACATTTTCTTTTTACTGTTTACTCAGCACAGTGAAAGAATATATTGACTGCTAAGTTTCTATGACTTTTTCCTAGACTCAAGAAAATGGACTCTCACTCTTATTAATTTCAAATATATTCCTTGTTGTTCCATAAATTGTCACTGCAGCTCTGACCTCTTTGCAGATTTACAGGTAGAAAGAATTAAGACACCTATTTATTTATTGTCATTTCCAAAACAGCTGTGCATCCACATGCTCCTCACAAGAGTTTTATTCACTGTGGGTGTTTCAATTATAAAACCATGTGGCTGGCATATAAAAAACAAAACCACTTCAAGAGCTGAATTTCTTAATTAGACAACTGGAACGATTCTAACTGCCTGTGATGTAGATCTCTCTTCTATTAATCTTTTCCTTACTGTTCTTTGGTAACACAAGTTGTGCCACTAACTTCATTAAAACTGTACATATGAAAAGGGTACCATGTCACATTATTCTCATTTCATTTCTGTGAGTGCCTGCTGCTGGTATGGCGAAGATCCTGTGTAATCTGTCACTTTGTTAATGAGGGAATCGTGTCGTTCTGGGAGCAGCCTGCTTCCCCCTGCACTGTGAAATCTCAGGTTCTGCCTTGGGTCCTTGGGCATGGAGGCTGATCAGATGCAGCTCCCTGGAGGAATTTAGATGGTCAGCCCTGAAAATCAAGGCTGAGGGCTGGGTCCTTTGCCTCTTTACTCTGCTGCATGGATCACATGCGCTGCAACATGCATGAGAACCATCTGGGGGAAATTGTTTAACTGCACGGGTGTTTGCAACAGAAAGTGACTGCAATGTAAACAGTCATAACATCACTATGACCTTCACATCTTTATTTCTTGTAGGAAGGACTGTCATAAACTCCTGCTTTCTCATGACACAAATTGTACTCCATTCCACATAAAGATCTGAATTCAACCCTGATGCAGCTACAGTAATTTAGGAGGAGTCATGGAATGATCTTGGTCAAGGCAAACTTGCAAAGTTTTCAAATTCAGTTTCCTTAGCTCAGCCTCATCAGAACACTTTAGCCCCTGAAACAAGAGAAAGAAAGCTCTGTCTAGATTTGTTTTCTTGTAATTTCTTTGGTCTGTTATGGTCTAATTAATGTCACCAAACAATAAGATGCCATTTATATGAATTTACAAGACATAACTTAATTAAAATATTTTAAATAACCTCATTATTGGAACAAAGAGAAAACAACAAAGAAATAACAAAATCAAGCAAGCACATTGCTGTCATGCAGCATGGCAGAGAGCTATCTATTGCCGTTAAAAATTAAAATGGAAAATAAATGGACTAGGGAGAATTCAGATCTCACACAACAGACACTTAACACTTCCATGATATCCGGAGCCACCAGGCATAGGATAGAAACAGGTGTCCCTGATCAATAAGAATGAAACTAATGCCAATCAATATAAAAAGTGTGGGCAAGAAATAATCCACAGCTGGCAAAATTCTCAAGGTGGTCTTTCCACTGAGGACAGCTGATAAATTTTATCAGTTTAACTGGTTCCACACTGGCAATATCAAGGCTAGCCTTCTCTCTTTGCATTAACATTTTACCAAACCAAATAATATTTGATTTTTGAGCACTTGTTTCAGATGATTTAATATGTATTGCAGTGCTGACACACTGTTATTGACACTTGACAGCCTGTTGGCTGGTGCCACCAAGGATGCCACCTGGCTTGTCAGGAAGGACTCATCATTGAGGGCTCTTGGTCAAACTCATATTTTGCTGTACCAGGTGATGCCTTAAGAATTTCTAGCTTCTATTCTTCATGTATCTTTAGGTTTGACGTGTAGTTCTAGGCTTCATATAAAACACTAAAACCTCTATTCCCAGCACCTTTAGCCAAAACAATTCCTCTGAATGGCAATCCAAGGACACATCCATTGCCTTAGAGCCCTGAAATATGTAAACAACAGTGAATTGGTGTTGCGGTAGTTGAAACAACCTTGGGAGCTACTGAGGAGCTGAGAGGTTCCAAGACAGTAGAGGCACGGGGGTGAGACAGCTCTGAGGTGTGAAATACCCCCTGAGTGTCGGATGGTCTCTCCCTAGATTATGTTAAACTTCCTTTGTTGATTGGCCCTGACCTGGTCCCTCACTCCGCCCCTCCCCTCTCCCCATTGTTGTTGTATCTCCCCACCCTCTCCCCAGCCCTATTGGCTCTGTGTCTCTATATCAATGGTCACTCAGGGTCATTGGGCCTCTTTCGCTGCTGGACACCTTCGAGAGTTAAGTTGTCTTTGGAACTTCACACAATTGGGCTCTCTGAGTTCTTTGTCTCAGGTAACTCACGAGCTACCAAAGCTCTGGGGTGAGTGTGTGTCTGTGCCTTCCACTGGCATGGGTGAGAGAAGGCTCTGCCTGCACAGTACCAGAGCTGTACTGGCTGGGGTGATCTCTTTGAGCCCTAGAGACATTTTTGGTGATGCAGAGGCCTATTCCACTCTACAATGACTCTGCATTAAATTGGGGGAGCATGCTAGGGGTGGTTGACATCATCGCCTAAGGGTGTAATTGGAGAATTAAAGCCCAGCATGCTGGTGGGACAGAACTTATAAAAGGTGAAGAGCTCGTGACCCAGTGTCCATTTTTAGATGCAGCCCCACGAGAGGGTTTTGTTTGTCTTGAATGTACCCTAAAGGCTTTTAATAAATTTGTCTGCTTTTTGCTCTCCTAACTTTGCCTTGGCCTCTGTTTCAGGTAGTTTGTTTTAGGCATCACAGGCAGGATGAGCACAGCTGGTTTGGGGACTCACAACTGGTCAAAACACCAAACACAGCCCAGCAGTACTCAGGGAGTTACATGGGATTATACTGATGCCTAAATGACTGTGTAGGGACAAGGGTCTTGAGAGACAACCCTGCCAAACCTCACCTCTGCTTTTGCTGGAGCTGCCATATCCGTGCCATTGTTGACACAAGCACAGAGAAACACATGCACTGAAACCAGTGAACAAGGGCTTCTCAAACAGGCACTTCACTCACTGCTAGGGAGAGCAGGAGAGGGCAGACTCTGAATGTCAGGGGCTGGTCAGGTCACTCAATGCACTCCTGGAGCCACTTGTGGTGAGGAATTGGCATCAACTAAGTAAAAAATAGGCTGAGGACATGGTGTGCTACTGTGGTGTGCACTGTGCTGCTCTCAAGTGCATCAATTACATGTCAGAGTTTTTCAAAATATCAGGGAAAAGGGAAAATACATTTTTTTTGTGAACTTGAATTATTTCAACATAATTAAAAGGTGATAAAAATTAGAATAAGGACCATACTTGATTTATAAAAATGCCTAAATTATTTCAGATGGGAAGATATAAACCCATGCTTTTTAATCCAGTGTAGAAAACAGATGACAAACATCTTTTTTAATAATCTAATTCTTTAATGAATTCTTCCACTAAGCCAAAGCTGTATTTGGGTAAAATGCTCACTCTGGATATTTCTGCTTTCCTGGCAATTAAGCGAGAAAATAATAATTATTGTTGCAGTTGACAATTACTGCTACTGTTAATAATTATCATAATGCTCTATCAGAGAAAATTATTTTGATTTAGGCAGAAGCATGAAATTGTCAACAACAAAAACTTCTGGAAATGAAATGAGTTTTAGAAGAAATTATATTTGCTCATGAACCAATGAAATGGAAGGAGAGTATCTGCCAAACTGATGATTAGGCTAAAAAGAATGAACAATAACTAATCCATATGTAATAGCATGCATTTATTTTTAAGGGTACAAAGCCTGAAAAGTTCATAGTGTTACAGGCTAGATACTTGAGAGTGAACATAAGGCTCTCTGGATTGCATCGTCCTTTTAGTAACATGATTAAATCAAGCTACAGATAGCAAATAAAGCTTTTATTACTGGAAAATTATTTCATCTAGCACATAAAATTGCTGGAAGAGTCCTTGCTTAATTACAATTTTTTCTTTGGTACTATCATGCAAATGTTTCCTTAAAAGAACAAGTGCTGCCAAACTAAATTAGACAAAAAGTCAGGGGTTTATGAGCTTTACAAAAAGGTTAAAGCAGTTTCCAGTAATGTATTCTAGGTATAAGCCAGGGAAAAGAAGTGAAAGATCACAGACTAAGATATGCCAGATGGGTATCATTTGCCTTAGTATAAAATGGTCTTCTGGTTGAAAATTGAACTGAGTCACACTGGGGCCATGTTCTCTGAAGGTTGATTTATGGGTCTTGGGGGTAAAAAATAAACCTACCTTAGTAAAAATGCTATTCTCCTTTAAACAAAGTTATGAGATACTTTTCTGCCTTGGTTAAATACAAGTCTTACATAAATTTAGAGTAGATTAGAATGGACAAAATGTATCTACTGAAGCAGACGCAATTTTCACAGGGGAGTTAAACTTAGGCAAGTTTCAGCTTCTCTGTTACACAGCTGAAGTTGCTCTCATAGATAGAATTAATTTGTTCTCAACCTGCAAAAGTGAATTAAAGAAAAGGACCTTCTTGGCACCCCGTAATGTTTTGGGGAACAAATTAGAAGTGTAACAGATCGTTCCCACGAGATCTTGATAGAGTGGAGTTACTTTATAAAGGAGGAAGATGTCCATTTCATTATCTCTTGATTTGCTGTTGTCGTCTAGTGTTTCACAGAGGTCTTCTGGCAGTAATACTGTCTTGTGCCCAGTTTTGTCATCTCCATTTTTATCTAGTTTTGTCACACTTTTAGTTTCTCAGATTTATAGAAATGATCCTTCTGTCCACACCTTTTTTGACAACACCTTCCTTGAGCTTCCCTATGAATAAAAATAAGCCCAGTTGACATCAAGCCATAATTTGCATGAGCTACTTTTGCCAGATTCTGCAGAATTTGCTTGGGATGAGTTCCAACACATGAGGAGTTGAGAGAAAGCATCTCAAGGTCACCACAAAGAAGGAGGGTGTAAGTGAGAGAGGTGTGACCAGACTCATCACCAACGTGTCTCATGCTGATGAGAACAAAACCCTGCCCCTAGAACAGTTCTGTTTTATAACTCTGCCTGGGTGGCCAGTCCAGAAATATACATTTGTCCACATGACTGACTCGTGTCCTCACACCTGCTCTGCTGGTGTGGCCTCTGCAGCCTGAGGTGTTTGCAGGTGGCAGGTTTGAATATTCCGTACAGTCTGTGCCTGTTGTCACGAGAGGCACCCTGGGAAGTTTCCCTGCATGATGTGTTACAGCTGACAGGCCAGTCATGGGTGTGCTGCCACTGCTCAGGAGCTCCTTACAAGGTTGTTCCTCTCCTGTGCTCGTGTCAAGAGGCTTTTTGAAAGTGTCTTGTGCTGAACAGTGAAAGGAAATGCTTCTCCTCCATTTGAAAACCTCTATGGCAACAGGATTCCATTGGCCATATTACATCTGAGAGCACAAAAACAGCTGTCATTCATAAATCTCTCTCTAAAAGAGATTACCTCACTCCATGAGGTGACTTGCCAAGAAAGGAAGGGCTATTATGGTAAAAGTGCTCTATTTACTGTCTCCTTTCATCTGTGCACAGGGCCGTGCATCCTGGCACAGTGGCAACTTGAAATCACGGCAATATACGCTCATTGTATTTCAGAGAATCAGGTCACATGGTGTCCACGTTATATAGCACACAATGACCTTTAACTCCATCCCAGGAGTTGTGCTTCTGCTGCCTCACCTTGGAACTGCAAGTGCTATTTCTGGCAAGGCCATGATGCAATCAGGTACCCAACGTGACCTCATCTTCCATTCCCTGCCTCTGAGCTCTGAGTTAGCTCTACTTTATAAGTTTTGTTGTATCTGTAAATATAATCCACCAAAATTCATCATATGAAAATGACAACCTCCCTGTCTGTGTCATAGGAACAGGTTGGCTTGTTCTTGTTTGGTTTTGGGTTCTTTCAGCAGCTTGCTATTTGATTTAGCTCTAGGCTTGTGTTTTCTATCACACTTCCTCTAGTGTGTAAAGAGCATTTCTGGCAGCTCCTTTACCCTGGTAAACCCCTGAGGCCAGGACTCCCAGGCAAATTGTCTCATTTAATGCACCAAAAACAGAACTCCAGAGCCAGACCTGCCCTTCATAGAGGATAGACAATGTGCTTAGTTATGGTCCAAATCTGTAAAATCCAGTAAATCTGGTCAAAAAGTGTCAAGTGGAAATGCATAGAAGGGTTTCATTTTCCAAAAAGCACTGCAGATCCTGCTTAATACCTGGTTCTGGTGTTTTCCAAAACATTGCTTTGGCTTTTGGGCTTTTGTCTTATTTTTAATCTAGTATTAACTTTTTTAGAAAATTTTGATTCACTTTAATAACAAAAATTTTGTTCCTTGATTTACTTCATCCTGGAGCTGATGCCAGAAAGGCAGCAGTGGTGCGAGATAATGACACTTCTCAAACCAAAATAGGGTGATTTTAAGAATCAGATGATGTTTCCAAACCCCAATTTCATTTTTACAAGTTATTTCCATGCTATGTTCTCATTCAGACAATTTCCTTAGCCTTTGTCATATTTCAAATAACAAAATGGACTTCAGGGGGAATTTGCAGGAGCACAAGTGAGTCAAAAGAGAGCAGCTATGGAGTTTTCTGAGATAAGCTAGAAAAGCACATCATTAAGTGACCTGGTGATAGTGAGCAAAGTTAAAAGAAGGGATACCCCTCCCTGAGGTTCTTTTCTTTGTCCAAGTAGTTAATATATCATCGGCCTCAAAAAGGATTACACAACCTTGTCTCTTGCTCAGAGCAACCTTGCTAGTAACTATCTTGCCTTGAAAAAAGCTACCACTGTATATCTCTAGAGCTTTTCACCACAAAAGCACATAGTTGGCAGTCCTTATTGCAACCAATAGGAAGAGGAAAATCCTCACGCACCTTTGAAGGACAAATGTTTTGGCTGGGACATAGCAGTTAATTAATATTTTTCTTGTTCACAGCACCGCAGTGTCCCAACCAAGGTCAGGGCTGCATTGTGTGAGGCATTACATAGATTCATGGAAGGAGCAAGCTGCTGCTCAAAGCTCAGAAGAAAGGAGTGATAAAAGTTAGAGGACAGAATGGGAGTGCATTCAAAACAAATGCTAAAGATAGTGCTCATCACATCGTTTTAAATTAGGGTTCTGCCCACGTTGTTGTGCTGCCTCATAGCACAAAAAAACAACAACATGTAACACAAACTTCAGTGATTTTAGGTTTTCCTCTAAAGAGGAGAGGTGCAACAGCAACTAAATTATCCTCTTGATACAGGGATTGATAGTTATAGTCAGAAATCAGTTGGAGCTTACAAGTGGGCAAAGTGACCATTATGGCCTCTGCTAAGCTGAATGCAGCATCTTTTATTCACAGCAGAGCAATCCAAGTTGTGTGTGTAGGAATTGCGTGATTTCCTTAGACCTAACACTCTTGTGCTGAAACCCTGGCCCGGAATCAAAATGAGGTTTGCAGGCAATATTGAAATGGAATTCTTATATAATGTATATCTCTGGGAATCTGGGTATACACGGGTAATGAATGTAATACAATTTTAATGAGAATTTCATTTTATGACTCAGGATACAAGAAGACATAACTTCTCCTAATATAATTACCTTTGATTAATCTGTGGGAGTTATTAATTTCAGACAAAAGTTTTGCTTTTCTGAATGCCCAGACTAATGAAATTACTCTTATTAGTTTGACAGCAGATGATGGCACAGATACAATAGGCACTGAAACAGAGATGTATTGGGCAGCTTACTGGAAATTGAAATTTCAGCAAATGAATATTGCACATTGACCCATGAGCACAGTGGCCACTTTTTCAACAAGAATTCTTTTATCTCCCCTCCATTTGCACTTAAACGTACATGCAACACAATCTGCTTTAAGCTGTCACCAAATATCTTTCAGAAACACAAAGCAGGAATGAGAAGGAAGTACTATTGAAGGAATATTTAAGTATTCCACCCAGGCACACTAACATTATAATTTATGTTCTCTTATGATTGTGGCCAAGGGAGTGAAAGAAAACTGATCTCCATTATGTAAGGGGTTGTTCTGACTCTCCAGAAAACAAAGTCTGAGCTCTCAAGAATTCAAAATCTTATTTCCAGCAAACCAAAGAAATGAATATAAGAAACTGTGGCAGAAAATTCAAAGAGGTCTGACAAGGGAGACAGTATTAAGGAAGGACATAGTGATGGATTGTACAACTCTTGAATCTCCTTTCTTGCAGTCTGATCTATTTTATTACATGCACTGTTCTGCTGGAAAGGGGTGCAGGAAGGAAAGCTGTTCACCTGCCAAAGCTGACAGACGTTCCCTGCATGAAATGGCACTGTCTGGGTTGAGGGCAATTTGTGCCCTTCCTGAGAACAACCTGAGTGCAGCAGCTGGAGTCAGGGCAGGACGAGGGCAGCAGCAAAGCTGTATTGAAGACTGAGACTGGTAAACCTCTAGAGAACAAGTGAAAATACTTCCAAGAACCGAATGTAACCTATTCACAGGCAGTTTGTAACAGCCCAGAAAGGTTCTGCAAACCACTGAGCTGAGCCCAACATTGTAAGAAAGAAGAACAGAGGAGTCTGATTGCAAATCCTTTAATTTCTAATGTATTTTACACAAAGGTTCTTAGATCTAAAGTACCATTTTACAATTTCACTTTCAAAGTTACTTCTTTCTTGCGTTTTCATAAGCACATCTGTGATGATGGAGAGCCTGCTTGGTGTTTGTGGTGTGCTCTCAGTCCACCTAGAACTATGACTTTCTTCAGATTCCCTTGCACCCGTGCAAAACTTAGGGGCAACAAGTAATGAAATACAGAATTTCAGAATGTTTGCATCATGCTCACACACAATGCATATAGAAATCAAATTTATTTGATAAATTTCATATGTAAAGGACCAAAGAATCTGGTTAGAGGACAAAAGGCCAAATGAACATGTTACTAAGTGAATTAGTCTCTGGAATAAGCTAAATTCTAAAGCCTTCCCTTACCCAAAGCTTTCACTTTCACTTAAATTTTAACAAGGTTGCCTATAAAGGGCTGTGAGAAAATCTAATATTATTTTACTGGATTTAGCAGTGGATGAATATTTCTCATTCTGTCACAATAAGATTATTTACTCACAAAGTGGTACTAAAATAAAATATTTTGAAAGATAAATGCTTATATATAAATGGCAAATACTTTCCCTATATATTTTTACTTTGGGGCACAAACATTACAGATGTGTCTTCTGTTTTAAGCATTATTTTTCCTCCTATGCTTTTACCATTATCTTCCCATATTTATCATTGCAAGCAAAATCCCTGTCCAATTGCATCTGTATTCCTGGATGCCCTACTTCCTCCTTAGAGGAAGATAATATGAGAGTCAGGTGCTTTCTTTCTTTCTGCATTTCATAGTGAGAGCCTTCCTTCTTTTGGGGTCTAAAACCAAACCACCAAGAGATATTTTCTGCAGGGACTATTAGTTAGATTTGTACTGTTACATGCTTCTTCTAGGCACCTACAATAAAAGGTGAAACTAACAATCCTGCTCGGAAAAATGCAAAGACCTTCAGTTCTACCATTTCCCTAATAAATATCTCACTGGCACTCTCCCTCCTGAATTTTAATTATGGGTCTTTTTAAGATCATAAGCATTAAACAAATACAATTTCTTACTTAGGAAATACCATTACAAGTGATTCACATGTACCTCACAACTTTGTGATTAAAGCAATTGTGAATTTTCCTTGTCAGACTAGAAATAAGCATTGTATAGAACAGTCCTACTCTGTTTTCCAAATTACACTGCAATAATTGGCTCGTGGTTCCAAGTCACGACTGAGTTTCTGTATCTCCTACATTGTTTTCTTCTCTCTTTCATTTCCATATCTACATCTTCATTTTAAGTTAAGAGCTGAAGAATTATTCAGCAGCATAAACCAGCAATTTCTCTTCCCTGTAAAACTTTCTTTGACATTTTAACACAGTATTAAAGATGCTGGAAAGTGTGTGCATTAAAGACTCTATGTATAGAAAAACAAATCTTAAATCTATTTTGCAGAATTTGTGTCTGTTCTTCCACCCCAAAAAAACAACTGAATGGCAACGTTTTATTCCTGAATATAGATGGTGAAAATCTGACAAGTAGAGTTAGCTGCAGACCATGTAGATATTAGAATAGTTAAAAGCACAAGAAAATATGCTACCTTTAAGATATCACACTGATTAGGATGGCCCTAAGGCTAACTAAATATGATCCCCAATTATAAAAAAGCACTGCTATGTATAAGCAATCTTAATGAGCAATGAAATTAGACAGTGAAGCTCAAAAGGAAATGATGATATATATGCACAAATCTCATTACTCTAGTGGTATGGAACATTCAACATAGAAACATCTGAAAATAAGAGAGTAATAATTTATCTTTAAGTTTTCCCTTCAAATTAAAACTTTGTCACGTACTGATTTTTTAAGACATCCTGAAATGCATAATTGGCATCATATCATCAAATGTGTAATGCCACTTGTTAAAAAAGGTATATAATTTTGTGTCCCACAGTGTCACTCTGCATCATAAAATTAGCCAAGGATTATGTCTTTCAAAGCAAAGGACTGAGCTCCAGCATATCGAAGCCATCTGCTGAAAGAATCAGACAGAAACTGCCACAATCACCAAACCCGAGACACTGCCAGCTTTACCTAAAAGGAAACACAACATGTCACACTCGTCTGACATTCCCTGTTGTCAAAGAATACGACTTGCATACTGATCCAGCAAGCATCTGAGCAGCTCCAGGCACAGAAATGGTTTAGACTGATTTTGTCATTTGGACCGAAATAGAAGAAAAGGGAAAGGATCTAGGATCAAAGTGTTCCAGCACCAGATTGTGGAGCTACTATTCTCAGCAAAGGCCATTCATCTTGCATGTCTTGGTTCAGGCAAAGGTCCCAAAAATGAAAATCTAAAATAAGTTACAAATTTATCACCTTCGGGAAAAAAAAATCTATTCTGTCATGGCACAGTCACCAAAGAGAGTCTGAAATAAAAGCACTGCACTGGAAAGAGATTGTCTGGCTTCGTTATGACAGGTTTACAGTGTTGGTTCTTTCAGCTTTGTCTATACTATAGACTACCCATGGCAAAGACATGGAAACAAAGCTGGTCCATGCTCATCCACACTTTTTAATGTTGTAGTATTCCTGTGCCAGCTAGCAGTTTTTTTCTCATTCAGTTTGGTATTAGCATCAGTCACGGTCCCTTCTTGTTTCTAAGAACAGTCACCCTATTTGAGAGAAGAAAGAGAAGGGTTTTATTCAGGCAGATATGAGTTGTGCAATCTGTCCACCGAGCCAAAACACAGGCTCTGATTTATCAGCAGATGTGTAGCCTTTCTGTCCATAATGAGAGGAATTGCACACATGGTTCTATATCATATTTCAATGGTATCCATGTGTTTCCAGGGATGGGGCATCCACCACCTCTCCGGGCCAACCTTTCCAGTGTTTTTCCACCTTCACCATAAAAATTTGTTCCTTAGATTTAGTATACATCTACGCTCTTTAAGTTTGAAACAATCTACCTCTTGTTCTACAGTAGCACACCCAGACACAAAGTTCTATCCCATGCTTCTTGTAGGCCTCCTTTAGCATTGAAGCACTGCAATGAGGAGTCCCCAGAGCCTCCTATTCTCCAGGCTGAGCAACCCCAACTGTCTCAGCCTTTCTCCATAGGACAGTTGTTCTCTGATCATTTTTGTGCCCCTCATCTGGACTTGCTCCAACAGGTTCAATTCTGTCCTGTGCTGGGACCCCAGAGCTGATGCAGCCCTGCAGGGAGGGTCTCATGAGAGCAGAGCAGAGGGGCAGAATCCCCTCCTCACCTGCTGCCCACAGAGCTTTGGATGCAGCCCAGGACATGGGGGGTTCCTGGGCTGCCAGAGCACATGGCTGGGTCATGTCCAGCCTCTCATCCCCCAGGTCCTTCCGGGCAGGGTTGTTCCCAATCCCAGCCTGACTGATCCCAAGGGTTTCCCCAACCCAGGTGAAGCACCTTGCACTTGGGCTTGTTAAACCTTGTGAGATTCCCGTGGGCCACTTCTTGAGCTTGTCCACGTCCCTCTGGATGACATCGTGTCCTCCAGGTGTGTCACCATCAACCACTGATGCTGTCTGCACACTTGCTGAGGGTGCACTCATCCCCATTGTCTGTCGTTGATGAAGACATTAATTAGCACTGGTCCCAGTACAGACCCCTGAGGGACTCATCACAGATCTCCATCTGGACAGTGAGCCACTGACCACTACCCTCTGGGTGTGACCACCCAGCCAGTTCATCATCCACCAAACTGCCCACCCATCGAATCTGTGTCCCTCCCACACAGAGAGAAGGATGTTGTGCAGGAACATATCCCAGGCCTTAAATGACTCAGGCAATATCTCTGACATAAGGAAACGGTTTGTGCCCAGAGTTTTCAAGTTAGAGAAAACACAAATTCCTTACATTTCAGGAAAAAAAAAATTCTTTATCTGCAAATCAGTAAAAAACTAGAGGCTTTTCCATTCTTTATGCATTGTGCCAATGACATTGCTAGATGTTCTCTGGAAAATAGTGACAAAATGACTGAACAGTGAAAAATGGCTTTATCAAATCATTGTTTTTCCTCTGCAGCACATAAGTTGGACATCTTGTGCCTAATATGGTGATAGACTATGTCTTCTGTCCTGTGAGCAACTGTTTTTCCCCAAGTAAAGAAAAAGAAAAAAAATGAAATAACCTATAGAGAACCATTAAGAGACACTAAACATTGGGTTAAAGAACTCTCCAAACCAGGGCATTATTGAATTTTAGATACATCTGTTGCTCTCAATGGACCAGTTTTGTGCTCTTAAGACTCCTTGACATCACATCTGTGTGTTGTTTTCCTTCTTTCCATACGCAAAGTTATTTTTCTGTGGTTATTTCTCTCATCATGTCAGTGAAATAAAAGCATGGAGCTACTGCCATATGCTGCAGTGCTGCCTATGCTGCCAGCATTCTGCACAGCCCTGCACTGAGCTCTTAGCCTCAGCCATGTCTCTGTTTGGACTATAACTTCTTGGGGGCAAAGATCTTCTACCACTATGTGTTTGTAGAGTGCTTAACATAAGGAAACCATATCATTTATTGGCTGTTAGGCATTACTGTAATAAACATAATAAATAATAATAACCTTTTCAGCAGTCCACCAATTACCAGAGATCAGAGTAAAACCTTGCAGGAAATGGGAGAAATGCCTGCCCTGGGGTACTTTCTGTGCCATTCTTAGCACAAATTATGACCAAAAAGAAAATTGTTCATAATGAGATCCAGATGAAAGTCTTCACAGGGAGGGAAAAACTAATCCAGAAACTGGGGGGAGGGTTCCTCCTGGCCTCATCTTTGCTATAGGCAAATGATCTTGGCCTAATTACAATTTTTTCTCTTAGAATTTGTCAGTAATTGTGGCAAAGAGCAGTCTAAATGGGATATTGTTAGTGGTGCACTCTTTTCCCCATTGCCCAATTTGTTTGAAATAGGATGGTTCTTTTCCCCTCTGCGTTTTCTCATTCTCTCCATCTCCCCAAACAGCTCTTGCAGTGCTCTTTCCTCCTTCCTCCCTGCTCTACTTCTTCCTCACTTCAGTCTCTCACTCTGCACCCCAAAATCATCACTCACACCCCCACACGACACACAGCCTCCTTCCCCTCTGCTTCTTCTCACAAAAGCTCACGTACGCCTGCTCTGAGCATGGTGTTCCCAGGTGGTGATTAATGAGAGCTCTAGCTGGAGCTAAAAGCTGTGATGAGTGTCTATATAATAACAAACATTAGTGCAGGCGAGGGAGGCAGAAGCAAGTGTTTCTCTTCCCCAGGCTGCTAACACACTTTACTATTTCACAGCAACTGGTTTGAAATACTGAGTTCCTGGGCCCCATTCCAGCCAAAGCTGCCTAAAGGTCCTGATAACTTCTGAGCTGCAGGAGAAGATCCAGACCCACATCACATTAGTAGGAGAGGATCTACATTTGCCTAGATTG
Source organism: Acanthornis magna (assembly GCA_036785705.1). Taxonomy (NCBI): domain Eukaryota; kingdom Metazoa; phylum Chordata; class Aves; order Passeriformes; family Acanthizidae; genus Acanthornis; species Acanthornis magna. Next base: position 9,074,397 of record JAWUZG010000119.1, on the reverse strand, counting down.
GTTAGCATATTAACTCTGCAACAGCAAAGGGATTTTCTTGCTGTTCAAACATCACCAGAACAAAAAAAAAAAACCCAAAAAACAAAAAACCCAAAAAACCAGGAAAAGTTTCTGCATCTGATGGTGTGGTTTAACTCCAGCTGGGAACTAAGCCCCACACAGCAGCTCACTCACTCCCCACTGGGTGGGATGGGGAAGAGAATCAGAAAGGTAAAAATGAGCAAATTTGTGGGCTGGGATACAGACAGTTTAATAGGCAAAGCAAAAGCTGTGCGTGGAAGCAAAACAAAGCAAAAAATTCTTTCACTGCTTCCCATGGGCAGGCAGGTGTTCAGCCAAAACACAGCCTAATGCTGGATACTATGAAGAAAATTAACTCCTTCCCATTCAAACCCAGCACAGATGGTAACAGTGTGAGTAGGACATCCCTCTTTCCACAAGGTGCTGCACGGGGCTCCGTTCTGGGGGTCTCTGCTGTGGCAGAGCTGCTTTGACCTGCCTCAAACACTCTCCTGCCAGCCTCTCCCAGAGCTCTCATTCAGTGAGCATGCCTGCATTTCAGACAGAAACCACTTAGGTCCTATCATGATGTGCTCCGAGGAAAACGGAGAAGTGTGCAAACAGAGCAAGTGACATTTAATCTCCACTTCTGTGCTTTTATCTGAGAAGCTTGACAATATACCATGATTGGATAATGATTCAGGGAGAAATATTGGAGGGAGAAAGTGCAAAGAAATATGTGAAAAGAAAAAAAACCAAAGCAGTCAAAGAAAGAACTGTGATCTAAACTAGATATCCATTAGGGCTAATTTTATGCTGAGCTAGGAAGGAAAATTTTAGACAGTTATGAGCAGCCACAAAGCAACAGCTGAGTTTCTGTATAATGAAGAAAAGTTTTCCTGTAGTTACACTGATAATGCTGAATTAAAGTAAAAGTCATGATGTGGAAAGGTTATTTCTATATAGGTATTGCAACATTTAACAGCACAAAAATCATACAAAGCCCAGACAAGGTTTGCATTTATAAAGTATTTTAGATTTGCACAGAGTAATTGAATATCCTGAGTTAAAATGGACCCACAAGGACTATAGAATACAACTCTTGACCCAGGACATCCCAAGGATCCCACCATGTGCTTGAGCATTGTGCAGACACTTCTTGAGCTCTGTCAGGCTTGGTGCTGTGTCAGTTCCTTGGGGAGCCTGTTCTGGTGCCCAGCCACCCTCTGGGAGAAGAACCTTTCCCTAATACCTAAACTAAAACTCTCCTGAGGCAGCTTCATTCCATTCCCTTGGGTCTTGGCACTGCTCACCCCAGGGAAGAGCCCAGCCCCTGGTACTGACCCAAACACACGATTGTTCCTCCCATCAGGACCAGGGCCAGGCTGCACTAAAGCAGTTCCAGTGTCCAGTACAGAGTTTAGTGAATGTCCACACTGCCCTGCTTGATATTCCACCCACCTCGTACCCAAATGAAGACAGGATGTGACTCAAAGCCCTAACCATTGCTGTGGGTTGCTTTAATTTGACTGCATTAGATCCTCTCACATAAATTCTAATCTTGTTTTCCTATATCTACATTTGTCATATGTGTTATTGGCCTCTTATCTTTGCAGTTTGGTCTCTCTTAGCTAACCCTTACACCTCCTTTTCTTCCCTCACTTGCACTCAGCGCTGACTTTGGAACATGGATTTGAGATAAATGAGAACTGAGCAGAGATCAGAATCTATTGTACTCATTAACGAAACCTTCTGGCTGCTTTTCCCCTCAAGTAAATAGTGTATAACAAGTTGTCTGCTGAAGGATGAAGGTCTGGGATAATGGAAGACCTTGCGCTGTTGTGAGAACAGTCAGCAAGATGATGAGTCAATGTTCCAGCCTCATCCCAAGGGACACACCGTTTAGTCTTAGCCCTTATGTCACAAATCACAAACGCTCACAGCTCTCCCCAGGCTGATCCTCAGGACAGAGTGAGAGCCAAATTGCATCCGTCTTAAGGAAAGGTGTGATGGGGTCACTGCAAACCTGCCCTTATTATCCCAAGAACTGTAACATTTATTCTCCCTTGTGAATGCGTCTGGATGGATTCTGATTGCATTTTGCTTCCCTGCTCCTAAATAACCCCATGAGGAGATGACTACAGAAGGAAACCTGGTTTTTTGGGGCTCAGACTCCCTCTGCTCCAGACACACATTGGATGCTTTAGCTGTGAGGGTCTGGGATGGCTGTAGGATTTATCTGTGTTCTGCCCTAGAACTACCTGAGTGTTGCTGCTCCTTGAAAACAGTCCCTTGCTCTGTCCCAGTCTTCAGCTTGCTGGCAGAGGGATACTGAGAGAGGAGAGGTCAGGCAGAGAAGAAAATAGGTTAAGCATTACTAGAGGAAAAAATTGCTGTAGTCTACCTGAGGGAGGCATGCCTGGCTTGAGTCTGAAGGAAGGCAGGGAAAGGAAATTTGGGAATATCAAGGCCTATGTAGAGAACTGTGCAGGACTTTCTTTTCTAATATCAAGTGCTTTTTGTCATCCATTTAAGGCCCAAAAGCACTGAGAACTGAGTCACCACCTCAATTAAAATTCCTTATTCCCAATAATTTCACTGTGGAATTGTTCATCTGGCTCAGGAGAAGAATTTTTATCAAAGTCTGAGAAGTATGGCCTTTCCAGAATAAATCCCACACCAAGGGCTGTACTGCCTCAGAATGCTTTTCTCTATTAAGCATTTGACAGATACCCTAGTGGCTAAAAAAAAAAAAAAAAATCCACAATTTTATTTAGACACATCTCAATTTAAAATCTGAATCTGATGGAAACATTTTCTTCAAGGCAGATATGTCCAAAGCACGGCTTCAGCCCAGCTGGAACATTTAGTTTTTCCCCACTGAGCTATATGATCTTTTTAATGGAAATGTCATCTCCACCTTAATTATTGCAGTACAAGGAGAAGATGTTATAATATCCCCGACGGCAAGTAAAAATTTCCTAGAATTAATAGATGGGAATATCTGTTTTCTAAGATTATTGACCTCTGAGGTAGACACTCTTGGCAACATCAAATTCTGGAATTTTTAACAGTGAATTCCAAAGAAAAATAAACAGAGTGAAAAAGGCTTATTTAAGTGTCTGGTTTTGGAGAATTCAATCAAAGATGTCATCATGTCATAGTATTTGTCAGGATCATGCACTAAAACTTCAATCTTTTCCTTGTGGCTTGAACATTATTTTTAGAAGTTCTTCCTTTTACTCCACTGTATATACATCGAGAATAAATATCTACTTTTACCCATTTTGGAGCCTAAATTCTGTCTCTTTTTGTTTATTATGCCCTGCTTTGCTTAAAGACAATGGTAGAAAACGCTACATATTTTATAGTACTGCTTATTTTGTAGTAATTCTGTGTCCTTTGAACATTGCTGGTTTTTTGCTTATGTCTAACACAATTCTTTTCCTTCCAGCACTTCAAGACCAGTGTTTCTAATCCCATCCTTTATCCTTCCAGATTCTAACATTGTAATTACTCTTCCCCTCAGTCCTACAAAGATGTAACAGTACTGATTCACTTGGTCCCTCCTCATGGACTATTCATTCCAGACCTCCTGAAAAATCAGCCTGAAGCAGCTGACAAAACTGCCCCTTAATGAAACTGCCCTATGAAATTACTTTAGAATAAGCTCCACCGTCATAGGAGGATTCAAGCTTTATGAATGTTTCGCATTAAATTTATTTTTAATGTGAGCATTTTAAATAAATCATTAAAGAGAAAGTAGTGTATGGGAAGTGGAAACTGCATAAAGGCTCTGCACTAATAGAGTCATCCTATCATAGTAAAAGAAAATCTGTTCCTACTTTTTTGTGCAGCTTTATTAATCAGTTATTTGAAGAACCCATATCAGAAGCAGCATGTTGAATCTTTTAGTAAAAAGGTACCACAGAGAAACACATTACATTAAATGACATAGAAGATTCTCATAGATAAACAAATATTAAAATCCAATGGAGATAAAATACTACTTTTCACATATGTATAGTCTATGCTTATTTATCTTCAATATACAAGCTTGGCAAACAGGAGAGTAAGTTTTGATGGGACACAGTTTATATAGTTACTTTCCAGTTTACTCTTTCAGTTTTCCTAATTGGTAGTTATTCAGACTTTTCCCATATCAGGAAAACAGCCATGCTTCACACTGGAGAAAACACAGATCCTTAAGAGTGACTTTGAACTTGTAAACCATGTGTTGACTTCTCTCAATCACCTTTCATGACAGCTATTTAGGAGTAGTCCATCAACCCATCAGATTTCTCAGATCACAGGTTTAAGTCTGAGTGCAGACACAGTCTAATGAAAAATCTCATCTAACCTGGATAGTAGCTTGTAAGTGGTTGAAACTAAGCCATCAGCACTTAGGAAAAAAGTTAGTAATGGCTTTTTTTAAAATTTAATTTAGTGTCTTTTTTGTTGTTTGGGTTTTGTTTTGTTTTGTTTTGTTTTGTTTTGTTTTGTTTTGTTTTGTTTTTTTGTAGGTTTTTTCCAACCTACTCTCCTTTCCGGGCTTCACCTTAAATCTGACCTTATACAAGGAGAAAAGCAAGTAAGATATCCTTCCTGTTATCCTGTTTGCTTTGCACTTTTAACAACACTTCACCGTGTGTTTGCACTCTGAGGGCACATCAGGTCGCCAATCTGTCACCTACTGTGCTGAACAAAAAAGGAAAAAAATTAAATTCAGCCCCAGATTTAGCAAAGGTACAACACAAATTAAACCAGGTATGTGGTCTGGGAAGACAAAACAGGCAACAGAAGAGATGGCAAAACTGAATAATGGTGAATAGGCTGTACCCTGTACGTTCTTCTGGCTATTTGATTTCCCCTCTTGTCTGTGCAGATCTCCAAGCATTGCTAAAAAATAAGAAAATAGGATTACAAAAACCTGCAGAAGTTGACTACAGACTTTACCAAAGACTTGTCAAAGTCTAAAATACACATACAAAGATCACAGGTCAGGTACATAAATATGAATGTGAAAGAACGTGTACACCTTTAATGAGGATTTTCAGAGCGTCCTTCAGCCATGTGCACACACTGGTGTAACAATGTGTGTATTTACCAGAGGGAGTATCACAACAGATAAAGAACATTCTCACAGAAAGGTATTTCAGTAGCCTCTGTCTTTGCACCCCCAATTTATTGTGATATGCAATAATAAAGTTGCACCACCAGCTCTGTGTTATCGTGGGTTTCCTCTGTGTGTGTTTTACTGGCGAGTAACACACAGAAACATTCCTCTGGCTGTTCTTATACCCTCTGGACTGGAATATCAGACCTGCATGTTTCTGTTTGAAATGCTGACAAATTGAATCATTATGAACCACCCTCAGGAATTTCATTGTCTGTGTCCTGACAACTGCTGGTGACACGCAAGCATTAACTCTCGCAAGAGGTGCTTAAATGGTTTTAAATCTCCAGTTCTTCCTCCTTCTTCCTCCTTCCTCCTTCTCACTTGAAATATAAATGGTCAGCTGAACTTTAGTGCAGACATAATCAATAGGAAGCGAGCAGAGAGGAGGAGGCTGTGGCAGAGTGGATGGACACTTCAAAAGAAGCCATGTCAATATGTTTATCTTTTCCTCACCCTGCACAAAGACCAATCTCCCTCATAGATAACAGTGTTCCCCATCATGAATTACTGTCTCTTATAGTGTGGTTCAGCACCTTTTTGCTGGTGCGGTGATGGTCTTTGCAGTCATGCTTGTTTAGCCTTTGAAAGTAAGGAGCATGTACGTGCTTTGCAGCACTCAGAGGTTCCTGAAAATACTCAGTTGAAGCTTCAGGCATTCTCACTGCAAATAGAAATCTCCAAAACTGTGGACAGTTTTGAAGAGTGTGGACTGCATAAAAAATCCAGATGAGCTGCTCTTGCTCTTAGTTATCAAAGTGTGTAAAATTTCTCCTTTTATGTCTGTATATTTATTTCTACCCTTCAAAATCATTTTCCTACTATACAATGAGATTAATCTATGAAAGCTATTAATATGAAGACTTTGTCCCATGGTCCAGTTTGACTTCCATTGAAAATGAGGTATGTTTGCCACATGTACAAGGCAAGAAAGGGTACCCTGCAGTGGTTTCTGCAGGGCAAAGATATTTCTGCACTAAAGACATTAGCCAAAGCAGCTCACCCGTACATCAGGCTGAACAAAACCAATGTAGACCAAAACAGAAAATTGAGAAATTTGCCATGTTCAGGATGACAGATCCTCTCTTCTCATCTGCTACCTGACCAGGCAGAATATTTTTATCAAAAATTCTTTCCTGTTGCTGTGGGAGCAGGCTACAGGTACTCATAGCTTTCCAAATGCTGCTGAAATATGAGTTATCCTTACACTTCTCCCTTCCGTAGCCCCAGAACTTTAAAGTTTAAAATTCTGGAAGACAAACATGAAATACAATTAATTAAAACCCAAATCTAACCCAAATTTATCTACGTATTAGTTACAGATTTGCTTTGCTAGTACCAGAGTTGTATGGAGAAGTGTTCCTTTCCTTACCTTGTGCTTGAATGTGTTTAGACAAATGATGCTTGACTCTACATTTCTGCTTTTCCTTGGTAATTCAGATATGCACTCTCATTTATAAAGGGTATAAAATATCTAGAACAGAGGAAAATCAGAGGCATGACCTACAAAATAAAGGGTCATACAGCCATCAAAACCGTGTTCTTAGTTCTAGGTGGTAGAATGCAAAGTGCTAGAGGGAGAACAATGGTGTCAACAATAGTGTCCAGTTTTACCCCAGCATGGTTGTCTAGAACTTTTTATTCATGCTGTAGACATCCTACCATAACTGACTGGACAAGTAGTGCAGTTCACGAAATTGCCAATATAAATCTGAACCATTTTTCATCTCCTCATAAAGCCTTAATCTTCCTCTTCAATGATCTCCTCCTCCAGAAAAATACTTTTATCTTCCCTGATAAGTCTCCCATCTACTTCTTGTATTCCCTGCCAGCAAATTCTTCAACGTATCCAAATTACTCTACCTCTTCTTAACATCTTTGTCTAGGGAGGAATTTTATAATTTATTTTTATTTTTTCTTCACGAATCACAGTGTATTTAGAAAATTACCCAACCCCTCCTACTTAATGATACTGGCGCACTTTTTCCCTGAGATATGCAGGTGACTGTATCAGGAAAAGAACTAATGAGGTCTCTCTGGGTACCCTGCACTCCATCCAAACTCAGATTGTGCATTGGCAGTACCAATCTTCCAGCAGTGACAGATAAGGCCACGGCAGCTTCTCTGCAAAGGGCAGCACATGTGCTTTGAGGACTGGGACATCAGAGTTTGATACTCCACTTTCATGCTTTTGAGAGTGAGAATGAAATGAAAATGTAGGAATGGCTACATTGGGTCAGACTAAAGGTCTGTCTGGTCCAGTATTTCTCTGTCCGACAGTGGCCAAGAGACACAGGGACATGCAGGGACAACAAATCATGATGTTGGCCAAGGAGACTTTTACAATCTCTAGTTCTTTGTAAATCAGACTACTTGAGCCAGCATTCCTGCATTTCATAATCCTTTATTTATTTTTTTTTTTTTAATTCCTGTTAATTTGTCCCAGTGTTTGCTGAAACCTTAACTTTCCAACTACACTTCAGTGAGGAGATCCCATTCTATGCGAATATGCAGCTTGCTTTGGTTTCCTTCTTTAATCTGGGAGTTCTGTTTGACATCTCCTAGAGCCATCGCTGGAAGACACAGTGAACATCGTTCACCTTCTCCTGCCACTCATGGTTTTACAAAACTGTATCATACTTTCTGTAACTCAGCTGCCTTCCAGCCTGAAGAGCTGCCACAAGACCTTTTCTCTAAGTGACATAAGTGTCACCACGATGTGGGCAGTCCCCATCCCCTCTTTGCCTGTGTCTTTCTTATCCTGATTTCTCTCCTGTCGCGAGGAAGAACGGCAGTGAAGCCCTTAGCCCTTAGCCCAGGCTGACTACCATGAGGGTGAGGATGAGGACTGGTGAGGGGAAATCAGGTCAGACACAGCCTGGGATGGCTGGGAAGAGCCGTGGGGAACAGACTGACCTCCTCAGGCTGGCCCAACATGGGGTCTTGGCACCCATGGGCAGGGATGTGAGAGGCACAGGGTGGGGCAGCTCAGGGCCAGCATGTCCTGGGAGTGCCCTGAGAACCAGGACACACATCTTCCAGTCTCATTTGACTTGAGAGGAGCCAACTCATGGCCTCAGAGCTCTGCACAATGCAAACCAAAGGGCGCCAAGGGGAAAGAATGACTATGCAGTAAGAGCATTCTCTCGTTGTAAATGTGCTAAAGCCTGCTCTCCAAGAGGTTTGGATATGACCTCAACCATCCACCCAAGTGCAGCCACAGCATCTCCCAGCTGCTCTGATCAGAGCTGTGCAGTTTCCCACTAACTCCTTACCCAAGGCTTGGTCTATCAAGCATCCCCTTGCTCTAGAGCTGTTCAAATCCATTTGGAAAACCAAGCATGTTCCCTTAATCCTACCTTCCGTAACAAAAATGCAACAACATAGCTCTTCAAAATAAATAAAATGAGACAGTAGCGACAGCAACAAAATCATCAAATATCAGAACTATATGAAAAAGAAAGAACAAAACAAGAATATACCACAACACAAAGCCATTCACGAAACACTACCCTGAGAGGGAGAATAAGCAAATAAAGAGCATATGAAAGGTAATATGTTTCCTAGTGCTTTCCTGGGAGACACTCAAGCAGCTGGGAGAATGGTCTGGACGCTGTGGCTCACATTCCTGCTCTCAGCAGAGGAAAAGTGAGATGATAATAAGCCCTTCTGATGTATAGGCAAGGGACATGAGCTGACAAACAGAGAGATTCATGATCCTTGTGTTAGAAGGGAGTGACAAATGATTGATAATATATTTCCACATTGTTTCTGACAGGTGGCTTGTGGAAGGAGAGATCAAGCCCAGCGTCTGAAATGCACAGAGATCTCAGCACAAGGTAAGAAGGCAGCAACTAACACGTGAATTATGCTCCACTGTGCTTGAGATTGTCTCAGCAGCAGCTAGGCTTCCCTTTGGGCATTTTATACAGTAAACGCTCTATTTTCCAAAGCATTCAGCATCCTCTGCTTTTCCCTGATGCTCCTGTGTGTTCAGCGTATTGAATATCATACTCGAATGGACCTTCAGTAGACCATGCATTTTTTATCAGGGATTTTCAATAATTCACAGGATCAGGCCCTAAATATGCACGGTATTAGACAAGAAATTTTCCAGTCTCTTTACCACACAATTTCAAATGCAAAGAGCCTCTGGTTTCCGTGTAGTAGCAGTGTTTCAATCTCCCAGCCATATAAAATGCCTGGCTAATTGGACTGGTAGAGGAAAGGGGGATTTTTGTGTTTGATAAATTAATCAGTGAGCACTGCTGTACATTTCCCGCTAAAATCCTTAATTAGACATAAAATGCCAAGGAATGAGATTCTTTCTTTAGTTTTTAATTGAAGGGATGACTTTTGATCCTCCATTAGTGAGGAGAGAAGAAAGCCTTTCAAATGGAAGCGGCACCCCAGCTGTTGATCAGCCTCTGAGAGGTTCAGCACTGCACTTCCACGAATCCCAGGAGCCAACTGATGCTTAGCATAAACATGCTAAAAGGATCAAATTGACATTCATACAAACCAGAGTCCACCAAATCACAAAAGCTTTTAATCCAAGCCTCTGTGTAAAAGGATAGCTTCTAATTACCGGTCTAGACCAATCATCGATGTTTAGCTTATAAAAATGAAGCTATCAATAACAAAAGCAAGTCTGAAATGTTGGTAGAGTCCAGGCATAAGCTAGAACATGATTTAGTCATTCATTGCAGCATTTCTTTCTTGTTCAGCTTTTCAGCATTTCCAGAGCTTTTGTAACCAATGAAGACAGAAATCCCTGAGGCTTCATTGGTTACAGATTTCACACAAACACTCACACACACAAAGGCAACCAGGGCAAGAGCCAGGGCAATCGAGGATATCCTGTTAGAATTCTCTGTTGGTCTTTACTCCTGCCTTGTACTGCTCAGACGGAGCTAACACTTAGCTGGACCCTTAGGCAGTGTTATAGGGCAGCTGCAAGTCAAGGTGAAATGCCACTTCTATTCTTTCATTAACCCTCCCGGGCCTGTCATTAAATATGGCAGGCTTAGCATTTTTCACTTCAGATGGAAAAGCGCTGCCAATCCCAGGAGGCAGAATTTTTTCGATGCCTAAATTGATGAACAAGACAAGGTCAGCAATTTTCAGTTTATTGACAGAACTCTATTTATCTTTAGAAGTATGGAAATGCTATTTCAGGTGCCCTGGAGCAGAACTGTGACCAAACCAAAAAGAGAGGGTTTATGAGAACCATTGCCATTATAGTACCTGAAGTATTCTGAGTGGCTTTAATTGAACTTGCTACATCAGAGGGAGTTATTTTGTGATTAGAAGAATTTTCATAACAAAAGAACTTTAATAAATGCAACAGCACACGATAGATGGAGACAAACACAGTGAAGCAGAATAATAGAGAAAGTAGAAACTGCAGCCAACCACCCATTTAAAGTTAAATACAGGTTTTGATGCAAAAAAATGTGCATGGGCTTTGTTTGAGTTTTGTTTGTTTGCTTCAGAATGATTATCACTAGCAGGCTGACTAACTGATCCAGATCTCAGTGAAAGAAACAGAACTGACCCTTTGAAATCTGTCCATCATCACATCAATTTCCTCATGACAGTTACTGAAAGCCACAGCTGAACTCCACTTTTGTTTATAAAGCTAAATAACCTCAGTTTATTCATAATGAAGAATAATAAGCAACCACATATTGCTGCAGGAGCAGTTTGCAAGAAATGGATTTTCCCCTTTAACCATTGCTGGAAGAGGATTGCACTGAAATGCCCTGCCTTCAGCTAGAAAAAGTGTCTTTTTTTCCCCCCCAAACAAATGCAGATTGTCTAAAAGTAGGCCAGAAAAGAAATGAAGTTAATAAATGCTTCTAGCAAAGACTAGCAAGTCTAGTGAAAGCCTACTGAATTTCATTCAGCCCACTAAATCAATGGCAGACAGGTCTGACCTGAGCAGAGGACCTGCATCAGAGATGTTGTGACTGCATCTCTGCCACGTGGGCTGCTTCATGAATGAGCACCTAGCCTTTGCTAAAACTGCAAATTAAATGGTTGCCTGCCCAGGTTTTGCTGCAAGTGAACTAATTTCTGCTGGTTAAAATGAGTGAAGAGCACGCCTTTGTCCCCAAGGAAGATGGAGTTTAAGGACACATCTTTTCATTATGGAAACTATATACATTTTGGGGAAAATGAGCTAGGATCCCACAGTACCACTAAGCTAACTTCCTTGTGTGAGGTTTTACTTTTTGGAGAGGTTGTACTGCAGACACCCCACCTTTCTGAACAGAAATGGTCTGGTTAGTATGCCTTTGAAACAGGCAGCATCTCTGCATTCTGATTTAGTCCTGACATTACAACATCTGGAAAACTCTCTTGGATTCCAGCAAAGAAAGCAACACCAAAAGTGTGTGGGAAAGTGGTTGGGATTGAATCTGTCAAGGTTGAAGCATGATTCCAGGGTTGCTCTTCTGCTTCTCACAATGATCAACTACCTTAACAGGGGCTTGAAATGAGTGTGGCTGCAGGGCTGCATCGTCAACAAGTGTCCTCAAAGCCACTGAGGACATACAGAGAGAAGGATGGGTTGGATGTAGTTCTGTAGAATCCAAGCTGCTCAGAGCCAGCAATTTAGATTTGCACAGGAGCAGGAATTTCTTGCTAAAAATGTAGGCATTAGCAGGCATTGAGCACCCAGGGAGCCAGAGAACCTGGCAGGGTTGCACTTTTCCCCAGTTTGCCCTTCAAGGACCCCAGATGGTGCTGAGTGGATGTGTATGCATGGAAAATGCCAGTTGGCAATTAATCTCAGAGAGACTTCTGAGCAGGAAAACATTACTTTTGTCCTCAAAGACTAAGGTGATGCAAACTGAGTTTCTCGGTAACACTTCCAAGTAAAATTCTTATAATTCCTCCAGACTAGATTTGCAATTTCTAGAAAGTGGTCAAGGGATCACTACCTGAGTTTTGTGCTTTGAGCAGTGAGTAGCTAATTTTGTGTTGATAATCCCAGGGTTTCCTAATGACAGCTTCCTTGATGTCAATGATTCATGTCAATCTTATCTAAATTCTCATTCCATTTACCATAAAGTACATCTGTGGGCTTAGCAAGCCCATGTATTTTTCATTATCTTTCACATGTGTATTTCACATGAGCCCGCTCTCATCTGCCTGCAAATTTAACTTGGCATTGCAACTCTTTGTCACCAAGTGATGTTTTCACAGACACCAGAAAACATGGCCAGCATCCCTCCCACTTCCTTAGTCCTCCCTTCCTGCTGTGTCAGCCTCCAGTCCCCCTTCCCACCAGCTGTGCCCTGGGTAGAAAATGCAGGAGGCTGCTGTGGTGGCACCTTTAGGAACAACTTCTATGCACAACGATGGCAGGGGAAAGTTTTATTGATGTAGTCAAACCATCAGCCCCCAAATCAGCCCCAGGCCCTCATCTCTCACCTGCACACAGCCACTGACACCTTCACCCAGCTCGCAGATGCCTTACCCACCTCACCTCTTCAGGCACGTTGGTGTGGCTCCGTGCTGTCCTATGCAAATTTTGGTTCTATGCAAATTGCTTATGGTATGCAAATCAATGCATTAAATAACTAACATAAAGTGGCACATACGGAGATGTGCATAACTTGGCAGCTATAAATCTGGAATCGTTCCACTGACGTCAATGGTTTCACTTCACATAGGCTCCAACATGGAAGGTGTTGAAATCTGGCCCTGTGATATTTTCAGTCAGCTTCTAAACACAAACTCGGGAATTAATGATTTCAGAGGTGTAATTATTATTATTGCCAGTGGGTTTTGTTATTATTTAGGTTTGTATGACTAAACATGCATACAAACTGGGTAGCAGAACATACTTAATTTCAACTAGGCTGACATCGATGATAAATAATGCACCTGTGGTCTATCAGAAAGTCCAGCAGCTGGAACCTGGTCCCCTTTGGTCCTAATGGCATGATAGTTTCTATTTTAAAGTAGCTGGGGCCTAAAATGCAGGATTTATGCAAAAAAAAGTCTTCAGAGGCAGTTGTACACCCTCAAGTATTTCAAATAAATTTAGAATGGGGAATGAGTATAGATAGTTCCGTGCTACATGCTGTGTATTTTTGAACTGGGGCTGGGAGCCTGGAAGCATATGCACCATTTTGTGCAGCCACCCCCTGACAAGGATCTGCTGTTGTTGTGTGCAGGGAAAGCAGAACATGGTAAAGGTTAATGCTGCACATGGCAGAGCCACAGAGCTGAGCAGGGCCCTGGTTGTGACTGCTCCAAAAGTGCTGTGCAGTCATTTACACATTCGCAAATGCCGCTCTCACATGGCAGAATTTCCACCCACTTTTGCCTGAATGTAAATGACTTCAGGAGATGCCAGGCATTAAGTGTTCTCACAACTGCCCCCAACATCCCACGGCTCAAAAAGGGTGCTTCAAAACACTCCTAGAAAACCCTGCAAGACTTTCAAAATAAAACTGTTTGTGTTTCTGAGCCTTCTTGGTCACTAGTGGGGTTAGGCTCAGATTTACCAGGATATACTGAATTACAGGACATGTGAAACGATGACAAGGAGATCCAGCAAAGCTTGATAATGAGTGACTGGAAGAGTCAAGCTCTGCTCCTGCTGTCTATTTGATCTTTTCAACTTACCAAAAATTCTGTTGCACACTGCATGAGTAAAAAGCTACAGGAGGTTTGTATGGCATGAAGAAGCTTCCAGATTTCTTATTAGTCAACTGAACTAGCATCAGAGATTTTGGATTTAAATATAGAAGCAGTCTAAAGTGGAAATGTCAGTGTCTAACTGTATAAACAATGTAACATTTATCAAGTGTGCATTATGTTTTTGTCAATATTTCCTTTTGGTTTTGTGTGTGTTTTGGTTTTTTTTTTTTTTTTGCTGACATTGTAATCATGGTATCTGCATATTTGTGTTGCTATGACTAAAATAACTGGCAAAATTAAAAAGTCCTATTATAGCCATTACTCTGTGAATGCTTTTAGTTTGTTTAGGTTTTTCTTTTTTAATCCTAGCAGTCTCCCTGCAGACCTGAACTGACATCAATTTACCAATGTCTTGACATCTTAAAGTTGTTTCTTATAAAATTTGCATTGGTGTCATTTTGTTTCAAGCTGATATTGTGACAGTGTCTCCCTGGATTTATACTGACAATTTATTTTTATTTTGACATCATGTCATCCCTATAGCCCTTCACTAGCATCTATGGTACGTCTGCGGGTTTAAATGAAAAGTGGTTTCTTTGTGCAAACTACAGTAACTAACTGAACTTTCTCAGTAGCTACTTTTCTGACCTCAATATCTAGCTATTGATTGCACTTGGGTTTTTATAGCAATGTCAAAAGTTCCTGCCTAGTGCTTTAGGCAGCTCTTCCATATGTACCAAATAAGGAAATTAAACCAAAGCTCCCCTTGAAACTAAAAAATAATTGCCTATAAAAAAAAAAGGTGAATGCATGCTTTTAGCACCAACATCAAACAAACAACTGAGCACTGTTTGTGGCATTGCCTGGAGAGCTGCTGATCCTTCTCTTTCGCTGAAACACCTTTATGGGACTGAACATTCAGGCTGTTTTCAGATGTTTCCTTGGAAAACACAAAATACTCAATAAGTATATATTTACTATTCTGTTTCTACTTCATTTAAATATCAAAAATTATATTAGGCAAGCTCTGGTGTGGACCAGGGGAGGGGAAATTTCAGGAAAGCTCCCCTGTGTTGGTTACAGCTTTGAACCTAAGTTATTTTTTCAGCTCTTTCATTTTTAAATTCAAAGAGGCAAGAAGGATTGTGAGCAATGTCACCAATGCCTTGTGACCCTTCCTGAAGTAGAGTCATTGTGTGGTATAGCGAGAATTCCCAAGGGCATATTTGTGAATTATGAAGCAAATTCCTGCCAGTGATTATTGAGTGTTCCTAGGATTATCCATGATCCTGACAGAGCGGCCCGTGTATGTGATTTTGCAAAAGCTATTTTTCATCAGAGTACGTGCATGGTTTAATGAGATATTTGCAGCAGTAACATCATTTCTGTGTTCTGGTATAAATGGTTCAGCTCCTATACATCATACCTGGTAAATCACAGTATGGATGCAGAAAAAAGGAGCCTTCAACAGCAAAATTTTCTCATTTTTATTGGATCAGAACATCAATTCTGACTGATGGTTATGGTGACTTTCTTTCATTAATGTCTCACCAGCAATGCCTAGGCAGAAACCATACCCTTCACGGTTTAACCAAAATTAAGAACTCAGAATTGAATCTTCCCTGTATGTGGGAGGTTATTTATTCTGTCCCGCTTGGCAAAGAAGAGTGAAATTTGATTGTCTAAACAGGGCACTCAAGCATCATTAGAAAAGACTTCCAGCTCATGCTCCACAAGCAGCCAGGTCTGTCAGAGGTCCTGTGTGATACCTGTCAGCTTCATTTGGATGTTTAGAATCCTCAGCAGTAGAGCTCTCACCTTCAGGCAATGAGTTCAAGACCTCTGTATGACAAGACCAAGACAGAAGATATTTTAACAGCAGTGGAATTAGTGGTCTGAGAAGACAGTGTGTGAGGTTGTTCAGAAAATTTGTTTTTAAAGTCATCAAAACAAAAATTATGACTTCTATATAAGTGTAACTTAACACTTTGAAAGTTAGATTGGAATTACTCTGAACTTTATCACCAGAATTCAAAGAGGAACCTTTGGCTTGAAACGACATGGACAGAAACTGAACACAAGACCTGCACCAAATGTGGATAAAATATCAGATATCTATAAGAGCAGTGTCAATTTCTATAAATGATTCAGATAAGGAAAAAACGGTGTGTAAACTTACCAGTGAAGTTTCATCTAAATCCCTAATTTTTTATTAAATATTCTCTTTTCACTCTTCCAATATGGAAATATGTTGCTGCTGTTGTTAGAATTAACTCAGTATATTTCTGTTTGTCTGCATAAACACCCAGTCTGCCTTTGACTTCAGCAGAGTTTCATATCTAATTAAATGTCTGTCAGACAGGAATCTCTCTGTCAATAATTCTTGTTGGGAAAGACCACTGCTGGAAACAGCACTCTGTGCATTAAGCATATCAATGCACTCATATTAAATTTGCATTTTAACTCTTCCAAACACTTCTTAAAGCTGGTTCTACTGAGTAGACATTTTGGAACTAACTTCTGATTTTTGGTGGCTGTCATTGCATGCCTGGTTTTCACATATGTCAATCACCCCTGAGTGATGCTAACTCTAAACACAGTTTGGGACTTCAGCATATTGCTCAGGGTGTCCAAAAATGGAGGACACTTTTTGAAAATGTAGCTTTGCTCAGCTGATACTTAGGTTTTTGTCTGTGGACCATGGGTAATAATACTGATGTTATTGCAAAGGAAGCTCTGTAATATTCTGCATCTTGCTACAACTTGCACCTGCCTATGGAAATGGCAAGAAATTTCTGGTAGCAAAATCAGGGACTAGAAAGCTTGGAAAGTGTCTCAAATGGTATGATTGCCTGAAACTTGTTTTTTCACAGCCTCAAGCAGTTTCCACAGCTAGCCTCACCCTGCCAATGCTGCAGCCATTCTGTGGCTTCAGAACTCAATAACAAGGGACCACGAGTTGTTAATGGTCCCAGTTCTGGGTTTCATACCCAGGGCTGGTCTTGTTATGCTTCCCACAGAAGCACAGCAACAGGGGTTTATCCAGGAGGAGGTTTATTATCCTTAAAATACACAGCTGTAGAGACTATAGTTAACTATTAATTAACTGTTCTGAATTGGGAGTCTTGCTGGGAGCAAAGAGCTGACAATGGGTTTGCTTATCCTCTCTGCAGAGGATACAGTCCTTTTACAGAAATTCCATGCTGTGCTGTGAAGTGAGACACTGAGAGTTCCTGCTGATCACTTTGTTTAGATGAGTTTGACCACAGATTTCCACTTCACCAAACTTGAAGGGTCAGTCAACTCTTAAACCAAGGGCTGTAATACCACAGGGTGTGGAGGGCTGCTCGATGGCAGGGGTTTATAATGCTTGGATAAGAATGAAGGTGTTGCTGCTCTTTCCAGCATGAAAAGCCCAGATATGTACAAATCTAAGCCTGCACATGCACACTGCACATCTGTATCATGTGATAAAAGGAAAAGTCAGAAAGAAAATTACATGAGTTTATTTTGATGTGCTGACAGCATTGGGAAGGATATACTGAAATCTTACATTCTAATTTCAACAAGCAATTGGCAACAAAGGAAAGTTCATGAGGACCCTTTGAAGATCACATAATTTTTGGCTATAATTTAAAAGTCAATCATATTTTTCAACCATTATTTATTATATTTTTAATATGCATTTGGTGTTTTTGGTGTGCTCTGTCTTTCGTTGATGTCTGAGTACAATCAGCACCTATTTCTCAACGATCTACATATTATAGTCCCTAAGTTTTAACTTTGTGAAACTCCTTTTTAAAATATGAGCAAGCATCTGAGATGATGTGGAGGAAGAAGGGGAGTGTAATCCAATTCTACATAGTATCACTTCAGCTTCTCCTTATTCTATTACTTAAAATCTCAGCATCAATTAAGTGTTAAGAAAATATAAATGTCTTGATCAAGAAGAACAAAATCTACAGTAATTAATTGCTTCAATATTTCTCACAGCCATTCCCCCTCCATAGGAAATTAATTTTCATTCATACTACAGACAAGATACAGGACATGGAAGGGGAGAAAATTAATTTGGTTGATGTCATTCTGTAGTTTAATCCCAGAATTAATATCCTTTGTATAGTGACTGGGAATGATATCTGAATTCAAAAGTACTTCTGTGAAATTTGAGTCTTTACAGAATTGATATTTTTCTGGGAATGAAGATGTTGCAATCTTCCTGCCATTTGCAAAAGCCAGTAAAACTGAGGAATCAAATGAGATCTAAAATTCCTCCAAAATTTTTTCTCTCCAAAAAACACAGCTGCCATCATCATTTCCCACTCCCCTTTTGTAATGATCACACAGACTTGCCAAGATAGTCACGTCTATGATTGTCTGTGTTTTGATGGATGATCCCTTAAAAAAATAGAAAAAAAGTTGAAATATGCCTGAAGGCAAAAAAAAAAAAGCAAGTCTGTGTCTTTGTGTAGAACTTGCACTGGGCCCTAAATGATAGAAAATTCTGGCCAGAAGAGAACTTCAGAGATATCTGAAGTATTTTTCAACCTGGGAAGGGAATCAGGAGAGATGGGTTTGGGCTCCTACCTGCACCCCAGTCCAAAGAATCTTCCTTAGGAAGTGCATTTTCCCACTGCAGAGCAGTGTCTGGAGGCAGCTGATGCTTTGCACCCTGTGCTGGCCTGATGAACGCTGGGGTTTGCACCTCCAGAGAGAAAGGATTCCTCTGCAGCTGTGCTGGCAGAGCACTGGCTGCTGGTGTAGGGCTGGGGCAGCCAAATCACAGAGGGGAAATGTGGCATCAGTTTCAGCATGTAAGAATTTTAACTGTCCCACCACTGAGATCACCAGAAGTTTCATACTGTGAATTTGATACAAACTGATGAAGCTTTCTTTCTTGACTCTGAAGAGAGCCTAAACTCTGATTTGAGTCTAATTTCAAATCCATTTATTATAAAAACTAGTGCTTGAAGGGTAACTCTAAAGGGACTTCACTTGTATTTGCTGAAGAGATTGGTATGTCTGCTTCTGACATTCTGATTCACAAAATCATCTTTGGGCCCAGGGTATCCATTTCTGTGTTCCTTTTATGGAACATTATGGAGAATATTTGTTTAGTGCAAAGCATTCTCATTGACATTATTGTATGTTATTCGACCTTCCTCAAGAGCACTGGGACGCCTCCAAGCACAACACTTAGCTTTGAATATTGGCACTTGTGAGCCTGCTCTTACACCCTGGTAAGATGATTAATGCACCTTGGAAATTACCTAATGGCTCGGGACTCTTTCTATCCAGCCTCCAGTAGGAGAAAAACAGGATAATGTGAGATAAAATTTATAAGTATGAAATGGAAGAGTTGAAACAGAGAAACTCATTCAGAAGTATTGACAGGATATCTGTGGTGCTGGAGATAGACACAGCAGAATTTAAAAGCATGCATGGAATAGAGTTCTATTGGAAGGCATCCCAAACAGATGGAGACACCTGCTTGACAAGGACGTTTCCTCTTTAGAGACTGGAGGAAGGAACATGGAGAGATTTATCTAATCAAAATATTGACATCGAACCTTGCCTTTTGTTAGAAGATGTAAAACATTGGATGTATATGACATCAAAATATCATAAATTAAGTTTATTGACTGCTTGGAAGTAACTGATAGGCCAAATGTGTGGATCTGTCATTCTTTCTTTTTGGACACTGGACTCATTTTTAGCAGAAGGGAAGGATGTTGACTAGCGCAAACTCTGAGTAACAGTGTGAGATAATGGCTAGAATACAACTGGAAAGTGTTTATCCATATATTTTATTTTTATGCTGAGGTTCATGATCTCAATGGCATTTTTTATTGGCATTTATTAATTTGAGTGGCTCTAGTTCTTTAAGTTTATAATGGTAATATTAAAACATCTGTTCTAAGTAACAGCATAATTCTGTGATTCATTTTTTAGTATTAGGATTTGACAGGTACTGCTTGTCTGCACACTCTGGATGCCCTTGATGTAACTTCAAAGTACAACTTAAGTGCAAGAGTGCAGTAAAAAAATACTCCAACAGGAAATTTCAATCCCAAATCTCTCATGTGCTCAAAAAATTTCCCCACTGTTGTTATTACAATTCCTGTCCTCAATTTTCAAAAGCCTAAGAGACAAATGAGCTTTTGTTAAGTGCCCTATATCATCACTTATTTGCCTGAAGGTGTTAATGATAGGTCACATTCTTTTCACACAGAGTAGGACATTATTTCTGGAATTCTCCTATTGATTTCAGTGCTGGCAATATACAATGATTGCCAATGAAAATTTGTCACTAATCGTAGAATTTCCAACTCTCTCTCCATTGTTCCAAAAATAATATCTTGCAGGAGTGCTCATATCACTGTCAGTTTATCAAAGAGCAACTTCCAATTGAAAAGCCATGAGATGTTATTAGCCTGTATTGTACACGAAAGCTAAAAGTAATGTGTCATCTGGAAGGCAGAATGCATTACACTCCAACAGTGTCATCAAGAAGGGGTATGAAAATCCACCCCCAAAAATAGTGCAGTCAATGGGCTTATTCAGCTCATCTCTAAGTATTGTCAGTATCTTTTATTATTGCCATTATTATTATAGCACATTGGGTATTTTTTCTTCCATTTGACAAAAAAAAAAAGTAATAATCAGTTTCTTTTTATTGGCTTGAGACTATCTAAGGGAGACACAGAGGATCTTTCATAATGAAAAACTGCTAAGAGGTGCAGCCACTTTTGGCGAGGTTAAATTATGAAAGCAATTCTACCAAACAAAATTCATGAGTCACAAACATGCTGCCATTGCAAAAAAAAAAAAAAAAAGAAAGAAAAAAAAAGAAAGGGAAAATAATAATAAAAAATACGCCTCCACTTCCCCTATGTCTAACACACATATTGATACCCATTTAGGGATTCAACTGTTGGCTGCAGTCAGACTTCTGGAACGGCAATCACTCCCTTGAGAACGGAGAGAGACTATTTACAAGAGAATGTAGTGACAGAACAAAGGAGAATGGCTTCAAACTGAAAGAGAATAGGTTTAGATTAAATATTAGGAAGGAATTCTTCACCGGGAGGGTAGTGAGGCCCTGGCACAGGTTTCCCAGAGAAGCTGTGGCTGCCCCATCCCTGGAAATGCTCAAGGTCAGGCTGGGTGGGACCCTGAGGAACCTGAGCTGGTGGAAGGTGTTCCTGCCCAGGGCACAGGATTGGAACAAGGTGATCTTTAAGGTCCCTTCCAGTCCAAACAATTCTATGATTCTATGACTGAGATGTTTTGAAAAGGGAAAGGGAATGTAGTTTTCCTCTGGCTCTGGGTGAAAATACTGCATCCTTTGTGGGGAGGGGGGAGGTAAATTAAGGAGAAAGCAGGTTTTATTTTTAAAGTAGATGCTGATATCTAGTTGCACTAGAAAGCACAGAAATATTAAAAAGACAAAGCTCTGCCCCCTGTTACATGTTCTAGTGCTTTTATGGATTTCAGCAGGCTTACTTCACCCACAGCGAGTCGATTTCTGTGTACAAGGCATTAATTTCTGTCAATGGATAACTTCAGTAGTGTGAACAGTGGGTAAACCCAGTTGAGAAATTTGCACTGTGCAGCAGAAATGGAATTTTTTGTATGGCATCTGACTTTCACATGTTCTGCAGGATCTGTTCAAATCTTCTCTTTTCCCCTCTTCCTGTCCAGGTATCCCAAGATCAATGTTCCAGGTTTCCCACTTACAAAAGCAAGTCTCAGGGCTCCACCCACCAAAAAAATTTAAAAAAAAAAAAAAAAAAAAAAAAGGCCAAAGAATGAAAAGGGATGAAATTATACCATTTTTGCTGAGGATTTTTTTCCCAAGTGTAGTTAGAGAAAACCACAGACAGCTATCTTCTGCTTCACAATATGTAAATACACTGCATTATATTAAGTAAAACAGAAAGAAATTATTCAACAATTTTCTCTGCAAGCATGCAATTAGAAATGGATTTCAAATTAAAACATGGCCAGAAATTTAAGAAATCCACATCTAGAAGTAAACAGCTTTCAACTGCTTTAGGATAAATATTCTGCTACACTGTAGGAATTTAAAGGAATAAGAAAAAAGCATGAGAAACACAGTGCACTGTACCTGTGGTTATATGGACTGTAGTTAAGCTGATCTTATGACACACAAAAAATTCTGTTTGTGTTTAAAGATAAGTGTTTGAAAGAAAAAGAATTGATCTTCACTGATATCCATCTGTGAAGTTCTGACCTCTGCTTTCATGAGCAAGCCTTTCTGCCAGGCAACTGAGAGTCAAAAGAAAGTCTTGCTGTGAGATCTACCAAATTCACTGTGACCATAATTCATCCTGCCTTATGCTGTGAGTTTAACTACACCACCTTCATGAGGAGTGCAGTCCCTCTACACTCCCTAGAAGGTCTACAGAAAGTTATAGAGTCAGGCCAGGCATCTGACAAAACTCTTCTTCTCCCAGTCCATAAAAGATGCCTCTGTTTGAAAATGCACAAATGTAAACAAATTCCAAAATTTGCTCTAACCAGGACAAAGGCTTTAACCAGCAGACTGTGGTTTAGTTCTGAAAGAAGATTCTGGTGAGTATTTAGCAATGTACAGTAGATTTGCTTTTGATGGATCTTCTCATCCTATTCTCTTCCTTGGCCATGGTATTCATTGAAAAGACATGGGTAGACTCTGATGTCTGCAAAGAGAGGCTTATGCTGCAACTAAACCTTTTACGCCTATAATGAACCCAAACTGCATCTTCAGCTTATTGAATTGAGCTCTGTGGAAGGATTCTGCTCTGTAGAAAAGATCACACACGTCTACAAAGGTTTTTCAGGCAATCTGAAACCATCCATCACTGTGCTTCATTGAGCTCCACCCACTGATTTACTGAGAAGCTCTTGACACCTTACTAAGTTCTCCATCTCACATTTGTGAGTCTCACCTATCTCCTTCCTGATTTGTGCAAGGAAATGAATGACCCACTAATGTCACTCCAGACCCATGCCTCAGCCCGAGGGGTACAATTTCCCATCTTCAATCAAAAATATTACAATCCACTGAACACTAAAGTAACTCATCCTGGATTTATTGGCTGTAGTACAGTGTCGAGTACTGTGTTAAATCCACTACTTATGAGAATACCCACGGGGAACTCATAGAAAGGCCAACTTCAAGCCTTTCTAAGCAGTAAAAGCAGAAGTAGTAACACAGTCATAGCTTTGGATGCAGGAACGGCATAGAATGGTACAAACCATGTTAATAACACTAATGAAATTCATCTGTCAACAGATTAAAGATTTTATTAGAGGTCTCCCAAATCCTTTTGCAGCCTCTGTTATGGTCAAGCATAAAATACTGCTCCACACTGGAAAAACATAGTCAGAATCCAGAATAATGCATTAAAACAGCTTGACATCTTCCCACTCTGTTGAGACAGAAACTACTTTTCCATTTCTATGCTGCTCCCTTGCAGTTTACCACTAGTACCAATTCTTGCTTTAGCTCTAAACAGCAGCCAGATGAAATGGACAAGTAGCAATAACTTTAGACTCAGAAATATTGTTTTCATTGCTCATTCCATATGAATTTACCACCATTAACAAAATCTTACATGATGGACATTCGCATCAGGAAGAAAAAGGAGTAGTGGAGTGCTTTCTTTTGATTTATCTAGATTTTTGCTCTAGCTTGATGTCAGATGTACCAGGGCACATTTAATACTTTGAGAGCTGGAAAAGAAAGTTTTTGAAATGTGGGCTGGGATCTATCTGGAATAGATTAGATGACCCATTCATGTTCCAAGCAGCTGAACTTAAGGCAAATGGCACTAGGATTTGAAACCTGAGACCTCTACAGCAGTGATGGGACAGAGAAGTGCCCTGTAGACAGAGATTTCTGCCCTCTCATCTTGACCAAACTCTTCCTGAGATTGTTTCTCTAGGTATAGAGACTGTATTTCCACTGTCCTTTGTGGAGATCCTAACAAGATTTTTCTCTCTTACTTTGCTTCTCTTTTAAGGATCTTCATGTCCTGCCACAGGGGCACTAAACCACCAACAGAACCAAATGGGAACTATGGTCTGGCTTTACTTAGCTCCTTTGAAAATCTTAGCTTGGGTTCTATTTTCATGCTGTGTGTATTTTTCACTGTCTCCCTAAGATCATTTATCCTACAGGCAGCTGTCTTCTTGGGAGCACAAATCCTGCTAGAATCTCTCAATAGGAAAAAGAACCCTTTGTGATTCCACATTTTTACTTTTGCTGCCTTTAGATATTGCAGGGTTTTCTCTCCTTGCATTGCCTTCCCCGCTCTTCATGGAGCCTTAAACTTACACAAAAGGCATTAATATGGGCGTGAAGTTACCTAATTCACAGGACTAATTTGTAATCTTTAATAGGCTCATACAGCCCTATGACAAGTTTACCAAGTTTGCCAAGGAATCTCCATTGTTCAATGGATACACCCAGAAGGATGTTAGACATAAATTTTTAAGGATGAGTTTGAGAAGGAAATGAAATATTAGTGGGTCTGACATCCATGAAATGCCTACCAGGTATGTTGAGGAGCTGAGAAAGGAACAGAGTTCCAACTTAATTTTGCAGATGAGAGACGAAATCGTTGCTGTGTGATGCCTTCAGCTGCTGATTTCTTCCCCTTTAAGCAACAGGAATTTGGGTTATGCAAAAGCTCTGCTGGTCAGGCGATAAAGCTTTAACACTTGTGCACATGAGATTTAAACAGTTCAGAACTTCAGTCCCCAGCATGCTGCATACATGAGATTCCTTCTAGGTCAATTTTCATTAATAATATGTTTACTTCATTAAATTGCCAGGGAAAGGTAGAGAAAATTAGTAAGGTAAGACTGCATTCTTTTAATAATAAAGCAAGTTTAGAAAAAAAGTCTTAGAAAATTTTTTCTTCTTTTTTCTTTTCCTTTTTCTTTTTCTTTTTCTTTTTCTTTTTCTTTTTCTTTTTCTCTTTCTCTTTCTCTTTCTTTTTCTCTTTCTTTTTCTTTTTCTTTTTCTTTTTCTTTTTCTTTTTCTTTTTCTTTTTTTTCTTTTTCTTTTTCTTTTTCTTTTTCTTTTTCTTTTTCTTTTTCTTTTTCTTTTTCTTTTTCTCTTTCTTTTTCTCTTTTTCTTTTTCTTTTTCTTTTTCTTTTTCTCTTTCTTTTTCTTTTTCTCTTTTTCTTTTTCGTTTTCTTTTTCTTTTTCTTTTTCTCTTTCTCTTTCTTTTTCTCTTTTTCTTTTTCTTTTTCTCTTTCTCTTTCTCTTTCTTTTTCTCTTTTTCTTTTTCTTTTCCTTTTTCTTTTCCTTTTTCTTTTTCTTTTTCTTTTTCTTTTTCTTTTTCTTTTTCTTTTTCTTTTTCTTTTTCTTTTTCTTTTTCTTTTTCTTTTTCTTTTTCTTTTTCTTTTTCTTTTTCTTCTTTTCCTTTTTCCTTTTTCCTTTTTTCCTTATTCTTTTTTCTTTCTTTTTTGTTCTTCTCCTTCTCTTTCATTTTCTCTTTCCCTTTCTTTTCCTCTTTATTTTTTTCCTTAAGATATTGTAGTCAGCATGAATGGCAGTATTTGAAAAGGAAATAAAAGAGGATATCTTGTATATATCTATGTGTATATATACACAACTACACCTTTAGTGGTCTTCCAGGTGTTAACATTCTCCCCCACTCTGCTCAGCACAGAGTTGCTCTATTACTCACACTGCTCATGGGCTCATAGTTGCCTCACTGAGGATTGGTCCAATGCATGGGACTGAGGCTAAGTTTACATCTTCTCCAATTATAAAAGGGCCATTAAGTTCAGATAATGTGAAATATATATTTAAGAGGAAATCTGGGGAAACTATAATTAGGTGCAGAGACATTACATGAGTTTAATGACCGAGATTTAATTTCAGTTTTCAGGATTATTAATTGAGAATCCTTATTTAGCTCATCTTTTTTTTTCTTTTCCTTAATTAATTGTAAATTTATTTTCAAGCAATTAAGGCAGAGGTTCTTTTCAATATCTAAGTGTGAGCAATATACTGATGTTCTCCACCTTGATTTCAAAACTCTGTCCTGTTAATTTCTTTGAGCTCCTTCTGATAACATAATAATGCCTGCACGAGTTATTTATACAGATAGAGCAATCACCAGTTTAGATATTCTGTAGGAAATTAAGTTACTTGGGACTCAGAACTGAGCATTTCATAAATACTGATAGATTAGAGAGTCTGCCACAAAACCATACAGAAGGAAGAAAATTAAGAAATAACATCATTCTGTGCCTCCAAAAAAAAAAAGAAAAAAGGGTTGAGATGTTCTGCTGTGTTGTTTTATGGATTCTAAGTTACATGATCTCAACAAGTCAAATTAATTTCATTTGACTGTAGCCATGCCCATGTGATGTGCCCATCCTAAAGCAATCACCTTCACTCTCAGGGAAAGAGTCTCATCTCCAGGTAAGGGAAGTTGATTCCTTTCAATGCAAATTGCTTTTTGCATTTCATATCTTGATGGTAGAGAAACGATTCCATGTGCCAAACCTGCACACCAACTGGGTGCTAAGGTGTGATATCCAGTGGGCTGGTACATCCATACAGGAATTCAGTTGCTGTTTCCCTGTTTGGCATCATGTAGGAAATCCAGCCTTCTCCTTCCGAAGCTCTGCATCCGGCTGCATTTAAAATGTGAGAGCTGGTGCATTAATTTGGTTTTTATTCTCCTGAAGCACTACTCTAATCAAATGTGAATGCTGACTAGTAACCAAGAATACAACATAGAAGATAACACCAATTCCTAAAGACTTAAACCTCACAAGAAACTATTTTAGTAACTAGAGATTGTTTTGCCCTTATTTTCCAGAGCTGGATCATGCCTACAATGTGATTTTCTCTCTATAACTCTCTAGTCTCATTTCTTTATTCCACAACACTGAAGTGCCTACTTTTCCATTTGCTCTTGCTTTCCAAAAATGACCACGAAATCTGACCTGGCAATCCATGTCAGAAGCAGCACTTTGGGCAAAAAATCTGGCCATAACACGAAGCCACCAGGCTCTGAGACAGAGAGGCTATGACTTAACAAAGAGGTTTTATTGCATAACACCACCAGCATTTTTTATTCTCAAAACAGGTGAAGAGGCCTCTTGAGAGGAAAAACATCAGGGAATAAAAATTTCTTAAGGTAATTTGCAGCAGAAAAATGTCCATGGAATTATACATTAAGAAAAATTCTCTTAAGAACTGAGTTGGTATCCCCTTGGTATTTGGGATCTATCAAAATTGTAAAAGATAAGAAAAAATAGCGAGGTTTTAGATCAATAAAATATGATGCAGCAAAAGAAAGCACAAGTAAATTCTGCTTTTAAAAAATTAATTGAATTGGTTTAGAGGATTAGTGGAAGTCAATACACTTCACATCTAAATTACCAGTTCCACTGTGAAAAATCAGGCTGACCTGCAGCGGACAAGGGTTTGTATCTATAGCCTCCGTGGTGAGCAATTCAACAAATGTGAGTAAAAAATTTGAAATAAATAAATATATAAATCTCCTGAGGCTGTTTCAAATGAAAAAATGATCATTCAATGAAATGTTTGTGAAAGTATCTCCTGGGGAAGCTCAGACTCAAACTGTTTTGGGTTTCCATCTTCACCTGACACATGGCTGCTTGGCTGTGTCCTTGACTCATGAATTCTGTGTCTCAGGTCCCTTTTCTTCTTTATAAGCTGTGACTCCTGGATCAACCAGGAGTACATCAATGTGACATTTCAAAGTATTTTCAAGTTTTCAGCAAAAGCTCAAAATCTGCCATGGGAAAACCATCGTCTTCTTCTTCTTCTTCTTCTTCTTCTTCTTCTTCTTCTTCTTCTCATTATTATCATTATTATCATTAATATTATATTCTTTATCTCTTCTTGAGTAAAAGAACAATTTCTCAGACAACTGAAGAGTGTCAGTCATGAAGTCAGACATAAAGCAGATTATGGGACCTGAATCTCCTTGTAGGGCTGACTGTTTCAGTGTTTTCAGTGTTCACATGGTCACAAAGTGAAAAAGTTAACTTTGATGCATTGTAAAGGGTGTTTGAATAAATATATACATTCAGAGACATGGTAAAGAGTTTTCTTCCTCAAAAGCAACACAGTAAACATTTGGAACAAATAATTATCTGCTGCTGTCTTTTCAAGCAGGATAGTGGTGAACAGTGGGTTTAATACATCATTCCTTCTACTCTTTACTGAGTTTCCGAGGTTAAGAGAGCAAAGGATAAACACAATTGTTTGTGATCAGCCTCCATTTCAGTGTGCTCTTGTGAGGAACACCTGGCTTGTCCTGCTTTATTCCCAAATTCAGCTCAATTAGATGAATCTTCCTGAGGCCAAACTCCATTGTACAAATATACATTTTCCCTGTAACTACCTTTTAAACAGGGAACTTTCTCAGTTTTTCTAAAAAAAAATCAGCTTTCTGAAAAACTGCTGTGTATTGATACAAGCTCCTTATGTTTCTGTGATGTTCTCTTTTACAAACAGAGGCTTTAGTATTTTATCATCACAGTTATTTTTAAAGAACCTTCTACTGAGACCTGGTATCATGGTTGAAGGATAGACATTCCTCACTTTTAGGCATTATTGCCCTCAATTGTTTGGCTGCTTTCTTGTTTTCTTTAGAAAGTACAAGTAATTTCTAAATTTAACTACATTTTTCTCTCTATCTGCTCCTCTTTTTGTCTTCTGTGGCTTATTCAAATGATTGGTCTTCCCTCTTAATTAGGAGCAATCTGTAACAGTGGTGTTAATATTAACTAGGAGTTACAATGATGGATCACTACATCATCTTACTTTGTTTTGAAATATGACTGGAAATATGCTCATAGGTAGAAATAGGAGCTCTGCAAGGCAATATTTCCAGTTGGGTTGTAAGGGTACAAGGTAAGATGGATTTGCAAAGGCGAACACAAGGCATTACAGATTTCCAGAGTCCGTGAGTTTTATCTTTTCCAGTTGTCATGTACAAACAATTAAAAAAAAATAAAATTCAAGTTATTCCAGGAAATGTAGGAATTGTTAACACAGCACCTAAGATGTAATCAAATACTCACAGACTCCTACAGCAGCAGTTTTCTAACACTATTCACCACTTCATTATTGGGCCCACCAAGACATAGAAGCTGAATATGTGGGATTCTTACTCTTCTTAAAGCAAAGCAAAACAGATGGATTCTCCTCTTTGCAGAGGAGTCTTAGACTGGAACAATCGCTGTTGATTTCCATGAGTCTGGTTCAGTTTGCGCTTTATTTTGGAGAGTTCAAGCAATGATTTCTATGTGTTAGCTGTGAGGATATGCTAAACATCTGAGGGTCATCAACTTCAGAAATTATTGCAGATGTTCCAGGGAGAAAAAGAAAAGAAAAGGTGATTATGCATTTAGGAAAAGTATACTAACACCTAAGTGTCATGTAAATGCTAATGTGAAGATGTAACCAATTTTTCAGTAGTGCAAGGTGGGAATGAACATGGAGAGGTGCAGCTGACCAGTGCACCCTGCTCTGTTAAAAAAAAAAGAACTTAATAACCATTTGCACTGATCAAAGCCCTGGTTTGTTGTGAAAATTTTCATTGAGAAATCTTTGTAAAAAAAGATTTTCAGTGGAATCCAACTAATATTGACATAATTGCATGTTCTAATGAAAATTAGGCAAGCTGTTGAAACCAAAACTGAACTCTAACATTTTTTCAGTTGAAGAGTTCAGAGACTCAGCCATGGAGCTGTCAGTCTGTTTTCTCATATAATCGATTAACATCCCTCCATCACATATATATAGTTTGTCTGCTTCATGGCATCAGCCAGTTTGCTTCCAGGTTTTTTTTATGAAGTTCACAGTAAGTTTCATTTGGTTCATTTGGTTTTCTTGGTTTCAGTGGAATTTTTTGTTGGCTTTTTTAGCATCATTTATAGCTCTCAGGTTTTATGCAACAGGTGTTTTCCTTCAGTTATTGATGGTTATATGATGACTCCATTTTAGTTCACCACAGCAAGTACAGTCAAAAGACATTTTAGCTCTATTATTTGCAATTATGAAGATTCTAAGCATAGCATTTCATAACACATCGGTGTTGCAATTTCCTTTTTTGTTTGATAGACTGCTTGAATGAATCTTGAGGCTTGAGTCAGTTGCCTATTCAGAGGTGTCAAGTGTTATTTGCAACGCCCACAGATAGCTGAGACATCTTCCTGGGGCTGGCAGCTGCTGCACAGAACATGTGGGATGGTGGTGCTTGCCTGGAGCAGCAGCTGGAGATGGAGCAGAACCGCACATGAAATGGCACCAGCTGCCCACCCATCCTGGGCACAGCTATCCTGCCCTTACCACGTGAGAATCATTTTAATACTCCTAGTTGTAAGTATTTACAAATGGATGTTTACCTCCACTTTTGGTGCCTAAGACTCCCCTGTGGTTGGTCAAGATTTAAGAGATGCACTTCAGCTGTTTGAATGTCATCTCCAGTGGGACAAGACACTTAGTGTACCCTGCTTTTTTCTCCGGCTGCCACTCCCAAGAGTCATGCACACTGAGAATTTCTGTCATAGATTCTTGGATAGTCCTAGGTACATTTAACTGTCCCAGGTACCATCAGATACCCACCTGAAGGCATTCTCTTGCCTGGCTCAGCTGGTCAGCGCTGCCGATGGAGCCCAGAGAACAATTCAGCTGCTCGGACTTAAGGGTGAGCTAATAGGAACTCTGCTTGTATTGGGTAGTGGCAATATTCAGACTCTCTCAGCTAGGTAGGGAGGTTTTTGAGGTAGCAGAGGCACCTGGGGCTGGCAGACACAACATTAGACCCACAACATTCCCGGGGCTCTTCTGGACCTGCAAGAAGGTACCCCACTGCCTCTGGTGGCAGCAGGTGTCTGTGTTTGGGGGATTGAACAGGACCCATAGATCATCACCAGCTACAGTGAGAACCCAGTGGACATTAAGAAGCAGACCCCAGATGCAGTTATCTTAAATTATATCTCAACCCAGCCACTGTGCTTGGGAAAAAAATATCAATTTTGGAAATAATATATGAGTACGTTAGGTAAAAGAGAATGTGCAATATTGTCTGCTCTTGCCCAATGTGTTCTGCCTCTGATAACAGCCATAACTTTCCTATTCTATAAGAACAGTATGGTGGGCTGACTCCAGCCAGCAGCCAGATACTGAGCCTGACTTTCCCTCACTCCCCTCTTGGAAGGGATGGGGGCTGGAGAAAATTGATGGCAAAAGGGCTTATGAATTGAGATAATGATAGTTTAGTAAGGAAAACAAAATCTATGTGTGCAAGCAAAGCAAAAATGTGAATTAATTCATAATTTCCCATCAGTGGGCAGATGTCCAGCCATTTCCTGGTAAGAATGGCCTCAGCTTGCTTGGAAAGACAAATATCATAACTGTAAAATTTCTTCTTCCTTCTCTTTTCCCTGAGTTTTATTGATGAATATGATGTCATATGGCATGGAATAACTCTGGTCAGTTTGGGGCAGGTCTCCTGGATGTGTTTTCTCCTGACCTGTTGCTCAACCCCAACCTACTTGCTTAGGAGGGTGGGGCAAGAGAGTGAGAAAAACTTGACACTACACAGGAGGTGCTCAGCAACAGCCAAAACGCTGCTGTGCTATCCTTGCCGTTTTAATCCCAAAGGCAAATCCCCACACAGGCTGTGACAAAGGAAGTTTGGAACTTCATCCCAGCCAAACCCAGTTACACCATTGCTCCAGGACACACAGATTGTCTTCTGGGTCACATCTGTCCAATATTGCACTGTCCAACATTCCACTGCCCAAAATTCCCGTATCATTTTTGATTAATCCTGAAGGTCCCTGTCACTTCTAGGACACGTTATTGCAGACCACTCTACTTTGTAGAACTGAGTTGGCCTGCAGCCAAGCAGAAGAAAAGATTCAAGTGCTTCATTTAGGAAGGCGGGAGAGAAGGAATGGGGTTTTCAAAAATGAGATGGCAGACCTCCATCCTAGCTTGACTTCCTAATCTTCAGTGTCAAATATCCCACTGATCCACCATCACCAAATATGGTGTTGCGTTTAAATTGTCTTAACTGGGAATCAGTAATTTCTGTTTCTGATACACATTTGATATGTGCACTTTTCATATTTCATAACCTTTATGAGCTACAGAACATAGTTATTATTGTAAATCCAAGGTAGTCTCCAGGTTTATTTTAGACAATCGCAGATGAGTGCAAGAATTTTTTACAAAAATTTGGACTTCACTCCTACACCAGTACTGCCAGGAGCCAATTTGTTGTTGTGTTGTCTAAGCATATTGTGATACAGCAAACATGATCTCTGAATGATAAAACCAGAATACACTTGGGCATAAATAAATAAGACTTAACTAGAAAGTCTAATGAGATCAAAAACTGGAGCTTTTGACCATATCAACAACTTCCCTAGAGCTTGTGTGAAAAGCATGTTTCACAGGAGATTTGCAAATCGTTGTCATATGTGTTCACTGCATACTGACAAACTTGCCACTTGTCAGTTAAATCAGGCAAATTATTTTTTCTTTTAATATTAAAGAAGCAGTTTAAATGTCCTTGTTAATACAAAGCAGACTACTGGCTTGAGTGTTGCTGATTGACCAAGTATCATATGACATGTTAGAAACTTGGGAAATTAAAATTGGATTACCCAGCACACTCTCTTGAGTTGAGCTTTTCTGGCACAAGATTCTTGTTAATATTTCACTTCTAGTCTTTTGTGCCAGGGGTGCTAAAAAGAGGAGACCAAAAAAAAAGGAAGAAAAGAACAGAAAATGAGTTTATATTGGATTTGGGTAACTGACAGTGATCGCTATCAAATCACAACTTAAATAATGCATTTCTGAGGTGTTCAGAGCATTTACGTTCACAGAGTAAAATCTCCTGCCTCTTTCTCAGTCTCCCTCTCTGTCTGGAATACAGATGCATGCACTGAAACTATTATTTAAATACAAAACCCACATCGACATTGAACACTTCAGTGGTGCAAAAATGGTGAAACAAAGATGGCTCACGGGATCACTTGATACCGTACCTCATCTTGAGAGGGTGTTCCATCCAAGTTTAGGGCAGTGATGCCAGTCCAAAGCAGGTGTGTGAGGGTACCTACAGGATTCATACCCACTTTCAGGGCAGCTTCCTGGAAGCAAAACTTCATTTTTAAACATCCTGTGATGTTGACCATTGACTTAACCACGGGAAGGAGGTGGGGCACTCTGTTAAGAAGGAGACCATCCGGCACTGAGTCCTCCCCCCATCCATTCCTTTATCATCGCTAAACTGCCTGGTTTTACGGCAAAGTCTTAGCACAGTTCTGAGCCCTGATTCAGCTTTCCAATAACTGCGAGCTCCAACAGTGCACTGCTGGCACAGGCCATGACAGGTGAAGGATTTGCTCGCTGACTATGCAAGATGGGCAGATGTTGGGTGAGAGATGGAGAAGTGACTTGCCAGAGTCAAGCAAACACAGGGTTCCATGTGGTGCCCTGCCAACTTTCCCCGCAGGATCCTGCCTGCTAAGCTCATTAGTTTGCAGCAGAATTTGGAAGCAAAATTGAATAGGCTTAGTAACACAGAAGTGTATTAATTAACTGTGAAAACTCTATTAAGTGTAGGAATGGTAACACCAAAGTTTATTAATTGTGACATGGATGTTTAGGAACAACAGCAATTTATTAACTTGGAAAGAAGCAAGCCAAAAAATTTCATCATGAACGTAAACAGAGCAAAGAAGAACGTTGTAAACTCGTTCTTTTCTGTCTCCTGCATTAATCCCATACAATACAGGAACTCTGCATCTATGGGGAAGTGGCACATATCAGTGACACTTGATACAAATGGGATATATCAGCAGCAATAATACTACTGCTACGACTGGATAAGAGTGACATGTAACCCTTGCATATAAAATCCAGCCCTCATGTCAGTGAACACAGCTCTGCCAGCGTGAGTGAATTGTGGTTGGCATGGATTTGCCCATTTCATTTCAATATGCTGGAAAGGACATATTTTTCCTTATCAAAACTAATAGATATTGAGGTGACTAAAGGAGCAGTGCTGGGTTTTAGCCTGTTTTTCATCCTGGTACTTTCTCCTTCTTTTTTACAGAAATAAAGACAAAAAGAAAAAGTAGTTTAGGAAGTTTGGCTTATCTCCAACACATGTTGACAATCCAGCCATGCAAATATTTATGCCCAAATTTTTTTCAACTTGGACAGACTTACAGTGCTCACCTGTACTCATCAAATAACAAAATCAGAGGAAGGAGATAATCTCAAATACCTGTTTATTTTGTAAAGCAGTGTCAACCCGCTCCTTGCTAAAGGTTTATCTTGTAGTGAAGATTTGGGTACATAATTTAATATTGTACAACAATTTTTATTCAAGGCTGACATTTGAAGGGGAAAAAAAATAAAATTAAGAACATAACCTGGCAATAAGTTGACATTTAAATTAATTGACTTTATTTTTTAAGCTCCTACTGTAAAAGTTGTTATGATAATTATTTGTCTTGCATTATCTCTTTCTTTCTGATTTTGCTGGTGAGAAGGCAAAAATGGACGATTTAATTTGCTGACTTTTAAGGCATTCAGAAATAATTTAGACATTGAAGGTGTCTATTAAGAAACAGTCCATTTTTGCAATGAATGTATTCTGATAAGACAGCAAAATGCAGCACTCATGAAAGCAAAGCAAAGTGTCAGAGACAGATAGCAGAATCTAAACAAACTTTGATTACCAATGAAAACCTACATGTTGGTAAAGGTACAATTAAATCCTAACTAGTAATATTTTTCAAATTTATAATAATAAGAGAGGGAAAGTTAATTTATTCAAAATAGTATCCCATAAGTGACATTATGACTAGTTATAAATGAGACTGAATTTTTACAATTAGTCCTAGTGATATTTGCCCAATATTTACAATTTGGGTAATTTAATACATAAATATTATTGTTGTTTGCAATTTCACTGTTAAGACTATTTTTTTTTCTATCATGTTGTTACCATGAGAATGTAATTGTTTTTTTATGTAGAAATAAAGTATATTATATTACTGGCAAAAGGTAAGCCATGTAGAGGACAGGATGAGTTGTTTCTTTATGTGTTCGTGCAACTTCCAAAAAAGCATGAAGAGCTCAATATTCTCTGGGTTACAGATGGCTGAGGCCCTATTTCAGCAGAATTGAATGAGATAAGATAATAAGAAATCACATGCTGACGTTCCTCAAGAAAAAAAAAAAGATTTCTTATGACAACTCAGATTGACAGTTTTCCTATCCATGTCAGGGCAGATTTCAAGGAGAAGGATCTCCAAATTTACATTCAGACAGAAAGGACAGAGATGTAGTCTGACTGCTACTCTGTCTGCTCCTCCTCCTCTGAAGCCACAGTGAATGGAGGGTGTTGGAACTGAGCAATGAGCACATTCTGCAAACAAAAACTGTTGCAAGGTGAAGAGCTCCTGGCTAGGAGCTCACGTGGAGTGAGGAACTCATCCTATTGCAGAGCTGCTCACTGCTGCACAGAAACAGCTTGTAGGCATCCAGGTATGGATGGAAATAAGTGCCATAAGGAAGGAATATGGCAAGCGATGAAAACTGTAAAAGATGGGACTTGCTTATTTTGGTAAGGAGACAAGAGACACCCAACAAATATTTTGGAAAACAATAGGGGAACTGAAACTGGAGGAAATAATGGTACTCAAAAAAGGAAGCTAATTCCTAATTGGACAATGAAAATCCTTGTCATAGAATACTATGGGAGCAGAAGTATATCAGGGTTGAGAAAGCAAAATGACATTTCAATGGTCATCAGAACAACCACAATGCTAATTGTTAACTTGATGAATATTTTATGCTGCTTGATAACTATTTATTCTGTAATGGATTATTGTTAGCAAACATTTGCCTTTCAAAATGTCTGACATCTCTTATTTTTGCTGGAAGTGAACCAGACCATGGGTAAACGTACACCTTTTCAATAAAGACTTTGGAATTACCTTTCAAATTTCCCATGGAAATGAAACTACACTCCCTAAGGGAAAGATGGTGGACATTATGACTGAGACAGCAGGTGTTTAAAATTGTTCCTGCTGAGCTCAGTACAGGATTAAAATTTTACTAGGTTGGGAGAGGTATAAGAAAACATTTTGCTGAATAGAGAACCAATATGATAAACTGAGACATTTTCCAATTATCCGAGGCGAACGCAAGCTACAGCTCCTTCCTAAACCACATTTGAAAGCTGCACTGAATATTTCTTGATGATCAAGTCGTTTTTTAAGCGTAGTGGAAGGCAAGTTTTAATTTTTTTCACTTTCTCAATGTGTTCAAGGATAGATGCCAGTATGAAAATACAGGGACAATTACTGGAAACCAAAAATGTAATTAGCTTTCAGAAAGGTTAGTGTTTTATTTTTGCTTTCTTACTCTGTAATGAAAAAGGGCTAATAAAAAAAGGTCATGTGACTGTTCAAAGTGTTTTGAATCTTGACTAGGTAAGTCAAACACAAGGAAGAAATATTTTTCATAAACACAGTGAGGGTAATGTGTTCTGAAGGATTTGCACACTTACTCCTTCAGTAAGTAAGGTCAAATTACGTGCAAGGCAGGGACATTTAGCATAAAACCATTATTAATAATTCATGTGGTGAACTGGGTAGTGGAATGATAAGATATAGTGATGGGGAAAAAAAACAATAAACCTGACCACTAGACAGAAACAAGGGAAGAAAAATCTCACATAAAACAAAAGGACAATGAGATAGAGAGGTGAAAATCCTGATTACACTGATTTAGACTTTTCTTATAAGTGTGAACACAGATTGAGTGTTACAATATGACAGTGATTCTGGTTTCTGTTATTTCCTTGCTGATTATCTCAAGCCAGAGTGACTCAGTGTGGAACCTCACCTCATATCTCACCAGCCAGCTACACACAGTTTATCTTCACTGCACCTCACTATGGAGAAGCAAAGCTCTCTGGATAAAGGAATACATTAGTAGTGTGTCAGGAAGAGAATGGACAAGGTGGTCAAGGCCTAAAAAAAGAAAGATTTTGCTGTCCTGGACTTAAATTCTGGAGTTTTTTATTTATGAAACTTTCTCAAAAGTCTGAAGTTTCCCGTGAAGCATCTTCCAAGAGCTGGCACTTAATTACTGCTATGCCTTTCTGGGATCCAGAAATTATGTCTTTTCTCAGCTTAAGATCTCAAAGAAATATCAGGAATACTTAGTGAATTCCTGAAACTAGAATCCTCAAAAATGCAGTTTCTTCCAGATGACACTTTCTGGCACATATATGGGCAGAGCTGCAGATTAAAGCCTCAAAACAGCACAGGGAAGAGCAAATTAATGGCAGAGAGGCCACTAACAGCAGTTGGAGATGAGAACATTTACTGAGAATGACCAGTTTGCAATAAACTCCTTTTCCTGCTCCTCAGGTTTATATACCAATATTCCTTCTCACTCACCTGATGAGTGCTTTAAGATAAGGGCAGAGATGAGGAGAAAGCAGAGACGAGGATCTGCCTCAAAGAAGTAATATTTCTGGCTCTCGTGTGCCTTCTTTCATATTTCTCTGAGAAAAATAATAATGATTGCCTGTAGTGCCAATTCCAGGGGAACTGCATTTTGTGACCTGCTGAGTCTCCATTTCATTAGAGGTCTCTCATAGAATCATAGAAGAGTTTGGGGTTGGAAGGGACCTTTAAAGATCATCAAGTCAAATTCCCTGCAATGAGCAGGGACATCTTCAACTAGATCAGGTTGCTCAGTACAACATGATTTTGAATGTTTCGAGGGATGGGCAACTTCCACCTTTCTGGGCAACCCGATCCAGTGTTTTACCACCCTCCTAGTAAAGGATTTATTCCTCATATCTAGTCTGAATCTACCCTCTTTTAGTTTAAAAACAACACCCCTTGTCCTGTCATAGCAGTCCCTACTAGTAAGTCTGTCCCCATCTTTCTTAGAAGCTATCTGAAATATTGAAACACTGCAGTAAGCTCTCCCTTCTCTTCTCCAGACTGAACAACCCCAGCTGTCTCAGACTGTCTTCACAGTAGAGGTGTTCAAACATTCTGATCATTTTTGTGTCCCTACTCTGGACATACTCCAACCCATTCCATGTCCTTCCTGTGCTGGGACCCCAGAACTGGATGCAGAATTCTAGATGGGGTATCACCTAAGCAAAGTGAGGAGCAGAATCCCCTCCCTCATCCTGCTGCCCACATGCCTTTGGATGCAGCCCAGGACATGTTTGGAATTTTGGACTGGGAGCATACACTGCCGAATCGTGTCCAGCTTTTCATCTACCAGCGAAGACGATGAGATGAAAGAGTCCTTCTTCTCAGGGCTCCTCTCAATCCATCTATCCCTCACTTTGTATTTATAGCAGGACACTGAACCTGGCCTTGTCAAACTGCCTGAGATTCCCATGGACTTCTCAAGCTTGTCCATGTCCCTCTGGATGGCATCCTGTCCTTCAGGTGTGACAACCTCACCACTCAGCTTGGTGTCATCTGCAAATTTTCTGAGGGCGCACTTGACCCCACCGTCTACGTCATTGAGGAAGGAATTAATTAGCTCTGGTTCCAGCACAGACCCCTGAGGGACAGCACTCATCACTTGTGTCTATCCAGACACTTTGACACTGACCACTAACCTCTGGATGTAATCACCAACCAATTCCTCATCCACCACTGCCTATCCATCAAATCCATCTCGGTCTGGTTTAGAAGGAAGGATGTTGTGGGGGATTATGCAAAAGACTTTACAGAAGTCCAGATAAATGGCATCTGCAGCTCTTCCCTCATCCACTGATGTGGTCACTCTATCACAGAAGGCCACTGAGTCACTCAGGCAGGAGCTTCCCCTGGTGAAGTCATACTGGCTGTCCCAAATCACATCCCTGTTCTCCACATATCTTAGCATGGCTTCCAGGAGGATCTATTTCATGATCTTCCCAGGCACGGGATTCTGACAGGATGGTAGTTCCCAGGATCCTCCTTTCTACACCTTTTAAAAACAGGTGCAATACTTCCTTTTTTCCAGCTACCACTGATTTCACCTGAGTGCCATGACTTTTCAAATATCACAGAGAGCAGCTTAGCAACGACACCAGACAATTCCCTCAGGAATCTGGGGTACATCTCCTCAGGTCCCACAGGTCTCAGCTTGCTGCCTCCCTCTTTTGGCTAAGCAGAGGCTTTGGGACCTTTCATTTTGGGGCAGGGGAGTCCTTGTGTTACATTCCTGCTTCGCAAAGTATTTACAGCCATAGAGTGGAGGATCTCTGGAGGTCATCTAGACACCACCCCTGTCATAGCAAGAATAGCTTTAAAATTACCTCCAGCTGTCTGTTAGGTCAGGTCCTTGTCCAGCTGAGTTTTGGCAGGCTTCAGGGATGGAGAGTTCACAATCTCTGTGGTTAACCTGTGAAGAATGAGTCTGTGAGAATAATCATTCCCTGTAACTAACTGGAATCTGTCTTGTGGCAATTGTGACTATTGCCTTTTTTTCCTTGCTCTGCAGCTTTGAGAAAAGCCTAACTTTGTCTTCCTTATAGCTACCCTTCAGGTAATTGAACACAGTAAATAGGTGTCCTCTCAGCTTTCTCTTTTCCAGGCTAAAGAAACCTCATTTCCTAAGCCATTCTTTGTTATTAATGAGATCCAGAATCACAGCCACACCTTTGAGCATGACCATCCAGTAAATTTAATG
This sequence comes from Acanthornis magna, assembly GCA_036785705.1. Taxonomy (NCBI): domain Eukaryota; kingdom Metazoa; phylum Chordata; class Aves; order Passeriformes; family Acanthizidae; genus Acanthornis; species Acanthornis magna. The sequence goes on along the minus strand of JAWUZG010000119.1, from coordinate 9,034,798 downwards.
CTCACCAAACAGTGCACCCATCCAGTGAATATATCCTCATTATGGCTGCAAGGATACTAAAGAAACTGAGCTTCAAACTTTCCTAAAGCTGATGTAAATTTAAATCCCACTCTACCTATGGTCGCAGACACTGCTATTTCAACATGGAAAAAAATCAGTTTGGTCAGGGACAATTTACCCTGATTTATTACACATGATTTATCCAGACTCTGTTCCCAATTATCTTGTCCCTCGTGTGCCTGGCAATTGCTCCTGCATATAATACCTTTTTATCAAGAAGCCCTGGAAAGTGCCTAAAGAAGCAACCTCTGGGATCCAGCTCTGGAGCTCTTTATGCTCCAACATGATTTCACAGTCTTCACCACAGCAGAGATAAGAATAATAGAAATATTTGGGTTGGAAAGAACCTTGAAGGACCATCTAGTTTCAGTCCTGCTTCCACAGGCAGGGTTTCCATCCACTAAGAATTTCATATAAAGTGGAATACCAAGAAGGGGCAAGCTGCATGACAACCTGCGGTTTGACTTACAGTTTCTCAAGGAGTTCTGTACTCCACAGCTCAGGAACTACAAGAAAAAAGGTGTAATTTACAACACACCCTTGCCTGGATCATTGATTTTTGTGAATACTGGCTTTGGGTCTTGAATTCACTGTGCACTGGCATTGACATTAGGGCTGTAAGTCCTCTAATATGTCTGGTTATTGTAGTGCCTAAATTTGTCACTTTAGTCCTTAACTTCAGGATTTGTGTCCCGCATTCATGTCCCACATTGTTACTTCTGAGATCCACTGTGTGCTTCAATGATATTCACAGAGCAGGCAGAATTGAAGGTGACATAAACATTTATTTTAATGATGACAGGAGTAGTTTTAAAGGCTGGAGTCAGGAAGATCTGACATAAGTGTGCCTAAGTAAATTTGCAGCCTTGAGTCACTCCCTCAGAATTCCCACACATTGTCAGGCAGAGAATACATCTCAAAAGCAGTAAATAGAGAGAGAAAAGATTTTAAAATAGCAAACAGGAAATTCAAAGAAAGCAGCAAGTCTTAGATACCACATATATTTTTGTTAGCAAGGTGATTCAATACAGGAAGACAAACCTCAATTATTCTCATTTATTTAAAAGAAGGCTAGGGAAAAATTTCTTGTTCTGAAAAATTACCCAGCTCCTGCATTTGGTTTTGAAGTTCCCATGCTCTGCTCTTGCTCTGGACTTAGATTTTCACAATTACAGACCGTTGCTTATGCAGAGAAAAATATTGTTCATCTTAAACATCCTTTAGTTTTTAAGAATATTCAGAGTATATAAGAGTGATAAAATAATTCCAGAGGTACTTTCTAGCAAGTGCGAATGCCTGGACAGTAATCAGAGGAGAGATGAGTAGAGGGAGATGTTTCTTCTTTTCAGTTGTCCGGGTTTATTTGGGTTAAAGCTGAACAAAAAGAAGAAGTGTTTTTTTCCTTTTCCTCCTCTGCATTCTGTGAGTGATAAAACTTGAGCTGTGCTGCCAAAATAATCACAGCTTTAAAAGCTGCTTTAAGGGATGGGGATTATCTCAATTATCACAGCTCTTCCAAAGGTATGAGCATAGAGGACATCAATCTGATAACACAAAAATCCTTGTATGTTGTGTTCCCATATCTATAAATTCTATAAAACACCCAGAGGCACCAAATCGAGTCACACTCATGCTGTGCCTTACCCGTGCAAGTAAGAGATCAGGATAACTCTGTGTCCTGAAGCCATGGAATTGTGATACCAAGACCAGACTGTAAATTATCTGCCCCTTTATTGGAGGTTAACAAAAGGGCAGCTCTGTTGCAGCTCCACCGTGGCAAATGGACACCTTGACCTTCCTGAATCCTGGAAATGCTTCTGGTGGCAGGGCAGGGTGTAGACAGCACGCAGAGCCATCCTTTTGCAGAACACCAGCCATTAAATGGTGTGCACTGCAGTATTCACCAGTTTACAGACCCAGGTACAGACTGTGCTGAAGGGATAGCAGCAACATGGATCTCACAGAGAGCTCAGCTGTTCCTGAGTGTCCTGCACGTCCCTGATTGTCACTGGAACTGCTCCTTGCAGTGCTGTGGAAAGATGCACACGTTGCTGATACCATCTCAGCAATGTGCTCTGCTTCTAAGCTGGGGCAGGTCTGCTTAATTGTATTATGTGTTCATGTCTTTCAGGCAGCATAAGAGCACTTGACTCTCTGTCCCCTCTCTTCAGACACTTATAGAGTCTTCACAACACTGTCCTGTTTCTTCTGAATTCTGCTCCAGATAATTAATTCTTGCACCCACTTAAAATCATATTATGATCCTTCTATAAATATTGTAAAATTCACATTTATGGATGAAGTCACAATGTGCTTTGTAGAGTTTGGAGGACCACTGACTACATATGACCGTATTATTTTTTTCTTCCATGGGCCCCACCCTGGCAAAGCTTGGAAGGTTTGACCATCACACTTAGACCCTGAGCAGGGTGAGGAGGGCAGAAGCAGCATGGCAGGCTCACTCCACTCAACAAGAAAGTTGGATCCTGCCTGCCTGATGCATTTCTTCTGTAGTTATTCTTTTCAATTAAATAACTATAATAATGGGAAATGGCATAATTGGTTGATTTGGTTTCTGGAAACATAACACGTGTCTTTTGACCCAAACAGACTCACAGAGCCAGCAGACAGCGGAAATGGCAACAAGAGACAGAATGCTGTATTAGAGTGGAGTCAGGACAGAGTTGTTAAAAGTTAAAGGGCAAAGAAACTTCCTCTGTGGCTGAAAAATGTGTATGCTGGTGTTATTCTGATATTGGCAAATCCTTTGTCATCAAGCTCCTCAGTTAAATATTGAGTAATTTACTCCTGTCTCTGTTTGGCACTCAGTCTGCCTGGTTTGATGCTGTAATCTTGTTCTCAGGTACAACCGCTCTAATGGTGCTGTGTCTTCTCAGTAACAGGATGTTACCTTAGGCATTAAAAAATGAGCTGATTTTGAAAACAAAAAGAAGATAAAATAGGCCAAAGATTGCAATTTATAAAGCTGGAAAACCTGATGACAAGAGCTGTCTTTTCAAAGATCAATACAGCTATTTGCAGCAAAATTGCAGGAAATAAGAAGGTTTTACTCTCTCTTGTGTGGTGGTTCTGAGCAAGCATCCATGCTTGAATAAGATTTTAAACAAATGCATTTGCTACCTTTTCAGAGGTTGCTAAACTGGTTAGTAAGCTGAGGGGCAGTGTGGGAGCAACTGCTTAAAACACCAACATTGTTCCCTTTGCCACTTTCTCAGCCAACACGTTTCTCTCTCTCACTTGGCAAGGAGGGGGACAGGCACAGGATGGAAAAGATAGAAAAAAAAAAAAAAAGCGTAGGTCATTAAAAATATAATGAGGTGAAGCAAAGAGCACTTGAAAGTTGGGATCTGGCAGACAGGCCACACTCTTGAAGCAGCAGAAAGCATTATTGATAGGTGATATCAATAATAAATGTGAATAGGAGGTAAGAAGCAGCAAGGAGGATGAGAGTGCAGATCTGTACTTAAAGAAGAGGGATGGAACATGCTTGGGCTAATGAGACAGTGGCTGCTGCACAAAGGGCAGGGGGTTACTTGCTTCAACTTCTCTTTTGGCCTTGCAAATGCAGGGAGGAAGTGGGAAGATTATGGGATCTTCCTTTCTTGTGCTCCTGCTGAAGAAATCCCTCCTGTTCTCTGCTGCACTGAGGTCAAGTTACCCATTTAGTACCAGCTCTTTCAGAGAAAAAGCAATGCTAAAATCTCCAAGAGCAGAAGGTGGAAGGGCAAAGTCAAATTGTAGAGCTGGAGATGCAGTCAGAGCACCAGCTCTGCATGAAGGTGGAGCAGTTCATGTTCAGGAGAGCACTGTAGGGTGGGTCTTGGTCAGGTCTGAGGCATGCACATCATCTTAACCAGAAGGCAAAGTCTGGATGTTTTCTTCAAGTGGGACAACCAAACCCTCTCTATTTTGTGCTGTTTTCCATGTTTGTGCTAAGTACATTCTAGTACATCTCAAATTACTGTGCATGCAAAGGTAAAAGATTTTTCTCAGTACTGGCCACCTGAGATTCACAATATTATATTAATGAGAAATAGTTTCTAGTCAGATAGAACTTGATCCTGCCACTATTGAATTTTTCAGAGTTGAGGAACACAAGGCTGTAGTTATCTCAGTGCAGTTCGTCAAGCATCACACATCTTTTAGCAACATCTCTGGAATCCCCGAGTGTTCCAAAGATACAAAATGTCCCTGGAAGTCTCATGTGATTTTCACTAAGGATTTCAGAACCTCCTCTCAGGATGGAAAGGTAATGAGTAGATTGCTATTCTTGTCTTGGTTTTGTGTTTCTAAACAGGAACATGAAAACGAAATTACATATTGGCTGGTTTCTTCTTCAGAATTCCCCAGAAAGCAGGATTAAAAACCAGAATATTGGTATCTTGGGAGAAATAGTTCTAACTCTTTAGTGAGTCACCTCTGTTTAACAAACTCTCATGCTTTTCCTGTTTGTTTCCAAGCAACGCTGACCCTTCTCCTCCACTCAGATCACAGGATGTTCTCAGTAGGAAGGGATCCACAAGGATCATCAAGCCCAGCTCTTCAGTGAACGGCCCATATGGGGATTAAATCCACAAACCTTGGTGTTATGAGCACCGTGCTCTGACCAACTGAGGAAATCTCAGGGTCATTCACCTGGTGAATACTGAAGATGTGAGCTCTTAAACATAGACTGAGTGCACCCATCAGTCTCAGACAATCTCTGACAATTAAGGCTGAGTTCTCCTCAGTATGAGCTCAAGGCATATCAAGAAAGCAGGATTTGAAAATATAATCAATCTTTCTAAGCACTGAAACAATTAGAAGTGATAGGAATATATAAAGAAATAAAAAGCTGCTTCCAGCAGCTGTTGTAAACAGATATTCTTCTCCAAACAAATGTACTAAAATCACATATTTTTAATAGGTGTTTAGTTTAAGATATATTCATTGAGATTTCTGTCTTTCCTGTTTTCTTTATCCTTAGACTCAGGTGGGAAAAGTTTGATATAGCCCTCAGTGCATGATATTTTTTTCTGTTTACAGAGTATTTGCAACTGGATATCCTTCAGGGGAGTTTTCTATGGTGTAATTTCCATGAAGCTAGGGAGAAATGGAATTATTTCCTGTCTCAAACTAAACTGAATTTATCTGTTACAGAAATCTCAGTTGTTTCTTACTGCTGCCTCCAGGTGCTGCAATACTCTCTCTTACTTGTGAGGGCTCATTTTCACCCTTGAGAACTTCAGGTAAGCTACCCCAGAGAAGAATTAGGTTATATAGGTTTTAAACAATGATTTAGAGCCTAGTACCTAGAATAAAGGGCAGTAAACCCCGGCAATATCATTTAGTCTGGGCACCAGTGAGTGCAGTGTTGTGCCTTTTAGATATTGTTAAGTGCAGATTATGTAGTGTCCATCCCCCAAGAGCATCCTCCACAGTCCAAGTGCCTGCACTGCCCAGGAGCATTTCTTGACACTCACTGTACCACTTGTCTCACTTAATATCATTCCATTACTCTTAGTTATAGCCCCTTGATTCGCTTTTTTAAATCCTCACATTTTGGCTGCATAAACCTGCCATACATTTACAGGCAGATTCATGTTGTGTTAACCAGCACACAAAAAGCACAGCACACACTTTGCAGTGGACAGTGTCCTCACCTCAGGTTGTGAAAAGAAGTAAAGAGCAAACCTTAACAGACTGTGTTTGACTACAGGTGTTGTAATGAGTTGAGTCTTGAGTGCAGTTCCTCTGATCCCAAAATACACATCTGAAGAAAGTTGGTAAGTTATGTAAAAGTCCATATGGCAAATACTTAAACCAAGGTGAGACAGGACAAGGAGGAATTTTAGTTTAAGTGAAAGAAGCCAGGTTTAGACTGGATATTAGGAAGAAATTTTTTCAGTGAGGGTGGTGAGGCACTGGAACAGTTTGCCCAGAGAAGAGGACTCCCCATCCCTAGAAGTGTTCAAGGCCAGGCTGGACAGGGCTTGGAGCAACCTGGGATAGTGGAAGGTGTCCCTGCCCATGGCAGGGGTGTTGGAATGAGATGATGTTTAAGGTTCCTCCCAACCCAAAACTTTCTATGATTCTGTGATATACATTTCACTTTAGGTCACTGTGACAAACCATCCAAAAAAATGTCAGCTGTCTCAGAGGTTGAATTCTCTCCAGCACTGAGAAAAACTGAGCACAGAGAGGAGATGTCAACAGAATCTCATCCCTCTCCATTGTCACCACTGCATAGCCTGGATTGTCACCCCCATAATTCCATAATTGTGTCCTCATTCTACAAGTTGCTTTGTGTTCTAATTCCAGCCTGAATGTGTCCACTCGTTACTTTGCCTGTGAACTCCAAGTTTCCTCTGGGCCACAGCATTTAAGAGACAATACGAACAATTTGCCTGGTCTACCTTTAGGACATCCTTCTAAATAAAGCCCCAACTGCAGGTTTGATGAGCACTCAGTGGTGCTTTCCCATGTAAGTGTCTGTGTATAGGCATGAGTTTGGGCATTCTTTTATCTCAATTTGATATAATAATTAGTAAAGAAAGGAAGAAAGTTAAGCACTCGTGTTTCATATCTACAGTAGGGAGTTAAGTACTCAGACCTGTATTCTACTTTTGTTAGCAGTATGGAGAAAATAAACTGTTTTTTCTGACACTGTTTGAGTCATATTCTTTCCCCCCTAGCTGAGCTTTTTTTGTGACTGTTATCTATATCTTCAAGTGGAAGCATGTGTTATTGTGGACAGCCAGAACCAAATGTTTCAGTATTGCTGCAGTGTGCTTGCCACCCCTCTCTGACTTTAGCCTATGTATAGATTACAGCAATTGCTAGCACAATGCAATTTTAAAAGTAACTTTTTGTTGGCTGAAGGTCAAAAGGACAAAAGGTCATTCTATGGCTATTACTTTTCCCATCACTTAAAAAGAAATATTCAGGTCATGTTCCTTAAAAATTCCACCTCCCCCCTCAATATTCCACTTTCTCACTTCCTTCCAATCATACGTTGCCAGACGTGCCTCAGATATTGTTAAGAACTGTATGTTGTGCTGTCCATCTGACCTGTAGGCAAAAAGAAGCTCTCATCAGAGAAAACAACCTGCTTTTCTGTAAGAAAACATTTTCCTTAATGGGGAAAAAAAGGTGACACTGGAATGAGCAAGTATTTTCAAGAACATATTGGATTTTTTTCCACAATCAAGAATGTGTCATTTTGGAAATGGAAAGTTATATCTGTCAGCCTCCTGGCTAGGAAATGTTGTATTAATCCCGACTTCAGGTGGACACTGTGACAGTGACTCCACCCTTGATAAACCATTGAGGCTCTGTTCAGTCTAATAAAGAATCTTCAGAGTCTCATTCCATTGTGATGTGGCTTTAGCTAATAAATCAGTCAGAGAATCCTTTTCCTCTCTGTCCTCCCTCCACCACATTAATATTGATTATTTGGAGGTGAGGAGTCCCAAGGAGTGGAAGCGGATACGCCTCATTGCCTTGAACAATTCTTTTCCCTCTATTGGGACAGTACAAGGTAAATTAATAGTGTGCTTGCAGACACTAGATAATGTTAATGTACTCGCTATTGATAGAGTGAAATAACATGAGTAACTTCAGCTTTGCTTAAAACAAAACATTAATTTTCCAGGGCCACTAGGATTTATGCAGCTGGTCGGCATAACACATACAATCTTTGCTTTTAAATATGCAACATTTGCGTTTTTAAACACGAGGCAGGATTTTATTGCTACATGAAAGACAAAAGAGGGTTTTAGTTCATTGCTTATGCTCTCAGGCTCTTGTCTGCCTTTAATCTCAGTCCCTGCTTGATTTTGTGGGTAAGATGCCTTTTCTACTAGGAAATAATACAGAGCAGCTTTATCCCCCTGTGATCCTCTGGCTATGTTAAAATGCATAGCAAATCTGTAAGTGCAAAAGCTGTATTTTCATGTATGTTTAAAAAAAAACCCCCACTTTGGGTCATCTGTTCTCGTTTCACTGGGCTAGAGTCAATATTGCTGCTAGTGTCTGGTACACTGCTGTGTTTTGGATTTAATATTAGAATAATGTCGTAACAAACCAATGTTTTGGTTGTTGCTCAGTAGTTCTTACTCTAAACCAAGGACTTTTCAGAGTCCCACACTCTGCTGGGGAGCAGGTGCACAAGCAGCCCAGAGGGAGCAAGGCCAAGATGGGTGACCTGAACTGGCCAAAGGGATGCTTTCTTCTCTTGAGTTTTATTCCTCTCTCTCTCTTTCCTCTTTTTCTTCTTCCTCTTCCTCTTCTTCTTCTCCTTCATTTTCTTCTTCTTCTTCATCATCTTCTTCTGTCTTCTGTCTTCTTCTTCACTGTGCCTCTTCTTCTTTGTCTTCTTTTTCTTTGTCTTCTTCCTCTTCTTCCTCTTCTTGTCTTCTTCTGTCTTCTTCTTTGTCTTCTTCCTCTTCTTTGTCTTATTATTATTCTTCTTTGTCTTCTTCGTCTTCTTCTTCGTCTTCGTCTTCATCTTCATCTTCATCTTCCTCTTCTTTGTCTTCCTCGACTGCTTCTGGGGTTAAACCCTGATAACATGCAAAAAAAAAAAAAAAAAAAAAAAAAAAAAAAAAAAAAAAAAAAGGCAATGGGGAAAACTCCACTTTTGCATCCATCCATTTGGATGCTCCAAGCAATTATGACAGACACATTGGATGAATTAGTGAGTATTTTACCAAAGCCTGAACCTCTGTTTGCTGGAAACACAGACGGTATTCGAGCCACAAGGCTTTCTTGATCCGGAGATAGATTTCGAGTTCCTGCAGTCCATAGTATGGATTCCTCCCACGGCCATCCTGCCTTTGGTGCGTGAGGAGCATCTCCCATGCTGTGATGGGAAACTTGGAGGAAACTGCTAGTGCAGCATGTAGGCAAATCTAATGACAGTTTGGTGATGGCTACACATCTGTAATTCAGCCTAGCAGGGATCACAGCACAGCAGCCTGCTGGGAGGCAGGGAAGGCATTGCCATGCAGGGCTGAAGTGTCACCACATTGCCATTTCCCTTCTGGTTCCACCAATTCGCTGCACAACTCTGTGTGACTCACCTGAATTCAGAGTTTACCTATCTGTCACTCCAACACAGTAATAAACTATGGGTAGAAATTAAATTCCAGCGAATTTGGCTCTGCTTTTCTTGCACTCTGATCCTAATTTCTACAAATGTGTTTCTAGTTCATAAATACTCATGGAATAGCTCATGTAAACAAATTTTGTCTACACATTATTCATGCTGTGTTTGCTTTGACTGTGCAAGTTCCTGTATGTGTTACTTATGGTGGGTGAATGGTCACAGAAGTCACATATTGTTACTTCTGGTACCTGACTGGGTGACTCAGATTTTTAGACAGCAATATAAAAAATGACAAACTGTGGATAATGAACAGCAAGTAATAAATAAAAAACTATACAGAGTGAATATTTGGACAAATAATTATTTGTGCTGAAAATCATGAAATTTTCAGGATTTGCCAGCATTCTCTCTCCCAGACAAACTGATATTCAGCTGAATGCTCATGAATGATATATAATCTCATCTCACAAATAATGACATGTTCAAACCTCAATTAAACAAGCTTCACAAACCCCCTGGGAGACAGGCAGTTCTAACTAAATATTTAGTTATATTCCTAAAACTGATACGTGAATATTTTCACAAAGAAGTTTGGCATTTGAGGGGTATTTTAATACCATTGGAAGAAAAGCACTATTGTAAATGAGTGAAAAATGTCATTATCATATTTGTCAGATTCCAGCATGCAAGAAAATTAGATGAAGGCTACTCAAAGTATCAGCTCTGGCAGAACTATTAAGGAAAACAACATCATTTACTTGTGGCAGGTCAGCTCAGAGCCTCTTCTAGACTCAGTGAATTCTAGAGTTACTTGACAGTCTGCCAACCCACAGAGCAAATGCCAAAAATTCCTTCTCACCATGTGTGAATGAAGTCATGACTAAATATAGAACCAAAGCACAGGTACCCTGCACATATCTAGCTTGTCAGGAGAGAACAAGACCTGGTTTCTGTTTCAGTAGTTACAAATTTATAAGAGTACCTTACAGAATTCCTTATTTTCTATTTATGCTAAGGTAGCACCAGTCTTCAGGGTCGTGGAAATGGTGAAGGCATCTTTCTGTCTCTTTGATGGGCCAGTTTGTACCTGTATAGTGCTGGTAGCTCAAGTCCTAATCACAGTCACATTTTTCTGATTCCACATGTGCCTCAGATGTCCACAAGAGGAACCCCACAGTGCAAGTGGGGATGCAGAACATGATGTTTATCTGAGAGGACTTCCGTTCAAAGCATAAATTTTATAGGAGCTCAGTTTTTAGGAGCTCATTTTTTATCATATTTCACTACTGTAGAGTTTGAAGTGATGAAGGATGGTTGATGTAGTAAATTAAAGCTTCCTGCAACCCTTCCAATAGTCCTTAATGTTGGAGCATCTTGGATACCAACTTGCTATACTTTTTTCTTGGGAGGTAGTGGGGAATTTCATTATCCAACAGCTCCTCAGAGGGCAAAGGTCCTATAAGGCACCACAGTGCTCCAAGATGGCTTTGGACATCCTGTACTCAAATTGAGAAAAAAATTGTCTGATCTAAGGTAAAAAAAAAGCGTCCAAAGCCTTTCATCTCCTAAATGCATGAGCAAAATTTTTGCTTGGAAGCTCAGCAAGGAGAGAGAGAACACAAACACTTGGCGAGGAGAAGGTAGTGAAAAATACTGAGAGTGAAGCTGTTTGTGCCAGTGTTAATCTGAACTAAACTGGTGTTTATACTAATAGGAACAGGATCTGGATTAGGTATATCTTCTCTACAGTTTTCCATCTTTTTCATCCTGCTAGTCAAAGACCTGTTCTCTATACTGCTGCATTAACAACCTTCTCCCCAAAACCCAAGGAACAGTTTCTGCAGCCTAATATTTGCCCAAAAGACAAGGATATAACCTTTGGATTAGCAAAATGACTTGTTAAACTAGATCAAGAAAATCCTGCTGGCCTCCCAGGGCCAACAGCAGTTCACTTTTGGATGCACTGCCAACTCTCACGAGCTGGCTCTCCCTTCTCCCTCTTTCCCCAGCAAGTAAGCACACTTAACAGCCTTCAAAGCACCCAGACTTCTTCTTTCTTTCTTTTTGTAGGTAATGCTCCCCACTCTCAAAGTAGGAAAAAAGCTGGGGTAAGTTTCTATTAAGCCAACGCAGCCCTTCTTTAAATCTCAAGGCATTGGTGCCCCTACCCTCTTGAACCTTTCAAACTCTTAAGAGCTTGTGTTTTTCACTTTTCTTTTACAGGAGTTTTTGAAAACTTACCTTTTTTTTCTCCCTCCTGCCTGGAGACAGTTTTCTTCCCAGAATGTTTAAATTTCCTTGTACTGCAGGGTAAAGGAGCCGATGCATGTTTGCAATTTAATCAGGATATTGTCAGGCTTCTTCCTCAGTCCAACACGTACTAGGGAAAAAGGGCTTAGAAACGACAGAAAAATCTGTGACATGGTACATGGCAATAAAGCACCTTGTGCTTCCAGGGCCACACTGGGAGTAGGACCCTACAGAGGTCTAGTCCTTTTTCTGGCATTGATTTCTGGTCTGACCTTTGGCCAGTTGTTAAATCACTGATTTTCAAAGGTGCTGAATGACTGCTAGTAGGTAAAACCCTTTTTTTTTTTTTTTTTTGTAACTGAGGTCAGTAAGAGCTTTGCAGCTGGAAGCCAGGATTTCATCTACGCACTTCAGTTGCAGCTGTGGGTGTTTCAAATATCACACAGCTGGGGAAGGCAGGCTAGACCAGGGGAAAGGTTAAGTCAAAACCAACTTGGAAGCAGTTTTAGCTGTGCTTACTTACTTCAAGATATGATTCTGGCCCAAATGTTGTCAGACAGATTAGTGGCTGATCCGATAAAGTAATGAATTACTTGTCAGTAAAAGCTGTGCTGTGAAGTGAATCATTGATTATAAATGAAATACAGGATCTTAGCACCTGATGTAGGTCTTGTTAACAGGGGAGATTAGGAATTATCAGATGATGTCACACCACAAAATAAGGCCATACAAAGTGGCATGTGCTCCTCTGTCTTTAGTAAGAAAATTGTCTTACACAATTTTCCAACATGGGTACAGTATCATCTGTTAGGGAATGGATTGAATTTGAAGTTTGAAATCAAAAACAATGTAAAGTACCTGGAGTATTCCACAGAAGGAGGCACTGAAATCTAATTTAAAATAATAATTCTGTTGAAAGCTCAATTTCATATTTTTGTGCAGTTAAATACTGTTTGTCTACGTCAGTTCCTCTTACATGTATGGAGCTGTGAAATGACCCTCAAGACAAAATAATATAAACTACAGCAGGCTCAAATCCTGTAAATTAGCATCTTGTGTTTAGTGCCAGAGTAATGCTTAATCCAGCCAAACGTATGAATATGTATGTTTATCTATAAGCTTCTTTGACATTAGAATGACTGCACATCCTGAGAGCAAAGAATAAATTTCCGGATGAAGGCTGAATGGAACTGAGCTGCAAGCAAGGAGAGAGGGCTTAATAATTGACTTTCATATAATCAGCAGTGCTAAAGAATGGATATAACAAAAGGGCTGCCCAACACAGCAGCTGGGCTGTTTGCAATAAACTTGCTAAAATATGTACTTCCTGCTACACACCAAAGGTTAGGAGCTTTAGAGTACCTGTGAAGCAAATCTCCATTGGCATAAATTTTCATAGGTCCAGCGACTTCAGTGTTGCTAAAATGGTTGTGCTAGTAAAGAATTAGACCTTACCTGCTTGCCTAATGTTTCATTTTGGAGATATCAGGCAGAGCCTTCACAAACTGCAGAAATGAGAACACTTCCTGCATTCACATTTAAATTCATCTTCTTTTCCTCCCCCAGTTATAAATAGAACTGGTTTTGAACAGTTTGAGCAGTATGAACATTTTTCATTTGCATTACTTGTCAATAAAAAAAATAGCCTTTCATTTTTTCCCCCCAAACATTCTAGCCCTGTTGATGTTTTGATTTGTTTGGGCTTTATTTTATCATGCTCTCTCAAACAGAAATAAAAGCAACATCTCCTCAACACAGACCTTTTTTTTCATCTCTGTAAATTGAAAAGCTTTTTGTTTTTCACAAACATTTAGTTTTTCTCATCATCACAAGATGATGCAGAGCATTTTCCTATGCTTCCCTAATCAGACAGATCATAAATGTAATTCCAAAAGGGATTGAATGTTTAGATAGCTAACTAGGCCTAGGCTAATTTAATCATTAGCAATTGATGATTTAAACTGGCAATTTCTTGTGGGGATGTTAGTTCATATCAGATATCAGGAGAAAAACCAGCTATGTGATGTGATTCTGGCTGAGGTGAAATTGTCTTCCTTGGTGCCTGGAGGCCTGGAAGCCCCAGATATTAAGCAACAAAGAAGGGGGATGATGGACCTGACCCTGAATAACATTTCAGATCAATTCTTCACAAGATATTTGTTTTTTAAAAAGCTAAACTGCCTTATCTTCTGACCAGCTCTAATTGCAAATATCAGTTGTGTTCAGAGAAGAATCTGTTCCATAAACTGTTTTCTTCTAAAAACAGCTTTAGCAGTTCAGACTCCTTTTTCAAAGCTTACATTTCCTGTTTTGGTATCTATTTTTCATCTTCCTCTTTGAGCTGTTCTTCACAATTTCATTGCCAGAAGAATCACATCTTTTCCTTCTTATTTCTCTAAGTCAGTGCCTCCCCTGATATAATTATTGCTTGACCCTTACAATATGGGAAATTGAGGAGGGAGAGTCTCTCTAGGGGAAACACAACTCCTGTGTCGTGGGGAGGTGGGACAACAACCTAAATGAAATTGCATTGAGTGGAAGATGAGTGTGTGCACACAGCACTTGAAGATGCTGGAGGCAGAGGCATCCTCCATTACCCCATCCTTCTTCATCACCTCCCAGGCCTCTCATTCCCTCTCAAATTCCCAGATTAGCAAGGCTGGGAGTACCAGGAAAATCTCCCTGCTTGGAGTTCTTTTGTAGACTTTTTAGGTTGAGCTTAGATTTTTTCTCAGGCTTTTCCTTCCTATTAACAGGAGGATGTTTGGGATGAGTTTTCCCTCAATGCACCCCAATCAGATTTTGCCTTTTCCTCAATATAATTTAATTGCTTCTCTTCCCATGTTCCTATTCCATCAAGTTCCTTGCATTATTTGCCTGTCCATTCTGGCATCCATGATTCCTGCCCTTTTAACACCACCTGGAGATCTTACTGCAGTGCCTTTATTCCCAGTTTCCAAACATATAGAGTGGGGACCAATTCCATTTGCTCCGCAACTGTAAAGGACAGTTTACCTAAACTCACACCCTTGGTCTTTGTCTGTCTTTACAATTCTTAGCAAGAATTCCAAGGGACATGTGTCCAGCAACCTCAGAGGGAGCATCTGCTTGAGTCATTCAGAAAGCGTTGCACCATTTTTGGGAAATACGACATTCCAAGCTGCCAATCAGTCCCATTGAGAGGAAAGGGTTGGGAATGGATAAGTGTAGGAAGGGAGAATGGCAGAGGCATTTGTGGGGTTTTTTACACTGGAAGGAGTTAGAAAACAAAGAGGAACTCCGTATCTAAAATGAAATATGGAACTAATGGAAGTAGAGCTCCTTCATGTACCTCAATGACTGTCCTGGAACTGAGCAGTCAATCTCCAGTGTGAAAGGAGGAGGCTGGAGGCAGCAAACCCTTGGAGCCACTGAATGCGGAGACAGATGGAGAGATCCCCTCGGGGAACTGCTGTCCCTGAGGGACTGTAGCCAGGGAAGCAGCCCAGCCCATGCCAGGGAGGGAGACTGGGAGGAGGGAGGGCAGCCCAGAGGGGCTGTGAAGGACCAACCGCAGCCCTGTCCCTGCACCCCTGGGGGAGAGGAACTGGGAGTGAAGAGGAAAGCTGGGTTTGGGAAAGGGGGTGGGAGGGACATGTTTTAGTTTTTGCCTTTGTTTCTGATTACCTGAATCTATTATCACTGGTAATAGATTAAGCCACTTTTCTCCAAGTCAAATCTGTTTTGCGCATGGTGGCAATTGGAAAGTGATTTCCCTGCCTTTGTCTTTAGCTGAGAGCTTTTCCATCCCATTATTTACACCTGATCTGTTGAGGAGGGGGAGTGAGGTAACAGCTAGATGGGAGCTTGGCCCTTGGCCAGTGCTTACCCACCAGTGTCATATTTAGAAGAAAAAGGTTGATTTATATTCCTCCAAAAGCCTCAAAGTCTCAAACTATGCAGCAAACATCACCCCAGGCTATGAAAACAGGGAAAAGAAGAATTGAGGGGGCAGGGATTCAGTTTAGGGGTGAGAAAACAGAAGGAGGAGCAAATGAATCCAAGGTCATGGCTTGCCTGGTCTATCTAGGTGAGCTCAGCTCTTCTTCCAAACCCTCTGTCAGACTATGACGATCCATTCAGAGTAATTCTGCTTTACCTTCAAAAGCTAGTGTCTATTGCTATTGTCAATAAAACATGGGAGAAAAAAATAAAATTATTGACAAAATTGAAATGCATTCGTTTGGCATAGCTATTAGAAAAGTTCTTAAGAAAGAAACAGTTCAGAAAATAGCATATCTTTGCTTAACTCTGTTTATTCCACATCTGAAAGGACAATGTTTGTACTTTTCCTGCATAACGTATGTGAGAATGTATATCAAGTCACATGCTAGAGGTCATTATTTTGCTACTCAGAGATACTTCAAATACTTCAGATGTAATCTGAAATCATAAAATACCGATTTCAGCCACCAGGAGACTCCTGCTGATGGGCTGAAGGATGCAGATGCTTTCCCATGTCACTCAGTGGCACACTTGGAAAGAGATCTCCGTGTTAGTACCCAGCAGTCTCAAGTATTTACACATCTGTACGAGCAGGTGTGGGGTTAAGTCCCAGAACACATATTATGCAAGGCAAGTGATAGACCAAGACATATTTGTTTCCTAACTCCATAATTAGGCTCCCAAATGAGTGACTGCTGATTGCTTAGCACTTTTTAAAGCCTTAAGGCTGCAACTTCTGCAAAATTAATGAAAGTGGTTTCAGGGGAACTTTACAGCTTGCACAGAATCTGAAACATCGTAGTCCTCGGGAATTTTGTTGCCTGTAACCAAAAGCAAAGATCTGGATCCACTGAAAGATAAATGTAATTCAGAAAAGCTACAGAATCTTTAAAATTGAAGCATATAGGGCTCAAAAAATAGTGGCTGACAAAATGTAAACCCAGATTTTAATGCCTAGATATCCAGAATATGACTTTAGTGAATGATTTTCTCATTTTGGTTTATTTAGTCATAAGTTTTTCATGGATATTGATCTCGAAAAGTTTAAATGGGTTTAAATTTCCTTCTGTCTCAGGACAGTTAGAGCAAAGTAGGAGACCTAAGCTGTTTCAGTTCTGTTTTTCCCCCTTCTGCCATGTCAAAAATAAAAACCCCAACATGTTTGGTTTGTCACTCATTTATTTATTGTTTGACAACTCCTGAAGTTAAGACCAAAATTAACACAGGAATTGCCAGACTGAATCAATCCAGCAATCTCTCTAATTCAGTTCTGTCTCTAGGGAAGCTCAGTGCTGGAATAGAAAGGTACAAAAAAGCCTACAAGCAGGCAGGTAAGGAATAAATTGTTTTTTTTTAAAAATATATGCTATAATAAGATATCAGTGATATCTAGCCAAGGGTTCATATATTCAGTAGAGTTATCCCCTGCCTTATTTTTGTCACCAGTATTCCTGGAAATTAAGAAAAGCAATGCAAACAAGAATGCCCAGTGCAAGTGCCTCTGACCTTTGGAAATAATTGGATGTGGATCCAAACCTGGCAGCCTTATCATGTACTAAAGTCTCTTAAAATCATCCTATCCATCAGCCAGACAGGGAAAGAGAAACATGGAAGAAAAGGTCACATTAGCAGGAAGCAGCTGGCATGATTCCGCTAGGTTCATATTATTTAGTGGGACTGGTTTCTGCTCTTCAAATTCCAAAACCACGCCAAAATCTGGTGGCACAAACATGCACAGAATTTTACACTTTGATGTGTACTGTATCAGGGTGACATTTCAGAAATTATATGCAAGGACTTACACTCACGTGACTGTAAATAATAGTGGTCCAATTCCCCTGAGATGGCACTAAACTCCGACTACATCCTCTGCAAACACCGCCACGAGGCACTGCAGATTGGCTCTGCAGTGTACACACACAAAACCACCTTGCTGTAGTTGAAAAGCTGTAGCATTTATTAGAGGAAGGGATTATAATGATGCAGTTTAAACACTGTTAAATAAACATGAATTGATGGGGGGGAATCTCAGCTTAATAAGAGGTTATTTCTTCCTTCAGCATACTGACAGCAGCACTTCTACCATTAAAGAAAAATCCATTTTGTGTTTCCACAGTTTTTTTCTGCTTGGGCTCTTAAGGAAAAGGGATTTCCCAAACCACTTTAGATCACTTCTATAACCCAAAACACTCCTTCTATTTTTAAGGCGGTACATGAAGCATTGAATAATGAGCCACAAATCTTCTGGCAGAAATCCATGGACAGTAGTATGGAGATAGCTCAGCAGACTTTATGGCTGTATTACTGCTGGAGTGCAGACACTTGAGCCCTTGTGGGAAGCCAGAATGTCCCTTTCAGTGGGAATCTTGCATTCACAGAGCTAAGCCCTCCTTTGGCCAGTTTGCACTCTGAACTGACAAAGTGTGAGAGAAGGAATGGAAAAATAGATCAGAAGAGCATGAGAGAGACAGCAAATCTTCAAGGGACTTGCTGGTGTATGTCTCTCTGACTGCATTACTGCCCATCACCAAGGTCATTTATTATGCCTTTTCCAGCAATTCACTGACAGGAAAGTCTTAAGTGCAGGAGGGTTATATCTGCATGAGGACTAATGCTGTCCTCATCACAGCTAGTGAGGAATAGTGAAAAACTTCCCAGATCTAAGTAGATTATATCAGGAAATATGATTTGAAGCTTGAGATGTTCATCTGAATGTCTCTGGTTTTCCAGATGAGTTGTAGCCAAACTCAACCATCTCAGAGTATCCTTTGCAAAACTCCTTGATTTTGTCTTCCTGATCCATTATTTTATGGATAGAACCATAGAATTGTTTAGACTGGAAAAGACCTCTAAGGTCACAGAGTCCAACCATTAACCCAGAACCACCATGGCCACACTAAACCATGTCCCCAACTGCCAATGACCAAAGATCAGAGGATCCAAATTCTTAGAAGTCTCTCAGTGTGGATCTCCACATAACCTTGCTGTTTCACCAGTCTCAAAGAGCTCCTTTAGTGATAACTGCCACATCACTGCAGACAGAGAAAAAAAAAATAGCTCCAAAAGAAATCTACAAATGCAATTTTTCTACAGTAGCACTCACATCTCCTTCCTACACAGATTTTAACCCAACATCTCTTAACAAGTAAAGACAGACCCAACAGATTTTTTCTGCCATACACCCTTATAAATACCACCAATCCTCCCCACAGCAGCTTCCTGTTTAGATGAAACATTTAATTTTTGTTTTCTCCAATTAAAAAGTTCTCCTTTTGCATTAGACTCTGGGAGTGGAATAATGTGTATTCTCAAGGAGATTTCTCAAGATCAAGCTATAGACTTAAGAATTTTTTTTTTCTTTTTTTTCTTTTTTTTTTTTTTTTGCGGTGGGTTTTTTCCCTTTCTACAAGTTGTTTGGAGACAAATCAGTCTCAGGAAATACTGATGTGTCTGAAGACACTTTTTAAGCAGAAAGAAAAATTCATCAGTCTCATTGCTTGTTCTGAATCATTCACTCAACTCTACTACTGACAACTTGGAGTTCATCCAAAGGTTCTGTCTCCATATTGTGTTCAGAAGCAAACATTCTCTAAAGAAATGTTTTTGCATGTTAATGACTTATTTGCCTTCAGTAACCAGCTATACGTGTCTGTAGAAATTATACCAACTTTAAGATTCAGTTGGTAACAGCTTTAATGCAACATCATACATTATATTTTCAGATGCAGCAATCTGTCACATCCTAATTCTGGGACTGCTAAGAACATCCTTACTAAGTCTATAAATCTCAGAGAAGCTGCAGTTACCTGTCACACAAAGGCTGGACTGGAGATGCTTAAGCTCCTCTTTCACAGCACTGCCAATGCACCTTAATAACTATTCCTAAGTAGAACTGAGAGAAATCACCAAACTTTTGGTTTAAAACATTTATTTTCCATTGTGAGAAAGTAGTTATTCAAAACTTCTGGATGAGAGGAAAAAAAAAGTTCTGCTTTGCTATTTGATAAGGGGAAAAACATATCTTGCAAGGCCCAAGTGCAACAAAATCATAATGAGTCTTAGTTTTAAAGGAATGGGGTCAAAAGGAACAGGGAAAAACTTTTCTGAAAAGAAACATCCCAATGTTGCACAGCAGTCCCTTAATCTTTTAGAGCAGCAAAAATCCTAGGCAGGTTCTTCTCAGGTTCCTCTGTGTTGGGTGTATGTTGTTTCAGTGAGCAGTTTTGCACACAGAATTATTTGTGTTGCAGAAAATATTTTGTTCCCCGCAAAATAGGCTTATTAAACTAAGACTAAATGCAAAATCACTCTCTGACAAATTTAGACCAATGATTAGAACCCATCTCTCCATCTCTAATCAGCTGACTTTAGGCTAACCAGGAAAACATCTCTGCTCCTTTCAGCAGATGCATTACAGAAGTGTCGCATCCTGTGTTGTAGAAATTAGATATTCACCAGCAAAGAACTGTGAATAAGGCTCAGCTCACCTAATTGTAGTCACCTCATTGAGTCTTCCAGGCATCTGTAGCAGAAAATGCATCCATTAGGGAAGGTCTAAACAGAAATAGAGGGTTTGGCTGTCTCTATGTGCAGTTAATAGCTCCGCAGATGGCTCCATCTAGGTGAAATATAGACTGTAAAATACAGGAAACAAAATCTCTAGCCTTATTTCCAAAGATGATTATTAATATAAGGAAGGGATTAAAAATTCTCAGTCTCTTTCAATTATAAACATGGGATTACTTCCCTTTTGTATTACTCTTTGCTAGTGCTGATTTCTATGATGGATGTACTCTGGCAGATATATACTGTACCATATTTTGGTAGCATTCTCCTTTCCCTAGGAAATCCACACCATGGATGAAAAAAAAAGTTTATACTCTTTCTTTAATGACTGTAGGAATATTCAATAAACAAGAGCAATTCAAGTATAGATAGACAGACAGACAGACAGACAGATAGATAGATAAATATAGTATATGCATGACCTCTATACAGCCTAGAGTGGCTCATTTACAGCCATATAATGAAATGGCTTTCAAGCTTCTGGGTTATTCCCTGAAAGAGAATGAAAAGTATAATTAGGGTTAATTTCTCATAAAACCTTTCCGGAATATTTTTATGTGCAAGGTAATAGGTTACTTTCCAAAAAGGAAAATAGAGAAAGGTAAGGCAGCAATCATAGTGGAGACTCGTGTGTCCTAGAAGACTTTTTCTAGGTCACTGTGAGAGGACAGGACATTACAAAGGCAAAAGAAACCCTTTTCGATTTCTTCAGGGATTCCCAGATGTGTTCTTCCAGCACAGAATGCCTCATTATATTCTTGCAGCACTATGTGCATGTGTGGAGGTTACCAAGGAATTGATATCATTGCTGGGAACTACTGAACAGCTTCTCACATCACATTGTTCATTCCCCCAGACAGCAGCTCTGGTCTTATTCTCTGCTAGTGTCCTGAGTAGTCTGCTAAACACCTGCTACAGCATATTATTAAATTGTACTGTGTTGGCATTAAATCTGCAGTGCCAGGGGGGCAGTGCAGATGTTTCTTTTAGCCATATCAGAAAGAAGAACTATGACACATAAAATACGATCAGTATCTCCAGTGTACTCTTTCAAGCCCTGATGTAAGCACTTTCTCAAAATTTCTCAATGTTCTGCTTTCAGTAACATCTAGAGGCCGCATCCAGAACATAAATGGGGGGATGATTTTCCTTACTCTGAGGCATTGTTAATGATTTCAGGCATTATTAAAAACTTCCCAGCCCTGGAGCTGTCAAGGCCAGATTGAATGGGGCTCTGAGTAACCTGGTCTAGTGGACAGTATCTCTGTCCAAGCAGAGGGCTTGGAACTAGGTCATCTTGAAGGTCCCTTCCAACCCAAATCATTCTACTATTCCATGATTTTCCAGAGTCTTTCTCATTCAAGATAGAATTTTTATTTAATTTTATTTTGTTTTCAAACTCTAGTTATTCCTTTATTGATAATGCCCTGATAACTTCTACTGGCAATGTTTTGCTTTAAATAAGTATTTAGCTTTATTAGATTTTATTCCATCCACAGTCTCCTGATGACATTATGCCCAAGGCATGGTTAACCCTAAACTACAGTTTAGAAAAGAGAATATGTGGGAAGTATTATTGTATAGCTGGACAGATTATTATTCATTTGCTTTTAGCAGAATATCTATTATACATAGTTTCATTAAATCCCAAAAGTTAGACCCCAACTGAAAAATCCAAGTGCAAATATAATGGATTTTGGAATCATAGCTCAAAGCTGTGTAAGTTTTCCAGCTTTATCATCCTGGATAAAATGTGGGCTTCACTGAAGTCAACTCCCTCTGAGTTTGTCAGAAAGGCGGTGTCAATCCCACAGAACAGTGCAGCAGGAAACAAGATGGAGTTGCCTGAACTCCTTTGTTCTCCTCCATGAACAATATCTCACCCAAGTAAGTTTCTCACTCCCAGGTGCTTAGAACACACCAGAGGAGAAGTAAGTGAATCTCCTAGATCTTCTTATGTGCTGTGTGTATTCAAGCTGAATTATTTGAATCCTTTCCATAACATCTTTGATGCTTCCTTAAGACAAAAACCTCTCATACCCCTGGGAAAGTATTACAACACACCTCAGCGTAGTGCATCAGGAAAAGCCACTATTTATGTCCTCCTAGAAATGTCGTTAAACAACAGTAGGGACACCATGATTTTAGCAGGATTTTCCAATATGGTTGCTCAGATATGGACTTTGCTAATTCAGGTGTTCAAATGCAGGCGTCAAAGTTATTTCAGAAGTGCTGAGAGCCCTTAAGATATATGAAGTGGAATTTGTTTAGCTAAATGTGAATATTTATAGATTTAGACTTATTTCTAAGCGAGTCACTCTGGGATGCCTTTGCAGTCAGCAAAGAGTTAGTCAGTAGAATTACTGCAGTTTGTGGAATGATTCATCTCACCCTCAGTGAGAGAGCTGCATTTGTTAGGATGAATCATGCACTAATCTCCATGGACTATACTGATCAGGCCACCAGTGACTATAATAAAAGCCCAGGCAAGTGGCAGACACCTAATGTTAGGTCAGATGAATCATCTAACTAGCAGGCTTCCAGCCTAACCTTCCTGGGGCGTTATTTGAGTTCCCCTTAATGCTCCACTAGGAACATGCAGGGCCCTTAGTCCATCAGCAGAGGTGAAAGTATGTCCACATTGATCCACCAGAAATAGGAGGTAAAAGAGATAATGGAGTTGTGTCTTTGACCACGTGCAGGAAAGGGGGAGGACGATGAAGGCACTCAGCTGACCTTGCTGGAGGTTTTACGGCTGGATAAGCCACTGTCCTAGGTCACACGGAAGGTGTAACCAAAAGTATGTATTCTGTTACCATCTCCATCAGCTGTTAAAAACAGGCGGGGCAGTGTTCTTCGTGTTCAGCATGACTCAGCCCTGATAACCATCAGGGCTATCTCTGCTCATGGGCCATCAAGGTCTCCGGGAGTGACTCACAAGATTACATCAGCCCATCATGAGATACCCTGCCCAGAGGGGAGGAACTGAACATTCCTACCTGCTTACAAACTGAGACCCTAGAATACCGGGGTACTTTTCCACTGGATTCCCAGAGAAGAGCTCAAGAGCCACCACTGGGCCTCCAGAGACTGACGAGATCTTTCCACAAGATCACCATTTCAACAAGACTACATCCATCACTCCAACGGGACTGCAGCCACCATTTTTAACTGGACTGCTAGCACCACCCTAACAGGGTGGCAGGTTGTATTCTGACTTTGTCTATCTCAACCGTTGTTTCTGTATTATTGCCTTGCACTAAATAATAGTGTTGAACTCTTTATTCCTTCTCCCATCTCTTTGTCTGAAAGCCCTTGATTCCAAAGTTATGATAATTTGGGGGGAAGGGGGTCACATTATCCATTCTAAGGGAGGCTCCCACCTTCCTTAGCAAGACACCTGTCTTTCAAACCAAGACAGCCACCTGCTGCCAGATCTCTACAGTGATGAAGAGAAAGATCCTGCTCATTGGACTTTGACAATCATCGCAGAGGTCTATGATTTACCCTTCATCTCTGTTAAGCACTTCTTCACTCTGGAGAAGCACCAGGTTTGTTTCGCAGATTGTCCTTCAAAGAGACTCAGTGGTCAGGAGGTGCAATGGCAGGAGACCAAGGCTAAGATGAAGGTTAGCACCACAGCACCCACTCTGCTGAGAAAACACATCAAAATGATGCATTGATAGCAAAATTTAAATATTTGATTCTGAAAAAAATTCAAAAGGTTAGAAATTTCCTCCTGGGTTTTCTTCTAAAAGAGAATTCCTGAAAAAGAAGCTGAAAAACCTGGTCTGGAAAACATTTCAAGTCACAGTGTGTTCTGATAGCAAAAGCTTTCATCAAGCTTTTTCTGGTCTCCTTTGTTTGCATACTTGTATATCTCTCTTCTTAATATGTAAGCTTGTTAAATTATTATCAGTTAAAATTCATGTTATTGTTAAGGACAACCAGATCTCCCTCTGGTAGGCTGGCAGCATGCAAAGCCAGCTTTATTCTGGCCTATTTATATAACGTTTTCATTTTGATTTATTATTGGCTGTGGCATTTAAGCAGGACATGTTCCTAGCAAGTCTGTGAGTGTGGACTTATTGCACTTAGAAAGGAAGAGAAAGGTGGAGAAAGGAAACAGTAAAATTTGTCACCGGATTAGTTAATTGAGAAGGGAGATCTGCAGTTTCTGAATACTCCACTCATACAAGTAATCCAGTCTCTGAGATTAATGATTTCAAATACTTCTATGGATATCAGACATCTAAGAAAATACTTCACTAGGAAATAGAATAGCTGGGACAACATATAAGCTGTGCAAAGAAGGAAATACATAATTCTGGAGAAGACTTGGAAGGATCAGAGAGGCTTGATGTCTTCCAGCTTAGAAACAGTGCTTCAGGGTTTGGGAAAAACTGAAGAAATAATTCTGCACCGGAAACATATTTTGAGGTGCCACCTAACAAAAATGCCCTTGAAGTGTAAGGGCATTGATGCCTGGACCAGGATAAGGTTATCAGTTCGTTTTCCTTGCTCTTCCACACCTGCTGCATGTCTACATGGCAAACTAGAATCATGAGCTCCCATCAAGAGTGAGAGATGAATACTGAGCTCTGAGCCAGTGCACCAGGGCAGAATGAACAACAACCAAATAAGAACGACACATCTGAGGCTCCATTATGCTGCTGGTTTTCAAACATTACACATTACAATCCCTGGCACAGCTGCCCCAATACAAGCCACCAGCACAGACTGGTGGCACAACTCCTGCTGGTACAAAGTTTACAGCTGCTTCCATTGCAGAATCACATCATCCCAGCTGCAGTGGCTCCACTCATCGCAGTTTTGTTGGCATTTTGAAGTGATGCAGTTTAATGAACCGATGGTGGCCAGCTGCTAATACCAGGGCAGAGCTCTAACATGAGCAGCACCTTCCTTTTGAAACAATGCAAAAAAAAAACAAAACCAAAACTTAAAAATAGAGAAAAGAAAGCTGCATTGATGAAAGAACAGTTAATAAGTCCATGGTATGTTCCTCCCAACCATGAGTTTGCACTTTGTTTTTGCAGACAAAGTTCCTGCTTTCAAAATCAGGGTTCATGTCATCACTTAACTCTTTCCAGTCTTAGATCTATTCTTCCTGAGATGCTTTTGGATATCAGCAGCCAAGCTTGGAACAGAACATTCAGGTAATATTTTGCTTAGGGTAAACATCTAGGAATCGGGATGCAGAAACTCAATTTATACTAATAAATTATGCTTGTTTAGGACTGTTCTCTGTCACTGGGACACCTTGGCATGGAAAGGGCTACTCTATAATGTTCAAACCACCTCACTCGCTCACCCTCCAGTGAAGTGAAGCTGCATGGAACCTGATTATTGGGAAAGGTTGCTTGCCTGTGCTTATTACTGAGCTGTGATAAGGAACGGTTTGGGACAGTGCTGGTTGGCTAAAAGAACACCAGGAACAATGCCAACAATCTAACAAGATAGGCAGTTGAGTTTCAGTGCCAAAGGACAGCTCCTGACTCCTTTTAATTTCCTGGCATAGACATAGTCCCAAGTACTCAATTCTTGGAGCACACAGGTTTGTGTGTCAGTGTGTCTTGGCTGGAAAGAGGCTCTGGGGAGCTCCAGGCCTGTCAGTCAGACCTCATTGTCAGGGAAGGTCATGGAGCAGATCATCCAGAGTGTGATCTTGCAGCACATGCAGGACAACCAGGGATCAGACAGCATGGGTTCATGAAAGGGAGGTCCTGTCTGAGCAACCTGATCTCCTCCTATTACAAGGACCTGCGTAAGTGGCTGAGGCAAAGGCTGTGGATGTGTCTACCTGGAATTTAGTAAGGCCTTTGACCCCAGCATTGACCCCTTTTCCCACAGCATTCTCCTGGAGAAACTGGATTATGATAGCTGCAATGTGTGCACTCTTCTTTGGGTTAAAAAATGGCTGGATGGCTGGGCCAGAGAGTGTTGGTTATGGACTTAAATCCAGCTGGAATACAATCACTACTGGGGCCCAGGGCTCAACATCAGGTCCAATCCTGATTAATATCTTTGTTTATCCAGATGAGGGGATTGAGGATACTCTCAGCAAGTTCACAGGTGACACCTCCAAGTTGGGTGGGAGGGTTGATGTGCTGGAGGGTAGGAAGGCTCTGCAGGGAGATGTGGACAGCCTGGATGGAATCTGTGAGGCCAATGCAATGAGGTTCAAGAAGGCCAAGGCCTGGGTCCTGCCCTCGTGTCCCAACAAGGCCCTGCAGTGCTCCAGGGTGGGGCAGAGCAGCTGGAATGCTGCCCAGAAGAAAAAGTTGACAAGGGCCAAACATGAGCTGTGGTGTGCCCAGGCGGGCAAGAATTCCAGTGTCTTCCTGGCCTGTATCAGGAATGGCTCTGTGATTTCCCTCTGGGAGCCTTCAGGATCAGGAGGTTCAGAATAAAATTCTGCAAATTATATGTTGAATGTGAAGTTCATTTGACCTTGTTCCATGCTGACAAGTGATCAGCCACTTCAGTGATTCTATCATTTAGGAGTTATCTTCCCATACAGTTTGCAGTCACCTCTGCAAGACCAAATTTTCACCTAAGCATGATCTTCCACAAACTACTTGGCACATCATTTCTGCTTGTAAATAATAAATACAATACTACTGGGTGGAACTACTCAGAGAAGTAAGCTCTGAAATTGGTAATAAGTGTTTGCAGTTTCACACTTAAATCTTTGTAAGTCTGTATATGTCATTCACACTAGAACAGTCATATACATCTCCAGGGGCTGAGTGATATAAATGCAAAGCAGTTTATGGTTGGTTTTGTTCTTTTCCAGAAGGCTTCAATTTACTACTTCTCCTAGGAAGAAAAAAGCATTTTCAAAGGCACAAAAAATGTGTGGATGCCCATCTCTTATTGACATCTTTGAAAGTCACCATTTAAGTAGGATGATTTACTTAATAGACATATTTTGCCAATCAGCTTCATTAATTCCTTAAAAACATTTCTCCTCTTAGAATTAATTCTGACCAAAAAAACAAAAGGGCCAGGGCCTTTCAGTCACTACCTCTCAAAACACCACATTGCAGTGGCAAAACACCACAGTTGCATTAATGTAAGCTCCACTGTTTTCAGCCATTTCTACCGAACACCGAAATTTATTTTTATGAGGTTGCTAGGCAGTTAAACCACCTTGAAAGAAATGAACTATCCGTGTGAAAGCATGTACAACAAAGTTATTGATGGAATACTAAATAAAAAAAAGAATATGTGAGAGCTAAATCCGGAGATATTTACTGGCACTATACTATTATATTCCAGCAACACTGACATTTCAGTCTGCAGTTTCCAACAGCCGCTGCAATACAATTTAAGCCCCAAAATCAAAACTGTCAGTGCTTTTGGGGCCATGAGATAGGGGAAAAGTTGATTTTAAAACAGCATTTTTCTTTCCTCCAACTTTCTATATCTCACAAGTACATTGTAAGTTGCACACACATTTCCTCCTGGAAAAAGTCTTCCTCACTGCCTTTGATACAAAACTGTAGAATGACAAGAATAATTTAGGTGTAAAGGGACATTTAGAATTCATAGAATGGCTTTGGTTGGAAGGGATGTTCATGATCATCTAATTCCAGCCCCCAAATTCATCAGTTCCATCTGTTCCTAACTCTTGTGCAAAGAGTGGCCAGCTTTAAACAGGATCCAACCTGGAAACCAGAAGCAACAGACGTTCAGAGGCGCTATAAATCATATGGGCATTGTCCATTACAAATCTCCTAAATCCCGTGGTTTTTTCTCCTTTTGATATACTGACTTTTCCCTCCTGTCTGTGCAGTCAGTGGGAATGTTCATTTTGGACACAGGAAGCAGGAGAAGGTTTTGTCATCTATTCTGTACCCCAGCCCTGAATTTATATACATTTTCCACAAGACACATTAAGAAAAAAAATCCCTTTTCCCCAAGCCAATGAGTTCTCACAGTTCTTTTTTAGAACTTGAGCTAAGGGACCATGGTTGATACCTCGTATAATATTAGAAAATAAATCTACTAAAACTTGGCTGAAAGGTCATTAGAGGACTATTTTGAATACAACAGGAATGTTTTATGTAAAAAATATTTCAAAAATGGAAAATATAGAAAGTTTCATTTATAATACTGTTGTGACTTCTCAAATGAAAATTCTTTACTAAAAGCCAAACATTGAAAAGAGTTCAATACCGATGTTTTAAGTGAAATAAAACTTTAATCTCTAATTAATAATGTCCATTACCAAGATTCATAATAAAAACAAGACCCAAGGTGTGGGGCCAGTCTAGGATGCAGTCTTTGGGAATTTTGTCTGTTAATGTATCCTCAAGTGATGTTTTTAGATTTTCAGATACTGGTTTAATGTTCCACAGAAGTCAGTGGAAAAAAAAAGCATCATGATGATGATTCTGTGAAGGTAGCTCTACCATTGGTTCTTGTTATTTAAAGAAAATTTAAAAGAAAAAAAAAAAAAAAAAGGTGAGGGGAGCAATGAATTATTTATTTTGGTTTTTTTTTTTAATAATCCCAGGAGTCGAAGGTGTAAATCTTTTAAAGGAAAAACATCTCCTAATGAAAGATGCAGGTTAAAATGAACAAAAACTTGGCAGCAGTTTGAGCTCAAAGTGCTGCATATACATTTTCTGGATACAGCCGAGCAGATAGACCCAGCTCCTGCGGAAATGAATAGGAGCTGGCACATAAGTACCTGTAAGAATCCACACCGCTGCCCCTGATAAAACATCTGGTTTATCATCGGCAGTAGAACCAGTAGAATTAAGTAGTTAATACTTCAAAGTGATACAAAATGTAGCTGTAAATTCAACAGAGCTTTCTGCTGGAGACCATGTAAGGACACCGTAATAACAGCAAATTGATTCACCTAAACCTTTGCTTTGCATTTGCTGTGAGACAGGATTCTCAGTAAACTACTCCAGCTCTCCTCTGTGTTAATAATAGCTACCTCAGTTGCAATGAGCCACACTTACAGACACAAAAAAAAAAAAAACAAAAAAAAAAAGAAAAAAGAGAAATCCTGCCAATGTGAAGGAATGTATTCCTTGTTGGAGCTTCCATTTGTTGCAGCTTTATAAAGATATAGAGTTTGGGTCAATTTAATACAGCAGATCCATGCAGTGCCTTAATACTATTGTTTTTCTCTTTTACAGCCTGATGAGATATAAGTGATTGAAAAACTACTGCATTAAAACCAAGTAAATGCATTTCTCCCTGACTTTACTCTCTCCTCTCCCTAAAAAGACCCTGACTGGTTTCAGTTTAATGGGAGAATTGACTGTGCAGATTTTATAAAGCTCATTGCACCAGACAGTGCCACTACTGTGGTTAATGACAAGAGGCTCTTTCTGCACAGTCCCCTCCATAAGGATGATCTGTCACTTTTGTAAGGTCTCCAGACTCACCGGAGGCCTGTGACAAGGTCTCTTCCCAAAGGCAATGTGTAGGATTTGGATCTCCAGGATTGCCGTCTGTGGTGTGGTTTGCTTCAGACGGCCAGGACGGAGACGAGAGACTTCTGGATTTTGGTCTTAGAGCATGAGGTTTATTGTAAAAAAAGAGAGTGGGGGTAAGAGACCTGCCAGGAGCTGCAAAACGCAGCTCGAAGCAGGTTGGAGAGGTAAGAGAGAGAGAGAAATACAGAATACAGAATTCGGAATACGGAATACAGAAAAGCGGAATCCCGTGGTTCTCGTTTACAATACAATAAATCATCTTCTGTGCTGAATATTCTAATTTTCACTAACCAATCTAGATACAAATTCTATAACATTTACATACAGCCTATGAATATCCTTATATTACCATATGACGTTATATTTTAAACCCTAAAAACTGCTTTTTGTACTCTCTGCTTAAGTTGGTAGGGTCGGCTCTGACCCTTGGACCTGGTGCAGGCAGAGAGTATTGTCTAATCAAGGAGTGGTTTACCTTCAGTTGGCCATACCATTGTTTTCCCAGTTACTTAGTAACTGGGGTTTGGTATTTAAAAGCTTGTCTTCATTTCAATCTAGCTTATAGTTTCTATATTCTCAACATCTTTTGCCAGGTAATCATATTTATAAGACTTTCTTATTTCATTCTCCCCAACAGCAATGAGCACAAGGATCCTCCCCACCAGCTGCCTGACAGAGCTCAAGTTTAGACTATGCGCTCAGACACATGGTGTGATTTTTGGGGCTGTCCTGTGGAGAGCCAGGAGAATGGGTGTACTTGATGGTCCCTATAGGTCTCTTCTAACTGAGGATATTCTATGGTTCCGTCTACAGTTCCATCTGACCCCCTACACTTGCCCCATAAATACACTCCATAAATAGGCGTACAGAGTTCTCTTCCTACTTCCTGCCATTCTGTTCATCTTCTGCAGGGATTTGCAAAGATGAAGACTGAAATTTTACTTTTATGGCACTCCTTAGTCACCCTCCCTGTTTGGAGAGGCCACTGCCTTGGTCATGGTACAATTAGGATTTTATGCCAGCACATGATTTCCCTGCTCCGGCTCCTTCTGGTCACTTCTGAGCCATTCCTGCAGCACTTAGTGTTCCTTGGTGAAATGTGAGTGGAGCTGTTGCAATCTAGCAACTGTGATCAAAGTTGCAGCATTTCTGAGGTTTTACAGATTTCACACAAATATTGATAGATGTAAAAATAAAATTAAAAAAACTGAACTGTAAGCTAAGTATTTCATGAGGTTTTTCTTCTAGTAATACAACCACTTACCTGCATATGAAAGGAGGTAAATTCCTTTCCTCGGAAATGGCCTTCTTTGGGTCTCAAAACCCCTAAATGCATTAGATGGAAGATTGGGAAAAAAAAAAAAAAAAAAAAGATGCAGAAATCTCAATCTTTGCTGCAAAATATTGCGCTAAGGTAAAACTGACCCATTCTGCTGTCACAGAAGCCAGGACAGGTCAGTCACTAATTCCCCAGGTATGAGGAACATGGAGATTGCTGTGACAACATTCACCACACGCTTAGTTTTGTCTTTGTATAGATTATTATTTCTCTTTATGTCATGCACTGCACTCTTTTTTAAAATGGGATGCCTACATCATGCAGAATATGCTCCCTTGGGGGTAAGACCACCAGACCTCATCCTTTTTATTCTCCAGTCCATCACTGCAGTCATGGAATATCAAAAGGTAAAGCAAGGCAGGATGAGAGGAAGGAGACCTTTCCCGTGCCTCTGTCAGCTATAATAAAATGTATTATTTTATGTATGTATTATTTCATGTATTATTTTATTTATGTATTTATTTGTATGATTTGTCTCTCCTCACTCCTGGGTGATAACAAGGTGCTTATAGATGTTCATCATTCCACTTTCTGCTGCAGAGGGCCCTGGCTTCACAGTTGTAAATCAGGAGACATGCAGGGCTTGATTCCTTCTACCCCTTCTACTCCACTGCCATGCCTCTTCTGTGATTCAGATCAATCAACTCAAGTATCCACAGGCCAGTTTGCTGCTCCAGATGCAGCCAAAGCAAATGAGTCATGGGCAAAATTAAGGGCATTTGGTCACAGGTTTGTATGCTGAGCATGACACCACATGGTGTGGGATGGCCCTTGGGTCACTTGGGGTCAGCTGTCCCTTGGGTCAGCTGTGGTCAGCTGTCCCAGCTGTGTCCCCTCCCAACTCCTTGTGCACTCCCAGCCTCCCCTCTGGCAGGATGAGGTGAGGAGCAGAAAAGTCTTTGGCTTTGCTCAACAACAATGAAAACATCCCTGTGTTATCAGCAGTGTTTTAGTCACGAATATAAAACAAACCCCATCCCAGATATTATGAAGCAAATTAAATCTGTCCCATCCAAAACTAGTGCACCTGGCCACGTGTTTGCAACTCATTAGTTTAAAAAGACATACATTTATTTAGAATAAAAGCATCATGCCTAGGATGGAGTAGCAGTGCAGGAGCCATGCATTGGCCCCTCTGTCACAAGCTTTCTGCAGGCATAACAATTCTGTTTGTAAAACAGCCACCGAATAGTCATAAATGCAAGCAAAGCAGTAAATTCCATTTTTCAAATATAAAAGGAGGAGCTTGGTGAAAATATCACTGTGCACCTGGTGTCCCCTGTCTCTCATCAAGTTCTGAACTTCAAACAGATTATTTGGATTTCTGCAGATCAGTCCAGACTATGAATTTCAGGTAGGGCAAATAAAACACTCTTAATTACAATATTTTCTTTGTAAAGGATGGACCAGCTTTCTTTAGATGGCAAACAATGGCTCAGCTCCTGGAGGGACCTGAGTGACCCTTTCATTTGTGACTCAGATCTGCTGGCAAAATCAGCATTGACAGAGAAATAGGTATTATGTATGTCCACAGATGTCAGAATCAACCCTCAATTGAAATTAGATTTAATTTTTTCTCTTCTCATCACACCTGGCAGACTGAGCATGCTGACTGAAGCCAGCTTTCAGAGGGGTAAGGAAAATAGTTGGCTTTGTCACAAGTCACCAGTCAACCAGTGTTCCATGCCATTTATTAGTGTTAATCTGGCATGTCCATCTCCAGATGTGAATTTCTGAAAATTCATATATCCTGGCAGTGTTTTCTCCAGATTCCTCAGCTAAGCTGCTGAAAATAGTGGAGGAAATGCATGCCATAAATTAAATTGCAGTGAATACTAGGCCAGGACTTAAGGAGTTTGCTCAGGTCTATCAGAATATTCATGAAGCACAAAGATGCTCAATAGTTTTCAGGGTTTATATATATTACCACTGAGTCCAACATTCTGGATTTGAGCATAAGCATGTTTGTTGGTTTTGCACGGCCTGGTTTTTGGTAGCAGGGGGCTGAAGAGATGGCTCCTGTGAGAAGCTGCTGGAAGCTTCCACCATGTCCAGCAGAGCCAATCCCCGATGGCTCTGAAGATGATGGACATGCTGCTGGCCGAGGCTGGGCCAATTAAAGAGGTTCGTTGCACCTCTGTGGTGACAGATTTAAGAATAAATCAAAACAAAGTGAGTATGGAGCTCTTTCTAGACAGAGAAGAGGAGGTGAGAACATATGAGGGAACAACATGGAGGCACCAAGGTCAGTGGAGGAGGTGCTCCAGGCACTGGAGCTGAGATTCCTCTGCCAGCTGTGGTGAAGACCATGGGGGAGCAGCTGTGCCCCTACAGCCCATGGGGTCCACAGGGGGTGCAGAGATCCACCCCCAGCCCGTGGGGAAGTGCGCATGCTGGAGCAGTGGATGCCTGGAGGAGGCTGTGATCCAGTGGGAGTCCCATGGAGAGAGGGGCCCTGCTTCCAGGCTGGAGCAGCCTGGCCTTGGAGGACTGCACCCCGTGGATGAGTGACCCACACCGCAGCAGTTTTGGGAAGACTGTCTACCCATTGGGGGAGCTCATGTTGCCGCAGTTTTGGGAGGACTGCTGCTCTTGAGGTTGGATCCAGGCTGGAGAAATTCACAGAGAGCTGTCTCCTGTGGGAGGCACCCCACAGCTACACAGGGGAAGGACTCCTCTCCCTGAACGGTGGAAGAAGATCTCAGGTGATGAACTGACCAAAACCTCTCTGCCCTTCTTCCCTGCGCTGTTTGTGGAAGAAGGGAGGGCTTGGGGAGAAAGGGTGTTCTTTAAGGGCTAATTTTAATTCTTGTTATCCTACTCTTATTCTGTTAGTAATAAATTCATTTTGTAACTCTAAATTGAGCCTGTTTTGTCCTTGGTGTGTTTTCTCCTTGTCCTTACCTGGACTCATGACCCCTTTTTTAATTTTTCTCTGCCCAACTGTGGCAGGGGACAGAGCGAGGGAGGGGGTGTCGTGGGTGCCTGGTGTTTGGCCAGGGTCAAACCACGACAACATGAGATGTGTGTTCCCACAGCCAAGGAGATAATGACTCCAACTGGAGGCATGAAATCAGCGCACAGGGCCAGATGCTCGGCTGCAGCAAAGTAAGGTCTCTCCGAATGACAGAGTGATCGTATTCTGTATTTCAGGACTTTAATGTTTGTTAGTCTAACATGATAACAGCAAGTGTTTCTAGGCAGCTGGCATAAATTTTAGTAGCTTCAACCTTCATAGGATCTGTCTTATGATGTAGTTTTTCTCCAGCTTGCTGTACAAATGCACTGCAACCAAACAGAGGTAGACAGGAGTTAATCCTGCTTCCCAAATTGCCAATGATATAACCTTCCTCTCACAACCCAAACAACTGATGTAGCTAGAAGTAGCATTGGAAGCAGAAAATACTGTTTATTGTCTAGTTCCAGGAAGAGTTTGCAAAGCCAGCATCATAAAATTAAAAAAAAGAAATTAAAAGGCAACAGCAAAAAAAAAGCACCCCAGGTTTTAACTTGTAAATTGAGCACATCTCATATGTAATTAGGGAACACAAATAAATTAACTTTATAACCTAAGGGTGACATTATTAAAGATGATAAATCTTCCCCCTGAGATCTGTTGAAAAGATGAAGACTATCCCAGTAGAAGAGATGAACCTTTTTGTCCCTTTTATATGGAACTATTTCAAAGCAGGAATACACTGTCTTGTCTTGGAAAAACATTGATCAGCAAGCAAACAGTTCTTCCATTCTCTTAATTTCCAGCTTAAAATCCTAATCTCAGAACAGTATGAACCCACAAAGGGGTGTGTTTTATGTGGTTATGAAATTAATGTTACACTGTGACTTCCTGAATACCATCCACTTTCTTACCTTTTTTTCAATATAATAGGAAATTACAAGCCCTGAGCAAGTCATTAGTCTCTGATGATTATGAATTAGCTGACCTCAGGCTACAGAGAAAGGCAGCACTTTCTGGCTGACCACAAGGTCTTTTACTCAACAGAAATAGTGTAATGTTCTGATCTGTAGCTGGACATTTCTGCTGGCTTAGGAGTCAGGTGTTTCATCTTTCCAAAAAAAGAAATGTTCACCTAAGAAAAAAAAGGACACCTCTTCCTACACTTAGCAAAGCAGTGTTATTTGCTAGAGGCTATCCATGCAATCAGAGTTTTTTCCTCTCATCTGCTGACTGATATAACAATACTTTCTAATGCAGGAAATATTAAGACAGCCCATTTCAAGTATAATGGAGCATGGTATAAATCAAATACTGAGCGTTCCACCATATAAATTCCTGTCTGCTTCCAGAAAACAAGCAAGGAACTGCCAACATTTCCCTGAACCCCTACAGGGAATGCAAGGCAGCAGTGAAAACCTCTCCAGAGGAGAGGGAAGTATCTCCATCCTCCCCTCCTTTCCACTACTTCTTCTCACTGCTTCTTCTTAATGCTTCTATCACTTACACCTTTAACACATCCAAAACAGCCCTTTCCCTACAAAATCCTCCCTCCAGAGTTTGGAAGCAACCAAAGAAATAAAACCCGAGTCTGAAGCAGCCCTGCAGGTTTAACCCACTTAGAGGGCTAAAATCTACCCCCTCTCCATCTCCTCATATTTTATTAATCTCAGTTAATTAATGTGTTTCTGTGTCTCACAGGCCAGGCTGCAGCAGCTGGCACAGCCCGTGCCGTGCGTGGGAGGGATTTTTGGGGATCTGAGTGGGGCTGGGCGAGGCTGGGCTGCCAGAGCCAGCACATCAAAGCTGGTTTGGCTCTGTCAAACCTTCCCGAGAAACACTGCTGAACAAACACAGGGAAAGGGGGAAAAGAGGTTATCTCTTGGTGCTGCTTTTTGTAGAAGATTTCTTGGTCTTTTATAGGGGATTTAAGGAGAAACGAGTCTCCTTCCTTGAGGGAAATGTGGGAATGCTTGAAATGCAGCGTTCATTGCAAAGAAGGTGGGGAGTAAGAATGTGAGTGTTGTTCTTTCAGAAGAAAACCTTGAGAACCCCCTCATGGCCTAGGAGATGTGAAGTGGGATAGATACGCCTCCTCCCTCCTAATTCTTCCAGACAGAGTGGAGGAGAGATTAAATTTACTGTGTGGTTGCTCTGGAAGTGTGGGACACTGAGATGCCCTTAAGATGTCAGAAGTTGACTGTGTGGTATATTGTGGGCAGATGCATGGAAAAGATGAATCAGTTCCTCTGCAGAAGCTGTGTAATGGCAAAATAAGTTCATTCTGCTTTGCTGAGAGGCCAGAAACTCTGTGAAGGCTGGATGCACTGATTCAGGGTCAGTGTCCTGCTGTCAGGGGCAGAGTTGGCTGATGTCCCAGCATGAACAGAGTGTCCTGGCATTTGCCTGTAATGTGGTGTGGAAAAACATCTCATAATGGAGTAATCTCCAGGGATGTCAGTATAGACAGCAATGAACCTGCTGGAGACAGCACTGGAGGCTGGTAAAGAGTGGAATGTCTTAAAACAGCCCCTAATTTCGACTGGTTTAGACTTCCAGATTCCAAAAAAAATCAGTCGTTTCCATGCATTTTAGCACTTGTCATCTTGTGCAGCTTCTGTAATGGTAGTTTTACACCTGCTTTTGAAACTCTGCTTCTCTTTGATCTGATTTTGCAAGGTCACCAGTGTGTCTATCTCAGGTCAAAGAT
Source organism: Acanthornis magna (assembly GCA_036785705.1). Taxonomy (NCBI): domain Eukaryota; kingdom Metazoa; phylum Chordata; class Aves; order Passeriformes; family Acanthizidae; genus Acanthornis; species Acanthornis magna. The sequence goes on along the minus strand of JAWUZG010000119.1, from coordinate 8,998,342 downwards.
AGCATTGCTTCATTTTGGGAAGTACAAGGAAGTTGGAAAGAAGCAATATTCAATATTCCTGCATCACTAAACTAAGACAAGAATGCCATGTGGTTTCTGCAGCATAATCCCAGAATGATTTTGCCACCATTTTAGTAATCATCTATCAGTAGTGAGTGGGCCTGGGTGAAATTAGTTGGTTTTATCCATCAATTTTTAAGTAGACCTGTGCCAAGGTTTGAAAGCAGCCATCTAATCCAGGAGAAAATTCCCCTGAATAAAAGGCATAGCAGATAGGCCAGAAGGAAAATCAGGCGGGCCTTTTCCCCCCTCTTTTCTGTAAGAGGTTTGAAAAACAAGGTTACATGGAAAATAGTCTCAGAGAACTTCAGGTCAAGGAAATCACAGCAAACATCTTCAGAACTGCAAATCTGGTACATTTCATTCATGCTCAAGTCACATTAAATGTTTATCAACATGAATGTGATGCCAGTGGAAACAGAAAGGAAACCCTGTGGACAGGTAACTTTTACCAAAATTTTTGTACTGCCTATTGTAAATTTCTTGTTATAATTCCTCTTCACAGGGGAGTGTTAAAGACTACCAGAAACAGAGATAGGGTTTCAAGTACCTATTTTATAGACTTCCTGCCATCAGCTAGGATCTCCCTCTCAGGTGGGACCTCATCAGGTCACTGCCATAATGTTGGAAGGCAGAATACAAGGGATTTGAAGTACTTTCTGCCTTCGGAGATGGGGGTGCCCTAAAGCAGGATTCTCTATCCCTTCTCTCTAGCCTATCCCTTGACTTGTCTAGCTGAACCAAACCCTTGACAGAACAGGTTGCTCTTCTTAAAAAAGGAATAGTATTTAAACACATCTCCTGACAAAGAGGTTCCCACTGGCTCTCAATTGCTTCCAGTCCTTCCCTTCTTCAGTGTGATATTCCAGCTCCTCTGGTCAGCTTTTTCAAGCATTCATGGGACCATGCTCTAAGTGGGAGCAGTGAAATGAGTAAAATCAAATTAATAAATGAGACATGGAGTTGTGGCATCATTCAAACAGGAAGCAAAGTGAAATCAAGAACAGTGAGGATCCACTGCTCATTGTGGCTCTCTACTGGGTCTGCAGCTTTAGCTGTGGCACCTCGAGAAAGAAGGTCTTTGATCACCTCTCCCCAAAGTTATAATGGCAACTCCACCTACCCATGCCAGTTTCACGCCTTTCTCATCCCAAACCTACTGCAGCAAGACCCCCAGCTCAGTTGAAGCTTCTTGATGGCACCGTAATTCGGCTAATTAATGCTAATTTTAGTCAGTTTTTCCTGTGTATCCTAGAGAATGGAGCGACTATTCATTAGCCTTGGTGTGTACTTTGAAAACAGATACAAATTAAAACTCTTTTAAAATGCAAAATGTTATTTGCCTACGTGCTGCTTTCATTGAGCAAACAGAAGTTAAGGGCAAGGATGAAAGCGACTGCTGTACATCGGCTGCATAAGAATGAGATGTGAAATCCAGCTGCTGCTGTGCCAGTCCTGCCAGCCTGTCTGGCTGGAGCCCTGCTCCTGGCAAGGTGGCCTTGATCAACAGCGTGCAAGGTACAGGCTGAGCAATGCAGTCCACCTTGTTCTGCTTTAAAGTTCAGGTCTTCATCGAGAACTTTGTTTTTGATGTGGTGGTGTGGATCCCAGGGAGCATGGATTCCTGTGTAACATGCAAATTCAATACAGTAGTGCCTGTGGTTTCTTGACTCCACATCCTGGCTCTAGGAAAGATGAGAAGTGGCTTCTGCTGCATGGGAGGGATGTTATTTCCATTCCAGGAAAAGAAAGTGGTGATCTTAGTGCTGCTGGATTGCACCTCAATTCCTAGAAGTAAAAAGGAGTTGACAGCTCTGTCCCCTGGTGTGTGGCACAATGAGTGTACACTTCCAATTACTTCTTAAAACAAAACCTAAGAGTCCCACGAACTGGTATTAAACCAGGTTAGGGTCAAGGCACAGGCAAAACAGGTGATTGCACAACGATGTTCTGCTCTTTCCATCCATGCTCAGGTTAGAAAAAAGATGCTGCCAAATACACGAAACAGCAAGAGCAAACAAGATTTTCCACAAAGCCCCAGCCCGCTCCTCTTCTCATCTTTTTTTTTCCCAGAGAGCACACCTGATTGCAGGCAATAGCAAAGCCAAGCAAGGAAGATAAATGAGCTGTAGAATCCCTGGCACGCAGCTCAGAGGTGGGTGGAAGTTTGGAAATGTGCTTGATGAGCCTCTGAGTATGGCAAGACCTATAGAAAAAGAGGCAGAAGCAGCTACCAGGGCGGGGGAATGGGGGTTTGGAGTGACAGGCTTATGTAAGAGTTACACTGGGGATAATTTTGATGAGGAACAGAACAAAGCCTGGAAATGCTGGTGGCCTCTACCTCTAAGAGAGTGCCAAGAAGTCACAAAGGGCAATAAAATAACAGAATTAGATGTGATTCCTGACCTGAAAATACTCTCTCATTAAGGCTGTTGGCCCAGGAACTGAGAGGGAGTGTTTTCCCTATTCCTCTTCCTTAAAGGAGAAAGCCAGCATCGCTCAGAGATTCAGGAAGCAATGGTATCAGAATCAAAAGGCTCTACCACCCAAGGAAACACAAGGCATCTTTGCAGGTTATAAATTAAATCAAAACGATTCATATATCTGAAAAAATTCTCCAGCAAGTGGGAGAGGAGGGAGGAAGTTCCAATGATGCCTGGTGACTTCTTCACAGCGTGTGAAAAAATGGTCTTCCAGAGTGACACACCTGAGGCAAGCTCACTGCCTCTTGCCCCTCTTACCACAGCCCAAAGACTTTGTGTTTTCCAGTGTACCTCAGTTTGTAGATACAGCCCCCCCAATGTCAGACAAGCTTTGGAAAAGACCAGCAGAGGAGGTTCCTCGCAGCCTTCGAGTCTCCCTTGCAGCACACGTTTCTCCTCTGGAAAGACAATAAGGCGGAGGGACCCATATTAGCAGGGAACACATCAGAGGACCTCTGTTTTTCTGTTTCGGCAGGGACAATTACCCTGTGTGAGAGAAGAAAGAAGCATCATCTGTGATAGGAATCCAGCCCACAAAGTGTGTTAGTTCAGCCTTGTACCCAAGGTAACCATCTTTGCTAAGTTTTTGCCACCAACACAACTCACAGCCTCCATCCCAGAGCGAGCTTCAGCCCAAGCTGTTTGACAGTCTGCCAGAACTTGTTCCCACCTGCCTGTGTGTGAACATGGCTCAGTGAAACCTTCCCACGCAGAGTCCACCTGAAGTTTGGGGAAATGAAGGTTGTAGTTGGGAGTATTTTTCCCATATTTTGTCTCATTTACAAGAAGGTGGCATCTGGGAAGGTGTCATGGGTAAAATGACAACATTTCGTGTTTAAAAATTTTTTGAACTATAAAAAAGCTGTAAACAGAATCGCTTACTTTTTTTCTAAACCCACCAGGGATTAGCTGATTTCTTCACACAGACTTAATTTTTGTTTAGGAGTTTTTTGAAGAAAGACAGTGGAGGAAGAGATAAAGCAAATATCATTTATCTGTCTGGTAATTATTGGTCAGAACAGGTAACAGATGTTTAAGAGTTTTCAGAAATAGTAAGGGATATTCATCCCATTCACGTGATCTACTCTCAGATACAGCAAGTATGAAATTTCAAAGAACAGAAATATCATACCACCATTAGAAACACTATTTACCGAACTAAAATAAAACCCTTCAGTCCTGCTTAAAAGTCAGAGTCAGGACCAGACTCTGTTTTACCACTGTAAAGCAGAAAAGTCTCATTACAACATGATCCTTTTTAACATCCTGTTTTCATTTCTTCCCTGCTTCATATACATGTAGTGTCTGCTTCTTTATAATGTCAGCAAGATAGAGCTCCTCAGGGAAAAGAATGTGGAAAATGCACCAAATCTGGCACATCAAATCTTCCACACACATATGCATCCAGTTAGCCCTGTGGGGAAGGAATTTTCTCATGTGCTGAGCAACATGAGCTGCCTCAATACTTTGAGAGAAGACTTGGAAGCCATCTTGGACCATTCCTAAGGCAATAATTCAAATTATTATTTTCTCTTCACCTATATTTCTTCATCACAATTTCTGCCTTTGTCTGGTGATTATAAACCTTCTCCAAGTTCACCAGGTCAGTCTCAAAAGAAAGCCATTCTACTCACTAATCAGAAAAGCAGAGAAGCCAGTGGGGCATTTTTTGAGGGGAAAATACTTTCTTGAGCAGCTGCCCAAAGGAACAGAATCACACTGATCTTTTTTATGAAGGTGATGGCTATGCATCTGAAAATGCAGTAGTAGGGCAGCAAAACTAATTTTCCAGTGAGCACCAGTCTTGTTTCTTACTGTGGATTCTACAAAGGAAAATGTACTCTCATTGAAGAAATTGTTTCTCAACATGCAGCTAAGTGCCCTGGTGTCTCTCAGGAGAATGGGGAACATGCACGAGGACTGAGAAGCTGATGTAAAAATGGCATTTATAGAAGCACTTTTTACTTATCTCAACTTTTTGAGCCATTTAGTTTCACCATAAACCCTTTTCCACTGCCTTGACGGCAATTATCTAAGTAGCAGTAATGCTGCAAGTTTCTAGGACAGGGAGTAAGAATCTATGTGATCAAAACTAAGCTCAGACATTGACCTCAGTGCCAGTTAATTCCCACTGGACACAGGGAGAGGCAAAGCTCTGGAAGAAGCTTATACCCTCTGCCCACACTGTAGGTCACAGAGATTTCACCTAAAAATAAAGGTTCCTTCAGAAGCTGATGAAGACCAGGGGATCAAGCCGAATTGTGCATATTTTCTTGTTCTTCTCTCACTTATTATTAACCTTCGATTGGGAGTCTGATACTTTCCCCAGACTGATGTCTCCCTAGCCATCAACTTATCCTGGCACTCTGTTTCACCACCCTGGCAGAAATGCCTTTCTGTTCTGAGGCAGGATGGTGGGATAAGGGTCATGAAATTACTTATTTAAAATAAGGAAATTTTCAAAGGTCCCATATGTCTCACTCTGTCTTTTCTCCCCTGTCCTATCACAATTAGGCTTGCATCTTCCATCAACTTCCTCTGATTCAAAGCTGAAAAAGGCGGAGGTTTCTCCTGGAAAGAGCTTCCAGGCATTCACTGCACACACTCCACTTCCCTGAGAGGGGCAGAGCAGTTCCTGAAACATCAGAGAGGAGTATTTAAGCTGTATCTATGGCTGACCAAGACCTGTTAGATAAATCAGATGTGACAGCAAAGGCCCTTTGTATTCCCATAACATTTTCTGACCTGGATATGAAAACCTTGGAGCCTTGGAAGAATCACCCTTATGACTACATCCCGCTAAATTTTTGCAAGTAAAGTTTCCTCTACTCCCAACTGTGGTCTGTCAATTCCCTTCACTGCACTTCTGCTCACTAAGCATGGCAAAGAGGGGCAGAAACACATCAGATGCCACCACCTTGATTAAGTCTCCTGATGACCAACAGGAACGTCACAAATATATCTGACATTTGTAATGTTTCTTTATTCACTGTGAACCTTCAAGAAGCTTTCGTTTCTGCCGCAGTGCTTGTGTGTCCCTTCTCTTGCCATCCCTGTCCTTTACAGTAAGCACAGACCAGCAATTACCCGACAGTGCCTGGAATTGCTCTCCACAAAAGGAGGCTGCGTGGTTCACCTTTGCGTGGTTTGCTTTAATCAGAGACTTCAGCGTGAAAGCCGACGCACGCCTCCCTGGCAGCTCGCGGATGTGCTGGGAAACTCATTCCATTCAATTCTTTGAACATCCATTGTGGCTCGGGGCTGCGGTCAAGCATCCTTAATGAAAAGCTGTTTGTCCAATATGCTTCCTGCTGATCACGAAGAACACCTCCTTGGAAAATAAACACACTCAAATAAAAATCCCAGGAAGCTTTCAAGTTTATAGACTTCTTCCATGGTAACTGAACTTAGAAAACCACAAACTGCACCTCGAAGCAGCCAGAAGACTCAAGTAAATGATGACTGAGAAGTGTCTCTGATAAGACATAACTGTTTGTGTCGGGCAGTTTGTTCATTTTTCCACTGCAGAATAGTTTCCAAGGATGACAAAAGAAAAAAGCGATTCCATTTTACTTTCTCTCATGCCTTTCAACAACCCATATCACAACTCCCTGACTCCAAACAGGACCAGCACTGAGTTTCTCAGAGCTGTGTCTCTTTCTACAGCACTTTCATGCATATGGGCGATTAAATTTTTTTGCTTAGCCAAGGGGAAAGGATGTGATACACACTCATCCGAGTGTACTCACTTCAAGTTTCATCAAAAGGGAAGCATTATCATATGTGCAGCGACAAGCAGAAATCTTCCTCAGTCCTTTACAAGCCTTGCAATTTGCCTGGGGGGTCAGTGCTAGAACAGCTTTCTGTCACGACATCCTCAGGAAAATACAGCATTGTGATGCATAGGGAACATGGATTTTAACAATCAGGTCATGTTTAAAAGTGGAGTCTCCAGCACTCTCTCACTGGTCAAACCTCCTACTTTCTTAACTCTCAGGTTTAACAAGAGTATGCTCTTTTGTCTTCAAGTCTCTCTAAGTTACCAGCTTTTTTACTGAAAGCAAAAGAGGAAGCTCTTCTAATGAAACTGCTTCAAAACTTGAGTCACGAGTTTCAAAATACATGAAAAAATGGCATCCTAAAGCTGAAAGCAAGGATGAGACAGATAGATGAGACAGAAAGTTCATAAACTTTTGTTCCAAGGTCTCCACTGTGAAATGCTGCCTGGAGACTGGAAAGACTTCTCCACTCCTGTAAATATCTCCTCTTACTGCCAGTATTAAGGATATACATAAAAGGATAAATGCTTCTGGGTACTTTAGACAACAGTCCTGCATCAGAAAAAGCTGGTCAAAACAAGCAGTAATAGCTTTAACAACTGTTTTTCCCAGTCTGGGCTTCATAGGTGGTTTGTCAGATGTATAATCACTTTCACATTCTTCACTTAAATGATGCAAAATTTTTCCTGAAGGAAAGTGGAGGGAGAAAGCACAGACTTTGAGAATAATATTGCCACTAAAAAGCACGAGTGGGTCAGCCTGCTGTGCTTTGTGAGCTGTCTGTGAGAGGCCTGGCCATCGAGAGCTGGACTGCATGGAGTAGAAATTGCTGCTGCACAGGGCCAAGTGGAGGCACCACTATTCTTGCATCCAGCTCTGTGCCCATAGCTCTGATTGGACTGAGCTTGTTTCACTCCTCACCATCTTACCAAGGGCTCTGTCTTCAGTATATGTTTTTCTTGCTGTTTTTAAAAAAAGTTTCTTCCCACAGACTTCTTTCAAACTTTTCTGAATTGGCCTTGGTCTTATTTTACACTGTCTCAGAAGTGCATATCTTATTACTTGAACAGCTGGGAGAAGTGTTTGGAGCTTTTTTTGTTTAGATTTGCTGTTGGTTTTATTTATAATTTTACACTCCTTAGGCTTTGGCTATATAAAATTCTGCTGTAAACTCCCTTTGGTCTTCCTTGTTGCCAACAAAAAAGAGAACTTGAATGTCAACCAGAAACATCACAGACAGTGTATGGCTTTCCTGACTCCTTGCATGGTTTCATTTGAAGGGAAGAAGGGAATCGTTGGACTGCAATTATCAAACTCTGGCAAGTTTTGTATTTTGCTTTCCTCAACTCCTGAAATGTAACTTTTGAGAGAAGTAATTTAGCTGAGACCTTTGGATCTGTAGAGCTCTTTCACTCCAAACACAAATCTCAGTATTTAATAGATTGGGTGGGGGTCGATCTGTAGAGAACTAATTGAAGGAGCTGCAAATACAGACATTCAACCCTGATTAATTAGAAGAGCAAAAAAGAACACTAATTCCATTTCCAAATCAAACCAGTTGTACCACAATTATCTCAAGTACCTCAGAGACAGTTGAGTTCACATTTAGTCCCTCCCTCCCTTTCCTCAGGGACAAATAGATAGCCTTGTGCACAACAAGAATCAAAATGCCTTGAGCTCTTTATTTGCTGAGTTATTTGTCTTCCCCAGTAACATAGTATTTTAAAAAGACATAATTTCTATTTTTCAGTTTTCAAAGGTGCTTAGCATACATATTCAATAGTGTTCAGTTCATGGAGAGTTCCAATTTCCCTGGAAATCTTCCCACTATTTTAAATAGCTAAAAAGGATGAGTTATGCAAATCTGATTTTGATAGGCTTTGTTTTGAAGATGGGATGCTTCAGAAGTCCATATAACCATTTTTGCCTTCCTCAGCTTTCCAATTGATTTGGGTTATAGCACGTGTGAGATCTCCAAAGCAAGAAAACCTGGTTTTCCTCTGTAATTGGAAAAAGTGTTCTCTCCTGGAGATTTGTCTTGCTCCTTGAACAACTCCCATGTCTGCCTATTTCTCCAGCTGGAAGATTTTGGTACCACATTTCTGGTTTAAGGTTTAACATTTCTGACATATGGTAAAATAATGACACTGGATCCCTTCCTGACTGCACTGCCTTTCTACACCGTCTCTTTCTGGGTTCATCTCCATCCGCCATCAAAATGCAGCTCTCTTTGCAGCAGACAGCAGCTGTTTTAGCAAAGCTAAAAACAGTACACAAAAGCTCTGAAAAGAAGAAAAGAGCTTTCCCAGTTTTTAACTGCAACAGGAATTTCGGGCCAAAGGGAAGAAATGGACCATTGTTTTCTAGGTAGCTCTGCAAGCCAGTCTTCAAACAACCACAACTGGTCAGGGCCCCTCATTTTGTATCTCAATTGAAAGACAGCTGTTCCATTTTCTAAATGGGAAGATAGTTCACCTTGATCCTGGCTTCAGCTGCTGCAGCTTTTTACCATTAAATATAATTCAAAATAGATTATCATCACGGGAAGAAGACAGACAGTGTTTGAACAAAACGAGCCATTAATTTTCTACACAGAAGAGAACAACTCTCATCCTGGAGACACTGCTGTGCTGTTGTCTGAAACACAATTTTCACCTGAAATTGGACAAACCATTTGGGAAGTAATTCAAGTTCCTCTAAAGGGACGATGTATTGCACACAGGCAGTGGCAGAAGGATTCAGCACCCAAAACCATGTTAACTGTGTGTAACAAGGATGCATCTCCTTTTAATATGTCCTAATTGCCACACTTTCTCCCAACAGCTCATTTGCAAACACCCCCGGTGTTCCACCTCTTTAACTCACCATCAACAAGCTTCACTTTGCTCATTCGGCTCCAGTGGCATCCCTACCAACTTGCCCCTTTTGTCTTGTAGGTTATACTCAGTCATGATCTAAAGTCAGGGAAATGTCTGCCAGGAAGACCTCCAAGAAAGAATCTGTCTCTGAACACAGCACCACCTAAAACATGAGGACTCTATTCAGAGTGTTATGACCGACATGGCAGTGACTCTCTACACATCTCATGGCATGGCCAATGTTTTAGTGCAGATGTTTATCAAACTAAAAGTCGGGGAATTCATCGCTCCTCACCCAACTTGGATATTTTTTGAAGACATAGTTACACACAGAGATTTCCACACTCTATATCTAGCAGTAAAGGAAATAAGGGAGACTGGAAGCCTAGAGATGATCCTTGTGAACATGTTTGCCCGGTATTTGACCTCTTCAATGCCTCTTACTCTGGATCAGAACAGCTTCCTTCCCCACACAAGGATGGCTGAACACTCCAGCTCCACCCAGTGCAGTCACAGGCTGATGGGGCTCCATGCCAGCCTCCTGTAAATAACATGCAGAGATGATGCAGAAACTCCTCCCTGCCAGCTGTAGACTGTGAAGTGCCATTCCTTGGCATCCCTTTTCTGAGTTTAGTTTGGGAAACCATCCAGAACTGTCCATCAAGTGCCATAGGAGTGAAGGATATAACCCAAGATTGTTGTGTAAACACAGACTATGTAAAGTAAAAACTGATTTTTATTTTGATTTACTTCAGTATCTCCAAACAATGGAAGATAAATCTGGTTTCATTTTTGGGGATGCATGCGATCAAAACTTTTGTGTTCCCTGCATTGCTGACATAAACCAATAATTTTTAAAAATCAGAATACGGAATATGCAGAGTGATAGATGAACTTCTACTACAGCATTGCTTGCAATTTGCTCCTTAAAAAATTTCCAGGGTTATTTTGCCCTCTGAATATCAATCAAGCCCAGGAGGAGAAAAAGGAAAGAGGATGGATGAGGGAGCAATTGGAGTAACGAGCCTTTCTACTGTAATCTCAATAACAGATGAGATTGCATCTGCTCCTTTGCTGGATCCTAAACAGGCACAGGGAAAAGACGGCTCCTATGGAGTCAGGCATAAACACTGGGTTTGTGCACATGAAGACAGCAATAGGGTAGAAGACAGCATGTGAAAGACAAATTCTAACAGCTAGCTTTGGATCTGTCTTAGATTTCAGAAACACGTTAAATATAAACTTACTGAAATGCTTTCAGCCCAGCCCTGGCTAGAATTCAATATGCTTTCCATTAACTGCTTGGTTGTAAAGATTTTTTTTCCAAATCACCTTAATCGTTTTTAATTTGAGACAAGGTATCTTTAGTAAAGTTAATTATAAAATAATGAGCAGTCTTTTTGTGGCTTAGGAAAGGGTTTATTTTGGTTTAGGTTAAATCAGCATGGAACAGGTTCAAACTATATTGAAACAAGACATTATTAAATCAGAATAGACACCTACACCGGAGTTCATACAGACATAATTAAAAAGAGTTGTACATGGGTACAGTCTCATGTGGGCCAAGCATCCATGTTGTATTGATCTAGCAACAGCAGCATAAAATGATACAGCCTGAAACATGGAGAGGCACAATACTTAATAAAGGGATACTTAAAGCAGTGGATCTGATTCCCTTGGAGGAAATTTGTCTATGTGGTTCTTTTTAATTACCCCTTGTCTCCAAAATTATTATGAACACCAAACCTAGGTGAAGCAAAACTGCACTTGAGGATCCCTCATCAGCTAGAGCCAGGTGACAGAACAGACACATAGAAGGACAGCACAGACACACAGAAGGACAGCAAAGTGCTGTGGAAGTGGTGGTGTCGCCATCATCATTCAGCTAAACACAGAGTGTTGTGAAAATGCTTTCCTTTCTCCCCCCACCACACATCCCATGGCTTCGTTCTATCGAACTGTATTGTATTTTGTCTCCCAGACACCTGGACAAGAATTAGTGCTGCCTCATTGCACCTACGTGCTTAGCCAAGCCATCTCAGTATTTCCAAGGTCAGTGCCTCCATTCTTCTAAGATTGTTGATCCTTTGGTTTGTCTTTAGAGAAGTAGGGGAGATAAACTTCTGAAGTGGAGATGAAGCACAGAAACCGGAAAAATCAAAATACATGTCATCTTTACATAACACAAAAAATGGAGTTCAGTTAACCTTGGCTGAAACACACTGCCACTGTTCACACACAAAAAACCCCACAAAATAAAAACGAAAAAAAAAACCCTCCACCTTATGTTTGTTGGTGGTGGATTTGTTGGGCTTTTTTTCTTTTATCGAAAATGCAGACAAGGACACCTGCTAGAGAGACTTTCTCTTCCCAAAGGCAGTGACTTTATAAATTTAGCCTGAGTAAGCTGCTGCTGTCTCACCCCATTCATTTGCACAACTACCTCTATCCTCACAGCAATAATGAGCTGCAACTTACCTGCTGGTAGGTGATGAAACAACTTGGATTTGTGCATTGAGCAGAAACTGATTCTCCTTTTTTGTGTTTTCTTTCCCCTACCCCATCCTATGCAGACAAAACTGCACTCTGGTTCGCCAACCAATTGCCCTTCATGGTTGCTGTACAAAATCACAAGGTTAGCCCTGCTATTCTTGCTGTCTTCTGCTTTTAGCCTTGCAATAATCCACAGGAGCTGCATCATCTTGGGCTCATTGAGTGGTGGTCGAAACCATTTGCCACAAGGTCTTTAAAACCTTTGAGAGTTGTTAACAGGTTGGATGTCTGGTGTTTACTACTGTGGTGAGTTGGCCCTAGCCAGCAATCCAGTCACTTACTCACTTTCTTCCCATCTAACAGGACAAAAGGGAGAGAATCCAAAGTACAAAAGCTGAAAACATAAGGAATCAGACAGTTTGATAAGTGAAACAGAGCTGTGCTCAACCAAAGCAAAACAAGTAAAGCATTTTTTATTCCCCATGGAGTGGCAGATGTCCAACCTCTTACTAGAAAGCAGAGCTTCATCACTTGTGATGGATACTCGGGAGGACAAATGTCATAACCATGAATGTTCCCATCTTCCTTCTTGTTTTCCCCAGCTTTTATTGCTGATCATGATGCCATACGGTCTGGACTATCCCTTGGGTCAGTCAGGGTCACCTGTCCTGGCTGTGTCCTCTCCCAAATCCTTGTTCCCCCCCGTCTCCTCGTTGGTGGGGTGGGGTGAGGAGCAGAAAAGGCCTTGGTTCTGTGTGAGCTCTGCTCAGCAGTAATGAAAAACATCCTTATGTTATCAAAACTGTTTTGGTCACAAATCAAAACATGAGCTGCTATCCCAGCCAGACCCAGAACAACAACCATGTTTGTATCTGTTTCCTTTCTGCATTTTTGCTTTCTGACTGTTTCATCTTAAGTTTGTATCTCAACTGTTTTGGACAAGGTCTGTCTTTATCTGATATTTACCTGCAGACAAGGTACACAATACAAAGAGCTGACAATGGCAGAAAAATTATAAAAAAAAAAGTAGGCGGGAGAGCTGAGACTTACTCTCCTTTATTTATTTGTTTTATTGCATTTTATTTTTAGTGCATGCAGAAGTGTCTGTTAGGATGGGGAACAATGTTGTGTTAAGTGATATAGAAATGCTTACTAAGGAAAAGTCTCTGCCTCAATGCAATTTTAATCTAAGTACACAACAGGAGAAAGGTGAACACAGCAAGTCACCCTGCAGAAGGCTCTGCAGCCTCAGTTCATTGCCTTGCTCTGTGATCCATGCTACCTCTGCTTTGAGCCATGAGGTAACCTCTGCCTTTCCCAAAACACGCCAGTTTTGACACTTCTTTTCCAAAGGCCTTTGTTGTGTGGAAAAAGGATTTGGAAGCTATTTCTATAGAAGTCACCAGAATGAAGAACTCTGCTTGAGAGGCATTTAAATGTCAGGTGCTTCTCCTACATGAAAATAAGACACTATGTTTGAAAGAATCTTTGAGGAGTTCTGTTTACAGTCAGCCTTGCCAGCCAAATGAAGACCTATTTACAAATATTTTCAAGAAGTCCCAAACACTCTACTAGCAGATAACAAATCTTGTCTCTTTCTTTCCATGGAGATGTAATTATTTTTCTTTCTTTTTCCTGAAAAAGAAAAACCCTTTAAACTTGAGAAAGATTTGGTTCATTATAATGAAATGGGGAAAATAGAGTGTATAGTTTTTTCAGGGACAGAAGGGTAACTCATTGTCTGGGTTTCTCTTTGGGTGCCCATTTTGACTGCAAATTTACCTGGGGGGGGGGGGGGAAAAAAACCAAAAAAAAAAAAAGAAGACCTGAAGCTAGCAAAATGCTTAAAACCGTATGCTTTAATCATGTGAACAGTCTTCTCTAAGCCTTGGAGTCATCATCCTGCACTTCTGAAGATAATTGGAGTTTTGTTATGCTGAAGGAAATTGAGAATACTTAACATGATACAGGGATGCTGCCTGGGACTTGGGAATCATGTATTGCTTCCTCCTGGCTCCATGACCTCAGGCAACTCACTGCATCCCTTGGCTTTGCACCTCTGAAAATGGAACCAGTGTGTCCTTTTTTCCTTCTCTGGAAAGAGACAATTTTTCTAGAGGAAAAATTGTGTGTCAATCTCTATGTCCACTCAGGCCTGAACTTCTGTTATAAAACCACCTGTAATAACTTCCAGTGCCTGTAATGTAGAATTTAGACCATTAGTACCTGAGCTGAGACCATCAGTTCCTTTTGTGTCAGCTGTTGAAAAGCTGTCAAAGAGACATCCTGCAGAGCAAAACTCTCTGCCAGTGCCAGTTTCCTGGGTCATCCCACTTGTCTGTCCCCTGCCACCACCCAGGTTCCACTCTTACTGCTATATTTCTGGGTTTTATTTAGCAGCTAGACAAGAAATGGGACTGTGCTTGTGGGCAATTTCCAAGCAGAGGAAATAATACCAAGGGGAGACACAATAACTATCTACAGATAGAGAAAAGAATGTTGCACTAGAGGACAGGAAGCAATTATTATCATTAGTCAGCAGTGATAGAGAAAGAAGTAATTAAACTTCAGCTGCATCAGGGAAATTTTTAGACAGAATATTAGAGAAAACAGCTGAAAAAAAGGCACGGCTGTGCTGCCAAGGAAAGTGGTGGTGTCACTGCGGTATTCAAAGTCACATTTCATGAATGCGTTTCTCTAAAGAGGCTAAGAACACACTATTCCTAACTCAGCATTCTTGGGGGCTGAGATGGGAAAACATTTCTATTCACGGGAGCAGCTAAACATGCTTAAATCCCATTGACACAATCTGAAAAGCCAAAGAATTCCAGCAGAGCCGGAGCTATTGAAGGGCACTGGGTGACACGGAGTAGATGTGAACCCTCCTCAGGCACTGATATTTTCCCCTCTACAGGAGGACTGGTGAATATCTGCTACAATGCACCTTCACCTCAAACGGATGCTTGTAGAGCCAGACAACCTTTCCGACCCAGACAACTGAGACTTTCTCACGACAAGCAGGAGGTTACAGTGCAAAGGGAACACAGCCCCCGTCCCAGCTGTGAGGGAGGGAGCAGATGTTCCCTGCGGCTGTGACAGCAGAGAGGAGCCTGAGCACAAGAGCAATGGGGGACAGCCCTTCCTTTCCACCACCCTGCTCAGCCTTGCAGGAGGAATCACCCTTGAGGATTACTCCAAGCAGAAAACAAGTTTATATGTTCTGAATTCTCTCTAGAAGGGCCTCTATCCCCAGGAAAAAATGAATGAAAGAGAAGGGCAAGTCCCCTTCCCTCCTCCGTGTCCTCATCCTACCTAAAGCCCAGGCAAGGGTAAGGTCACAGCTTTTCATTCTGTTTTGAGCTTTTCGTTCTGTTTTGAGCTCCCTTCCCATTTCATGGATGAGGCAGAACACAGAGAGAAATCACAAGGAGCTAGAATAAGTGTTTAGAGTAAAATCAGAAAGAAGGGAAGAGAGAGCATGTAGACCTGATGGCACTGTTTCTACTGCCTGACTGTCTCCACATTTCATTCATTTTGCTAATCCGCTGGAGATATGGCTCACTGGCAGGCAGAATCTTGAAGTAGCCACTTAAATTTTCTTGATGGCCCCCAAGGCAAGTCAATTTTCAGTCTGACTGGCTTTAATCCCAGCAGAGAGCCCTGCCATGCCATTAGAGTAAGAGTGGGGAGGCAATCACATTACAGCTCCATTCCATTTAGCCATAATCTGTAAGGATCTCATGAAAGCATCAACCATTATTATGACTCCTGACGTCCTTCAGGCAAAGTCTTCGAGGGGAAAAGGAAGAGGAAAAAAAAAATGTCCACCTGTCAAAAGGAGACAGGCACTTTCATTCAAGGGAAAGGGAGGTGAAATGTAAAAGTGACACAATATTATTTAAACATCCTATTACTAAAATTACAGTTCATCTATATAAAACTGAGCTATAGGACCTTAGTCTGTCAGCTAGATCAATGTACCTGCCGTGGTCACAGAGATGCAACGAGCTGAGGAAGCATTTGGGAGACAGAATTTGCTGTAAAGGCTTCCAGCTTCAGTCCATCATGCCTGGTGTCCTTCCCACGGCACTAAATAGCTGCAGAAAGCGATGCTTGAGGAGGGCGAGGAGGGCTCTTCCTCAGCCCATCGCTGCTATGTTCACATCCAGAGGCTTGAGGCAACTTTAGCTTAACCATAGCTGGTTTGGGGCCAGCAGCTTTATTCAGAATTGTATCTAAAATCCATCTCTGGCTCCTGACTCTCTGACCTCTCGTGGCAGATGGAGCCTGACTGCACTCTGTGTGTGGAAATAGCTGGCATCAGTGGCTGCAAATCTGCACAGCTACTCATTAAAGTGGCCAGCTCCAAGACAGAGTGTAGATGAACCAGACAGGGTGTTTGGAGAATTTCTCCTATTTCCACACCTGCTTTGGACATTTGGTAAAGCGAGCCAGCTTTTTGGCCTCTGTTTCTCTGTTTGTAAATGAAAATTCTTGCCCACGTGTGTAAATGGACTGGCAAATGTAAAAGGACACAAATGGGATCATGGATACAACATGTTGTCTTACCATGAAGTGCGGGAAAACAGTCCATTTCTGTGGGCTTTTTCTCCCCTTTTTCATCAGCAATATTTTGTAAACTGGCTCAAGGCATATCAAAGAGGCAAGTAGAACTAAGGAATCTCAGTTTGGGATGGCGACAGTGAGGGAAACAAGCAGGATCCAAAGAAAGGACACATGGAGAGCATCCATGAAGATTATTGTTTTTCAGAGATGCAGGACAGGGCCACAGAGAAGCAAGGATGACACAGAGACAGGACTGAAAGTGTAATACATTGGCATTCAGCCTGTAGGAGACGATGCCAAGGATGGCTGTATTTCTTAGGAGGGCATGGATCCAGGAGATGATGTGTAGTGCCATGAAGCTGCTGACAGCAGTCCAGGGCATCTGAACGGTGCTGGGACTCCTGGGATTCTCAGGGTAGGAGGCACATGGAGCACCACAGCATGAAATGTAGGTGTACCACAGGGGCAATGCTGGGGATGCTGAGGCACTGCTGTGGTGGCTCTTGGTGGCCTGGGGTTGAGGGAGCTCAGTGACATCGCTGCTGCAACAGATATCTCTGGCAAGAATAAGGTGGCCAAGGAAAAAGGCTTGGATAACTGGGAGAATTTGGAAGAGGTGGAGTGCAGATCTGTCTCAGAAAGGAAAGGTGTTAAGCTTCCAAAACAGATGGGGAAAAGTCACAAAAGGCTCTCCTCCTATGGTTTCTGCAGTGGACTCAGGAGTGGGGCAGAAAAACAAAAGGTAGAGGAGGAGGTGATGTTCCCTTGCAGGAAGGCAGAAATAAGAATTAATAAAGGGTGGATTGGGGTGAGATAAAGACCAGATGAGGAAGGAGATGTTTGAAATAATGTCTTTGATCTACCTACCCCCTGAAGGGATACAGGGGAGGCCTAAAGTGCCAACCCTACTGAAATGTGTATGGATTTTGTTTGCCTGCTATGAATGGGTCATGATGTGCCTGACCTGCCCAGGGAACTGAGAAACAGGACATCACATCTTCTGTGAAAAGTTCAGGCATGCAGTCCCAGGGAAAAAGCAAAATAAGAACCTGGATGGATGCAATACAGTTCTGGCAGCTCATTGAGAAGGCAGCATCTCAGACCATGCAGGGCTTTTCTGTTTGTAAGAAAAATATACATATATATATAACCAGAGATTTATGGGAAGAAAGGGCACGGAAAGTTTCACCCCTCCTGCTGTATTTTAATGTGGCACTCGGTGACTTGTAATGGAAAAGATCTATTGTTTCTCCGGTAGCAATAAAGTAAGGTTAAAACAAACTCAAACATAAATTTTGCAAACAGCCCCATATAAACACAGCTGTTCAATGAACTCATAGGGCTGGCTGCTAGCTGAGGACTGCCCCCTAATGTTACTATCTCATGGAAATGTCCTTTACAATGTCTTTTATTAAAAAAACACCGTTATCATGTAGGACAATGGAGAAAAAAGAATTGTTTTGAGATTAGGCTAAATTTAACCTAAATGTAGCACTGACATTAACAGATGTGATTTTGGCTTGGCTGCCTACAAAGTCAGTTATTTTCTATATCATCAAGAAGCTGATGTTTACCCAGAATTTTAGAAACCCTTTTCTTTTTGAGAAAAAGCTTTCTGTGGGTAGAAGAACTTGCTTGGAAGTCAGAGCTGGGAATTAGTTCATAACCATCTATTTTTTTGTAAGCAAAATCAGCCTGAATGTCCAGCATCTAGAACAAATAGATCCTGCTCACAGGCGTCCAAACATTCTGATGTTTCTTAGAGCCGCTGGGAAATCGAATTCCAAAATGGAAAGACCTCCTGGGGGTTTCTAGTGCCTTCAGCCTCTTAGAAAAATGGGACTCTCCCTTCCTCCAAGATTTTCATGTGAGTCCATATACAAAATTCACCTTTCGTACTATTTTAGAGTGTAGATGGTTTGTATAGATATCCAGGCACATTTTCCTCTGTGCATTCTAGAAATGCAGCGTCACAGGAAATAACTCATAAAGGCTGGCTTTTGCCCTGATGGAGAAGACTTTTATCCCTTTCAATCTTTTGGCTTAGGATGAACTGATTGGTTCCTTGCCCCCATGGTGCCTGGTGGCACTAAATCCAGCTGGAGAGCAATCCTGGTGTTCTGAGCCCAGCTCAGGCTTTTAAAAAGCCAGGAAAGTTCATTTCTCATCACTCTCCACAACATTCATTGCTTTCCAGACTTCTTCAAGCCCTTCTTCATATTTTCCTCTGATACCATCAAACTTAACATTTTATCCTGGTCTGCTGGTGATTGTCCCCAAGCCCTCTCTGCTCCTCTTGAGAGCAGAGTCCCCACCCGGCAGCACATCCCATCCCTGCAGGACATGGTGTGCACAGGGAGCTGGGCTCGGGGGTCAAACTGGCACAGCTGCCCTGCAAGAAGGCACCAAGTGACATATCCTGCTCGTGGCTCAGGCACTTATTTTCCCCCTGGCAGCTGGCTCTGACTCACCTTTCCTGAGTCACTCTTCCCGACACTGTCGTACCTACCTGACGGCATTAAGTCCCCCACTGTCACTTTGCCAAATCCTTCCACCGTCATTTGCCTGGGACAGAACAATTTTCTTTGGGGCTGGGGGAGGGTGGGCTATTTTTCATTCTTCCTCCTCTTATTGCTGCTTGACATGAAGCCATCTCCTGTTGCTCTGCTCCGCTCCGAAATGTCACCTGTCTGTGGAGCAGCAGCCCCAATTTGCCTCCCTTCTTCCCACACCCTGCTGTTTCGCCTGACTTTGAAATGGCAGCCCAGCAGACATTATCGAGTCCTCTATTTATTTATTTATTTTTCTGCACAGCAAAATGCAAAAATAAATAATTTTAAAATAAATAAATAAATAAATGTATATAAGTATGCTGAAAATGAGCATATGATGTGGGAATAGAAAGAAGAAGTTTCAGGGCAGACAACCATGTTTTGAATTAATAAGAATAAAAACAGAAGGGAACACAGAGGTGATGACTAGGTAGATAGATAAGGTAGTTTTTATTTAAGATCTCTGCCTATTACAGCTTAAAGGCAAGTGCCTTTATGCAGATGTGAGGCCTGCTGCCATTTCAAAATGGATAAGGCTGCATGCTCTAAATTACTGCAGGAAACAGAAGCACAAATAGCAGTGTCTCCTGTATCTGGACAGATTCCCTTTTTATTGTCACCTGCCTGACAGCCAGGCTGTTGCTGCTTACTAAAACCTGTCTGTAACTGAAATCCCCAGGGTAATAAGCTCCCTATGAAACAGGTTCCTAAGTGGAAAAATCTGCACATCTCCAGATTAAATCAATAACAATTAAGAATTCTTTGAAATCTAATTGGAAAAGCAGCTATTTTGATCAGCACCATGATGTTATCTGGAAATTGTATTTTGTTTATCTACAGCAGAATGTTTTCTTCTTTGTGGGATTGGTTTGCCAGGCTCAGACACATCCTTTGATCTCTAAGATGATACAGTGAACTGAAACATGAGGGCAATCAGAGGGATTATCACGGGATGGGGAAATCATTTGATCTATTTTTAAAAGTAATTTTTATGAATAACTTTGGGGGTTGGTTATCATTAAGAAAGGAAGAGACGTCTCTCCAATCTTCAGCAGTGTTATATTTCTCTGAAGATGACTTATTCATGTAGTTAATAATACTTAGCATTTATATAGTGGTTTCTAACTTCAAAGCACTCTACAAACACTGCTCACTAATACTGCACACAAAACTTCTGAGTTATTACTTTCAGGGAGGGATGAGTCTATTTGATGTCCCTCATATTCCTGTGAATGGTTTTCTGTTCAGGGCCCTCTTTAGCTGCCTTGGGTTAACTGGGACAGAAAACCCCAGTGACAAAAGAAAAAAGACTAAAGTCCTGGTCAAGAATATGGTGAGACTCTTTCAAGCACATCTGAAAAATCTGCTCATCTTCAGAAGGTCTCCTACTCCTTGCTAGGACTATCCTACCAAGTTAACTGAGTTCCTAGTGCTTATTGTAAGGACAGAACCCTTGTCTGAATATCTCTAGCAATAGCAATGCTCAAAAAAAGAAAGAAAAAAGACATGATAAGAGCACAAGAGCAGAAGACGTACTGTGCTTTGTGTGAGCATATCTGACATTTAAAACAAAACAAAATCCAAACCTTTGAATGAATTTAAAACTTTTAAAATGTTGGTGAGACCTTTTTTTTTACCCTTGAACCTAGTTTCCTTATAGTACACATTCATGCCAACAAATAGCAGATGGTGATGGCAGATATGTACTAAAACAGCTAAAATTGTGTTCCTTGCAGGAGCATCTATCATGCTGATATGGCTGAACAGTCTGTACTGGCAGCAATGTCTGGTCCATGCCAGGAAGGAAAGATCAAAACCTTTCTCGAGATCTCCCTGGATGTTATTTCAAGAGGCTCTCTCTACAAAGGTAGGTTTGCTCTTGCGGCTCCTGGGTGCTGCTCAAGGCAGGAATGCTGCTGTGTTAGCCATGTGTCTGCTCCGAAAGGGTGGCTTGGAGCAAGCCAGCATCAGGGATGGAAAGAAGGGTCCCTGGGCTCATGGTGCTCCCCTGCTCTGGCAGGGGTCCCTCCTCATGTGGGGATTGAAAGCAGCTTTGCAGCCCTGACAGCTGCAGAGCCAGGCTGACCCAGGGCTTCTACTTGTGGTGCAGCTTTTCCTCCTTTCCAGGAAGATCTCCTAAGAGATTTCTGAGTCTTCAGGTCTTTGGCTTCTGTCTGGCTTGCTGCAGTCAGTTGTGACAATGTTTCTTGCAGCACAGCAATTTTTTTTACCAGGAGCTGGCATAAGACCCGTTTTGGAAAGGGCGGTAAGTCTGTCATGGATAAGAAAGAATTAAGGGAAGCTTTAATGTCCAAGGAGCTCATCAAGGATCACAGTTGCCCTGGCCTCTAGGAGATCACTCCATCTGTGCTGGCATATTAAAGAGGGACCTTAGAAGGGTTTTCAGATGCTAATATTTATCATCCCAGTCCCTCAAAACTTCAAGTGGCACAGACCTTGCTCTTCCCAGTCATTTTCCTTCTCCGAATACTTTGGCACAAGACTACAGGGTAGGATTATCTCACAGGAAGAGCAGGTGGTCTGAGAGTCACAAGTCCTGAGCTCTGAACAGATCTGTCACTGGTTTGTGGTGTGATCTTGGGCCAGTTACTGAGTGCCTGGTGTTGGACACCCACATCTCCCACTGGCTCTGGAGAAAGCATTGTTTGGTACCTTGGAACCAAAAGCCCTTGACCATCTGGATTCTTTGATGTCTGTAACAAAAAGATGTGATTTCTCATACCTGCCTCCACGGGGTATTGTGCCACTTCACTGATATTCATATGGCACTGTCAGAGGCAGACACTGTGAAAGAAACCTCAGCAACCACACTGCTCCTCTCTGTGCTGGTGTAGCACAAAGCCTTGGCTTTGAGGAATTGCCCAGATTTTTCTCTACAACCCTCCAGGCACCTCAGCAAGCTGATCTCTTATATTTGACAGAGCTGGCTTTCTCCAGGCATCCTGGCTGGTGATTTACATGGCCTTTTTGTAGCGATACTCATTTTCCTCTATTCACGTTGCCTACTGATGAGCTGATTTGAAGTTACCTCTTGCTCGTAGGTTCAGTCCCTTTTCAATCGCTTTGCACTCTTTTATCTGATTGCTGAAGTGGAAACTGGGCTTTGCTCTTAGGCAGAAGCAAAGTCACAAAGAAGCACCAAACCCTGGCGTGCATGTCCAAGCTTTGAAAAATGCAATTGTGCTGGGCTCTAATAGAGGAGAAAGCAGACCCTGTGCCTGCAGGGAGCTCAGACAGATCCAGCATTTTTCATAGATGCCCCATGTCTTCATCAGTATGCAGATCCATCTGCGCTGCTGAGATATCTGCATAGTACAGACAGGGAGTGGGGGAATACATTTATAAATAGGATCACTTCATCTTTCCCTTTCCTGCTGTCCCCACTCTCCCGTATTCCCTACTGATGGAGGTGCTTCACTGCTGAGAGCTGCCGGTCCCACCCTACCTTCATACCTGCTCTCATGTCACCAAACACTTTCTTCTTTGCATTGCAAATGAAGGAGCAGGGGGTGAGAGGAATGGATGGATGGAGAAGGAGGGAGAGGCTTCAGTGGATGCTAGGACTCTTAAAGTAACTTTTACCATTCAATTAACAACAGGTGCTAGAAATGATGAGAGTCTGACATTACAGTGCCTGCCTGCAATTTCTAACGGGTGTCTATTTTAAATTCAACAGCTAAATTCTTAGAAAGGTTGTACACTATCAACCTACCTGTGCAGCACAGCAGCCTGCACCAAAACACTTCACAACAGCAAGTACGGCTCACTCTTCCTGCTCAGTGTGCTAGAAGGTTGTTAAATGTTGTATGGTCACAGAGAAATTAAACATTGCTCCTACTCAAGCTTACTCACACAAGAAGCTGTTGGAGCTGGAGTCACACTGAATGCAGCAATCATGTTAGTACATCACAGTAACAGTTGCTTAGGAGAAAAACACAGGAAAAAAATTGTATGAGACACAGCTCTTTTGCAATTGGGCTGAAGTTTTTCTCCTGGCATCTCACTGTAATTTTCTGGAATTCAGAAGAATTCCACAATCCCAATTTTCTTTTCCTGTGCCCCAACAAATGAAAAACTTCCAGTGAAGTTGTCCCATGAACTATTGTGGCTTGGCTCCATGGCCTTTATGTGTGTTTTTTCTTTCCTCAAGCTCACACCAGCCTCCATTTGGTAAACTGATTTATCCTCATTTTTCTGATTATACATGTAGAAACTGAGCTTTGCCCTCCAGCATCAAAGAACCCAACCAAACTCCCTGGGAGAGATCAATATGCTTTAAAAAGTTTAAAAAGTCACATTTTCCATTTTAATTTTTCTTTTCTTATTAAGGAAGTATAGAGGAAGTTCTGGACATTCCATCAACTGGCACTGAGGATGTAAATGTTCACAGACAATGCAGCAATACTTTCAAAAAGTTACTTTTGAACAAAAAATGAAAAAATGCTGAAGCAATTTACCCTCTAGACAGATGACTGACAGATTTGTCAGAAGCCAAAAGGTCACAGCAAACACTTGGGGCAGTTCTACTATTTCCCCTGGAAAATAGATGTCCTTGCAATTGTTAAGCAATGCCTCTTGAAACATAATTCAAAAAAGTGTGTATATCAACCTGCAAATCCATGAAAGCAAGGGATAAAAGCAAGGGTTGCATGGACGCAAGTGTGGAGAAAGTCCATCTTTTGGCAGCTCAGTGCGGCAAGTGGCAATGACAGTTCAGTGGCAGATCTGTCCCTGGTTCTTTTTATAATTCAATGGGAAAAACCCACCCTGAAAGACTTTGAGAACAGCTTTCTGTAAGATGAGACTTCCTCCTTTGGAAGACAAGTCCATCTTCCAGGACCTTCACAAGTGGAACAGATCACCAGACCTTTTTTCTTAACCACTGTGTCCCAAAATGTCCATGAAAAAACTGTTCCCACTGGCAAAGAGCTGCTGACCTCAGCAAGGATTCTAGGACAGCAAGATGGGCTTGCACTAGACAGGGAGACAGTCCATTCCCAAAATGATTCCCTCAACAGAGAGGGACACAGATTGCCCCTCACAGACAGTCTAACTCAAATATAACACTGCAGAACAGTGTTTCCAACAACAAGGCACTGCTTACTGAGAGACAGCTCAATGAGACATTGATCTCAACGTGACTTTGCAACCCATCCCTGGGTGTAAAGTGCCCAAAGCTCTTCTGGGTGGGGTTATCTGTCAGAAATCAGATGTGCTGCCTGGTTTCCAGCCCAGGAAAGACAGAGACAGTAGGCACAATAGGTGTAGGAAGGGACAAGCAAAGGCACACGTGAAGGGACGGTAAGATGGGAGGGAGAAGGAATCTGGGAGAAGAGGATGGGATAGGCAAACAATCGCAGGAATGGGAGATAATGGCAAAGATGCAGTACTGGAAGTCTCAGAGGAGAATTGAAAAAAGGGAACCCACTCGTTTGTTGTACCACAGCTCATGAGCTTCAGCTCTCCCATGCTCTTGTCTCTCTGCACTGCTCCTCATGTGACATCCCTTTAGTGTTTCCTTCACCTTGACTGATGTGCCGTGGGCTGTGGAAGTCACCTCCACAGCCCAGCTGACCATGAGCTGACTGAAGGACATCTGCAGGGCTCTATATGGTCACCCTGTCAGGTAAGGTGCTGCTGTCGGGGTAGACACCGAGCAGAGTGAGGATAAACTCAGAGCATGTGTTGAACAACCCTACAGGGTGTGCCTAGCGTGACAAATGCTTCCTCGAGGGGCCAGCTTTTGCTCCATATGTGTTTGCAGGGCACCCAAACTGTGTTTGCACAGATTTCCATCCAGGAAAACCCAAGAATAAGTATGGCAGTCTTGGGCATTTGCACTAGAGGCTGACACTTCCAGGATGCAATAGATGGACTGGCTGCCCATACACTCCACAACCTCACTTCTGACAGACCCTGATGGAAAAAGGGCAGTCTTGTGTCAAGACCAAGCACACAGAGAGCTGTTGCACTCTTTGATAATGCTTTGCATTCAAAAGTGCTTGTGAACATATAAAGTAATAGAAAATAAAGGCTTTGAACCTTCAGATATTCAAACTCTGACCTCTGCAGTGCAGAACTGTGCAGTTTTCCCAACTGACGCTCGGCTGTGGAGCAGCAACTCATTCCATCAGCACAATTGCTGCTCTGGTGGTTCTGTCCATGCACTTTCTCAAGCATCAAACTCCAGCACAGACACACCCCAACACTATCCCTGTGAAGCAAAGCAGCAATGATATCAAGATTTAGTTGATAACAGGCTGTCAGGTCTAAGCAGAACTTTAGGACTTGCTGACACACTGCTTTAAGTCTACCAGTACATTTTCTGGTTGGTAGCCAGATCTCACAACTCTGTAGTTGTCACTGTAAGATAGACCCTACAGATCAATCACCTTGCTTGGCAATGTCATGTCAGATTGGGATGACAGTGGATTTCATCAGAACCTGGCGTGGGTGCTTTTGTCGCTTACTTCACATATGGAAAATCTCATCTATTTTTGCCAAAATTTCATATGGATGATCTGGGAAGGGTTGAGGAGGTGTAGAAGGGGAGAGGTGTGACAGTAGTGTCAGTCTGTCCCATTTCTGACATTTGAAAACAAGGGATTTTCATTTCCTATTCTGTGCTCAGTCCTGACAAAAAGAAAAAACGCAGTGTATTAAAAATGGAAAGTCTAAACTAAGATGTTGTCTTCTGAAAAAAAAAATTTCATTTCTCCCTGAACTTTTCATTCATGGAACTTATCAATATTTTTGTTGGGTTTCATTCTGACTTGGAACAAGCCTGGACTTCAAAACCGTACTCCTTCCTGAAACAAAGTTCTCATGGTGCCCTCCTGCAGTGCCAAATCAGCGTGGGCTCAGGAGGTTGGCACTGCCAAGAGCACAGTTGCTGACTCCACTTTTATGTCTCGGTCTCACCTTCTGTGTCAGAATGTTAATTTTAATACTTGTATAACCCCTGAATATCTCATGGTCCAAACTAAGGGTATGTGTGTGAAATGTGACATTCCTGCTATGCCAAAATCAGATAAGACAGAGGGTGCCAGGTGCCAGGGTAACTGGAAAGCACCATGCCCACAACTAAGTCTCCTCATCTTCAACTTTGGCAAGCTTGGGTTAAGCAGGGAAAGAAACCAGGGGCACATTAAACTCCAGGAAAGTGAATAAGGTAGAGTTTAAGGCACAAGTAATGGGAGAAGCAAGCAGACAGCCAAGAGGAATAACCTTGGCTGATGAACAACAGGATGTGTGCTGTTCTTTCATGTGGAACAAAAGGCAAACATGAGACTTTACCCGTGTTCTTTCTGCCTGAAAAACATTTCTGATTGCACACTGCAGAGGTGAAGTTAGAAGTCAAACACAAGCCCTCAGTCTTCTCTTTTACAACCACGATCAGCCAACAGACAGAAAGGGATAAAAAATGCAAATGTAGAGCCTTGCTAGAGGGTTCTGAATACAAGGAAGAGACTGTAGGCACTTTGTAATTTTCGTGTCCTCTTGTGTGTTTGGAAAGGAATTGCTGAAGGGAGAAACTATAAATCCGTGAATTACTGAGTCTGTGTTGACTTAGACTACTCCAGTACCTCCTTCTTTTTTTTCTTTTTTTCTTTTTTTTTTTTTATTATTTTTATTTTTGGAAGGATGTGTGTCATTGTTTGAAGTCAAACCCTGAGCAAAACCAGACACAAGCAAATCAAAAGATTCCAGCTGAGAAATGGTGAGGAGAGGCTCTCCACATAAGTGGTGGGTAAAACACTGCAAGTTTTTCAGAGCCCTTTCTGACATGATGAAAATCAGTCAGCTGCCCTCAGAGACACTCACAAAAAAATATTGCATTAACCAGAATAACCAGCAGGCCAAATTGTGTGTAGGAGGGATCTTGGTTCAGATTTTCATGTGCCTACTTACAGTGCTGGACTGAGATCAATCTCTAAACTTAATTTCCAGCTGGTGTCATTACTGTCTTGGTTCTTCTGCACTTTTCTGTGTTTCTCTGGTTTTTCTCAGAAATATTACCTGAGGATCTGCTCCACTCAAGCATCTAAGTTCTAGGGGACCAGGGAAAAAAAAAAACCAAACCCAAAAGGCATTTCTGATGAATTTTAATTTCTGAATGGAAAGCTAAAAATAATTCCCAAGTAGCTGTAATCAAAGCACAAGTATAAATCACACATGATTCACAGTATAGCATCCAGTGGGAGTTTCCTGGGAGGGATTGCTTCCCCAGGGCCCTGGTTTCAATGTGACACTGATGTGTTTGGCTTCTCTCCCACTTCTGTAGAGCACAAGTAAGATTCCAGCCTCAAGACTACAAATTCGCTGGGGATGTTGACATCTGCAATCAAACTGAATAGTTTTAAATGGTTCCCTTCATCCCCATAGGAATTCAATTATTCTGAGCTGCGGTAGGTGAGACACCTTTCCTTGTTTTGGCTATTACCAGAAAATAATAATACAACTTTCACTCTTTTTCTCTTTCCCCTTAAATTTGCTACGAGCTTTGAGCTCTTATGGACTTGAGAATTCTCTGCTAACGCGGGCCCAGGAACATCTTTGTATCTGTACCCAGAGATTTCTTTTTCTTTCCCTCCACATTTCTCTGTGTGTCTCGGGTATAGTTCTACTTTCTCAGTTGCCAATGACTAATTTAAATCGTCTCAATTTTCAACTCCCTCCTGGTAGCCTCCCCAGCGTTCCCAGAGGAATTTCCTGAGACACTTCCCCTCTTTTCTTTCTCACACTCTGTCTCCCCACTCAGTATCTGAATATCATATAATTTATGTAAATGAATTCATCTGTATCAAAATAATACTGGAGGGAGAAGGAGGGTCTGATAGGTAGTGCAAAATATGTGGACAGTTCTGGGAAAACACTGTTTTTCTTTAAATCTCTATATCCTGCAATGCACCTCCTAAAACTGCCTTAATCAAGACTGTTCACATTAGCCAGTGATACTTAAGCAATCCTAAGATAATCATTTTCAGGTGAACTGCATTTGCCAGGCAGTAACCATAAGTCACTTGCTGCAGCTCGAGCCTAGCAGGGCATTTCTAAACCTTAAGTCTAAACTGATCTTCACTTATAAAGCTGCTCCTTTAAAAGGACACATCCCTTAAAATGACACTTTCCACAAGTGCCTCACATGTTCGATGCACTAGTATGAAAACAAAGATTGTTTGCTGATGAATCTTTGGCGTTTGCCAACCTTGAAGCTGTGTAATTGCCAGAAAAGGGTTTCTCTGAGGCACCTGGGAGGCCACAATCCCTTTTCCCCAGTGGCATCACTGCTATGACTAAGAAGTTGTTCATTCAATTACACAGAGGTTCATCTATTTCACTGTCTCCTCTGGTAGTTTTAAGTTGTTCTGCATTCAGATTTTATGCTGCAGATATATCTGACTTGATGAATGCAGAAAGGAATTTTATTTCATTATCTTAAAAATATTCAAATTACACATGCACAATAAATATTGACAGGGAGGTAAAAAGCAAGACTTTACTGCATCTCACAGCAAATGTTACAATGGCAGAAGGGTGTGAAAAGCACAGCAGAAAGCTTTGGGTCTTTGACTGTGCACTGAGTGGGGACTGATGCTGCTAAACCCCTCAAGAATCATGCCCTGCATATAAGACATCCTCTCCTCAGATCCATCTTCAAGATCCTCTGGGGGGTGCAGGATCTTTTATGTTTCTGCGCTCATTAGCAATACCAAGGGACCAGTAAGTAATTGCATAAATTCTCTTGCTCATAATTTGGTACTGTTTCGCTTTAATTGGTACGAGAAAATAAAAAGAGGATCAAAAGATAATTCAGCCTAGAAAGGACCTCAGGAGCTCTGTAAACCAGCTTCCTACCCAAAGCAGGGTCAGCTATGGAATCAGGAGAGGTCGTTTGGGGCTTTATTGAGTCAAGCCTTAAAAACCTCCGGGGATGGAGAATGCATAACCTCTCAGAACAACTTCTCCTACCAAAAGCTCACCTAGTCTTTCATCTGGTATAGCTGCAGAAATCCCTTGTTTGTTTGTTTGTTTGTTTGTTTGTTTGTTTTTTCCAGCTCCTGAAAGCTACAAAAGTCGTCAAGTAATATTTTCTAGTTGAGGACCTCAAGCAAGCTGCAGTCTACAAGCTGGCATTGCCTTCCAATGCTGGATTTTGAAAAGCTGTGCTACTCCAAACCCCACTCCAAATCCCACTGCAGCCCCACGCCCTGATGTGTGCAAGGTCCTGCCTCAGAGCTCTGGTTGTAAGACTGCAGCCATGGCTCAGCTTTGCTGCCTCTTTTGTAGTCAGGAAAACCCATGTGTGGAGAAGTTTGTGATGGACATGTTGGCAATGTAAAGTCACTAAAAAGATGGGAATTTGCATTCACTGTCCTCAGTGCCATTCTCTACATTGCCTCTCTGGCTGTCTAAGCAGACTTCAGCCCTAGTCTGCTCCTAATGGAGTGGACTTATGCCATTTGAGATCCACAGTCAACTCCTTAGCTGCCACTTGCTTTTATTGCCTCATCTTTCATACTGTAGCTATTGAAATTTACAGTTAATTCATAGATCTTGTTCCTAATTTTGGTCCTGTTCCTTACAAGACCATCACCCCCTGCTCTTCAAAGCTTTTCCTCGCTGTGTTCTGGGCTGGTGTGAATCAGACCAACTCCAAGACGCTGCCAGGGGCAGCATGAGGGTTTGCATTTTTATGTGCAGTTCTGAAACCTGGCAATTAAGATGCCAACAGACAAAGTCCTGCCTCTGGCAGCGCCTTTGCCCTTCACAGCAAGACATCTGAGCTGCTCATCCATTAGGCTCCTCATCACTGCAGCCATCAGCATTACATTTCATGGAAACTCACCGCCAACTCTGCTTTCCTTAAAATTCTGCCCTGTGGTCCTGGTGCTGTTTGAAAAGTAGTTTAGGTATTGGTGAGTGGGATGAGGGTAAAGTAGGGCAGACTGGGGAGGGAGGAAGGGGGAAGTGAACTGGCAGTGATAACCTCATCAGCTCTTCAAGATAAGTCGCCTCCTCTCATCGCTCTGGGTCCCTAATCACAGAGGAGCACCAAAGGAAATGCAGAATTTCTACACCAGAAATAAACCTTCCTTTGCAGCTGGCACAGCACTGCTGCCCATGTCCATGTAACACAGGTCTGTGTTATGGGAATATTTCTCCTCTGTGAGGAAATTCATTAATAAAATTTATTTCAGATTGATACAAAATAAGGTAGATATTATCATTGAAAGTAACTTTTCCTTTTCCTCCCCCAAAATACCTTGTTTTGGGGTGATACAAAATCTCCATTTGAGACAGAAAATCTACATTTTGTATCAACATATTTATTTTGTGCCATAAATTATGTTAATTCACTTTTCTTTGTCTCATAAACTTTTCCTTTCAGAAATATTTTTCCAAAAAGAGAGAGAAATATGCCCTGATATGACCGGCATTTTATGAGTTCTCTCCAAAATGAAATCCTCATTAGCTGATCTAATTTCTATAAATATTTTATCTTAATGGAATCATGCATTTCAAAAGGAACATGGTTCTACCCCATGTCTTCTGATTTTCACTGTACTAGTTTAAAGATGTTTGTTCCAGGCTGCTATAAGGAGAACTTTGTGGGGTTTTGCTGTAACATTTTCGCAGACCACTAAACGCCAGAAGCAGAGTAGGACGATGGGGAACACCTTACTGACCACACTCACCACTCATTGTGTAATTTGCATGATTGGGGAGATAGGAGCTGTTTTGATTTCCAACAGGTACCCAAACTTTGCTTGAAGTAGGAAGGCTTAATTTGTGCGAAATCTCAGAGCCTTATTCCCCACACAGAGCCGCGCACAGCTCTGGCCACGTCGCTGTCACCAGCGCCAGCGGGGGCTCTGTGAATCACAGGGGCCCCCACAGTGAGCTGAGGATGAATTTCCCCCTGAGCTGCCTCTTTGAAGTGCTGCTCGAGCACAGCCCTCACAGGCCACGAGCACTCTGACATTTTGTGCAGCTCCTGTTTGGCAGCCGGGCTCGAAATAACAGCAAAGGAAGATCTTTGACCCTGGCTGATATTGCATATAACTAGATGCACTTCTGGAAACGCAGAGTTTTTGCTGGCACGATTTGGGAGAAGAAGAGGCAAGGCAGAAACTTTTAATAAAGAAAAGCAGAGGTATTTGTTTAAAAACCCTGCACGGGAAAGAACATTGCTTGTTTGGCTGAGCTCTAGTCCTGATCTGTTTGCTGTGACATTTACTGTTAAATCACCACCAGATTATCTTCACTATTTAAAGAAAAGCTAAAATCCACTTGTTTTATCTCAGGGTAATTAGTTTGAGGGCTGTGAGGTTGAACTCAGTATGTTCAGCTTGTAAAAGTAGTGTCCTTTTCCAAATTTTCTCTTCTTTATGTCGAAGCTGTTACTGTTTGTAGCCAAAAATTACTTGTTCTCCACCCCCATTTCAGCACTGTTATATCTATGCTCTTCAACCACAACTAGCTGAAATAACTCTAATCACCTACTTTTACTGTCTGAGTTAAGGAGTGTTCGCAGGACTCATTTTGCCAGAAGAGCTGGAATGCTTGCAGAAAGGGAAAAGGGAAAGAGATACAAATTCAGAGCTGCTAAATAGCAGCTGAACACGATAATATTATCAGCTGGCAGAGGTTGCTGCACACTGGGCATCTGTCTATGGCCTAAAATGACTGTTTTGTTTGGGGATTTGTTTGTTTGTTGGAGTTTTGTTTTGTTATATTGCAGGAGCACTCCTAACTGCTAATACAACTAAGAAAGAAACTTCAGAAAAAGAACCCTAAGTCCCATGGTTTTTAATTCCCTGTTGGGTTTTGGGAAGAAGTAGTTTGTGGCTAAAAGGAAGACAAACCTGGATCCTTTGCTGCATCCTTCCTCCTGTTTAAGAAGATTTGTGATTCTACATCTAAATCCAACAACTTTCCATGTGGCCCTGGTAAGTTACATAAGCTAAACTTTTCACAATTTAATGTCTAAAACTAATCCTTTAATCCATATTTAGGATCCTGTAATTAACTCATCTTAAATGTTATCTGCAGGTGCTCAGACATACTGAAAAATTGATAAAGTATATACTTATTCTTACTTAAGGCACCCAAATTTGAATTTTTTGACCATAATGACTGTTCCTAGGTGTTAATGAAGACTTTCATACATTGAAGGGTTCTTCTGATGAAGAAATTTTAAATCACACTTCTCTATAACTGCTGAAAATTATGCTTCAAGCACGAAAAGAAGTCCAAAAGTGGCGAGAAGGAAATTCCAGCAATCTTTTTCCTATTCCATGACAAGCATTTTCAGTCAATCTTTTTTTGCAGTGTTTGGGGGAACCTCTCTCCTCCCATGAACTCTGTGTAGGGCTGGGTGACTCATGTGTTTAACAGAGAGAGAGAGACTTGCTGAAGGTCATGGTACTGGAGGTGGGGGGCACAAGTCTTGTCTATACACAGGTTTGGGCTGAACTAGTGGGAAAACAAATTTGCCCTAATAGTTAAGGTGAATTAATTTAGCTCTTTGTTCTCTGCCTCACAGATTGGAGGTACCAAGAAAGATTTTTCTTAGAAACCTGAGGTTTTCAACAAGCACACATTAGTTCAGAAGTAATGGTCCAAATGCTCTCACTTCCTTTCCCAGCTGCCTTCATCTCCCTCTTCCTAAGGCTACTGGATTGTCTTCCCTAAATAGAGGAGTAACTGTGGGATTCCAACATTGCCTAATAAACAGGAGACAAAGGGGGAAACAGGCCTGTAAAACAGGAAAAGATAAGTAAAGGTGAGGAGATTTATTTTATCAGACTTTTGCTTAAGGTTTCTCCAATTCTGTTACAGAGGCACCATCCCGACAATCCCTGTCAGATGATTTAGGATGAGTAATAAGAGTCTTGGTTACTACTTTTTTGTGGACTGATGCACAGGATTTGTCGGGGGGGTGGATTTTGGGGTAGGAAGAGCCAGGTAAAATCTCAGAGACTGTGCTCCTGAGCACTGCCCGTTATCTCTTTCCCCAGGGCTGAGCCATAGGGCTAGGAGCTGAAGGACTGGCATGTCACAGGCTTTTGTTTCTGGAACAGAATTTCCCCAAGTGGCTGATAACAGGCTCAGTCTATTCTGTGAAGGCTGTTTTTAGAGCCTGCCCTGATACATTTATTATAAACAAAAGCTACAGAATGTTAAATTTTGTTTCTAACATAATGCTGTTCTGGCTATTCAGACAAAAACAGGTTTGGCTTGGGGTTTTTTAGATGCAGAGCTGCCTTTGCTGTAGGAATTCTCATGTATTAAGGAAAGATCAATACCACAGCTAATGGCCTAAGGTATCAGAAAACCTCACTGGAGGAAATGAGAATGTTGTCTGGAAACCAGATGATGATAATCCTCAGGATAAATGGATTTAGAGATTTCCGAAGCCGTTTTAGTAAACAGAGGGCAGACTTAGGCAGTTATTTCAACAAGTTCCTTTACAAAAGAAAAAGAGATTGCCATTTTCCTGTTTAGTTTTAGTCTTGACATTGATGAGTCTCAGAGAATACTTATTAACCTCTTAGATGCAGAACCGACCTTTTAATAAAACAACCACTTCTTCTTTACAAAGAAATCTTAACACCAGTTGTTTTGTCTTGCAAACATTGTCCTTGCACATGCTGTTGACAAAAGCTGGCAGAGAGCCATTGGTTTCCCTGGAGTTGAGCAAAAGCAGGTGGAAAACTTGTTAAGGAATCAAGGCAGAGCTCAGACAAGTACCAGAAAGCAGAGATGCCTTGAATCTGCTCTGGGGTTCATGGCTGTGAACCAGAAAGTATCCAGAGTAGAGCAGGGCTCAGAGTGGTCACTAGGACCATCCAAACCGCCCTGGTGCCCAAGGTCAGAGGTCCATCAAGCCCACCCCATCCCATTTATCTTCTCTCTCACCACCTCCCCAAACACCTCTTTCCCAAGATAGTGATTGACAGCCTGGGTCATCTCTTCCCCTGTGAAAGCTACTTCATTATTTAGTTTACACCTGTCACGCTTTTTAGTTTTACTATTTTCTCTATGAGGTAAAAAAATCCCACAAATACGGCATCCAAGATCTGTGAGCTTGTGGTACCTCTGCAGCTGCTTAGAAACGTGGTCTGTGTTGCTCCCTGTTCTTTCCCATATCTTCTTGGCTGTTACAGAGGGCTGAGCTTAAATGTTTCATTTTCTCCCTCTTTGAATAGAAGAATTTAATCTGCTTTGCAGGTTTTCAATGGATTTTGGTACATCAGCTACACTCCCCAAGCTGTGTGCAGAATCAGACCAAAAAAAAGGTGAAACACAGAAGTTTAGATTGCCGTAAATGCCAAAGTAGTTTACCTTACAGTCAGAGCAGGGTCAGCTATGCCCATTGACTCTGCCCAGAGAAGCTGTGGCTGCCCCATCCCTTGAAGTGCTCAAGGCCAGGCTGGATGGGGTTCAAACAACCTGGTCTAGTTGAAAGTGTCCCTGCCCATGTCAGAGGGGTTGGAACAATCTTTAAGGTCCCTTCCAACCAAACCATTCCATGATGCTGTGATGTGCTAGACATGGTTCAGCACTGCCATTTTCCATGTGTACCTCTATTTTCCATGTGTACCATCTATTTTCTCTGCTTGAGAATTGTAGAAAGGACTGTGTGCACAGAAACTCATCTGCTTTTTTCCAGGTGTCTCTGTTGGTCTAAAACATGGTATTACTTCTCCACAGTAACTTTTCCTTTCACACATCCTTAAAACTTTGTAGTTGTAAGAATACTATCACTACAGTATGTTATTATGGCTGTTGTATTTCCGAGCCGTAAAATCAAAGATCTTACAGTCATTAAAAATCCCCCAACACTCCTCACAAAAATAGACATGTTAGTTCAGGTTCCCTGGCCCAGTGAGCACAATCTCTACATAATGTTTCGGCTGAATTGTGGCTCCCTTTGCTTTCAGTTGTAACTGTGGGTTGTTAAACAGCTGCCATGATTCCCCCTGCTCCCCCAAGAGACCGAGCTGCAAATGAATTATAGATATAATACAAGCAGTCTTACACATGCGTCACCCAAAGCCTCTCACATGGGTCAGAGTCATATGGTTATTGTCCTGTCAGATCTTTGAAATAAAAATCCGCGGACTTTGTGAGACAACCCCGGTGTATTGATTGCTATAAAGGAGACAGAGAATCTTTGACTCGAGATAAAAAGATATCAGACATCTGTGATTAACGATCAGCAAGACTTGAGTGCTGCAGAGAGAGCTTTTAATTGATTCTATCAATGTGCTTCTCTGTCTGCATATTTATGCACCAGATGCGCATATGCAGAGTGTTTTGATGTACAGATCCTACGTGTGTGTGTATCCATGGATGGGAAGGGAAGGGAAGGGAAGGGAAGGGAAGGGAAGGGAAGGGAAGGGAAGGGAAGGGAAGGGAAAGGAATTCTGAATTTTCACATGTAAGAAGTTAGCAAGAGAGGGGACGAGGGAGAAGGAGAGGGAGGAAGAAAGCATGAACAAGGATAGAAGGAAAGGAGTGGGAAAAAAGGAGAAAAAGAAAGAACTAGAGAATGCAGTGTAAATATCTTCTTATAACTACACTTAATGTAGACTCCTCCAAAAGAAGAAACAAGGAGATGACAGTGATGACTGAAGCTTGGACTCTGTCCATATGCTCAATTGACTTTGTCGTTCCTGTCCTATTTTGACCTTTCCATTTTTCAAGGGTAATTAAACACACCAACTTCAGATTGGATCTTGCTTCAACTAGTGATTCACCTCCACTGACAAGGTAAAGAGC
Organism: Acanthornis magna; assembly: GCA_036785705.1. Taxonomy (NCBI): domain Eukaryota; kingdom Metazoa; phylum Chordata; class Aves; order Passeriformes; family Acanthizidae; genus Acanthornis; species Acanthornis magna. The sequence goes on along the minus strand of JAWUZG010000119.1, from coordinate 8,962,739 downwards.
TACACAGAAAAGGTCCAGCCTGGCTGCCCAAACAGCCATGTCCATATTGGTCTTATTTTATGTGAATATAATGCCACCAAGTAATTAGCAATAAAAATACTGTGCAAGAACTGTGTATGACATTAGGACTGAGTAATTTGGTCTTTAACCCATCTAGCAGCTACTGCAGGATACACTAAGTGACTGAAACCCATATATCTCATTATAATAAATATTTTATAGATGACATCTCAGCCCAAATCACCTTCCATGACATTGTTTTTAAATCCACTGGCAAGTGACAGGCTGATTTCGGTGACTGGTCATTGGAAAAGAAATCTTCCGTTGCCGTGTTAAAATGAACCCATATCCATAACAACCGAGTGTCTTGATTTGATCAGTGTCAAAGGTCAATAGTGCAATAAACTGGTGACCCTGCCTCAATTTCTGTCACTCACAGGATGAAAGACCACTTCTTCCCCACCTTGGGTGCCTATTTACCATTTCTCACCCTTGGGGTGACGCCTACTTGTGAGAAAATTCTCACAGTGGACATCCTGCTATATTTGTTTTTGTGGAGAGGCAGAAGACTTTGCTATTTAAGGCTGTAAATCTGGCATTTTCACAAGTGCTGAAATTCACACCTTTGCATTTCCTGCTAGATCCCTGCTATATAAGGTGAGCAAAGGTAACCACACTGCTGATATTTGCAGTAGTCCTTCATCTCACTCCTTTTGGGACTGTTCCCATGCACATAAGTACTCTTCATCTCTGACGTCTGAAGGCAGCTCTTTATCCATTCTTATGTGGCTGTGAGTGACAAAGCATCAGAGAAAGCTTCTTAACTGTGAAATTTATTAGACAGGAGAGCAAAGTCCTCTGGGGGAAGTGTTGGAACAAAACTCCATCAGAGGAGTTTTTGGAGGGGATAAAACATTATGGAGGGAGGTGTAGTGTTATGGTCCTGCAGTGACAAGAGCTGAGCAGGTTCTTAAAACTACTTTTCATTTCCCAGAAATAGGGCAGAAAATGGGAAAAGCCTTCCCAACTCATCAGGTGGGCTCCTCTGCCATTGTGATATATGACATTTTTCATTAATTAAGTGTATGCTCTATCTTTAAATCACTCAGGATTCTCTCCATCCCGTCCAAGAAGGGAGATGTCTGAGTGATTAAAGCATCTGGGTCATTCATTCAAGTACCTCTGCAGACATGGGCAGAAGGCCATGCTTGATCCTCCTGTAAATGGGTCACAACTATTCAGACAAGAGACTCAAAGGCAACCTGAAGTGATGCTAACCAAGCCATTTCCATTTGTGAAAATTTAACATGCCTGGTGCAACTGATCTCCTAGGCTCCTAGGAAAAAGTGAGGGTGTTTTCTTCTAAATTAACAGATTTATTTGTACAAACATAGCTCAATCAAAGTCAACCCATGACCAGTAGACTATCCCAGACTTTCACTCTCTTCATGGCTAAAACCTTTCTTCTACTTTTCAACTTAAATTTATTCATTCTCAATATTCTTTTGTTCTTTGGACAAAATTTTTCTTCAGCTGAAACTGCTCTTCCTCTTCACTGCTATGTAGCCCAGTGCCCATTTATAGATCACAGTCGTGTTCCCTCATCCTTAATTATGTTAAAATTAACAAGCCAAGCTGTCTTGGTGTAAGACAGGCGCTTCCATTTCCCAGATCGCTGTTAGGGAGAAAGCAAAGAACAAGAAATGATTGCTCATTGTCTTCTTAAAAATAAGAATTATTGACATTAAAGGAATTGAAAAGGATCAGTTTCCAAAGAAGCAAAAGCTGATGTTTCTCCCACGTCTTCTGTCTGCAGAAATCCCTGCTGCTGCAGACATGCTGAGAGCAAGCTGCAAGCAAAGTGAGTAGAAGAAAGTATGGGAGGAAACCCGGCAGAGGAAACAGTTGTTGGAAAAAAGTAAAAGCAAAAATAATGCCTCTTGCTCAAGAAGCCTTTAAATTGGAATTTGCTGTAGACTGACAGTGTTTTGGTAGATTATTACTCTTGCTTATACTGCCTTACACTCTTTTTTACTTAGTTTTTTATTCTTGGTCACCATCAGAAACACTCTATTGCACTGCAAAGGCCTTTAGTCTAATTCTTTATGGCTTTTCTTATCATAACTAATAGTTTTTCACTGAATCTCACCCAATCTGAGTGCATTAGTCTTGCAGAAGTTTAACTCACATGGCAGTCAGTATTCCAGGTGAGTTTTCAGGGAGTCTAGTGTTGGGCCATTAAATTCTTCACTCTTCCCCAAGGAAAATATCTTCCCTGACACAATACAGGCTTATGTTTGACTCATAATTTTCCTGTGATCATCTGCCATGTCTATGTCCTCTTTCTCCCATCAAGCCATGTCCCCAGCCATTGCAGAAATCCCTATTGGCCAAAAACAGGTGAGTTTGCATTTTGAACTGTTGAACTTCATCCCACTGCTGCTTCTCCAACACTTATGATCATTTCGATTTCCCTGTGGGATATTTAACCTGCTTTGAACTGATCTCACCCGCCACCCCTAAGTAATCAGATGTTAGTTAATTTCTGTGACCTTCTGGCAGCATCCTCATGGGGGTTATGGTGGGGACGGAGTGCCACCATCACTCACAGCCCCTGCCACCCTCAGACTCAACACAGGCAACAGCCAAAACTGTCTTTCATTGGGAAATTACAATTAGTCAAAAGCAAAAGCCTGTGATGGCAACATTCAGGTTTCCTTGAAGAGCATAGTAGAAGTAATTGCTCTGATCTGGGGAGTCCCAGTCCTTCTCCTAAAAATAAAGCTGGTATTTGTAACCTAGACTTCCTAAGTCAGATGGAAATTCTATTTTTGTATGGCTTTTTCCCTTGTATTTTTGTTCGAAATTTTCTGCTTTGCTAATTTTGTCTTACTAAAGGTCAATTGTTGGAACCTCAGATTTTCATAGACTAGAAAACTCATTTCACACCTGATTTTACTACTTCCTAAACAAGCTGAAGCAGGATTTTTCATTACAGTATATATAAAGATGCCTTATAAAAAGCAAAGCAACTCTGGCTTATTTTACAACATTTGCATTATTTTTAAAGCACCCTCTACTTACTCTTCCAGCTGATTTCTAATCTCCCATTTTTTAATCTGTAACCGTAATAAACTTCTAACTTTAGCCATATTTTCCTTTTGTGTCCTTCAAAACTGTCATTAACCACATGCCTGAGTTACCTTTTGTTCAAAAGAATTCATCAGAAAATGACAAGTTAAGCCTAATCAGTCAGTCTTTGCTCTCTCAAAGGCCTCTGGCTGTTGTTAGGTAATATCCTTTGTCACACTTTAGATAGCCCAACTGGCTGGGAAAAAAACCCCAAAAAATACTTGTTGTAACTACAATGATAAACAAAATCTGCTCTAAAGCTACTCTAATTGCCTTCAGAGTCTTACAAAACCCTTGGATTGACCTCTTTCTGGGGAAACATAACAGCCGGAGTAATTATTAAAGTATCAGCCCAGGCTTAAATCCACATACAGATTTCCAGCTGAACATTAAATAACACTTGGTGTTTGAAAAATTGGGCGCTACAGTCTTCAATCAGCTTCTGTCCCTCATCAGCTTTACAGCACTGGGGAAATAAAGGACAAGAATTGGCTGGACACACGATGTCAGACAGCTGGAACACTGACCTATGCTTTCAAAGGCTGTTGCCCTACTAGCCAGGGTATTGGCGTTAAGATTTTAAAACTGTTATCACTCACAGGAGTTCAAAGGCTTTTCTTTTGTTCCCACAGAGGGTTTTTTTAAAGTGGGCTTCGCCTGCCATTTAAATGTTTTCACTCTGGATTTATTGCTTATTTTATCTGGTCTTCAGACAAGGTTTGTTTGGGGTTTGGTTTTTTTTTTTTTTGCAGTATGAGTTTCTAAGCTTGTTAAGGCAGCCACAAAATGTTGTGCAGTATATTATCCCAGCAAATGTAAAATGTGTGATATTTCAGCTATGGTAGGGTTGGTAGTAATGAGAACATACATTTAAAAAGATGAGTATTAATTTTAGACTTCATGCAAACCTCTGAGGAAGCTCTGCTAAACTGAAAACACCATCCCCTTCTTCAATTAGAGATATTAAATATTCCTTCTCTTTTGAAATAAATTTAATAATTAGATATGGTAAAGCATCAAACTGCAAGTTCCAGTTTCCCATAACCCTTTGCCATTACCAGCTGCTCCTTACAGATATTGGCCCTGAGAAGGGCATTCAGGAGGGGTTCCAGATTAGGGGAACAGGAATGATGGTTTCTTCTTTGCTTGCTACCACAGCTCCTGCATTCTGTAGCCTTGGAAGAGGCTCTGAGACACCACTCTTGACTTTCTGTCTCTTAAACCAGCTCAATCACCTCACACAAACATGAAAAACTCTCCTAACAAGAGCCTTCTTAAAGGCAAAGATTACAAGTTCCCCAAGTTAGTTCCCTTTTACATTGATCAGTGAGACTTTTGGAACCAGAGAAGCAATGCCTCCATTTCCTAAGCTTTTGAATGACATCTCCTTCCTGAAAATGATTGCATTCATCCAGGTGAAAGTTGCTGCAAACAGAGATGGGTAGGCACATGGATGTGCCAAAGACACAGTCACCCCTCTTGATTGCATGACACAGTGCAACCAAGACCTGAGGAAGGGCTCTGAGAGAGAAAATTCTGCTCTGCTCAATCCTGGCCTTCTGCAAGTGACCTGCCTTCAAATAAACAGATTGCTGCTGCTGAGCTTTATTTTGTTGCCTTAGGTTACATGGAAGGTGTAACCAAAAGTATGTAATCTATTACCAGGTCCATAAGCTGTTAAAACAGGTGGGACAGTGTTCTTTGTGTTCAGCATGACCCAGCCCCAATAACACCATCGGGGCTATCTCTGCTCATGGGCCATTGAGGGCTCCAGGAGTGACTCATAAGATTCCATCAGCCATTGGGAGATGCCCTGCCCAGAGGGGAGGAACTGAAAATTCCTAGCTGCATATAAGCTGAAACCCTAGAACACTGGGGTACCTTTTCCACTGGATTCCCAGAGAAGAAGAGCTCGAGAGCCACCACTGGACCTCCAGAGACTGACGAGATCTTTCCACAAGATCACCACTTCAACAAGACCACATTCATCACTCCAACGGGACTGCAGCCACCATTTTTAACTGGACTGCTAGCACCACCCTAACAGGGTGGCAGGTTGTATTCTGACTTTACCTATCTAAACAGTTGTTTCTGTATTATCACCTTGCTCTAAATATTAGTGAAGAACTGTTATTCCTTTTTTTCCCATATTTTTTGCTTGAGAGCCCCTTGATTTCAAAGTTATAATAATTTAGAAGGAAAAAGGGGTCATATTCCCTATTCCAAGGGAGGTTCCTGCCTTCCTTGGCAGACACCTGTCTTTCAAACCAAGACATTTGTACATAGTTTTGGGCTCAAAAGGGCTCAGTCTGTTGAGAGTCTCCCATACTGTTTCTGGGTATTATCTACACAGAGGGGAGACTTGGGAGACTTGGGGCAGGAATCCCATATTACCCACAGAAGAACAGTGTTGCCTCTCTGATACATCTGCTTGAGATTTTTAAAACAATTGATACTTTTCTCAAATGAACAAATAAACAGAAGGAATATACTTTTGAGCTTTCTTATAGATGAGATAGGAAAAAAAAGAGCTGCCTAGAAATGCCACACCGTGTTCAATCATTTAAGAACAGGAAACAGGCAGTGGCCTCCTCGCTTACACACACAAATGTGTATACAAAGCTCCTGTAGAACAGGCGTTGTAAACCCAGACAGAATAACAACCTTGAATTCAGGAGAACAACTATTTCTATTAATCACTCCAATAAAAAACCTGCAAACTTGGCAACATGGTTTCACTCAAATGCCTCCTCAATACACACTGGCAACACCACCCCCAGTATTACTCAGACATTATTATTTTTATCATTGCAGTGTCTTTTGAACAGGAATCTTCTTATTGCCTCATGCAGGAAACTAATGAATCAAAGTATAAATGTTCTTAAAACAGATCTTTGAAATGAAACGTTAGCTCAGAAGGTACAGCTGGCCTTCTTTAGCCTAGAAGTTAACCTCCTGTTTGGAAAACTATAAAAACAGAATATCTTAAATAAGCCTTTAATTTGGGTTTAATGGATGCCACAGTTTTGGGCTGCAGCATTCGTCTGTTAAAGGGAAACTTGTGGAGATTTTAAACAGGATTGATTCTGCTGTCACATAGTTAATAGAAGTGAATAATTATTTACTTAACAATTAATTTTTTTGCAGAATTGGCACCTAACAAGGTGATTATAAATCGTACTCAAAGATGAATTGGAATTTTATTAAATATTTTAATTTATGCACCTCCACTGGTGGATGGCTATCCAAAAACACAGTCTTGGTGACTGTACATGAAGCAAGTAAATTCACATTTGAGGGTAAATTTTGAAACCTACATCCTCATCACTTTCCTTGTAAATCCCATTGCCTAACACATAAAACTACAACAAAATGCATGAAGTCCAACTCTTTGAAGGACTAAGCATATTCAGTCCCTTCTAACTTAAACTACTGTTTGCAGCAATCAGTCTCCTGGAATGAGACTCTCTAGCTTTGGAGTCACCTTCCTCATCCTTGCTGTTCCTTAAAGGATTCTTTTAATTCAAGGGAAATTTCATGGATTTCAATGGTAATGCCACTAGAGCTCCTATTATCTCTCTGAGCAGTAATACAAGCAAATACAGCGACTGCAAAAATAGAAAAATAATTCCTACATGCATCTCATGGTTATTAAATCTCATCATGGCATGCTGTGATTAATCTCTTGCAGAGAGTTTCTTTAATTCTCATTTAAGGATAAATATCTGTATTTCTTCATAGTAAATAAATAAGCTTTTGCACCACCTTACTTGTGACACAAATTAAAAATAAACCATGAATTGATAACAGTTAGTTTTATTCCTCTACAGATAAGATATTTCAGAAATCCCATGCCAGATGAGCTGACTGTTCTGCTCACTCTGTATTTTTGTTTGGTGGTTAAATTTATGACCAGATCATTTTTCAATGGCTTTTCATTCCATTTTAAGGACTCAGTCTAAAGCTGTTTCTGGACATACAGGTCTTGATGTCTGGGATATGTTTTTTAATAAATATCTTCCTGCAAGTAGCCTTTCATCCTCATCTGTTACTGCTTTTGAGCAGAAAGCATGAAGTTTGCTTGAGTTCCTACATGCAATCTCCTCAAATGAACATTTCAAGCAAAAAGGCAGAGGAGAGGAGTGCAGTTAGAGAGAGGAACTCATTCCTGATGGTTTTGGTATTCATGAAAATGCACTGGGGCTGATAAAGGGACAATGTTGTCCCTATATAGGGACAGCTGTTGTTGTCTGTGTCTTATTACTAACTATGCACTCTTTGTTTAAGAAAGGGAAATTAAAATTTTCTTTCATCTTCTGCTCCTTCCTACTTACCTCTTACATGTCACTAGCAAAGCATAGTATTGCACAGTATCAGTCCAGGGGTAAAACTCCTATTTCTCTTCTCCTAGCCTGTGCTTTTGCAGCTGTGTTGCCTTTCCAAATGAACATGCCAGATCTATGGGATTGTCTCTTCTGTCTCTAACTCCTGGTCTGATTGCTTGACCTCAGAGACGAGTGATGAATGTTGTGTCTGAGAGGCTCTGCTGCATTTCCTACTATGGTTCAGCGGTGACACACAAGAATAAAGTCACTGTGTCAGTCCCAACCCTACTGAGGGGAAATTAGGAGATGTTCTGATGGCTGCATGGTGGCCCAATACAGGAGGCCACATGACAGCTGGTTTCCTTGCCATCTTCAAACTTGTGGTGCTAAATACGGCGCTGAGTCTTCTTGGAAAACACAGAGAGGAAGAAAAATGAAACTTCTACCTCCTATCCTTTTTCATAACTCCTCCTTCCCTGAGAAAGCCCCTTCAGAGCTGAGGATGTGGCATCCATGGAGCTATCAAAAATTTTTTCTTAATGAAGGACCTTAATGAAGGACTTTGTCATGTAGTCACACCAGGCATAATATTATCTGTAATAATATATATGGACATGGTGGTTGGGAATACAGCAAAAACTGCCCAGGAGTTGTGCAGTTTGCCCAGATAGAGGATCGGCCAGGGGCCCTGCTCTGAGCTCTGCTCTGGCTGCCAGTCCAGGGAAGCATTTGGCCCTGGGTGCTGAATAACTCTGCTGATGCCACCATAAAACGAGGAAGGGACTGCAGTTTTAGGAAGATTTCTGCTGGATGTTTGGTAAAGCACCATCCATAGTATTCCACAGTTTATGGAAATGTTTTCTCTCTATCACAACTTCACTTATGTATTATTAATTTTTTTTCCAGGAGATAAAACAAAGGTATCATCATTTGCTGTGAAAAAATATGGGTAAGAAATGCATCTTGGGGTTTGCTTTCTATTTCTTGTTATTTCTCTTTCCTTTTAACATCCAGGAGAAACAGTAGACGTGTGAGTTCAGATCCTCCGCTCTCCTGTAATCTACCCTTTGATGTAACTAACTGGCAAAAAAATATTGCTAATCAAATATAGTCTCCCATCCTTAATCAGCTCAGCTTTAAAATGCAGATCAATGAGATAAGAAAGAGCTGATTTAATTAGCCCAACCTCAGCAATGTTACAGCATATTCTCATTTACAGAAATAATGGGGAGCAAGAGGAAAGAGATTCATCATCATGAAAAGACTGGGGAAGGCAGAGGAAAGCAGGATATTTCCTATGTTAGCTAAGGGTGATTTTCATTCCGGCTAAAGAGCCAGCACGTGTTTTATGAGCCATTTAAATAACACTTAGGCCTTGCGCTTTGTCCTTTAGCCTAAGGATGAATTTCTTTCACTAAGTAGCAATACCTTTGGAAATCATCACTCTTGGGTTTAATTGATGAGTCAGAGACAGCTCCCACCACTCGGTGAATAAAGCAGAGGAAATATGGCAGGGGGAGCACGGCAATAATGCACATTTATGGAGCTGCTTGGGAACACTCACCCACACGAGTGCAGGTCAGGCACTCTCATTGAAGAGGCTTTAATGGAACAGCACAGGCTGTGCTTCCTCACCCTGCCACTGCCTCACGGAGTGGCCACAGGCAGGTCACTTCACCTTCACATTTCTGGGGGTGTGGTTTATTTTGCTTTGCTTTCTTCCTCTGTCCCATTCGGATTTGGAATTTCCTGCAGGGTAAATCTCTTCTATGGTATTTGTCTCCGGTTTTGTTTTGGACAGTCAGGACAGAGATGAGAGATCTTTGAAGTCAGGTCTTAGAGCATGAGGTTTATTGTGAAAGGGCGTGGGTGTAGGGGACCTGCTAGGAGCTGCCAGACACAGCTCGAAGCAGGTCAGAGAAGTAAGGGAGCAAGCAAGAGTAGAGAAGAAGGAAGATTGAATAATGTCGTGGTTGCCGTTTACAATGCAATAAATCATCTTCTGTGCTGAATATTCTAATTTTCACTAACCAATCTAGAACAAGCTACAAATCCTACAACATTTACATACAGCCTATAAGAGTCATTGCATTACCATGTGGCGTTATATTTTAAACTCTAAAAACTTCTTTTTGGACCCTCTGCCAAGTTGGTAGGGTCTGCTCTGACCCTTGGACCTGTCTGCAAGCAGAGGATATTGTTTAATCAAAAGGGGGATTACCTTCAGTGGCCATACCATTGTTTTCCAGTTGTTCAGTCACTGGGGTTTGGTATCTCAAAGCTTGTCTTCATTTCAATTTCACTTATAGTTTCCATATTCTCAGCATCTTTTGCCAGGTAGTCATATTTATAAGGCTTTCCTATTTCATCTTCCCCAACACTCTTCCTTCTTCCACAGCACAGGTCCCCCAGCTATGGGGACCGTGGCACACCTGGAGCTCTGTGGTGCTGCTGTGCAGCTGCTCAAAGAGCAAAACCAGTGCAAGTCCTCAGGTTGCTCTTCCTGCTTTGTGGCTTCAAAGCAGCAGAAGGTTACCTCACCTCCACCAGCCCTGTGTACCGTGACTCCAAATGCTCCTCCATCCCCTGGAGCATGGGACTCACTGGACCAGATTAGCCCAGGTTTGTTCAGTGCAGGCAGAGAAATGCTGCCTCCTCCATGCAGAGCGCCCAGAACACTTCCATGGCCGCAGCAATCTCATGGAGGCCTCAATAAAAGGAAAATCAGATGTGTAAATGTCCAGCAAGGGTTTTCAGATGGGCTCCAACAGTGGAATTGGACTCAGGACCTGAACCTTTGGTGAGGTTCATCTTGACATTTGTGCTGTTGCAAAGTCAGGCCAAATCCACACAGATGAGGATATGCCAGCTCCTAATTTGAGTTCTGGGAACGAAGTTTGTCTTCATTCCTGCCCATCCATCACTTTGAAAGGAGCTATCTTGTGACATCCACGTTTGGTATTCTTTGCCTGGGAGATAATTGCTCATCACTGAGGGGAGCTCACACAGCTGAGATAACCCTCCGGCACTTTCTCTGCAGGGATGGGAGCACCAGAGGCAAAGCAATTAACACAGCAATTAAGCCACTAGCCAATCATCTCTTTTTTTTCCCCTTCATCTCACACTTGTGCCACTCTCCAGTGCCTGTAAAAACAATCAAGGGAAGGCTGTGCTCTCTAGAGGGATAGTTCCCTCAGGAGAGCTGGGATTAGGCTCTAACCACCATTCCTTGCCCTTACCCATCTACAGCCTGGGCTTGTTGGACATGGTTTGGCTACGGGAAACAGAACCAGTGGCCATTTCATTTCCTGAGACCCCAGAGACAGCAATGGTAAGTCAGACCTCTTCCCTGTGTTCTTCTCCTTTCTTCCCCCAGGCTTGTTCTCCAGGTAATGAATCAGTCTTTTCAAAAGCATTAGATCAGGTATCCTGACTCTGTGGTTTCATGTGAAAGCTTTGTAGAAAAGATATTGAGACAAGCTCACATGCATAAAGGTTTATCAGCTGGGTCTGTAGATGATGGCGTTCATCAACACTAAAAGTGAAAGTCACTTTAGGGGAGATATAAAACCACGAGGACGTAGAAGAGAGAGACAGGAGAAAGAGAAGGTTCTGTCACAGCCAGGCCCTCCCAGGTCCCCCAGACAGTTCCTCCCCCATGTCCCTGTCCCAGCCCTTCCCTGGGCTGCAGCCCTTGGGGACAGCTGCTCCTGCACAGCCACTGCTCCTGCAGGAAATTGGGCCGTGGAGCTCCCAGTGATGCAAAAGGCCAAAACCCCTTGGCTCTGTGGAGTTTGGCAATGTCACAGATATTGCAGCAGTGCCCCCCACCTTGTCCTGCAGCTCGGTCCTAAATTATAAGAGCCTGAAGGACATGGGGCGAGGCTGCAAACCCTACCAGGACACTCTGCATTTGTTCCCCCACAGAGCCCCCTGCACTGCCAGAACTTTGAGTCAAGCCACCAAACAGCATCATGGACTCCCAAAGAAAAATCACCTTCTCTTTTCAAAGCCTTGAAATGAAGCTCGCCATCAGTGACTCCTCCTCATTGAGAAATCTGCAGAGTAACACTCACCCCATCCTTAGCACCTGAAGCCTGAACATCCCTCTATTTAGAGGATGCACAGTGCTTTTGTTAATTAGAGCCTTAGTTTAATATGAGCTGTCAAAGTTCACTTAACTTCAATTAATTGTTTCTCCTGAGCTTAATTTCTTTAGTTAAGTATTGATTAATCATTGCTTAATTATGCTGAAGTCTCACTGGGTGATATTTCAATTGCATACTGCAGCAATGCACTGTTTTCTAAAAATACTCAGAGAATCATCAGATATTTTATGTATTGCTATTATTGGGATGACTTTTAATATTTATCTTTTCATCCCTTATGTTCCAAAATGCATATTTAACATGTTGTGTTTAATTCCACTGGTTTACAACTTATTTTTCTCTATGCTGGTAGGTCATACACCAGATTTTTTCTCTTCATGATGTGGGGAGAAATGCTTTGTGTCTGGCATCTGGTATCTTGTGCCAGGAGAAATAGGTTAGGGGACACAAGTAAATGGGCTTTACTGTGGCACAATATTAACACATTTAAACAACCAAAATATTGATGACATGGATTTTTTTCCTTGAACTTTAAGTGATATACAATGACTTTGATTCAAATATTGTATTTCCTCAAAATTACAATGCTAGAGCTCTTATAAATATGGCCTTCAGACCAAGGCACCTGCAATCTGAAATCTCAGTCTGCTCTGAAATATCAGGAAGAGAAAACTATTAAGTCCTCTACTTCTTTACAGTGTCTCGATAGCTCTGTAATGTCAGGTTGGATTGCAAGTATCTTAATTTTCACAGATAAGTACAATAACTATTAATTTCTTCCAAGGTCTCTCTTGAATTTCAATATTTACCCAAATTAGAAGTTAAGTTGGATCTGTAGTGAGAAATTAAACAATTACTTTTTCCCCCACAATAATTTCCCTGGAGCCCATTTAGGAGTCTAATTTTACCTACTCACAGAAGCATTTTTTATTATTTTTCTATGCGAGAAAGAGTCGCTCCCCAGGGAACACTTCTTGGCTTGACACGGTTTTATCACAGTCAAGGTTTAACTTTCTCCCTTTGGTACACGTTCACTTTTTCAGAGATCTCTAAACCTACTACTACTAAAATTTAATTTTAAACATGTACTGTGCTATAGGAGTACTAAGCATTATTTACTACTGTCATCCCAGATTCTCGAATGAGTACTGGTAGGAATATGCTATAAAGAGAGTCATCAAAATGACATCCTTTTCTACTACATTTCACCTACTCGGTGGTGTAAACATCTGGCACCTTGGGAATGCACATTTTTGCTGTGTGAAAGGCAAGATAAACTGGTGAAAACACTGATTATTACATAGATCATGGAAAACACTTCTGTTGCCTTATGCTGAATGACACAATAAACTGAATTTTCCAGAAAGGGATGGATTAATTAGTCCAGGTAAAGAAAGTACTTGACAAAACCATTGCTCGGAATTTGAACAAGTGCTAGTGAAAACGTTTCCAGAGTACAATTAGTCTGTTCTTTCTTATTAATTTCTTATCATAACTCTGTGTTTCTGGATTCTGGTCAAAACCAGAAGCCCTACTTCTACAACACAGCTGGTTGTATTAAATTTGTACCAACACATGGCCAAGAAACTGAAAAGCAAGTCTGTTGTCATGACTCTCTTTGCAACTTCATCTAAACTCCGTATCTGAGTCCAGGTCATTCCTGATGGAGGCACTGAACAAACACACTCCTGCCCTGACACACTCACCAGAAAAGAAGAAACAAAGAATTGGAAAAAGAAGTTTTACATTCCCTGCTTTCTCTAAAGGAAACTGGAGCACTGAGACAAAACAAGCTAAATTTCCCAGTGTGGTTTGGATCCATATTCATTAAAATGACAAGTCATTGATCTTAATTACAATCCCCAAGATCCTGCCACATGGAACTCAAGCTGTTTTTGGAAGTCTAACGACATCAACTTGATACACATCCCCAACTTCCTTGTGCTAATTCCTAAAGACAAAAACATTCCCATTTCATCAGCTTTCTTGGTGTCAGCCACAATTTTACAGCTCAGCATTACTTATTTATATTGTAACCTGGCTTAACAGACACAGTCGTCAATCACAGCTGTATCAGGGGCTTTATTACCAAAAAACAAACTTCTAAATCCAGGTATTAAGATGAGACCGCTGAGATGAACAGGCAGGTAAGTGGGAAATAAGAGTTTATCAGGGCAATCAGCCTGGTCAGAAGGGATCAGAACTCCTCCATTCCCCTCCTGCAGACTAAACCCAGCCTGATTAAGGTTGGGAGAGATGGCTAAATGTAATGTGCCTATGAATGTTTCAAACATTCCTGTTCTCTCTACCAAGGGAATACACACCAGGCTTGCAGTAGCTCTTCCATCTGTCACATCCATATTGCAAAATCAAGCACAGGACCATGCAACCTTATATCCAGTTGTCTGTTGGAGTTTGCAAGTTTTCTCTCCCACTGCATTAATAATGTGACATGTCCCCATTAAAATAATAATAAAAATATAAATAAATAAATTTCAATGAAGGGAGCCATGGCTTATCTCTTTCAGCAAACCTTCAAGTGAACAGAATCCTTGGCTCCCCAGACTGGGCTGTCACTACCTTTTTTCTATTCTGGTCTCTTAACAACTTTTTTCATCTTTCCAGCTCATCTGAGAAAAGAACAGAAGGACAAAACATTCCTACAATTGCTGGTGAACTCATTCACTGAGCTTGTCCTGTGGGAAGTCTGTTGCTCTGCTGTAGATTTCTGGTCTCTGGGACATGTGGTCTGTGAAGTTGACTGGATTCAGGACACAACACCTTCTAGATGAAGTGCTGTGATTTTTTTGAGAAAATCATTCAGGCATAAGAGCAGAGAAAGAAGTTGTAAAAGTTAAAAAAAAATCCTTGAAGGACATCAGCACTGCCAGTATCTATGAGTTCAGTGTGTAGTCTCTCTTCTCAGCATATTTGCTTTGGACAAAACCAAAATAGCAGTTCCTCAGCTTAGGCAGGTAAATAGGCCTGTTAACATATCTATCTTAAAAGACTTTTGTTATTTATAAACAATCAAGTAAAAGCTGCATATCACCATAACTTTGTCAGATTTCTCACCCTAACAATCTTTTTCCATTTTGATTGTCACTGTGCAATTGACTGCAGTGTAATTTGCTTTCTTGCTTTTCAACAAAATAATTGCTTCATTTGGATTTTGCAGTTTTTTGATAACTAAATTGGCTTTTAAACAGTAATTATTTCCCTTTCTAGTTTTCCTTCTTTCACTTTACAGGGCTATAGTTTGGTTTTGGATCCTGCTCTCCTCGTGCCAGCAGCATTTTCACATGGGCCGAAGCACTGATTTATGGCTGTTCTAATACAGTTTGGAAACAAACGGGAAAAAGGAACGGAAATGCAGCTAAATTCTGAGGGATCGGATTCTATCCACCTCTAACATATTATGTAACTCTTCATCCTTTGAGTAGTCTTATTGATTTCAGTGGAAGAAAGTTGTTATTGCAGAATGGGAATAAGATGTCAGAATTTCACCCTAAATATTTCACTTAACAAAAGAAGCCATGCTGCAAAAGAAAACCCACCCTGAACTGCAGCACGACACAAAATTTGAAGTTTCAATAAAAGCTGGGAAGCTTTTTGCTTCTTTGTGATGGTGCCATCCTATTGAAAGTGTTTAATAAACAGAACTAGCTCTGTCTGAATTAAATGAAAGACTCTCATATACAAAATGAGAGTCTTTTAATCCTTACGGCACTACAAATAATTCAAAGAAGTCTTGAAGTGCCACGATAATGTCACAAGATGGTTATCTCTGTATTATTGGTTTTGTGTACATCAAAGAATGCTCTGTGGGAAAAATAATGTTGCATAAAAAAACAAACACATTTCTTTCAAAAAAGCAGACAATTAAAATTATCCAGAAGTTAAAGAAAATATGAACTAAAAATATTTTGCCTTTGAAAGTCTACATTACCCTTAAAACAATTTTATGGTGGATATTGTGGACTCTGGATTAACATAAATGTCTGATTGAAAATCTTTGTAAGGATGTTAAGATTAAGTACACAGCTCTTAAGTTCTACAAACACAAAACTGATTTCAAAGGAATCAAGTGATGAGAACGGATGGCCATGAAACAAAAATCACGTATTCATAAAGGCCTTTTTCACCAGTCAAGGCAAAAAGTGACAACTGGACTTGTCACCTGGTTTTAGAATTGCTTAAAGATTATGGGCAAAACTGGAAGACGAAAGGAAGAAATAGAAGCCAGGTGTGATTACATTGCCTTCAGTAGAGCCAAGGCACTGGCTGATCAGCTTTTATGTGGTAATTTTGGATGTACGTGAAATAATTAGAATGCGGTGCTGAATGAATGACTGGAAAGTGTGCAGGACAAAATCCACAGGTACAGTGCCAGCAAAGCTTGGGGAGTCATGGGAGGAAGGGAAAGAGAGCACCTTCCCCTACAGGACATTACAAAAGAAATAACAAAACTGGGCATTCTCCACTCCAGTGGAAGCAGGATACACCAGGCATAAGGGTTGCCCCCTGATCTCTTGTCTCTCCCAGAATAACTTCATACCTTTCACAGGTGTAGAAATTCGAGTTCTTGCTGAGTCAGGACCTCCTGATGTCCTGCACAGTCCCAGGAACGCTCGGCACGGAGGGGCAGTGGGACTGCTCGGCTCTCGTGTCTCCAATAATCAAACCACTGGACAAGGATTCAGCAAAATGTTAAATGTTTTGTGCCTGCCTTGTTGTCAGGCACAGAGCTGTGATGTGCCTTTGTCCCTTATGTACAGGGGTCACACCCCCATGTCCACATTGGGGCAGAAGCATCAGCAACAATTTATGGCAGGCTTTACTCCACGGAGAGAGACACTGAAGTATGGCATCCACTTATTTCTGTCATACCTTTAAATCAAGGCTAAATGAGGTGAAAAGCAAATAGATTTTCAGCCCTTGTAAACTCGCAGGGCAAGCTGAATGGATAAACTAAGACGATTCACCGTCATATATTATTCTGGTGTGTTAGAGTTGGCTATATAATAAGTTCATGGCCATCTCAAAATGAGTGGAAAGGTGAATGCTTCCATTGTGATTACTTGGCTAAAAAAATACGTGTCAGTAATCCCTCTTTTGACCTTCTTCACCATTTAACTGCAGTATTTTAAGGTTAACAATGGGAAAATGCTATGTACTTTTCAGGGAAAACTGACCGGGGCTTTTTTTCAGAGATAAATTGCTTAGAAACAGAGGGAAAATAATATTCATACTGAAAATGACTCCTTAATGTCCATGTCCCTGTTGGGTCGGGTTAAAGGATATATGGGCACACATGCACAAAGAGCTGAAGCTCCTGCAATGCTGTGACTGGAGAAGAATCTTAGCTTCTCTGTGTTAAGCTGAAGGGAAAAACTGTGTAGGAAATTTCAGTTCACCTGCTTGGCTGGGATGAAAAGTTTCAAGAAAATAAGCAGAGTGTATCTGCTAATGTGCCTGAAGGCATTGTCAAACTGAGACAGCAGCTCAGATTAGGGTCACCTGGCATGCTCACTTCTGCAGGGTCCTAATTCCATCAGCATCTGTCCTCAAGGGCCTTTGAGGAGCTGGTCCTCATCTTCCCTAGGACATGGCTATGTAAGAGAGGAAGAGGAAGAAGAGGAGGAGGAAGGATGCAGGAACTGATTCTCTTGACAGTGAGAATTACTCAGCTGCCACTTCTCCCTTCTCCGTGGTTAAGTATGTTTCTCCCAGACCATCTTGACAATGAGCATGGTGACCAATTCAGTGGGAAAGTATAGCCATAACCCAAAAATAAGCCCATGGCTGAAAAATCTGGATCTAAACTATTGTTTAAATGTGGGTTGAACTGCTTCTGAGTCGCATTTTGATGTCCAGATCTGCTATTTGCTTCCTGGAGCACCCTTTGTACTGATCTGGCTGCGATCCACTTGCTCTGGGTGTGACTAAGGAGCTGAATGAACTTCTCAAGTAAACCCAAGTAATGTTTTTCACTGTTAATGGATCTCGAAGAACTACCAGATTCATTATAGAAGTTGCTCTTTCACTCCTGGTCTCAAAAAGCAAACCAAACCGAACCAAACCAAACCAAAACAAAAAAATCAAGGCACTTTGGAAGACAATCTCTTCCCATGTTATATCTTTGCCTGATTCACAGGTTCAGGAGGATCAGATAAACTTCCTGGCTCTCTCCATTAATACCAAATTACAATGTGCTGGACATTTTTGCCTGTCATGTTTTGAGCAGTTTCCAATGAGATAGATGAAAACCATTTCATTTATTTCTAACAGTTGCAATAAATTTTTGGGTAAAGCAGGAGGCTATTGGACAGCAGTATTTTGTTTCTTTCCCTCCTCAAGTTAGGGCTATGGAACATGGGGAGCTGATATTAGGTTCTGGCAATTTAAGTCTGTTTAGCAAGGTTCTTAATAATCTCTGCATGTATATCACAGAGAACCTTTCACATCTTGCTTTAAATAATTCAAAACAGCTCCAATATTGTATTAAATAATTCAAGAATTGGACAGGCTTTGTGATTAATGATGTGTACCTGGAATTTCTGCAAACACAGCAAGGAGTCAAAGTATGCTCTAAATACAAGTGTCCTGGCACAAAATCCCATTTACTCCTTGCCAAGGCAATAGTATGTATTAGAAAATTGGAAAAGCGCCTGCTACTCAATGGAAAACTGATTTAGGCCAATGGTTAATGTGGTGGCTGCTGAAAGAGTCTGTTCTTTCTGACAGACAATACTCATTTGGCTGAGAACATCTATTGTCTCCCGACTCCCATTTTTAATCTTCATGAATAGCACTGGTGCCTGATGTGAAAATTAAGTGGAAGTATAAATACTTCTGCAGGAGCTGGGCGTTTGTCCTCGTATTTCACCGGTCGTGATTTGAGAGCATGGAAATGGTTTGCTTTGTAAAGCAAAGCACATAAGCTTATTTTGCATGTTAACGTAATCCTAAAGGGCTTGGAAGTTGCTGTTCTTCCCAGCTGTGCTTGGGTCTGTGATCACGAAAAATACCTGGAAGTCTGTTGTCTTCCATTTGTTTTTATAGGGAGATGCAGTGGAGCAGCATTATTAAGGCAAAAAAACCTAAATGTTAGAATGGCTGAGTTTTCACCCTGTTGACACAGCAACCACTTTCCCTTCTTAGTGCAGGTGAAACAATTCTGGTTTAGAGAGAGCTATCAACAGTTTTGCCTAGGAAGTGAATAGATTTCTGTAAGCTTAGGGTATTTTTTGGTTAAGGGATTTCTCTAAGACACAAAGAAAATCGATGCTACATTGAGGGTAGAAATAAAGCAAACAAATCCTCCTAAATATCCTTTTTTTTTTTTTTTTTTTTTGAATAGAGGATATGCTAGTGAGCAGAATGGAATATCCAGCAAGGAGATTACAATTATCAGCACTATTGGAAATACTCTGTAGATATCTTTATGGAAGTCTGCTGTTGGACTCCCAGCCCAGCCACCTCAGTGAGCAACCACTTTAGAAACATCAAAAGGACCTGCTGATTTTATTGGGTTTTGGATATTTTCAATGAAAGACTCCACAGGGGATACACTGAGATGTGTCCAGCTTTAATATTTAAACACATTCAAGGTTTCTGGAGGAAGAGACAGAGAAATAAAGAGGGCTGCTGCTGTGGCAAATGCATTTGGCATGCCATGGACAGTCTACTCCCCTATTAGTGCCACTCTGCTCCAGCAGCAGCTGGTGGCCTAAGGGCCATTTGGATAAGGTGAAGGACCAGCCTGAATGAAACACATTTTTACAGATGCTGCACAGGGAATATTGACATTAGATGTACAATCTGGGGAGCAGGTTGGTGGGTTGGTTCTTGACTGTTTTCAGTTGTGGTTTTTGTTGTTGTTGGGGTTTTTTGTTGTTTTGTTGTTTGTTTTGTTGTTTTGTTGGTTGGGTTTTTTTAAGAATGTGCATCTCAGAAGGAATCTCATGTATTTAAGGGCAGCGACAAGAACCAAGGTGTATCAAATGACTGATATCCAGAACAAAGCTCTGTATGCACATTTGCATTTAAATAGTATAAGCTATTGCAAATTGCCCACACAAGTCTTTATTTCAGTGGTTTAGAGACCCATGTTACAATAAACTTCAGCAGTTTTTACGCAGGCTGGCTGCAAAATGCTGCTCATTGTTTCCTAATAAAATGAAAGCTCAGAAAGATGACCAATTAAGGTGTCTCTGCAAAAGTCTCAGGGGTGAAGCATCTTCCTTAAATAAAAGGGAAAGATGCTAATTTTCCATCCCTGCAGATTAATTGAAGGAGCCACAGTATTCTTTCCATGTTTCAGGGCACAGCAGGTGGGAAGGGAAGAGAGGGGATATTGCAGGTCAGCCACTTTTGGATTTCGATGGAGAGTCTGCCTTCTATAAAGAATGAATAATTCAACCACCCACGCCCCATAACCATTTAAATTATAGTCTTCCTGTTATTATAAAGCAATGTCTCAAAGGAATAAATAAAGTTGACAAAAATAGTCTTCATCAGGGTTGACACTGATTACACCAGACTGAACTCCCTCACTCATGGGGCTCGTCCACCTTTAAATGTCATCATGAGCTGACACCTGTCTATCCCGCTGTCAGTCTGAACAGAGAATAAGTCTCTGTTCCCAGTGGCTTCTTTTCCTAGCAAGACGGATTCTAAGTCATAAAGCACAGGATGACAAGTTTTAAACCAGCACAAACTGAATGGTTTCTTATTACTCACTCTGTGTCATAGTAGGAGGGGGGAACCCCTAAAAAGAGGACTGAAAGGCAACTTCATGGCAGATAAATTTAAAACAAATAAAATGCTGGATGTTTGCTCTGTAAAATTAATTTCTGCAGAAGACCATGTAGGAGAATGAAGTGACAGACATTAGGCAGAAATTCTTCCCGGTGAGGGTGGTGAGGCCCTAGAACAGTTGACCCAGAGAACTTGTGGACTTCCAGGAAGTCCAAGGCCAGGCTGGATGGGGCTTTGAGCAACCTGGCCAAATGAAAGGTGTTCCTGCCCATGGCAGGGGTGTTGGAACCAGATGATCTTTAAGTACCTTCTAACCCAAGTCATTCTATGATTGTGTGACAGAAAACATTGTCATTGCAATGCCTTGGATTAATCAGCAGTGGTAATTTATAGCCGACTGCCCATCGAGGACAACTGAACTTGTGCCTCTGTGCTTCACAAAACTGGTCTGTTGGCACATATTTGTATTTTTTATTCATTTTTATTGTTGATTGTTCATCTTGCAAGATAACAGGCTCAGACCACAGGTACTTACATATCAAGTGAAATCAAAAGCCTAACTAGCTCTGAAGGATACAACCTGTTGAGAAACCAAATCACAGCTGCTCTCTGTGACATGGCTCACCTGAAACAGAGATGAGAATGATATTCAGCTTTTTTGAACAAGCCCATAACCTTCTTCCTTAGTCAGAAAATACTTTATTTCCTGATGACTTCCAGTTGTTTTATTAAATTTCTACCACTGAGAAAAAAAAATTCCAAAATGTGATTGTTCACTTAAACAGATTTTTTTGCTATTTTTGCTGCAGTTCATATTTCATCTCAGTACAATATATTGACACAGTGGCCTCATGCCTTTTTCTCCTAGAGGGTGCCTCAGATATTAACAGTTCATTTGCCACAGAGCAGCTTAAGTGGCCTCCCCTGCCCAGCAGCACAAAAGGGAATGGTAATAGATACTCTGTGATACAAACTGATATCCCCTAAGGGCAGCATATACATTTGTAATTTAATTCCTATGGCTTATTTCTTACTATTAGAATGGTTTTCTGTGCCGGTAGGAAATCCTAATTGTGCTCCCATATGGACAGCTCAGATAAAGTGCCTGCCTGCCTGTGCCCCTTTTGTCCTTTTCACAGCGAGTTGGGCAGGACACGGAACAGCCCTGGGCAGGAGAGGGAAGGAAGGAAACAAGCACACTTCAGCTCCCACTTAACAGGTGCTGCCAGGCTCAGTGTGGTCATGATGCTGTAAAAAACCCCATTTCTAAATAGACATGCCTACACATATCCACATAGAATATTGCATCCATTGGCTCATGGGGAACTTCAGACCTGTATGATGTGGCTTTTTGCTGTTATCCAGTCCCTTTCCCTGTGTGCCATTTCACTTCTTTGAAGTGCCGAAGGTGCACTGCAATTCAGACTCAACCATTCAGAAAATATATGTGTATAAATGAAAGGACAAACCACTTGCTCTGAGGTACTTCCAAATCTAAATTAAGTTGCACTTACAGAAGAACACGTTCAACAGCAGCAGGAGCACCTTGTTCATATTTTGTGTGTATTAAAAAAGAGCCTTCCCCATTTTGTTCTAATAACATGCCATTCAATAACTTCAGGTAAGAACTACAAAGGATTAAAATGGTTTTACATCTCTCCCAGCTCCTTAAGCATCTGTGCTGTGCTGTAGCTGCAGACATTGCTCAGACAAGATATAGCAGCAGGTAATCCTGCAATCATTGGCCCACAGCATACCCCAGCATTCAGCAATACCCTGGCTAGTCTGGGTTTTAGAGGAGAAGCTATATCCTGTAAGATAAGTCCTCCTAAGATAAAGGAAACAAACCTATTTTAACAAACAAATATATTTGACAATTATCTGAGTTTCTGAGGTTAGAATAATGCCTGCCTCAGAAAGGCACTAAGCACACCTAATTAACACTATAAAAGAAACTAAACATATTGGTTAGGTACTAAGATTTTCTTTGCACTGCTTGCATTGTCATGACTGAATAAAAAGGACTGATGTCTGGGTTTAAAAAGGGAGGAGGGAGAGGAGGTATAGTGAAAGAAAGGAATTAACCATTGATTTATTCTTTTACTTAACAGCAAAAGGGAATGAGCAATTTCAGGTCAGCAGCATACTGTTCAGATGGCCTCAGATCCTGCAAAATTACCAACATTGTGTGTTGCAATAAATTGCATGCTTTTGTCATCCCTGTTTGTTTGAAATATGTGTGAAATGAAGAGGGAAATAGCTAAGACCAGCATTAAGGACTGCCCTGATCTGCCTAGAAGGTGAATGGAGACAGAGCAGTCTGTTTTGCTGTTGATAGGAGAGCCCCTCTAATGTACAATCAGTCCCACTGCTTTTGTAGCTGCTTCCTTCCCCAGGACCAGGCGGCACACACAGCCAGGTTGGTGAGGGGGGTTGTTGGAAATCCCAGAAAAACTACTCCTCCCAATTCTCTCCCCCTGTACCCCAGTGATCCACCCCAAAGGGTCCAAGTTTGATCCTGTGTGCTGTCCTTGTGGTGCTGCAGGCTGCCCAGGCATCATGCCTGCAGAAACATTTACCCTAACAGTCCCTAAAGCACTCACCCTGTGCAAAAGGGATAAATTAAACACAGAGGTGTGGCTCAGCCAAGGCACTGCATCTCACAGTGAGCAGGTTACTGACAGTCCAAGTAACTTTTCAGACTAATGACTCTCTCATCAGCCCAGGAAAACAGGTCCTGTTGCTCCAGAAGGTCATAGTGGCCTTTATTTTCCTCCTGGTGATGCAAGTGCTGATTACAGTGCAGTATCCAAGACAGGTAATTCATGTCAAAAGGTGGAGAAAGTGGCTTTGCTTATTGATGTGTTGTCATCGCAACGTTCAGCCTTTCTGTTCATAGCTATTCACGTGAGTTACAGCAAACAGAGCCTGTGCCTGGCATTAACCTGCTCCCCAGGCAGCTATTGCTCAAAATGCACAATGGCCTGCGGGACACCGAGAGATTTGCCATTGCTCTATTGAACAAGAACAGCCTTGTACTGCACTCTGTGATGAAGTGGTGTCAAAATGGCATTCCAGGGCATTCTCCCGGAAAAGTCAGAAACCCATGGCTTGGACAGGCACACTCTTAGCTGAGTCAAGGGCTGTCTGGATGCCTGGACCAGAGAGTGGTGGTGCTGCATCCACTTGGTCACTGGCGGTGTTCCCAGGGATCAGTGTTGGGCCCAGTCCTGTTCAACACCTTTATTGATGATCTTTGCAGACAGCAGCACTCTGGGTGGGAATGTCAATCTGCTTGAGGCTCGGAGGGCTCTGTGGGGGGATCTGGACAGGCTGGATCCATGGACACAGACCAACTGTACGAGGTTCAATAAGGCCAAGTGCTGCCCTTGTGTCCCAGCAAGGACCTGCAGTGCTCGGGGCTGGGGCAGAGTGGTTGGAAAGCTGCCCAGAGGGAAAGCCCTGGGGTGCTGCCTGGCATCGGCTGAATGTGAGCTGGTGTGAGCCCAGGTGGGCAAGGAGGGCCAAGAAGCCAAACGGCATCATGGCCAGCAATAGTGCGGCCAGCAGGACCAAGGCAGTGATTGTCCCTCTGTGCTGGCCACTGGGGAGGCCACACCTCGAGTGCTGTGTCCACTTTTGGTCCCCTCAGCTCAGGAAGGACATTGAGGTGCTGGAGCAGATCAGAGAAGGGCAACGAAGCTGGTGAAGGGTCTGGAGCACGAGACTTATGAGGGGCAGTGGAGGGAGCTGGTGCTGTTTCAGCCTGGAGCAAAGGATGCTCTGGGGAGATCTTATCACTCTCTACTACTCCCTGAAAGGACGGCGTGGCCAGGCAGGATCTGCCTCTTTTTTTACCAAGTAACAAGGGATAAGACAGAAGGAAATGGCCTCAAGTTGTGCCATGGGTGGTTTAGATAGGATATTAGGAAGCTTTTCTTCACCATAGTTTGTCAAGTACTTGAATAGGCTACTCAGGGAAGTGCTGGCATCACCATCCCTGGAGATATTTAAAAAGATGTATAGATGTGGCACTTGGGGACATGGTTTAGTGGTGGACTTGGCAATGCTGGGTTAACAGTTGGACTAGATGACCTTAAGGATCTTTTCCAGCCTAAATGATCCTACAATTCCAAGTCCATGTTTGTCCTTTCCTCGCATATTCTTCCTTTTTGGGCACTGTGCCACCTAACAAAGCAAGCACCATGAAGCTCCCCACTTTTCATTTGAGGCTTCACTGGGCAACAAGATGAAGCTACCCTAACGCTGCAGCTCAACGAGCTGTGCAGCAGTGTGAGCCACAAGGTATCATGGGAGGACTGGAAATTGCTGTTTGTTGTCCCTGATCCTCTGTCAGCACCAGCCTCAGTCTCACACTGCTTCTGTGAATGAAAGTACTTTTCCCCAGCTCAGCCATGGGAAAGACAGGAAATATCCTGAATGTCATTTACCCTTGCTTTGAAGAAAATATGTACACTTTTTACTGTGTGTCTTTGATTCTGTGTGTAGAAAAATCTTTTTCTTCAGTTACATTTTACTAATCAATATATTTTCTCTCCGGGGACAGAACCAGACTCGTCAATGGAGCTTTCTGTGCTGTCCCAATGGAGGGACTGGGATCTCCACATGCCATCTCAGCTCCATACTCCTGCTAAAAGTGATGGAGGTGGGGAGCCCCGAGCTGGGGTTGCCACACAAGTTTTGGTCATTACTAAAGGCCATTCCTCACAAACCTTTCCCAGCCACTCCTCCAGTCCTTGGCTTGGTCTTTGTGCTCACAACAGACAGGAGGAGCAGTCATTGTGACCCTACAACCGAATTTGATGGGCTACTGCACCCTTCTACCACTTCCTGCAGGGATGGGGAGAGCTGACTGTCTCAGGAGACCCTGTCTCACCAACAGATACAACAATTTGTGCAGCACTAAATATCCTGCAGGAACTTAGCCAGAGTCCTTGATTGCCTGGATCTTGCTTCTGACCTGGCCAGACCCCAAATCCAGTCGGACACAAATCTCCAGCCTTACACAGAGCCCTGCTCTCTCATGGAATCAAGGTGCTCCCCATCAGCAACCAGACTGCCAACCCTACCCTGGCCACAGGTTTAAATGATGCATTTAACTTGCATAAACAATGAAAGTTACCCCAAAGGTGCTTACGATATTAGGCATGAAAATCCACAGAGCTGTGACCCAACCCTTATCTTCCAGAGGAGCCTCCTCTAAAGAAAAACTCCACAGTGTCATCCACAGTTTTGGAGGTGTACAGGAAGCTCTTCTAAGGCTACACAAAGTATTTAGCACAGCCCCACTCACTCAAAATGACACTTGTGTAACTGGCAGACCTCTGAAAGCAGTTTTTAATTTACAGCAACAGGACCATTTTTCAAAGTTTCCAAGAATTTTGTGCATTTTACAGTGAAAAGACATTTACTGCCACTTTTATGTGTAAGCTGACTATAGCTCCATATTACTTGAGGTATAAAGCAGAAGAGCAAAAGGCCTTTAAACTAGTGTTGTTGCACTTCTGATCTTGATTGATGTTGACACCAATTAGCAGAAAAGGAATCTTCCAGATAAAGGAAAAGAAGATTTTATTAAGCCCTAAATGCCAAGAGTCAGAATTCAATGCAAAATTCATTAGTGCTTATGGCAGGAGTCCTACCAGCTATTGCCAAGGGGTTAAAGGGAAATAAAAGTTACATAAATAGGATTTTCAGGACTTTCAAATCCTAGCTAGAACAGTAAACTTGTTTGGGTGATTTCAGCTTGCTATTCTATACCTTGATATATAAAGGCTTTTCTGGTACTCACTAGCTTGAATCAGAGGCAACTTCTGTTGAAATCAGTTGTATTCCTCTAAGCAAAGAGAAAAATAGAGGTCATATTTTTTTATTCAGTTCTAAATCTATTTTTGTAAATACAACATTCATCAGGTAGAGAAAGAGGTCTTCACATGGTATAAATATAAAATTTAAACCTATAAATCAATAAATGTATGCATATATATATGAATACATATATATTTTACGTATATATATATGTATGTATGTATATATAGTATCAAAATCTGATTTCAAATTTCTGGGTCATGTACAGACAGTGACACAAAAATAATGATACTTGCCTTTGCAGGGTTTTCACCCTTAAACAGTTGCTCAGAAAAAAAAGGATTTTGCACATTTCCTGATGTTGTATCACCAATAAATCCCAATTTAAAAAAGCTCCGAAACAAGATTTGCAAGCTTTACCACAAAAAAGATTAAATATGCTTTTTAGAACTAGAATTGAAATTGTTTGAACAATTTGGAGTCTGGAGAACTTTGAGTGGTTGCCCTGTAAGAGAAGTGCCACAGCGGCCTGTTATTCTAATTTACAACTCTTACAGGAACTCTGTTTTGGAACAGGAACAAATATTGGGCAAGTGGAGGCAGCTCCTTCCTAAGGCTTCTATTCACAGTGCTCAGGAATTTTATTGCACATCTGTGTCTCTCCATGTTCACTAGATCGTGTTTTGCTTTTTAACACTAAGCTCTTCAGCTTGTAAGGAAAATCATAGGTCCCAGTTCCCAAATGCCAAGCACTGCCTGCCCAGAAACACACCACAGGTTTTCATTCCTCTCTGCTTACAGATGATCTGCTTTTTCAGTTCAAAGGACTGCACACATACACACACACACACAAATTTCTTGCAATTCAATTTAGCCAATGATAACTCAATTTCTACATGTCCTAAGACATGTTCTTCCACTGGCAAAGGATCCTGATGACCATCAGTTTACATCTACTTGTCAGAAGCCCCAGGGCAAATGTTGACTCTGAATTTTCCTTCCAGTCTCATTTGCTGCATCAAATGTCATCAGTGCTTTTGACAGCAGCATCCTGGACTCAGAGCTATAAATTTATTGCCATTTCTTGCTCTCTGTGGACTTTAGGAATTCAGTTTGTACATCTCTGATCTTCCAGGGCTAAGCACTGCAGTTTTCTGTTTCACTTTACTGGGGTAATGCTGCTCACCTGAAAAGACTTAAACCCAGATTTATTTTAAAAATTAAAGCATCCCATGGCCATCTTTGCATCATTTGCTCCTGCCCTGCAATCAAATATTCCCCATTCTTTAGCACATACCTGTTGTCCCCTGCTGCTTAGAGCACAAGTTCATTTTCCTGTAGATTTGAGCAACTTGCCACACAGTGAGAGCTTTGCTCTCTGACTGAGGTTAAGCAATGGTTTTATTATTAAAAAACACTTGAAGGATACTTATTTAAAAAAAGAAACAAAAACCCAAAAAAAACCCCAAAGCCAAAACACCAACAACACTGGGCTTTCTAAAAAACTGCGTTCTGAAGATCAGTGAGCCTGGAAACTCTGATTGCAAAAAGGAGAATGATTCTAGAAAGGGGGATGTGGGATTTTACTGAATATGCTTTGTAGACTCCTGCTCTTGCCTAATACTTTATTGCCTCAATTTCTCCTCAATTCTTTTGAGCCGTGTTGTGCTGTCACTGTATTCACATGTTCTGTAAACATAGATGGATTTCTGCTTTTTGATGGCTGTTATCTAAGCTGCTCTGTTTCTTGGATCTTGATCATGCTTGTAGTGTACCAATTTTATAATAGTAAACCTCTCTCAACTAAACATTTAAATGTGGAGAGGGAGTTCCTGTTCAGTGTAAAACTCATCTAGCAAAATCTCAGAGCTAGAGCCACGCGCCAGCAGCTTCCATCAGTCCTTCAGCAGTGACACATTGCAGAAACCTGTCCCCTCTTCTAAAGGATCTCAGCAACAAAATAATGAGGAGTCTCTGCCCAAGACTTAGAGACTATGACTGCTCCGCCTGTGTGTGTGTACATAACAATCAAAAAAGCAACTATCCTGAGAAGCATTATGAATGGTTTCAACTCCTGCACCTCTAGAAGGATCTCTCATTTTGTGTTCACAGAACTGTGAGGGGATGTTTGAGAAACCAGCAGATTAAAGGTATTTTTGTTCTCTTTCTGTTGCTTCTTGATGAGGAAAAGAGGAAAAAACGTGCTGTGGAAGCAGAGCTTGTGAAACGGTCTCACAACTGCGCTGGAGAACCCCTTGGAGGACCAGAGTGGGGCATTTACAAGTTTGAAATAACAGGGCATTGACTCAGTCACGCAATAGATATACACTCAGTTGGTTAATAAAAGAAAGAATTCTTGGTCAAAAGTCCATTTGCATGGAGTCAGATCTGTTTCAGTCTTATGCATAGATTCTCTTAGTTCTTCCTCCACTGCAGAGATGGCAAGATTTCATGGGATTTCAAATTTACAGTATATCAACAAGAATATTTTAAATCAGAGATGCAGTGACAAGGCAAAATTTAGAACTCTGCTCCTTTTCTCACTCTGGAGTTACCTGTACCAGCCATGTAGAGAATAGAAAATGGAGTTTTCTTCATAGATATTCATATATAACAGGATCCCAGAAGAAATGCTTACACTGCTATCCCTGTCGGAGTCTATGAATTCACAAATCCTGCTAAATACCTAATAACACAGATAAAGATGTGCCTAGATGTGCAAGCTGTCAGTTATCTATAAAAGGCCTCTTATCAGGACCAGCACTGACAAGAATATCTGCAAATGTTGAAGGCCCCTCAGCTGTCAAACAAAAATCATCATCCAGCTGTGTGATAAATGTAACTGCCAGGTGCTAAGTCCACAAGTAAAATATGAGGGGGATAAACAGCCAGGTCACTAAGAAAGAACCTGACCAGAGAGAAAAACATGTAAGAAAAATAGTAGGGTTTTTGTTAAGCCTGGTCCTGTTGTCATTACCAATAGGGGACATCAGGAGTCTACCTGGAGGTGTCAGCAGCATTTCTGTTTCTTCTCTCTATACGTCACCACACCAAATGGTCAGTTTTGACTGTGGTCAAATGTGAGTCAACAGCAGTGAATTAACAGCTACTGATTCAACTGGTGCTTCAACACAAGCCATGATGTGTGGAAATGATAGGAATATGGTCATATGCATACTTTGGATCTAGTCCCTGATCCAAAAGTGTCTTCAGCCAGGACTGACAAAAATAAGTATGATAATCTGTATCAGGCCTCTGCCATCAGCACCATTGCTAGATGGAGAGAAGGCAATACAATAAATCCCATGAACTTGTATAAAAACCATGGAAACTTTTACTATCTGTGTTATCCCGTGGCAGGGAGCTCCACAGATAAGCTGGAAACTGTGCAAATTGTAGGCTGTAAGAAATACAAACAAGGTTTGACCTGTAAAGCAACTTATTGAGTGAGGATATTTTTTCTGAACTGACAGAAGATGGAAGTCATGCTCCATAGAACATGTAGGTATAATCCACAACAGCAGAAAAGCACCAGCAATTAGTCAGAAAGCCTCTATTGACTGACAAGAAGTAGACATATACTATCACTGCAGACCAATCTTCTGAGCACTCAAAGTGTGTAAATTAGACCTAACGTGTAAATTGCACAGTAAGTGACAAGAATTTCAGAACATTGATTACTTTGAGACAGTCATTTGAGGAATGAATTCTTTCAAGAAACATATAACTGCTGGTCTTGATGGCATCTGACAACTGAGTAGATAAAATACCTTGGTTGAATGACAAATATCCGAATACTCCCACCATTTATTGTGCATTGCTGTCAGTGTGTTGGCAGTCCAAAAATCAGAGAAGGATGCTTCAGAGCCAAAGAACAGTGGGTTATGTCCATACGGCTTCATCTTCACAAATGGCATCAGCATCTGATCCTAATTAAATTAGTTATCACCATTTGCTAAATGGTTCCTAATACCAGAGCAAGCTGGACTGTTCCCAAAAAATCCCTGCTGTTTAAGTGCTTGACATCACTGAGCAGGTCCAAGAGAGCCTTGGGAAGGCATGGACAGATAATCTATGCTTGTAGATCCACCAGCAGCTGCTCATTACGCTGGAAAAATCTGAAGTATGGTTTTATTTGTAATTATTAAATTACACAAATTGATCATCTCTTCATAGGGATTGCACACTGAAAAGTTTACATAAACCATGTGAGAACTAGAGCCAAAGGTGCAGACTGAAATATGAGCTATTAGAAAAGAGTACTTGTACCAATATTTTTGGCATCTGTCAAAATAAGCAACCAAGCTATGATCATATAAAATCTAATTTCTTGCAGGTGACTAAGGCATCACAATCCAAAATTAGGAATGCAGTTTTAAGGACTTCATGCAGAATCATAGCCGTGGTGACCTGACCATCTTTCCTGGATATGTGGTTAGCACATCCAAAGCCAACTGCATATGAATTCAGATAAATCATATGTGAGACTCCTCCACCTTTAGACTCAATAAGCAATTTTGCACATCCAAGATTGAGGGAGACTCACCCTTGACTAAAACATGATCTCTCTGGGAATCACAGTGAATTGCCCACTTTTCTGAAGGCCGGAGAGTAAAATGCAAAGCGAGTGCTCATAAGAGCTCAGGTCCCAAACGAAGGTGAGGGGGAGATGAGGAGACTGATGGCAGCCACACAAAGCTGTGAATTGTTGAACTCACACCGTGGCACTCAGACCTGTACGTGTGCTCTGTCAGAACAATCAGAGTTTGCAGGGTTAGATAGGCTGCAATGGATCAAAATTGCATTGTCCCATTGGAAATCTTGGATAAGCCAAGATCAGTCTGTCTTTCTGAGAGTCATCCTATCTGAAATCATGCAAACATGAGCTATTAGCAGAGAATGCACCTTGAATGTTTATGGTGGGGCTGAAAACTTTTCTACTTACAGCAGAAATACAGAACCTGTGGCAGCTATATAACTGACAGTATACAAGATAATCAGCAGAAAATTTAAAATTAGCATAGATTGAAAGAAAAGAACAGAAAATAAAATTACTTTTCCTTGTAACCTGGGAATGAATTCAACAACTTGAAGACTTTCTCACACACGAGTCAGCTGGAAGAATAAGAACATGCAGAAATGGGATTATTATGAATAAACAGATATGTGTGAACACGGAGTCTGCTTGAACAATACAGCACATTGTGGTTTGTGGCATCGTGAAAGAGTAGTAAAATCCTACGGATTTAGTCCAGGCAACCCATTGGTGCATCTCTTGTGTTGACTTTATGAAATCCCATCAGAAAATGAGCAAAGGACATGTATTGGGAAAAAGGAAGCACAGACATAGCTGCACAGGCATGGAAGAATAAAGAACTCTTTTATTCCCTTTCTGCAAATCACAACAAGGCAAATGACTGAAAAGCCTTTTTCAAACCCTACCAGTTCTTGACAGGAAAGAGGAAGTAATGCCCTAATTGCTGAAAATGGCAAGGAGAGGAGAGGAAAGAGGGCAGAATGTCACGGTTACAATTTGTTTCCAATTCATTCTCTCTCTCCAAGGTTCCTCCTGCCCTTTAAGAAATCTGTACTTAAAACATAATGGACTAGACAATTTCCAAACCAGGAGCTTGGTATAATTCATTTTAATGCCACTCCAGTTGGCTGGGCAATACAATAGATCATCACACTGCGAGAAAATGCTTTGGTCCAGTCTCTGTATCAGACTGAACTTTCAGATCTATAGCATATTTATCACGAGTCTGCTCCACACAAGGTTATCGTGCTGGTAAGCAGTATTTCTCTGTCTCTCAAATTTGGTTCTTTTAGCCAAAATGGAGCTATTCAACATAAAGTTATAAACCCCCCCCCCCAAAAAAAAAACCAAACAAACAAAAATAAAGCCTATGCTGACTTTGTTGGAGTCACACACTCAGAGTTCAATATTACCGTGACACTCGGGGAAAGTGTCAGCAGACAGTATGGTTTCACAAAATGTTTAAGACTATCTCTTTTTAATATGAGCCACTGTTTGGTCTCAGAAAGATACACTGCATTTTAATTAGTTTCAGCTACACTAGATATACTTCACTGCTTTTTCTGTTTAGAATAAGCTCCATGAATAAACAGAGGATTTCTTTTTTCTTAAGTTTATTCCCCTCAACATAGATAAAGAAGAAAATTTTGCATGGTTTTGGGCCATTTTTTTTCCCAGATCCTGTGTCAAAACACTTGGAGAACACACCACACTTGTGGTCACTGACTGTTTCTCCACCAGGAAACCAAAACAAAAGGTCCACAATGTCACAGAAGACATGTCAACAACATGGGATCAGAAAAAGTGTCACAATTAATTAATTTGTTTTGGAAGAAACTTGGTACTTGATGTTTCCACTGCTTTCATGGGTAGGCAGTGCTCCGAACGTCTGACAAATCAAGTCATTTATTCAAACTCCTTACTGTGAACTCTGCTGCTCTGCACTTGGATCCAGGAGGTTTAAGATATACGAGTGTAACAAATAAAATCCACTTTTGCTCAAAGGTCATTGTCAATAGTGTTATTTTTTTCTGGTCTTGTTTTCTCTTCGGCATACTTGCATTTTTGTCTATAAGTGACAAGTGTGACCAGAGCAGCATTGATTGAACCAAACTCACAGACTCACTCAATATTTCAATGATTGAGGATTGCTGGAGGAAAAGAAATACTTATTTTCACTTTGCCTTGAATTTCCAGCTAGAAGCAAAGCCAGTGGTGACATAAATCTGCTGTGCAAAAGTTTCTCTGTGCTATTTCCATCCAGAAAACCTCATGAATTCCCCAAGAAAGACTGTTCTCATGATCAACCCACCTTGTTCCAGTGAGATTCCGAGGCCTGAAGAGCTGAGTCAAGGTCCCTTCTGACGAACTGGATTGCTGCAAACTCTTTGCTGCTTCTTTTCCTCCTCTCCTTAACATTCACAGTGCTTCAGCTAAAGCTCTTGATCCATTACCATTCAGATTGTGTATGTATTTACTGACAGTCCTTAACTCTTTTCATCATATCTCTAATTCTGTCTTGATGGCCTTGAGTTGCTTCTTCCTGCCTGCATTTATGCTCTTATCTCATATCATTTCCCCCTTGCTCTACCTTCACACTCTTTCCTTGAGCTCATTCTTTCTTCTGATCCATCAGGGTTCTATCACCCTCCTGCTTTTGCTTGGACTCCCTCACTTTCCACCTCTTGACAGACTTCTCCCTCCATGTTCTGCAAGAGCTACAGTCTTGGAGTAATTGTTACTCCAGCATAATTTCCCACTGAATCTCTAAGAATGCAGAAAACAAAGCACAGGAATAGTAAAGGAAGGAAAGAGGAGATGAGAAATGGAAGTTGAGTGGCTGGAACAACCCATGCTTTGTTGCTACTGCTAGGAAGTGACAGCAACAGTCGTGACAGTGCTAAGCTCTTAGTACTGTCTAAGAAGAAAAGTGATGTCTGGAACATGTCAAAGGAAAGGAGGTTGTGGCCACCACCATCTGTAAGTGTCTGCCCAGTGGGCTGCTATTCCTTCAATTCCTGGGCAACAGGAAAATGTCATCAAAAGAGTCTGTACTACAAGTGTTATCCCAAAAATGCCTCGTGGCTCCTGAGGTGGCATGAGATGGCATCACCAGAGGGCAGAAAATAAGAGCCAGAGGTGAGATTTGGCAGCACGTTCACCTGTAGGCAGGAGGAGGAAGGGCTCTCTCATGCTGAGCCAGATCAGCCTTGAGCCCAGCCAAGGAGAAAGATGGATTGATTTTACCTCAGCCTTTGTCCTGGGATATGAGCATGAAGAATGCAAGGCTGGTGAGAACAAAAACATTATATCTAGGGAAAGGGCACTGGGAAATTGTTGTTCCAGGGCACTCAACTACTATATTCTTCATCCTGACAAATTTTCTGTTTAGCTCAGGGTGAGAAGATTTTGGCCAAAACCAAGCAAAGCCTCATTTCATGTTTTGCATTGCTATGTGCCAGATGAAGAGCCTAACCAGACTAGTCCTATATGATATTAGTGTTAGATAATACCTAGGGTGGCAGTTCTCAAATGGAGGTTCCTTAAATGAGCAGTGATTGCTAATATTTTCTGGTTCTTGGCCATACCACACCCAGGAAGCCATGGGCCTAAAGCTCTTTGAAATTATTTGGCTACTGCAGATCACCCTGCAGGATGCAGCAATGAGTAAAAATTCAGGTCAGATGGCCACAGCAGGCAACTGGGATCCAAGAGTCCTTGCATTGGCACATTGTTCTCAAACACTGGCACAAAGAAATTGATGGTTTTGTACTTCACTCAACATGAGCTTAGTTAGCATTACTTGAAATAATAGGTGGCACGTTCCCTCAGAAATGCTTTAAAGCTGTAAAAGTGTTAAGTATCATAGAACAGTAGAATAAGATCCCCAGACTGTTTCTACTGACAGATACGAAATTCAGGGCTCCTGCTGCCTCACATTTTCAGGGTAACTGAAAAAAAATCTATTTGTCAAGTCAACTCATTAAACAATTTGAGACTTTGTACTACTTGATTTGGGTGCAAATTTAATCAGGGACTGTAGGGATGAATTGACACAGAACACATTTCCCAACTTCTGCCTTAGGGCCATTTTAGATACCGCAGTAACACAACATTGTTATTTTATAAGCTACCTGAAAATCAGCAAATCAGCATTACTCTGTTGTGCTGGTTTTGAAAACCAAAGGGGAAACTAAACTCGGCTCCTCCCAATACTTTCTCCCCAAGAAAGCCAGGCAGGATGGCCCCTTCCCACTTCCAGCCCCTGGTCTTTCCTGCTGAAACCACATGCCCCATCATGGACGTGTATGGTATAGAATATTTCACACCAAAACTCCGCCGCCTGGCACCGTGACCATTATACTCTGTATTCTTCATTTCCACAGTGGACAGAGGAAATGCTTATTTATGAATGCTTATTTACTACTTCTGTAGTTAAGATCCACTTTAAAAAGTAAACAGAGACTGTAAAGTGCTTAAATGTCTCTCACCTATACCAATTCCAGTGGTAGGAGGGCAGTGAGTGTTGTACAGACATGCTGGTATAGCCATTTTGGGGGTCAGTATCCATTTGCTGTTCAGGATTTTTACATAAACTGACAGAAGCGCAAAGCATGGAGATCTGTTTGGCTCCCTCCTGTCTCACCACTGGCCTGGCTCATGCCCCTGCCCTGCACATCATGGTTCTGGTTCCATAAATGCAGCCCAAAACACTTTCATCAGCCTCCCAAGTTGAGCTTTTTCCAGGATTCATTTCAGAATGTGAGCAAGACCAATCCTACTCATTCCAATTAGGCAGACAGTAAATTCATCTTGTGTCCTGTCATTGCAGGTCTTTCTGTTGTGCTGCACACTGCTTAGAAATTTTCTTAAAGTAACTTAGTGCTCCACTTGTTTCTTTTTGACAGTTAAAACTTCTTCCTTCTGTGTAACAACAGAATGTTTGTTCAAGGCCTGCTTCTGTGCCGAGCAGAATCTGTGCCGTATTTACAAAGCAGAAGCCAATACAAAGAGCGCTGACTGTAATGAACAGTGTTTGGAACGAAATGTCTAATGAGTATAGATGCTATCAAAGCTGTTCTCTTGCTCAGAAGTGAATGTTAATGCCAATTACTCATGTTTCTTGATTAAACTCTCACCGAACATTAAGTACTGCAGAGAAAAGGTCCTCCATCATGAAATATGCACATTGCAGTTGAGTCAGAAGCTGGTACCAAGAATCCAGGGACAAAGTGTACTCTGTGTTGTGGTCCTTCAAAGAAGACATGGGAGTACATTGGATACGATTTATAAAAGATGTCTGGGCAGACAATTCCACAGGATCACAGCCAAATAAGTGCACACCAGACTAAGATGTACTTTCAGGACAAGGGAAATACTTCCATGAGTAAATAAAAGAAAGAGGATATTTTACATGGACAAATAGGAGGTTCCACTAAAGATGTGGCAGATCTTAAGATCTATAACCAAGTATGTTAGTTATATATAGTTATATAGATATATATATTTTATATCTATATATATTTTATATATAGTTGTTATAGTTATAGTTATAGTTATAGTTAAAGTTATAGTTAGTTATATATATATTTTTATATATATATATATATATATATATATATATATATATATGTGTATAAAAACCAGGAGAGTCAGCCAGTGAACACTCATAGCTAGAGTTTGGGCTACTGCCCAGTTTGACTGGATCCATGTACACTACTTTGTTGGATAAACCATTCTGGGGTACATTTGCAGCAATTTTGTTCCACAAATATTTTGCTATGGTACAAAAAGGGCAGGAACCTTGATTTATATACATATCTACATATATATCTATATATATATCTAGATAGATAGATAGATATTGATATATAGATATATCTAGATATATGTATATGTATATGTGTATATATATGTACATATGTATATATGTATATATATACATATATATAAGCTCTGAAATAAGGTGAAATGCATCAAACAGCAAGAAAAGTGACCATCAGGTTTCTCTTAAAAAGTGGAAAGGCTTATTGACAAAGCTACAGGAATGCGTGGTTGTTTTCTAATCATCAAATCAGAGTTTAAAAGCAGAAGGGAAACATAAATTATCTATTCCCAGCCATCTTCTCTGTCTCAGGCCATTGCACTTATCCAGCTCCCACTGCCTTTAGTCAGATATTTCCTAGAGCCGTGACACAGTGACAGTCTAAACCCTCCTGGCACCCAAGCTACACAGTGGATGTAATATTGGGAACAGATTATAACAGGAAAGTTTAAAGTTGAAATAAAAATGTGGGTGGCTGGTGGAAGAGCAACTTTCTGTCCCTAGATTCAGACTGAGATAAAATCTTCCATCCAAAGAGGATCCTGAGGGTCTCATGAGTGCCCAGAACCTGCTGTGCCTGCCTTTCTGCCAGCACCTGTCAGAGCACCATTCACCAGAAGACTTCACAGATAAATAAATGCATTATACAAAATCTGGGGGGAGAGGAGTGGCAAGGACAGAGATGTGTCTTGTCCAGGGACAGGCAGGAAGCAATTAGCAGAGCTAGAAAAGGCCACAAATGTCCCAATTCCAAAGACTGTGCTTTAAATATTTTACTACCCAATGTTTATCCCATTTGTTTCCAATAGATCACAGCACCTGGCTCAAATAATGCTTTACTCCTTGAAAATATCACTTCATAAATCTCCATGGCAGGTGTGTGCAGTGGGTGGGTACCACTGTTATCCCACTTCTCCACACTGGGACACTCACACATCACAGCAGGGAGAGGCAAAACAGACAAAAGACGCTCCTGCAGCCACTGGGTTGGGGAGAACCTGAAATGCCCACAGAAATCTCTGCTCTGCAAAGAACAGAGCACTGTGATTTAAATCTAAAGCTGTGGCTGCTTGAGGATGATTTGCAGGAAGTGTGAGAGTGGCTCTGGCTGAGCAGACAATTCACAGGAATGGCTGAGCTAAATGATCTCTGATGGGAAGAGGGATGGGTTGGGAAGAGGGATGGGTTAGGAGTAGGGATGGGTTTGGAGTAGGGATGGGTTAGGAGTAGGGATGGGTTTGGAGTAGGGATGGGTTTGGAGTAGGGATGGGTTTGGAGTAGGGATGGGTTTGGACAAGGGATGGGTTTGGAGGAGGGATGGGTTTGGAGGAGGGATGGGTTAGGAGGAGGGATGGGTTTGGAGGAGGGATGCCTGGATGCTGTGCCTGCCCTTGCCAAGCCCCCGACCCGTGCCAGCACTACCGACAGCACTGCGGCTCTCACACAAATACAAGTTAGAAGGAGAAAAAGGAAGAGATTGGAAGTAATGGGGGACATATGAAACATATCTGCAAGACTTCATGTAATTTCATTTTGAAATCTAAGATTTAAACTAATGTATTCCTTGACCAAAAGTTATTCTAGCTTCTCTGGGCAGGTAGTAATAGAAAGAAATGTGATCTTTTTGATTAAGCCAGAACATTTACTGCCACTGGGAAGTGCTGCGTGTAATG
This sequence comes from Acanthornis magna, assembly GCA_036785705.1. NCBI lineage: Eukaryota > Metazoa > Chordata > Aves > Passeriformes > Acanthizidae > Acanthornis > Acanthornis magna. The sequence continues at coordinate 8,924,547 of JAWUZG010000119.1, read as the reverse complement.
TACCATGGGGACACAGTGCTTTCCGCAATTCCTACTACAGCTGCAATATCTGACAGAAAACCTTCAAAAATACAGTATAGAGGAAATTCCAAGTAATCCTCATTAACTGCATTTATACAACAGAGCACCTATCTATTAAGGTGTTAGAGGTGCTTCTAATGAAATATATTAAGACTAAGTCCTGATTCTGCTTCCAAACACCCTGTATAAATCCAGACAACTTGCCCTACTTCTGCAGCATTATACCAGATTTAAATCTGTTCAACAAGGTTCTTAAATTTATGCCTTACTTGGGAACTTTAGTATTTCTACCAGTGGCATCAGGGCTGCTCTCATAAGTCTTAAATCTTCAAAAATTTAAGCATGTGCCAGGGACTAAAAACTGACCTCTGGGGCTAAAAACAAAGATTGGCAGAAGGGTGAAAGCTTATACAAAACCATTAAGGAAAATCAAAAGGCACGAGAGCTTGAGAAGGAAAAAAGAGAACTTGTGTTGTTGAGAGAAATAGTAAAATCCTGAAAGGAAAAAGGAGAGGTAAACTCTGGGAAGATGCACCTTCATTTCAAATACTCCAGTATTTAGTCCTGCCTCAGGATCCCATCATACTGATGTTTTACACAGAGACTGAGTGTCTGCTTCCCCAAAAGCTTACACCTGAGTTTTCCATACTTAATATCTCCATTTGTCTGTAGCTGCTTAATCATTTTACAGATTCCACCATTATCAGCACCTTTTGGGAAAGTAAGGTGCAGGAAAGAGAAAGAACTTACCTAAGGCCTTATGACACACTCAGTCACTAGGAAATGAGACCCAGACACCCATAAATATGGAAAAAAATCTATATATGTTTGGCCATAAGCTTTTGGGGCTTTGCTTGCCATTTGGACTCATGCAGGAAATGGAATTTTCCTGTTCCTGTCAGCCTGAAATGCCTCCAAGGTCACAACTGCTCAGCTGAAAGACAGTAAATAGCACAGCCTCATTTCCTTAATGCACACAAGAAAGAGATAAACTCAGCCTAACCTTTTCAGTTTACTTTACTAAGTTTACTCTGGGATCATCTCCACGGCCCAGGTGACTCCCAGCTCAGCCAATGCAGGATGCTTAAGTGATATTGTAATATGAAAAGTAAAACTTAACCTGGGACCGAGCAGGGAGCTCCCGAATGCTGACAAACAGTGCTGCAAAAAGCCACTCCAGAGGTGTGTGCAAACACAGGGGAAAGCTCTGCCTGGCTGTGGTCATGTCAGAGTGCCCAAAAAGGCACATGGACACTTGCCTTGCTGTCTGCAGGTAGGTCTTTGCTCACCTTCTCCCACACCACGCTTTGAATCACACACCTGACTGACACATTGATTTCTTCCCTGAATAATCAACCCCCTAATTAAGCTGAATGCTGCTTAATTTCACCAGCTTGTAAATGCTGCATTCATTATTCAGAGTTATCCAGATCTGAGGGAACTGAAGGGAAAAAAGGTCCTCCCAGGATTTAACACCTGCTCCACTGGTCTGCAGAGACTTGAGGTGCAGAGTGATCCCCCCTTTAAACAGATGTGGGAAGGGGCAGTGGGAAATCACCCACCATGATGACTGGGGGCTCTCCCTTTAGTGTGACTAAAGCCAAGGGACATTGGGACAATATTTGACTGGAATCAAGGAAAGAACAAATAGGCACTGTCCTTCCAGGTGGTTGGCACTGCTCTCCCACCTCCTTCTCTAAAGCACAGCAGGTGCTGCTGCGGAGCAGCTGCCACCCCCAGGTTGTGCTATATAGCTCCAGTGTGCCTGTGGTGCTCGTGTGTGGGAGCACAAAGCTCAAGTTCCTGACTCTCAGCTGTCCCATGGCTTGGAGAAGTGGAAGGAAATATCCTCTCCCACTTGTCTGAGCAGCAGCCAAGCCTTTTGTTCATATTTTGTTCATATTATCCCACTCTGCAGGGGAGGATGGGGTCTGATTGAGGCTGGTTTGGATGGGCTGCACACAGGGAGCCCTGCCTTGGCCATGGACTAGAGTGGGCATCTCCACAGGGCTCCATCTTTATCTCCTTTTTCTTTTGAGGTTGCTGAAAAAAATACCAGAAGGACAGTGCAAGAACAGAACATGGAAACAGCCAGACATGACCTCAGAATGGAGGGAGAGGGATCGGGAGCGGAAAAGTCAAGTTTGAAGGTGGACGTGCATTTTCAGAGACAGTTCTGATTTGATGCAAAAACATTTAGAAATTTGAGTTGAATACAGTGAGTCAGAGCAAGCCAAAAGCTGAGCTAGTTTCACCCAGAGCAGTGATATTTTATTTCAGATTTCCCAAGTATTTTGACTTTCCCCACGATGGATCATGAAAAATCAGTGGAAGTTGCTGTGGGATCACTGATGCTCTCCCCCCTCCCTGGCTGACCCCCCGACCCCAGCCAGAACAGAGCTCTGCATCCCCATTTTCCTGCTCCCCGAGGGCTCCCTCACACTGGGCTGCAGGATCCGCTTGAGTGCAGCTCTCTGCACCTCAGCTCCTGACTTCAGTACCCATTGGGAGACAGCCAGGAGGAGAAATTTCACCCAATGAGGAAGCCACCCACCAAAGTGAACTGACTGGCATTATTTCCTCCATAATCCACATTTGGAGCTGGTTTTAAATTTCTCTGATCAAGTAGAGATCTGAAGGCAGCTGTCACAGATAACCTCAAGTTTGGGCTGTTTCTACCTCCTTGCTTTTGCAGCACTAAGTTTCTTTTTTTCTTTTTTTTAAAATAAGGCCTCCAAGCAAAACGATCTGTTTCAGGTTGAACAAAACACCCATTCAAATCTAAATGAGAACTTTTGAAAACACAGAAAAAAGATAACTGCTCATTTTAGGCTGACCCAAAAAAATATATGGCCTAATCAGATCAATACAAAGATCCTGTCAAGATTTTTCCTCACAATAGCTATGCCCTGGAACCAGATGGTATGATTTCTGATTGTGCAAACATGACTTCCCCCCACCTTTGCAAATTTTTACTCAATTAATTATTTTTTTTCTCTCCATGGATATCCATAAAGAGGTTTTTTAGCTGTTTTTTTCTTTTTTTAGGAGGAGGATTACTCACTGAAAATGTTTTTATTAAGCTCTTTTAGAAGATAATAATAAGTTAAATGTGCATGCAGGACTTGTGAAAGCACATATGTTCAGACATAAAAATTTCTGAACATAGTCACACTTATTACAAATTTTCAGTGAGTAATCCCAAATTCAAAGCTGTTTGGGAAACTGCTTATATTTGCTTTATTCATGACAGAGTTATTTTATGCTGTTCTCAGTCTGAGACTGAACTGTTGGAGCATCTTTATTCATATGGAAAAATAATAAATATTAAATGCCCCAAAATCCAGGTATCACCATTCAGCCAACTACCCATGGATTAAGTGAAGGCCTCGTTTTATTAATGACTGGCCATAACCTGTATATTTGCAAGCCACATAATAAGATCTCATAAATAATATCAAACAGAATTTTGACTTCAGGGTCTGAAATCCAAAATTAAGCTTTCCAACAGTGTGACTCTCGACAGCAGTTTCGCTTTGCCTTTTTACTAGAAAAGCTGGATAGGAGATAGGATATCAGCAGTGGCATTATCAGGAATACTGTTCCTACTATTAACGTGCAAAAATCCACATTCTTTTATATGAGATTTATCAAATATACCATTATGACTATCAGCTTTTTTCTTTAAAAACAAACAAACGACAATAAAAAAATATTGCAAATTATGGCAGAGCTAAGCAAAACCCCAGTTTACAAATGTGAAGAAATTTTCAGAGGGTCTCAGGTATAACAGGAATAGTAGTAGATTGATACTGCAGATAAAATACGTTAAAAACACAGTATAGAGAGATGAGCAATTTAAAGTAATAAGAGGAAATCAGACTATAATGAGTATTTATGCAGAGGAAAATAAATTGACACAAAGGAAAATGGAGCTCTCAGTAAAGACAGATAAACTTGGAGAGACACAAAAGGCACAGTAGGGCAGGAAAACCAGCAGCAAGTGCAAAGAGCCCTTCAGGCTACAAGATAAACAGTGAAAAAACACGTTGAGTCCCCATTTCAGAAGTACATAAACTACTTCATCTGTGTCCTTTGCAACAGGGAGAGAAGTAGCTGCCAAGGTTTGTGGAGGTGCAGAGGACAATGGGAAAGGACTGAAACAGTGCATGGCACAGTGATGGAGGCACCTACATCCCCAAGAAACAATGCACCAACACTAATCATATGCAATATCAGTGATGAATACATTTTCTGCCTTCCAACAGCATTGAAGAATCAAGTCTGAAGAAATATTAGATTTAGCTTTTTCATTCTTAATCTCCAGAATTGGAAACACTGGGGTTTTCTTGGAGTGAAACACACTCAAGTGCCTTAGTGGGTGAAGAAGATTTAGTGGGGATAACAGATGGGCAGGACTGGTGACAGCTGTCTCCCTCAGAAGTGGCATGAGTTAGTTGTCTCCCCTCTCTCAGTCCTTGTGTTTGCACAGAGCTGCTGCTTCACATTCCTACTGGGAACAGATAAATAGTGCAAGGAGGAGACACAGGATGTTTTCCTTATTATGGAGCAGCAGAAGATGCTTTGTGCTCCAGCTGCTGGAAGACTTCTGCACAGGCACTGTGCTCTGTGCACAAAACATCTGGAGTGACTGTGTGATCAGGACCCCCTGGGTTTTCCTACAAATTATCCTCCCGAATTAATATCCAAGGAAGAAAAATGACAAGATGTAAATACTCAGCTGCAAAAATACAATCAGCAGAATTCTGTTTCATTGGTTTTTTCCCAAGCTGGTCATTAAGTGAGGGACTGCATAACAAACTGGTTCCCACTTCATCCACAGCCCTGTGGGTCTATTCCATGAGGGCAGAGCCTCCAGGAGGAAGGGTGAGAGAGGCTCTCGCTACTGACACAGCCTTCAGTGCTGTGTCACATCAAGCGAATCAAATTGGTTCCATGGGAAAGTTGTTTTAAAGATGCCTGAAGTGCAACTTGTCTGTCAGGCTGCGAATACTTTAGGGGAAAAAATTTTTAAAAAATCATTCTTTTTCAGGGTTTAGTGTGTGGCAGGTGTTTCTGTGAATAAATGAGCGCCTCCATCAGACTGAGTGACTTGCAGGCTCCTCCTGCCCAGGTGGCACCTGAGCTACAACGTTGAGCCGGAGGCTTGTGTCCCCATTGCCCATTCCCAGAGCCAGCTGCTCCCACACCTGCAAACTTTATGCCGAAAAAAGTTCCCTCATAGATTTTATCTCTGACTCAGAAGGGATGGATGACTCCTGATTTGCTGCCATAAAGGAACGTATACCTGACAGACACCGAGACTTTGAATCGAGCAGCATTTCCAGCACTGCGCAATGGCTTTTTCCCAAAAAAAAGTTAAAGTTTGCACAGTTTGAAAACAACTCCTGGAGAAGATGGCAGCAGCTGAAGGAGTTTGCCTGGAAATCGTGTTACCCCTTGATCCATCTGCACTGCGCAGCAGCTCTGTGTGCGACTCCCGAATCGTTTGAAGGTGCTTGGGATGGCTTCAGGCTTTTGGCTTTTTTATGCAAGCAGATTTTCATGCTTTGATATCGTCTCTGACATGACTTTTGATCCAGTGAAGGTGATGCTGACACTTTTTTCACAGTGAATATTTTGTGTACGGTGCTGCTGTATCATTGCAGTTGCCTGAGTTATTTTGGAGGAACTCTTTCACAAATATGCAGCCAAATAAATATGATGAAAAGTGAGAGCTCTGCTAACTGCAGTCAGGGTGTCTGCCCTGGTCCAGACCAAGGCATTGCAGCTTGTCAGCGTGCAGGGACCATCAAACACCATCCAGGAGAGTCGTGAGAGAAAGGGGAGCACAGCACAGACTGCTCTGGGGCTCTGTGCACTGAGAACAGCACTTTGGAATATCCAGATTATTCCCCCCCCAAAAAAAGCAGATGATGTTTCAAGCTGTCAGACTGGCAAGATTTGGGAAAAGTGAAGAAACCCTGGTGGAAAGCCTGCGCTTTGCTGTTCCTGCCAGGGTAAAGCAGCGCAGGGAATGAGGGTCACCAGCCAAGGAATGCTATGTGCCTCGGGGAACCCCCTGCTGAAGGACTTTCAGCTGATTGAGAAAGTCAAACATCCATATTCCTGCTGAAAAAGAGGCTGCACTACCTTCATCAGACATTTCAGCTACAAAGGGAATTGTTCATAAAGGCAGAAGGAATTAAAGGAGGGAATTAAAGGACGCAGTATTTAATGGGGCAGATTGATGTGCACACTGATGAGATATACTTAAAATTGACTAAATGTCTGTTTTGGCTGAAACAGCCTTTTTTTTTTTTTTTTTTTCTTCCCCTTGGCCAATGCTATCTGTGATTTTTGTCGTTTTTAAGTCATGCCTCTTGCTGTGACCCAGCCAGAACCGAACCTGGCCAAATAAAAGGTGTGCTTAAAACAGTAAAAATAAAGGAAAAAAAGCCAAAATCACCACATGCCCTAATTTCTACCATTCTATGGCCCATGAAAGGAAATTAGTTTTGTGCTAATGTAGGTCTCAATCCACCAAAAAGAAATCCCAGCTGGGCTGCAGCCTGCCTGACTGAAGTGCAAGGACTTGTTGGAGCACAATGAAAATTATACCAGTGCAGCTGACCCCTGTGCTAACTGAGGAAGGGACGTGGGGCTGTGTGCTGTCATCTTTTCTTTGCTAAACTGATGAGGCAGCCTCATTTCTGTGTGTCTGTAATGCTGTGGAAGCACAGTAGCCTGGACCTAGTAGGCATCACAAAGAGCTAAGCTACCCTGGATTTATATTCATCCAACTTTTCCAGCTGATAGAGCTACCCAAGTGCGAGCCCCCGTAGTGGGACTTCCACCAGAGTCAGTCTTGCGTGGATTTACTTTCTGAGGGAAAATTATCCAACCAAGCTAAATCATTTCAGGCAGAGCAGTTGTAGGAGCTTGTTTACACGAATCTGCTCAGAAAAGTTGATCTGAATTTTTAAGTGGATTAGTTAAACTGCATTAATTAAAGCCCTTTGTGGGAACTGTCAGATTTAAAATGGCTTTGATTTGATTTGGTTTACTTCTCTTCCAAGGCTAAGTCATATTAAGGCCACTTTACTTGTGAAACGGAAGGTTTAATGCAATTTACTTAATTCACTTTAAACTCCTGCCTTTAGTTAATTTAAATCAACTTTCCTGATTTTCCCTGTATAGACATGCCCAAGGAAAATGAAGACCACTGAAATAGAAACACCTAAGAGAAACTTTGAAAAGATCAAAGTATTTCACTAGCTCCTCCAGGACATTACTATCTTTGTCCCCAACAAGATTTGGGAATTGCAGGTAATGCTGTCAGGGTCCAAGGACTGAGAAACAGGTCCTTGGTGCTGAGCTACAGTTGCTTATCAGAGACAGGATGGCCTGTCCTGCACAAAAGCTTTACTCCAGCCTAAAATAAAAGATAAGAAGTTAGGAAAATGCCTCCTAGCCCTCAGAATAAAAACAGGGCTCGGGCTATGGGCTGCGGAGAGGGAAGAAGAGAGGTGCCTGAATATGTGAACGAAGAAGGAAGTTTTATGTAAAGCTCTGGTGACAATATCTGCATCATTCCCCCCTCCTGAGCCAGAAGGCACAAACAATATTGGTAAAATGCTGTTGGAAGAGACCTGGTCTTCTTTGCCCTGGCAGTATCATGCCTGTTTCCAACACCGGGACAGGGAATACCACACAGCAGGCTGAAGCTCAGATATCTGGGATGTGGAGGCATCCAGGTGACTTTGCATGGCATCAGCGCTGGCTCTGCAGGACCAGCTCTGAGCCAAGAGCCAGTCTGCCAGACCATCCCAAAGCACCACCTGTGAAAACCACGATTCAAGGCGAATCTTTGAAAACCGTCTATTTCTGCAGGCACAACCTGCTTTCACAGGACACTCCAACGCCTACAGAACTCTGCACCCTTTGTGCACCGTATTTTCCCAGCTCTCAGACTGGCCCTGTGCAGCTGCACGGCAGCCAGCCCACGCCACAGCGAGCAGCACACGCAGTGACAGCATCACTCTGCCCCAGCTGGATGATCAGAGCAAGGAACTGCCACCCCAAATGAGAGGCACTGCAGGACAGGCTCCTTGTGCTGCCTGAGAGAGATCCATTCGGGTATTGAATCACACTCCACATGGCAGAGGTGGTGATTAGCGGCACCGTGTCTGTTTGGAGAAGGCTGAATGCATGACTGAGCATCAATGGCCTGATTATGAGGGGGTGGAACTCCACTCAAAGGGCCCGAGCAGGCAGCGCTGAGGTAGCAATGATTAGCTGCCACCCAAGGTAAGTTATTGTCCCCTGGGATGCTAAAGATATGCTGTACTTAATAGTTCACTGGCCACATGCACTCCAACAGGGGATATTGTCGCAGCCGGAAACATTCATTCCCGTAATTAGTTTACTTTTCCAGTTTAAGCCAAATGGAAAATCCCCCTGTACAGCACTCTAAAGCTGGCTGTTGGGGCAGTGTGGATCAGCAAAGTCCTTTCGACTTTGCAAAGTTGCCTGGGTTTCCCCAGAAGGACATGAGGTCGTTTAATTACCTACCTTATCACAACATCTTATCACAGCCATTATAGGGACGCTCTGGGATTTTCTCTGGAAAATCTGACCCCACAATTTGTGACAGCAGCCACTGAAATCAATGGAAAATGAGCCTTTGTGTGACAGGGTTGTTACCTGTCCATGATCTTAATTCCAGGTGTGTGACAGGGAGGACAGGAGATGACTCATTCCTTGTCAAAAATCCTCTGTGCCACAGATTTGCAGTTATGCCTTTCTCCAGAGGAACCTCAGCTACTTACCCATAATAAATGATCTTCAGGTGACTTCCTCTCCCTTCTCTGGGAGTCATGAATATTTGACTTAACAAATTAATCTTATCACTTTCTTTCACAGGAAGACAGAAACCTTTATATATGGAGTGCCTGAAACAGGGGATAAAAACAGAACACAAAGGAAAGAATCTGATTTTCAAGTAGCTCTGTTCATTGCAAGGGTTAGGCCAGACCCTCAACTGCACCGGAGAAATGCCATTTAAATCAGCAAATGTGCTTCTCCATCTCTTCTTTTCTCACTAATTCTCCTTTGCAAACACTAACAGTGTCAGGGCGGGGAAGAATCCACCAAGGTCCTCAGCACCAGCAAAACCACAACATCAACCTTTGCATAATTTACCATTTTCTGAAGTGTGAGGAGGGCCTTACTCTTCAGGCCCTCCTTACTCAGCCTAGCAAGGCTTGATGCCTTTTAGTGACTCTGCTTCACAGGGGCAGTGCTTGGATTTGGGTTGGATGCACAGGAACATGGTTTTGGGGGGAGACGACCCTGATAGGCTTGTTTGGTGTTAATATCATGCTCCATCACCTTGTGGCAAGGGAGTATAACAACAGTTGGGATGGTGTCAGCATTTTGTGCTGTTATTGTCTGTTCTTTTGTTTGAGTCTTTTCTGTCGAGCCTTCAGCAGAAAGGCTGGGTCCTGGGAAGGGCTGCTCATAGCCCTCCTTGTGTGGCATTCCATCCTGTGAAGAGCCCAGGGAGTACAGGCAGTACGTAAATTTCCACACACCACTTACAGCCATCAGAAGGCTGATTCTGTTGTGATCCACAGCAGGATATCCATGTCTCGAGCCTTGTCCTTCTGTTTGCTTGTATTTCCTTCTGCATCCTTTGCTCCTGACCTATCAATGCCCTTTTGAGCCCTGCAATTATTTTTCCATTCATTTTCGTCTTCCCTGACTTATTTGGCAAACAAATACTTCTTGAGCTTTTGTGCACTGAGATGCCCTGTCCAGCCCAGTGTGGTGGAAAGTGGGAATCTGCTGCTTTTGGAAACCCACGAGCTGGTAGCAGGGATCAGCTGTCCCCTGGATATGTTGCTCCAGTTCCACTCCAGAGCTTGCTCATGCAAGAAAGTAATTTTTGGTCTGCATTTGTGCAAGAACAAAACAGCCTGCTCATTTTCTGTCTCCAGGCAGACTTCCCAAAGATTATAGGAAGAGGATGGGCCTAGGGGCTTTCTGGCCAGGAATGCAGCAGACCATGGGAAAAACAAGCATGTTGGCACAGCCAGGTGGCTGCTGTGCCCAAAGCAGACCAAACCTGCTGAGTGCCACAGCCTAGCTGCTCACTGATGGCCCTCCTGAACCAAACTGCCTCATACCTGGGTCTAACCCCACAGTGCAAACCAAGGGGCTGCTCTCCCAAAAGGCCTCACTTCTGTGTCACTTTTTCTCTGCATTTTTAATGAATTTTTGAGAAAACTAAAGTAGTGAGTCATTTGTGCAAACAGGAGTGCACTGCGTGCCCCGTGTGCCTGGGATGAAACAGCACACTCAAAGCCTCCATGCTGAGCTGCCAGAGTGTCCTCAAAAGTATATCTCATCCCCACTGGCTATTTGGGATTTCAAGGTGGCTGTTTTCATCACAGGGAAACCAGCCTGCTTTTTTTTTCCAGCATTTCTAGTGCAGAACAATGTGTTCTGTTGTCCTTCTGCAGCTGAAGGGGAATAAGTCAGGGGAGATGGAGCGATGGGGCTTCTGTGATGCTCTTTTGCCATTCCCTTTTGTGTCATGCTTTTTATTTAGTCGGAAGGCAGGGCAGGGACTCTGGCCCTATGTGAGGAGAAGCAGTTTTGCTATGAGGTAAAAAAAGATGCTACCCGAAAGGAGAATTGAAACAAGGGTGAAAGTTTGGAGAGTGTTGCCAAAAATTGAAACGGGACATGTGGCAAGAGCTACAACAAATTGAGTCCTTGCTGTCAGAGAGGTGGTCTGTCTGGAAAAGCCTGTCAATGGGGGCTGTTATCCTGAGATATTGAGGTTCACTTGTGCAAAAGGAAAGGTCCCAAAATATTTGCCCAAAATAACAGCACCAACCAGAAGAATCATCCAATGAAATCATCAACCTCAATATTTATTTTTAGGTAAGTCTCACACAGAGATGGTGGGTGGTGCAGAGCTCCTTTCTCCATGGCTATGGGGAGCTTCCAGCTGCCTGTAGGATTGTGATAGTGTGGTGTGGAGATCCCTTTAGCCATGGCCATAGGGAGCTTCCAGCAGCCTGTAGGACTGTAATGGGATACAGACCAGGGAGAAGTGTGTTTCCTTATCTTTAGGTCAATGTTCTTGTAGAAAGTTCCTTGTAGGAAGTTGCATACTCTCTGAGTGGTAGAGGAAGGAGAGGCTGGGTGTGTCGCATGCCCCAGTCATGTCCCTGTCCAGGGATTTAGCTGCCAAACACAGGAACGTCAAAGAACAGAGCAGCCCCACCCCCAGCAACCCCTGCCTCCACGACTGGGGCTCTCCCAGCCTCAGGTCAAGGCTGTCCAACCCATCCCTCCCTGATGGACAGGAAATGTCCAAACCCAACCATGTCACTGCAATGAAGGCCACCACCAGTGTCTTCCCTGCTGTGACTTGGGGCATCATGGCTGGTGACAGGAACTCCAGTGTGGCCCAGCCCTTGCTACCTGGAGAAAAGAGATGTGTGGGTTTGTCACGGCTGGAGGGGGCTCCCAGCTCCCTGTGAGACCAAAAGAGGGTTTAGGCTGGGGCTCTCTGTCCTGTAGCTCTGACAGATCTCTGGCTGGGTGTTGGAGAAGAAAAGAAGAGAAGAGAAGAGAAGAGAAGAGAAGAGAAGAGAAGAGAAGAGAAGAGAAGAGAAGAGAAGAGAAGAGAAGAGAAGAGAAGAGAAGAGAAGAGAAGAGAAGAGAAGAGAAGAGAAGAGAAGAGAAGAGAAGAGCATTCCATGGTCTGGCCCTATCCAGCTGTCTGGCTGTAATAGACAGGAGAAGCAACCGAGTAGGAGCAGCCCCTGCCACCCCACCCCTGCCACCCTCACAGCCCTTGGCCACCAGGCCTCTTGTCTGCCAGTTTGGTCTGGAGCAGCTCTTTTCATATCCCAACTGTGCCATCCACATCACCAACACACCCTGGGAGATGGCCACTGCCAATATTCTGTCTGCTGTGACACATCGCCAGGCCTGGTGCCTGGAATTAGCACTGTATCACTGTGACATGGCTATTATCTTCCACCATTCAGCCAAGAACAAACAATTAAATAATAAAAATACATAAATAAATTAATTAAAATAGATAAACAGCCTCTGGAAATATTGTGGTGGAAAATTAGGTAGTTGTAGCAGCTATTTAAAGAACAGGACCTCAGAAAATGTTAAAAAAACAGTTAAAAGCAACAAGTCCTACTCACTGCCCAAGTGTAAAGGATTGTGTGGTACTTGCTGCTGAAATTTGTGGGTTTGAAGATTAAATTCTTGAAAAATGCTTGTCAAGTTGACTGAAGGCAACATTTCACACTTTTCAAATTAAAGATATGTCCAGTGCCAAACGATGCATCCACAAGTGGCTGATGGTGCTGGGCATGGATCAGCATGAACTGCAAGACTCACATCTTTCTTTCCCTGAAAGAAACCAAAGAATTTTGCCAGAGACTGTCCTGTGCTACACACTTCAGTTGGACAGTAGAATGAAATTCAGGAATTAGTTCTCTTCCGCTTGGTTCACTGCAGACTGCTATATACAGCCTCTTTAATTGACAGCACCAGAGGCACTGGGCACAAATTAAATGCATCAAATTCCCTCTGAACTTCAGGAAACATTTTACTGAGACTGAGAACTGGCACAGGTTGTCCAGGGAGGTCATAATTTACAGCTATCAGACTACCAGACTACAGTTTTCCAGGCAGTGGACCTGTTAGCTGGGCAGTCTTCAGCTGGGAGAAATAAAGATCCCAAAAGACTCACTAGTCCAATGTGTTTTGAACTTAACCCAAGAAAGTTATCTCAGGCAGCTCATTTGCTGCCTTCAGTAGCCATATTGTCCCTGAGGAAAGCAGGTGTTTTCTAGACATCCATAAAGCTTCTGGGATGAGAACCAGCCTGAGCAGCTCTCAACAGTTCATTACCCATTTCTGTGCCTGTGTGTGAAAGAAGGTGCTGACATGTTGTAATCCTCCAGCATTTTGCACCTTCTCTGCTCCCAGTCCTTGCAGAGATAAGTGGTTACACAGGGTGCAAAGCAGCGACGACTCCAGCCTGCAGTGTTTCCAGATGGGATGAGCAGCACCGGTGCTGGAGGGCCCTCCTGAGAGCTCCTGCCTCTTTGCAGACCCTGGGACTTCATGGATGTCAGCTCAGCTCCAAATAAGCATGTGGACTTTGTGACGCTCTTCTGAATCCAGCCCAAGTTCTGAACTATTTAAGGTTTTTGTTCACTTGTCATTTCTCGCTTCCTCCTTTTACACAGAAATCTTAATTCCTTTGTTAAGATACTGTTTAAATCTCTCAGCAGCTAAACCACGTACGAAAAGGAGTGAGCACACCTTGGCCAGGTTTACATGCAGCAGGAGGTGTGGCAGTTTAGAGATGACAAGTCAAGAATAAATAAATCCTGGCTGCATGTTTTTTCACCCTTTTTCTCTATAATGAATCCTTTGGAAATCTGGCACAGCTGGCACTTGAGTAAGGGTCCATTTGGCTCCCTGTTTAGCTGCTCCATCATAAAATGTAGTGCCAGACAAGTAATTGCATAAAAATGGCACCTGGGTGCTCTAAGTAGGTGTTTTCTGAGGGCCTCCTGAGGCACGTGTGCCCAGTTTGAGAACCGATTGTATTTTTTCTCCCTCTCTCATTCCTGTAGCTGGGATGTGCAAACCATGTGGTGCTCAGATGTCCTGCCTCTCCCACTGCATTGCCAGCTAATGTCTGAATCCAGAAGCTTTGCAGTTGGCAATGTTTTAATAAGCAGAAAGAGCACAGCTTGATTCTCAGGTAACAGGCTGAGCTAGCTGTGCTGGCAGTCAGAGCAAAAAACATGGTATTGACTTGAAGACTGAGTGAATTTGGAATAGAAATTGCGGAGGAGGAATAAATGTGGCATACCAGGATGTCACTTTTACACTTTCCAGATGATAACTGCACTCTAAAGCAGAGAATCTCTGACAGTGACGTCCTCTTTCAAGCATCCAACATCCATGCCTGTACTTGGTCCTCCTGCAAAGCCCCTGTTTTCCTGGCTTTGTCTGACTCACACTGTGCATTCTTCACAAAATACACCGTCACAGGCTCTGATTATGAGATTTACTCAAGCTTGTTTCCAGGTTAGAATTAGTGTTTTATGAGGAGGTGGATAGGTGAGAAGTTTCCACTTGGACAAGGACATTGGAAAGCACTCACCAGGGATAAAAGTTGCAGGCTAAGTAGCACACCTCTGGCTGTGCTGCATAAAAAAGTGCCTGGAAACTCTTTTCTTGCCTCTCACTGCAACATCTCTCAGGTCATCCATGAAATCAGCACCCAAGAGAAATTTATTTCATCACCTTCTGCTACACCATTGACCAGGATGTTCACTCCTAGGAAATTAGTATATCACCTGGAATCTCAATTGCCTGAGATATTTGGGATGTTGCCACATGGTGTCATGGAGGGAACAGGCACTTTCTGGAGTGCAAGGCCACATCTGGGTGTGCGTCCTGGTACAGAAAGGAAGGGGAACAAAGGCTAGAAGTAGGCTAGTGTCCTTTTGGTGTCAGGATCAGCCCTTGATGGAAGACCCTGTGGCAATTGAAATATCTAATTTATTTTCAGGAAAGGGTGAAAAAAGGATTAAAAGCAAGAAATCAGGTTTTTTGCTTTCCTGGAAGAGGGAGGCAGTTGGATAGTAAGCTGTTTTCCTGTCGGCAGCTCAGGGTGATATACTTCCAAGAGCCACATCCCTGGGGACAACACCCTTGGCGAGTGTGGCTGACCCTCCAAAAATCCTGTTAAGAGTGTGAAGGCAAATATTTGTGAGTGAAGGATGCTAAAGCCTCCTTCAGAGGGCAGGGAGCTGGCCCTGCAGGGAGGGATGTTTCACAAACTGCCTTGCACCAGGATGCTTCCACCCCCGGGAGAGAGACATTCTGCTCTGCCCACCTCACCTGCTCCCAGAGGCAATTTCTCTCTTCCAGAACTACAGAGGTGTGTCAAAACAGGTGTGTCTAAAAGATATCAAATCATTATTTTATCAGGCCACATTTGGCACCAAGGATCAAAAATCAGGCCTACGTAAAAATCTTTAGCAATATCAGGGAAAATCAGGGAAATCAAGAGAATCAGGGAAGAGTCAAAAACGTAGTGAGAGCAGTCATTTGTTTGCCTCTGAAAAGTATGTTTGCAGCCTGAATGTAATATTCCTGGAGAACCCAAATATGGAAACAACTCTAAAGAAAGCTCCAAATATCACATTCCACTCTTCAGAGCTTGTGTAATATAAACTGAATAAAAGTTCCTAATGGAAAAAAAGGTAAATGAGTTATTTTTAAAATTTATTTTAATGGTGACTGTGTTATTAATAATGTATTTAGAGAGTTATTTTCAGCTATGTCCCTAGATCCAGTGAAATAATTACATGCTCCAGGACAGCAGTAAAAGGATGAGGGACTACATATATCTTAGTGACCATTTCTATAAATATGCTGCTAAAAATTAGTAACCATTGTCACAGCTGGCTCAAGAGAGACTTGTTAACTAATTATAGATCAAGATGTGCATTAAAATTAAAGCCATTTGCAAGATATTACAGCAAATGTAATGTTCCCAAGAGATATTAGATTGAACAGTCTTGGAACCTTAAGTGGCTGCATAACCTCTGCAGCTTGATCAGTGCAAAAAACAAGTTTTCAAACATTATTTGAATGTCATGGAGGGTATAGGTAGAAATATTATCTAGGATGGGTCATTCCTTGAATTCCTTGACCTGAAGACACTATAGAAGATGTACTAACCACAACACAAATTGCCTGGGTGAGCTACTTAGATATTGGCAGGTTTTGGCCACTGCTGTCTGATTTTGTGTTTTACAGTTTGTGCATGATGGGATCTCAGTCCATGATTTGCAGTTTTGCCATGATATAAAACACACAGAATAATAGCATGGGCATTCTGTTCCTCAAAGCTGTATTTCAGGAATGTGAAGTTTGTTTCCTGATTTAATGCTGCCACAGTCAAGCAGATTTGGTGCATTACATGGGTCTAATAAGAAGACTTCATATGTATTTTAAGACTGTGGGTAACCTGAGAAAGAGAAGAAAGTATAATGGCAAATAAAGCATACTTTTGTGTAAATCACAGACAAAATTTCCAGGAATTTATTCTGGAACAGAATCTAGGGCCGAGTAGCTGAGGTTACAGCCCAGTGAGTACACACAGGGAACCTTCATCACCTTGAGCTGCAGCTTGAGCACCAAAAATTTTAAAAAATAAATAAAAAAAGCAATACACTGTACAACCATGAACATCAAAAGGACCAAGAAGGCTGCCAAAGGGGAGTGGGATACATACACCTGCTTGATATCTTTGCTCTGGCTATAAGATTATTAATATTTTAGTATATTGACTGCTGCTTACTTTTCTGGAGAAACACCTTTAAAAACCAAGCTGTGCAATACAGAGATGAATCTGGATGATGTCTGGTTGAAATCAACTGCAGGAGACAACATTGTGAAAAAAATAGACAAAAATCTAGACTGAAGCTAAGCCTTCCCCTTTTTTTTTTTTTTTTTTCTAATTTGGATTAAATTTTCCATTTGCCAATATAGAACAGAGCATCTGGTTGCAAAGAAGCTGGTAGCTGGACTGCAGCATTCAATTACAACTAATCTGCATCACTAGATACTTTTAATGTGCCTGGAAACTATTTTGATCCAAGAGTAATTGGTTTATTGTACGCATTTACAGGTACACAAAGAAAACAAAAATTGTGACTGAGCTAAAATTCAGCTCATTATTTGCTATTGTGGCATTAATTATTGACCATATTCTTCAGTTACTGAGCAATTTAAATCTGCCACGAGCAGTAGTCATTCTCCTGAACAATGTGTTGGAAGCTGATCTATGAGAGATGAAACTTTAAAATGTAGAGTAATAGCACAGCCCAGTGGCTTATCAAAGAATAAACCACCACTTAGAGATCTGGGCAATTTAATCTATTTTATCAAAAACTCTGGGAAATGTGAAAATGGGAAGTTATTCTAGGGTCAGACAGAAGTGAATTCTTTATTCAAATCCCTTTTCATTATTCAAAATCATTCTAAAAAGCTGCTTTCAGCTATGCTGGCTACAAAGCACATTGTCACACTCGTGTCATTTCTATGTAGAATTCCTGAAGACTGTTACTCAAAACTATATTTAGAATAATAATTTCGTTTAGATTAATCCATGCTCTAAATTATTTTATTGTTATAATTCTATCGTGGCAAAGAATTATTCTTTGTCTCATTATTCTCTTACATCGTGCTTGGATCTGCTTTTATTTTCACGTACAATTTGCATATATCCAAGCAGTCACCTGAAATCTATTGAAACTGGCTTACATGCACTTATTTATTGTAGGAAATAGTTGATGTCTGACAAAAAAATACACCACCACCACTACCACCCCCAAATTAGTCTTGGGCTAGAGGAAAGAAGTGGGATGTCGCGGGTTTGGGCTGGGGTTAGGGTTGTGCCAGGGCTGGGGAGGGACTTTGTAGCAGCATTTTCAGCTGTTCAGGGCAGGAGGGGTGGTGGGCTGGGAAGTTGTAGTGTGCCCGTTTCCAATCCCATTGGAAAGATGGGGTGTGTTTAAGGATGCCCTGAGGCCATGGAAGGGCTCTCTAACTCCTCATAATCATTGTCTGGCTGGGCTGTGAGACATGGGTCCAAAGAGGGCTGTTGGACACATGGGAATGGAGTTCATCCATGTTAATACATGGGGAAGGCAAGTATCTGTCTAAGTCACCAGGAAATAAGATAGAAAGTGCCGTGCCTTAGTATGTCTCCCTCAATTAAACAGAAATACCTTAATTTAGGAAGCTCTGTTCCTCCTCCTGGGTTGAAGTAATGACCTCATCCCTTCACAGGCAACACAGCTTGTCACAAAACCTGCACAGAGGCCACACCTGGAGTATGGATACCCCAGCTGCGAGGGAGGGGGTGGGACCCCCTGTGGCTAGTGAAAACTTTTGAAAAGATCATGTAGCTCTCAAAGAAGATAAAAAAACCTGACACAGAAGTGGCAAATGAAAAACAATGAACAAAGCTTTGAGGGATGCCACTTGCAGCAGAGTCAGGTCAAAGAGCCTTTGTTGGTAGTGTAGCAAGCATGGGTCCTCAGCAGCACAGATTTCTCTCTATTGACTAGAGAAAACAACCCAGATAATTCCCTAAATTAATTCTACCTGAAGATGCTACAGATAAGAAGTGACCTTGCACACTGAGTCAGTTTGTTAAACAAGGTATAGCTGACATGGCCAAGTCCTGCACACCAATAGTTTCTGAATCTGAATCTTAGCACTGTGTGTGGTTTAAGTATATCAAATCAAGTTTCCATCATTGCTAGTCCCATGGGTAGCAAAGAATGGGATTAAATAATAATTTCTAATACAGATAGTAAAAAAAAAAAAAAAAAAAAAAGACTCAAACTCTGAGCTGTATTTAGTGCTTTTAAACTTCTGCACAGCCCCAGAGATAAACAAATGTAACATGTTAGCATTTTGACCACCAAAAACAAAGGTGCATCACATCACTAACAAAGTCCCTGGAGTTTTAAGGATTCATGGAGAGACAGACACAGGCAAAGGCCAAGCTCAGCACCACTCTGGGCTCTAGGTGCTGACAATTGCAAGCAGCATTGGTTCCACAAGTGTAGCCTGAAGTCTACATGGCACTGTCACTCTGGAAGTATCAACTCTAGGTTGTGGTCTGGCTCTAGCAGAGAGTCTCAGCTGGCCATTACGCTTGAGAAAGTCCCAGGCAATGACCCAGCAGCTGGAGAAATTAATAGTGTGGTTCCCATAGCCCTGCTCAGTTACAACCAAGTGCCAAAGATGACTAAATTTGGTGGGTAGGCCTTGCTGCTTGAATTTACCAAACTTCAGGAGGCTGCAGTGGCACTACCATACTGCCAAAAACATTCCCAGACCCAGTGAGGCTTAGCAGGGCATCCTTCCAAAAGGATACATTCCTCTTTCACCTATTTTCTCTCAGACTCATGGCAGTATGTGTTGCCAGAGAATCGCTTGCCTGCATGTTCTCTGGGTGACAGAGAAGGGATCTCAAAAACAGGAGAAAGTTCACCACTGTGGGGCCCACCTCCATCAAGATGCTTCCCAGCAAGCCTTGTCCTGTCCTAATCATTCTACTGACCAACTGTGGGCAATTATAATTTTTTATGGCTCCCTGATCAACAGCTCTTCCTTCCTTCCTTCCTTCCTTCCTTCCTTCCTTCCTTCCTTCCTTCCTTCCTTCCTTCCTTCCTTCCTTCCTTCCTTCCTTCCCTCCTTCCCTCCTTCCCTCCTTCCCTCCTTCCCTCCTTCCCTCCTTCCCTCCTTCCCTCCTTCCCTCCTTCCCTCCTTCCCTCCTTCCCTCCTTCCCTCCTTCCCTCCTTCCCTCCTTCCCTCCTTCCCTCCTTCCTTCCCACTCCAAGTGTCAGTGTCTGATTAAAGGTGTTATTCTTTCTTCTTTTTTGGCAGGGCACAGTGTGCTTCCCTGCCATTCAATTTTCCATCTTTCCAACATATCAGGCACCAAGCCTATTTATCTATCCATGTTTTCCTGCATAGGTGTGTCTGACTGAACTTTAAGCTTGCATAGTTGGTCCTCCAGAGCAGCTCTGCACTCCTGACTCTCCTGTTCAGCAGGAGCCTGCAAATTCTGAGTTGTCTGTTCAGTCTTGAATCCATCTCTGGACCAAGTGTTTTCTCCAATTGCTTCCCTGTCATGTTTTTCCATGAGTATTCTCAATCCTTCTGCTCAGCAAAGAAAACACCCACCAGGAACTCCCTTGACAATCATGTCCACATCTCAAGCACCCAGACACAGATCACAACCAAACGACAGGAAAACAAACATTTCCTTCCTCTTTCCAGGAGTTATGGATATCCTTTCATCCACACCACAAATCACCCTGACATTTTTTTTCTGTTTAGTGGCTGTGGGATGTTGGCAGTGCACACAGCTCTGCCGTATTTGAACACTGGTTCCACTGGCATTATCTTCCCAATCCCTGCTGAATGTAATGTTTCACAGAGGGTCTTGTACAAGACACTCTCCTAGAAAATGAAACATGTCCAGATCTTTTCATCCAAAATCCCAAGGGATTCATCTGAGCATTTCCATTTCAGCTTTTAAATGTTCTGGATGAAATACAGGATAAAACACCAATATTTTTAATGCATAGAAATATTGTGGAACTACTATAATGCTGTCCCTTCTCAGAGTCTTCATAGAGGAAACATGCAGAATATCTTTGCTTATTGCCCATGCATTGTTCTGTTACTGCAGGCTATTTCCACTCCCTTATTTATGATAAATTCATTCCAAGTTGCCACTAAAGCATTGTCATAACAAAGTCGGCCTTTGTTTTGCTAGGACTGTTACCTGAATGTCTTATTTTACAAAGTGTTACCAGTTCTGTGCTTCTCCTGCCTGATTTTAGCATTTTCTGTAGTTTCTTTAAGAATGTTGTGATTTCCAATGGCGAGCGTGTGATACTGGAAGTTGCAGATCCCAGAAGTGTTTTCTACTCAGGAAAAAGGGCAGGATGTCCTTCAAAGTACAGTTCAGCTTTTCAGAGACCTAATTCTAACCTTTTTTTTGTTCCTTTTCTTTTTACCTGATCACTTATCACTGGAAGGAAGACTGTTTCATTCTACTCCTTGTCTCATCCCTCATGAACTTTGTCTTTTCCATGCGTATATTACCTTCGATTTTTGCCTTCCTCTCTAAGCATCTGAATTTATATAATTTAGGGCTTGTAATGGTTTCAGACAGATAAAATATGTCATTCAGGAATGGCTTGGACTGTGCTCGATGTGTTTGCCTTTCTCACTCAGAAGGTGAAAAGTTTCAATAAAATTATGTCCTTTTTGTCTAATTTCCTTCTTTGACTTGGTCTTTTCACTCTCCTTGAAAGCAGAGTGAGTAAGTACTTGGGGACTATGTAATTCACTTATAATTGAAACAATAGACCATAAAGGCTCCTTGAGAGCAATTACATCTATCGAGCCAATGAGTCAGTTGTGCATTTGCACTAAGTCCAAGCAGTAAAATGTATTTATGATTTTTTTAAAATGAAAGTTACTGCTCACTTAGTCTTTGGTGGCAGCGCAATGCATCATGAGACAGGGAGGCTTAAATGTGAATCTTCACAAGCAACGTGCGTGACTTGCCATGAAAAAGGAGCGCAATATGCTTTGTCTGGGCATGCTGCACCCAACCAAAGAGTTAGTATATGCCTGATTAAATGTGGTCTGAAACATAACGGTTAACCTAAGAAAACTGAAGTAAAAGCGAAAGAAAATTTGAGAGCATGGTGCTCAAGACTAGATAGTGAGAAGGGGATAAACTGTATATTACTAAAATTAGAAGTGCCTGAACCCCTTTGTTTGCTTTTATCTTCAACCACAACCTAGGCTGACTCTGCTGACAAACCTAGTTGAGGGCAGCAAAAAGCAATTACACTGCATTAAGCCACCCATCCAAGGGGGATTCTGGGCAAATTAAATCCTGTGCAAGACACTAGATTACAAATGAAAGAGTCTGGGATCAGCTACTAACTGTGTCAGAAACATGGCTGTGTGTACGATGCTGGGGTCCAGCTGTGTCTGTGTCCTGTAACCCTCTGTGATACTGGGCATGTCACTTAGTGGGGTACCAATACCCAAATGATGGCCTCCACAAAATGGAGAGCAAAGTGCTCTTCAGTTTTTCATTCTGTCTTTTTTGGGTGATCAGCAGGGCACCTGCTCCTTCATTAGGTGGTACAGAGATGATAAAGTCAATGAGGGTTTTGCACAGGTGTAGCAGTCCAACCCAGCCACACTATGTAGGAATTCATAGGATCATTAAGGTTGGAAACGACCTCTAAGATCGAGTCCATCCCTTAACCCAGCAGCACCATGCTGAAGGCTAAATCACATCCCCAAGTGCCACATCATGTGCCTTTCAAACACTTCCAGGGATGGTGAATCCACCACTTCCCTCTGTAGCCTGCTTCAGTGTCTGAACCACCCTTTCAGGGAAGAAATTTTTCCTAATATCTAATCTAAACCACTTTTTATGATTCAATTATAAGAGATGTCTCTGCCTGAATTAAGGTGCAAATTAGACCATATGCCGAGTCAATAGTACAGATTTTATTTAACAGTAAATTTAAGGTAGAGAGATAGAAACAATAGGAACAGGAGGGCAAGAGAAATAAAGTGAGAGACAGCAAGGTTAAGCAAAAGACATCACCTCCATGTGGATCCCTGCAGTGTCCCGCTGGTCCTTCTTCACCCTGGTCTTTGGTGGTGGAGGTCCCAGAGTCGTTCTTCTGGAGGTACCACTTTTATACATTCCAAGTCCTGGGTATTCATGGGGTGTAGAAGCCATTCCCATAACTTGAGAGGGTATGAGATACAAGGACATGCTTCCTTTCCCACAGTTTGCCATGGTGGGAATTTTTGTCTGGATGCTAACCAAACCTCCACTTCCATTAGTCCTGGAATTAGCTCCTTCTTTCTGTGCTGTCTGTGCTTGCCTCAAGTTCCTATTGTGGTGCTTTATCTCATGGGGACAGAATTTTGAGACATGTAACTGCATTCTTTCAGTCCTCACACCTCACTTCCTCTAGTCCTGTCCCTTGTCACCTGGGAGAAGAGACCAGCTCTCCACAACCTCCTCTCGGGTAGGCGTAGAGAGAGGAGTACATCCCTCCTGTGTGAGACAAAGAAAAAATACATTCAGGGCCTCACTGATTTGGGACGTGGCAGCTCTGTGGTCTCACCAGTCTGGAGGTTCCATGGAATACCTATGGATTAGTGTGGAAAGAGCCTTGCACCAACACGGCTGTGCTAATTCCAGCATCCGAACCAACAGCTTGGGTCTCCAGCGCCGGATAAACAGAGCAGCACATTCAGAGGCTGCTGAGATACCTCTGCTGCACCTCTGCTGTGTGGCTCTGCAAGAAATACGTGCTCTAGGTGATGAGGCTTGTTCTCTGCTCCACAGTTATGCTCTTTTCCATGGAGAGTGTTTCAGCTCCCTCTTAAGAGTGAGCGCGCATTAAAGCGCTTCTCACCACAGAGATAATTGAGTACACGCACAGCATCTATCACAATAAAAGCCAAATCTCAGGCAGATACTAGGGCACTGTCAAAGACAAAAAAAAAAAAAAAAAAGAATTCATAAGACTTTCCGTCCAATGTTTTCTGCCACCGCTCAATCCATTAAAAAAAAATCAAGTGTTTGTACAGCACCTAATTCTTTAGAGTACACAGGCATCACTGCAGAACAAATACGACTTACAGCTATTACTACTAAAAATAATTAATAAACCTATCATTTGTTGATACTTCTCTCTTTTTTAAAGCTGCCTCTCTTTTCTGCTTTTTGGAACCTTTCATATTTTTCTACTTGAAAAATTATCAAGTCATTAAAAAGAAAATTGAATTTTTTTATAACAGATACCAAGTAACAGCAAATGTGCACATCCAGGTTATAAAAATGAGGTTTATAATGGCAATACTTATAGATCATTCCTGTTACCACATCAGCAGGGCATCACCAGAACATACTGCTCCACAAAAATGACATATAGAGCAGCACTGAAAATAACAAGAAATTTCTTGATCTATCTGATTTTTTTTACTTTTAATTCAATGAGCCACCAGCCCTGGTTTTCTCAGTTTGTGTTTTTCATCCGGTTAGTTTGTTTGGGGACTTTTCAGAGACGCAGAGGTTACAAGAAAATGGAGTTTCTTTTATATGCACCATTTTACTTTTGATATTTCCCCTGAATTGTGAGAGAGAAAATACTATTTAAATACCATTTTTATAACACTGATAAAAATGAGAAGAGAAACTATACTTTTTCTTTCATGAGGTCAGATATTCTTTAGGGAATGCATGGGCTTTTTACAACCTTTTACAGTTTCTTTCTATTTCTTTGCAGAATAACAGCAAATTCTTGGAAGGACGGACCACCTGCAACTCCGACTTCATGGAAAAAGAAATGGAGGTACTTAACACTTTGTCGGAGTCAGGCCAGATATTCTGTATTTACAGTGACATTTATTTAAAACTGATTAATGGGTTTGTGCTGACAGAGCTAATGCTCAGGAAGAAAACCACCTGTCAGCAAGCTGGGCACCTCATCCAAACCCGTGTGCCAGGTGGTCAAACTCATCGGCACCAGCTTCTGAATCCTCCAGGACATTGCTTCTATGAGCATTCCTGGCATGAGCATCCCTGGCTCCTCCAAGCTTCAGTACCCCTTTCTGTACTGCCAGATCTTTTGCAGGCATTCCCAGAATGTTTATGAGCTTTTTTTGCTAAGACGCAGAATTTTTTTAATTCAAAAATAATTTTAAAAAATCATTAGAGTTGAAAATTTCCCAATTTCAAATATGCACAAGGGCTCCCCCTCAGCTTCTGAATTGCACAAAGCTTAAGATATCTCATCGACGTTTTGGATAACTGCCTCAAGGAGTGCAAATTCCTCCCCCCTCTGCTCCTGATGAGCTCCAGTCGTTAATAAGATAAAGTGTACAAAGCAGCTTGGCTGCAAAAGAAGAGTACAACGCAATACAATACAGCTGGTCCACATCCATATGGGAAGGAAAACACAGGTGAAATAATTGCCATGAGGTTTTTAGATAAGACAAATCTTGGGTGCATTGCAATGAGCAAGAGTTTTGTACTGGTTGAGCTGATTTTGACTGGCTTTGCATTCCTTGGCAAAATGAAAACACATCTCTGAAATCTGCCAGTGTGGTGCCCGTGCGCCTGTTGGTGTCTGTGTCAGCACTCCTGGAGCAGCACTGGCACACACACCCCTCACACACACACAGAGTGCACAACACGCTGCCATTCAACAAATCGGGATTGGGACAATCGATGCAAAGCTTAAGCCAACTGCAAAATGCCACAAATGACTAGAAAAGGTCACATTGCCTTCTTTTCAGGGTTAAACAAAGCTCATGTTGGGAAGGTGGTGTGCCTGCTGAACACAGCCTCAGGTTTACTCTCCTGCACGGCAAGGAGGAAACAAACACAGGAAGGTGCAAATTGAGGCAGTTCAGAAAATAGCAATGTTTGTTTTGACAACACCTGACTTCCTGGGCATGAGTTGGTAGGATTTTTCTTGGCTTTAAAACCATAGTTTCAACACTCACCATGCCCAACGTGTGCCAGCAAATTAATGCAGTTTCAGGGGTGGGGGAGAACAGCTAATGAAAGTAGGAGGGTGGAGGAGCTGAGAGCTCTTAAGAAAGAATGTTCTGAAGGAAGAAACTGCTGCCCTTCTTTTTGTATATTGTTATGATTGCTCCCTTGTTTTTATGTGACATTTTACATGGGCAGATAGTGATAGGATAAGGTGGGGGATGGTTTTAAACTAAAAGAGGAGAGATTTAGATTAGATGTCAGAAGGAAATTGATTCCTGTGAGGGTGGTGAGGCGCTGAAAGAGGTTGCCCAGAGAAGCTGTGGATACCCCATCCCTGGAAGTGTTCAAGGCCAGGTTGGACGAGGCTTTTAGCAACCTGGGAGAGTGGAAGGTGACCCTGCCCATGGTAGGGGGCTTGGAACTCGGTGACCTTTAAGATCCCTCCCAACCCAAGCTTTTCTATGATTCTCACACATTCTCCACACTCATTGATGAAAGGTGTTAAAAAATATAACATAGAAAGTGGCAAACCCTGAAAATACAATATATCTACCAGAGGAAGTCTAGAATTAGAGAGAGAGAGGCTGCACATTCACTTCTTTCTGATTTTATTTAGGATGGGGAAATGGTGTGAGCTGCATCTGTCCTTCAGGCCTTGTCCTGCTTCTCCAGCACCATCTCTGCCTTCTTGGCAAGTTGCTTTGTGATTGTGAGCCTTCCTCAGAGAAACTGCTGCTAACCTGGCAACTCCCACTGGAGAGCGAAGGACTACAGAGAGAACACTGTTTTTCTGCTCTCTTACCCTTTCTGATCCCCTTGGCCAGAGGACGTGGATCTGGCCAGCTTCCAGAGAGTGAATGCAGAGATAAGGAAAAGCAGAAAGACTTTGGAAGACAAAGATATAGTGTTACACTGGGCACCAGCAGGGAAGGTAATGTCATTATTGTGGTGCTGGAGTGTGATAGTAAAGGGCACCATAGCGCAACCTCAACCACGAAGTCACAGTTTATCCCAACTCTTGGGAATGACTGAATATTCACTCAAAAAAGAAAAGAAAAAAAAAGTAATTTCTAATAGTACTAAGTAGGAAAAAAAAGTTGCAATTCTTCAATTCTTGCTTTACAAACATTATCAATGTGAATTCAATGGAAAGTTTAAGAATATCCTAAGCGATAGGAACAGAGAAGCGACAACAGAAAGAGCAGAGCCACCTCCTGTTTGCTGCTGCTGGAAACGTCTCCTGCCCTGCTCTGGAGGTAAAAGAAAGCAGGGAAATGGGCAGGCTCCTTTCTCAGGAACCAGTGCAAGAGGGGAACTCAAACCACACCATACCCTCACTCAAAGGTGAGTGAAAGGTACCTATACCCTCCAAAATTGCCTGCTGCCCCCATCCTGGGCTTTCACAGCCTTCCAGTAACACATCCCCACCCTCCTAAATGCAATTTTTTCCCTAATGTCGAAGCAAGGTTGCTCTTAGTGTGCAAAAATTGCCTCTTTAGTCCTGGTCTTGGGAATGAACAATGATTATCCCCTTTGCAGCACTGCTCCCTGTTGGAAGCCTGTTTCCACATCAACACTTTATGCTGTTTTAATTAAACCAACAAGCGCTCTTTGGTCACCCTTTCTCGATGGGCCACACTGTCCAAATGTCTGAGCTCTGCTGTGGCTCGTGCTGAACTCTCCCCTGTGCACACAGATGTCTTTGTGTACATACACACACCGTACCTCCTAAAGTATGTGTGCCCAAAACAGGGCACTTATCCCAGGAAAGGTCTTGCCCCTGCTAAACAGAGTGGAATAATGGCCTTTATCTCTTACGTGTGGCATACACAAGAATGGCTCAACAGCATCTTATCTGCTGGCTTATATTCAGCCTCTGGTCTAATACAGCCCTGTATTCTTCTTTTTAATATACTGGGGCATAGACTTATATTGACCATTTTGGATTTTTATTGATTTTGTTTTTCTTTCAAAGGCAAAACATTTTGCACTTGCTTTATTGAATTTTGCTTTATCAGTTCTAGGCCATTTCTCAAAGTTATCACGATTACTTGAATTCTAACACTCTTCCAAACACTTGCATCTTTTCCCAGAACATTATCTTACGGAAATTGTATCCAAGTAAGCTCTGTATCACCAGGAAACTTGGCAACAACCATTCTGGAGCTGGGACAGACCTGTCAGAACCCAAATGACCTTGCTGGTGTAAAATGAGTAATCCATAATTTCTCCTTAGGCATGGGTTTTTCAGGAAGTTGCACTCTCTGCCATACAGCGATTTCCTCTGGGGGAGGATATTGCTCCTTGTCAGACATTTTAGCTCTGCCTTCCTTCCTTCAGTTCCTCATGTCTCACCCTAGAAAGTAGCCTTGGGGATCTAACATCTGCTGCTGTGGGGTATCACCTGGGTTAAGCAGTGCCCATCCAGACCAGTTCTCTTTGCCTGTCAGAGAGGATATTTCCACAAGGCTGTGGCAATATTTTTATTACACCCAAGGCAAAACTGTTTTGCCTTTACCCACTGGGATAAAGAACTGCACCGGAATGATGGGATATGTTCTGTTCTTCACAACTCCGTGTTGGCAGCTTCTCATAGGGATGGAGCAAATAATTCATTTCAGTATCTTTACAAGTATCAGAACTGCAATGTCTGATTTACAGTTGTGGATCCTCCCTTCCCCTGTTTTTTAAATACGTAATTTATTTTAATATAAGTTACCAGAGCTGTCATGCAGGTTACACCCACACAAACAGATGGGAAAATGCAGTGAAAGTTCCTGGGCACTGGGACTGAATTCTCCCTATCTTATACTGTGAGTAAAGATGTTGTTATTTCAGCCAGTTAGTGTCTTCCCAAAGAATTCCTGCACACCATGCAAGAGCTGGTACAGTCTGCATGAGCCCATCCTGTTTTGAATGGTAGAAACTTAAAAATAGAGCTATAGCCAGCTATGCCAGTCAGCCCAGAGCAAGATAACGGCCCCACTGTTGTTTATTTTGTAGATTTTTCCAATTTTGTTTATTTTTGAAATTTTGTCTCACTGATCACTGTAGAAAAAAACCACCAAATTTTGAGAACATTTTCACATATCTAAAAGAAATAACCAAGTATGTAAATGAAGGAATATGATCCACTTCCTACAAAAGAAAGGGACTTTGGCAAAATGGCTGATACCAGAAACTTTTGTCTATTTAAAATAGTCCCATCAGCAGGTGTCTGACACACTAAAAGAGAGTATCATACATCAAAGTTCAGGACTGCACCTCAGTTGCTGGGGCTGAATCACTCCCCCTGCTCTCCATCCAGTTTGTCCTTAGCACTTGAGGTTTTTCAGAAAAAAAGTTTGGATGGGGTAGAGCTAGCCACAGTCATTAATTCCCGGCCAGTCTCTGGAGCTACATTAAGCAAGGTTTCCAATAATGTTTCCAATTAATTTTTAGGTAATAGCAGTGCATGGTGCTCTGCGAGGAACGCTGAAGGTTGGTAGAGGTCCATTCATCAAAACCTGATGGGAACCGTGGCCTCTGTGGTGTACACAGATGTTGTTCTGATCTAGGGAAACATTAGAGAGAATAGTTAACACAGCAAGACAAAAGATATATCACAGTAAAAGATTTCTAGCTGTATAATTAAAAAGAGAAGAGGGTAAAAGCATATCTATTCAGCAGAGAGAGTGGAGTAATAACTAAAGATAATCTAATTACAGTCTGAAGCAAGAAAGAACTTTTTTTCCACAGTTTTCAGTGAGACAGATTACCCTGTACTGTGGAGGGGGGTCAGAAGTGAACAGAGACTATAATGATCTCCAGCAAAGTCCTTCTGGAAGGACAGCAAAGGTGTGACGAGGGCAAGATGCGATGACAGGTTTGACACCCTGTGACAGCACCAGAGCAGAGCCAAAGCTGTAGTGCTGAGCCACTTGTGGATGGTCCCCAGAGTAAGCATAGCAGGCCACAAAAAGAGTGTTGATGATGGTTTGTTTTTATCAGAAGACAAATTAGAACAATCAGTTTCTAAAATACAGAAAATTGGATGTTCTGGGTGAGAGACTTCAGTATTAAAGTTTTTGTAAGGAAGTTTCCCTCCATATGCCCTCCACTTATGAGAGTCCATGAAAACTTCTCAAGGGCACATTTTGCCCCAGCAGCCTCAGAGATGAGCCAAGGAGCAACTCCAAGGGGAGGTGGATTGGTCAGCCTGGTGCTTTGGCAGGATTTGGCCATGTCCAGGGGCAGGCCCTGGGGCTGCAGGGTGGAGAGGCCAGGGCTTTCTCTGCTGGACACAGCTGATCCCAGTTGGCTCCAGTGGCCCCACCACAGGGCACATCTGAGCCTCTTGGCCAAGATGATGATCTTACTCATAAAGTTCTGTAGCAGGATGTCCTGAAAGGAGCAGGGAGTCTGACTCCAAGATCCTTATGGGTCCTTTTCAACTTGAGATAATCTATGATTCCATGACCATAATCCCCACTCCCAGCCAATGCATCCCTTGGAGCCTATTTTCTCTGGCATGGAGCAGGCTGGGACCATCTGAGAGCTGTCTACAGCTCCACCAAGATGGGAGCCCTAAGGACAGTGCACACAAACACTTTCAGCCCTGGCAGACAGGATAAGGAAGAGCAATGGCCACAAAAGGCAGCATGGAAAATTCAGGTGGGACACGATGACAAATCTTTTTCACTTGGAGGGTGGTGAAGCCCAGGCACAGGTTTCACAGAGAGGCTGTGGATTTGCTGTTCTTGGGGGTTTTCATGGCTCCATGGGACAAAGCCACAACTTAGCCCACCCAGTGCTAGTTCTACCCCTGCTTTGATTGAGTGATTGTACCAGAGACTTCCAGAAGTCTCTCCTGACCAGCACTTCAATGACTGTGATTATAACAGCTGTAAAACAAAGATGTGGCAGACTAGTTTTGAAAAATAAGGAAAGTAATATAACCCAGGAAGAATATTTGCAGTCACTGCAAAATAACTCCCATGCTTGGAATAAGGAGTTTGAAGGTTAAGTACTCATGAGGAAAAACTGCAATAAAGATAAAGGTGGTATAAAGAAAGCTGGTGAGATCATAAAGACAGATGACCTTGGGGGAAAACACTTCCTTTATTTTCAACATTTATTTTGCTTTGTTCTGATTTTTAGGAAAAAAATACGTGTTGTGCTGTCTTTTCAAGGGAACATAGCAGGCAATGCTCCTTGCAGGAAAAGCTGGACAACTATTGCTGTGTTCCTGCAATTTCTGGAGGGCTGGTGGAACAGGGATCCCTCATAGAGCTGCAGAAGTTCTGTGGGCCAGAACCAAGTACCACAAGTATTTGGGCTTGGACACAGGCAGAGGATCCAAAACTAAGCTAAAGATGAGAGCTGCCTTCTCACATGCAGGTATGGATCCAACTCATCTTATGACAAGGGTTTCCACACTACTGGGAATGGGGAGAAGGGTGAATCACAACCTCCCTGGAGGCAAGTTACCACCAGGCAGAGGATCTGCAGGGTCCTGCCTCTGTTGAGGGAAATGGCTGAGTCTAGAAAGCCACATCCCCTCAAGTACTCCATTGGGAGGGGCAGAAATGGACCATGACTGAGAGATGTTATGCATCCTGTATGTGTGGAATGTCTGGTGAGGCTGAAAGCAGGACTTGGAAATCTGTGGAGTGCAGCTGAGGTCACAAGCTGTCCCTCCAGCCTCTCTGAAAAACTGTGCCCACATCTGACTGACCGAGTCCAGAACAGACAAATTTAGTGTGGACTAGGGAAAAGGAAGGGCTTTTTGAAGGACCATGGGAATGGAGGGCCTATTTTATAATGTCCTGTTTCATAAGAAGTCTTGTTTAGTCTGGCAGAAGAGTGGCTGCAAGAGAAACATGACTGCTTTCTATAAATACAGCAAGGAGGGAAACACTGGGGAAAACTATTTAAGTGAAAAGCCAATTCTGGGGCAGAAACAGGTGGTATAAATTGTCTCAGAAAAAAAATTAGTGCAGATTTGTAACCGGCCAAACAGGGATGTCTAAAAGCTGTCGAGTGTTGTGAGTGGGGCGCATCCAAAACCCTTTTGCGACAAAACTTGACAGGTTTGAACCAGTTCATGAGGCTGTTTGTAATAGCAGAAAGTGGGACACAATCATTCAGGAGTTGTTCTGCCTCTGGCCCTGCAGGACCGGTGTGTCAGAGGGCAGAGATGCTGTGACCCCCATGCTGTTCTGCCATCAGGGCAGAATTACACTGCTCTTTAAATTGCTTTGGTAAACACAGCCTAAATGTTTTCCTTTGCTTTCACAGATTTCTTGTTAATCTCAACACTTTGTTCTGCTGGTGTCCTGGAGAGATACTGCAGTCCACCCAAAGGACCAACGCCTTCTGTGCTTCATCTTCTCTTTTTTCCAGCATTGTCTGACACTGTCTCTCAAGCAGCATGCTATTCCCTCTTCTCCTTTATCTTCATGCTCTCCAATCCATTTGATTCTTCCTCCTTATTTCCTTCTTCTGCCCTGTGCTACATCTGGTTGATCTTCTGTATCATCCTGGATCATGGATCTCTGATGTCAATTCCTACATTTTCTTCCACCATTGTCACTGCTTGTCTCCCACATCCTCCTGAAGAGGGGTTGATATTTACTACTCCCGACTGAAAATACATGGGAATCTACATCAAACAGATTCCATGTGGACTGTGTGCCTAACAGGAGTATCATATGTAGAAAATAAATTAAACCAGAGCAGATGTACATTGACATAAAGTGTGACTTGAGGGACTACAAGCACTCATTTCTATGAATGGACCATCCATGACTCCAGGACATTGCCAGGCTTGTGTTGGGGGACAGAGAAGCACCACAGCTGGGGTTAAGGAGGATTTTTGCCTTGGGAATTTGCCTGCCTTTTTTAGGTGTCAGCCTTCTAGCTGAAAAGAAAGCCCTGGATCCTCAGTCCCTTGCTATTTGGCTCCTGCTACATGTGACTCTGTCTGGTGTGCAGAGACTGTTTAAATTGGATGCCATCACACATAGGAAAGAGCAAAACATGCCCTGCTCAAGAAAATGTGCCAACTGAGTATCCAGCAGAAAAGCAATGTGATTCCACACCCCAGAGTGGACACTCAAGGTCTGGTCAGCTGGATGCTCTCTAGGCTCTGCTGGCTGGGTGTCTCTTGACTCTGGTGGGAATAGTCACCCAGCTCAGATGGAGATTCCTCCATGCAGACAGTGACATTTAACTAATCAAAATGCAGGTACCAAGAATCACTGGAGATGCTCCAGGGTATCTCAGATGTATTTATGGGACTGTCAGAAATGACACAGGATCTACAGTGGACTCGTGATCTTCTGAAGTACGAGCTGTAGTTGTCTAGGACATCTTAAATGGCACAGAAGTTTTATGTGTGGGCAACTGAATCAAGCTGTGTGTGTCTTAATCTGGAGCTGGAATCACTGCTGAGAAACTAAATTAAAAATTTTCATGTGTGGATGAAGAAACCAAAAAACTGGTTTTGCAAGCTCCAGAGCTTCATTGCAGCACTTGCAACTCGATATTGATTATCCACTAAAACCAACACAGACCTAAATCAAAAGGAATCACTCATGCCTCCAAAGAGGAGCAAAAGCAAAGTCTGAGGGAAAGGTGGGTGACTGTTACTTGACTTATATCACAGGACAGAGTGGCTGAAGACTTTAATACTGTAAATAAGAAAGCAGTGTTAGAAACGGCCTAAACTGAAATAAAACCAACTTTGAATGAAAGCAAAGTGTTTGCTGGCTCAGAGATTTGAAATTAACTTGGCTGCTGATTCAATGGATCAAACATTGCATTGATGTAATGCCTCTGACTTTTCACTTATGTCCAAAAAAATGTAACTTAAGTACAGCTTGACTGGAAGATTGCTGTCTGAACAATGCTTTTTTTTTTTTTTCCTTTTAATGGAAAATTTCAGCTCCATTTTTCCAGCAGTCCAAAACATCCTCTGCTTCCCACATTGTGAGATGACAACAATGCTCAGCTGTCTTTGGCCTGAGTTGTGGCGCCAGGCCAGAAAGTATCTCAAGTTGTGAAAAGTCTTAAATCAACACATTTTACCACTGAAGAGTGAGGAAAAACAGTTTCTAAACCATATGAAATATTCATGTCTAGCAGCTTGTGAGATACCATCTGGTTAGATCAAACCAAAGCAGAGCTGATAGTGACAAACACACTGGGTAGAAAGTGGGATGCTGTGACTTGAAGATTCATTGTTTCATGCCCTACAGAAGAGCACTACAAAAGCAGCATCACTTCAGGAACAATTAACTTTTCCAACAAAAAAAAATCTGAAATAAAAGTGTTGATCTTTGGGGTCTGTTATTAGGAAAATCATAATGTACTTCAGATAATATCCTGCTTCTCATAAGGGCATGGACAATTAAATTGCAATTTAATATTTGCCTAAATATTAAAGTGTCTTAGAAAAAAAGCCAAACCCCAAAATTATCAAACAAGCACTTCTACAGCCAGAAAGAAGAATAAACAAAGAACAAATCCTGCTGCAGACATTGTGATCTTCCAGCATTTTATATTCATATTCCCAGAAGTAAATATGTCTTTTTATCCCTAAAAGCTCTTGTTCATGGGGCACAGTACTTGGGAGACCTGATTTTTTCTCCTGCCAGAGCTACTTTTCTGATATATGACCTTGAGACAAATATTTTGCTTCTGTTACTGCTTCCCCTCCCTCTTGCAGTCTCCACCAAACAGCGACAGGTTTGCTGTGCCTTATACAATGGGGCCTTCAGGTGCTATTGCAATGTAAATAGTGGCAGCACAGGTGCAATTGTGAGTAGAATATGGCTTTGATTATTGTCACAAGGTCACCCTTGGATGAAAGGATTGCTGCATAAAATATTGCTGAGCCATCAGTCTGTGGCTGCCTCCTGGTTATATAATAATGTTATTTCAAATGCACTGAAAGTGTTTAAGGCTTTCCCAAAATTGCCAAGTTTGTGGTGCAGTGGAACATCAGTGGTAGAATGGTCCCACACAGGTGAATATGAACACAGAGATACTTAAAGTGCTAGGGTTTTCCCCACTCTCTCCCTGTTGCTTGCAATTTACCCGTTCCTTTCCTCAAGGTTAATTAAGCTTTAGGCTACTTTGGAGAATAAAGAACTATTGTACTCAGCTCTGTGGAGGGGAAAGATAAAGAAGACAGAAATTAAATGGCTGCCTTGGTGCACAGAGCCAGAATCAGGATAAGGGCGCTCTCCTTCCCTCTCTGCGTACCTTGTGATAAAACCAGAATGCTACCCCTTTAACAGCAGTGTCACTCGCACAGTATGGGCTCTGCACAGGCTTTGAAAACAGGGAAGAGAGCATCAAATGTTCCAGCCCACTTAATTTGAAAGCTGCCTATAACAAACCTTTGGAAACATGTAAAACAGACAGGTTAAATTACATAGTTACACAAATATCACTGGATTTCTGGCATTTAGGAATAAAAGGCCTTGATCTGTTCAATTTAAAAGTGCCTAAAACATCTATACCCTATGTTAAAATCTAACATTAAGTGCTTTTCTTTTTGTACTTTCCAAAAGCTTAGCTAGAGACAATTTGGACACAGCATGACAAAACTTTGCCTTAATAACATAAATATCTATGCACAAGTAATTTGACACTGTGCACCATTGCAAAATATTTTCTATTCAGTAAAATGACAGTTCTTATCTAGTTCTTATCCACAGAAACCCTTAAAGAAACAATCCATTGCCCTTTAAAAGCCCCTCTCAACTCCTCACTTTCCCATCCATCTTATTTATAGCTCTGTCTTTGTAAAGCGCTCCGAGATCTACAAATGAGAAGTGCTCATAAAACCTCTGTGTGAGCCGGGATTTGAAATCAGCAGCACTTATGGATGCTATGCATATGAAGGGAAGACTTGAGTGCAACGCTTCAGCATTTAAAATCAACCCCACATCAGTGTCCTCGTCAACAACTTTGCTTTAAACCAGAACTCACTAGACATCTGTACAAATGCACCAAAATGCCTCTTAGCCCTTCTCCCACTTATTTTCGACAGGCGTATCACTGTGTCTATGAGCAGGGATCCTCCCTCCCTGTTTTCCCTCATTGCACAATTGGCTTTCCATGGGCCTCTTTGGCAGCTCCAGCCCTTTCGGAAAGCAGAGTTTATTCCTCCCCTCCTCTTTCAGCCTCACATTGAGGAGGAGGTCTGTGGCAGGGACTCGATGCAGCAGAATGTCAATGCCAGAAGTGGCCTTTCTCATGGAAATCAGGTGCAGGAGTGTGGCATTGTCTGTGCAAGAAGGAGAGACGTTGGTGGGTTGTTTTTTTTGCCGCCTCCCTTTCTGGAAGATTATATTTGAACCAATGAGCTCTGGCTCTCTCACGCCTTGTGGGTGCCAGATCTTTCCTCGGGACTGATTTCTTCATCTCCTCCCTCACCTACATTGTTGTGCCATCTCCTTTCGTCACATCCAATTAGTCATTATGGGCTTGTCCTGGCTTTTTTAAGGTTTCATGGATGAAAATGCCAAAGAAGTGTATTTGGTTTGAATTTACTCATGCTGAGGACTGTATTTATGTCCCCCACAAACACTGACTACACTGCTTGACCCCCTGGGAGAAAAGAAAGGGCTATCCTCTCTAAAGTGGGGAGCAACAGGAGATGTGCAGAAAGGAAACAACTTCCCTGCAGACACACTGAGGTCATACTGATATATCCCTGCTGGCCCATTTACTTATGCCCTTCCTAAGAGTTTGCTTTTCAAAGTCTTCCTCCTGATTTGACTCAATAGAGTTTTTGTGGGAGTCGGTACCATGGACACTGCACTTTTTCAGCGTTACAAATATGAAGGTCCAAGTCCTGGTGTCTTGATACGCAGTTTATCCTGGCTGACAGTCACATCCAGCCCAGATGGTTGTCTGGTACCTTAGAGTAAGATCATTCCTGGCTGCTGCTGACTAGCCACACTCATATCCTTCACAGCCCTGCGAGCTGGCCACAGCCAGGCTCATGGCTTGGGGAGTGGAATCACAGGAACCTGTGAAAAAGCAAATTCCAGCAGAGCTGGCACCTACCAGAACCGCTGTGCAAAGCCAGCAGATTCACACACAGCCTTCCGGGACAGGCTGGAGTCACCCTCACCGGACAGGTCAGCATGCAAGGGTCGCCTTCCACCCAAACACTCCTGCTCTGAAGAGCATCCAGTTGCAGTGTTTTCACAGAATCACAGAATATTTGGAGTTAGAAGGGACCCACAAGGATCATTGAGTCCAGCTCTTAAATGAATGGCCCATACAGGTATCCAACCCACAACCACGGCATTACCAGTCAGTGATACAGCACTAAATCTATTTGGGCTGATAAGAAACAAGACATGTCACAAATCCAGTGGTAGAAATATGTCTCTTTAAAATTATTTCCTTACTAAACCTCTCCCTTCAAATGAGCAAAACCCAGACCATGCATGAATTCATATTGCAGATCCTGGTCTTGCTGTGATAGGATTTAAACTGGTTGCTAATACTCTGAAATAAAGGTATTGTGCATTTCAAAGGCAGGAAAACTGTATCCATGCCCTTTTATCCACCTTCAGGAAAGGTTTGTTGAACATACTTCAGCCTGTATTTTTGATGAATATTGGATTGTATTTCTGAATGAATATTCTGATTAAAATCATTTGAAATTTGTCATAGCTCCAAAAATGACAGCAAGTGGCACACATAAAGTATGCAGCGTGTTCTGCATGTCGGGCAGATGAAAGACAGTGTAATTGCTAATTGATACAGTATTTAAATATCATGTCTGCCTACTTATCTTGAGTTAAAACCTGCAATATGTAACATACTGATAATGCACACACCTTTCATGAAAAAAGGTAGAAACCCAGTCAAACACACTGACCTTACACACATTGCAAGCTGCATGTTCTCACAGCTGACAAGTGTTTGAAGTGAAGCATTTACACATAAAACATTTATGCACACATTGTGCACTGAGGCATTGAAATATGCAGCCTTCCATATGTTATACATATTACATATATGTTATCTATGCCAAGTATTTTGGGAAAAGAAAATGCAATTACCCATATGCTCTCTAAACAATGGGAACATGCTGTAAGTTGTGGAACTGGAGACGCAGCTTGATCCTCGGGGAATGCTTAAGTACCATGGGATATGGAAGAACACTACGGATGGAAAGGAGCAGGCAAACTGTGACGGCACAAGCTGGGCTTGAGTAAATGTGTGCATAGAAAAGGCAGCATTTAAATTCACAGAACAGAACAGACAGAATCAAAGAGAACATCCCAAGTTGGAAGGGACCATCAAGGATCATTGAGCCCAGCTCCTGGCCCTGCACAGTCAATCCCCAAGAGACACACCATGTGCCTGAGAGCATTGTCCAAATCCTTTCTGAGCTCTGTCAGGCTTGGTGCTGTGAGCACTTTCTTGGGGAGCCTGCTCTGGTGCCCAGCCACCCTCTGGGTGAAGAACCTTTTCCTAATATCCAACCTAAACCTTCACTGACACAACTTCAGGCCATCCCCTTGGGTCCCATCACTTGTCACCAGAGATGACAGATCAGTGCTGCTCCTTGCGAGAAAGCTGCAGACCACAACGAGGTCTCCCCTCAGTCTCCTCCAGGCTGAGCACAGCAAGTGACCTCAGCCACATTTCCTATGGCTTC
The DNA here is from genome assembly GCA_036785705.1 of Acanthornis magna. Lineage (NCBI taxonomy): Eukaryota > Metazoa > Chordata > Aves > Passeriformes > Acanthizidae > Acanthornis > Acanthornis magna. Next base: position 8,886,634 of record JAWUZG010000119.1, on the reverse strand, counting down.
CCTTCCAGACCCTTCACCGCCCTCATGGCTCTTCTTTGGACATTTTCTAATGGCATAATGTCTTTATACTGTGTCCCCCAAATCTGCCCCCAGGAGTCGACATGAGGCCACCCGAGGGCAGAGCAGAGAGGGACAATCCCCTCCCCTGCCTGGCTGGTGATGCTCCAGGACAGGGTTGTCCCTCCTGGCTGCCAGGGCACTCATGTCCAACTTCCATGGACCAGGACCCCCACATTGCCTCTCCCTGCAGAGAGGAGGGAAGGGCTCATGCCATGATGGACTGAGGGCACATCTCGCACTCCCAGGGCACACGTGTCCATACAGACACCAGACTGCCCCTGGCATTCAAACCCTACACCCGACAGCAGCTCTGCTCCAGGGTTTGCTAAAAAAAAAAAAAAATAAAAATCACCCCCAAGGGCCTTGTTCTGTACTGTCACAGAATCCCGCTTCAGCACTGGGCTGCTGTGGGGGGAAAAAAGGAATGAATATATACACACACACATGTACATATATATATATATATATGTATATGTATACACACACACATATACAAGCAGATATATAAAATATTAAAAAATTACATATAAGATCAATATTACATATTTCTTTTCGGGTCTGTGCTCTGTCGGTGACTCCGGGGGGCGGGGCGAGGCCGGCCCCGGCGCGCGCTGATTGGTCGCGGGGGGCGCGCGGCCCCGCCCCGGCCGTGCGCGTGCGCGGGGTCGGAGGGCGGGGCCGGCAGGGGGCGGGGATTGGTTGCCATGGCGGTGACGTCAGAGGGTGCCGGGGACGGGCGGCGGAGACACGGAAAGGTCAAACTGGAGGCGAGGGCAGCGAGCGCGGCGGGGCCGCGGCGGCGGCAGCGGGGACACGGCCGGGCACGGCTGCTCCGGCAGGCTCCGCGGGACCCGCCGGCCGAGCGAGGCAGCCCCTCGGTCCCCGCCGCCTCCCCGCACAGGTACTGGAGGAGCGGCGCTCCGGGGCCGGGCTTGGGGCGGGGGACAGGCGGCGGGGAGGGGGCCGGGGCCGGGTTGGGAAGCGCCCGTGGAGGACCCCGGGTGAGGGTCGCGACCGGCCACCCCCGGCGGTGCGGGAGCTGCGAGGGGGCTCCCTGCGCCGTGCGGGGTGGGACGGGAGCCCCGCACCCTCCCGGTCCGCTCCCGTGCCGGGGGTCCTTCCCCCGCGGAGCCCCCGGCACTCTGACCCCCATGACCCGCCAACAGAAGTTGGGCTTTTTTTTTTCTTTTTCCCCTCTTCCCTGTGGGCCTTAGGGAGCTCTGTCCCCCGCCCCGGCCCCCAGCTTTGCATAACTTGCCTCCCAGTTGACTGTCCCTTCCTCCCTGCACTTTGCCCTTGCCCGGTGGTCTGTGGCGTGAGGGAGTGAAACTATTCAAGCAGTGGGTTTTGTTTCTCTAGGGAAAGAGCTGGGTCACAAACGAGACAGACTACCTGATAATATATATGTATATTCCTTTTTCTTTCCCCCCCCCACAGCAGCCCAGTGCACAAGCAGGATTCTGTGACAGCACAGAACAAGGCCCTTGGGTATGATTTTTTTAGGTTTTTCTTTTCTTTTTAGCAAACCCTGGAGCAGAGCTGCTATTAGCATGTAGAGTTTGAATGCCACAGGCACTCTGTTGTCTCTTCCTGCTGAAAGAATAATTTAGAGGAGTAGCAGTGACTCATTAGTAGAAAGTATTAGTTGCAGGAAGACAAAACCAGGTGAAGTTTCTTACTTTACCACAGACTTACTCTGTGACCTTGGATCAGTCTTTCTGCACCAGTCAGTCCTCTGTTTGGTTATGAATCGGGAATAGCGGTGCTTTCCAAAAGTGTCCTGTGGATAAACACACTAATGACTGTGAAATGCTTATCTGCTGTAGTAATAATGGGTAGATAGCAGTGGTATTTCTACTATGGAAGCAGAGAGCCTCTAGCCAGGATGTGAACTGTAGAAGCCACACTCTGATGGAAATAGGAGCTTGCTTGAAAAGACATTTAATAACCGGTGGTATTGCATGATTTGCACTGTGGTCATTTTGCACTTCATACTTTGATGTAGTGTGTGCACTTCTATGCTTTCAAAGAGCTGCCATTCCACACTGCAAATACTTTAAAATTTTTTTTTTTTCCCCTTCTGTTCACCTAGAACAAAGCTGGTGTGGTGTCCTCTTCCCCTGCTAAGGAAACCTCGTGAATTTCTAATGTGGCAGATTATCTCTGATAGTTGACGTCTCTGAACTACATGGTGTTTTTGCAAGGAAATACTAAAGGGAGTGACAATAAGTTCGTTATACCTGTAATGAAAGGCAAACTTAGTTTTAGGAACAGTGTTTTTCCCCTCACCTTATAGGATGCTGTCTGTGAAAAATCAGAATACTTTAAATATTTCATAGGCAAAAACCTAAATACAGAAGTCCTGAAGCTGAAGGAGTTGACTGTCATGGTTCACACACTGCTCTGAAGTGCAGCCACTGCAATAACAGATGGAAGCAGCCAAGCACAGAGCTGGGAGTTGCTGCTTCAAATTCTGACCTGAGTGAAATAAGTTTTCCCTCTTAACAAGTTTTGCTTTATACTAACTTGTGCAGCTAGATTAATCATCTTCTTTTCTAATTTTTAAACATATTTTAGAAGGATACACCAGGAAGAAGCACTGTTTGCCTCTTATCTTGGGGATTTTTTGAAAGTAATTTGATCTATAGTTTCTCACTTACCTACTGAATTTAATATGAAACTTCCATAATCAGATTAACGTTAAATAGGAAAGCTTTTGTGTTGAGGAGGAGGTAAGCACAACACAGTTGGGTTTGGTTTGGGTTTTGTTTTTTTTTTTTTTTTAATGAACCTGAAAGCTGCTCTGGTAGAATAGCAATTCATTTTTAATTCATAATATGTAGGTGCCCTGGAAAAATCAAATACCCGGTTTCATAGCTACCCTTAGGCATCTTTAATTTATACAGGCAGGGCTCACTGAGTAACTACTGTAAGTCTCATTGACCTTAGTAGGTTTGCAGAGGTCATATTTTAAAACGGGTAAGTTGTGCTTGAACTATTTTCTCAGTAAGTATTAGGAGCAAGTGTTTGTGTACACAATTACATGCTTTTTCCAGTTCTCCATTACATTTTCTGTTTTTCTTTAGATTCTTGCTCATCTTAAAGAAAGCTCTCATTAAGAAGAAACACAGGTTTTTGAAAACAAGTTCCTTTTCAAGATCTGGCTATAGCAGATCAGACTGCGAGCTTTTACAAACAGCCAGAAAGGCCAGTGTTGGGTTCAGAGAAACTTGGCCGGCGCAACCCGAATGTACACGAGTGACATCAGCATTTTCCTGAGCCATTTATGCTGTTCACTTGTGCCGGTTCCCAGCAGTGCCTTGTGTCTTATGTAAGCTCACACTGTACATCCTGTCCTGCTGTTCTCATGCATGATAATTCACTGGCGTTATCTTACGGGAGGGTTTGAGAACTGCTGCTTGTCTCAAATGTCTGCATGCAAGTTTCCTACGAGCCAGGAGCATAACAGTGTCCTAGGAGACATCTGAGGAATAACTTGGAGTGAGACACAGCTTGTCCCCTGCTCCTTTTGGTAATGGGAGCTGTAACCACTGTGAAGTCATGTGGCTGTGACAGAGGTTTTACTGGACCTTGATCTGTATCATATGTAGATGGGTCACTAATGCAGTTTTGATGGCTGGTGATAAAACAGCCATAAAACCCAAAGGACTAAAGTTTCAACAGAAGCCTTGATAATATTAAGACTGGAAAATAAAGGCTTTTATTACACTGTCACTGCGTACTTCTTGTTACAAGGTCTTTGGGAGGAATTGTGTCTTCAGATACTGATCCTTCAAACTTGTCCTTGCAGGTAGCATTTAGTCATGCATAATGAAAGCATTGCCACTTGATGGGTGAAATTGAAACAAATCCTCCATTATAAGCTCTTAAACCCAAACATTCCTTTTGTTTTTCTTGCTTGCTAAATCTAGCTGAAACTTGCTGGCATAAAATCCTGCAGTAACGCAATGTGCGTAATCTAGTTCTAAGTAAATGGAGCACCTTCCTTGAGCAGTGTCTAATGTTTCATACTTCAGCCTCTTTTGTTAGCGCTGTAGCAGTGTGAGGGAGCCAAATTCCTGATTACCTGTCTTGGCGAACGTGGTTGTCCTTGTCTGACTCCATGGCTTGTTCAGAACAGCTGGAAAGTTTCCTTATGAGCACTGATCTGGCACGTCCATGGACAGGACTGTGAGATTTATAGCTCTGCAAGGGAACCACATACAGAGGGAAGAGGGGCTGACCTGGAGGAGAAGTGCACCTGGAGAGGAATGCTGATGTTCCCTGTGGAAGTAACCGAAACCTTTCCTTTGACTTCCCACAAGTGATCTGTTCCATACTGCACAAAACAGTTTCTTGTTGTAGAATTCTTGAGGAATGCAAGATGTGACAAGGGGACTGGTTATCTGAAAAGGAACAGGTGCAGTCCTTAGACACTGAAAAGCTAAACAGATTCTTTTAAGTGAGCTGTTCTTGCAGAGTTTATGGGCGTTTTTTGGCAAAACATCTAAGAAACCTGAATTTTTATTTTGAGAGGGAAATTGAATTAGCGGTGTTACTTTTATTGACCAAAGGTAGGGATGCATGTACTTTTCCTAGTGCTTTTGTTATTTATGGGGGATATGCAAATCTTTTTTAAAACCATGTACAGGAGAATAGGCAGCAGTGAAGTTGTGTGCATTTTAGATACTTGTAGCAGCTGTGAGAATAAATATCCTTTAAAAAAAAAAACCAAGAAAACTCCCCCCGAAACCACCCAAACTTCAAAAGGACCTTCATGTCACACATTCAAGATTCTGTTAATTATATTTTATTGCATTACAGAATACTTAGATGAATATAAAAGTCCACATATATGTTGTCAGGAATCAGTAGCTTTTTTAGTAGATGTGGGCAAATAAAATGCGGTCTGGTTGCTTAAATCTGCTAAAATATTTATAAGAGAGCTGGCTCTTGGAAAAAGTTTCCCACAGGATGCAGTGGGTGTCAGGTCTAAAGGTCAGCAGCAGACAGAGTAAAGCAAAGGCTCTTTGGCGTTTATTTTTCTCCATATTTTTCAAACAAACCTTGTGTAAAGAAGCACAGAATCTATCTTTCTTACTTCCTAAATTTCCAAGTGCTAACAGGCATTTGTAGGTTTGTTCATACTTAAGCTGTTTGTTGAAAACTTTTTTTTTTTTCTTTAAGGGAGAAAAAAAAACCAGTGCTGTTAATACATTCATGAACTCTTAGCACGGAAGTTCCTGGTGTAAATCAAAAAAGCCAGATGGAGTTTCAAGTGACTGTCATGTACAACTTGGGGAATGAACATTCCTGATACTAATAAAAGGGCCAGATTGGAGCTACATAATTAATCCCAGCATCCTTTTCAATGCATGATAAGATTTGGCTTCAACAGCCACGGAGTTATTAGAGACAACTGTCAAGTCCTATGAAGCAGTGGATTCTTTTCCTAAAATAAAAATACCTGTGTGCTTATTCTGGTATGTATCTCCTGGTGATTAGTGCTCAAATTGCAGTTTAAATGGGGAAGAAAAGAATATGAGTAGTCTGTAACTTTGTCTTGAATGTATTTCCTGTCTTAAATATCTATGTAAATACATTTATATAGATATTTAATATGTATCATTTATCTGCATACATATTTTATATATTTTTTCTTTTAAAGCAGAAGATGAGTATATAGGGCTTTTATAACTGTTACATGAGTGTTTTATGAGTGTTACAAACCTTTTCTAAATTGGAGTTGATATGTATTGGATTACATTTGAAATGTAATGCTTGGGGAGCCCCGGGAAACAATCTTAAAATGAAGTTTATTCCCTCTGTGTATCAGTGACCTGAAGGAAGTGTGCAGAAAAGTGCTAAAAAAAAAAAAGGCTTATGAGATGGCACAAAGTCTGTGTCAGAGACAGACAGGAGGAGGAGTGGGCAGATGGCAGTCAGTACAAAACACGTGAATAATCAGATTGAGAACAAGCTGAATAGACCGTGAATATGCTGGTTGCATGCTGCTGCATTTTGGGTTTGGTGACTGTGCTGGGGATTTTTTCTGTTCTATACTCCAGAGAGGTAAGACTCTTCAAGTTAGAAGCATATATAAGGGTGAAGGCATGCTCACCATTGTCAGGGGAACTTCTGGGATGAGGGAGAGGTCAATGCTTTCAGAGCTGTCGGGACTGGAAAACATTAGAAAAATCTGTTTAGTTTATAAGAGAGTTCATCTGCAAGCTTTCTTTGGTGTGCATGACATGGAGTACTACCAAAATCTTAGTGCCTGAACCTGTATGATAATAGATGTATTTCTTTTTCTGAAAAGATCTAGAATGTAGTAAGACTTATTTGTGACAATTTGTTTAAATAACTTTATCTAATTTATTGGAAAACTCTTTGAGTACCTGTCTGGCCTAACTGTTCATTGCCTGGCTCAGTGTCTTTTCCAGATTGTTGGTTGGATGCATTCTTGGAGTGTGGAATGGAAAGAGCAAAGGAATGGCTGCTCTAGTGAATGATCCTGTAACACCTAGTGCAATGCTAAGAATTAGAGAAAAAAAAAATCCATAAATGGAGAAAGAAAACCCTCGCACCCTACCAATTCTTACTTGAAAAAGGTTGTAATATCAGTTTATAACAATAGTAAGGTACACACATCAAAGAGAGTGTATTAAGATCCAGTTGATCAGTAGTTACTTGGTCCTGTTTATATTTGTTTCAAAATGTTCCTGCTTTTTTCTTTTTCAGTGAGTTCCATAGATGAAAACAGCAGTGAACTGGTCTAACTGGCGAATGCTCTACTTCCCAATAAAGAGGCATTGCTTTGTCTGAGCTGGTGTTTGAATGGAAGGAGCACAACACACCTTTCAGTTTAAAATTTATTTAGTACGGATAATTTTGTATGCCTAAAGTTATCCTTTAGTAATATCAGTTTGCTCCTTTGTACACTGTCTTAGCATGCCTCAGTCTGAGCAACAGCAGTAAAGAGTTTAAAAGCACAAGAAGGAAGAGCAAATTTGGTCTATATTTCTGTAGAAGTGAAGGTTAGAAAGATAAAGGAAAAAAGATTAAAATATTCACAAGAAGCGCCCTAGATAAGATTGTTTCGTGTCTGAGGGAATGATGAATCCTGTGGGAATGAGGAAGCTAAAAGGCTTTTTAATTCTGATGTTTCACACTGAATCAACATGTTAGATATCAAAGTGGTATTAGTGAAATTTGTAAGAACATGGGCATTTTATGTAAAGAATATAGAAATAAAATAAGTTAGTCCAAACCAAATCTTCTGCTGTATCCAAGCTATGCAGAGAATGAACATTGAAGGCTTAACGTGAGTATAATAAATCAAGCTGCCAGCTGAGCCTCAGAGGGCTTTATTCATGCACTTCATTGTTCTCTCTGCAGATACAGCCGGGCTCAGCCAAACGCAGGCTTGTCATTCTGCAGATGTTCAAAGTGTTTCCCAGTGTTCTGAAGACTGAGCTGGTGTCTGTGCATTATCCAAACTGCTCGGAGTGGCCGTGCTCTGACTTTCCTGTGCACTTTTACGTGCAGAAATCACAGCATGAGTTCGCAGTTTTGGCTGAGTGGGAAGCTGTGTTGTGTAGGGTTGATAACTCCCGGAAAAGGCTGATATTTGTACCTTTTGGAAAGTACTATTTGGCAACAGAAGATGCCCTGCTGACCCTCTGCAGCTTGGCAGAAAATACTCCTCAGTGCATGAGCTTCCAAAGCATTTCTCCCAGGGTACAGACTGCTTGGGCCTGCTGGCACAGAGCAGGTTTTTTAACCTTCACCAGACTGTCTTCTTTCCCCATGTCCTCAGTACCAGGCAAACAGAATAGTAAAACAGAAGGCAGACTTATTTAGTAAGATGGAAATGGGACACAAAAGGGTAAAAGCAGAACAGGCAGAAAGTTGTGTTCTGGTTTAACACATGGTGACATGTCTGGCTGTTCTTGCCTAGAGTTTCTACAGCAGGTCTCTGCTGCTGGACCTGGAGAGTTAGTACTCATAGCAATAGTGTCTCATTAGTGTTAAAGCATTTAAAGTTAAAATAGCTGTGAGTTTCCCATCACATCTTCCTTTCTTTTACCTCATCCTCACTAGGGTTCTGGGTGGAGATGGGCACCCTTGTGTTGAAAGAGCGTCGCTTTTTCATTTTATCCATATTCATTCTGCTGGCTGACTGGTCCATGTTTGATATGCATCAGTATTTTAATGAACGTGTTTGCAACATGCTCATATGATTAGGGTAGCTTGTTTTGTTAACCCGATGTTTTCTGAGAGTATCTTGAGCATTTTGTAGAGACCTCATGTGATCTATATATTTTTAGTCCTGCTGATAAGTTTTAACTAAATGATCTGATTATATTCAGATCATGCTTGTAAATAAATATTCTTTCTCATCTTCTCCCCAGTCTGCTTCTTTAGGAGTTTTGCTTATCTTAAACTTCTGTTCAGTAAACTTAACCAGTAAAACTTTAACTTAAGAGCACTCAATATTGCACTCACTTCTAGAAGGATAAGTAAACATATTTTTTCCTATCAAATCAGGTTAAGATAAGAAATACTACAGCTAACTAATTTTTAATATTAGTTTGACAGGTGTATACTTTATCCCAGTACAACAAAGGCAGTGTTCAGGAGTGGTTTTTTGGTGGTGGTTCTGTGAGCATAACCCTTGGATCTCCCCGTAGGTCAAGGACAAATTTCACACAGCCCTTTACCGTGGGATAACTAAGCTGTCTGCTGACAGGATCAGGTACTTTCAGGTCACTGGAACATTGGGAATGTTCTGGTATCAGGGAAGCCAGTTTTTCTGCAACCTGCCCCTCATCTGTTCTGAATATATCAAGGGAGTATTTCAAGGAAATGCTAAGGAAGGTTAAGGTGACTTCTAGGGCTTTATGAAGATTGGAGTGCATATGTCTAGCTGAACAGAACTTGCAATGTTCAAGCTTGACTCAGCTGTGATACAAGACATTCTTTAACAAGGAAATCAGTGATATTTTCTTAAACTACACATCTGTCTATTTTGACTCTTTGTTTCTTTGAATTTTTTTTCAATTACTCTAACTTGAAAAAAGGGATGCCATATCTGATCCAATGCTTTTAATATTACTAATTACAAAACAAATGTAGTAGTTGATGTCCTCAGATATTATGTGATTAGGCATGATTGTTTGGTCTTGCATTCTTCATTTGATTTCAACTTGCATGGCTGCTTTGAGTTTAGAAACCTAATTAAAATTTTATAATGAGTTCTTTGCTCTGAATATGGTGTCTGAATGACTTGTCTTGATAAACACACTAGTTAAATCACGATCTGCTAAGCTGATGGTTCAGTTAAAAGTCAGGTTATGCCAAATATTAACTAGAAGTAGTAAAATCTCATCAAAGTATAATGAGTCTGTGTACTTAAACATTCCTTGCTTCTAACAAACTGATGGAAGCTGTGATTCTGTAAGTTAATGTGAAGTTGCCTAGTGCAAGATCATGGAGAAGTTTGGTGTGTTTGTTGCTCTTTCTTACACAACACAAACTTCAGTGTGAAGTTCCTTGTTGTTCTAGTTAATGATACCTGACTTCTTGCTTATATAGAAATTAAGAAACAAGACCTTTATTTGCACAGCTTGAATTGCTGTAATAAGTTTTACTACTTTTAAATTTCTCCTGAGAGTACCAGACATCCCAGTAAAACCAAACCTCTGCTGCAATTTTCAAAGACTGTTAATCATTAATTTATATTTTTTGTGGACGGAAAGGGGAATGTTTTCCTGAGTTGTGTGCTTTAAATGAGAAGGTGACTACTAGTTTTCTGTCAGTTTACTGGTACGCTACAAATCCATTTCTTAATAGTTCAGACAGTTTATAATCTATTAACATGAACTATGTGGCTCTTTGCTTCAGTCATTTCTTCCCCCTCTGTAGAATGGAGCTGTTTTAGAAGTCTGGTTAATCTTTGCAAAGATGGGACTTGCAGCTCATTGGAGACTGAAGCACTGTGGTGAACAGGCTGTTGATAACTCTGTGATGTTTCCTGTCTTTTAAGCTACTGGTTTAAGTTGTAAAATGGAATTAATTTGAGGTGTTCTGCTTTTAAGTAGTATTGTAGTTAGGTTGGCATTTGCGAGATTAAATATTAGGTTTTATTTGCATACAAATATTGTCAACTATGATATTTGGATTATTACATTTAAGTGGAGCCTAAGGCAGGTGGCTCTGGCTTTGTGCAAGGGTGGTGAGTTTTGGTACTTGAGTTTATTGTATCCAAATGACCGGAAGTCTATGTTTGCAGCATTTCCTTAAGTGTGCCTTTGTTGCTGCCATTGTACAGGTTAACTTTTAGCAATTTTCACAGAACATATTTGTTCTAGAAATGCTATTGCTGATGCTGTTTACTCTAGCACCAGTTACATTTGAATTGTTCACATTGAAAGAAGATTACAAACTGAACATTAAATTGGTTTTGGGTTTTTTTTTTAAAATAGAATTGATATTTCGGAAGAATTTCTTGGATGTTTTTGTTGAGCTAATATGGTCTCCACTGAGCTCTTCTTGAGGTACTACAGTTACAGAATCATGGAATGGTTCGGGTTGGACTGGGCCTTCAAAATCATCTCATTCTAACGCCCCTGCTATAGGCAGGGACACCTTCCACTAGACCAGCCTGCTCAAAGCCCCATCCAGCCTGGCCTTGAACCTCCTGACTGAGAATTTGCAGTTAGTTGCTCAGATAAAGAGTAGAAGCAGTAGGTGTCTCTAAAAATTGTTTTCAGTAACTTGTCCCACACCTGCAGGTAAACACCGTGGAAGAGGCTATGGAAAATAACTGATTTTTTAAAGAGTTTGGTCAGTGTCCAAACACCTTGGGAGTTTTCTTCAGTTACCTGTCTTTGTTTGGCTTTTAAAAAAGCAATTGAAGGAAATGGTAACTGTTGTGGAAAGTTGAGTGAACTTTTTAGCTCTTTCAACACCTGAAGTAAGTCTTAAGGACTGTAGCATCCTTGGAATTCAAACCTCTTTCTGGGAACATCATCTGGTTCATGAACTGAGTATGGCAGGATTCCTATGAAGAGCCATATGTTTGCTTATTTTTCTATGTTTGTAAACACATTTTTCATATGCAAATGTGGTAAAATGAGGTGGGCAGCTTTAATTTTTTTTTCTCATTTGTTTTGGTTGATGCCTAGCTTCAATGAGCTTTTATTTTGGGCTCCTATAAAATAAAATCTTCAGTGTAAAAACCCCAGATTTAATGACATTTTTCTGGGGGAGCTCTACTCTTGGGCTTGGCTTGCATCACTCAGGCAAATTCTGCAGAGCTGTGCCCTTGACCTAATGAAGTAACTGTTGCTCATGTCAGTAGCACGTGTGTCATTTCCAGTCACTGAAGGAGGATGGAACCACATCCTCGAGTTGAGGTTTTCACAGATATTTTTTGGGAATATTAGTATTCAGAAATGTGTTATACCAGCTAGTTCTTCAGGGAAGATTTTGCCTGAGGTGCTTTAAATTCTTCCGACTACTCAGAAAGCTTTTTGTTATTCTTGTGTTGTTTTGGTCTGCCTTGGCCTCCCCAAGGGCTGGGTGCTTTTGGGACTAACCTGCACTGTACCAAGTACTGGCAAGTGGATCATTGGGAATGCAAAACAGACTTGGAACTCCTTCCAGCATTTTGGAAAAGTGATTGCTGTGGAATTGCTCAGCTGATTTCCATGGAGGTGGAGTCTGCTGACTGTGTTTGGCACAGAAACCTGTGGGAAGAGCTCCATGTTAATGTGCAGTGTTAACAAAAGAGGCTGAAGGACAGTGTTCAGACTTGCAGTGGGGGTGAACTTTGATGCAGAGAGTAAAAAGCAACTTAATGTTCCTCTGCTGATTTTTTTTTTTTTTTTTTCCTTCAAATGTCAGGTTCCTCTTACAAGGCAGGGAAGTATTGAAGCTGCATCTAAATGGTTGCAAAGTTAATATTACCCTTCAGGAAGTGTGGCTTTGCCAAGTTAATTTTTTGTTGTTTTACTCTGAGATCTACTTTTTGCTCACATTACTGTTCCCCATTCAAAGTGTTGATACCAGCGGTCTTAAGTATTTCTTTCTTTCTAGGGGGCAGGGGGAAGAGAAGGTTCTGTTGTGGTTAAACAATTCACCTATCTTGGTTTAGCACTATATTGCCACCAAAACATGTGGTCCTGGCCTATGTGGTACCCTCCTGTCAGAGCTAAGGATCTAACTGCTCTCCAGAGATTGAGATCATCTGCCTACTGTGGCAGAAAACTCATCTTTTTTTTTCTGTTTTTTTTTCCAGGATTACTTTGCAGCTAATATAGTGGTTGTCTAACTTGCATCGTGAAGTCCAAAAATTCCTGCAGCAGTAGAGGAAGTGGGAATCCCTCAGCTGGAAGACAGAGAACATGGCTACTCTTCTGCCACAGTGCTTTTACCATGTTCAGTTGAAACCATCCTGAAAGTATACCAGTAGTCAGACTCTGTGGTGTGAGTAGTCTTTTCATGTTTTTGGAACAGTCATTGTGCAACAGCCTCCCTCATTAAGAAAATTATAAGGCAATACTAAGTTGCGTTAAACTATGTTCTTGTTGCGCAGTTGTTTTCTGTTTGAGGTACGACAAGGAATTCAGCTGCGTGTAGTTGCTATGTTCGTGTATTACTCTGTATTTTGCAGAGCTAATAAAAGTTGCTTCAAGATTAACTTGAGAATAACTGTGTTGTTATCCCCAGAATGCTGTCACTGTAGGCTGAGTATTGGCATTCTTTGCTGCTGATCCTGCTGAACATGCAGCTCATGTTTCGGAAGAAACAGAACTGGAGCATGTGCTTCTAGAATTCACTGATGGGTTTGGTTTAAGGATATTTAGACTTTAGGTAGGATTAGAGCCTATTCTGAAGTGAGATTCGCTGGAATATGTGTAATTTAAATATTGTCTTCAGTACAAACTGTTTGGTTTTGCAGATCTCCTCTCATTGCTGTACACTACCCACTAATGTGGGCAGAGGGTTGAGGTTTGTTTTTTTTTTTAGATGAATACTTTAGTTAGTTAACCAAAAGGTGTGAAAAGCATCAGTCAGTGAAAGAAAGAGAGTTCATTTTAGCTACTAATCTTGATAAAATTGAGTAGCTCTCATCCTTAGTTTGAAACTTGGTGACAGCGTGGGAATTCCAGGTTTGCTGGACCAGAAGTACCCAAACCTCAGGATTTTAATGTCAGGTAGTGATCTAGGTTTCCCTTTCACCAAGCTGTTTTGACTGTTGCATTGAATTGCAATGCTTAATCTGCATTGGCCTGGGAGCGAGTTGTAGGAACCAGTCCTTCTACTCCTAAGTTACTTCGAAACTGTTTACTGTAAGTTATTTAATTTTGATTATTACTGAAGCCCTGCACTTTTAATGTGGCAGAAGAACAGTTTGGGTCATACTGTCCATCTTTACTGTTTAGATTATGATTCAAAAAGCCATATTCAGTACTGGGAGGAAACCAAAATGAGACTTGCTGGGGAAAAATAGAGACTGAAAATCAGCAGTCAGTCCTTAAATGTAAAGCATCACTTCAGAGTGACATTTTAAAGTTTTCATGTTCAAAATTGTCTATTGTGGGAAACATTCTGCTGCCTTTTTCAAATTTGAGGGAGTCTCTGCGTGCAAGCTAAGTAAAAATATCTTTCATATTGCTTGTTCTTTAACATACTGGCATAAAATTACAATCTTCAAGGGTCTTTTTTTTCTGGAAGAATGTTGAGTCATCTGCAGAGGTGACCCTGGGATAGTGTTTGGCAGCATTTTAAATACAGGAATCTTAGGTGTGCAACTGCTATTTTCTCTGTAATTTACTCTTTAAAATATTTGTTATCAGCTGATAAAAATAGTGTTAGCATCTAATATTTGTGATTTCAGAACTGTTGGACCTGCTGGCAGTGGAATCTATTGATAACACCTGGTTATTTATAGAAAAGACTGTACTGATGTAATCTATGGATAGTTCTCTATCTAATATTGACTTCATTATGTCTGAGGACAATTATATAAACAAGGCTATAGTTGCTGAACGTTCATCACAGGAATTAATGAGATTATGGAGTTGCAGGTGTTATGGTCAGAAGAGACTTCTGCAAGTCTCTGGTCCAACCACTCATTCAAAGCAGGCATAGAATTAGCACTTGGTGGGCTAAGTTGTGACTTTGACCCATGAAGCCATGAAAACTCCCAAGAGCAGCAAATCCACAGCCTCTCTGTGAAACCTGTGTCTGGGCTTCACGACCATTGGAGTGAAAAAGATTTGTCATCGTGTCCAACCTGAATTTTCCATGCTTCCTTTTGTGGCCATTGTTCTTCCTTATCCTGTCTGCCAGGGCTGACAGTGTTTGTGTGCACTGTCCTTCGGGCTCCCATCTTGGTGTAGCTGTAGACAGCTCTCAGATGGTCCCAACCTGCTCCATGCCAGAGAAAACAGGCCCCTCTCCCTCAGCCTCTCCCTGGGGATGATGCCCCCGAGGTTGCTGACCACCTGGGTAGCCCAGGGCTGGACCCTCCTTGGTTCCTCAGGATTTCTACTGAAGTGAGGTCCCCACCTGGGCACCAGGTGAGTGCAGAGTGGCCTTGCCAGCATCCAGCTGGGCAGGGATCACCCTTCCCACTGGCTCCTGTTCCCTTCAGCGTCTCTCCGCAGGGCTGGTGCTGTGCCAGCCCTCCCCAGCCGGTGCTGGGGCACGGGGCTCTTCTGCCCTGGGGCCACAGCTTTGTGCTTTCCTGCCCTGGGCCTGATGAGGTTTGTTTTGTCCCCAGCCTCGAGTTTATCCAGGTCTATTTATGTTTGTGGAAGTGCTGCCATTCCCTGTGTGTGCACTCTGCCCCGTCTTCCTGGGTGCTGGTGAGTGTGTGGAACCCTGGGATGGCCCCTGGAGTCCTCCCTGGCCAAGCTGCAGCTGTGTGATCCAGGGATCTGGCCAGTTTTCCAGGTCAGCTTCCCTGTGTTCATGGAGCTCAGGGTTCCTGAGCTCCCAGGTGATACTGTGGTGGGAGACTTGTCCTGAAATTTGTGCTAAAGTCAAAGAATGTTCTCTGGGCCATTGAGCTTTCACCAGAGCCCCCCAGCAGTTGGGTACACTCTGCTTTTGATAAATATTTGTTAACTCCCTAAGATGATCAAAATTAATTTTATCTGGATTTGTTCTGCCCAGAAGCTGATGGGACTCTACACTTTTGAGTTCTTAGGCACAAGTGTGGTGGGGACCTCCTGTGCATACCATGACACTTTAGGTGACAACACTCACAGGCACATGGTGTGATTGATTCATGGGCTGTCCTGTGCAGCGCCAGGAGTTGGATTCCACGATCCTGATGGGTCCCTTCCAACTCATCATATTCTGTGATTTGATGATTCTTGAGGTAATTTGTGTAGAATACAGAAAGAAACCCAACTAATGTAGTAGTTGGTAAGCAAAATTTTTAACAGTCAGTATGAAAATAAAAAATAATTTTATTATTTAGAAAAAAAATTCCTACTAAAAGTTACTTCTGTCTTCTCCAAAAAGTTGTATGCCTCATATTGTAGTCCAGTAACTAAATTTTAACTCCTATATTGTTCCAGGTAGGGAAACATTGCTAAAACTTGTCAGTTACACTCCTGGCATATTTGTAGACTAGGAAAGTCTATTTTAATTCTTGTTTGCTATAAATTATTGAAGGAGGTGGCTTGATTCTAGGGGAGATGGTGTTTGAGAGGCTCTGAAAGCAGTAATTTTCCAAGTCTATTTGTCAGATCCGATGTAAGATTGATTCTCTAATATGGAGTTAATGTTTTCAAAATGAACCACTTGGCCAGCGCACTGTGTCTGGTTCCAATTACTGTTAGTAAATCCTGAAAATTATTTTCTGAGAAGGACTTGGTGAAATCTGCATTTTAAATAGAGATAATCAGTCTGAAAGTAGTTGAAAGGAGTTTTGTATTATTTCATGCAGTATGGTTTTGGTTTTGTTTTTGAGATTGTTGATCCTGAAGTGGATGCCATGACTGTGCTGTTCTGGCGTGCACTGTTTCCTCTGTGGAAGCAGGCTTACGAGTGTGCTTAAAAGAATGGATCTCCTGGGTATTATTGCAAAACAAGTAATTGACTTTTTTTAAAAAAACTTGTTCATGAGGACAAAGATGCTTTGTAAATCCAAGTGCTGTGCATTTATCTGATGTTTCTGACTTGCATGCTTGCTGGGTTGAACTTATTTTCTTTGAAGCAATTTTAAAAGTGTATATGCTCTAGGAGCAAGTTTAGGATTGATACTGGTGTATAGATTGCTTCTCAGTCTGATATCCTTCAGGATTTAATTGCAGTGGAGCAGTTGAGCCCGCTTAATACAGCAGGGAAAATAGGTGGTTGTGGCACTGTACTTTCAGCAGAATCTACAGGCTGCAGCAGCAGCCTCCAGACTCCGCTTTCAGAATTCAGTGTGATGATGCCAGGACTTGTCATATTTGCAGCTATACTCATTTGGAAGGATTGGAATACATTCACAGAGGATTATCCTTAAAATGGGAACATTCCCCATGGACCTCTTGGTGCCCTGGCCCTTACCAGCTTCTGCAGCAATTTAGTAATTGCTGCAGACTTAGTTGTTGGACCCTGCTGTTAGCAGACTATCCAAATGTGCCCTTGTTCAGCAAGGTAAGCAAAGGGACTTTTGAATGTCTGCTTGCAATCCTCTACTTGTTCCCTCACAGTGTTACAGAGAACTATTGTTGGCAGCTGATATCACCAGAGAATTATAATTGCAAATGTGAGTGAAAAGTCATTAAGTGAAGGAGTGTGCTAAATGTGTCATTGATTGGAGTCTGTGACACCAGACTCAATTGATATCCACTCAAAAGAGCCCCCAAACAACCAACAAGCTACTTAACAAATGACAGATTTATACAGATTTTTGGTCTTCGTCTTTTTGGGGAGCTTTTTCCATTTGTGCTTGGCCATGTTTGAGTCAGCAGGTGTAGAGAACCTCAGTAGTGAACTTGTTAGAAATAATTCAATCTTTACCTGTATTTAGAGTATTTTTTAGGGGGCACTGCAAGGAACATCTATTAAGTGTATTCTTTGTTTCTATTTCTTGACAAGTGTTAAGGTTGTTTTTTGCCCTCGTGCTTCTGTCTTCCACTCTGTTAGAGCAATCAGATCAGTGGTATGAACTTTCTTTGTATTTTTTTAGAATGGAGGATCTTCTGAATCTTATACTTTAAAGATGCCTTTAAAAAGAAAGAACCCATTTTCTACAGGTAGCTTTGTTATCTTGGATCAGAGAGATTGATTACCTTGGAATAAGAAAAGACAGACTATATGCCCAGATTAGGAGTTGGAAGACTCTTCAGGGTAACATGGAAATATGTCATGTAGAGGTAGCTGGAAATACTTAGTGATTTGTTTGTTATTAAGTATCTACAAGAATCTGTCCCACATTGAGCAATCTAGTTTCCCTGTAGTTCTTTACCAGGAATGAGGCAGAAATTCCTTTCCTGTAAGAGGGACAAAAAGAGGTAAATAGCTGAAACTATGAAATTAGAACTATGCCACGGACAGCAATAATGAATTATAATGTTAAACCTGTTGAGTTTGTATAATCAAAATTTCTTGCTGATACTGAGAAAGGAATACTTTAATGGAAACATGAGGGAAAGGATCAAATCTTTATGTGAAAACTGGCATAATACATTCACAGTATTCATATTTCTCCTAATTTTGTAGTTCTGCTTGTTGAGGTTTCTCTTGTGCACTGGATTCCTGCTAGGAAAGTTTAAAATCTAGAAAGCGAAAATAGCAGTGTATGTTGCTGTGCGTCATCTAGCAGTATAAACTGCTGGATGTCTGTGTGCTGAAGAAGAAAAATTCAACTAAGGATGGTAATACTGTTTCTTCTTTTTTCTGTTCTTGATTGCAGGTTAACCTACTGCTTGGGACTTCATGAAGGTAATTCATGATGATAACTTTTTAGTGTGGTAGAGGAGTTTTAAAAATTTTTTAGCTCATTTTTAAAGCAAAATGACCTCAAATTAGCTACTTTCTACCTCCTGTGGTGACTGTGGAGATTACCAGTTACTGCAGAACTTCCCCGAAATAAAGACTTAATTTGCCTGAATAACATCTTGGGTATGGTACTCCACCCAATGGAGCGCCAAGATGGTGTTCCATAAATAAACATATGGTTTCTTTAGGCTGAGCTGTGTTGCTCAGCCAGAGGAATATGAGACTCTGGTGGGGAAGAAGGGAGTGTCTAACTGCTGCTATCATTCTTAGGCAGAGCACACTGAATTTATGACTTTTTCTGACTTTGCTCAGACTAAGATGTGGGGCAATCTTGAATCGGGATCTGAACTTTATTTTGGCTCACGCCATTATCCTTTTTTCAGTAGTTTGTCCTCCTTAGAAGTCCTTTGGTCAGATAAAAATAATTACTTTACCACACAGACTTCCAGTTGTTTGTTTTACTGAAATAATTACACATGGTATATGCATCCAGCTCTCACTGAAATTCCATCGGAGATGTGCTAGTAACATTCTACTTTCATGCTTTCCCAGATGCTTTTAAAGTACAAAGACACTTTTTTCCCTCTTCCTTTACAATTGGCAATGTTAGGTTCAATCTCTTTTATTGTGTTAGAATTCATGTCCCAGTTTAAAAAGTCTTTCTCCCTGTTGTGCTGAATTTGCTAGTTGTACTGTGTAAGTATTAGTGATCAAAAGGAGCTGAATGTGTGTTTTTCTGAAAAAACACATGAAATGCAGTGTTAAAACTACTTGTGGACACTTCCTACTTCACCATAATTTCTCATGATGAGTATTGTTAACTTGAAGTGCTACAGTGAACTCTCTGTGGGTGCCAGAAGTTCACTGCAGTTCACAGTGGAAGCTCTTGATTTCCATTGTGAGTTCTTCCTACCGTATTTAAATTTGAGTGCAGTTCAAGGATCCCTTTAATAGTTAGGTTTTAATGTTTAATTCTCAATTCTCTTCTGGTCATTATGCATGACTTTAAAGAAAACCTCAGAGCAGCAGTGAGCATCTGTCTGCCTCTGTCATTTCTCATCACTGTGCTTGCATTAGGCGTCTGAGGCTAAATTGCTTTGACTGACAGATGGACTGACTGACAAGACCTTGCCTCCAGAACACACATACACAAGCATGCACACACAGACAGGCTCCTTGGGCTCCATTTACATTCAGCTGTTTTTATGAGACAACTGAGGCCCCAAATATGATGAGTCTTAGTGGTGATGCTGGTTGTAGAGTGAGGAAGTCTTAAGATGTGAAGAAGGAAGAAGTTCTTTGGCCCCTCACCCTCTTCCTTTCTTCCTTTCTCCTCTTTCCTGTCTTGCTGGACTTCTTGCTCAAGGTGCTCATGAAAGGTGCAGTAGAAGTTCAGTGTGATTGGTAAATTAATGATGGAGGCTTGGGAAAACTGCAGTAAGTCTTGGTGTTCTGCATGGCTTTGATTTGGAAATGGTGAATGAATACAAAAGTATTGTAATGGTGTCTCTTTTAAATCCTAACTGTTGCCATGAGGTTTTTTTTTAAAGTCATGCATATTGAGCAGAAGAGAATTGAGAATTAAACATTAAAACCTAACTATTAAGGGGATTCTTGAACTGCACAGAAATCAAATACAGTAGGAAGAACTTCACAATGGAAGTCAACAGCCAGCATCCACAAATTAACTGGTAGTTAAATATGGATTTTAATTTTTTTTTGTTATTCTGGAGTATTGACAGCTGAAGAACAGTTCCTAGGCAAGTGATTTTACATTTCTGTTAATGACAAAGAGGTAAATTTCAAGTTTCAGAAGGACTTCGTGTAGTATTAAAGATTTGCCTCATTCCATGTGTTGTCTACATGGGGAGTTAGGAGGGGACTTCATGCTTCAAAGAATGGTATCTTTTATTACTGTTCTCAATAAAAACAGTTTAATCATTAACAAAAGCCAGCAGCCAATGTTCTTCAGCTTGTGGTGACATTAGAATAAATCCTTCTTGTTTTCAGAGCTTTTAGGCTTTACAAAAACAAGAGGGCTCTGCCATTAAGGAAAATTGGAGTATGCTCTAGTTGTTGTTTGGAAAGAAGAAAGTGAGTGGTTGGGAAAATAGCTGAAGATGCTTCTTGATGAATGTATGGCTTCAGTTTTGATTAAACTTTTCTAGAAATTGGTGTCTTTCAAGCATGTAGTTGTACTGCGACCTGTAATGCCTTTGCCTTTTTTAACACCACATTTGGAAATGAAAATTTCAACTCCTTTTATACAAATATAATTACTTTGTAAGATGTTGTGTAAGTATTTATAGTTGATAGTGAATTCAATAAAGCAGTAAGAGATTTCATTGTCATGTAGATTAGCAGTTTTGTGATGATGCAAATGCTAAAACAAAATGAGGTTGTGGAGAGTTTGTTCTCTTTGGGCAGGTGACATTGTAGTAACCTTCATTATTCCTTAAGAAGTGTTAAAGGAAAGCAGCCTAAGAAATGGCTCATTGCAACTTAATGCTCAGCAGCCTAATTAGTCAAATACCATGTGCCTACCTCTGCATGAAATAGCCTATTTCTTTCCAACGTAAAATAGGAATTTTCAGTTTTGGAACAGCCTGAAGAGGCCTTTGTTGCAAATGACCACTGGCTTTTTAGTTATTTATTCTCAAAAATAATGAAGGTCAGCATGGTATCCATAGTGACTGCATGCAGCTTCCTCGTTAATCTTGGTGCGCTGTTGTAATAAACGAAATTCACTTACTAGTAACAACTTTCTGTGTTGCAGGGGGAAACCTTTCTTTGAAAACTGGATGTGATTGGGTTTCTGTAACTTGAGAAATCTTGAATACTGTAGTTTTTCTTCAGTCTTAAGCTCCTTGTCATAATTTCTGCTTTTATGAGTTGCTGTGGAGGTCTTAACAGAGAACAAGCAACCTTAAATTGCTGAAGTCTGTGTATAATCTGGCACTGAAAAACTTCTGACTTGAAAAATTATTTTCAATTGAAAGTGATAAGGACTGCGTAATGGGGAATATATCAGTCTGCTTGCAGCTCTGTCAGTAGAAGGAAGGCATTCTGCTATAAATTACAAAATTAAGGCTTCTCAGTAGTATGTGAATATGATCAAGCCAGAATGGCTGAATGCTCCCAATTCCATGGCGTGAAATCTGAGCATTAGGAGAAAATGCAACAACTGACTCAGTGAAATGCTTTTAGTAAATTACTTTGATGTAATGTACACTGTTTCTTCTTTGAGTATTATACAATGTAAAAACTAAATTTTAGTATTCTAAAGGCTCTTGTAACTTAGAGGAAATACGGCTGCAGAACTGAATGCAAGTCTTGTGGGAGTTCTGATAGTAACTTGTTGAAGATGGAGAGTGAAATGGTTCCATCCTGAGATTGCTGTGTTTTCCCTCTCACCCCATCCTTCTCCTTTAATGCTTACCCAAAGATAAGTGGGTTTGGGTAGGGATTCTTTTAATCAGTTGGATGTAATAGAGCTTTAAGCTGAATCAGGCAGAGTTCTGACACTGAGGGTAACAATTTCAGAATTCTGCCAAGTTTCTGTTTCTGATACTTTCTTCATTATGAACATGGCTTGCATTTGCTTCTGTCTTTAATTTTGCTAGAGCTCTATTTGAAAACATAAATATTTATGAGAGGATAGCCATTTGCAAAATTCATAGGAAAGTTCAAAGTCTGTTTTTGAGAAATCCAGGCATGAGCCTATAGGGAAGTGAAGTCAATGTATCTTTAAAATAATAACTATTTTATTTAGGTCCATTTTATATGTATAAATGAAATATATATTTATAAATAAATATACAATAATATATAAATAAGAATTAATCTCTTTGAACCTAAAGCAATCTTAAAGTGTATATTAAAATAGAGAATTTGTAATCTAGTTGTTGCATTTAGAAATACTAATTTAATGTAAGTTGTGAATCTAAAACTGTACTTTTGCTACTGAATGTAAAAATATGTTTTCTTCAATATTATCTGCACACTAATTGGCTGGAATGCTACAGAAGCTTGTCTTAAATCCTTTCTTTTTTTATTTCCCCTCTCCTAGAGGTGACCAGCTGCTCTGCACCAAGGCCCTCCCAGTGATGTATCATAGTCTGTTGCTGTAAACATCCCCGACTGGAAGCTGTACCAGCTCCAGCTTTCAGTCAGATGTTTGCTGCACCTGGCTATGCTTGGACAACAGCAGGAGGAAAAGCTGTCACAAATACATATGTGAATTTGTATTTATCAAACACCGTTTCTATGGACAGAGATGAATTGCCTTCCCATGAATTAACCTGGCTGGTAGGTGTGATTTCCTGAATCTAGTCTGAAATGGAGATCCAGATGTGGTGCATGTGTCACTCAAAGCTGAGCTCTTTGCTGCTTTGTGGTATAAACTACAGGATTAGGCTTCCCTGCAATGAAAAGTGGTGGTGAACTTCTTCTACAGTTATCCACAAACCCTTTATTGCCTTATGAATTGTCTGTTACTGAGCACTGAGGACAAATTATTATCAATGCAGTCAAATACTTAGCAGGCATCTTATCTGCTGTGCCTTGCTTTTTGTTGTTTTTTCTGGAATTCTGTATTCAGAGTCTCCTTCTGAGTGGGTTATGCTCCTTGGACATAACCCAAGGCCAAAATAAAGGTTAAAAACATATGGCCCAATCCGTGTTTTTGCTGTTCTCCCAGCGCACAGTGTGTGCCTTTGTCTGTGGTGTGGTTTGTGCTGCCCCCACCATGACACTGCAAGGGTTTGCTTTTCCTGGAAATAACAGCTTTTCAAAGTATTTCTTCAGAAATAAGTCTTCACAGATTCAGTTCCTGGACAACTTAAAACAGTCGTGTCATCAGGAACAGTATCTGCAGAAAAGTTTCAGTTCTTTCCACTTCTCTCCAGTGGCATCTGCATATGCTGTTGCTTGGATCTTGCTGGGATTTCCTTCCTCTTTTGTTTCACTCTAGTCTTCTGTTTTTAAAGGGATGATGGCCTATCTGAGTAACTGCTACTAATACAAAAAATACTCTTGCAATAATTTAGCTCTGTATTCTTTTCCCCTCCTGAAATGTTATTTTTTTATTCTCTAACACTTAAATGAAAGACTTTAAGTGGTAGTATACCAAACCTAGGTATTATTTGTTCAACTTCACTATAGTGGTTCTGTAAAAGACAATTATGTCCAAAACAGAGATACTTTTAAAAAGCAAAATAATTTTTCCTTATCAGAATTAAAACGAGGAGGATTTCTTAGTCCTGGGAAAGATGGACTAGTAAGTATTGGAAAGGTGATGATTTTGAAGCTGTCAGTGAATGACCAAAGGTGAATCAAGGACAGCCATTATTCTGTGATGGTCCCACTGCTGTAACCATTTTGTTTCTTACCCTGTGCTCTGTCTGATGACATAAAAACGTGTGGTGATAGAAGGTCCTGAACTTATTTATTGATCTAATTCACTGCTAGCGCCTCTACAAAGATTTTTAAAGCAACTTGCACACCTAATATAACCTCAGTTAAAATTGCTTTTTTAAAAATAACTGTCATTTGGTTTGATATATTTAAAAATATACCATCATGTTGGGATATTTTAAAAAGGACTTTGATGCAGAAATTACAGAGCTTGATTCCTTAAAAAAAAAAAAAAAAAAAAAAAAAGATGCTGGTAGTTGTTTTCCAGGCTTTCTTTGCTGTAAGTATTTAGCATTTCCTAGTTCTAGATAGTATGCAGACTTAAAGGAAGTGTTTTTCTCTTAACAAAGTTCTTTGTTCATAGTAAACTAGATTATAATTAATCTAGTGGACATTTTGGTTAGTTCAGTCTTAGACATTCCACATGTCAGATAAGTGCTGCTTTTTTTTTTTTAATAAGCTTAGTTCACATGCAGTTTGTCAGTCCAGTTTTATGGAATTGTTCTTGTGCATGCCTTTATATTGTACTGATGTCTAATCCATGTACTCAAACACAGCTGTTACATGTCAGCACATGAAAATACTTCAAAGTGGCTTGTAACTGCAGGAAATAAATAAATAAATATAAAAATCCACACTCTATTTTTGTTTGAGTTTCTTTTCCCGGTATTTGAAATGCAAGGATCTGCTATTTCTATTCATGAAATACAAAGTCCTGAACCTCTTCACATTTCTCAAATGTGGCTATTGTTTGCAGCTGAAGAAGATGGAAATCTTAGTTAGGTCCAGATGCATATTTATGTCTGACCCCAGATGAGCTTGTGGTACTGGGATATCTGGGAAGGGATGGTGGGGATTTGGCATGGGAGCTGTGCAGTTCCTCTGGTGGGGATGAGGAGCTGAAGCAACTGTTGCAGAATGAGGCAGGACAGGGTCACAAACAGAGCAGTGACATTTGGGAGCAGAAGAGACAGATTTGACATGTCAGCCTGGTGAGCAACAAGCAAATGACCTCATCTTGTTCACGTGAAGCCACTGACCATTCACTGCTTGTGTGACAGATCAGCTCCTGGTGTTTTGCAGCAGAGGGAAGTACCTGAATGAAAACCAGCTTGGGGATCCAGTGACACGGTGGCCACACAGGTACTGCTTTTGCGTGGCTGGCATTAGCTGTATCTGCAGGTGCAAGGTACAGCTGTCTTTGGTGATGGAAGCTTGTGATTAATACAAAGGTCTTCGGCTGCTGAGCAAGTGGAGTGTCTGGGGGTTGCTGTGGTGTTCCTCTGGTGTTCCTTTTTATGACCACTTTGGAGAAACACTTCAAAGCCCTTGGTGACTTTGGACTGGCCTGGTGAAGTGCTATCTTCCCTTGCTCAGAGCTCGCAGCTCTGTTAGCAGAAATGCTTGAGCTCATGGTTTGCTTCATAAAAAGAACAACTGTGAAAACGTTTGGAGGGTGTTCCCCCTCCTCTATGCATGAAATAATCTGCATCTGTGATTCCTTTTAACCAGTAAAGCTGCAAACACCTGTTCAGAGAAGAGCTTGGAGAAGGCTTAGGCTTGGCCTCCTGACTGATTAGGTTCATTGAAGTTTTCTTTTCCTGCACTGCTGAGGTCTTGTTTGTTCAAGAATTGACATCAAATTAAACACACCTGTAAGATACAAGATAACATGTTGAAGCTGAAGTTCCAGTGTTCTGTTCATTGCTGTTATGATGACTTGTATTTCTGAGTCGCTGAAACTGGAAGAGAAAATAAGAATGAAAATGGTTGAAATAGTAGAAGTGCCTTGAAAAAGTTCTGATGGAGAAATGGGAATTATTTTAAGAATATACAAATAAGATGTACAAATGTTGCAACAAATGCTGTAAAATTTAGCACTCTAAGGAAACTGTTGAAATATAAACAAAGGTTTGGTTTTGCTTAGAATTTGAGATGGACATCTTTGAGGACTCCCAGTTTGTACCACCCCATTAATCTCCCATGTATATTTTAGTGCTGAGTTTCAGTTTTGAAGATGCTTGAGATTTCTAGATGGTGCCTGTACTGTGCATCAAGGGCCTTGGCAGCGGAGTGCAATAGAATGCTCATCTACATAAGCTGTGAGAGAGAAACATCTTATTTTTGCTTTTGTACTTGTACAGTATCAGGGACTGTACATGGGTATCATTGTATTCTCAGATTCAGAAGATGAAATATTAAAATACATATTTTGACTTCATGATGTTAGTGAAGATTAATAAGAATTGCAGGTGCGTTATGGATTGTGCAAATACATTGAAGTGTATCTGTGCAGATTTATTTTTGGATATATTGAAAGACACCATTTCGTTTATATAGTTAAGCTAATTTTTAGTTCTGGTAAACATCCAACACTCAGCTATAGCAAGTGTTGCGGCTGGGGGGTGGATGTTTACTTCAATTGACTTGGAAAGGCAGCTTTCCTCAATGACCAAGTGACGTTTTGGCAAGCAGGGAATACTATTTTTCAGTAGTATTCAAATAAGTATTGTAAGCACTAATTTTTATGGAAGCAGTATGAATTTCTAGAAGTCTCTTCATACTCAAATTATATTTCTGGCTGTATAAAGGCATATATGTTCATTGTGAAGCAGGCTTTAACTGATGGGATCTATATCTTTCTAATTGCAAATAAACTGTGACAATATATCTTTGCTTGAAAAGTAGTTTCTGATACCCTGATGACAGAGAAATAATCTGAAACCTGATATTGAATGTTCAGTTCTCAGTTGCAGCAGTGATTTATTGCTTGTTATCTACTTGATCATGTCAAAGGAGGAACAGATTTACAGGGTATGGTAAAACCAATTCCCAAACCAGAAGCTCATTAAAGTAGTAAAACTACTATGTTTTAAGCATTTCTGATGCCCTTTGTATCTTACAAAATGAGAAATATCTTTGACGGGAACTCTGGATAGGAGCAAAAAGGAGACAAACATCTCTTGCTTTCCTAGTAGCTCTTCTATCATGTGTTATCTCTTGGAATCACATTTCTACTGATGATGAATGTGTTGATAAATGAAGTATGGCTTCAGCATTTGGACAATATTAAGTAACAAGAAATTAAGTATTTTTGTTCAGATGGAAGAATGGGGGATATGGAATTCATCATCTTTGTGAAGCAAATCCTGGCTTCTTGGGGATCACTTTTACAATCTGGTATCCTTGTTAGTATTTGTAAGGGTCATACTCTAAAATGCAGTATTTTTTACTTACAAGGCCATATACATTACAAAAATTACTAAGAGGATTTTTCCTCATTAAATTCACACACATGAGCCCCTTTTTGCTATAGTTAAGCTTTTTGTCATAGTTTTGGTTTTGCTTACAAACTGAGGAGGTCTTTTTAATATGTAGGAGTCCTTGTGTGCAGTTTCTATGCAATGTATGGCACTGCAGGCTATTGCATGGAAGAGAACACATCGAATTCTGTATCTGAAGATAATCTGTGTCTGTGAACACTGCAGTGTGACCGAGTGTTTGCTGTGTGTGCACTTCTGCACATACAAAACCGTTCTTCTAGATTTGTATTCAGTGCATCTCTTTAACTGGTACAAAACACACTTCTCCAGTTGGGATGAGCTAGGGAAATATGAGGGATGTGAGTTCTCCTCCTCAGGAGAGATGATGTAATTAAAAACATTGAAACCTTGTCTCCAGAAGTAATCTGCATGTCTGTCTATTCTATTCCATTTCCCAGAGTCAGGTGTCTTACGGCATCCTTGACTCTGCCTGAGAGAACTTCTCTCAAGTTGTGTCTCTGCTTCTCCCATCCTGCTCTGGGAATGCCAGCTTTTGACAGCTGTGCTGAAGCATGAGGAAAGTGCCAAGGCAGAAGGATTTCCCTGTGAGGCTGTAACATCTTGCAGCTTTGCTGTCACTCGTTATGTGGTGGTGAATGCTGATGTACACTTTTGACCCGTTCCACTGTGATTTCTGCCCTTGCTCGTGGGAAGGAACACACAGTGTAACCAACGCAGCTCTCTTGTGTCATGGGGAGAGCAGGGAAATGCTCTCGCTGTCCTTCCTCAGACTGGATCAATGCCCTTGCCTGATTTATTGTGTGCACCATAAGCTGATGGAGCCACACAAGAAGTGCAGTGACAAAAAAAAAAATATGGCAAGAAGGAATCCTCAAATCAACATTTACTGCCACCAAAAAGTCTTAAGATTCATCTTTTCAGCAAGTGCCTCTGTGTGGAGCTAATTTTGTTGGTAGCACAGGCAGTGAGTAAACAATCTGAGCAGATCAGTTGTGGAGGTATATTGGGTGTTTCAGCAGGTTTTTTTTTAATGCTTTTTTAATCTAGAATTCATATTGCAGAAACTCAAGTCTGATCAAACTAGAGACTGTTGTTTTATTATGGAAAGAAGAGTTGTGCTTGCTATTGATAAGCACTTGAAAACTGACTAGGAGTAAAATGTAAAAATAATAAAACCAATAAGCCTGTCAAAGCTTTAATTAATGTATTTGCGTAGTTGAGGTTTGCAAGGGTTTGAGTTCTTAGTGGTTCCAGGTTTGGGGGTTTTGTTTGGCTACTTCTTGGTTAAATAGGCAGTAGAGTAGGTAATTAATGATACTTTATCACATGACTTCACATAGTTTGGCTTCTCCTAAGGGAGAAAACACATTCACTGAAGAGTGTCAGGACCAGTATCGTGAGATGCAATTTCCAAAGATAACAAAACTTGTTGGGGTTTTGGGTTTTCTTAAATTGAGGAATTGAAAGGAGAATGAGTATTGTGCCTGTGTGAACCCTTCCATGTGCTTGGCTGCACATGTGAGTGTTGTGAAAGTGCTGACTTGTTTTCCTTTCTGTGAAAATCTTCATTTGAGAATCAGATAGACTGATTTTGCTACTGCTCCTCCTTGTTGAGGTAATGTTTGGCATTCTGGTTTGTGCTAAACTAAAACTAAACTTCTAGAACATGTGTTTGAGGATTCCAAGCATAAAATAACACTGCAGAACTTGAAACTCTGTTTTAAATAGCATAGTTCACTTTTTTCTTCCATTCTGTTGGTGCTTTTTAGATAAACAGTGATAATCCCATGGCGCCAGTGATGGCCTAAAACAAAATGGGATAAATATCTTGGGCAAGGATGGAGTGTTAATGATTTACAAGATTGCCTGGAAGTTTTTTATAGATATATCAATGGTAAGTCACTTAACATAGTCAAAAATTAAATTTCTCTTGAAAAACACAGAGGCACAGTTAATGTGGATTTTTTCACAGCAGTTTTGGAAATACACATTTACTCATACATTTGATTCTTCCTGAGATTGTCTTCTGCTAAAAATCCATATATTTCAATAGAAGTACATTGATATCTGCTTTACTTGTCTGTTGTGTTCACTAAGACTGTTCCAAAATCAGCTCACTTCCTTTTAACCAGCTACGCCAGTTCTGACCAGCTTAATTCATGTTTTATAGAGGTTCTGTGTCTGGGGTGAGTACAGACAGAGTTAAAACTGCTTAAAACTTGAACTTAAAATATGATTTTATAGTAGGTGAGTATGACTAATGAGGGTCTTACCTCTGGCATTTGGATTTTCTCTGTTAAGGAACAGCAGATCCCTCACTTGTCCATCTTTGCAGCCAAGGAAAGCCTGATCCAGGGAACAGTACATGGACCCTGGAAGCAGAACGAAGGAAATGCAGTTTATGTCAGTTAGAATTGTTTGTTGTCTGATAACATCGCTGTCTCAGCAGGGAAATAATTTCCTGTAAACAATATGGCTTTATCTGAAAAATCTGCCATTTTAATAAAGTGAAAAATTATTTTTCCAAGCTTCACACAAGCTTTATCTTTGTCTGACAGGAAAAAGGGAAGCAGCAGAGATGAAAGATGCTTTGGGAACTGAGCTCTGTTTACTTAAAGCTATGGAAAACATGCTGGAAGCATATACATTAAGTGCATCATTTAATGCATTTTTTTAATAAGCACATTTCCCCACATATTATTTAATTAGTTGAATTGACTAACCATCTAGTGGAAAATGTGATCTGTTAACAATCATTTTTTGGAGATGTTTCACACTTAGTCAAAGGAATTTATAAGCTAGCAAAGCTCTCTAACCTGGATTCCAGTCCAGTGTTGACAGTCCACAGAAGCTTTTTAACTGCCTGTGATGTCCCACTACACGTGAAGTCTTGTTCATCCTATTAACTGTTTGCCATAGTTACTGTAGGCTGCTTCCTGCCTGTAATGCATTTCCACTGTCAGGGTTTCCATTGTGGCAGCTACTCTGGTTCTCCAGGCAGAGGCACTTCTTGGATGCATCCCATGCCCAAGGGTTGACATTACTCTGGCTCTGTCAGCTGGCGACACAAACTTTGTACCTTCAGAGAAGTGTTAATGAAATCTGGCTTCTGCTATTAAATAAAGAAGTACCCCTGACCCCTTCCTGCTTAAATTAGTCTTAGAAAAATGCTGGGGTTATGGGATAGAGGCAGGAAAGCAAGAGGCAAACTGGATCTTACCAGAAGATGGAATCTTCAAGGGGCAAAGGAGTGGAAAGATGATTTAATAGAGTTTTCAGGTCAGAGGCTGTAGTGTGTATATGTTGGTTCTTTCTGTTCTGCAGGAATTTGAACAGTGATGTTACATCTCCCACTAGTAAATATATTTATATTTGTGTTTAGCTCAGGCTTCCTCACATTAGAAAGCCTAGTGAAAACTAAGTTAAGAAGTTGTGAGGAATCTCTTCTATGTTC
This sequence comes from Acanthornis magna, assembly GCA_036785705.1. Taxonomy (NCBI): domain Eukaryota; kingdom Metazoa; phylum Chordata; class Aves; order Passeriformes; family Acanthizidae; genus Acanthornis; species Acanthornis magna. The sequence continues at coordinate 8,856,406 of JAWUZG010000119.1, read as the reverse complement.
TTTTTGCTGTGATGCTTCTTGGTCAACTAAATTGATAGGTGTTTTGTAGGTTTTTGAAGCACAAATTTCCCAGATTTGTATATTTTTTGCTCATTTCAGAACTTTTTTGAGTTTTTGCTATATAGAGTTTTTCCTATTTTTAATCAGTGAATTCAGGAAATGGAAACTAGCCATTTCACATCCTTAGTAACAGAAAATAAATATTTAAATAATCTTGAATGGTGTTTCATGGTAAAAGTTTTGATACAATTTTTAATATTTTTTATAATACTAGAAAAATCAATTGCATGTTGAACAATCAGGAATAATTTCCATATAGATGCTCATCTTAAAACTGTTTTTTCTATTTATCGAGACTGCATAAAGTGCAGATTTAAAGTATTGCACCATAAAAACTCTGTGTGTATATATTATAGTAGTGGTAAGAACAATCAAGATCTAGTGAAGTTTTTTGTAGGGCAATGCTGATAAGGATGTTTGCTTCCTAATGCTTCAACTGATGAGATAGTAGTTCATATTGTGGGATGCAGAATGAAGGCTGCAATTCCTTCTTGAAACACCTTTTGATGTAGATTCTGTTTTAATTAAACATCCATGTGTGTTGCTGTGTGACAGTGACACTGTGGAGGCTTGCACTGTGCCAGGCTCTGACCTTCCTCTGGAGCTCTTGCAGACATTGCCTGCGTGCATGGCAACCACAAAGGACTGAAGGTTCTGCTGGTCCTTGGATGGATGTCCTCCATTGTGTCCAGATGGGATATTGGGAAATCCTAGAGTACCAAACTTCCCTGAATTTTTGTTGGAGCTGCAGCATTTCTGCTAGAAAAATAGGTGAGGTCACACTAAATTAATGACTTCCAAGGGCTTGATCTCAGTGACAGCTCACATCTGTTAATTAGCTTTGACGGTTGTTTGTATGGCAAAGTAGTGCTGCTGATGCGGGAACATGTAATCTATCTAAAATTGTTGTGACTGAAGGCTAGATTCTGACTCCATTAAATTCCATAACATCTGACTGACTTCCCTGATTTCTAAGGTGTTTTCTTCTGGCTTTCATTAATATGAATGAGATTATAATCAGGCTTCAGTTATGGTTCAGAATATATCAGGAGATAATAAATATGAGCAAATGTAAACAGTCATAAAGCACATGAAGTATCCACAATACATACATGGGTTTAATCATAAATGAGTTTTGCAAAATTGACAGCTGAGCTATGACAAGGATGAGAAATTTCTTAGCAGAGTTTCCCTGTACGAACATAAAACCAGAACTCATACAGTTTTATTGGATGTTTAAGTAGTGGTGTCTGTGCTACAAAAATAACCAAACCCAAACCCTTGCCATGATGTGCTAACGAAAGGAGACTGAGCAGATGGTTTTTAGGGACTGCACTTCACGTGTTATGCAACTGTGCTGTTCTTTCAGAGAAAGATAAGTGAGGCAGAAAGAAGACTAGCTAAACCTTTAATGCTTAATTTTTCACTCATTGTTAAAAGAACACCGAAAATAACCTGAAGAATGCTCCAAAACCAGAAAATATTTAAGTGTGCAAGCTACAAAACTTACTAGCTTTTACCCTCCAATTTGAGCAATTACCTCCCTAGAGCACCTCAGTTACAGATTAAGCACACTCAATGTGTTTTTATCAAGGAGGAAGGGAAAAGGAATAAATAAATTGTTCTTGGATGAGGAAAAACCTTGTAGCATGGCCAAGAGAACAATGCCAGACAGAGCACAGAGTTGCTTGGGTTTGAGACACTGCCCAATGAAACCTGAAGATCTGAGCTTACACTGGAGGAGTAATAAAAAAAGAAATTCAAACAGCTTATGCCAATTATGGAGTTTAACTGGAGCCTCTGTCAGCCCTAGTAAATGGCGTTTAGAGAACAGAAGTCACCTTCTCTTACGCAGACTGACTGTAGACTATACAATTCAGTGTTGTTGTCATCACATTTCAGTAGCTGCAGTATTCAAAAGATGAGCAGTAATTTTTAGGAAAATTGTAAAACTGTAAATTTCCTTAAAACATTTTGTGGTGTAATCTCTATACTACTTTCAAAATTCCTCTCTAAGAAAAAGGGGAGAGGAGGGGTTAGTTAAAATACCCACAAACAGTGCATGCATTTTCCTCCTTGTAAGGAGCAAAGAATGAATAGGTGGTGATTGGACTTTTTGCCAGTTGAACAATATTACTCTGAAAAAGGACTTATTTACAGCTTTTCCCTTTTAGTGGATTCTCCTTCTATTATCACTATTTCCTATGTCAAAGAAGGAGTATTGGGCTGTGATAATTGTGAAAGTTGCAATGTTGGATGCAAAAACTAATGAGCAAATCAATGGTATTGACATTACACAGGTTTTAGCTTTTTTTCGTTAGTAGGTATATGTTCCTTTAGAGTCTTGTTTATATGGTCACAGTGGTCCCATCAATCTCCTTCTGCAGTCACTGGGGAATTCTGGATGCTTCTGAGGCCCTCTGGAAGCCAGAGGCAGACAGCCCTAGATCATGGAATCACAGAAGGGTTTGGGTTGGAAGGGACCTTAAACATCATCTAGTTCCACCTCCCTGCCATGGGCAGGGACATCTTCCACTAGACCAGGTTCCTCAAGGCCTTATCCAACCTGGCGTTGAACACTGCCAGGGTTGGGGCAGCCACAACTTCTCTGGGCAGACAGGTGCAGAGTCTCAACCACCCTCACAGTAAAGAATTTCTTCCTAATATCTAACCTAAATTTCCCCTCTTTCAGTTTGTACCCATTACTCCCTGTCCTACCACTACAGTTCCTGATGAAGAGTCCCTCTCTGGCTTCCCTGCAGGCTCTTTCAGATACTGGAAGATTGCTGTGAGTTCTCCATGAAACCTCCTCTTCTCCAGGCTGAGCAGCCCCAACTTTCTCAGCCTGTCTTCATGGGGAGGTGCTTCAGGTGCTTAACTTTGTGGCCTCCTCTGGACTTGCTCCAACAGTTCCATGTCCTTCTTACGTTGGGGACACGAGAACTGGATGCAGTTCTCCAGGTGGGATCTCACAAAAGCAGAGCAGAGGGGGAGAATCACCTCCTTGACCTGCTGCCCATGGTGCTTTTGCTGCAGCCCAGGATTTGTTTGGCTTTCTGAGCTGCAAGTGCTCACTGCCGGCTCATGGTGAGTTTTCCATCAACCATGACCCCCAACTCCTTCTCCCAGGGCTGCTCTGAATCACTTCTCCATCCAATCTGTCAGTGTGTCTGGGATTGCCACAACCAAGGTGCAGGACCTTGCACTTTGCTTTGTCAAATTTCATGAGGTTTGATTGAGCCCACCTCTCCAGCTTGTTCAGGTCCCTTTGGACCCATCCCTTCTCTCCAGTCTGTGACTGCACCACACAGCTTGGTGTGGTCAGTGAACTTGCTGAGAGTGCCTCAATCCCACCGTCCGTGTCACTGACAAAGCTGTTGAAGTATTTAATGACATGTTAATCTTGCAGAAAATTGATGAAGATTGAGAATTGTACAGCAATCTGCTGAAGTTAAACATATGATGCAATGTCTAATCAAATTAACATCATACAAATCATGTAGGAACTGTCAGATTTGTGTAGTTAGGGCATATCATGGTTGTCAAACTCCTACTTTAGTTAATAAATCAAACCCAGCATGATTGGTGCTTTTTTTTCCCTCTCTGTTTCACTATCCTATAAATAGCTCCCTGTTCCATGAGAGCAGTGGCAACTTTCCCAGCAGGAATACGATAACAAAGATGTCTATCTTCTACACTTCTCTTTGTGCCTTTTTCAGTAGTACTTAGTGGTGTGGAGAATATGCCATTGGTACTATGAATTTACCTTTTTTATTTGATGTGTATGTGTATTTTTCCTCTTTCCCTGAATTACAGTAAAGGTGAAGAGAATGAAATCAGGGTGCTGTGTTGATACTGTGCTGCACTTCTTATACATAATCATAAATTTAAATAATCTTCTATTTTGACGGTGCTACATTTTGAAAAGCTTCAGGCAAAGTTTGCTTTCTCACATGCATTTCTGTCTTTGTCCAGCTGCACAGTCTTCATTTTGTACTAGACTGAAGAAACAGCACATAAAAGCATTTCTCAACTTCCATTTCTCTAATATAATTTGTCTTGTCTGTGTAAGAAAATAACCCCCAATCAAAAAATACTTAAAAGAACAAGGAAAACCACCATTTAAACCTGCACAGTGTTCCAGCTGTGCTGCTGTCTCCAGCTAGTCTGACATCACCTACCAAAGGAAAAACATGCTGTACAGTTATAATAGGATTAAACAGTAAAAACCTGCAAGCAGAACTGTGATTAATGCAGGGTATTTCTGAGTCCTGCAGTGACTATATTGCTACACTGAGAAAACCAGAATCTGTTTATTAGAAGCGTTTTCAGTATGTATATATTTTTCTGAAGTTATTTATAATTGTTGCCTTTCTCTCAGGCCTGCAGGAGATAATTTTTAAATTAACTGTGCAGTGTAATCAGTATCAGTAGACTATGCAATCCTGAGATGTCAAGAATTATGATAAGCCTCATACTAAGCTCTGGAGAGATTTGTAACCGTGTAGTTTGCACTGCCCCATTTTTATTAGCATTTTCATTATAAAGTTGTTACTGGAAGCATAAAGTTAATGTTCTGTAACAAGAAAACAGCAATTATGAAGTCCTAAACAAGAACTCAACATTACACATGGCAGATAAAAATAACAAGCAGATACAGTTACTGCAGACAGATACCATGGAAAAAAAACCCAGAGGATTTACAATAAAGCAATAGCAACTTTTCTTTCTTAAGTATAAAGCTTAAGCCAAACAACCCCCTATAATTTCTGAGCATTCATCTTTGCATTTTCAAGTAGAACTTCCAAAAGTGCAGAGCATAAGGTCAAATTGTTTTCCCTTTGAAATCAATGAGAAAATAAAAATGTGATAAAAATATATGTGCTAATTAACTTTAAAAAATTCTCTTAAACCTGTGTAGCTTTGGAGAATGTGCTCTTCTGTGTCCTCCCCCAGAATCTATAGTAAATGGATACTGTTGATTACCTCCACAGCTGTAAATATGGCTCAAGTTTTCCCTTAGTGGAAAAACAGTTTACAAAACCCAGGAAGAACTGCTTAATTACTTTACAAAGTTTAGTCTTTGCTCTCCCTAAACAATGGTCCCTTTTCTTTTAAAAATAATGCAACATGTCCATGGGACCGGATGGGATCCACCCCAGGGTAGTGACGGAATGGAGGAAGAGCTCGCCCTGCCCCATCTCCATCAGCAGTCCTGGCTAACTGGGGAGGTCCCAGTTGACTGGAGCTTCACAAATGCAACATCAACCTACGTGAAGGGCTGGAAGGAGCATGTGGGGAACTACGGCTTGACCATGGTGCCAGGGGAAGTCACGGTGCAAATCATCATGAGTGTCACCATCTACAGAACAACCAAGGGATCAGTCCAAGCCAGCATGGGGTCATGAAGACAGGTCCTGCTTGACCAGCCTGACCTCCTTCTGTGACAAGGTGACAATGTAGTGGGTGAGGGAAAGGCTGTGGATGTGTCTACCTGGACTTGAGCAAAGCCTGTGACTCCATTTTCCAGCGGAGTCCTGGAAAAGCCGTCAGCCCAGGGCATGGGCAGGTGCACTCTTTGCTGGGCTAAGAACTGTCAGGATGGCCGGGCCCAGCGAGTGGCGCAGAATGGTGCCACACTGAGTTGGCTCCTGGCCACTAGCGGTGTCCCCTGGGCCCAGTCCTGTTCCATATGTGTCCTGCTCATGTGGACAAGGGCATCGAGGGTACCCTCAGTAGTGAATTTGTGACGACACCAAGGTGGGTCAGAGTGTTGACGTGCTAGAGGGTAGGAAGGCTCTGTAGCGGGATGTGGACAGCCTGGATGGATGGTGTGAGACCAGCAGGATGAGGTTCAAGAAGAGCAAGGACAGGGTCCTGCCCTCGTGTCCCAACAAGGCCCTGCAGTGCTCCAGGCTGGGGCAGAGCTGGAAAGCTGCCCAGGGGGAAAGGCCCTGGGGGTGCTGCTGACAGTGGCTGAACGTGAGCTGGTGTGAGCCCAGGTGGGCAAAGAGGCTGGGGACAACCTGGCCTTGTGTGTCAGCAACAGTGTGGCCAGCAGGACCAGGGTTGTCCCTCTGTGTTGGGCACTGGGGAGGCCACACCTCAAGTGCTGTGTGCAGAGGTGGGTCCCCATTAAGATGTGATTTGGGAGATGCCTCTATATGAATTAAGGTGCCAACGAGGCCATCTGCCAGTCAACAACAGGGATTTTAATTAACAATAAATGTGGGGTACAGAGATAGAAAGGAATAAAAAAGGATGAGAAGGAGAGAGGGGGAAGAATGGGGGGAAGTGGGGAAGGGGAGTGGAGAGATCAAGGAGAAGACAGACACCATGCTTAGCTCCAGTGGCATCCCGTCAGTCCTTCCTCATCCTGCTCTTCTCGATGGTGAGGGGTCCCAGTGGTTCCTGTGGAGGTGGAGGTGGGAGCCCCGGGTCATTCTTCTGGGGTTAGCACCTTTCTCCAGTCCATGTTGTGGGGATCCAGGGAGTCATTTTCCTCATTGCCATGTGAAAGCAGGATAGGTATGCCTTCCTTTGCCTGCAAAGCTGAGGCCCAAGGAGCATTTCCTAGTTCCTAATGCACCCGGGAGGCAGGGCAGGGATGCACTGCCACAGTCCAGCCCGGGAATAAAGTCAGCTTCTGTGGGATAGTACAAGGCAGTGCTGCAATCCTTCCTCAGCTCTCCCTGACCAGGCTGCCTTGCTGTTTGCTCGGGCGTGCCGGGCTGGGGCCGGCAGCAGGACCCACCTTTGGTTGGCTTGGGCACCATCCATCTATCCATCTATCCTTCTATCCATCCATCCATCCATCCATCCATCCATGCATCCACTACGTGCCTCCCCATGCCATTGCCCCTGGGCGCTGCAGTTGCCTCTGGGAGCTGCACAGCCTGACGGGGAGCGGCCATCTCTTGGGATCCACCTGGCGCTGGCAGCCGGGGTCACTCCTCCCGCTGGCCCTGAGGCAGCCGAAGGACAGAAGCCGGCACAGAACCCGCCGGGCCGTCTTGACGATGGAGCGCCATGGCCGTGGGGCCGGGGGCCGCGGGACAGTGGCCGTGCCAGCGGGGGAAGAAGGGACACTGCATGGCAGGGGCCGGGCAGGCACCGGGCAAGGCCCTGCCGCTGCCTCAGCCCCGCAGGGCTTCTCCTGGGGAGGGGCGGCCTGGGCACGGCCAGGCTCCATGCGAGCTGTGCCGGCCTCCTCCGCGGGATCGGCAGGCACGGCACAAACCGCAGACATCTTTGTGTCTTCGGTCAGTGCCGTGGGGAGAGGCTCGCTGTGCCCCTCGTCGCAGGGGTCACTGTCCAGGGCAGAAGCTGCTGGCTCTGCTTGGTTTTGCGGTGGGAGAGACAACACGCTCTGTGGCTCACTCTCCCTCTCTCCTGCCGCTTCTGGCTCAGCTTCTTTGTCGTGCCGGGGGGGGGGACACAATGCACTCTCTGGCTCACTGTCCCCCTCTCCTGCAGCGTTTCTGTCAGAGAGATCTTCTTCTTCCCACTTTTCCAGTAGCCTGTCTATCTGAATGTCCCACGATGGCGCATCCTTGTTGTTAAAGAGAGACCACAGCTCCTCAAACAAGTCAGGAGGCACGAGCTGTGAGCAGTTTTCAGTCTCTCCTGCGCAGTCTTTGTACAGGTGGAAAGGCCTTGCAGCATAAAGGTCTGCAACAGGCCCCAGGGTGAGACTTGATGGATGCCTGAGGATGCAGGTGGTCTTGATGGAGCTTTCTCCATCCAGGGTGGAGAGGATGTCTTCCTCCAACTTCTCCAGCTCCTCTCCCTCAATATGCAGAAGATGCTTCAAAGTCTCCGTGCACAGCAGATTGCCAGGTGCGCTTTGCTCTGCTGGCCCACGAGTTCCCCTCTCCTCACAGGGGCCTTCAGATGAGGGAGAAGCTAAGAAGCCTGAGGTTTTCTCAGGCTCTGATGTGGGGAAAAGCTCACCGGGTCCCTCATCCCAGGGACCTCCATCCAGGGCAGAAGCTGCTGCCTCTGCCTTTGTCTCTTTCAACAGGGCAAGCGACACACTACGTGGGTCACTGTCTCCCTCTCCTGCAGCCTCTGTGTCTGGGAGCTCTTCCCCTCCCACTTCTCCTCTGGCTGCTTTGGAAAAGTGTCCCAGGGCTGCAAGTTATCAGAGCCAGGGAGTGGCTCTGCCAACCGAGCAGGAGACAGGAGCTCGGAGGAGTTTCCTGTCTCTCCTGTGGAGCCTTGGGTCAAGCCAGGAGCACTGGGCAGCTCCTGGGGCTCTGCATCCGCCTCCTGGCAGACACTTGGCCACTCCTGAGTGCAGGTGGACTTGATGGATGTGTCTTCACATGGGGAAGGGGTGAGGCCTCTAAACAGGCCCCTGGATGTTTTGACACCGTGCTCTTCCTGCAACTCAGTAAGCTCCTCCATCTCGGTGTGCCTCAGGTGCTTCCAAGCAGGCTGGGTCCCCGTGTGGAGCCACATGCCACCTGCAGGTCGCAGGGGTGGCAGGCGATGGCCCTGCGTTGCCACTGACCCTTGCCAGAGCCCTTCAGCTGTGCTCTCCGGGGAAGGTGTTTTCTGGGCCCTGTCAGCAGCCATGGTGCCCCATAGACCAAGTGGCACAAAATCTCTGTGGCCGCTGGCCACGGGGCCCCTGGACCATGCTCTGCCTCTGGCAGAAGAACCAGAGGCTGCTGCTGCTGCTGACAGAGGGATCAGCTTGACCCTTGCAAAGGCTGCTCTTGGCCCTTGAGGGCTGAGCTGGTGTGGAGGTACCACTGTCAGTGGAGGGCCGTGGAGAGGTGGCAGGTCTGACACGGACAATCTTTTCGGCCGTGTGACTCTGCCGCTGCGGGGCAGTGAGTGCCTGCCCTCCAGGCTGTCCTCATGTCCTCCAAGTCCTGTGGGTCTCCATGAGGTGACTGGTCTAGGGACCAGTCTGTCCTCGTGGAGGGGCGTGATGGTTGTCCAGGTGACCTGCAGTGCTGGGTCACCTGTGGGAAGCAGGAGGAGGCACAGGATGGAGGCGGCTGTGTGGTCACAGTGTCCCACCATGTCTTGGCAAGCCCAGCCCTGGCCCCAAGGCAGGTGCTGGCCATGGCAGCCAGGCTGGGCTGGGTTCTGGCATTGCTGTGCCTGGGCCATCTCAGCACTGGCTGCTCCCCAGAACAAGGCCTGGTGCCAGTCCTGGCTGGTGGTCTCTGCCCCCAGCCCTACCCCAGGTCCCAGTGCAGCCTCTCCCTCCATCCCCATCCTTCACCTGTTGTCACTTGTACAACAGCTGCTGCTCCTCACAGGGTTGGCAGCAGGCGTTCTCCTCCTGCCTCTTTGACATCATGGCGGTGCTCTGATGAACAGTGGCCACGGGCACCCGGGAGAGCTGCTGCCTCTCGAGGAGCTGCTGCCTCCTGAGGAGCTGCTGCCTCCTCAGGGAGCTGCTCTCCTGGGAGTGGCCACTTGAGGAGTTTGGCCCTACAAGAGCCCTCTGGGTCACCACGTGGACCCATGCCACAACAGCCTCTAGGAACGATGCCACCGTGGGTCACAAAGGCCTGGCGGGAACAGCCACCCCTTGTCATGGAGGCCTGGCGGTTTCCATTGACACCGCTGTTCACAAAGGCCTTTCTTAGGCATTTACCCCTCTACTTTGCCTACACTTGTTCCTCTCGCAATGACCTGCAGCTCTCCCTTTTCTTGCCTTATGTGTTTCTCCCCTAAACATCCCCAAAAAAGCCCTGTTTCATACCAAAGTGCTTTTCCCACCCAGCCCACCATGTGTCCTACCCCTTGGCCCTGACCTCAGGTAGAAAGATAATCAGGAAGGCAAAAGCTCCATTAGCACTTCATCTGGCCACTACTGTAAAGGCAATAAACAGTTTTTGTTAAAAAAGACTAACAACAAAAAGAGGGCCAAGGAAAATCTCCATCCTTTATTGGATGTACAAACAGAATATGGTCACGAAGGAAAAGGAAAAGGCTGAGGTACTTAATGCTTTCTCTGCCTTAACCTTCAACAGTGAGACGGTTATGCAGCCCCCTGAGGTGGCAGACAGGGACAGGGAGCAGACCAGACCCCCTGTAATCGCGGAGGAAGTTGTTAGTGACCTGCAGAGCCACTTAGACACTGGCAAGTCTATAGGGCTGGCCGGGAGTCCCCCAAGGGTGCCCAGGGAACCAGCAGAAGAGCTCGCTAAGCCTCTCTCCATCCTTTATTATCAGTCCTGGCCAGTCAGGAGGTCCCAGATGACTGGAGGTGCCAATGTGACACCCACTGGTGTCTGGAGGGAGGATGCGGGGAACTGCAGGCCTGTCAGCCTGACCTCAGTCTTCAGTTTTGGGGACAGGGGAACTTTTGCTCTAGTGATTAAAACAAGATTTAAAAAAATTTGGAAGTTGTTTTTTTTGTTTTTTTAAATCTCATTGGTAAGAAAGACTCAGCTCAGAGTGGGAGCATGTTAAGGGGGCTTCAGATGGTAAACATTCTAATTAAGACTAAAAAAACAGTTTCTATCAAAGACCAGTTATGTTTAAATGTTTTTAATAACATGAAATGGTAACTTAGTTTAGCAATGTTTTATTCTTTAAGTAAGATCCAGTAAAGTTTGTGAAGAACGAGGCTTCATTGTGTAAAGTTTTAAACTATTCATTATTAGTAGAAAACAATTAAGAATTGGGGATGCCCACAAAACAAACTGGCAGCACTGGATGGGTGGCTGCTCTGGCCAGAAACACACCCCCCCAGGGCCCGAGCAGCTGCTTTTATCCCCTTTGAATGTCAGTCAAGACACCTGGATACATTTGGATGCTTTGGCCCAATCATAGGTGTGGATGTTCCCAGCCTGCCCCCTGTGTCCACCCATATGGGGCGGCCTGACCTGGCCCCACCCCACAGAGCATGCTCAGTTGTGGGGCCGGGAGGGCTCTCACCTTGTCTGGTGTCCTGATTGACATTCTTTAAAGAACTTTCTAGAAATTCTTCTTCTTCCGCCATTTTGCCCCTAGTTCCTTAACCTAGTCATTGAACATCATTAAATATATATAGATATATAAAAGGGAGGGTACAAAGAAGGGAAGTAATAACCAGAACATTGTAACTTACTAAATAGTCAACTAATCAACTCATTAATGTGTCATAAACATCCATAATTAACCAATTAACCTATCAACATTATTCAAACACTGCAACATCGGTAACTTAATAATTTACTCATTAATCATTCTAACATATGGAAGTAAACTTCTCCTTTGGCCATTTATAACAAAGTACTTCTTGTCCCTAGAGACAAGAATCATAGTTCCTGATGTGCTAATTGAAAGGGGAAAAGTTGTATAAAAGTAGTGCTGTTTGTAAGACTGAGTTACCTGAGTTAGATCACTCCTTCCCCATGCTGCAATGCCCTTGGTCATGAAATCTTCACATGAGTTTGTAAAGTGATTTTACTTGTATTAAGAATGTACCTTCCATGTGTGTCTAAAACTGCTTTTTGTTCAAACTGCTCTTCTAAAAAATATCAAGCCAGAGAACAACGCTGAGTTCAATGAGAATTTTGTACTTCCCCAAAAAATTGTTTGCAGGCAAGTACAGGAAACTCAGTTGCAGTAGAGTGTATGTGTACTGTGTAATTAAGAAAAACCCAGATAGGTGTTTGGGGTTTTTTTCCATTCTACAGCAAGTGCACAAAAAGTTGAAGATTTTTTATTATACACTACTTCTTAAAATATTTAGCTTGTTAAGAGTTCTGCTCTCCTGTAAGAATGCTTTATGTACTCTATTTGCTAAAGGATTTTTAAAAAAAATATTGGTATTAAAATAAAAATCAGTCAGGTTGGAAATTCAAGCACTGGAAGGTCATTAAGTGTCTAAATCAAGGCTGTCAGCATATGTCTTTTTATCCTCTGCTGGTATATTTTTGTTGCAGATCCTTAGGTCACAATCACATAATTTACTCTTTTCTTTCACAGGATAACTGCCTCATTTAGCCAATTATTGTGTCGTCCCTCTACAGAGCTTTGCCTCCTCCCTGTGGTTTGCTTAATTTTGTTTTGGATGCTTATGGGACATTTATTGATTTGCTATTTCAACAGAAATGACTTTATTATCTCAAAGTGCCCATAGGGAAAAAAAGGGAAAGTGGAGCACTGAAGTTTAGGGTAAAGTTTCCCTAAGTGGATATGTTCAGTGTAAGACATCTAGGATAAGGGGTTTTAAAAGTAATTATCACATTTAAGCACAGATGCTAAAATTTTCAGCTACAGAAATACATAATGCTTTTTAAAGCACATTGCAAATGCCATGGTGACCAGGCAGAAAAAGAGGAAGACGCAATTAATGAACGCTGTTTTTATATCATAAATGAACTCTGAGAGAAAATCTGTTTCTAATTTCCCTTCATAAAACCTCATGTTTACTTCTCAACATTTTCCAGCTTCCGTAACAAATGAGGCAGAGTCTTGTGTTACAGATGAGCCCCTGCGCTGTGTAGCCCTCATTCATATCTAGGTCAGGTACGTCAGCATCGCTGAATGAGTCAGAGATTCTGAACAAATGCAGTGTATGAATGTGGGATGTAAAAGATTCCCAGAAATAGCTTATGCAGAACAAAATGGAAATGAAAGCTGTACAAAGCAGTACTAATTCTAACTTTTGATTGATTTTACCACCTTAACTCCATGGGGCTCCTCTTATGGAACAGCCAAGCAACGTGCACTCTTGTTTCACAAAAGGAAATACACATCTTCAATGAAGTGCTTTTCCTATTTGTGAATAAAACCCAATCCATGTAACTGGGAAAAGTAGTCAGCATCTGCTGTGCCCTCAATAAAGGCATCCATACTCCCTTCATGGATTCCAGCTCCAGAAGCCCTGTGCAATACTGAACTTGCTCTATATTTGAACTTTGCATTCTCTGGTACTTGGCAGAGTTGTATTATTATTATTATTGTTGTTGTTGTTGTTGTTTTGTTATTGTTGTTGTTGTCATTAATATCCAAGAGTTGGTTCAGGAGAATTCAACTGATACTGGCCAGGCATGGAGGCTACGAGAAGGAGTTACTCAGTGGGCTGAAGAGAGGGAACTGGGAGCTGTATTTGATGAGCACTTTTGTGTTCAGAAGCTTATCTGCAAGTGGCTAGAGAGACATTTGGGGTGAGAGAAAGTGCAAAGCATCTGGAAGGAGCACCTGAGAAAAAGGGAAAGATATTCCTGTTAATGAAAACTGGTACTGGGACCTGAAAGACAACAGAGGTCAGACAAAGGGGTGTGCAGGAGGGACAGGAACGCAAGGGTAGTTTGGGCCTTGAATTTTGTCACTAAGGAAACTATGACAGAATGAGATGAACAGACTGGGATCAGGTTCTTCGTTGAGACAAGAACTGCTCACAGAATCACAGAAAGTCCTGAGTTGGAAGGGATCCACAAGGATCATTGAAGCCCAGGTCCTGCACAGGACAGCCCCAGGAATCACTGCTGTCTGTGTCGAGAGGGCCTCAGAATCGATGCTGGTGATCCCAATGTCTGGATCTGTGCTGTGTGTGGTGTGGCTGAACTCTGCTGGTGATGACTTATGTGTCTTCTAATGATGGCACGTGGTGAAATTTCTGGAAGAACTTGAAGGTATTTTTGTTGAAGCTGTGAAATTGTTCATTCAGAGTTGCAAAAACTTTGCTTTGTGTGGCTCTGTGACCTGGCACAGCACCCCAACAGTGATAGCTTTTCTCTTTCTTTCCTGACATCCAACAGACAGACTTCCCAGGTATTTGGACTGAGCCAGGCAGCAAAGCTCAGCGATTCCAACTCTGATTTGTTGTCTTAGGTAAAGGACAAGCCTTTATTAATGCAGTCTTTTAAACAGGCTTGTGATTGTGCAACGCAGGACTGTATGGAATCTCTGTATGTAAAAAGTAAACCATGTGGCATGTTGATGCCCAACCAGTGGTTCTATGTGAAGACAAGTGCTTTTCTTGGCAGGAAAATCCACTCCACTTGCTGTAGTAAGGCTCAATGACTCAAAGACCAGAGAATGTTCTTTCAATGCCAAGGTGAGGATGAGTATTATTCACATCCAAAAAAGAGCACAATCCCTTCCTTTCATAGGCAGTGTGTGCCTGAGCATAAATGTACTTTCATCTTTATTGCTCCTAGAAGTATGAAATGTTCTCCAGAGATCTGTGCAGTAGTGACAGTGGGTGGGAAGAGGGGCAGAAAGCAGCACTGAGAGTCTAGAAAGTGAAGAGGGCAGGTCAAGGCAGCAGGCTAAAACAGGTTCCCAGTGTTGCTTCTCATGAGGTCAGAACACCCACTCCTGACTCTGCTATTAATATTGCTCTGTTATTTGCATCTGATCAGAGAAGACCATTTTGCAGAGGAGCAACCACAGCCTCTGGAAAAGTCCGGTCTTTCTGCCTTCAATTTGGGTCTCTGACACAAATTCTAAAGAACATCTTTTCACAAGAATTGTCTCATGTAAGTCATTCAGAGTAAGAGGAGCATTGATGGGCTGAACACGGGTCAAGTACACCTGCCTAGTCTGTCTGCAGGGGGCTGAGGCCCAGCCTGGCCCTGGCCAAGCCCTCCTGCACCTGTAGTGACTGATGGAGCAAAGCTCAGTTTAAGGCTGGTAGCAGCGTGACACCAGGGAAGAGAGGTGACTGTTTTATACATGAATGACCCTGCTTTCCTTTCCCTTGCCTTTTGTCATGCCTGTAAGCATTAAGGGTGTTGGTTCAGATAGTCCTGCCAGAGTTACCTGTGGTGACACAGAGGACAAGGGACACTTGCCTGGGTCGCCGTGATCACAGCTCTTATCTCAAAGAGTAGGTTTAGATTAGGAAGAAAACCTTTACTACGAGGGTGGCAAGACTCTTCAACAGATTGCCCAGGGAAGCTGTGGATGTCCCATTCCTGTAAGTGTTCAAAGCCAGGCTGGATGAGGCTTGGAACAACGTGGTCTAGTGGAAAGTCTCCCTGCCCTGGTAGAGGGGTCAGAACGAGATGATTTTAAGGTCCCTTCCAACCCGGTCCATTCTGTAACCACCTCGTATGCGCTTAAGTACCAGGCTCATTAAAACACATGTACCCACAGGTGGTGAATTACAGCGCCTTTGGCATCACAGGGCTGTGTCAGCCAGGGCTGTGCAGCCCGGGGCTGCCGGGATCCTGGGGCGGGCGGCGGGTGCTCAGAGGGGCACGGGGAGATCACGGAGGGGTGGCGCGGCTGCCCCGGGTGTCTCCTGTCGCGGGTGTCCCCACGTCCCCCGGGCCCCTCCTGCCGCTCCCTCAGCCCGCGGGCGGCGCCTCAGGGGACGCGGCCCCGCGCGGCCGCCAGTGCGCAGGCGCCGCCCCGCCCTGCCCCGCCGAGCCGAGCCGCCACTGCCATGTCGGCCGCGGCAGATTCGCCATAAGGCGCCCACGGGGACCTGATTTTCCGTGTTGTGGTTTTTTTTTTTTTTCCCTTTTCCCTCACTCTCTTTTCCAAGCGGGTCGCGCTCGGCTCCCGGCGCGCTGTGCCGCCGAGCCCCGCGGCGATGGAGGCGGCGGCTGCAGGTGAGCGGGGCCGGGCGGGCGGGCGGGGGAGCGCGCACGGATCCCCGCGCGGCGGGCGGGGGGAAGTAGTTCCGGAGGGGCTGTGCTGACGCTCTTTCCGCACGACAAGTAGTTCCCACAGTGGCGGCAGCTCGCCCCCCTCCAGAATCCATTGCCCTGCGCTGACGAGCGACCTGGGTGGCTGTGGGGGCTCCGGGAAGCCGCCGGAGGACACGGGCAGCCCGAGCCTGGGAGTCCTGCTGTGCCCCGGCTGGCCGTCCCGAGGCTGCGGCTTAGCAGCGAGTGGGAGCAGCTGGGGCCGAGCAGCTGGAGCTGCTGCTGCTGCCCAGCTGAGGCGTGGGGACCCCACAGCCACCTTCCAGGATGGACAGGGGCCTTCAGGGAAGCCGGAGGAGGATTCTTCGCCAGGAACTGTAGTGATAGGGAGTAATGGGTACAAACTGAAAGAGGGGAAATTTAGGCTGGATTTCAAGAAGAAATTCTTTGCTGTGAGAGTGGTGGGACTCTGGAACAGGGTGGCCAGGAAGCTTGTGGCTGCCCCAGCCCTGGCAGTGTTCCAAGCCAGGTTGGATAAGGTCTTGAGCAAGCAGGTCTAGTGGGAGGTGTCCCTGCCCGTGCCAGGGGGTTGGGAGTGGCTGATCTTTGAGATCCGTTCCAACCCGTTTCCATTCTATGCTTCCATGATTCTGTGCACACCAGGGTTTGAAACACTGGTTAGCTCCTGTGGCAGCTGTAAATAGTGTAAGCAGCTCAAGGTCCCCAGAGTTCAGCTGCGGAAGCAGACAGCAAGTTAAAGGTGTCTCCACTGCACTGTCATCTCAGGCTTTCACGTGCCTTGGGTTGTCCTGGCGGTCATTCCAGCAGTGAACAAAGTTACACAGAGGTGGCAGCCTTAGGAATGCTGTGTGTATGCTTTCTGCCTTTCCCAATCCCTACCCACTCTTGCAGTGCAAGTTTGTGAAGTGATGTCGCAATAATTTAATGCCTGTTAATTACCCTGTGTACTCAAATTTGGCTTCTGGTTGTCATTCCCTGACTTGACTTTTTAATTTTTAGAATCCTGAGTTATTTTTGCCTGTTGTGCAAAGTATTGATGGATAGTTTACAACTCAAACCACCCTTAAGGGATAATAGCCGTAAGCTAAAACTCAGGAAGTTCAACTGCAAGTTGAAGAAGAACCTGTTTATGTTGATGAACACTGGAGCAGGCTGCATGGGGAGGTCGTGGAGTCTCCTTTTCTGGAGACATTCAAAACCCACCTGGGTGCATTCCTGTGTCACGTGCTATAGTTGATCCAGCTTTGGCAGGAGGGTTGGACTAGATGATCTCCAGAGATCCGTTCCAAACCTGTCTATTCTGTGATTCTGTGAAACAAGATTTTATGCCAATGATAATTGCACTATCGGGAGAAAAACTGAGTAGCAGAATAGCTAACAGGTGCTGTGTTACTTATGGACTATTTAAAAGCATTCCAGGACTGCTCTATGTTCTGAGATCCAACTTTCAGTGAGAAATAATTCTCTTACTACTAGTGCTGCTAATAAATTCATATTTATTCAAGCACATTTGTTTTAATAAAAAGTGTTCTGAGTGTAGTTGAGCCCAGAACTGTCATGAGTGTTCAGTATTTTTGATATTGCTGCTGCTGAGCTGTATCTGACATCAGGTGCATTTCCATTATGGGTGCTTGCAAAAATGAGGTTAAGAGTGTTTAATGCATTGCATCCTGAAGTTGATGGCTGATCACATAGTTTATGCTTATTCTCTCAGGGGCTCTGAGTGGTTTTGGTGTTTGTTAGTGCAGCTTACACAGTTTTGTATTGTACTTTAGTGAATTTCAGTGGAACCTTCAGCAGTGTTGTATTTAGCCACATGAGGGAGATCTTAGAACATGAAAATAAAAATGTCTTGCTATAAACATATCTACTCCGGCTTTTTTTTTTCCTTAATGATGGAAAAGCTACCTTGTTTATATGTTTGATAAACTGATTATTCTAAACTGAAAATAATTTAATTTCCTAGTTGTTTGAATATCCTATTAAATCCATGTTATATCCAGGTCCTGAATTTTATATATTTTAGCCAACATAAATGTGTGGAGGCAGTTGTCTTTTAAAAAACTTTATTTAACTTCTTTTCCAGGAGCATTTTTAAAGATGGTGTGTGTCAAACAAGAATACATGTGCTTCCATTTGCCATCATGAGTTAAACTCCAGTGCTTTCAAATGCAGGTTTCTTTCCACAAATACAGTTTCAGACCGGTTAAACACAATGTGTTTAGTTTTGGCGAGGGTGTGAGAAGTGGGCCTGGGTTTGTGCAGCTCAGCAAGGCCAAGTGCAAAGTCCTGCCCATGGCTTGGGGTAATCCCAGCACAGTCCCAGGCTGGGCAGGGAGTGGATCAGGAACATCCCTGAGGAGAAGGACTTGGGGTGGTGGTGGATGAGGAACTGGACACGACAATGGACAGCAATGTGCTCTGGCGGCCCAGAAACCAAACGTGTCCTGGGCTGCATCCAGAGCAGGTTGAGGGAGGGGATTCTCTGAGCCCCTTTGCTCTGCTCTGATGAGACCCCACCTGCAGTGCTGTGTCCAGCTCTGGGACCTCAAACGTGGGAAGGATGCTGTTTGAATGCTGGAACAGCTGAATTACGTTAAAGTCTATGTTTTGTAGTGTTCTTACTGCAGTGTACAAAATATAATGTCAGAAAGTGCAGAATGATTTGGATCTTAATTTTGTTTCACTCGTGACATTTCATGTACCTAACAGCAACTCACAATGGATATTTAAATAGAGAAGTGTAAGAACAGGGGAAGCACACAGTGATACTTGTCCAGAGTATGGCCTTAGACCTTCTTACAGGCTGTGCTGAGCCCCAGCCAGTCTCTTCCAACTTGGTGCTTCCTGGTCACCTTCTAAGAATTCTTAACACCAAGTGGATGTGTGACCTTAGAGCTGTAACAGTAGGGAGAGATCAGCTGCAAGACAGACCGTAGTTTCAGAGGCTTCGATGTCCTTCATACAGGATTTTGTAGTTCTTCATTTTACACTTTGCCTTTTCTCCAGTCCTCAGTTTCATCCTTCTCAGGGGAAAAAAAAAAAAAAAAACAAAAAACAAAAAAAAAAAAACAAAAAACAAAAAAAAAACAAAAAAAAAAAAAAAAAACAAAAAAAACCAAAAAACCTAATAGATTAAACTTCTCACTGCGCTGTGTTGTTGTTCTTCCTTATTTTTGTACCTTTTAAGGATAATGATGATGATGATTATTATTTCAGTAGAGGAACAATATCCAGAGATACAAGCCCAGTATGGATCTTTTCTATTTGTTAACAAGTTTTTGTATTATAGGACCATCTGTTTTATAGGTCTGTCTGTTTTAACTGCAAGGTTTTGTTTCTGAAGAATGCAGCTCCTTAGCCTTGTTTGAGGGTGTCTCTAAAGTGTTTGCTGTAATTGAGATATCTTTCACAGAAAGCCTCTCCAAACCATTACAAAATGACAGCAAATTGAAAAGTTTGTTTTTCTATAGGCTCGCCTTCTTTGAGGGGTCTTTTTCCTCTACAGATTACATCTCATTGCACAGGCTCTTGGGCAGGTCTGTTACTGTTGAGGTGTTTTAGAACTGTTGCTGCATTCTGCTTTTTATTTTTCAAGTTGATAAAATTACCCTTATTGACCTGCCTCACTGTGTTTTTACATTAAATTTGATGCAATTTAAAATCTTTTTTTGTTTTCATCATTTTATGAAACTTCTTATAAATATGTTTTCCTCTACTGAAAGTTCATTTCACTGCTATTTAGCTGTGCTAGATTTTTTCCTTCCCGTTTCTAAAACCTTCTTTGATGATTAGCATCAAATATGATGCTTTTAAATAGCCTTCATGCTCTTTTCAAGGATTTAACTTGCAGTGGAACTTTTTTTGTCCTTTTTGTGGTTTGTTTTGTTAAAGATGCTTTTTATCTTTATATAGTTCGCATTGTTGAAATGAAACACAAATATTTGGCTCTTTATCACTCTCTTTAGAGGGTTTTTGAGTAGTACTTTAATCATGGTTATAGAGTAACTCTCAAGTAATGTCACTTTGAAAAGGGTGTGTTTTACTTCTGATAAAGTCAAGGACTGTTTCTCCTCATGTGGTTTCCCTGACTGCTTGCTGGGTGAAACAGTCATTAATGGTGTCTAGACGTTTAATCTTGGCATCCTGTCCTGACCTGACATTTAACCACTCTGCATAAGGCTAATTAAAGCCTACAATGCATTGTTGTTTCTGTCTTTGTAATCTCTTTTATCCCCTCCAGTGTGCCGTAGTCATTCATACCCTGTGGTCAGGTTGTTGCTCACGTGTAGTCCTTACACTGTGCTTTTCTGTGTGCTGTATTTGAATTCCTCAGGAATTCTGTTACTTGTTAAAAGAGCCTGATAATCAGGTTTGACCCTAAGCTGCTTCTAACAGGCCTTATTTCTTTAAAATAATACACCCTACTTTGTCCTCAATATTTTGGTAGTGGTAATAACCCACTGGTGTTACAACAATGTTTATCAGAAGCTTATTTGAATGCATGAATGTCAATAATCCTTGTCTACAGCCAGGCATTCCAATTTTGTCACTTTACTAGGTGTCTTGCATTATTCTAATAGTATGTAGGTTTATTCTTTTAAAAGCAACTACAAAAACAAACCTAAAAAATTGCTTTGTTCTTTCCTTTTAAAAGTTTACTAATTTCTATGTCATCCTTCATTTGAAAGTAGTCTTTGTGATTTTTACTGCTGTAAGGTTAATCACCTTCATCTTTGTGGTCTTCTGCTCTTGTCACCTACTCTTCAGTCTTTAAAACCATTTTGGGTAAAGTCTGATACTCTTCTGTTTTAATTTCTCAACTTGTAATTTTTTTCTTAGATATATACAGAGATGCCAACATAGTTCTGCTCGCAATGGCACCATCATGAATTCATATCTCAGGCACCTTAACTAGTGTTTTTTTTTTTTTTTTTTGTCTTTTTTTTTTTTAATTTTTATTTTTTCTGTCTTACTATATTTGTATTGTATACATCATAGAATCACAAAACAGTTTGGTTTGGAAGGGACCTTAAAGATCATCCAGTTCCAACCTCCCTGCCATGAGCAGGGACACCTTCCACTAGACCAGGTTGCTCAGGGCCCCATCAAACCTGGCCCTGAACACTTCCAGGGATGGGGCATCCACAGTTTCTCTGGCCAACCTGTTCCACTGCCTCACCACCCTCACAGGAACAGTAGATATTTTAAAATATATTATTTCTTAATCATAAACATTCACAAACTTCACTGTAATTTAGTCTTGCATGCCATGTCTGAGAGCCTCTACAGATGAAGTTTATTGAGTAAACTCCACTTATGGCCTGCCTAAGAGAAATGGTGAATGTATATGACGGAGTTTTCTATAAAACTGTATTGAGTGGTATTGACTTTAGCATCATCTTTTAGTTTTTGCAGGAACGCATCCTGTACCAACATTGCTGTAGCATTCTTCCTTACTATTAAAATTAAGTTTGTGGCACTTAACTAATGGTAATTAAATTGCCTTGATTTTAGTTAGCAGCTAAGAGTGAGAACAGTCATCGTCAGGGGCTCCTTTTCTTTGATTAAATGCTTTCTGCAGTGCTAGTTTTGTCTCAGCAGTCGTCTTACATTGATGAATTAAGGAATAGTTGATTAGTGTTTAGAATAGCCCAAATTCAGATGAAGGAAGCCCTAAAATAGCTTTTGATTCTCCAGCTACCGCTTCTAGTACAGTAAATTTGTTGGATATGAGCATGGGATTCTTGTGGTGCTGCTGCTCTAATGGTAGCAAATTGTTTTGTAGACTTTATATACTTCTTTTTTGCTTACCAAGGATAATGCTTTTGATTTGAAGATGTGCTGTAATACTGGATGCTAATTAATTGATAAATCAAAATAGAGAAAAGAGCCAGAAACCTATATTGATTTACTTACATTTTTTCTTTAAGAAACGAAGAGTAATGAGACTATTTTATGCCAGCATCTTTATTAAAATAATGATTAAGATGTTATGAGGTCTGTAGAAAGTAGATTTCAAGCAAAGCAACAACAGCAAGAAAAAAAACAAATCTACCAAAAAACTGCAAAACCAACAAACAAATGTCCCAGAGGTGAAGCAATAAAAATCAGGGGTACATTGTAACATGTTTTCAAAAATTCTGGATATTTGAAATGGCTTTGCAAATGTGAAGTCTCTAATTTGCACAGGGGAGTAAGATCTGATAAGTAAAATATTTTTAAAGTATTTGACAGTAGTACAGGATATCATAAATCCTTCTACTATATTTGCCCTTTCTTTTAAATTCAGTTCAAACTGCTTTTTACTAAGAAATAGTGTTGCTTGTCTTAAAGTTATTGACTTTTTATGTGCTGTTTTCATATTAACTGCTACCTCACATTTAATGGTTCTTCCTAAATATGCTGTCAGAAAAAGTCTTGTTTATTGTTCTTAAACACTTCAATATCTTACATGCTCAACACTTGTGTGAGAAAAGTTCTTTTACAAAACAAATAATTTGGTTGGAGGAGTTGTGCCCGCTTTTTATTGCACTTGATATTTGTACAGAAACAGCAGAAAGAGGGGAAAAAAAAAAGCCCAGTAAGATCAAGTCCTAGTCTGATTAATACAATTTTTAATTGCAGAAAGTTCCTGTTAAGAATTTGATGGTGATGAGGCAACAAAGTTTGTTTCAGCTCTGTAATAAGTTTAGAAGGCAATAAGTAATTATTCATATTCTGAACTTCATTGCTGTGTATTTTAGGAAGGTTGACCAGGTACATAATTATACATCCTATCAACTTTTTCCACAGGCCAACAAATATCCAGCGACTTGTTATTTTTGTATTTAATTGTGGAATTCTAGTTCCTTTTAACAGCTGCAGAACTTCAAAGGCACTTACAGAAGTTGTTAGCTGTTGCCTACTTGGAAAGGAGAAGTGAAAAGTTTTGGATACATTAGGATGATTTAGGGCATATAAATATAGATTTGTGTCCTTGCTCTGTGGGTCTTGTAAAAACAGTTAATAAAACAAAGCAATACCCAACCCTGAGCCTTCCCTTTATGCAAAATGAAAGTTTTTGATTAATTAAAATTGACTCTGGAGTAGGTTTTGTCATACAGTGGTTAAAAGTATATATGACAATAATATATTCCTTGATTCCCTTAAGTACTGTTAATTTCAATGATCTTTCCAAGATAAGTGCTTCTTTCTTCTCCCTTCTTTCTTCCCCACTCCGACTTTATAAAGCAGAACTGGACAGATACTGATTTATGCTTTGTAAAGGGAATCAGGGAATCTGCTTCCTAGCCTGCAACTTGCTGTTTGTTTTTAGTAATCCATTTGTTAAACTCCCTTTGCTGTAGATATGCTTAGTGAGAAGAAAAAAAAACCAACCCTACTAATTAAGCAATATGCTGAGGGTTTTGGAAGAATTTAAAAAAAAGGCTTCACTTACATTATAGCTTAATTTTCCATATAGTCAATTAAGAAGAAAATGATTTGTATTATTAATTTCAGTGTATATTTAGCACAGTTTATAGGGACAACCTGAAGATGATGAATTACCTCAAAGCATGCTTACTGAACAGAATGTCCCAGATTGGTTTTGGCTGAATTTCCTGATGTTTGTGTCCCTGCATACTTGATTACTGTTCCTTTCTTTCTTTGCATATTTAATTGCTGCCTAATTAATTGCTCTGTTGATTTCCTACATAATTAATTATTCACTAATTAGTCATTGATTCCCTGCATAGTTAATTAACTTACTCCTTATTTGATTTTTACACTTAATTGACTATAATTCATTGCTTTATTGCTACACTGCCTAATTAGAAACCGGGTAATCAATTACTGTTTGCTTATTCCATACTTGTTTAGTCTGGTGATCAGCAGAGTTTATCTTCTGCTCTCTAACCTCCTTTTCCAGTCATTCTTCCTCAAATAATTTCTTTGCTCGGTTTGGTTTCCATCTCACCTCTGAGTAAAGCTCATGCATCTTCTGTGTGTTTTTCCTGCACCTTCAGTGACACTCGGTGTCCTCTGCCACCTGCGCTGTGCACTTCAGGGTTTGGGTGGTGTCCGATCAGACACTTTAAACACCCACGGAGGCTTCTGGGGATTCTTCTTGTTCTTCTGCCTCTCCCCAAGTCCTCGCTGGGAGGAGTGAGAGATAAAGTGGTATGTGAGTACCGATTGCAGCTGTTGAAGGAGGAGACAGGAGACAAAACACTGAGCCTGAGCTTCTAGGAAAACAGCCAGCAGGTCAGGAAGTAGAAACAGGGACAAATAAAACCTCAAAACAGAAATGTCAGCTAAATAATGGAATTCCAGTTAGTTAAGTGTTTAGGTAAATGTTCATAGGTTTTGTTGTGCATTTACATTTAAAGGGAACAATTGACATCTGCTGGGTCAATAACAGGGTTCATTCCCTTAAAAAAAAAAAAAAAAAAAACAAAAAAACCAATGCTAACTATAGCAGAACTAGTTCAAGGGAACATTTCAACATACTGCAATCAAAAGAGAAATATCTGTGTGCCCAAGACAGCAGAATGCCTGAGAAGGAACCCAGCTGAGCTCCTAAGAACACGTTGGCTGTACCACACATAGTTGCTTGTGTGTAATGTAGAGGGAATTTCGAACAACAGGAGCAGTATTGGAGTTCTTTTTTCAGAGGTGTTTTGAAAGATGAAGGCATAGTCTGCCCGTTAGTTTTGAGCTGGCTTTTGCTGTATCTCCAGTGCAAATACACGTAAAGGAGACACCTCTGCTGCTCTCAACTTTCAGGATACCTTAAAGAAGGATTTTTTTGGGTGGGGTGAACTGTATAATTAGTGTGTCATGAGGAAGTGCAATAATGTTGAATAGGGTAGTGCTTAGGATTGTTTTGAAAATAGGTCCCAAAATACAGCTTTCCTGTTCTCTTACCCCCAGATTCATCCCAAACTTCACAAACCATCACTTTATTTCTGTACTTATCCAGTGATCTCTGGTTTGACTTGTACCTTGGAAGTGCTGCTTGTTCCTGTTAGGTTTCAGGTGGGTTTATGTCCCTAATTTTCCGTAGGGAGGCAGAGGGAGAGTAGCAATTGAAATCAGGCTCTGGGCCAGAACTTTATACGTGTAGCTGAAGAACAAGTGTGCTGTTAAAATTGGTTCCTGTTTGTTCTTAAGTTTCATTGGACCCTGAAGGGAGTAGGGATTCTTGAAAAATCAAACAATTAAACCAAAAGACTGAAGTTTTAGAAAACAAAGTCCTCTGAATTTCTCTGGCCAAATTTTTGAGCTTTTTTTTATCTGAGATTATATTAATCCTTCTTTATTGTTATTTACTTTCGTGAGGCTTTGCTTTCACATCACAATTCAAGTACCTGTGAATTAAAAAAAAAAAGAAAAACTTTTGCCCAAAAAGTTGTGTCCAATTTCTGTTTAAAGTGTTGACCAGGGACGGTTTTAATGACATTCTTCTTTGCTGCTGCTGCTTTGAAGGATTTTAGTTTGTTTTGGGGTTTTTTTGTTTGTTTTTCTTAAACCAACAGGAACTTTTCATGGAACTTGTTGCCTCTGAGGCTGACGTTATTTATTTTAAGAGCAAATTTTTTTCTTTTCTTGTTTTCCTCCTATTGCTGCTCATTTTCCTCCATGTAGGGGGATCAAGATGAGGCCTGGTACTTTTTTTTCAAAGTGGTCATACTTTTTCATACACATTGGGATAAAAGAAGAAAAAAGGTGAAGTGAAAGGCCAGAAGGAGCAGAGATGAGATTGCGTAGCTGTGACTGTCAGATGAAGAACCACGTTGTGGTCCGCAGTGCTGCAGATGATTTGATCTCCCTCCCATCTCTTTCTTTAGTGGCAGGGCCAATCCCAAGGATAATGACCCCTGAAACCACACACTTAATATTTGTAGCTCATAGTGTGTGCTCATGATAGTGTTGTAAGGCAAAAATGACACATCAAAGCATTCTTTTTTTAATAGAAATTTATTTATTTTTAACAAATGTTGCTGTAGTGAAGGAAAAGTTTTCCTTAATCCTTCATGGTATTTAATTCTTCTTTCTTTTGTTTCCAGCACTTAAACAAGTAATTAGAGAATTAGACTTGCTTAGGTGAGGTAAGCAGAAAGATCAAGTACATAAAGAACAACAGTGGGGTCCATGTACATAAATTAGCATTTGGAGGCCAGTTGTATTTCAAACTGCTTTATAAAGGATAAAACATTTGCATTTATACCAATGTGATATGGGACAAACCTTGATGAGGACATCTTCTCTTACACATAATTTTACCATGTGTTTGAAAATATATAAAATTATGATGATGTTTGAGGCTGGAAGGGGAAAAAGGTCTTGAATCTGTTTTGCTTCCTTTTGTGTCATGTTAGAACATTTCTAAGATTTCAGCTAGAAGAAATTTTTTACCTTATGAGGATCTAGCTAGGAGTTTAACCATTTCTTGTATTAATTAATTTTGGGATGTATTATGAATTTGTTCATTTGTGATGAAACGTTCTTCATTTCTCTTCATTGCTGTCTTTTACATGTATTAAGTAAACTTAGAGATACTATGTGGGCTGAATCAAAATCCCAATAACTCATGGTAACATAAATAGCTAACATTTGAAAATATTAATTCCATGTTTTTAAACTTACTTTTCAGGGATCAATTCCATCTTCATGTGTAAGCTTTGTAACTTATTTTCACCAAATAAGTCCGAACTGTTGTCTCATGTCTCCGAGAAACACACAGAAGGGACCAGTGTGGATGACATCATTATTCCACTCCAGCCTCTAACAGTACCCACAAACACAAGCAAAGATGGAGAAGGTACATTCATAAATTGACAGGAATGTAATTTTCTGTGTTAATTATTTTTTAATAAAGGCTGTGCTGTGATGACTTTGCATTGTGTATAGCATGGTTTACATAGTTTGTTTTTATAGATTTTTTAAATATGTGATTTTATATTTATGATAATAATCACTGTACAATTGTCACCTGGAATTTAGTTCAGCGCAGAATAGCTCATAGAACACATAAATTCAACATGTCTTAGGGAATGATGACATTGGTTCATTAATTTTAAATGTCAAGTATAGCAAAGTCTGCTTCCTACAGCTTTAATTTAAGTTGTGAAATAGCAGTGGGAAGATTGTCTGACAGCAGTGGAAAGCAATCAGGACACTATGGGTGAGAGTGTGTCTTGAGGCTTAGGTGTCCTTTTTGAGTTGTCTGACTTGTTTGTTGTGATTCAGGTAATGTTAATAGTTCTATTCCAAAAAGGAAGTGGCACAATTCGTAATTTATAACTGTGTTTTATTACTGACGCTGGTAAATAAAGCAATCAGAGGTTGAATTAGTTACACTTAAAAATTTTGCTCTGCAGTGAAAGAAGTTACATTTGTTCCATTCCATTTTTAACTGCTTATAATTGCCATCCTTTGGAATATTGGCAATTGGTCCAGAATAATTCAGACTTTATATCTTCTTTCATGCCCTTGCTGAGTAATGGATTTATATTGTTGGCAAACTTCTTATTTAACACAAGTACTAGGATTTTTTCAATCATTATAACTTTTGGATTTTAAAAACTATGTGCTTATGGGTCAAGCACACACTAATACCATCTTTTAAAGATTTTTTTTTGGTGTTGGCATACATGTGTGATGTTTCTTCACTTATTTACCAGCAATAACTCAATAGTTATCTTCATCAATGTAACAAGATCTTTCTGATACTGCTCATATAATATTTCACTACAGCTGCTGTCTCCTCAGGTGGTGAGGAAAAATCACACCAGATTATTATTTCATGCAATGCCCAAAATTACCAGTGTATCAGAAGATGATGAATAAATTTCAAATCAGGTTTCAAAATGCCATTCTAATTTCAATAGCACAGAATTAATTCCTCGGGTATGCAGAATGCATTTTCCTTTCTCAGATCTTTTTTTCCTGTTAATCCCTTCACTGCATATGTTTCTGAGCACAGTGAGACTGGTACCTTGTAACATACTCCGTTCTGCTTTAGTAAAAAGGCCCTGCTGTAAACTTCTTTTTGCATTTGTGTCAGGAATATCTGCACTTTCTGCATTGTGTGTGTTCAGCATGCATTGTACATTTAAGAGGATAGTTTGTAATTACCGTTATGATCTGAAGCAACAGAAATTAGACATAAATAACTTTGAAGAAAATAACTGTAAATCTTACGTATAGCACAACATTCTTAAGCTATATATTCATAATTTACCTTTCTTGTTATTCTTGGTGAGCGCTTTTATTCATCTGATATGCTTATGTGGTGCCACCTTTTTCAGGTTATGTAGCCCAACTCTTTGCCATCTGCTGTCAGTAAGAATGTCAAGGTAAATTACTTTTGCATAGTCATATTCTAGGCATACTTTAGCATTTCTCGTTTCCCATCAGACAGATTGATACAAAGAAGAGGGTTCTGAAGTCCTATTCAATTGTTTTCTGTTTTCTGTGTAAAAGAAAGTAGGGTATTCCACAGTTGAACAGAGGAGTTGGGAAGAGTTCTTCTTTCAAAGCATCATTTTTTCCTTCCTGCTATGAAATCTGCAGCAGATAAAACTTAAAAAGTTTATAATATACAATTATTCATCAGTGAACCAGTCTTTGTAGTAATTCAGTATTGTCACTGAAAGGAGAAGTAATTGGTGAATGACAGTCTTAGAAATTACAACTTTTAGTACTTGGTGACTAATAGATGAACATCTTTTTGTCCTTTGAAAGTGTAATTCCTCTTCCAAGTATTGGTAAATGCTGTAGCTACTCCACAGTTGGTATAGATGAATGAATGCTGAGTTGCTAATGGAGCTCTTTGTTCTGCCTAAGTAATAAATTAATGATTTTATAAGTACTGGGGACAAGTAAAGTGCTAGGTATGTAATATGTGTTTAATGTTATTTTATTGACAGTGCTCTCTGCTGAATTTTGTTTAGCCATGCCACTGTCCTATTGTTAAGCCATGATGTAGAGTTGATTTATCCTAAATATTTTGGTACAACGTTAAAATTTTTTGTTAAGTGGGACCAAGGGTACCAGGGAGATGTTGCTGTTACACATCTTCGCACAGGTCACATTTTGTCTAGTACTGGAGTGTGACATCTTTCTTGGGGAAATGACAGCTATTTACCTTGTAACTGTAGTTATTCACACTCCAGTTTAGTCTAGGGCTTCCTTTCATAACTGTTTACAGTGATTTCCATTTCCTTTAAAGTGCTTGTCAAAAATCAGCTTTTTTTTTGCTTCTGCTTAGTCAGATTGGTGAAGATTTGAGGGACAGCATCAATGGCCCTGGCTTCATCTGTTCATATTTACTCCCTGATGGATTGTTGTTTTCTTTGGGCTGTACCTGGATTATGGAATTCATGGCTCTGTCGATTATGAAATGTTGAAGAAAGTTACAGTCTGAGTATCATCATTTCCTCCGAGTACAGCTCATTAAAGTCACCTAAAACCACATGGGCACGAGCATCAGCCTCATCCTTGCCTGGAACACAGGATGCTGCCAGAGCCTGCCTTCACACTTGAGGGACAGGAGGTGTTGCAGGTGCTGTGATACAAACACAGAACATTAACAAAATAAGGCTGGGGCTGAGATTTATTTGCGTGCATTTGTATGACACCTTGTGCAGAAGATTCTGAATAC
Organism: Acanthornis magna; assembly: GCA_036785705.1. Lineage (NCBI taxonomy): Eukaryota > Metazoa > Chordata > Aves > Passeriformes > Acanthizidae > Acanthornis > Acanthornis magna. The sequence goes on along the minus strand of JAWUZG010000119.1, from coordinate 8,827,114 downwards.
GGCCATGTGCTGTTGTAATGGATGAAATGTAAGCTTTTTATAGTGACATTTGAGGAGGAATTCATGTTGCATAATGCATCAACCTGTTAAAATTTTGGTCAGGATGGTTAAGTGAACACTTGCACAAGTGTTTTGTGACTTCTGACAAACTTTTTGTATTAAATAGATTGATTTGGAGAGGCTTATGTGAACAATTCCTATGAAGGAACAGTATAAAAATAGACATATCGTTTATTTAATTATTCTCTTTTTGAAGTGTCTTTTTTGTGTCTTTGAGAACATAATTATACAGCATAGCACAGAATGTCTTCCCTGGTTATTGCCATTGCTCATCCAATAGCAGTCAGCATAAAGATTGCTTTCAGTCCGTCTGTAATGAGTGTGAAATCCCCAGAAAAAACTAAGTGGAACAGGATCTTAATTCAAAATCTTTTTAATGACCAATTTAAAACTTCTATTTATGAGTAAGCATCCTTGAAATAAGTGATAGGGGTTCTTATTATTTATTTAATATACTATTTTATTTTTAACATTCTTTTTTCTAACAAGCAGTGTTTGATTAACGTGGTTATGTACTGGCAGATTTATGACAATGTTCTACTATTAAATTAGTGTGTGTTGTTGATCTTAGGTGGTGCTTTGAGCTGGAATTAGAATAGTGCAGTGTGAAGAGCTCACTGGGGGCAAGCTGGGTAGAGAAACAGCTAGAATTTATGGTTATGGGCATCATTAAAAATTTAATTCTGGCGTTGCTAACTCAAAGTAGCTTGAGATAAGTTCTGTCCTGGAAAAAGGAAACCAGGGAGCAAGGAAAAGAAATGACTGTGATAAGCCTCAGAAAGTTCTGGTGATGTATCAGTTGCCCATATGAGCCCTCCTGTTCCTGTGTCTGTTGCTGCCTGCCTCTTGCCACCAAACCCTTTTAAATGTTTGAAAACTGCTGTGAGTTCTCCTACTGATAGACACATTTAAAACATTTCTAAGATTTGCATGTTCTTTGTATTATCATTGGTAGTCACAGTGAGAAGAACTGCAATTTTGTAAGCCATAGCAGAGGTTCTATCACCAGCCTTCTGAAGGAGCAGTTTTCATATTTCCACTTGCATGCAAGATTTTGTTTCAATTTCTGTCCTAATGTGAAAATTATGTTCTGTTTTTCATTAAGTTTGCACTAAAACAGTCAGGAAGATGCATCTCTTTGACCTGATTTTTCTTAATTTCTTTTTATTGGGTAGTCTGATGATTCAATTGTAAAGGAATGAAAAGAATATAATATGCAGAGAATATGGTGGTTGCATTTGCTCTTCCAGTGCTGGGATTTAATTATTTTATAGTAACCTGACCAGCATCCACATCTGTATTCCTCATGTTGGACAATTTAGCAAACTCTGACCTTTTGATGGATTGATGTGAAGATAATTGTTCTTGTTGGGCTTGTTTTAATTGTGTGTTGATTTCTTCAACTCAAGGCACCAAATACTGGTTGCTGTGATCAATGGGTATCAAAATAACATAAATGGTAGCAAAGAGAAGTTTTGAGAGCACTGAAATCCCTCCTTTCTTTTTGGCTGACACTTTTGCTAGAGTAGCACAAAAGTTCGGGACACTGGTGGAGAATTGCAAAAAGTTATGGGAAACAGCTGCTTTTTTTTCTATTCATAGTGGGGTTTTTTGTGGTTTTATTACATTTATTTAAGCAGACAGGTATTCAGTCACTCCTATAAGATGGAATGCTATACTTTTCATTTGTTAGTAATTACATGATTAACTCAAAGCTGTCATCCCTGAATGTGGGATTTTGGTTTTTTGGTATATTTAAGGGAAATGATGAATAGGTTATAAATAACATGCTGTTATCTTCTCCTGCTCTCCTGTATTATCTTCCTTTAAGATTCCATAAGTGATTTATTTTTCCATATGCTCTAAATCAACTAATTCCATAAGGTCTTTCAGCACCTGTGCTTGAAAAATTTTTGTTGTTTGGGGTTTTTAAAATATATTCTCTCTTTTCATGATTTTTCAGACTTCTCTGTTGTCAATCTCAATTTATCAGTGTCTGATTCTACAGCAGTGATGAGAGAAATCTTAAGCAGGAAATACAGTTTATGTTGTCATTCATTTCTGTGTATGGCACCTCATGGATTTCATCAATATTTTCTCTACAGAAATATGGAAATGTAAAATTATATTGTATTTATTAGGAGTTGTAGAAGACTTCTGATTTTAATTAAGGAAACATTTTTTGCATGACTTCTGGAATTTATTTGTTACCAGCAATTTTTTATGCCAGCTTTTAGCTAGAAAGTATTGGCAATAAAGAACCACAGAAAATATTGGGAAGTAATTGTTCACTATATTAAAAGGACAATGAGCTTTTGGTTCTAAAATACAAATTGTTTTTCTCTGATTACGTCTCAATACTTGAATAATTTCTTTGAAAATGATGTAAATTAAAAGGATTTTTGTAGAGCACTGAAATGCAGGAGAGCAATTTTGTAGAATACATCTGCTGGTAGTCATACAGCAGTCTAGAAGAGTGCTTGCCCTGTAATTTATGTAAAACTGTGGCACTTTGACATCTGCTGATCTCAATAACACAAATCTTATTGCTCTGCAGCTACCAGAAATGCCAGCAAATACCACTGCTTGAAATAAGTTTGTGTGAAGCTAACCTTTTTTTAAGCTGTTGGGATAAAGTCTCTCAAACTTCATTTAATTCATCTATTTTCAATGATCAGAGCAATACTAGCTAATTAGCTGTGGAATTTAATTACAGTTTACTTTAAACTTTCTTTTCTAGAGCATCTTGTAGCAAAGAGGAAAAGGGGCAGACCAAAAGGGTCCACGAAGAAGTTTTGTGTGGATGAAGATGTGGCAGAAAATAACCCCACTCCAAACAAAGAAACTCCAGCTGGGACAGAAGAAGGCCCAGAACTGTCTGAAGTCTCACCAGGCAGCTTGGAATGCAGGAAATGCAATCGCAAGTTCTCCAACACACGTCAGCTGACCAAACACATCTGCATTATTGTTCTAAATGAAGGAGAAGAAGAAGGAGATGGAGGTAAGAAAACATCCAGCAAAAATATCTGCAGCAGGTTGTGGGACAGTGTGTTCCCGCTGTGAGACCTGACTCAGATCCCGAGTGCTGGTTTTAAATGGAATGGAATTGTCTGTTTCTTGCAACGCAAAAAGTGTGATGAAGAAAAACTGAACTTAGACAAGGTATTTAAACTTCTTTCAAAGTGGTCAAAATGTTTATTATGCTGATGATTGTCTTACAAGTCCCTGAAATGCTTGTTTTGCATTAGCAATTGTTCTTTTTCTCACAAAGTGAATTACAGTTTTCCAGTGAGAAATTATATAGGCCATGCAGGTAAGTATCACACATAGGTGAGGAAGGATGATCCTATGCAGGTGTTTGTATCCTGTGATTTGCGAAACCTGAATTCTGTTCTCTTCTTTTGATAGATTTAGAGTCTGCTTTTCTGGTTGGCTTCTTTTACTCAATAAAAAATCATATCAAACTTGCCTCTTCTTTTTAACAAAGCTTTGTGTGAATGATTGTCTTTGGCATAGAAGAGTCTAGTGTTTAAATTTTAGCTTTAAGAATGATTTAGATCCATTCAACCTCTCAAATTTTTAGTATAGAACAGAGCAGAATGGAGTTCTTTTCAGTTGGAAGTCACGTCCAACTGCCTGACCAATTCAGAGCTGACCAACACTTAAAGCTGTTGTTAAGGGCATTGTTCAGATGTTTCTTAAACACTGACACGCCTGGAGCATGGAACCCTAATCTGTTTAAAAAGACAACAGTGAATGCTCATTCAGAATAGAATAGTTGAAGTGATGTATAATTTTCATCTCATCTGCCTGCCCATTTAACTTTTCTCTAAGGTGAATGTCACATCCATACAAAGCAATGACATAGTCCAAATTATCTTAACTTTATGTGGGTTTTGTGCTGATGGTAAAACTTAGGTTTTGCTTTTGCTGCAGTTGCTCAGTATGATATTGTTGATTCTGCTTGTAGACAAAATTTGCCATTGAGTTTTTTTCTAGTTTTCTGTTACCCTTTTGTGTCCAGTCTGTCATTATTATACACAACTAGTGTATAATATTTTACTTTTATTGATATGTAGAGTTTAACTTCTGTGGCAAAGCTTAATCCAAACAAACTTATGTTGCTAGAGCAGAGAAACTCTTGCTTTGATAAAGTACCTGGTTATATTTTAATGTCATCAGTGATACAATTTTTCAGCTACACATAGTGACAGTTCCTCCTGCTGTCTCACCTCTGACACCCCAAGTGTCCATGCCCTTTGCTGTTTGTATGTGCTAGGTCCAGTGTTAACATTTGCATTATTTTAGCAACATTGCCTTTTCTAATGTCCTTTTAAAATAAACTCTCAGGTCAAAGTATAAATTCAAATTACCTGTTCTTGACCTGTTAACTCATTAGAGCTCCTAAATCTTACCTTTATTTGTTTCTCTGCAAAGCACACTGGCTAATTTTCCAAACTATATTGCTCCTCCGTTTCCTTCCTTTTAAAGAAAATAGCCTCAGTTTTGGGCTAATGGAAAAAAAACGAACTATTTTCTAAAACTATTTAGAAAATAGTTTTGGGCAGATGAAACATTTATTTGTTTATTCTCTAGTAAAAACAAAACAATCAAACAAAGTCAGTGATAAGCAACAAATAACAAGGGGTTCTAATTTTTGAAAGATTTCTATCTTGGCTGCAAACTGAAGGTATTGAGGGCTGGTTTTATCCTGAAGACATAATTCTTCCTTGGAATACGTCTGGGAAATTCAGTCCTCAGCTGTCTACTAATTACTGTCCCATTACATGAAAACTTTTCACTTCTGGCTTTACCATATGAACTGCTTTGAGACGATTTTTCAGTTTCTGAATATGTAGATGAAAGTAGCATGTGCATTATTATTGTCCTCTAAGAAAGTGTGAATATAGTCAGTAGCTCAAAACTTTGTGGAGTGGACAAGAGCAGTATTTTCTCTGCCTAGGATTCTCTACAGTAGTTTCTAATATTCCCTATAACCTTTTGCATAATCACAGAACCAGTAAGTTTGGAAAAGACATACAAGGTCATCGAGTCCAGCTGTTAACTCAGCACTGCCATGTTGTCTCAGATTAGAGACAAGTTTCCTATGTGGAAAGTGCTCTGAATAAATGCCTCCCCCCCACAAAAAGCTTCTGACACCCCCTCCCCCACCACAACAGAATTTCTTGGATGAAAGTGAAAGAAATGGTTTATTTAACAAAACACGCAGAGTGCCCTGCAAGGCACAGGGGAAAGGGGCAAAGGAATTATTAAACCTGAGTAAACAGCTGATGAACTTCAGTGTCCTTTTCCTCAGGTATAGCTTCCCCTCTCTGGGAGTCCCCAAGAGGAAGCCAGGTTGAATTGCTCTGGTGGCTCCCTGGAGGATTATTGTCTACTGTCCTCCGGGGACTCCTCAGGTTCTCAGGTGAAAAAGCAAGTCGAAGAAAAAAAAAAAGTCCAAAAAAGAGATTATGAAGAAGCAATCCCAGGGAAAAGCAAGCAGCAACCACAGCAGCGGCAGCAGCCCGTCGAAGGAAAGTCTTCTCCCTTGCTCCTTGGTGGAGAAGCCTGGGGGAAAGTTTCAAAACATCCCGCGCTGGCAGAGCTTCTCCCGTCTGCTGAACACAGTTAAAGCTACAGGACCACATTTGTGGGCATACACACAAACGATAGAGAATACGGGATTATCATAACATCACCCCAAGACATTCCACCCCTTATTCTGTATTGTTGGCTTAAAGCCCACACTAATATATTTCAACTCTAAATATATACATGTATATGTATATAGCTATATACACATAGTGACAGTGACATTCAGCAAGCAATGGTACACCAGCATCCCAACATTACGCGTGGCCCTCACCCAAAATCAAATCTCCCTGAGGTACACATCGTGTTTCTCCATCTTCCTGCATTACCCAGCAGGTACACCGTGGTCCCTGAGCAAAAACAACCCCACGGATAGGTTTCTCTACACGAGGCAGAATTAATCCACACAGTCATTTCTAACAAACCTCTGGCATGTACTGCTGGAACCTTGTGTCCATCTATTGTATGCAAGGGCTCAGATTGGACAGGGCCTGCTCGGTTGATGGAGCCTCGGGTGCTCACTAACCAGGTGGCCTTTGCTAAATTCCGCTCCCAGTTTTTGAAAGTTGCCCCACCCAGTGCCTTCAAGGTGGTTTTTAACAATCCATTGTACTGTTCCACTTTGTCAGCAGCAGGTGCATGATAAGGAGTATGGTATACCCACTCAATGCCATGCTCCCTAGCCTAGGTGCTTATAAGGCTGTTCTTGAAATGAGTTCCATCTCAGGGGTACCATGCCTCTAGAGGACTTGCCTTTCAAGGCCCAGGATGGTGTTATGGGCAGTGCCGTGAGGCATAGGGTAGGCTTGCAGCCATCCCGTGGTGGCTTCTGTCATTGTGAGCACGTAGCGCTTGCCGTGGTGGGTTTGAGGCAGTGTGATGTAGTCAACCTGCCAGGCCTCCCCATACTTGTATTTGGACCATCTTCCCCCATACCCCAGGGGTTTCACCTGCCTATCTTGCTTGATCTCAGCACATGTCTCACAGTTATGGATAACCTGGGAGATACAGTCCACGGTTAAATCCACCCCTCGGTCTCGTGCCCACTTACAGATGGCATCTCTGCCTTGATGGCCTGAGGCATCATGGGCCCATCGGGCTAGGAACAGCTCTCTCTCGTGTTGCCAATCTAAATCTACCTGGGATACCTTTATCTTTGCAGCCTGATCTACCTGTATGTTGTTTCGGTGCTCCTCATTAGCTCTGCTCTTGGAGATATGGGTGTCTACATGGCAGACCTTCACAGGTAATTTCTCTACCCAGGCAGTGATGTCTTTCCACTCCTCAGCACCCCAGATTGGTTTTTCCCTGCACTGCCAATCAGCCTTTTTCCACTTTTCCAGCCAACCCCACAGATCATTGGCTACCATCCATGAATCGGTGTAGAGGTAGAGCTTTGGCCACTTCTCTCTTTCAGCAACGTCCAGGGCCAGTTGAACGGCTTTGAGTTCAGGAAGTTGGCTTGATCCACCTTCTCCTTCTGCATCCTCTGCGACCTGTCATGTGGGACTCCATATGGCTGCTTTCCATTTTCGCTTTGTCCCTACACGACAACAGGAACAGTCAGTGAAGACAGCGTAGCGTGTTTCATCTTGTGGCAGTTGGTTGTAGGGTGGAGCTTCCTCCGCCTGAGTTACCTGTTCCGGCTCTTTTTCATTAGTCAGACCAAATTTTTCACCTTCAGGCCAATTTGTAATTATTTCCAAGATCCCGGGGTGATTCACATTTCCCTTACGGGTGTGCTGTGTGATGAGGGCAGTCTGTTTGCTCCATGTAGCATTGTTGGCATGGTGGGCATAGGGAATCTCTGCTTCGAACATCCACCCCAGCACTGGTAGTTGGGGTGCCAGGAGGAGTTGTGCTTCAGTGCCAATGACCTCTGAGGCGGCTTGGACTCCTTCATGGGCTGCCAGAATTGTCTTCTCTGTGGGGTGTAGTTGGCTTCAGAGCCTCTGTAGCTCCGGCTCCAGAATCCCAGTGGTTGCCCTCAAGTCTCGCCAGGCACCTTCTGCCAAAGGCTCCAAGACAAACCATGACTCCCGGCTGCAGAATAGAGCACATTCTTTACTTCTGGTCCTGCCCTGACTGGGCTGAGGGCTACTGCATGGGCGATCTCCTGCTTGATCTGGGTGAAGGCTTGTTGCTGTTCAGGACCCCAATGGAAATCATTCTTTTTACTGGTAACCAGGTAGAGAGGACTCACAATTTGACTGTACTCAGGAATATGCATTCTCCAAAAGCCTATGGCTCCCAGGAAAGCTTGCGTCTCCTTGTTTGTTGGTGGAGACGTTGCAGAGATTTTATTGATGATCTCAGTGGGAATCTGATGTCATCCATCTTGCCACTTCACCCCCAGGAACTGGATCTCTTTGGCTGGTCCCTTGACTTTGCTTTTTTTAATGGCGAAGCCAGCTTCCAGGAGAATCTGGATGATTTTTTCTCCTTTCTCAAACACTTCGTCTGCTGTGTTCCCCCACACAATGATGTCATCGACGTACTGCAGATGTTCCGGAGCCTCACCCTTTTCCAGTGCAGCCTGGATCAGTCCGTGGCAGATGGTGGGGCTGTGCTTCCACCCCTGGGGCAGTCGGTTCCAGGTGTACTGCACGCCCCTCCAGGTGAAAGCAAACTGAGGCCTGCACTCGGCTGCCAGAGGAATGGAGAAAATGCGTTTGCAACGTCAATAGTGGCATACCACTCTGCTGTTTTGGACTCCAGTTCATACTGGAGCTCCAGCATGTCTGGCACGGCAGCGCTCAGCGGTGGAGTCACCTCATTCAAGGCTCGATAGTCCACAGTCAGTCTCCATTCTCCTTCAGATTTATTCACAGGCCAAATGGGGCTGTTGAAGGGTGAGTGGGTCCTGCTGACCACCCCTTTGCTCTCCAGCTCATGGATCAGCTTGTGGATGGGAATCCCAGCATCTCGATTTGTCTGGTACTGCCGGCAGTGCACTGTCGAGGTGGCAATTGGCACTTGTTGCTCTTCCCCTCTCAGGAGTCCTACTGCACATGGGTTCTCTGACATTCCAGGCAAGGTGTTCAATTGCTTAATGCCTTCTGTCTCTACAGCAGCTATCAGAAATGCCCACTGGAGTCCCTTCAGGTCTTTGAAATAGCCATTTCAGAGGAAGTCTATGCCCAGAATACACAGGGCCTCCGGACCAGTCACAGTGGGATGTTTCTTCCACTCTTTTCCAGTCAGGCTCACCTCAGCTTCCACCAGAGTCAAGTCCTGTGATCCTCCTGTCACGCTGGCAATAGAAACAGACTCTGCCCCCATATGTTGCGATGGAATTATTGTTCACTTCGCACCAGTGTCAACCAAAGCCTCGTATTTTTGTGGTTCTGTTGTGCCAGGCCATTGAATCCACGCAGTCCAAAAAGCACGGTTTTCCCTGGCCCCTACCTGGCTAGAGGCAGGGCCCCTCTAGCCCTGGTGGGCATGCATGTTAGAGGTTCCTTCAAGGGAATTGGACATGTCAACTGGAGCTACTTCCCTTCTGGTGGAGTTTCCTCTCTGAATCTTGCCCTCCTTCAATTCACGCACCCGTCGCGCCAGAGCGGCCGTGGGTTGTTCACCCCACTCCCTCATGTCTTCTCCACTTTCACACAGGAAATACCACAGCTCACGTCGAGGGGTGTACCTGTTCCTCATAGCTGGGGAACGTCTATGTCCGGTACCAGAACCTTTGATCTGCGCTCCCGAGATTTGGAGCAGGCCCTCTTTAATCTCCTTACTGAGTTTCTCACTGAATTTCTTGTAATTGTCCTCTATCCTATCTTCTAGTTTCTGCAGATGTGTTTCCTCAGCTGAGATTCTTGCATTCATTGGGCCATGCATGGCATCTGCATATGCTCGGAGCTTCCTTGCCATATCAAGCACAGTCTCATGCCCGTCATCTCTCTTCATCATTGCTAAAGCAGAAATGTATTCTGGTGGCCCAAGTCGTACAAGTTTTCGCCACATCACAGGTGTGCATTCTACTGCATCCGGATCCATAAGCGGGGCTGGGTTTGCTATGTCCTCTGAGAAGACAATATCTACCACCCCCATTTCTCTCAGGCGTTGAATCCCTTGTTCTATGGTCTTCCATGGGGTTTGTTGCTGATAGAGATCCTCGGGGCACAGGTATCTCTCCCTCACACCTCTGATAACTCGTCTCCAGAGGCTGCAAGGGTCAGCCCCATATCGTGCCACTTGGTTGATATCTGGGTCATGTGAAAGGGTCCCCAAATGCATTGTCTCGATGCCATCTAGAAGTGTAACATCGCCTGCAGCATCCCAAAGACGGATTAACCAACTGATTATAGATTCATTCTCTCGTTGAATGTAATCTTTTCTTTGTCTGCGAAGGTGCTTCACGGACGTGGACTCGACAATGACTTCTGACTCAGTTGTTGGCTGTGAGGATCCCTTGCCCCCATTATCATCTGCTGGGCGATCGGTTTTGACTTGATATTTCCTGCTTCTCGTAACAGGAACATCTGCCATTGGCTTAGACTCCCTACCTGCCTGTTCTAGAGTATCTAATGCTGTACGATAAGCATATGCCAGGCCCCAACATAGTGTCTTAACGTTGTCATTGCACTTCTCTTTGAGATACTTCGCCACCTCATCTGGTCTTAGAATTTGTTCAGGGGGGAGCTCCCAATCTATTGGGTCAGAGAATTTCTTTAAAGTTTGGCCTATGTCCTCCCATTCTCCACACCACTCAAATTTTCCCACGTCTGGGTCAGGTCTCTGCTCCTGCTTAGCCCTTCTGGACATCTCAGCCCTCATTCTGGACAAGCTGACCATCACACAGATGACGGATGAGCTCATCATTACCAGGATGAGCACCATGAGCACCAGGACAGTGGTCTCTTTAACATCCAGGGGAAATGGAACATTCTCAAAAGGTGACGTACCAGATTTAAAGGGAAAGAAATAAGTGAAGAACCAGGAAGCTTCATCCTCTACTTCTCCTCTAGCAGGTTGGGTAATATTACTAACAAAACCCCAAAACAAGCTACTCAAACTAGGAGAGGAAAGCAACAGAGCATATACATTCTTAACAGTTTCCAATACCTCTGTTACCTTTTTATAGATCATCAGTACCACCCACATTACCATAAAAAGCCGGAGTCGTGTCCCTGATCTGTGAAAATTATACACCAGGGCCGCAATTGCCCCTATCTCTTGGTAGGGAAACAGGCCTACATGCAGGACAGACAGTATCACATCAAACAATATCCCATCAAACAACATGATGACCACTGATTGCTGTAGTCCAATACAGAGTGTTTAAAACCAGAATGTAATTATTAGTTTTTTCCACTTTCTTTAGCCCCACAAAAGGTGGGCACCAAATTTTGTCAAGCCCCTTTAAGTTGGGACAATATTTAATTGTCTCAGATTAGAGACAAATTTCTTAGGTGGAAAGTTCTCTGAATAAATGCTTCCCCCACAGCAAAGGCTTCTGGCACACCCTCCCCCACTGCAACAGAATTTCTTGGTTGAAAGTGAAAAAAACTGTTTATTTAACAAAACATGCAAAGTGTCCTGCAAAACACAGGGGAAGGGGAAAGGGGCAAAAGAATTATTAAACCTGAGTGAACAGCTGATGAACTTTAGTGTCCTTTTCCTCAGGTGTAGCTTCCCCTCTCCGGGGGTCTCCGGGGGGCTGGGTGGAGTTGCTCTGGTGGTTCCCTGGAGGATTCTTGTCAACTGTACTTCAGGGGCTCCTCGGGTTCTCAGGCGAGAAAGCAAGTTGAAGAAAAAAAAAGTCCAAAAAAGAGACGACGAAGAAGCAATCCCAGGGAAAAGCAAGCAGCAGCCACAGGAGCAGCAGCCACAGGAGCAGCTGCGTGATGAAGGAATGTTCCCTCCTCCCCCTCGTTCCTGCTCCCTGGTAGAGAAGCCTGGGGGAGAGTTTCAAAACATCCCGCGCTGGCAGAGCTTCTCCCGTCTGCTGAACACAGTTAAAGCTACAGGACCACATTTGTGGGCATGCACACAAACGATAGGTGATAACATAACATAACATCACCCCAAGACACATGTTCACCACTAAACCATGTCCCCAGGTGTCACATTCACAGATTTTGTGAGCACTTTCAGGGCTGCTGAGTCCACTGCTTCCTTTCACAGCCTCTTCTGATGACTGACCACTTTTTCAATGAAGAAATTTTTCCTCCTTTCTAATCTAAACCTCTGCTGGCACAACTTCAAGCCATTTTCTCTCATCCTGTCCCTTGTTACTTGGAAGAAGAGACTGACCCCCCACCTACAGCCTCCTTTCAAGGAATTTCAGAGTGATAAGGTCCCCCCTGAACCTCCTTTTCTGCAGGTTAAACACCCCCAGCTCCCTCAGCTGCTCCTCATCAGACCTGTGCTCCAGACCCTTCCCCAGCTCTGTTGTCCTCCTCTGGACTTGCCCCAGCACCTCAATGTCTTTCTTGTAGTGAAGGGCCCAAAACTGAGCACAGGATTTGGGTGCAGCCTCACCAGTGCCCAGTACAGGGGGACAATCCCTGCCCTGGTCCTGCTGGCCACATTAATTTGGATACAAGCCAAGATGCCATTTGCCCCACCTGGGCACACACTGGCTCCTGTTCAGCCACTGTTGATCCTCACTCCCAGGTCCTTTTCTGCCAGGCAGTTTTCCGGTCGCTGTTTCCCCAGCCTGGAGCACAGCATGGAGCAGTTGTGACCCAAGGGCAGGACCTGGCACTTTGCCTTACTGAATCTCACACAGTTGGCCTCAGTCCAATGATCCAGCCTGTCCAGATCCTCTGCAGGGCCCTCCTGGTTCATACCATGGTGTGAGGTGTTTTTTTTTCTGTTCTGCTCTTTTCTTAATGTTTCCTTTATATTATGTTTAATTTTCCTCATTCCTGCTTATTATTAAAGTTACGTTTTCAGGGAAGTATTTAGAAATACAGCCAGATCTTTCTTGTATTCTAAGAGTCAATTTAGAACCCATCATTTTATTGGTAATTTTTTTTTCTTGATTCTGCTGTTTCCAATGTTCTTAGAGCTGGATGGAAGATTTTACTGAAGGTCTTTGAGTCTTCCAGAAATATAATACCTGCTCCTGCATTTCAGACACAGTTCAAAACAGATGCCTAAAATTCACAAGGAGCTTTGGCTGCAGGTTCTTCTCACTTAGTCTTTGACATTTTACTACTACATACAGGTTGGGTTTTTTTTCTTTTTATCCATGTCTTTCCAACTTGAAATTACTTTAATCTGTTTTTCTAATGCTTCTGAGATTTTTCTATGCTTTGTTTGTTTGGGGTTTTTTTTACTACTTTCTCATGTTTTTAATTTCTTCCAAAGCTTAACATTCTGGACTTCCAGTTAATAATCAGATGTTTTTGCTTTGCACTGTGTCTGATTGCGGTGGAGTTAACTTCACAGAAGCTCATATGGTGCGGTGTTTTGTATTTGTGACCAAGATGATGTTTTGGCTATTGCTAAAATATACTAAACATACCAGTATTGGGAAAAAAAAAATATACACATACACAGATATATATACGGATATATGTATATACATATACATATATATTTATGTACATATGCTGTGTGATATTCTGTGTTGAGAGAAATACAATATCTGTTTTGAACTGGAGCTCAAATATTCTTAGAGGTTTCCAAGTAATAAAGTGTTTTGCTGTCTTTCATAGGTGGACAAAAAAAGTGTTGAAATCCCTAACATAACAGGAATTTAAAATAAATAAATCACTAGAAAACTCCATTGAAAATGCACATGTATTGGCCAGAGAAATAACTGGTAGATGCAACAGGCCTCTGCTGTTCTTTGCTTCTGTAATTAGTGATCTGCACTGATCTGTGAGATCCATGACTGTGGTAGTTCTCCCACTCTTTCCGGAGTCACCAGGTCTCACTGGTTACTGACATCCTCTGTGCATCTAATTTGATCCTTTGATGCACAATGATTGCCTTCACCCTGTGGACCCAATCACTAAAATAGCAAAAAGAAAGTGACTGTTTATTTCTAATCTGGTGGTTGACCCTGCCTGGACTCCAGGGTGCCCAAAAAGCAGCTCCTCAGCTGGGAAGAGAAAATGTAACAAAAAGCTTGTGAGGAGAGATCACTCACCAGTTACCATCACAGGCTAAACGGGCACAACCTGGGAAAATTAGTTTATTATCAAATCAGAGCAGGATAATGAGGACTAAACCCAAACCTCCATCAGAGAAGCCAAACTGTAGCCCCCCGCTATTAAAACATGAACCAAAAAGCCAATACAGCACAGAATTAAAATATGTCCATTGTACTTCCAGTTTCCCCATACACATACTTAGTAAATCTGTTTTTTCATAGAGGGCTTATTTGTCTAAGCAAGTTGCTGTTATGTAAGTCAAGCTGTGTGTACACCTATTTCTGTTCCTTTTTAGTTAAACCAAGTTAACAGTTCTGGCTAATGATTTGGATCTGGCTGGCACGATACAAGAGAGGACATTTAATGTCTGGGGAATGGGATTTGGGTGGAAGGCAGATTACAGTCTCTAGTCTGGAGTGAACCATTCAATCCTACTGAAATCAAAGCCTACATAATTATTAAAGATGTCACTTCGGGCTTTAGTTTAAAATGCTTTTGCCATCAGCTGGATTCTAATTTAAATTAATTCTTCCTGAAAGTAGGATGTTGTTCTCTGCAGAAGAAAAAATTGCCTGTGTTAATTTTAAATGACCAGTTCACTTTTTTCCCCTCAAGCTGCTCTCTTGCTGCTATGAAATATCACTTTTTAGAGGTTAAAAAATAGTGATTTGAGTGAAGAGTAGTTTAAAAACATGCCAGTTAAAGATGTGTAGCCTGCAAGATGTCATACGTCCAATTACAAACGTCGAGCGCAGCCCCTTCAATTAATGTCTCCAACAGAATCATGGGACAGATGAAGGATCCAGTTTGATGGGACTCTGGAAGCACTGATTAATTCAGAGCTGGCAGTAACTTTGCTGATCAACAGACGTGGCCATTTCTTAAACACGTTAGCAGGCGCAGCTCAGCGTTGTGTTTCTTGCACAAACATAAGCCGGCGTTTGAAGCGCCTTTTGCTGGGGAGGGGAGGTCACTTCATCCATCTGTTGGATGCAGGTGCCAGCTGACAAAGTGCTGAGCTGGCTGCTTAGCAAGGGAGGTGCAGAGTAAGACAGTTTGTCTAAACAAACCTGTTTAGGAGCAAGCAAAGGCCTTTACTGCCTGGAGAAACTCAGCTTCGCTATTCAAGTGGCATATATTCCGTTTTCTCATAAATCATCTTAAAATCATCTATGGATGTTCCTTTATACACCCATGGTAGTATTGTACAGCAAATAATACTACCATGGGTGTATAATACAGCAAAACTGTCCTAGTTGTGATGGACAAACCCCTTATTTTGACACTGTGATCAATGATGTTAACACAGAAGGAATTTTTTCCAGGAAGGAAACTAGATATTGATGAGATGTCCCCATACTATAGAAAAGCTGTTTGAGCCCTGTGGTCAAAGTTGAAGCTCTTTTTTGTTAAAACATACCTTTATTTCAATCCTTTCCTAAAGCACACCTTCCACTTCAGGTTTTTTTGGTGTAGACAGAGTTCAGGAACAAAGCAGCTGTCATTGAAAGTTAAGGTGTTTGTTGGTTTGGTGATTTGGGGGGAGCATTGGTTTGAATGATTTTTAAGTCGCAGGTTACACACAGACTGTGAAATAGTTCTGTTTGTAGCAAAAAGTGTTGGCAATATCTGCACCCCAGCTCCTTATCAACAAATTGTTTCTGGAAGATGTTTGTTCCTCTCGGACAGGTGTAGAATGGGGTTACTGTCATCAACAGGCATTAGATTTGTGAACAAATTTTAATGTTTAAGTATCAGAACTACATCACTGTAGAGAGATTTTTTTTTTTTTTAGTCAGGTATCACACGAGGGTGCAAATGTTCTAGAGATACTCAGCACTAGTAGAAGATGAATGATCTGCAAATCAGTGGAATTTTCTTTCTCCTGTAGGCTTTTTTTTTGTGTTAACTGAGATTGCACAGCACTCAGTAGCTTCCTCACCCCTTTGCTCATACTGGATGTAGTCCTCCTGTCAAGGGCTGGGTGTTCTCAGCTCAAATTGAGAAGATGGAAGTTGAGATTCAGTTATTTGTTTGAAGTACTTACCAGCTTTGGATTTTGCATGGAAATAGTTTTGCATGGCCATAATCTTAATTTTTAGTGCTTAGCCTACATGCACAAAGTTTCTATATGAAACAGCAAAATTAACAAAGAAATACTTTTATATTGCAGTTCTGTGTGTTGTTTTTAGTCTTTTTAAATAGTACTTTTGGTGTTCTGTTTTGAAAGCAGGGGAGACAGTCAGCAATATTTATTGTAGCATATCTCTTCACGGTTTTTATCTTTGGTTGGACTGAAAGAACTGGCAAACTGCTCTGCCTGACAGAGGCACATTTGGAAAGAAAAACATTGTGAAGAATTTGTTGGATTGTTACTGTGGTCATAGTTATTCACTAACATGAATCACAAACAAATCTGTGGTTCATCCTTTTTTTAGTAGAATTCTAATACTCAGAAGTTAATAGAGTTGCATGTTAACATGAAAAGGTAATAAGTGGTTTTGTTATTTGTCTTCAGCCACTTTATTTCATCATTAAAATGATTAATGGTTAAAATCCTTTTAGTGGTTAGAAAGGAGAACTTAGGAGTAAGGTGCTTGGATTCTATTCCTGTAACTACAAGGAACTACATGATCCCAAGCAAAGTGGAGAAAATTCTGTTTTCCTCATCAAAACTTTCATTCCAGTCTATGGTTCTGGATTTCTTTTAGCTAAGACATGTTTTTTCCATAGGTATATAAAATCTTCTGGGGCTTTTTTCTAATGCTATCACTAACTTACTCTCCACTGAACCAAAGCAGAGTAATTAACTCAGTGTGTGAAGTACCCTCAGGGAAACACAATTCAATAAGCAGATTACATTCTGGGGCACATGGTGTCACCCTTGGGGATGGTCCTGTGCAGGGCCAGGAGCTAAACTCCATGATCCTTGTGGGTCCCTTCCAACTCAGCTTATTCTGCGATTTCTGTGTATTCTGAATCTTTATGAGAAGACTTTCTTGTTAGTAGCCTGGTCCTGCTGAGAAATTTGTGATGATTCATTTTATTGTTTATAATAAACTAACAGAGGCTGTTTAATGAAGAAAATGTGAAAATATGTGTTTGTTTCATACGATCACTAAGGTTGGAAAAGACCTGTAAGATAGAGTCCGACTCTTTCCTCCCACCCCTGCTCAGCACCCCAAAAGAAACCACTGCACAAGAAGATTCTGTTTGAAGGGGATTTTTCTTTATATTCAAATATCCCTTTCACTTATTGCAGAAAAATATCAGTGTTAGAATTACAGGCTTTCAGTATAAATGAATAATTTAGAACTATATTAAGGAGTTAAATGGGGACATTATGAAACTCTTTATACCGATAAAGCAGCAATATTTTCCAAAATCATAGGAGTCTACAGAGAAAAAGGTAGTTGAGAAGAGGTATAGATCAAGGAATTTATGTAATGAAATTGAAGAAATCATTAGCAGGTGCTGAAAAGCTGGAAGCTGGGCAGAGCCATTGCTTAACCTGACTCCATGGAAACATGGCTGGCTGTGTTTGAATTCATCTTGCTTTGCAGTTGTTCCTCATTCTGGAGATTGAAAACACGAATTTTAGGTTTACAGATTAGCATTAAATCATTATCAGTTGTCAGTGCATAGATTTCTGTCTCAGTATGCCTGAGAAAGCTCAACTTGTTCCTGCACTCGTTTCCTTCTGGTTCTGCCTCTAGTACAGAGCTTGCAGTTTATGCAGGTGGTAATTGCATGATCAGCCCTACCTGTGCTGCCTTAACTTCTTGTATCCTCAATTTTTGTAAGGAACAGCCAGCACACTTTAAACCTTTGTTCCATTACAGTAAGACCACAGAGACAGACTTTGTTCAATCACAGCTGAGTATTTACAAAATATTACTAGAATTAAAAGAGACAGACTTTGTTCAATCACAGCTGAGTATTTACAAAATATTACTGGAATTAAACCAGCCATTTCCATGTTGTATATCTTTCCACTGCTGCTGCTGTTTGCGTGTCAGAAACAAGTCTGGACGCACTACAGCTTTCCTCTCACTGTTTTTTATTTATATTTTGTTTCCCTATCTCAGTGGAGCAGCTACAGCACATTTTGAATATACATGGAATTGCTTACTCTGGAGATTGAGTCAACTGGTGTAGATTGAGAGGGGGGAAAAAAATTACTGGGTTTATTTATAATTTTCTTCCCTTAGTTTCTTTTTCCCTTGTTCATTACCTCTGGAACATTTGCATAATGCCTTTATTTGCTGACTTTATTTTCTCTTGTCTGCATTTTCTACCACTTCATCTAATATAAGAAATTTTATTGGTATAAACTTAAGAGTTCTCTGTTTTTATCTATGCTGCTAATTATTTATGTATAAGGACATTTGGGGTTGTTTTTAATTTAAATTTAATTTTTTAGAATTTCAGTAAGGAGTTTGTCATTTGCTTTAAGAAAGAAATAGCTTTAAGCAATAACTCAGCTGATTACTGGCTATTCATTTTTATTTCAGAAGAGTCTACAACTATTGTGTGGCTTTCAGGTTCAAAACTTACTCAGTTTAAGAGGCTGAAGACAGGGCATGAAGAAGCAATAGGGAATGATTTGGAAGTGCAGACCTTCAAAATGAGGAGTTACATGTCAGGAGTTAGGTTGAACCAAAGAATTATTTTGAACCCTAATTCTTCTTGAATAAACACTAAAAAGAAAATTATGTTTCTGGGTGTTGATTTGCAATAACAGGGGACAAAAAAGGATTGTCAAAAGACTTCCTATTAAATAAGATTGATAATGAAGCCAGTACTAAAAGAAATAATCCTAAGATTGTCAGAAAAATTTAAATATGGAAAAGAGAAAAGTAAATTGTTCAGTAATTGCAAAGTCATGAGAACTTTGACAAAGTTGGTAGAATTTTCACATAAATCCACAATAATGTGAAAGAATTTAGAAACATGTTTCTGAGAGTTCATTTTTAAAATTTTTATTGTTTTTCTCTCTTATTTTATTTGCGTGTATAAGTATCATGTTAGGTTTTTTAAATAGAGGGGGAAAAGTGCCCCTTTAGACATCATGCAGCATATCTTGTTTTGATAACATGGCTTTCTTTCTACAATAGCATTAGTTTTCTCCCCAGTTGTTCTTGCAGTGTTAGTGACTGTGGTACCTGCATTGCTCTTGTACATAGTTACCTTCTTTTTGATGTTTGCCCTTTAGGTAATGATTCTGACGTTGACCTTGACAGGAAGGAAGATGAGCGAGAAAAGACTCCAAAGAGGCCCAGAGTTCAGAAAACAGAGAAAACGGCATCGACTAAGGAAACTGAACAGGTTTCAGGAGCTAAAAATCCTATTATAAGTGTGGTTTTGACAGCCCATGAAACTATTCCAGGTAATCAAAATCACCAGTTATATAATAATTGTTTTAAATTATGCTGACACTGTATATAATATTCATTGGTCTAAGACCAAATTGCTCAGGATATTCATTGTGCAAAAAATATTTAGCATTGATTATCTTGATAGAGAGCCTCTGCATCTGGCAGCTACCTGATTTTAGAACTTCAGTCACATTTCTTCATAGGTGCAAGAAATGCTGGATCAGACTGTAGTTAACATCAGTTACTGCATTAGCATCAGTTGTGTTTAGTCTGTGAATAGTTTTAAAGAAGAAAACAATAAAACACTGAGCAGAGAGCAGAAAAGAGTATCTGTATTTGAAAATCAAGTTCTACATAATGATTAGAGGCTTCAAATGATTTTTTAAAAACTAGATTTGCATTTGCCTGTTTATATAAACCATTAACTGGTTATAAACCATTACCATTCTGACTGACTGTCAGAATCCCTTTTTAATAGTTTTTTGCATTATTTTCAGCTTTGTAGTTTTATTGTTCTCCTTTTCATTATTGCTAACATTTCTGGGTATTCATTTTGCTTATAACTATCAGAACACCTTTAAGGTCTTTATTTGGTTGTTGTGGATTGGAGGCTAGCAGGATTTTCTGTGTAGTTAATATCTTTTGATATTGAGATCTGTGATGTGCTTGGACTTTGCTGAAATGCATTTCTAATTGTAATGGTCGAAGGAAGGTGGATGAACTCACCTGTGAATGTTCTGTGTGCTCAGGAGGGAAGTAAAAAACACCCTCACATTTATTGCTTGGGAAACATCACACAGAATTGTGGATTTACACTGAGGTATTAAAAATTTGGTCTTGCAATATTTTTAATACAGGGAAAGGTGGAAGAGGGCTGGTGAGCAGTGGCAGTGTGGTTTCACGATGGTTTGAGGTCTGCACTGCTTCGTGTCACTGACCACAGCCCCTTTCCCTTGGGTGATGTGACCCTGAGCTCTCTCCTAGCTGTGTGAATCTCTCATTTTCCCGCTGTGTCTCTCACCTCTTACTCTTTCCTGCTGCATGTGGCTTTTGCTCCATCCTGGTGCCCATTCCGCTCACTCCCCTCGTGTCCTCTGCTCCATCCTCTGGGCCAAGGGGATCATGGGGTGCCTGGTTCAGGGCTCAGGAAGGTCTTACTCAGTGGGTTCCTCTGGGTGTTAGTTTATGGATATATACAAACCTCCCTTCCTCAGGGCTTTTGGAAAGAGCCATAACTGGGCTTCCCCCCTTCCTGGTGCTATATTTTATGCCCTCTGTAAGAATTTTTATTTTGGATTTACATTTCTGGGAAGGACTAGAAAAGTTTCCAAATGGGGAAGGAAGGACACGGTGGATAGAGCAATCAAAGGTCCATTTTCTTATAAAACTGGCCTAAAAAGGTGAATGAAATATTAGTAAATACAGATAATGAAGCAAATGTAGGAAGCGTGTGATGCAGGAGAGGAAATGTAAATCCAGAGGATACTGGTGCCATAATTTAGAAACATGTTTCTGAGAGTTCATTTTTAAAATTTTGATTTTTTTTCTCTCTTACTTTATTTGTGTGTCTAAGTATCATACTACTTTTATTAAATAGAGAGGGGAAGTTCCCCTTAAGGGATCATGCAGCATATCTTGTTTTGATAACATGTCTTTCTACAATAGCAATAATTTTCACCCCTAGTTAAATTTTTCTTTGGACAACAAAAAATTTGGGTTTTCTTCGCACATATGCTTTTTGAGGTACTCAAAGTAGTAAAACAACTTAAACTTTGGAGCTACTTGGGCACAATACATCAAACATTCAGGAGGCTTTAATGAACCAAAAGGATTTATGGTCAAGTATGAACCTGCAGCAGTTTTTGAAGGTCCTCTCATCTATTTGACTGACAATTAATAATCTTATTTCATTCAAGTTCCCAGCTAAATTATGTGTAATAAAAAAGTCAGTGCTGTTCAGAAACTTATGAATTGTCACCCAATCTTTCAGAATTTTGAAGTTCTAGAAGATAGGATATAAGTGGTTAACTCTGAAGATTCAAAAGAAAAATATTTCATTTAATGCAATTATGTTTTAATTTATTTTTCATTGATTTTCCTTCTATTTTTTTTCCATTAATTTCCATGCTCTAACTATATCTTAATGTCACTAGCAATTCCTAGGCAGTTCTCCTTTCTCAGTATTACTTTAATGTCTGGAATTTTTAATAAAGATCTTTCACAGTCTTTTTCATAGTCATTTTTCTGGAGATTTATCATGTGCTGAAGAGATGAGTTATTGCTGTAGACTGCTGTTGAAGAATATAAATAGATAAAACAGTTCTCACTTCTTTTCTGCTTTTTGTGTGCTAGTCCATCTGTAAAGTTAAGTTGAAACTGAAGTTTAAATGTGCTTAAGCACTATCTATATGTAGTCATTGCTCTGCAAGCACTAACAATCTGTACCCACCTGTTACCTAGTTTTAAAGGTGCATGGAAATATCCCTTTTTGTGTCCACTCCAGTAAAATTCTGTTGGGAGATTTCAGATGACAGTTAGAAAAATAGAGAAGGCCTTAGGAATCAGCTGTATTTTATTCCCAGTATTAAGGAACTACTTAGACTATACTTTTCCCTTCTTAAATAAAAGATTATTTTAGAAGTACTGCATTAACACTTTGCTGTAATTTTGCTATGCACTAATTAGATTTGGGACACAACTTTATATCATGTGTTCAGTAGATTATGACTAAACTGATGTCTTCAAAATCCCTTTGAAGAAACAGGATCAGTTAGTTTTTAACTTTCCAGAAAGGACATTTGGGCAACATTGATTTTCCCCAATGTTCCTCTTCTGTAGTGTTTTCTTGGGAAAGCTATGATATGAAAATATGAAAGCCAATAGATTTACAGCTTTAGAAATCTGAAAGCTGTCATTAACCCGTAGAATAAATACAGTTTGAATAAAAGTTACAGATTCTTTTCTGTGTAGGCGTTGAAGTCCCTTGATAGACTTGAGAGATGAGTCTGTGCAAAGCTCTTGCAGTGCAAGGCCAAGTGCAGGGTCCTGCACCTGCACCTGGAGTGACAGGATAAGGACAATTAGCTTCAAACTGGAAAAGAGTAGTTTGAGATTAGGTTGTAGGAAGAATTTCTTCACTGTGAGGGTGGTGAGGTGAGGAAGAGTTTGCTCAGAGAAGCTGTGGATGCCCCATCCCTGGAAGAGTTCAAGGCCAGGTTGGATGGGGCTTTGAGCCACCTGGTCTAGGGGAAGGTGTCTCTGCACACAGCACATGGGTTGGAATTAGATGACCTTTCAGGTCCCTTCCAACCCAAACTATTCTGTGGTTCTGTAACTGGAGGGACATAGAGACCATGAAGAGAAGTTCATGAGCCCACCAAGGTATCAGATCAAACACAGGACAGTTTTTCATAAGCATCACAATTAAGAGAGTCAGTAATTACAATTATATGCACTTCTGAAAGTAGTTTATTTTGGATGGCATATACTTTTCTCTGTTTTTAAGAACGAGTGAGTAAATTCAGCCACGTATTCCATCTTCTGGGTTTTTTAATGTATTTTATATCCCATGTTTAAATTCTTTATCAAGGTTTCTAAAACCAGTTTATTGTTCATGCTCAATTAGTTTGATTCAGGAGAGATCCGAACATTTAAATTATCAGTTTATGTAAATTCTCTAAGATTTTAAAGACTCAGCTTGTTACTAGGAGAGTTAGGTAGAATTTTTTGTTGGGATTTTTTTTCAAGAAATACAAAAATAGCATGAAGTATTCAATTTCTTGAGGAGAATTACTTTTTGTTTTCTAAAGGAGCTGGATTTTTTTCAGCTACAAATCTGTAATACAACACTGTGAAGGTTTTTCTGTCCCTGATTTCCACTGAGGAACCACTGTCTGTGAAAGTCCAGCTGAGTTCTCCTGCTACTGTGTGAGAAGATCCTGTCTGTAATATGTAATCTGTTAGTTCCTTCTCCCATCAAGATTTTTGGGCAGTGGGGAAGCAGTGCAAGAATGTAATTTGCTCACCATTTTGGGCCTTACTTTAACTGGTGACAGTCTTTTCTCTTTAACTGATAGCAGTCATTTCTGTTTAAGAAAATTTCTGCTCTGTAGCTCATTGAATGATGGTTGTGGGTTTATGACACATCTGAATGGATTTAATATCAGACAAAATGAGCCTCTCAGGGAGAGGAGGAGGATTGGGACTACCCTTTTTCAAAGTATCTTGGTCAGTAAGTACAGACTGCTGTCACAGGCAAGTGCTGTTCTCTTGACCCCAGGTTCCTGTCCTTTGGATCACTGTGCTTGTTGATTCACTTTTGTAGCAAAACACACTAGAAAACTCATAATGTATTTGCAGAAGGAGACAGATGGTGTAGATTTTTGGCAGATTCCCTCTCTAATCCTCTACATCTTCATGAGCTCCTGTGCTGGTACTTTGAAGGCATCACCAACATGTAGTTGAATGGAGGTCTAGAGAAGAGATGCTGCCCTTATGCTGACTTTAAAGCAAATGTTCAATTAAGCAAGGTTAGACAAATTATGACTTTTCCCTCTGAATGTGAGCAGGTGTTTATGTTATGATGGGTTTACAGATTGATTTAGGTCAGCCAATGTAATGTCCAGCTCTGTTGAAAGGGGTAGTGATCTTCATCCCTCCATACACAGGTCTGTGCTTCTATTTCTTTGTCTTAATTAAAATGTGTTCAACCTCATGGTGACATAACCTATACAAATATTAAATGGTCCTTTTGCTTTTTTTTCCCTTTATTTTGAGGGTTAGGGATAGGTTTGCATGGAGAACTTCAGGGATTATGGGTAGGGTTGGTTTCTGTTGATTTGCTGTTCAGAACTGTCTTACAGTGATCATACACATTTGGAGCACATTCGACAGGATATTATAGAAGCTGGAAAAATACATTCCTTCAGAAAGAGATTGTAAGAAACAAATATTTACTTCATACCCTTAGCATATTATTTTCCCTGTACAGACCAGGGTACCTACATTATGAAGATTTTTTTTTTTTAAACCTAAACTTCAGCTGAAGTCCTTTTTTAGAACAAGAAAAGTTGGTCTAAAGGCAGCTTGCAGCATCTCTACAGGAAAGAAGTAAGACACTTACTGTGTAAAGTCTCCCAGATTCTAACAGCTGTTGAGCTGGTGTTTGCATCTGGAAGGTCATATTTAATATGTATCAACTAATTTGTCTAAATCCCATCTTGAATGCATTTATATTTTTAATCTCTGGGACGAGGTGCAGTTATTGTTCCATAATTTAATTACACGTTGGATGAAGGTACATATTTCTTTATTTTGTTTTAAGTCTGCTGACTTATTGTTGAACTGTTCTTTGTGGGTTGTGAGATAATGATTATTCACACTTTTTTCACATTGTTGCTAATTTTAGAGGGGTTTTTTTATATTTCACTTTCAGTTATCTCTTTTCCAAGCTGAGGGTCGCCAAATCCTGTATCCCTTTCCCAGACAAAATATTTCTCATTTTGTCTTTGTTACTGTTTCTGGTTCTTCTTTATCCTTTTTTGTGATCCCTACTTGAAGCTTTAGGAAGGTCACAGAATTTAGTTGAATTAGTAGGAATTTGGTTGATATTCTTTCCTGATTTATTTTTGATCCATTCCTAATAATTCTATTGCCTTTTAGATTGTTGATAAATATTGGAGAACTCAATAGTGAAGGACAAGCTGCTTTTCTAAGGGACAGACTGTAAGAAATCAGAGGCCATCCCTGAGTTTGAGCGAGAGACAAGGCTCACTGGGTAGTGCTTATCTGCAGAAGCTGCTGTCAGAATGTCATGAGGAACTCAAATCTTATTCTTCTGAAGGCAGATTTACTTAGCTGATATCGACTGAAAAGAGGAAAGCAAAAGGCATAAATAAAGTCTAGTAAACTAAAGTCGATTCTGCATTTAAAATAGAGATATGATAGTGCTGGAGGAAGGATTTTTCTGAAAGAAATGATCAGTACAGTAAATCTCTTTTTTCTTTTTTCTCTGGTGTTTATATGGAGTGACTTCTTGAAATTATTGTCTAGGGAAACAGGAAAAATTTTGTCTTCCTTATTGGCATATGATGTTTTTAATGAAAAATAAGACCTCCTATCTGTTTGCCTTGTTCTTACACATTTCCCTAGTGTGAATATTGAGGGCATTCTTTTGGGATTTGGGATGCCTGGACTAGATTGAGTAGAGCCTAGAAACTAATTTTCTCACTTTCTGGGCATGTGCTGTAGTCATTAGTTTGTGATCTAGGGGTGATTGCTGTGGCTGCTGGCCCCTGGTAGCCCACAGTCTGCATCCCACGTGGATGGAGACATCTAATGTTTCTTGATGCTTCCCTAACTTCTAAGGGAAGTCCCCACGAGGGGACATGATTGCCTTTTGTGAGCAGGTCCTTCATCAGCATGTTTGAAAATCTGCATCTCCCTCTTTAGGTTTTTAAAGGCATTTGTTTCTGCGTGAACTGCATAGGGAATTTAGAGGCAGTAACATGAGGATAACCTTGGAGCGTTCTGCCCACTCAAAGTATGCAAAATAGTGGCGAGTTAGTATTTATCTAGTGAGTATATATTTAGTTCACCCAATTTAGGTGATTAAATTTTTATAGTGGTAGTATGAAAGTCTATTAAGCAGTTCAGCAGTCCTTTCAGGAAATGCTCAAACATCCTGAAATGCAGAAGGGCACAGAGGAGAGTTAGTGTGGAGCATTTAATGAGGATCTTTGTCTCACAGTCAGGAAATGGGAGACCTGGAAGAGGCAACCATGCATATAAAGCAGTTTAAGACCTATTTTCTTTTAACCAAGTCATTCTAAATATAGAATTTTCTTCTATTTTAAGTATTGAAGTATTGGAACACTTGTCTGGTGTCTAATGTCTATTCTATCACCTTTATACTGAACCCACAGATTGAACCATGGCTCCTGTGCTGTAATGGCAAGGTCTCATCTCACAGTACAATTTGGGAGATGCAATCCTGTGGAAACCTGATATTTGTGGGAAACGGAGGGAGAATAGAAGTTATGGTACAATAGAATGTTCTGGTAACATTTAGGGTGAAAACTTGGAAGATCAGTTTTGATGAGCCTGCAGAATCTTTAGTACAGAACTGAAAGCATTATTGAAAAAGCAGTAGTCCAAAAAAGCTGGTTTTAGATGCAGCCAGTTTAGTGAGCAACAGAGCTATTACAGTTGGTTTAGTTACAGAGTTGGCTGATGTCCCATCTGATAGGAAAAGCTTCAATAGCCTTACACACTCCCAAATGGCCTCTTCTCAAAATACCTCCATTTCCCACTTCAAATCACTCTGAAAGACCCACAGAATCTCCATCTTTCTCCTTGTTGTCTACAGCCCTGCTTTCCTCCATGTAATGTCCCTAAGTCTGTCACACCTTTTGTGGGTAACCCCCACTGTGGTTTCTGAGACTTTATGTTAATACTGCCTATATTTTATAAATAATATCTTTAAAAATTTGGTCCTAATGCATTCAGTAAAGCCCCTTCTGCTCTTTGAGAGCTCTTTGAGGTTGAGGAGTGCACATGGAACACAGATTCATAGAATATCCTGAGTTGGGAGGGATCCACAAAGATAGAGTCCAGCTCCTGGTCCAGCACAGGACCACTCCAAGAATCCCACCATGTGCCTGAGAGCATTGTCCAAATGCTTTTTGAGCTCTGTCAGGCTTGGTGCTGTGACCACTACCTTGGGGAGCCTGTTCCAAATATATTCTTTTATTCTGAGGGATAGCAATATGCCCCAAAATATAAGGACTTTGAGGAAATGATGTACAGACTTTTAAATATAGACTAAACTGTCTTTTAAATTAAACTGTCTTTTTCCCAGCCTTTTTTGTGGAACTGATTAAACTGCTTGGCGTAATTTTTCAAAGGATGTGGTATGGAGCAGAATCAAAACCAATCAAATTTTATTTAGAAGAGTTACAATCTTTTAAAGGTGGAAATATTTGGATGCAGGATC
Source organism: Acanthornis magna (assembly GCA_036785705.1). Classification (NCBI taxonomy): domain Eukaryota; kingdom Metazoa; phylum Chordata; class Aves; order Passeriformes; family Acanthizidae; genus Acanthornis; species Acanthornis magna. The sequence continues at coordinate 8,799,974 of JAWUZG010000119.1, read as the reverse complement.
TAGTAACAGGCATCAAGCACCATGAATAACCCTCCAAACCATCAGTCCTGGCATGTTATTTAAGCAGCGGTGTGGTGTAAATACTGATATCTTCTGGAAGTGTGTCCCATCATTAAGAACAGAAACTAAAATAGGCAAACTAGTGATTACAGAGTTTATTGTTCTATTTACACTTGTATGTTGTAGATAATGCATGTTTCCAGTATGAGATTTTTAATGAACATTTTTATTCATTCTTCTTTAGGAGCCAGAAAAATTGTTCCTCTTGAGGCTTCTCCTGATGAAAGTGAACCGACACCTCCCGAGACAACAGTCCAAGACCCATCACAACGAAAAGGATATCAAGAATATGCCATTCAGCAAACCCCATATGAACAGGCAATGAAAACAAGCAGGTAATTTTGAAGTACTTATGTATGTGTTCATGTGGAATAGGAATTAAATGCTTCCCCATCCATTTTCATGAAACTGGGGTATTTTTATGAACCCTTTAAATAAAGGAACAGCTGAAAATAAACTGTGAGTAAGTTGTATCATTTAAAATGCCTTTGGAGAATACATTTTTTTTAAAAACTAAGCATCTCTGTCCATTATGAATATCTAGGGAAATTTTGACACATTATGTCACCACATTTCAATACTGTAAATATAACTGGTTTGTTTTTTTGGGTTTTTTTTAGGTTGGGTCCAACTCAACTGAAGATTTTTACATGTGAATACTGTAACAAGGTGTTCAAATTTAAACACTCCCTCCAAGCACATCTAAGGATTCATACAAATGAGAAGCCTTACAAGTGTTCTTACTGCAGTTATGCCAGTGCAATCAAAGCCAACCTGAATGTTCACCTGAGGAAGCACACCGGGGAGAAGTTCAGCTGTGATTATTGTACCTTCACTTGCCTCAGCAAAGGCCATCTCAAAGTCCATATCGAAAGGGTTCATAAGAAAATCAAGCAACACTGTCGTTTCTGCAAGAAGAAATACTCAGATGTTAAAAATTTGATCAAGCATATGAAGGAAACTCACGACCTTCAGGATAAAAAGGTGAAAGATGTTTTTGATGAGCTTCGCTTGATGACACGAGAGGGCAAAAGACAACTTCTCTATGACTGCCATATTTGTGAGCGCAAATTCAAAAATGAACTGGACCGAGACCGTCACATGCTTGTTCATGGTGATGAAAGACCCTTTGCTTGTGAGCTCTGTGGTCATGGAGCCACTAAATACCAAGCCCTGGAGCTTCATGTTCGAAAGCACCCTTTTGTGTATGTGTGTTCTGTGTGCCTGAAGAAGTTTGTCAGCTCTGTGAGGCTCCGTGCTCACATCAAAGATGTGCACGCAGATCTGCAGGAGGATTCTGTTTTTGACAGTTCAATCAACCAAAGCTTCTGCCTGCTTGAGCCAGGAGGTGACATCCAGCCAGAAGCCCTTGGTGAGCAGCAGACACAGACTGCAGATGGATCGACTGTCATGAGTACTGATGCTGATAACACCCCACAAATATCTGCTTCTAAAGGTGAATCAGCCGCTGCAGATGTAAACCATAATGGTCAACATAATGGTGATGTAAAAATTGATGCAGTCCTTGCCTTAGAATTTGAAAATCCTCTGGTGAAGAATGTAGCAGAGACACTGTGTCAGACAACAGATGTAGCAGTCCCAGAAATTCAGCCCTGTGTAACATCAGATTGCTTCCTGCTGAAAAATGGTACTGCTGGTCCTGAGGAGTTAAAAGTTTCTCCTCCAAATGAAGAAGTTAATCAATGCAGTTCTGTAAATGATCAGGGTGAAGAAATTAATCTTCTACTATCTGAAGACAAAAGTTTAAATCTGAGTCAGAACAATGCAATGACTGAGAACCTTCCAGTCCCTGAAGAGAGAATCCAGTCTGTTCCTCCTAGTGAATCAGAAACAAGCAACATACCCATTCAAAATTCAGCAGAACCAACAGACCCTTTGCCAGCACCAGAAGCTGGTGCAGCCCCAAGCCCACAGGCAGCCTCTTCTAACACACCTACATCCAATGGAGGAACTGGGTCTGTTGCCTTCATGCAGATCTTGGACAGCTTACAGAAGAGACAAATGAACACAGAGTTGCGTGAGAGGATAAGGAAGGTTTATGGAGACTTGGAATGTGAATACTGCGGTAAGGAGCAGCAGAATTGTGTTTGGGGTTGTTTTTTAAATGTTATGCAGTCAGCCATCTTTTTCCTGTTCCTCTGGTTTACGGTGTTACGTTTGTGTGACTTTGCAGCAGCATTAATTTTGTAGTTCAGTATGGATTCTGGAGTGCAGTGAGATTTACTTTTTGCTGTACAAATACTGTGAAATGAGCCAAATCTCAAAAAACCCACTAGTGGAATATAGCAAAGCAATGCTTTGCAAGGCTCAATTTTCTGTTGATATGAAATTTGATAGGATTAGATTATTTCTGTCCACATTCCTCTCCCCAAGTCGTAACTTTCACTGGGGCCAAACCCAGCAGATTTAGACATATGATCAGCATTAGTTCAGTCCATACTTTCATACTTAAGCTTCATTATCAGCTTAGTATAAAATTCAGAGGTTTTTTCATATAGTGTAGGAGGATGTATGGTAAAACACATTCTGTACAATAGGTACATATATACTGGCATAATTTTGTGTCTTGTTTTGAACCAGGTTCTTTGAGATGAAAATTTCAATTACATGGTGTCAGATCAAGACTATTCTGGCTCTAGTCGTTTGTTTTGGTTTTTTTTTAAATTTATGGAAGTGGGAATACCACACCATTCCCATTTATTCTAACTGAAAATGTTTATGTTTATGTAACTGTAAAGGAAGCAATTTAGGATTTATATTGTAGTTTTCATTCTTGAAAAGGGAAAGGAATCAAAGTCTGAAAAAACAAGGTTTTGAAATGCCATAACACTCTACTTTGGATGAATTGCTCTTCACTTTTTGGTGCCATTATACCAGAAAGGAGTAACAGGAAAGGAAGTAACAAAAAATATTTTGACAGTTTCTTTTAGTGTACAGTTGCATTCAGATTCTTTGCATAGGAGAACAGATGTAAAGGACTTTTTTTTTAGGAAAAAGGTCATTGATATGTGTTAAAATTGCCCTTGTTAGGCTGTTTCAGGACATATAACACAATCTTTTGAGGTAAAGGTGGGTTTTGTTAATACATTTTAAGTAGCGAAGGGTCTTTAGACAAGTTTTCATTAAAGACAAAAGGGATAGGATTCAAAAACAGTGTGTTTTGCCCTTAAAATCGGTTATTTTGTAAAATTTTCACTAACAATTGTTCAGGAATTACTTTCCTCATGTCTAATTTTATTTTCAGGCAAGTTGTTTTGGTATCAGGTGCACTATGACATGCACGTCCGTACGCACACTCGAGAACATTTATATTACTGCTCCCAGTGCAATTATTCTTCCATCACCAAGAACTGCCTTAAGCGTCATGTCATTCAGAAACACAGTAATATTTTGCTGAAATGTCCCACAGAACATTGTGACTACTCCACTCCAGATAAATACAAGCTCCAGGCACACCTTAAGGTTCACACAGATCTGGTGAGTAACAAACCAAATGATGTGTTTGTCTGAATTCAGTATCTTCTTCAGAGCGTTTGGAATTGTGTGGTCATATCTGAAGACAGCTGAGGGTTCTTACTGTGTGCTCTCTGCACACTGCTGGGAATGCATCACTTACAAAAACTACATATTTGGTCTTTCTCAGCTGTTTCCAGGAGAGTATGTCTCTATCCATTTTTTCTCTTTGGTTTTCCCACTACTGTCAGATCCTTTGGGTTTTGAGAGAGTAGAATAAAGTTGGTACTATTGTTACTTTCCCTCAATCTATGAACCTGAATTCCCTTCCTTCATAAATAGATGACTTTGGAAAGTTAAAATATGTTCCTCTTAATTACCACAGACAAAAGATATTTAAGGATTTTTTTTCCTAATATCTCCAACTAGTTGCAGTCGCGCATCTACCATTTTCTGTTGTGTTTACAAAGACAAAGAAATCACATTTAAAGGCTCCTGTCTTCTTCAGAAAGCCCTCCAGCTCAGGGTGCCATGTGCTACAACCGGGTCTTGGTAGTCTCTTGGTCAGTAGTTTCAGCAGCTGAAGTCACTTTTGGAACAGAGCAACACTTCACCTCCTACTCTTCTTGAGAAGTTACTTCTGGAGAACTTTAAAGACCAAACAGAAGAGATGACACAAACTTTTTCACCCCTTGTGTCCTCCCCTTCTGTAACTATTTTAAGTAGAATCTGAATTTGTTGTGAAAGGTGCAGAAAACTCACATAATGGACATTCTTTTTGGATGTCTTTGAATTCATGATGTTTATAAGGCCCATCTGATAGCAAAAATGTGTTTAGATGGTGCCTAAGAACACTTAAGAAAAAAGAGTCTACAATTAGCTCTTCTATATCCTTCCCTAAGTACCTGTTTTTCAAGTGTGATGAATGCCCAGCAGTTCCCACCAGGAGGATCATTTTCATAATATGAAATAGAACTGAGAAAATGCATTTCATAATTAAAACCAGTGTGCCAGCAGGATCTTTGAGAAGCATGCTTACTGATGCTTACTGTCAAATATATTTATTTAAATGGATTGAAATATTCATGTATTAGAATTTACTTAGTAGCTAAATTTGGCAGTTCTCATATTGGCCTCTGTGCCCACTGCTTGGTGTATTTATTCCATGCATGTCTCACTGAGAAGGACCACTTCTTCAAATGCACAGTTAAATGTGGAAATCTACTATAATTTTAGTTTGAAAAATCAATTCTTAAGAAATACTAAAATTAAAACTTCCCTGGAGACAGAAGATATTGAAATCTTAGTTTGGTTCTTTGTATGGATGGATATCCTTCATCACCTCCTTGCTGGCTGCATTTCAGCTGGATCCCTGCATTATTTGGTGAAGATAAATGATGGCTATTGAAAAGCAGCTTTCCCTTCATCCTTGTTACTCACTACAATAGCGACCCATCTTCCCCTCTATGCATCACCCAAGCCTTACCCTGAGTTTGGGATTGCTTATTCCCTGGCAAATGATGATGGGGGAGTGTGTATGTGCTTCCTCTTGCCTTCTGTGTTTGCTACACATTGTTTAGCAAAAAGATTTTTGCTTTTGAAACCTGGGAATTGAGGCTTGGCTTGATTCAAAACCAAAACTTTGTATATATTCTCTGATTTTCAGTACTCATCTTTTGCTCCTAGGGCTTTTCTAGTGGTCTTTGACATTTATTGTCACTTATTGAGCTCTTCAAAAGTTCAAGCCATGACATGACCAATCACTTGAATGTCATGGTACCTAGGAATGAGCTGGGCAGTTTCCAGTTGCTTTAGAACAATTTACATTTTGAATGAGCTCATGGTAACATTAGGGACAGGGTGTGGAACTAAACAATGCTGATGTAGCTACCAGAGTTTGTTTACAACCTCCAGTGGGTTTTGCCCTACTCACTATGCTGAGCTGATAAACATCACAGAGAGGTTTGTCTCTGAAAATATTTTAAGTCTATGTATGTAATTGATACTGCAACGTTAGCACCTCTATAAAACCATAGTTCAGACCCAGACCACCACTTGTTATTAGGTGCCTACATCTGCTTTCATGCACATTTTGGGATGTAAATTATTCTTGTCTTTGGAAGGATGCTTAGAAATTCCATTATGCTGTTGACCTTTTGTGTAATAGCGTAGCTGTCGGTGGGAAGTGAGATGCTCGAGCTCTGATTGCTTATTTGCCCTTCCTGAGGAGAGTAAATTTTCAGATGGTCACTGCTCTGGCTGTGTTACCTTTGCCTGCAGAGCAGTGCTGCTGTGCAGTCAAGAATGCAAAGGGAGGGAATTAACAAAAACATCTCTGATCTAATGATCGGGCACTCAGTTGGAAAACAGCTTTTGCTTAGTCCTCATTCCCATAATGAACGGCAGCATGGCATTTGTTTTTATTAGTGGTTATTTCACAAAAAAAGGTTTAGGTCCTGTATGCAGGTGCTTGTAATTTTGTGAGTTGAGAGTTCTGCTGCTTGCCAGATTTCAGAAAAATCTGTCTAAGCATTTGCACGTTTCTCTGTAGCCACCTTCACACGTGTGCACAGCTGTCTCCTAGGTACATCACATCCTTTTAGCTGAGTTTATTGTAATGGGACATCAGTTTAATTCAGGAATCTTTTGGGAAAATTTAATTTGAACATCATGATCACTGTCGTGAAAATTTCTGGAGGTCTTCAGCCCTCAGAAGTGTAACTTAGGAGCCTAATTCTGATCCCACAGGTATTAGAAATTAAATTTCTGTTGATATGAGTAGATGTGGGAGCAGGCTTTGGCCCTCTATTCCTCTACAAAACTGTGCAATCAAATGTTGTGTTAATTGAGTTGTGGAAACTTTTCCTGGAAATGCTCTGGGAGTGCCAATATTTAGTAGAGGGTTTTAATTTTTCTTTTTGTGACTGTATACTTGTACACCTACCCCTTGAATTATCTTGCAACACATGCCTCAGAGAAATAAAATTCTCTTCAGAGCACTATAAATGGGTAATGCAATATAGCTGATGCTTTCCTAGTGCAATTTTAATTCATTTATATAAAGAGAAATGCATTGTGATTATTATGTAAGTGGCCTTATTTTATAACAAAACAGCATAAACAAGAAAATTTGTGATAGCATTAGACTAATTTATTTTCACTAGGTTTAAGAATATTTATGTATTCCTGTTTTATGGAATGTAAACAACACTTTCAGCCAAAAAACTACCTTTATTTAGGAATTATTTGAAGTTTCTTATATTTTCTCGAACTGGTTAATAGGGGTGTTGAGTAAATATCAGGAAGTGATTGACTTTGAAACTTAAATAGCTGATTGGCCTATGCAGCTGGTCTCTAACAAGGGTAGATCCAGCTCCCTCCAAGCTTTGCTTCTGTTCATGTCCTTCAGAAAAACCTTCAAAGACATTTAAAAAGCAGGTATTCCAATAAGGCATAGGATAAATAATTTTCATTCTTACCAAAGGAAAACTTGCATGCTGAGAATGTGATTAAGGTATTACTTCAACCTCAGCCTCCAAAGTGCTTCTGTCATCAGCTGTGGCCAGGGCACCTGAAGAGCTGGAGCTGTGGTGCAGGAGACCTTCTCTGGGGCTCTGTGTTGGGGTCTGGCTGCTCTGAAACACTTCATGTGCCCCAGGGGATTTTTAAAGGCTGTTGAGTGATGGCATTACGCTGAAGGACTCACACAAGCTCTCAGGGCAGCGACAGAAGAACACTTAAACACTCCAAGCTAACAGCATGAGCTCCAATACTCTGTGGCACTGGGCTGAACTGCAGGGAAAGGTTTGACTTCAGCTGGGTGCTCTCTGGGAGAAACTGGAGCTTGACAGACACACTTTGAAGGGACTCGGTGCTCCTAGGAGCACTCTGTTTGTTACACTACAAAAGATAATGCTTTTGAAGATTACTTCCGCAGAACTTGGTGTAGATAACTTTCTAACTGCTTGGAAAAACAGTTTGGATGATTTCATTATCGAAAAATTTTGTTACTATCATCTTGTGGAAAGATACATTCTCAGCACCCATCCATTCATGTTGCTCTGTAGCTCTTGATGCATTTACTGATTATTTTGATTTTTCCTCTAAGACATAAGCTTATAGCCTTGCCTTCCTCAAGAATATTATCAAGAATGTAAAGCTGTCACAGTTAACAGCACTTCAGTTAAAGTACTGTGTGTGTAGTGGAGTGTTGAATTTTTTTTCTTATTTAACATTTATCTCAGTGTTCTGTTCACACTGAGAAATACTTAATACAGTGAATATCAAAGACCAGCAACACCCAATTGTACATTAAAATTACACTATTTTAAAACATTTATTGTATATTTTGAAATCAGATATATAGCAATTTTGAGGAGCAGACTGAGATCTGTCAGCAAATTTCAGAGCCTGTAAATGATATTGTGCTCATGTTTTTCTTATGTGTGCCAAATTATGAATGTGATCATGCCACTCCATCTTTGAAAAGGTGCAAACATTTCTGTTATGATTACGGTCTTCATTGGAGTAATGTGTTCAGGTAGAAATCCAAAATTATCAGTAGCAGATTTTGGTTATATCATTTGAGAGACCCTACTTCTACAAATTAACAGCTCTTTTTCAAGGTTTTGCCAGCTTTGTAGGCTCCTTGAATCTCTTCCAAAACCCAGCTAGTATACTCTGATGTTCCTTTCTTTTCTTGAGATTTTTAAGGCTTAAAATGGTGACAGCCCCAACTCCATCATGGCAAGGTAGTGTCCTCAGGGTGGCCATCCTTTGGTAGCTGCTAGCCCCACTCTGTGGTGCAGGTTTTCTTGCAGGAGCAAATGACAATCAGCTCAGGCAGAATTCTGCTTGTGCTACTCCCATATTAATGGCAGTGAGAGCTCCATATCCTGCTGTCGTGGGTGTATTTGTTGGTGTTCCAGCCCAAGAGTTCTAGGGCTACTTCTGGTTTTACCTTGTAGGTACATCAGCATAGGGATTTGTTTCTCAGAGGTACCTGATACTGACTGCAGATGCTGCATCATATTTCAAAACCTGTCTGCCGTGAAAACCCATCATGTTTTGCTTTCCTTTCAAGAGAGATGTCCATTTACAGCTGTACAACTGCAGCATCTGGAAAATAATGAGCTCCTTGTACAGTCTTCCTTGCTGTTCAGAGGTGCTCTTTGGTCTAAGGTCAGACACTGGTAGAGTCCAGGACCCTTAGTCTCCTGTTATCTCCAAATTTCTGATTCAGAACAGAGGGTTCTGTCTCTTTTTGCTCAGTAATCTTCCATCTGCCCTCTTCAAGAAGTATTTCTGTCCTCCTGAAATGAGTAATGAAGTATCTGTTCTGTAGCTTCAGCTCACCTTTTCAGAGTTCCCTCTGGTTTGGTAGCTGCACCTCTCTAACCAGGTAATGTGTTACCTGGGCACCTGCCCAGCTCTCAGGACTAACTAGAGTTCCTCCATCTGTGGTTTTGATGACCCACTCATAAATTAATCCACTCAGTGCAGAGGTGACCATGACCCACTCATCTGATTGAGCATCCAGTCTTTTGTGCCAGCAGGTGCCTCTGGAAAGATTGGCCTCTCCAATTTGTATAATAAGTGGCAAGGTTTAATTTAAATTGGATAATGTACCAATTAATGGAGAAAAGTCCTACATTTTATGTGGAGTAAGATTCATTTGTAAAAACGTGAAAATTACAATTAGACTAAAATTGCGTATAGCAGGAAATTATATCAAAACTCTCCAGTTGAACTTGATTGATAGTGTTAAATCTGTTATAACATCAGTGACACTGAGAAAATTCATAGTAGTCTCTAAGTCTTTAAATCAAAATAGCAGAATAAGGCTTTATCAGTAATACAGAAAATGCTGAATATTTATAAAGTAGTTAGAAATGTAGACACTGAATAAGTAATGGCATCTGTCATTGCTAACTCTGCTGCTCAATTTCAGGCCATTTTATAAATCCACATAGTGGTGGATGTCTTCATAAGGATAAGATCTGATCCTTAGGCTTCAGAAGGACAGACTTGTGGAAAAAAAAAAATAAATAAAAAACCCTAAATATTACTGCTTACATCAAATACATTTTCTTCCATTATGTGACTTGATCTTTCGACTCTTGATTTTCTACAGTCAGTCAGCAGATAATGCTTACATTTATTGTGCATATTCTCATCTGCTGTAACTTGGAGCCCTGTATTCATGAGGATTAATGATGTGCTTAGAGTCTTTTAATATTTCTCCTTCACTTATTCCACTATGAATACCTTCATTTTTTCCTTAAAAACTGAACCTTGAATTATAACTTTGTTGAGAACCATGTATTACTGAATAATGACTATAGTGATTATACCAGTAGACTGATAATGCAATGTCTTTCTTTCTCACTTAAGGATAAAAAGAGTTATTCCTGTCCTGTGTGTGAGAAGTCGTTTTCTGAAGATCGACTTATAAAATCTCACATCAAGACAAATCACCCTGGTAAGAAAAAAATTAAGGAAAATTTCTCAGTCTATTGCAATAAATGGATAAGGGTTTAGAATGAGCAATGTAACGTGATTATATTCCTAAGAAAGAGAAGAGTCTATTTCTAATTCAACTGGTTTGGAGTAAGAATTGTCTTGGTTTTGCAGATGTTAGGATTTAGAGTGAAAAATGTTACTGTTTGAGCGTGTGTGTTGTGGAGTATGTCAGATAATTGTGCTAAGAAACCTGTCTTCATCTGGCAAAAGGTGAATTCAAACTAAGCATTGGGAAGTTTGGAATTGGGCGTGTAGATATCCTATAGCAAGCCAGGAGATGTAAAATTCCCACTGGCCTTCCATGAGCTGACAGGAGTGCGTTTAGTGCTCATCATTTGTCTGTGGGTGACTGATGTGAATGCAGAGCTGGCCCTGGGTGTGCTCAGGTGCCCTGGGCTGGGCTGTGGCCCCAGGGCCAGCAGGAATCTGCAGCAGGGCTGGGGTGGACTATGGCCAGTAATAATCTGGGGCTGGCAACCCTGGCTGGACCCAAATTATGTTTATACCTTGCATTCTGGTGCCCTGATTTATCAGTGCAAGTATGAGATAATGTGAATGTGGTAAGTCAGTGTGCTGTGCCTGAGTAAACAATCTTTTCTCAGATCTTGGGGATTCAGTGCCAAAATGCTGGGCACTGATTTAAACCTGGCTGATGTGAACTCAGCAGGGCCACACTGATGTGTCCCTAATTTCCTCCTCAGAGGAGGGGGGAGAGGTGACTCTTTCATTAACTCATCCAAGGTGCTACTTACCACCTGACATAATTGGATACAAAGAAAGAAAACGCTGTCCATGCTCAGACTGAGTTTGGGGAAGAAAAAAATCGTATTGAAATGATGTACCTTTTCTTGTCTTTCTTGTCAGAAGTACAGCATAATAGGTAAAGCAGTAGTCTATCTTCCTACTGCCACTAGGTAGTGCTAGACCCGTGCTTTAAACAATTTCCTTCGCTTTAATTTCATACTTAACTCCCAGTTCAGCTCTTTAGTTACTAAACCTCTTTATTTGCAGACCACTCCAGAGCAGTGTGGTTGGAGGGCTTATCTTACGTCAGAGGACATGTCTGATGCAGGAAATTGAGATGAGAAAAGGCTTCTGAGCTGTACTGTAGTCAGGATGTATTACACCAGTAAGCATAGAAATTGAAACTCGAGAACTGTGCCTTCAAAGCCTTCGTGCTGCCTCAGCCAGGGAGCATGGGAGACCTCCCTAGATAAGGGGATCTGTGAACTGGCAGGACATTCTGTACTGTGCCCTTACACATTGCCAGTAGCCTGCACTGGTCCACTGACTGCTGAATTATCAGTGTATGCTGTGTCTGAGGTCCAGAAATACCAGTTAACTCTGGAGGCCCGAAGTACTAAACTTATGAATTTAAATACTTCTGAACAATTTGTTTGGTATCTGAACCCGTCTACAAAAAGTATAGTGTAAATTTTTTGGATCCAAGTGGTTTTTTTAAACACTGTGTTATGATAGAGGTAAGGTTTAAAAAGAAAATCTGCGCTGCCTATTATTTTGTGTCTTCATTTTTCATTCATGTATCACAGGCGAATAGAGCTTAAAGGCAAAATAGAGATTTATTAGATATATCTCTATGGTACTGAAGAAATACTACACCTAAGATATGCTTATGCAAGTTATGCAACAGCTCTGTTTTAATATATGGAGGAGAATTAATGCACTTTTTTTCCTGAGGATTTTTTCCTTGTAATCAGGGGGAAATCCTTTATTTGTACACCATACTTAATTGCAAGCCAAATAAATGTGAGGGGTCTGATAGTATAAGCTATTAAATACTGCAGTAACATGAGTGCAGTTGTTTTCAAATATGTAAATGAAAATTAATTAAGATTAAAGGAAAAAATGGCTACTGTTAACAGGAATCGAATTTTAAAACTACATATCAAAAATTAATTTAAACTGAAACACTTTAATATTTATTATTAAAATGTTATATCTAGAACTCCCCCTCTCCTTCCTTTCTTAGTATCATTCAGCATGCCCCCTGCCTTGTCTCTTCTATTTCATCAAGTAGAAAGTATAAAATCAAAAAGTACTCCTTCCTCTTCTATATTTGCAGCAGAGTTGAATTTTGGTCCCATGAAGGCAGTGAGACAAAAATCTCCGTAGGCTTTGGCAGAGCAGTATTTCAAAACAAAGAGATTAGAGAGCTTGGCTTTATTGCCCAATGATTTTTGTACTCAGCGGTGAAGGAGGAGTCTTGAGTTCTGGTCCCAGCTCTCAGAATTATCTACCTTTCATCCACTGTCTGATTTAATATGATATTTCTTAATAGTTCTGAGACATGAGAGGCATGAGCTTGCATAGCTCCCCACTGAGCAGACATCCTAGCCTGCAGTCATGAATGAAGGATCTAAGCCATGAAAGGCAGATGAAGGTTGAGACTTGTGGCTGTATTTTTCTTTTTTGGGTACTTTAGAACTTATTTCTGCTCAGTTCATGGGCTTTTATCGTTCCCTTTTGAGGTTGTTTTCCCTGTGCATATGAGTTCAGGCAGGATTTTTGATTCCATTCTGGGACCGGTCATCAGGAGACAAGGTGATTTTGGTAAAAATCTAACTTTAGACAGTAACTTTCAAATTTAAAAGATTTGGGGCATAATACATCACCAGCTTTCATGTCTTAAGGTTTAGATTGCATGAGTGTTGTACTTTCAGTAAGTCAGGAGATAGCATTTCATTCATCTGACGTGCATTGAGCAATTTGATTTATTTTTAAAAGCATCTGGCAATGTTTTCATTATGCGTCTGGGCCACTTTAATTTAAACTTCATTATTTTGAACTTTTTCACTGTGACAACCCAAACATTATCTCATATGAAGGAAATACACAGAATTGAGTGTGTCTAGCTTGAATAAGAAAAGGCCAGGAGAGGAATCTTAATTGCTGTCTTCAGCAATCTAATTAAAGACAGAGGCAGATTTTTCTTGGAGCTGTACAGTGAAGGGATGTGAGCTGAAACGAGATTCTGATTTGAACTAGGAAAACAGTTCTGACTGTAAAGGTGGTTAAACACTGGAATGGGCCAAGAGAGGCTGGAGGATCTGCATCCTTTGATGTGTTCAGAACAGGACTGGATATGACCCCAAGCAATTTGATGTAACTTTGAAGCTGGAACTGTAGAATTAACTCTGCTTGGAGTAGGAGACCTTAGAGGTCCCTTCCAGTCACATTTATTCAATGAATCTGTTTTTTCTTTTAAAGTGCCTGATTATGAGGATTCTGACCATTATAGCTGTGGCTGAAGTGAATTATCTTTGGATCCTTGACATCTGGAAATCTGGGGTGAAATCTTGAGTAAAGCTTTTGAAAATATTGGAGAAAAAGTGCCAAATGGGCTTATGTGCAAGGTTCATAGTCAGAAAATGAGCTTTTGTGCCAGTGGCACAACCAAATTTTTTCTTATATTTAATCCTTTTTTTTTTTTTTTAAACAGGCAGTGAGGACAGTGAGTTCACAGATCAGGAGAGAAAGGACAGAGCATCCTAGAAGGCCTAAAGGAAGAAAAGGTCCTTGTGCTCTTTGCTCAAGTCAGTTTTCAGTGGCAGTAGGGGAAATAGAGCTTTTAAAAATGTGGACTGAATCAGGATCTAGCTCTTCAATATTACTTACAGAACGAATTCCCTCATGTCCTTCTGGTTCTTACTACCTTTTTCATTTCTCTCAGAGGTTTCAATGTCTACTATTTCTGAGATTCTTGGCAGAAGAGTTCAGCTGAAAGGACTTATTGGGAAACGAGCTGTGAAATGTCCCCACTGTGACTTTTATTTTATGAAGAATGGATCAGACCTTCAACGTCATATTTGGGCTCATGAAGGTAAAACTCTGGTTTTAAGTTTTTGAGCATATAATGAGTCTCATACTCCACTGAAGCTTTGCTGACATAAACAAACAGATTCAAGTTTATTGCTATACCCAAATGAAAAACTTTGAGCTACATTGGAGGCTAATTAATTAGTTTAATGGATTCTGGATCACATATGGAGCTGCACACTCAGAACATGAATAGATAGCTTAAAAGTTTTATAAAATTAATAAGATTCTGATGCAATTTTTTTCCAAAACTCATTCATAAACATCTACAAAGTATTCTATATGAGTAAGGAAGAGTGAATTAAATACATGCTCAGTATTTTAAAACAAGCCATTTTCTGTATTTTCTTATGAGCCTCTGCTGCTCATTTCACATTTGTCCAAAAATCCTTGTTCTGGAAATCTGTTAGTAAACCAATTGAAATCCAGTTGCTTTAATGTTTACATATAAATTCTGGGAGTATTGTAATTAAATCACTCAGAGCATGGCAGCTAGCTGCCACAGACACAGGCAGTGATCAAAATCCCTTAACATAATGCTCACCATATTTTTTTTTTAAGGAGAAATTCCAGTAATAAAGCAGCACATGGGTTAAAAATGCCTTGAATTTAAAATCTTTAGGCTGCAAAATCTTGTGTCTACCCAGTCTGTGTACTTTTAGAATAAGTTGAAGACCACATACATGGTCTTTAGTCACGTTAATGATCTATGGAACAGATGGCCTATGCTTTTGGGCTCTTTAGGCATCCCTCTGCATAAAGGGGATTATGGATTTGGTGCTTTCAAATGGGTGTCTTGTTTTCAAAATGTTCCCGTATAGGTAGTTCAGCATATTTGTTTGAATGCTCTAGCTGACCTTTCCTGCCTGTGTGCCATAGCAGGGATCATCTCCAGTGGCCTTCACTCCATTAAGGAGCTTAGGTAAGGCAGATTGTAGGTTAGAGAAATTCCTTGTGTATTCCATAGGCAGAGTTCTTTTATTCTGACAAGAAAGCTGGCAACCCATGTTATCTAACTAGCAGGAAAAAGAGGTGAATAGAAAATTATTCCCAAATCAAAGTGTGCAATCAAGTCTGCCTAAAGCAGACTGTAATTCCTCATGCTTGTAAATCTAGTTTTAAGGTTACAAGTATCAATCGAAAATGTGCAGACCCTCATGGAACTGTTGAACTGCTCTGCCAGTTCAGATTTATTCAGCTTTTCTTTTAAGGATTTACTTTGTCCTTATAGACCTTCTGTTAGATGACACACTGGGTATCTCTCTACGTGCTTTGGACAGTTTGAGGGAAGTGGAGTTTTAAGTGATTGTATCTGCCTGAGCCATTAGCAAATCTGACACTAATTAACAATAAAACACAACTTTGCACATTAAGCTTCTGCTTTCATTTTAACTACCTAATGAAGCAGTCCTCCTTACACCAGGTTTCTTCATTATTGGTTGTAGTGAACAGACAATGGTAGTTATCTGAAGACTTTTAGAGAGAAATATGTACACCAGCTAGGCATCAGTGTAGGCAGTCTGGATTTTACTTCTAAATGAAGGATAGACATAGCAAGGCCCAAATATCAGTATTTGCCTGGCTAAACTCAGTACCTGAGTATTGCCCAGTACCCTTCAGTAGGGCAATATTCAATTCTCTTAGCAAGTTAAGTGTTGCTTTCACGAGCTTGGCATCATTTACACAGAAGCTACAGATGAAATTTGCTAATTGTAGAGATACAAATTTTGAAGTGCTGCTCTTCATCCATGTTGCTCACATGATCTGAAATTTATTTCTAGCAAAGGTCCACCCTCTCATGGAAAGGCACAGCCTGGTTTTTTCATGGTATATTTTTTCATGTTTAGGTGTCAAACCCTTCAAATGTTCCCTGTGTGAGTATGCCACTCGCAGCAAGAGCAACTTGAAAGCCCACATGAATCGTCACAGCACAGAGAAAACGCACCTTTGTGATATGTGTGGGAAAAAGTTCAAATCTAAAGGCACTTTGAAGAGCCATAAACTCCTTCATACTGCTGATGGTAAGTGCATGTTTATTAAATCTATTTTAGAACAATACTGGCTGTACTACAGGTCTTATTAACAAATGTTTTTCAGTTGAACATGTAAGTGTGATTTACAGTTTTTATTTATTCCCAGGAGACACCATTTGGGAAGTAATTCAAAACTTCGTAAAATTGATTTCTGTGAAAGACAGCTGTCTCTGAAATACCAGATTTTTCTGAAATCTTCATCTTCTTACGGAAAATTGTTGATCTCAATAGAAATTTGAGAATGCCAGTAGTTCTGTGGTTAAGTCCCTTCCTGCTTTATTCTATGAGAATATTGTTAGGATCCTGGTGCCAAATCCAGCAGCCCAATAGACACGAGGCCATGTCCTGGTGTCTCATCAGCCCGTGGCAAACCTGGGCACTTAACTCTCTACAGTCTCACATCCAGCTTTGCAATTTTAATATTTCTGGAATGATAACTGAAAAAAGCAAGATGTGCATCCAGAAAAGTATCCCATTTTGTATCAAAATTTAGAGCACAATACTTTATTATTCTGTGGTTGTCAACTTGACGTAAATTATTTAGCAGGATAAGTTGTACAAACTTTCATTATGACTTAGTAGCTTGATCTTTGTCACTCCTGCAACTGTGTGAAACCTCATTCCACTTTTTATAGACAATTCATTAACGTTCCATTTTTTAAAAAAGTGCGTCTTCACAGAAAGCACACAATGCTCTGTTACATTTTTTGAATATATTTGAAGTTTGTGTCAGAGATATTTATTAATTCTTGTGTGTGTGTGTTCAAGTGAAAGAGACAATTCCTTTTATATCACTATGATACAGGAAGATTATAGTTACATGAAGATTAATGTTACAGGAAGATTATAGTTATTGTTTTGTTACCGACGTTACTGCAGAAATACTGTGAGTTAGTAAATCACTTGTTATTCAAAAAGTACTTTCCAGTATTTTGAAATAACTTGGTCAATAACGAGTGTGGCACTTACATCTAAACTTCATATGCAAGAATCAAGAGTTTACTTACCAAATGCAATCCTCAGCTGATCCCTGGCTAGGAGGAGGCAGATTGTTATATTTGAATGAAAAGGAAATTTCAAGCACAATGAGTCCATAAAGAAAAACAAAAAGATCTCTTTCTGTGGTCCTGTAAATGAAATCACTACATGGGGTTTAATTTCAAAACCTTTCTGTTTTGTTTTCACCATCTGGCATAATCAAATCGTGAAATTCAGCAATGAAAGTTGAATTTGTTTCCACCTGTGAATTAGATATATTTCTTGGACAAAATCTATGTGTGTAAGTAATTATTGCAATTTATCTGAGTCTGCTTTGAAATTTGGCATTGTTAAGAATAGCACTATAGTTGAGCAGGATCTAGCCATGTCTGGATTGGTCTTAAAAGTGTGAAATTTGCTTTAAACACTTAAATCCATGTGAGGAGCTATGTTCTCTTATAAATTACTGCTAGGTCAGGCTGACAGCTTGGCTCTAGAGACATTGTTATTACCAGGAGCCTTCTTTATCTGGCTTCAAACTCATCATCTTCTGGAATAACTGCAGTGACTCCTAGTGGAAAGTGTCCCAGCCTATCACAAGGGGTTTGGAACAACATGACTTTTAAGGTCCCTTCGAACCCAAACCATTCTATGACTCCGTGTTCTTTTTCGATGAACTTCCATTTTTGACTGGTACAGAAAAATCCAAGACTTAGGCTCTTTTGCCTTCCTTTTCACACTTCCAAAACTGTTCCAGGAAATTCTCCATACCTTTGGAAGATCAGTTTTGCCATTTGCTCCAGTGGAAACAGGATCTCACTGTCTGTGGAGTCTTAAATAATTTTCCTCACTAAGTCCATCCCAATAAACTTCTCATGCATTTCAAACACTTGTGTGTTTAAAAAAAAAAAAAAAAAAAGAAAAGAAAAAGAAAAAAAAATTAAAAAAAGGACATTTGTCAATTTGTCACCAGGAATGTAGTGTGTGGTTTGTCAGGGGACTTTCAGCCTCAAGTGGCAGTTTCTGTGTGCCCAGTGTCCCTTCCTGTAGTGACAGCACTGCAAAGGTGCTTACCAGCACACATCTAGTGTTCTTCAGTTATTTCACAAATAAGTGAAGTTGAAAGCTGTTTCACTGTTTATGAGTCTTGTCTCCCTGGCTTATGAATCCAAGCAACTTTTGTTCAAATATCAGAGCCCTGCAAGGTCAATTTAAGCAGTGGAATATAAAGTAATTTTCTGTCTGTTTTATTTTTCTCCAGAAGACAGACTTCTCAAGAGTGACTTGATAGAAAGCAATTCTGTAATCCAGGGTCATTACTGTTTGTGATTAGAAATAAACCAGAAAGCCTGGTTTTCATTATTTTATTTAGATACCAGAAGGTTTTTCTTTGCCATGTTTTATATAAACTTTCACACTTAGTATAACATGCTTGTAACTTTTTTCATCAGGATCCAAAGTCTAAAGAAACCCCATCTCTTTGTGATAATACAGAATATTCTCTATTTTACTTCTACTTTACCTTTTGGTTCTTTTGCCTTCAGAGTAGTTTTTAGCATATCCTTATTCCACATCAGCCAAATACAATTTGCCAGCCATGCACGTTTAATTCAGGAATGAAGTCCCTCAGTGTTTAATACACCTTGTAATTTGGCTGGAGGTAGCAGGACTGATAGAATCCTAGAAGCATAATGAGAAAGGGAGTATGAAACCCAGAGAATAAAAGGAAGGAAATTGCATTCATTTAAATCATAAGGGAAAAAATAGATTAGTGAGAGAGACTGCTTTGAAGGGAAAATGTGTTTGAATCATAGCAATTTAGGGCTTGGAAAGAAATGAGTAAAATCATGTGAACATGATCAAACATCGGTGTTTTAAAGATTTCTAAGTGTGCTTTACAAATAGCAAAGTAGCTGTGCCTGCAGTTGTAAATAATGGATTTCCTTCTTCCATTTAGGGTGCACTATAACAATTCTTCTTCTTCTTCTTCTTCTTTCCCAAGTGACTATCCCAGGAGAATCTAGAGTATTTAATGCTTATAATTTAAAGATTATACTCGAGCCTTTTTTCCTCCCTTACTCGGCTTTTAGCTCTATTTAACCAAAATTTTGCAGAGCAAGCACCAGGCTTCTCATGTTGTTCATTGTTTATTCTTAGCGTTTTGGAATTTATCTTTATGAGGAAATAAAATTGGTATTTTTCTGAATTTAAATAGAAAAAAATATTCCATTTCCTATTCCCATTTCAGGAAAGCAGTTTAAATGCACAGTGTGTGACTATACAGCTGCCCAGAAACCACAGCTCCTACGTCATATGGAACAGCACGTCTCTTTCAAGGTAAGAAAACATTTAAATTATGCTTATTTAAATCATGCTTAAAGTTATTAAGAAATATACAGAACTTTAGACAACAGTGTTAAAATGGGTACATTTTCCTGTTTCATGACAATTAATGGTATATTAACATTTTAATATTTCAGAAATTTTAACTTAATGTTCAGACTTTTGAGATAGGGTTATTATGTTCTTGACCAATCTGTAATTAGTATATTTAATTGACAAAAATACCTGTATGTTGCAATATGAAACAAATTTATTTGGTTTGACTGTCAGTCCTTGAGAGAGAGAATCTAATATGTACCTTAAAATATCCTAGGGAGGTATGAAACCAAATCCCATATATTACTGTTCATTGCCCACCTTAATTTTCCCTGAAATTTACCAGTCTGTTGGACTATAGATGAGTTCATATACGTGAAGAAAATTGAAGAGAATTAGTTTTAAAACACCCCTTTTATCTGAAACATGCATTGTAAAGAGTTTTGGAAATTGCTAATGTTTCTATGAAGTATTCAGATTACAGATACAGTTTATTTTAATAAATGGTAGTGTGGTTTTATTTCTAAATTTCACATTGTTTCCCAGCATGATAGGTCTTAATGTAATGTATTATGAAATGTTATATTCAGTAAATAGGAATTATACAAGTTTCTTTTCCAGAAAAGATAGTATTTTGTATTTATGAAAATGTTTCTTTTAATGTGAGGCTTTATCTTGACAATGAGCATATTTCTTATTGAAAACATCATACTATTTTCATATGCAACATCTTTTATATCTAACAGGTCATTTTACTTCTATAAAGAGTACACTGCAGGCATTTTTAACAAGTACCATAAAGCAGAGAGGAAAGCAGTTTTTTCAATGATGGTTTAAGTTTCGGAAGACAAGATATTTAAGAGAATGAAACAAGTCATCTAAAGAGATGATACATTTTGAACAAATAATTCTTCTTTCATAAGTATGTGGTTTTGCTCCGGACTTACATTTTTTTAAGGTTTTTTTGTAAATAAAAATACATAATTTTCCTTTTTTGATGGCTAAAGTGATGAATGTACTCACAGTGCAGTTCTTGAAATGCAGCTGGTTCTGACTTCGGGACCTGTCTGCACATGAGTGTGGCAGCTCAAGACATTGTCAAGAGAACTGAACACTGGATTAAGTCAATAAGGAGTATTTGTTAAAAGGAGTTCAAAAGCTGTTTGCCTCCTTCTAGGAGAGTTGTTTGCATGCTTATCGGACTCAGAGAAATGTCACTGCTTACGTGACCTAATGCTCCTTTAATCCATCATATTTCCCAGCTCCATGAATTTGCAATCCTGCTGTCAGGTAACATACACGACTTGCACAAGAGAGTGGTACAAGAACACAGCAGTCTGTCTGGATTGTGTTCTTTAAAAAACGGCAGTTTCAGCAATAGAAAAAGAGAGTACCCATCTCTGAAAAACTGAGTAGCTGAATGTTACGGTACCCCCAGAAGCATAAGGTTAAGGGAGTCCGATATTGCTTTCCTTCCTTATTTTTGCTGTTTGGAGCCTGAAGGAAGATCATGAGCTTAGGAGTGTTCTAATCAAGGTACCCTGACTGCAGACATTTCCCTGCTTTAAATTCAGCTCCTAGATGAACATTTCTGCACCAACCATTTTCTGCTGAGCAGCTTTGGGTGAACCTGCTGTGCATGAAACATTTTGCATCCCATTTTGAGGTACCTGACTTTTCCCTGAGGACTTTTGTCAACGTCTGTATGCTTTTCCAGGACCTAATGGTTGTGTCGAGCTTCCTATAACTGTGATATATCTCAGTCAGAAAGTTCTTCTGAAAGGTTGACTTTAGGCTCAAATGTTTGTTTTCCTAAATTGTTTTTTTTAGGAATTTGTCTCCCTGCCAGTTGAAGACAGACATGAGTTCTTTAAAAATTAATTAATTCAATTTAATTGCCAAAATTAGCTCACCAAATGCTCAGAGGAATTCAAATGCCAGGGAAAGGAAAGGAAAAAGAGAAATTTTAAATTAGATTGAGTGTACAATCATGTTGCACCTTCAGTTATTTTGGTTGTCTTGTTCCCCTTTTTCAGACCAAAGCTCACAGCAGCTGTCATTTCATAGTAGAAAATCTCCATGTTGTCAGACCTGTTATCATCAATTATGAAAACACGCAATTTACTGAATTACAAAATCTGGGTAACAATCTTATAATATTGAGAATATTTATTGTCTTGCAGATAATAAAAAGTGCTAAATTTAGACAATGCCTAGTTGCAACTTCCATTTATGTTGAATTTTGGAGGGTCTCCTTGAAAGATGCCTAAGACAGAAATGAACATGGTTTCTTGAGATCAAAACATTGCAGCTTAGACCTGTATCCTGAAGAGGTGAGAAAATACAGTCCAACATTTTCCTTTTTGCTCTTAGCCCTTCCGCTGTGCACACTGCCACTATTCCTGCAATATATCTGGTTCCCTGAAGAGGCATTACAACAGGAAACATCCAAATGAAGAGTATGTAAATGTAGGGTCTGGGGAGCCTGCAGCTGAAGCCCTTATCCAACAAGGTAAATCTCCACCCTGTAAGATTTGGTTTTTGGGGTTTTTTTTGCTGATGCAAACTTGGTGCGAAGATAAGCTTTTGTGTGGTATGTGTTCCTCAGTTTATTTGGTGTTATATGATAAATAATTATTCCTTTTTAGTAATTCTGAAATGGCCTCCTTTTACCCTTCATTCAGTGCTCTCTGTTCTTGCTTTTTAAGAGTGTGTGAACCAAAGTTTTGTTTGACCTTGCCTGTGCTGTTTGTTGTTGCATACATTTATCATTTACACTTGTGTGTCTCTTTTTGTAAGTAAAGTATCACTGTCTGTTGAAATGAATGATAAATTTGTACCATTCTGTTGATAAATTTCTGTGACAATTCTGCAAGGTTGAACTCGAGGTAAGACAGAGCAAACGTAAGGAAAGAGACTGAAGAGTAAATGGCAGCAAATTATTCCCCCCCATAGAAAAATCTGGGGTAAAAAGAAAGTACAAGTAAAACAGGTTGTGAATTGTTATGCTCAGAATCTTGTTTATGGGCAAAGGAAGCACACCTTGTCTGTGTGAATAAGCCAAGAATTTATTTATTTACAGAAATCTTAACAGTCTAATTTAAGCCTTGTCTGACTCCCATAAGTAGTTTTGCTGTTTACTGGGTAAATGAACCAAAGCAAACAACTGATTATGCAGTCAGGTACATTTTGGGGTGTAAGGCTCCTTCAGTTCTAGTGCCTGATATGAGGAACATTGAGCAAGAAGAGGAAAAAAATCAGACTAAATATTAAATGGTGTTGAAAATATTTTAATTCTTGGTAAAATTAGGTTTCCTTCTTTGTTACTCATAATTCTAGAAAGTCTTTTCCCTATTTTTTAAGTAGAAGCTCCCAACAGTTTCATAATATGTTTTGGAATCTTCAATTTCTGATTCCATTGAAGAGGAATACAGACCAAAATAATGCTGTTATATTAGGTAATGAATTAAATACAAATCTTCTAAGGTTACATTATTTCTAAATGCTATTTCCAAATTATTCATGTAACACATAGCATTTATCTATTGAAGGCATTAATCCATGTTAAAATACTGAAATCATGACACAGAGAAAGATAACTCAATCTGAGACTCTCCCTTTAAACTTGCTCTGTCAGGGCAAAATGTATAAGTGCAATAGGTAATCTGAGCCTGTGTTATTTTTATATAACATTTGTTTCCTTTTGTCAAAAGAAAAAACCCGAATAATTTTATAAGTAAATAACTATGCGTTTCACGTAGGAATATGTAGTATAATTTTACAATTATTTCCACAGACAGTGCAAGTCAATGGGGAACCTGCAATTGTTTTACTTGGTCAGTGCTCAGAGCCTCTCTTTTGCAGTCACCCAGATGAAGAACTGTGCACTATGGGGAGCTTTGTTTAACTTTCCAAATATCTGAGCACTGCAAGGAATTATTTCTCTGTAGCTGCTCTTAGGAATAGATATCAGAGAATGAATTCTCTTAGTATAAATTAGGGATCATTCTTGCAATGTTTTGAACAAATAAAATTATTCATATGCTGATTAGGCTTTCCTTTCCCTTGGGAGCCAGATAAATGCACTTCTGAAAATAATTCTTTTCCAGTGGAACAAAAGAACTGTAAAGTTGTTGAGATGCAAGAGTAGCCTAAAAATGGAGACATTAGAGTGAGA
Organism: Acanthornis magna; assembly: GCA_036785705.1. Lineage (NCBI taxonomy): Eukaryota > Metazoa > Chordata > Aves > Passeriformes > Acanthizidae > Acanthornis > Acanthornis magna. The sequence goes on along the minus strand of JAWUZG010000119.1, from coordinate 8,776,514 downwards.
TGAGAGAGAAGAGCCTTTGAGTTTTTGTGTGGTAGATATTCTTTTTCGACCACATTGGAACATTGGACAGTGATTAGCAGGACAAAATTTAGCAAGTTCAGATGCCCGATTCTGCCCCTAGGATGGAGTAATGCCTGGCACAGGTCTGAATGAGGAGAGCAGAGGCTGGAGATCAGCCCCGCAGACAGATCAGCTCACCAGGAGCCAGCAGTGAGCCCTGGAAGGCCAAAGGGTGAACCCCATCTTGGGGTGCATTAAACACAACACGAGTAGCCAAGAAAAATGAGGATTATCCTGCTGTGCTCAGCGTTGGAGCCCACCAGGTGAGGATGTGAAGTTTCATGACTTTATCCAGAGGGAAACAAAGCTGGTGACAGGGCTGGAAGTCATGTCCTGTGAGGAGCAGCTAGGGCTCTGGACTTGTCTGGTTTGGAGAAGAGGAGGCTGAGGGGAAACCTCATTGCTCCCTAATAGCTTCCTGAGGAGGGGGAGAGGGAGGTGCTGAGCTCTTCTCCCTGGGATCCATGACAGGACACACTGGAATGGTTCAAAACCTTTCCTGGGAGGTTTAAATTGGGCATTAGGAAGCATTTCTCTACAGAGAAGTTGATCTAACACTGGAACAGGCTTCCCACGGAGGTGATCAATGCCCCAAGGCTGTCAGTGTTTAATAGGCATTTGGGCAATGCTCTTAACAGCAGCTTTAACTTTGGCTCATCCCTGAATTGTCAGGCAGTTGGACTGATGGTCCTTGTAGGTCTCTTCCAACTGAAAGAGCCAATTCTGTTCTTTCCGTCTCTGACTTTGTGTCCTTTCTCTTCCCTTCCCTGCACAGCATTTATGTTTCCTGTGCTCCCAGTAGTGCTGAGCGTGTTCCCACATCCACCTGTGGAAAAGTCGGACATTCTAGAGTAGTAATGGGGCATCAAATCCATGCAGGAGCTATGAAGTCAATGTTTCTCTCAGGGCTCTGCAGTGAAGAAAGCCATGTTAATAGGTGTAATTTCCCCACATGCAGCTTCCTTTGCCAACTCAATTTCCTGCTCTGTGATGCATCAGATGGATCTTGCACCTGGGCTCCAAATAAGACCAGAGATTTCTTATCGTGCTGTAGAAACATCAGTTTATCTCACTGTTTTGATATCTCACTGGGGAAAAAATTATTCCTTGTGGGAGACATTTGCATTTGGAGGTGATAAACATGAATCCAGTTGAAGTTAATAAAAGTTTTCCCGATTTGGAAATCAGCAGATCTTCTGTATTTGGTTGACACAGCATAGATAGATTACTGTGGACACATTATGCAGCATGGCAAGTAATTCATATTTGTCATTTATGACACCTGGGTGTCATACAAGGTATTAGGTGTTACGAAGAAATTCTTTACTGTGAGGTACTGGAAAAAGTTACTCAGAGAAATTGTGGCTGCCCCATCCCTGGGTGCATTCAAGGCCAGCTTGGATGGGGACCTGAGCAACCTGTTCTAGTGGAAGGTGTCCCTGCCAGCTGGCAGGGGGTTGGAACAAGATCACCTTTAAGGTCCCTTCCAGCCCAAACCTTCTGATAATTCTATGTGTTTCAGAGTTGTTTGGGCCAGAAGTTGCACCTTGCTGTCTGACTGGCTTCTATTTAGTTTCAGTTTACTGTATTCATAGATCTGAAAAGCAATTTTGGAAAATTATTCATGTATTCATACAAGGGAAGAAGACCTTTCAGACCTGATATTGAACAAATCCTTTGAAATGAAAGGAGTATAGATGAAAAGGAAAAGGAGAGAATACCAGCAAGCAAAAAGGTTTGGAAAGAAATTGAGAGGAGAAAGCAACAAAGATTAATATCTAATAAAAGCTGTCTATATCTATTTGTATTGTATTCTGCTTGTTCTGAGTTACCCACTGAGTCCAGAGTGAATTGCCTCACACTTGCTCATCTCCTCTATTCTCAATTGGTTTTTGACTGCATTGCAGGCACTGAAAATAATCTTAATTGGAAATATTTATAAGAATGTAGACTGCTGGACTGTACCCAAGATTCCTCGAATGAGCTTGTAAATAAATGAATGATTAATAGAAGGGGGACTGTGTTCATCTGAGCAACTGCATTGCCAAGGATAGACAGCAGTATTTAATTTTTGGGCTTGTGTTAGAAATTGGAATCATCCAGGATCAGAGAAATGCTTGGGATTTTGCAGCATGTGTGTGGGTTTCTTTGTTTAAGTAGAAGTCTATGATCTGACATTTATTTTAGTATTATAAAGTAATAAAGGAAAATAAATAGCATAAGAATTTGATATATTCTGTAAAGGGGGCAAGAGTATTAGGCATTGCCTGTTAGTTTTTCTGCAACGCCCTGCCTTATGTGTTCATTTGATAGCTTATTTTTCAGTTTTATTTGCTTTGTGCTGGGCAAGTCACATAAAATTTTTCCTAAATTTTTCTTTTCTCCTCACTGATACTCCCTCCCATCTATAAACATTTTGTTTATGTACCTGAGAGACAGATTTTCATTTGTGTTTGTGAAGTGACTTGTGCAGGACATATGTGAGATCCAGGTGTGATCTCAGTGTTCTGTTACACAGCTGTCATCACGTGCTTTCTTTGGATAAAAATAATAGCTGTCTTGGGGAGACTTTGGGCCAATAAATAAACCAGAGAGCACGTCAGTGTAGGAAAGTTGTGGAGTTCCATAAGATCTGCCTACAGTATTTTGTTACAAACATCAGTTTTGTTATTGAAAGTAATAAAGATGTGTAATTCATTGAGTTTCTCTGTATGTTACCCATTATTTTAAAGAATTATCTAGAAATTAGTTTTTCTGAGCTTTCATGTCAAGTCACTGATATGGAGTTATATATTACCGGTTTAATTCTATGCTTATATTACTTGTTATTTAATTAAAGTCATGACAAAAGTACAGATTTAATTTACCTGGTATGTTCTTATAATAGTTTCAATATCAAAGTGATGCAGGAAAGTGTTCACTGTTTTACAGCAATGGGTTTTTCCTAATACTACAGATTGGTGTGAAATTAATGTGTAATTTCATTTTCTGTAACTGATAATATCATTGTTCTAATCTGAACTTCCTGAGTTTCCCTTAATAGTGAAATGATTTCAATTTTGTTTAGAGATGGAATATTGAGAATCTGCTCTAACAGGAAGCTTGGTGAAGACTTAGCAAAGAGGGAGGGTTAGTATAGTAACAATAAGTGTCAGTGAAATACCCTAGAGATTGGGTGTGGCTATATTCTGTTCTATCAAAATAAAAAGCTTATTTCTTTTCGCCTTCTAGGATACTATGTGGTAGGTTTCTGTTAATGTAAAATGTGATATTTTTTCTAATCACCTTGTTCATGAAAGACTGTGCAACCAGGTTTTGGCTCATAACAGCTTCTGTGAGCCTGTTTGAAGCATTTAGACACGATGAGTAAGAACCATCATTTGCCACAACAGTGTGGAGTCAGCCTTGTGGCAGCACAGTTCCTGCAGTGGCATAAGGCTCTTCCCCAGCCATTAGATTTGTTCATTAGAGTGAGTTCTGGTCATCTAATGCAACAATTTATCACGTGCAGGTTATTCTCGTTCTCTTTAGTCAATAGAGGGGAAAAAAGAGAAATACTTATTTGCATAATTACGAGCAGCTGAGATCTGACATTGACCAAATGACTTTCATAAGAAAAAGAAGTAAAAACTTTAATCTAGTGTAGAAAATTGGATTCTCATTATTTCATCATGCTGTTTTTTACCTGTAATGCTGCACACTCACACAGTGAACACTGTGCTAACTTCATGTTATGCATCATTTTGTAGACTGAAAACTTTATTTACAATTTACATGTCAACATAAAACTGACGAAAGCAAAGATATCTGGGTGAAGAGGATATTACACTGTTAACTTTTCCTTGTTTACTTTGTTAATGTACAAAAAAACCCCCAATGTTTGTTTGAAACTCAAGAAAACTAGAACAGCTGTCTTAGTGAAGATAAATTTTTTAAAAAAACCTATTAAAATATTCCACTCGTGTATGTTAAATATTAACATATTTCATGTTGGACAAATGGTTAAAGGAAAGCATTTTACAGTTACATGGCTTGATTAAGATGGGGTCAAATTAAACCAGTCATTTGTGCCTTGAAAAAGAATTTATATGAAAATAACTCAAGGAATTTATTTGTGTTTCCTTGTAGGTGGCATTAAGTGTCCTGTCTGTAGCTTTGTGTATGGTACAAAATGGGAGTTCAACAGACATCTTAAAAACAAGCATGGAATGAAGTTAGTGGAAAATGATGGGGAGACCAAATGGGAGGTAAAGCAAAGTTACCATGGCTTTGACCCTATGTTTTTTTTAAATTCTGGAGAGAAAAGTAAGGATAAAATTAAGAAGTATACAAAAATGTGGTTCTGACTTTATATAAGATCAGAAGGTCATGGGATCTTATCTTCATTTGCTATGTCTGTCGTTTGCTTAGTTTCTATGTCTGTTAAATTTTAATATATGGAAGGGTTAACAACCTTGTAAATGCTTCTTTTTGCATTTTAGGCTTCTAGCTGTCTATCTGCAGCAGAAAGGGTGAAAGCTTTAGCAAAAAAATGTGAAATTGAAAAACTTACTGCATTTTCTAATATGCTGAATGTTCACTGGTGTTAACTGTAAGATGAGCAAAGCTGCAAGCTTTTAGTGAATTAATGAAAAAAGCTGATGTCTTGGTCCAGAGAAGGCTATCATCTAGAAAACTGAATTTGTTAATTGATCTGCTGAAAAAATGATAATATTACGCAGAATAAGTCTTCTATGTGTTGTCTGTTTTCAGCTTCAATCCTGCAGATACAAAAACTTGTCACAGATTTAGACACTTTTATTAAAAAATTATTATAGGCCAGCTGAGTGTCTTCCACTGCCTGAGAAGGGTAATTTGGAAGTCCAGTGAGAGGAAAAAGCCAGGAGTCAACTGCAGTTGGCTGACCCCCACAGTTTAAAACCTCTTCTGCTGAGTTTCAGTCTGGCCCCCATCACAAACCTTTTGTCTGATTTGGAGAGCTGACCTGCAGGTCTTGGCTAGCAGTTATTGAGTATCCACACACAGAAGGCTCAGTCCTTGAAAAATACTGGAGTGGGTTCTATTTGGACAGCTGTTCAAAGAAGAAGGACAAGCACTTTATATTGTAGCCCTTGAGTGTCCGCGTTCCAACTGATTCTCTGTACACTTTCCCAGTAGATAGCCAAAGCTGAAAAAAATAAGAGAACATCCTGGATGCAAGAATGCTTCTGTTGCTGAACTGGCTAAAGAGTCCCATCAGAGTAGGAATATATATATTGACAGCTTGTCTTAAAAAGAAAAAACAAACATAGTTTATGGAAAGGATAACTTCTCTGAAACAAAATGCCATTTTCAAACTTCTGAGGTCTTTTGGCAGATCGACATTATGAATTCATTTTGCTCAAAAGGTCTTTGCTAAACCCTGATGGAGTAGAAGTCTGTTGTTGGTTCTAAAATAACAAAAATAAAGTCAGGATAACTTAGCATCCTTAAAACAACTTTTGAAGTAGAATGTAGAGAGAAACTGTAGGATGATATCCCAACTCCCATGTAATATTCTTCCTGAATTCTGTTTCACCCAGTAGAGCTCTTGTAACAATATTTGTTGTCCAAACTCCTTCCTTTTTGTTGTTTAAATCACTGAAATGAGATTGTTCATGCCTTGGCTGACTTTTGTTTCCAAGTTAACTGCAGAAGTTTCCGAAGAAGCATCCACTCAGTATCTCCATATCACAGAGGCTGCAGAAGATGTTCAAGGCACTCAAGCTGCTGTAGCTGCATTGCAGAACCTTAGATACACTTCTGAGAACAGTAAGTTACCTTCTTCTAGGTTGGAACACAAATACACCTTTTTTTCATAAATACCTATTTTTTTCTAGCATACTGGGCAATATAGGATCTCCTGTGATCTCATATTAAAAATTATGAAATTAGTCATCCAGAACTTACTTCTGGGGGGTTATATTTTCTCTGAGCATAAACGAGAAATTATAACTCATTATGAATTTCTATACCCTAAAGTCATCAATACTTATCACTGCCTATTTTGCACTTTATTATTAGCTGTGTGGAATTTCCTGCCTATATTATTAAATATACTGTGAAATTAGCTATCTTGGCAGAGTAGATGGTGTGTATCTAATGGCAATTCTCTGGCTATTATTTTTCTCCCTCTCTAGCTTTAGTCAGCAGGACTGCAGGAGTGGCATGGTGGAATTGCTCATTTACCACATTCCCAAGACAGCACTAACAATCTCAATTTCGATGGTACACAAAACCAAGTGAGGTATTCTGGATCAAGTTAAGGAGGAAAGGAGGAGGATTAGATAATGATTGATAAGTGGGAAATAACAAAAACTGGAAGGAAAAATGCCCAGATTTCTGAGACTGTTAAAACACCAGAGGCTAGATTAGGTGTTCATATGGGTTTTTTTAATACATATAAATAAATACCCTGGTTAGCAGAAGACAGCATTTCACAATTGTTTGCATTGTGGTCTTTATAGTTCACAATACAGATACATGCCAAAACCTCGCACTTTTTACGGATTTTTCCAAGCATGTTGCAGTTAAATTACATTACTGCCAATTTCTGTATATTATTTTAATGAGTGGAAATTCTGAATAAGTGATAACTTCTTGAGAACTTTCCTTAAACTTTTATATATGTAAATTAAAACAAACATTGTCATGGAATGTACTGTGCACAGCAATTTTTATTTTAAGCATGAGGCTATACTTTTCTGAGTAATTTTCTGTTTAGAGCATCTGACTTCAGATACTCTTCCAGCATATTCCCTCTTAGTATGAAAATAGTCGAAACTTGTCTAAAGGCAGAATTATAGTGAAAAAAACCCAAAGCAAACAAATATTTTTCAGTACTCAGATGCACTTATGTAAATAACAAAGTATGACTACTTTCTTTTGCAATTATCTGCCAAAGACTACTATCACAGTATCAACTTCAGTTTGAAAGAATTTAAGAAATGAGATTTATTCTATTTGCTGTCTCTTTTCTATCTCTAACAGAGATTAAAGCAAATATAAGGCAGTTTTACATGACCCTGATAGTTTCTTTCCCTGTGTGACAACTCTCTCATGCTGACACTGAGCATGTGGGGATGGTGGGCCGTTGGTGGGAATTTGTATTCCTGCATAACAAAAACCATTTCTCTGCATTCAAGTCTTTCACACTTTATGAGAAGTGAGAGTACAACTGTAAATGTTTTTTGGGGTTTTTTTGTAAACATCCCTTTTGTTTGGCAGGGCTACACACATCGGAGAATTTTTTCAAAAGGACAGACATGTTCTGATCCAGTGTTTATAAAATGATAAAGTATGAGCTTTCCCAAGAAATTAACTTTTCCCTTCAGCACGTTAGTGATAAAACTATTTCTTTTAGGTTCAGGGGTATTGGAGAGGACCAGATAGATGGTAAACACAGGTTTCTAAAATACCAAATAGCTGTTATGGCTATAGGTATACAGGTAGGTTCTGTTTAAGCTGAATGTCTGGTAAATACACATTTGGATTTGTAAAGTCTTGCAGCTTCCTAATTTACAGTTACTGCTATGAGTTGTGGATTTTGTTCCTTTATTCAATGTATTCTCTTAGATCTCTTTCAAACAGGCATAGAAATGATCAGTATGGCTTCACTTGCTGATTCATGCATTCCCTGGGCAAATTTGTTTTGTGAATACTTCCCTGCCATGTATCTGTTATTAAAGTGTCACATTATTGAGCTTTTTGAAATGCACCAACAGCGCTGTGACTCAGGGCTGTACTACTGAGATTCACATAGCCTTAGAACTTTTTCCTGTGATGATCTAATGGCTGCTGTCTTTCTGATAAGGTGAAAGACTGGATCCAACAGCTGTAAACATCCTGCAGCAGATCATTGAGTTGGGTTCAGAATCCCACGATGCCACTGCAGTCGCTTCTGTGGTTACCATGGCACCTGGCACAGTGACAGTGGTGAAGCAGGTAAGAGCTCTTTCCTTCTCCAAACCAGCTGTATTTCATTTTCATGTATTTCTTGTGAAATGGGGTTACTTTGCAAGGGACAAATTTTAAATGATCATTCAAGACACATACAGAATTTTTCCTAAACTATTTTTTTTATTAGGTGTTGTTTGTATGTGTGTTTACACGCCCACACATTCATATTTATACATATATATGCATACATCTTTAAACATATAGAAATGCCTGTATTTTTGTATTTATATGAAATATGAGTGAATAAAGACATGTATTTATCTCTGTATGTGTGTGAAAATACACCCTTTTTCTAGCAGGTGTTTTCAGACTTTATAAAATAACTTACATTTTGTGCAGACACTTAACGCCCTTGTCATCTAAAAGATTCAGGTGGTCCTTGGTACAACAAGTGAAATGAAATAATTTTCAATTTGAGGTGCTTATTGAGCTCAAACATCAAGACTTTTGCTCCATATTTCCTCCGTGTCTGCTAACTTTGTTGCTGCCATTTTTCATTCTCCTCTCAGTGTTCCCCAAACTCTTCTTGTTCCTTCTTTTTCATCACAGCTCTTTGCTTGTCCTTTTTCCCATTGATTCATTGGGGTCTCTGCACTCAGTGTGGTTGACAGGTGAGGGAAGGAAAGTACATGAGAAATTTTAATTTCCAAAAGAGTTTAAGTAACTACTTTTATTTAAATAAACCAAAACTCTGATTATTCTGAGTGCTAAAACTAACTTTTGAGTTTAGCATTTTTTGTAGTAGTTTGGACATTGAGTTCATGAGAGCTCCAAAGAAGTGTGAAGTTCATGGTCTGTGAAGTACTTGGATAATTCCTAAGCTTGCTGCCCAAATGTCACAAAGACAAGGCAGAATTTCAAGACAGAGCATTTTCAGATGTTCCTTTGCAGTACTTAACAGGTATTTTGACTAAAAACCATATAAGAGTTCAGTGTTTTTTGTAAAATAACATATCCAAATTTGGAAACTAAATTCAGTCATTAAAGAGAAGAGACAGTGTGGTCCAACTTTGTGCAAGTTTCAAAGCAACTTTTATAGTATAGCCATTGCCAGTGTGCATGCTGAGCTATAGATATGACCTGTTTGGGGGTTGAATACAGTATTAGCAATTGGTGCTTGCCAGTATTACTGAAATTAGTTCTTCCTGAAGAAATGCATCTTTTGATGTTGTTGTACTAAAAGTATAGGAGAAAGTGGCTGCTGAAGTAGAGCTGCTGAGGAGAAGCAATGTTTAGATATTTGAATATTAAACTTTAAATATTCAGGTGTTAAATCTAATCAATGTCTGAGTCATCATAAAATCTATTAACTTCCTTGTCGGACCCTCTGAATTTACTGGTAGCTTTTTCTAAGTAAATATTTATATTCCAAATTAATTTTCCTCCTCACTTTTAAATCCATATTTCTAGCCTTTGTGTTTGCAAACTGCTAAGCCTTGATCACTTCTTTTTCCGTGCATACCTCAGTGACTCTCACTGGTCTGATATCAAACTCTTACAAGCTCCTATATCAAATTAAATATTGAATTCTCAGAGCACAGAATCTCTTTGCTGCTTTTCTTTTTTATGCCCCCTTTTCCCCTCCCTTTAGAGTCTTTTAATATAAAAGAGCTTGTACCTTTTTTAAATTTTTCTTTTAATTTTTCTCTTTTATTTGTTTTTTTTTTTCCTTTTAATTTTCTGTAGAAATCAGTCTTTTAGCATAGTCTGTTCTGTTATACAGCTGTAGTTACTTTCTAGCTCTTGTCTTCCCACCAGAAAATTGCTCCAGAGTTACAGACACACCCATCTTTAATCTGAGGGAAAGAAGTCTTTAAATGTTATTAACATGACTTTAATCGTTCCCTATTAGAAACAGTTGGTGTTTTGTCTTCAATACTGAGTTCCTTTCTGTGGGATATCTCTCATTTGTACCTATGACTTTGTCAGGCTTTAATTATTGTAAGTTCTTAATTGTTAACCTTGAAGTGACCTTTAGACATGTTCATATTTTACTTTGCTGCTGGAAAATGCATTCCACACTTTCTTCTGTGACCTTCAGCTTCTCTTGTGGATTGTGAGACAAAGAATTCATTCAGGGTGTCAGCAATATATTGACATCATCTGTCACTGAATTTCCACTCCTGTTCTGTAATGGCCTCACCGAGTCCTTGCTTAGCAGCTTGGGTCCATTTTTTTTTTTCCCTTAACAACATTTATTGTAGTTGTCCTGATTTTTATGCTGTTTGTTTTTTTCTGTTTCTCTATGGACATACATTATCGATTTTTTATATCAGTTCTTACTTTCATAACTCAGTTTTAGCTAGCCCTTGCAAGTTGCCTTCATATTTCTTTATTTGCACCAAGAAATTTCTTCTAAATTCTAAATTACTAGAACGTTTTAAAAGGATTTTTTTTCTGTAAATATTACACTTTAGTGTGCCTATTTTTGTCTCCTCTTTCCTCCCTGGAAATTTCTTTTTCTCACAGCTGTCCTTGTTCTTACTTTTCACTCATAAAAGTCCCATTTAGACTAAATCCTTAAAATTATATATGTATCCAGTTGTATCTGTCAGTAATACTGCCATCCTCATGCTTCAGCACTCCCCTAACCTGTGTGCTCACATACCTTCAGTGTGCTGTGCTTGTATAGCCTCAGGTTAATGCAAGAATTTTGCCTCTAGAAAAAAATCTGTCTTTATCCCTAAGTCCTTTTCAGTATCTTTGAAGATATCTGGTGTATTAGTTAGGTCTAACTGGTATAATTTTATTTTTTTTTCTAGTAAGTCACAGGACAGAAAGGATACTGTGCTTGAGAGGCTCTTCTATTAAATTATTTTTCTGCTTGTAGTCTTAGTGCAAGTATCCTAAATTATAAGGACACATTATAATGGAGGTGAAATCAAAATTAGATTGTCTTCTCACAGCTCCTGAATTGCACGTTGAGAACAAAATCTCAGTTCTGACTTAGAAAACTTCATATTTCTTGTTTATATGAATGATGATATAAAAGAAGAAGCTTTGGCAACACAGCAGTAACCAATTCCAGACAGAACTGGGATTCAGCTTATGATTTTAAACCCCAAAAATGCAAAGTTAGTCGTGTTTGGCTTGGATTATGCTTGGTTAATAGGAATAGTTGGCTCTGTTAGTGTCATGTGTATGAGACCTTTCCAAGGTTGTGTCTAGAGCCTGAAATTATTTTATCTTAATCTTGCCTGTGAGTCAATATACTAATCTGTTTTCAAAGTTAGATTTTTTCTGATTTGGAATAAATCCAGTTGTGTGAGCTCTGAAAATATGCAGCTGCTAAGGAATGTAATATACACCAAATGCCTAAGAAAAAGAAGTTAATAATGTGAAGTTTTATCAATATGATCTGAGACTGGCAAAAATCCCCTTTGAAGCTTTGATCACAGCATGGCAGGAGAGGTCCATCCTTGTTCAGGTACTATGGTCCAGTCTTGGATCTCTTTCTAAAAGAGCTAATGAAGATATTTCTTCATAGCATGACATTTGAATTGTTCTGCTCTGCTTAAAGACCAAAAAAGTAACAAGGTGGGGAAAAGGAGAGAGGAAAGAGAACTGTTTGAAGAATAACTAGGAAAAAGGCTTATAAATGCTCAGAAAAGGCAGGAAGTACTCTTCATAGTGGATGGTAAATAGAGGCGAGAGATTGGGGAGAAAGCAATTTTGTGGGAACAGCACATAGGAAGGTAGAGGGACTGGAAGGGTAAAAAAAGACACTTTCCTTTCTGCCCATTCGACTCTGTGTCCTGTTACAGATGTACTTTTGCCCTTGTGCCTTAGGGTGGAGATTGATTCATTTGGTTTTTTGTTTATTTTGCTAGAAGAGGCTGTTCAATCCATTATTTATAGGGGTGGGCTATTTTCCTGGCTCATATGCCAAACATAAGACAAGATTGGAGGATGAGCAGCCAGGCCAGCATCACACACAGCCTTGATTTACAGTCTCTGCAGGCCTGTGTCCAAAGACTTGTTTTCACACAATATATCTATATGTTAACTAGAAGAGAGAGAAAGAGTGTTGCACTACAAACTGCCTTGATGTATAGTTGTTTCTTTCAGTCAGAGTGTACATCAAATAAGGATATCAGTTGTTCCTTAAAAGGTTAATACCAAGGTAAAAATCTGTTTGATTTAAATACTGAGTTTCTTGTATTTCTATAAACATTGCCCTCAGAAATGAGCACCCCTGATACTTATTTTTTGCAGAGGGGACTCCTTCAGTGTGTAGTGCTGTAAGTTACTCTGTAGGGAAACAATATTCAAAGGGCATTTTCTTGGTTTATCAATATATGAAGAACATCCTTGAAAGCTTAGTTCCTGAATCCCTCACTGCATTGACCAGAACATAGAAGAGTTTCCCGTTTTTAGTCTGTGTCCATCAGCTCTAATTTCTCTTCTAGTTGTTGCTATTCCATTTTCAGTGTTTGTTAGTCGGAATGTATAATGGTAGCAAGATACTTTCTGGTTTAACTTTTTTTTTTTTTTTTTTCATAAATGCAATTTATTACTTGTATCAGATCTCTCTGACACAAAGAGTAGAAAGCATGGTTCTTTGTCCAAATATGAGTTTTTATTTTTGCATCAAATTGCTGAACCAGAGCAGTAGATAGAATTTTGAATTCCAAAGCAAAGTTTTACATTGGTATAGTAACCAGTTAAATTTGGTTGCATGTTATCTCTTTTTCAGGGTGTTTTTTCATTTAGATAGTGATGGACAAATTTGCTGTTAATTTGCTATTTTTAGGCCTGAGATACTGCGTTGGGTTTGTGTAGTCTAGAACTATCACTTCGAGCTCTCTCTGAAGATGGCTGAGAAGTTTGTGTTAATCACTAATCATTATTATTAATCACTAAGGTGAATATATCAGCCTTTCTGCACAGTTGTTCATCAGTCCACTTTATTTCTCAGTTCTATGGGATGCGTTTCCTATTGTTCAAGCCAGAGAGCTGATGTCCTCCTCGGGAGCATCCTTGGGCCTTGCCTGCAGGTGAAGAGCTAAGTGGTGCCAATTTGTTCTGAGTGATGGCTCCTCTGTGGTTTCTCATTTCAGTCACTTAGCTACAGTGCTTGTCCAAGCCATCATTATTTTATGCTACAGTTAACTCTGATAGTCTTTTCTCTGACATTCACAGTTTATGTTTTATCCCTTTTGTATTCTTTGAAAAAAACTTAAAGATTACTTTCTCTCCTCTTCTTGACATCACCCTCTCTTATCCTGTTTACTTGATGTTCCTTTTTTTGCTACATCAAACAAAAGCTTATTTTCCTTTCCTAGGTTTTTACTCCTTTCCGACTTAGAGTCCCATTTCTCATTAGCTGTAAAGATTTTGGCTCCTACCTTTGCTCAGTCCATGAAGATTTAATTGCTCATTACTTTTTTCAAACAAGTTTCTAATGCCTTCTTCCATATTGTGCTTAGTTATGCGGATTTTTAATGAGGAGCAATTTGTACCTCATTGTCTTCTCCCAATTACTTATCAAAAATATGATGACAGTAATTATCTGTGGATAAGCTGTAGGGACATTGATACTAATGTCACACAGAACTACCATTGTCTCATTTATGTTGTACTCCCTCACCTCCCTTTTTCTGTGTCTGCTTACTGTCTCGTGTTTTATACTGAAGTTATACTGAAATTATACTGAAATGATATTGAAATTATACTGAAATTATGAGGCCTTTGGGGCATGAACTACTCTTTTCACGTAGCATAGGTGATACAATCCAGGTCCTGATCCAAAGCACGACATTAATATTAACAGTAAAGTGCAGTAGTTGGCTGCTGAATTCTCTCTCTTTTTCTCCCACTCAGAAAGATGAGACAAGACTGATGTTTTTACTATTTCTGTAGACTGAAGTGTTAAATTTATTCCTGAAAAGCATAGTAACCTATTTTCAACCTAGACATAATGAGTTCTGGAGAATAAGTATATCAGCTGTTACAATAACTAAACAGATCTTTATCAGAAGATAACCAGAAAATACTGCATTTCCATGTGTTTCACCTTTTATTTTAGTTCCTTTCATCCTCTTATTCTGTGATCTCTTTGGGCTCCACTAAAATCCTACCATGGTAAGTCACTTTCTTCAAAGTGACAGCAGTAGGAAGGCAGAGCAAAGATTATACATCAGCTCAAAGCAGATCACAGAAAAGAATTTTATAGCGTAACACATCTTCAAATGTAAATACCTAATATTAGCATGGCTGTCACATCAGAGGCTCCTGAACATTGTACTTCAGCAGCACACCTTGTATTTCAGTCTGGCTTGGATTGGTCCTGACATGAGGATGTGTGCTGGTGTTAATCTAGAAAGTTTGCCAGTATATGGAGTTACTTCTTTGTTGTCAGTTTTGTAGTTGCTTTAGAGCACAGAGCAATTTGATGCTTCCTGTGACAGTAACAGCAGTGGGAAGTTTTAATTGGGGCAGGTGGCCCTGTTTCCTCAGCCTTTGGGGAGTTCTCATCTCTGTAAGATACAGATAAAATCTGCTGTCAGATCACTATCCTGTTAGAGCTCCAAAAACAATGGCACTGTTGCCATTCTGCTTCTGAAGGAAATGGGGTGATCCAGCATTTTGCCACATGAGTGCCATGTTCAGTCATAGTCCCTCTTTCAGGATATATTCAACCAGCCAATTGCTAAGACTTTTTTAAAATCTGCATTACCGGTATGAAGATTTGTTGATCTCCTCTCATTTTTTATTTTATGCAAAGCAAGCCTTTCATACTCAAGTCTCTTATTATTCCAAAACCATTGTGCACCAGATTGTCTTTGTTTTGTAGCTCATTATAGAGATTCAAATGATCAAATCACAGTGTTTTCTGTGTGTCTTTTTCACACAATATAACTGTATGTAAACTAGAACTGAGAAAGAGTTGAAATTATTCAAATGATACTGAACAAAATTTATAGGCACCAATGTAAGCTGACACATCACATATCCAGGTGCTCTCTGTGATCTAAAATGCTTTCATTTTAATCCTTTCTGCACA
This sequence comes from Acanthornis magna, assembly GCA_036785705.1. Lineage (NCBI taxonomy): Eukaryota > Metazoa > Chordata > Aves > Passeriformes > Acanthizidae > Acanthornis > Acanthornis magna. The sequence goes on along the minus strand of JAWUZG010000119.1, from coordinate 8,761,471 downwards.
TATTTTGTATGTTTTCTTACTGATGTTTTATGATATAAATAGGAGCATCTGCAGCCTAGTGTAAGGTTTTGAAAATCTGAAAGATCTCTGTGATTAACTTTTCTGCTTCATGGTAAACTGAAAGGCAGCATTCAATCTGAAATCAAGGAAGAGATTTCACTGAGCATTTGGGGACAGGCCCAGCAAAACCGTTTTAAGCACAGTGGACCTGCAATTCCTGCTGACTTCAAATAAAATTGAAGATATTACAGTATTTCACAGGACGAGCTCTAGAGTAAGGAAAAGGCTTTGGTATCTTACTGCAAATATTTTTTTTTTACTTTTTTTAAGGAAAGGGAAGAAGTATATTTTCCTTAATGGCTTGAATTAATTTCTTTCAAATTTAAAAAGACTTTCTTGTTTAAGGTGAAGAGATTCCTCTAAGAGAGACCCATTTTTAATGAATACTTCATGTATTTGGATGGTCCTTGGATATGTGAATTAAGAACGTTTGGAATTTAGAGATGTTGGGCTTCTTATAAAAACCTGGTAGAGAAAGTCCCATTGGCTTTTGGGAGAGACAGATTTAGTTAATAAAGAATATTTCTGCAGGTACTGACTTAATGTGCCAGCTGTGTGTGGCTTCAGCTCCTTGCTGTCGTTCTCTAAAGAAGGATAAGCAGACAGATGCGTTTCAGCTGACTCTCAAACAGAAAAGAGGTCTTGGATGCTACCCTTCAAAAGATTTCAGAAGCCAATAAAGAGAATTGAGTGTAGTGACTTCGTTCATTCAGATGGCAGCTGTCCCACTGTTTCATCAATTTGAGGAATGTAAATTAACATTTTGAGATTATTCCCTGTGGAACAATCTAATAGGAACCAAGCAGAAGCATGTAAACATTGAACTGATTTGAAATGTAAATATCCCAAATAATGTGGTGATTTGTCAAACTAAAAGGATTACAGATAGCTGTCCAAAAAAGATACTGGAAACTGAAAACACCAAAAATAAAGGAATTAGTTTTCTTTACCCTGCATGACAAGGGTAATAAACCCACATCGATAAAGTCAGGTAGGGAGGTTAAATTAACTTTATTGGCCATTTTCATTTCAAAAGCATATAAAACTGAGTAAGTATTAGATCACTGCTATTGAATTGAATGAGATTCTACTTTCATCTCATTTTTGTGTCAACTGTGCTTTATTTATTTTTCTTTCTTCATTATTTATGTACATTCACAAAGCTATATTTAAATTCTTTTATGGTTTTGATTTAGAGTGGCAACAGTGAGATCCATCTCCTACTGTGTTGTGCATTCTTGCAGCTCTTAGCAAATGTAGTGTAATTTTTCTAGCCTGAGGCATTTTGTCAGGGGTTATGTGTAGTGCACTGAAACGAGAGAGATTAGGGGATATTGCATAATTATAGGGCCACATTTTAGACACCCCTATTTCTGTATTTGTTTGAGCATCTCTAGCGTAAAGGGCTGTAATTGTGAGCTGATTCATAACAAGCTGTGAGATTCTAATTATCTAACATTTTTAACTGCAGCTTCCTATCTGAATTCAATGGTGATTAGACTTTTCATGGCCTGTTGCAATATTCATTAGTAGATCTCGTGTATGTCCTTACATTTCACACAGGAGCTGACAGTGGAGCAGGTGCCCTCAGGAAAGAGGAGAGGACAGGAAAATGGAGTTTGGTGTATGAATTCACTAAAGCACTGGTGCTCTCAGTAGGATTTAGGGTTTCTTCAATAATTAAAAAATAAAAAAGGGTGCATTAGGAGCAGCAAGAGACACAAGTTTACAGTGCTATGTTTTTTTCATGATTTAACTCCTTTCTTTTTGAAGAGAGGCTCAAGCTTCCCCTCGTGTGGGGTATGTTGGTTAAGAGGGCTTTTAAAAAGAGGGAGAGTGATTTTTGGCATGGTCATATGGTGAAAGGACAAGGGGGATTGTTTATAAACTCAGAGAGGAGAAATGTAAGAAAAAATTCTTTACTCAGAGAGCAGTGAGACATGGAAACAGAGAAGTTGTGGATGCCCCAGCCCTGGGGGAGTGTTCAAGGCCAGGCTGGATGGATCGAGTGGAAGGTGTCCCTGTCCTTAGCAGAGGGGTTTGAGCTAGATCATCTGCAAGTTCCCTGTCAATCCAATCCCTTCTGTGAGACTATGACTCTTTGATTCTATGATACCTGTATTTTGAAACAACATAAATTGTTTTTTCTCAGAGTGGTTGCAAATTTTACTGTGTCAAGAGAAACATCCAGCATCATCTACTTGTGTAGGGTATTGAGCTTGAGCTGTTTATAGTGTATTTCAAATAAAGCATTCAGATATGCTTGGTAAAATAAACAGAATGTGAAAAGGACTTCATTCCATTCATTTATTTTTATCCCCATAACCTGAATTCTGTGAATGAAGCCAGAGTGAGCATCAGTAGCTACAACTGAGCTGTTGCATTAAGGTCAGTGATAATGGCCAGATTTCCTTTAGATGCTACATCTTTCACCAGATAAAATCCACATGTATTTCATCAATATATTACAGCCATACTGACTTTGGGGCCCTCTGAATAATTTAACACCTGGACATGCCTGTTATTGTTCTAGAAAAAGCTTCCCATAGCCTAATTAATTTAGTGAAAGTTCAAAGTTCCATGAAGTCTTAAGGGGCTTGCATGTCTCTGAAACCTTCTGACAGATATTTTAAACATGAAATAGAAAAGTCAAAAGGAAAGTCACTGTATAACAAAGTGAATGGTTTCTTATGGGAAAAAAAAGACAATGAGAAAAGAGCATCAGGAAAACAAACATAGAGGGCTTCTTTTTCTCCTTGCTGGTCTCTAAGGGACCAAACAGATCCTTTGTATCTTCACTGTAATTCTTCCCTTCTGTTCCCTCTCCCCTCTTAAAAAAATTAATGATCTTAATTATATTTACTTGAATTGGATTGTGCTACTACTGTTTACTTTTGAGTCAGCTTCTAACTGAAAATGAGCCCTTTCTAAATTCAATTATTTAGATTTCACACTTTGTAGAATCTACCATGTCTGACCTGTTCTTTTTACGACCGCTGAAGAGTTCAGTGCTGCAAGTGCACACTGATCTCCAGCGAACTGAATCACAGATTTGTAGAATGGTTTGGATTGGAAAGGACCTTAAAGATTTCATTCCAACCTTCCTGCCATGAGTAGGGACACCTTCCACTAACAAACGCCTTTGCATGTGTTTTGCATACTGAAAAATTCCTGTTCCATTGTCTCCTCAAATGTAGATTATTTTATCACTAACACTTGAGAGAATGCATTTCTTCCACATGACTTACAATTTTCTGATTTATTTATACTTGCCTGGAGTGCTTTGCTTAGGAATTTTATATGGATCTGGTGGAGAATTAAGATTTGGTTTTGAATTCTAGTACATACTGTATTTCACTAATTGACAGGCACCTGTATGAATTTGGAATTCAACACCGAATTATGTTGCTTTTTAAAATTTTGACAAGAAGCAAAATGTTCAGTAAAAATTCTTTTATTTTCACTTGTTTCTGTCACTTTCAATAATGTAAACATTGCTGCCTCATGAACAGTAGGCCTTAGGAATCTATTTCAGTTATATTTATATTTCACATTTTTCTGATAAAAACCCTTAAGGTTTACAATGAAATTTGCACTTCAATGAGTAGTCATTGACTATGGAAGAAAATAAAGACATGGGTACAGATGCTTTTTCACATGGTTTTGGATGGGTTCTCATCCCAGTGCTACTAGAGGAATTGTTTCAGTTCAGATTTATTTAAATAAGAGCAGTTTTGAATGAGTGACTGCTGAGAGAATAAAACTCTCTCCAAAGACCAGTGTTCCTGGAATTTTGCAGCTCTCTGGGGACAGAATTGAGATGCTGTGTTGGTACTTTCAATATCCTGCCTAGCTACACGCTCATTAATCAGAAGTGCTCACACTTTCTGTAAAAATGACGTTTTCTTTCCAAACTGTGCGATCGCTAATTCGTGTGCTGTATTTCCATTAATCATCACAATACCTGGTGCTTAGGGAAGGTGAAATTTCTGTAAGCCCTTCAATGTCTCTGCAGGTTAAAGAAGAGGAGCAGTCGGCCAATCACACCCTGATGATCCAGGAGACTCTGCAGCAAGCCTCGGTGGAGCTGTCGGAGCAGCATCACCTGGTGGTGTCCTCAGATGAGGTGGAGGGCATCGAGACAGTGACTGTCTATACCCAGGGTGGAGAGGCTTCAGAATTCATTGTTTATGTTCAGGAAGCCGTGCAACCTGTGGAGGAGCAGACTGTGGAAGAAACAGTGCAGGAGCTCTAGAGAACAGTGTTCAAAGGAGATGATTTCTTGATTTGCCAAAGCCAGAAGTTTGGGGTTTTTTTGCCCCAACCATAGCAAGCAAGCTGATGGATTTTCCGTTAATTTGTGAAGTGATCTAGGTTGTTGGATTGTGTCAGTAACTTAGACATATGATGTGCAAAACCTTCTCAGAGTTTTTTTTGTTTTCCTAAAAAATGCTTTTGAGGAAAAAGTATTCCTCCCCTTCTTAGAAGATCTCTCACTTGATTCTTGTAAATCCGCACAAATATTGTCTGTTCAAAACTGTGGTATCCCATGATAAAAACTTCTGTAAAGATAGCTAGAAGGTCTGGAAAAGTCCATACATCCTATTTTATACATACTTCATATATTCTTGACTTGACTGGAAGCAAATTTGTTTTTTATATAATTAAAAGGGCCTTTTAGCTCTGAGTAGATGCTTAGACAGTGTCTGCCGAGTTGTGGAGCTAACCCAAACAAAGACTTGAGAATTTAATTAGAAACATACCACAGATGGACTGTAGTTTATACTTGTGAGATGATCCTTTGAGTTTGGGAGGTATTTAAAGCCATATATGATAATTCTGGGTATCAGAAGGATGACTGTTATTTAACTATTTGAATAATGTTAACTATTTCCATCCCTCTGAATAAATACTTGTCCGGTATCATAAGGTGAAACCAAAACTGTCCAATCAAGGAAATACTCTTTTGTTTTTAAGAAAAAAAATACATTCAAAAGATTTGTAAATGCTATAAGAGATGTATGTTCATATGTTTTAAACAGACTTGCTTGTAAATATGACTGTGAAAAAAACTTGTACAAAAAGCTTAAGTAAATATTGACGAGAATCAAGATATTCTTAATTACGCATGTACATAGTTCCAGATTTTTCTTCATGAATCTTGAATTGTTTCTGGTTTAATATTTTTAAATTTGAGCTATAAAAGTTATTAATAAATAACAAAATTGTTGTGTTTTCTTCTAATGCTCTAATTTCTTAAGTGTTGGTTTGCCTTTCACAGCGAAGTAAAAAATGCTGGAGTGCATTGACTGAAAATTATTCCTCCAGTTAGTAGCCTCTAATCAAGAAAGCACCACCATGAAGTCCAGGCAGACCTTCTATGTGATTGAATTTACTTATGAGTGTTCTGGGTAAAAAAGTGGAAAAAAGCTTTTGACGAAGTGGATGTAATGTGCTGATTTGTGCAGAAGTTTGCCTTTTCTGAGTCTGCTGGGTTCTCTTGATGCTGGACAAAATCAGAGTGCAAACCTTCAGTGGTAGTTTCTTCCTTAACTGTGGTGATAGAGAATTTAAATTTGTTAATGGAAAAGAACTGAGAATTGTTTGACTTTGGTGGCAGCTTTGTTTCCTCTGGTCTCACCTTGGCAGTGCACCAGAAGACCAAAGGATGTTAAGTTTGCAGAGTGGAGACCTTTTTTCCATTTTGTGTCACTGACAGGAGCTTGTCACAGGGGTCAGGGTTGATTCTTCGTGTCTTCAGTAAAGTTTACAAGAATGAGCCATGAAATGATTTATAACATTTGTAACATGATAGAAACTGGTGCATCCAATGTATCAATATGATTAATCTGCATAGGAAACTGTTTTTTGTAATTATTGGTTGAAACTCGGTGTTGATTTACAAGAACAATGCTTTCTGTTGCCTCGAAGAGAAGAAAGCAGTCTCAAAAACAATTTATTGAAACAGCCCATTTGTTATTAAAACCATTTGGAATGGCATCATGATCACATGTGGTTACAGTGATGAACTTAATTTAAAACCTCTCTGAAAATGGGACAGAAAGGTATTTTTCTATGCATCACTCAAGAACTCTTAAGTACATTGTTTCAGAGAGACTGAGTACTTCTGTCTGGAAGAGGTGTGGCTGTATTTGGACAAAGAATTTTGGGGTTTTGTTTGTTTTAATTGCAGTATATCCCAGCCATACATACCGATGTAATTTAAGGGTTGATTTATAATTGATGAGGTATATCACATTTTCCTCTACCAAAGCATAAACACTTACGTGAATTTTCTGCTTCATTTTTTTATTACTATTTTAAAAATACTTTTCAGTTCTTTTTTTCCCAGCTCTGTCATGACCTAAACAGCACAAATTGTTGTTGCTTTTAATGGCATGTTTTCCAACAAGATTACAGAAGTGACATTGACGCAAGTCAGATTTTCAAAATATTTTAATATTTTTAATTCTTCTAAAGTTATAAATTTCTTAGTCCGCACAGCATCCTAGCACTGTTACATTGAATATGTATCCATTCAATATTAATAAAGGAAAAGGAAAATGGTTTCACATTCCAATAAATTTGCTCACAACATGGACATGTGCTTTACAGACTTAAAAAAAAATCAGGCCAAACCCAGAACACATAAGAAAACCACCTGCATCTCAAGAATGAGCAGTACTGTAAGCACTGTTAGTAGAGAAGGAAAGAAAGTAGCAGAAATCATATTGCAACATATTCAATTGTTCAAATGATTTAAGATCCAAGTGGGCAGAAAATCTGGCATGTGTGGGAATCTTTTGGAGCTCCGTTCAACTTGGATGGTCAGTACTTGATTTTTGGTTTGAGCTCTTCACTCCTGCCTATGGAGGAATCTGATCACAGAAGCTTCCATGAAATGTCAATGGAAATGTGAAAATTGACCCAGTGAGGAAGTTTTACCTTTCTGGCCCTTGTGCAAATCAAACTCTTGGGATAAAAGCATACTGAATGTTTGAGACTGAAAACTCAGGGAGAATTTTTTTCCTGAGTCCCACCTAATCTTTTATGGTAGTAGAATTATCACCCCATCTTCTGCCCTAAAAGACTGCAAGCCTGTCTTGTCTGCTTTGCATGTAGAGTTGTATTTTTGCAAAAGCACTGAGATTCAACTGAGGACTGTGCTACGAGCATTGCATTAAAAATAATACTGATTTTTATTTTGTAATTCTTTTGATTTGTTAATAAGGATGACTGCTATCAGCACTCACAAAGCAGAGCTGAGTGAAACAGATGGTGTGCACAAAGTCATAGTTTATGGATCGTTATATTTGGGTTTGTGGTTTATGGTTGGATTTCTTTACACCAGATTACAATTTCTGCTTTTTGTAGGTATGTTTGAGCTGTATCTGAGAGTTTGAACAGGGAGTGACATGAGCTCATTTGCAGGTGGCGTCATTAACAAAAATGTGTCTTGTTTAGGTAATGCTAATCCTGCAGTCTTTGCTCACGTGCTGAACTGCAGATGTTCTGTTCCCTTTTGTAATACAGTGACAGTGAGGTTACTGAGTGGCTCTGCACGTGGCTTGACAGCATCTCAATTTGCATTTCCAGCTTTCCCATCATAGCAGACATCATTTCCATCAATAGCTGCACTGCTCCATTTGTCTTTTCTTCTTCCCTGAAATGAGGGCAACTTTTAATCTGGGAAGACTTTCATGTTCACTCAGTCACAGAGATGTATTTTGGCTCATCCTGAGAGTATCAAACTTGCTATTAGGACATAAATATGCAGGATCATATCCATCCCTGCTATAGTTCCACCAGGTAATTGATTAAGGTGATCTTTCATGTGTCCCTGTTCTCAACTTGCCTGAATTGTGCTTTAAGTGATTAAAAACAGTGCCACACATTTCAAAGGACAGTGCAAATTACAGATCTCTCATATCTGCCTAACAAAATATTCTGTCAAATCCAATGTGTTCCCCACCCCTTCAGCCTTCAAAATGGTTGAAGCAGAGAAAGGAAACCATCATGTGTTTCTCTCTTGATAAATAACAATGGACAAAAATGCTCTGTTTGTGACTGATACCAAGGCTGGCCACTGTCTGGTCACAATCCTGTGCTCTGGGGTGACCCTGCTGGAGCAGGGAGGTTGGACCCAACGTGGTCCCTTCCAACCTGAGCCATTCCGGAATTCTATGAAGTGCCCATGTGTATCCTGATTTCACCAGAGGGGAAGGAGCAGAGCTTGGTGTGAAACAAAACCGTGGAATGATGGAATTGTCATCAAAGAAAAGAAATATTAGGCCAAATAACAGAATTACCATCGTGTTGGGGAGAGCTGTTTGCTTGGAAGGTAATAACTAAAGTAGCAGAAGCTCCTCTTGAGTCGCTCTATTACTGCACCGAGTGAAATACAGCCAGACGTTAGGAATGAGCCTGGTGGGAGGAACAGGACAGCTGACCTCAAAGGTTTCTCTTACACCTCAGATTTTGGGCATTTAGTGACAGCAAGAGGGAACAAAGTGACAAAAGACCTTTTTTATATTCAGACCCACACCTAACAAGGATGCTTGTCGGAGCTCACTCTGAAGGAATTGATGGGATGGGCTTTGATGGGATGTTAAATAAGAGCAAAATCATCACTTACATTTTCTTATTTTTATGTCACTTACTCTTCATACAAAGTTCAGTGTGAGGCTTGAAGTGAATAGTGGCTGCCAGTAAAGGAGAAAAACAAAATAAATGTCTTTGACGACACTATAAACGATCTTTTTATTCACTATAAAAGTTTTTTTTACAGGCTTGTTTGCTAAAAGTGGATGAAGAGAGAAGTCAGTCAATATGTTGCACAGAGCTCTTCCTCATTTTTGAAATGTTGTAAATTTTCCTGAAAAGTGGAAATAACTATCAGCCTAGGTAAATTAAAACGATCAAAAGTCTTCACTGTTTTGGAATGAAGACAAACAATGGGAATTTATAGAGCAAGCCTTGTTACGGGGTTTTTCTTCAGTTCAAGGAATGTTATTTTCTGGAAAATAAGAGATCATTTGGTGTTGTGCACCCAAGTGAAGTATCCTGCAAGTGTGTTTTACAGGAGCACATAAAGATATATGAGAATGAGACCACAGGAGCTCTGCATTGGTAATATTCTTTATGGGCTAGCAGTGAAATAAGGGACAAAAATATCACAGTGGTTACAGAGCCAGTCAATGTTTTCACACTTTGTTTTGGAAATGGTTTCCCTTTTTGATTAGCCTCTATAGCATTTATTTTGCTACTGCCATTAGTGAAAACACTTTCTGGGATCTGAGAGCTGAATGGGCCTCAGGTATTAAAAGTAGAGTACAGAATCTTTTAGGGATGGATAACTTGTTCAAATCCGTGTTCAGATAGTATTAGCCAAATACTCCTTTCATTTAATGGTGACTGAATGAGTGAGAGAGTTCAAATCCTAAATGATAAAAGAGGTCCACACCAGAAAATCTCTATGTGGTTGTGTGTGTACTCTTACCCCTTGGTCAAAGGCCAACCAGTTTCTCCAGCAGAAACAACCACCCTTCACTTGCCACACAGTTTTCCCAGACAGTGACATTCAATTTAGGATTTGGGTTTAGCTATTCAGGTTGCATTTTCAAACCTTAAATGAATTGCATGTGAAGTCTTGTCTATTTAGAGTTCAGTCCCACTAGCGGAGAGACATTTTCCATTTCTGTTCAGGTGATTCCCATGCATTGGGTGTTGACTCGAAATCCTGGGTGATGCCACAGCACAAGAGCTTTTTGCTACCAATTGGACTACTTAAAAGTTAGAACTTTTTGGCATAATTGTGCTGTTTTGAGAGGTCAGAACACCTGAAGCTACAAAAATGGTTTACTGAAGTGCTGGAGAAATGTCTGGCTTCGAGCCTAGAAGTGTTCACCAGGGCTGTGTGGTCCTCAGGAGCTTCTCTCTCCATTTGCCAGCGTTGACTCAGTAGCTTTGCCAGCAGAAGGGGTGGGTTGGGTTTTCAGGGCCAGCTTTTGGGAGCAGCAGGGCTGCGGTTTGGTTTCTGTGAGAAGCTGCCAGGAACTTCTCCCCATATCTGACAGAGCCTGTGCCTGCTGCCTCCAAGACAGACCCACCACTGGCCAAGGCTAAGACCATCAGTGATGGTGGTAACTCCCCGGGGATAATGTATTTAGGAAGGGAGAAAAAAAGTTACTGTGCAGAAGTAATTGCAGGCAGAAAGAGTGAGAATGTGTAAGAGCAACCTCCCTGCAGGCACCAAGGTCAGTGAAGAAGGAGGGTTCAGGAGGTTCTCTGGAGCTGAGATTCCCCTGGTGCAGCCCAGGGTGAGGCAGCTGTGCCCTGCAGCCCTTGGAAGGTCCATGGGGGAGCAGAGATCCTCCTGCAGCCCCTGCGGGACCCCAACCAGAGCAGGGGGACAAAGGAGGCTGTGACCCCATGGGAGAGCCACGCTGGAGCAGGGTTCTGGCAGGAGAGAGGAGCCCAGGCCATTTGTAGGACTCAGGCTGTAGAAATCTGCAGGACTTCCCTGTGGGAGGGACCCTGTGCTGGAGCTGGGCTGGAGAAGGAAGCAGCAGCAGACAAAACAAGGTGTGATGAACTGACCTCAGCCCCATTCCCTGTGCCCTGAGCGGGAGGAGGTGGAACCCAGAAAGGAGGGAGAGGTGAGGGCAAAGGCATTTTGTTTTACTTCTCATTACCCTTAATAATAAATTCAATTAATTTCTCCAAATTTGGTCTGTGCTACCTGTGACAGTAACTGGTGAATGATCTCTCCCTGTCCTTTTTTCAATTCATGACCCTTGTGTTATATTTTTTCTCCCCTGTCCAGCTGAGGAGGAGTGACAGAGCAGCTTTGGGGGGCACCTGGTGTCCAGAACAAGAGGTCATGTAGGAGCTTCCTAATACACCCCAAGGAAACTGAAACATTGACTTAATCCCTTACACTTCCCTTGAAGCACCCTGGGGAGTTTCACCTGAGCCCTCTGCTCACAGAGCTCTTGGGGAAACCCAAGGAGAGTCATGAGCATTTTGAGGACTTCACTGATACCAACCAATATGGAATTTATGGTTTTGGGAAAGAGCACAACGGTGACAGGATAAAACTCATTGCACTGGTATGGCTAATGCTGGGACTATCCTGATTCTGTATTTTAATTTTGTATTACTTGAATATGTTAATTTAGAATAAATTCTTTTCCTACTTGCCTGAATAGATTATTTTTTTCTGACAAAAGGTCTTTGCTAACATAATGCATCTGCGTTAAAAATGTGGCCCTCTGTAGTTCTCTGTCTCTCTGTCTCTTGAGGTGTGTGTAAACTGAAAACATGGACAAAGCTGTAGATGGTGTACTTTAGCCACTCTCATGCTTTAATTTTTCTGGGTCAGAATGAAAAAAACAAAAACAAACCAACAAGCTGGCAGAAAATTTAAATTTCTATGTAATTTAGCAGAAAATAAAGGGACTGCCACAGTGATTGTGTTATATTTTTTGTGATTAGCCTTATATTATTTTGTCCTTATCTGAAGCTGCACCAGAACTTCCAGCTTTCCATGGGATGCTCTTAGCTACAGAGTCTCTCCACAGACTTGTCTGAAGTGAGGAAGGCAAGGGAAGGAGGTAAACATTAGACTTTTGTGTAAAATTGCAACTACTTTTGAGTGATCCTAGTGTTTATTTAGTCTTACTTAGAACAGGAACTCAGCATGGAATCCATTCCATGGTATTTTATGCTAAGAAGAATGGAGGATGCACTATGAGTAAAGTTTATTAGGGTTTTGGGGTTTTGTGTGGTTTTTCATTGGTTTGGTTTGGTTTTTTGTTGTTTTGGTTTGTTTTGGTTTGGGTTTTTTGATTGGTTGGTTTGGTTTGGTTTTTTAGCCATCACGTTAAAAACTCTAACAGGAGAAAGCCAAGTGTAACAGAAGTTCTGACAATAATTAATAAAAAAGGAAAACTTTTACTATTTCATATGCTGGAGTTAATATAGGCCTTTTGCTATTAGTTTGTAATAGGATTCAGATTTAGTCAGTGGTTGTAGTAAGTGCTGTAAAATCTCAACAAAAATCCTTGCCCCAAAAGTCTCACTCTCACCTCCAAGCAGGTAGGATTGAGATGAGTTCTTAAAATACAGGGCTTTTTCCTGTGTGTAGATGGAGAACTAGAATAGGGAGTAACTGTAAATCTGTGGCACAGCCAAGAGAAGAGGGGTGGCCTCATGTTGTCTTTCCTCCTGGAAAACAAAAGGGGCTTTCAGAAATTCTAGAAACTGATATTTCTCTGGTGGGGGAGTGCAAACACAAAAGGACAGACACTGAGTGATGGCAATATGATTTCAGTTGTGCTGTTGTTCAAGCAGGTATGGTTTGGATTGGTGTTTTCAGCGTGGGAATCTGCACAGGACCAGATTTGAACCGTAAATACCTAAAATCAGAGTATGTTGTCATGTAACTACTGTCCAGCCCCTGATGGCAGATGCCAAGGGAGCAGTGTGACACCAGGGCAAGCATAAACACAGCTTGCAAAACCACACATAAGGAATGTTCCTGAAAGGTCTGATTTGGTAGTATTGCAAACCAGAAGTCTGTCTGTCTTGAATTAACAATATTCATGTGTTAGTCAGCAAAATTCTGTATTTATAATTTTCTATGGGACTTGTTTCCTCCTGCCCACACCTAAAGCAGAGAAAGGGTTTTGTCTGAGGCTACAAACTGTGGTTTTGACTTTCTTCTCTCTTTCCACAGCCTTGTTCACCAGCTCTCAGAGTCTGTACTTTATGTTTAAATTGGTTCACAAAGACTTGAGGGCACTGAGTGCTGTGAGGCATCCGTGAAGTTTCTAGGCTGGATGTCCCACATCACAGCTCAACATGAAGCCAGATTGTCATTTAATTGTCATTTAACAGTGGAGCCCCGATCCATCTGAATTGGACATCCGTGCTTATTCCCTCTTGCTCTATATTCAGAATGCTCTGCCTCTCTCCTCTGCTTTGGTGCTCCTTTGTTATGCTGAATGCTTTGCTTGGTCCATTTTTCCACTGCTGTTCAAGGCAGTTTGCCTTCCCCACATTCTCAGAAAAGTTGCAGGATTCTGTGTATTAAAGGATTTCACTTGTTCTAGATCCTGCCTGTAAAACAGAAGGCACTAAGACTTGGATCCTGTGTGATTTACTGCGAACCCAAACCGTTTCACTGAGCCTGACACCACAAGGGGATATGAATTTGTGTTTAAATCACCCTCCCAGTGATTTAGAAGGGTTAGTTAAATACCTGATTTAGAAACTAATAATCGAGCCTATGTGAGCTGGCAATTATGCATGCAGTAATTGAATGTGCTTGGGAGTATGTGTCATGAAAATGGGAACCAATGGGATTATAGCACTTCTCTGGGGGTTTTAGAGATTGAGAGGAACAGCAAGGATGGTTAAAAACAAAATTAGCTGTGCATATGTAGAGATTATAAAGCATCAGCAGACAAACAACAGAACTAATTCTCCACTGCCAGTGGCTGGGAGTTCACTGTCACTAAATGAGCATCCAGCTGCCTGTGGATGGAGGGGGGAGCTGGGTGGGGATCACCATGCTCCTGACACGCAGGGGGCTGGGGAACTCCTGCAATATCTGCAGCAAGAGATGAAGCTGCTGTCAGAACAGATGCACAAGAGTTGCTCAGGACTTGCTGAACAGCTGCACCGCTGTCTCTCAGCATCCAAAGGTCAAGGCTTATTTGCATGAATCAGAGCATTGCCAAGCTCTCCAGACAGGTAATGGCCATGAAAATCCCCGTGTGCTGTGTCTGAGCTGAGAGCCCTTGGGGCTGTGGTGCTGCAGGCAGGAGGGGATCATTGAGGAAGTCAGTCCAGAGAAAGAGGCACATGCAGGTGCTGTAAAACTTTCACCAGTTTAAAACTTTCACCAGTAACACGTAGCTCATCCTGGCAGAAATGCACAGCTGCTAATAAAGCATTTCTCCCTACCTGTAAATCCCTCTTACATCTGGCTGTACAAAGCTCATGAGGCTGTCCATGATAAGGTCGTCTGCTGACTGCAAACAGAGTCACAATCCTTCTGTGTTTTTCCTGCCGTCCCTTGCCATTCATGGACTTGTTGGAGCAAGTCCCCAAGGATCCAGTGGCCTGGAGCACCTTTCCTATAAAGTCAGGCTCAGAGAATTGGGATTGTTCAGCCTGTAAAAGAGAAGGCTCTGTGGAGGCCTTATAGCACATTCAGGCTCCTCAAGGTGCGACAAGAAAGCTGGAGAGGGACTTTTTACAAGAGCTTGGGGAGACAGGACAAGGGAAAATGACCTTGAGCTGAAAGATGGGAGGTTTAGATTAGATATGAGGAAAAAATTCTTCTCTGTGAGGGTGGTGAGGCCCTGGCACAGACTGCCCAGAGAAGCTGTGGATGCCCCATCCCTGGAAGTGTTCAGGGCCAGGCTGGATGGTGCTTTGAGCAACCTGGGATAGTGGAAGGTGTCCCTGCTCATGGCAGAGGAGTTAGACCTGGATGATCTTTAAGGCCCTTTCCAAACCCAAACCAATCTATGATTCTGTGAACCTCATTATATATTTTTGTAAATAAATTGAATATTGTTTTCCTAAATACTTTTTAAACTTGTAGTGTGAAACTAGAACTTCAATTTATAATCCCAAATTAAGTTGTTTGGCATTAAAAAAACCTAGAAAATTAGTTCATCTGTACATTTATATCCTTGTGAATTGGAAGACATCTTCCCACTGTTGTGCTAAAGCCTAAGATGTCACTGACATTTTGAAAGAAGGATGTTGCCTTAGTGCAGAGTAAATGTCTGGGGTTTGGGCTTTTTTTCTAATCTGCATATTAATTACTGTCACACAGCTGATGCAGTGGACTGCAGCTAGATTCATCCCATTTAAATCAGTATAATCCTTTGCAAGCTTGCAAAAGCAATTATTCTGCATTTCCATCTAACTCTGTGTAATACAAACTTCAATCTGTTCACCTCCTGCTCCAGACCCTCGGTGACCTTTTTGCTCATACCCCAGCACCACTGACTGCAATTAATTTCTTCTCTCATTGGGAACATTCTTACATTGATCTACTCTTCATAAAAGATGGTAAACTCTTACCTGCTGGATCATTCTTTGAATAATGTCTCTCTCTGTCTCTCTCTTTAGTTTTCGCTTTTATCAGCCGCAGTGTTTGGATCCTGCACCTCATGGCATGGCTTTCCTGTTCAGCATGGAGACCATATTGCCATTAATTCCTGGTAGCAATTCCTGGCGTTGGGTCTGGGAGCTCAGCAGCTCCTCTGCATCTGCTCCCTGTGTTACATTCTGCCTTGGCAATGGCACGTTCTGTGCAGCCTAATTTGTCCTCTGGCTGGGTTTGTCTGCTTCATCAGCTTGATTTAATTGGCCATCTTGTGGAGTGAGCCTGACGTGGAGCTGTTCTGCTGCTGGAGGGCCATGGGGACGGTGGGCACAGCTGCTTTGGTGATGCACCAAACGTGTCCATGTGGCAGAGACCTCTTGTGATCGCTTGAACTCTGCCTTGGGATTACACAGCACCGCAGTAAATCACTTCCTTGTGGATTTGGGTTTCAGATTCTCCCATCTATTCCTAATTTTTTTTTTTTTTTTGCAAAATTTGTTTCCATGTCAGTGCTCATTGAGCCGGAGCCTTTCTTCCCTGACCATCATTAAAACAATGATGGCAATCACTCTTTCCTGAGTGCTGCTATTCTCTTGCCTGATTTTCACAAGTGTTCAGAGAAAATAGCAATGACAACCCTTGATGTGGAACTTACCTGTGTTTGCAGGACATTCAGATGGACAGGGCCACTTGCAGAGCTGTGCAGGTTTCCGGCACGTGGCCCAGAGCTGGAGCTCTCCTGACAACATTTGTGTAGCCTTTCTGCTGGGCACAGGTGGCCTTTGATTGATTTATTTCAATCACTCTGCAAAGCAAACCAAGATGTAGAAAATATGTAGCTCTCTAAGGCAGGGAAATTTGAGCCTTCTCAGGTGATTCAGAGATTATTCCACCTACAGTTTTTAGTATGTTATTTTTATGTGTGTGCTTAATCCTTTTATATAATCCTGCTTACTTGTTAGTCTTTCAAAGACAGATAATTACAGTTTTTTGAACTGATGGAATCTCAGACGTATTGTGACTGGTGGGGATTCAACAGTGATACAGACAGGTGAGCAAGACGGAGCTTATTGGAACTGCTATATTTAGTTATGTGCATATTTTAAATGAACAGACACCATTTTATTACACATTATGAAATTACAGAGCAGTAAAAATAATTTAATTACCATTATTAAATACATCTGTGGCTGTACCAATTGAAACCTCAGCTGGAATCTTTCACAGTTACCTGAGAAATTACAGTCTCTGTCCAAGCAGTCTGCAAGTTGAATTCTGAAGTTCCCGCATTGCCCAACAAAGCTCCTCACCTGTCATGTTTTCTGCCAGAGCTGCTCAAGGTGTTAATGCACTGCAAAGAGAGGTCCTGCTGTCTTGGCAGCTTGGGAAGGACAGAGAGGATAGGTCTCAGCTGCCCAGCCTTTCACACTCCCCTGTGTTTTTTGCCTTGTGAAGCAACAGCAGCTGAACTTCTCTCGATTTGCTTTCTGCTAGCCCCAGGTAATCTCAGATCGTGCTGCTGTTGTGTTTCAGGAGCAGCTGAGCTGTTCATCAGCAGGAGAGGGAATCCTTAATGGAAGGTGGTGTCAGCAGCTGCTGTGGCCATCTGAACACAGCACCTCTTCACTGCTCACAGCCTTACAGGTGTGGAAGTGAAAATTTGGCCCCAAATGGACAAGGTGAAAGGAAAGGAAATTTTGATCTCCCCAAACAGTCGTTATTGGATTAGTTGTTCCCTGAGCTCAAGAAGAGTTTTGTTGATAATTTCAGAGGCAAAACTCAGTGCACTTCCCCAGCATGGGACTGGAAGAGAGCATCCTAGATGAATATGGAAAAATGTAACATAAAATCAAATTTTTGAACACTCAAGCCATAGATTTCATTCTGTATAAAGAAAAAACCTCATTTGGCAGCTGCTGCTGATACAAAATGTCAAAGATTACATGTTAATTGACTCTCTAGCTAGGACTTGCTTATTACCTTTCAGTAAGATCTGTTTGCAAGACAAATTGAGCTTTGAGCAGTGCATGGAACAGCCGTGAAAGTACTTAAATGGGAAAAAGCATCATGAGCAAAGGACATTGAAAGTCTGCTACTGTTTGCTTTTCTGCCTCATTCTTTCTCCCTTTCTAGTTTCCACTAGTTTCAGCCCTGCTGTGCAGTTTTTTAATTAACATCCCCTCTAAAAATAGAGGGGGGTCATGCAGCCCCAGCCTCCTGTCACTGAGTGTATAGATTGCAAAAGGAACTGGTCCCTGGTCACAAACATGAGACGGAGATGTAAAAAAGAATGGGGAGGAAAAAAATAACAACCCCCTGCTTTCAACACCATCGGGTCTCTCTGAATCTGATCCAAAATCCAATGAAAGAAAGGAGATTTTTTTTTATCGACTTCTGTGGGCTTTGGAGAGACCTCTCTGCTGGAGCAAGTGCCAGCTGTTCTTCTTTAATGACTGTAATTGGTAACAGCGCTGCAGCAGGGAAGGATAAAGGAAGCAGCGTTCGGTGTCTCCATGGGGAAGGGATGCTCGGGGAACATTTTGTCCCTGTGTTTTTAACAGCAGTGTGTGGTGAGCCTTTGCCGAGGGTGTTGGCTGAAATGCCCATAAGGACACTGCAGCCTCTCCAAGGGCACAAAGATGGAGACAAAGGACTGGTGTTGGCATCTCTGCCTGAGACTTAATCCTTGTTTTGCACTTGCCTGCATCCCTGCATCTGGGAAGATCAAAGTGCTGGGAATTTGGAAACTCTTGAAGGCTCGCAGCCCTTTCCTGGAATCAGCCACCCTCGCAGGTGCTTGGCTGCTCTTGATGCCCGAAACAGAGTCCAAAACAAATTAGGAGTATAAAATGCAGACAAATTTATTCAAGGCCTTCAAGGTACATTCAGGCAAGCAAAAGTTGCCCTCAGGGACAGCACCCAAAATGGACCCCGGGACACGAACCCTTCACCTTTTATAAGTTCTGCCCCATTAGCATATTGGCCCTTAATTCTCCAATCGCACCCTCGGGTGATGATGTTAACCACCCCAGGCCTGCTCCCCCCATCTCGCAGTTGTTTACATATTTTCAGGCCCTAAGGCAATGAATATGCCCTTGAATCTGTATTCAGAGACAGAGAGCCTTGTTTTGGCTAAAGGTGCTGGGAACAGAGGATTTTAGCATTTTGTAAGAAGCACAGAACTACGGCAAGTTACAGATACATGCAGAGTAAAAAACTAGAAATACTCTGTGCTGGATACCACATGTGAAGTGATTTGAGCAATTTTGGCTGAACACGCTGAGCACGTGCTGCTCTGTTGCTGGCAGAGTCAGAGGGAGCCCCAAGACTTTTTTTGGTGCCTGTCAAAAACACTCCCTCCACTACCAAGCACCTGAGAGAGGGAGCAGAGTTGTTTTCTTTAGGAAGATGTGCCAAGCAGCCTGTGTGGCTGCACTCTGTGGGAAGGGATGTGGTGTGTCCTGCACCCCTTTTGGGAGGCTCTGGAAGGGTTAACAGTGGGCCCAGCCAGC
This sequence comes from Acanthornis magna, assembly GCA_036785705.1. Lineage (NCBI taxonomy): Eukaryota > Metazoa > Chordata > Aves > Passeriformes > Acanthizidae > Acanthornis > Acanthornis magna. The sequence goes on along the minus strand of JAWUZG010000119.1, from coordinate 8,742,769 downwards.
TCAGGCCCAAAAGCTCCTTGGCACAGATAGGAAACATATAATTCCTTCCATGTGTGGTCTCTTATTGTCTAGCCTAAACCCTGGCATTGTCACCTAAAACTTTTGCTAAAAAAAGAGCCTTTTCCCCCCCGTCACCACCCTGGGGACACCATTATCCTATGGGCTTTAGCTGGTCCCAGAGCAGCATTTACAGTCTGTGCTTTTTGAAGCGTGGTCACTCCAAATTTGTATCCAGAGGAAAAACAACCAGCAGAAGCAGACCAGCACACCAGCAGCAACATTAGCATACAGCTCCTTCTTTGGGGCACAGGAGCGCAGACCCCGCATTGAAAAGTGACAGCTTCTGCTATCGGAGGGTGAAGGCAATGACAGGCTGGGCCAGCACTTGTCACAGCCATGTCAGGGGTTGAATGACAAAGGAAGGACAGTGATGTGTCTCTCCCGGCAGATAGTCAAAGACAGTGGCCTGGAGTCAGAGCCACGTTGTCACTCAGCCATTGTGAGATGTGACAAAGCAGCAGCGGCTGCCCTGCCATTTAGGAGCAGCATGAATTATTAATGGAGCACTTGTACAAGTAAGTTAGGAGGAACGGAAGAGAAAAAAGTCAGCCTGCTGTGCTGCAAAAACAGTGATAACGATTCCTTCCCCTCTGCTTTTCTTTTTTAATCAGAAGATGGATCATTCTGGTCTGGTTGCTTATACCTCCATTTAATAAATGAGCAGGGCTGGAGTGCACAGCCTGGGTTCTGAACAGATTCTGCACAATTTTTCCCCAAAATACGTTTTGGATCTTTCTCTCTGTATAAAATCCTCTGTATAAAATCCTAAACACAACCAGCAAAGTTGCTCTCTCCCCCCACCCCACCAGCCCCTTCCAGTAAGTTTTCTCATTTTTTTTCCCCAAAAAGTTTGTCATGTTGTGCAAAGTGGCAAGATAGGGTCTGCTCTGTTGTTAAATTTTAAGTGGAATATACATTTTTCCCATCAAAAAGTATAGAAGATTGTGTCATGAATTGGATTTCAAAGTTTAATCACAGTCTGTTGTCCAGAGAAGTTTCTCCTCAAATGCTCAGACTGAAAGGCAGCTGTGTAGGCTGGCAATAAGTAACAAGCTTGAGATGATTGGCATTAGTATTTTTCAGGGAATCAAGGATTTATAAGCTATTACTTTGTACCAGTCCTCTTATAAATCCCAGCTGCAGGATTTCTTTGAATTAGTGATGTGCTTGTGCCAGCCTTTAATTTTTCTCAAGTACTCTTAGGTGCCTGCCTTCTATTTCACTCTCACAAAGACACACAACTTGAGTCTGGCAGCTTGAAAACTCTTAATGGGTTAAAATTAGGCCCTTTTCCACCTCCTTTGTGTCTGAGGTAAGTCTGAGCACTTGTAATGTTGGAGATGATTTGTAACTGCTTCCAATGAAACACTGTGGAAATGGAAATTCAGATTCATCTTTCCCAAAAGTGCCATTTATGGGTCACCGTGAGGATCCTTTTGGGGTGTGAACATCTTGTGCTTGGGTGCCTCAAGGGAGATGTTCTGTGTGTCTGTCTTCCTGTTGGTTTCCTGTCAAGCATTTGTGTTGGGTGTTCTTAATAGGCAGGGCAGTGAGATGCGCGCAATCCAACATTAGCTTAGCAGAGCCAGCAGAAGCAGTGTTTGTATGACAGCTCACCATCGCTCTAAGTGATTCGTCTAGATGTGTAAACAAGTAGCTAGTAACCAATCTACTGCTTGGATGTAGAGAAGTAGAAAAAGTATAAGTAGCCTTCTGATCTGTAATAAACGGCTTTCACCTGATCACATTGGTCTGCGTGTGATCGACCCGTGCCTCTGCAACACATTTGTTTGCTCCTTGTCCTCTCCAAACCTCAGTTTATAAAATAACCTGCATATTCCACCTCCTCCTGTGCTGTACAGCTGCAGAAGGGCAGCTGAGCACATCTGTGGTGTAAGCCAGCAGGGAAAGCAGAAAATGGCATCAGCAGCACCATTGGAGGCCACAGAGGATCCCTGGGTGGGATGTTTTGTTACCAAATTCATATTCGACACTCATTCTGAGGAGTTGTTTCACTGGGGTCCAGATAATCTCACTTTGGAGCAGCCAGGATGAAGTTCACCCGGGTTTAGGGAGAGGCTGTGGTGGATCAGAGTGAGGTTAAATGTGCCATAAATACCTGTTCTGACCAAAGAGCAGCTGGCAGTGGCTGTGTGTCACGGGAGAGGCACTCACAGTGAGGTACCCACGGCCCTGCTGCAGCACAGGCTCTGTGAGCAGGAGATTGTGCCTGCAGCCCTCCCACCAGAAGAAAAGGAGGAACAGTTCCCAAGCTTGGGGGCTGTTTTATGGACAGATGGACATAGGATTTATGTTATGGCATTGTCTGGTGCCTTCTGACAATGTTAAGTACGGATGTGTTTTAAAAGGAAAAATAAAATCCTCAGCTCCTACCAGAAGGGAGTAGAAATGTGCCTTTTGCTACTGCAATGCTCCCATAACATAAATAGAGTTTCATGCTTCTCCAAAAGCTCTTTTACAGCCATTTAAAGACATGATAAACCATTCAAACTGACATGATAAACCATTCTTGGTAGTAGATAATAAACCTTTCTTTGCATTATTCTGAGTGACAAACAAGCAGAAATGAACATACACTGCAGCCAGCTACGGGAAAAACTTGACACTTTTTCATTTGTTCAGTTTAGTTTCATTCCACTAAATTTTCAGATATGCACATTGCTTTTTGCGGAGTCCTCCTCAGCATGCAGAAGGTAGACAGAAATGCCATCTTTCTTTACTCAGTCCAGTGTAATTCCTGGTCCTTTGGATGTGACAATAAGGATCACAGATCTGGAAAAGCAGAGAAGACCTGAGTTGCATTTTTGGACTGTAAGGAATGCTTTATGCATGAAATACTGTGAGAAACAGAAAGCAATTTTCCTTTCAAAATGTTGGCACTGTAATATCCAGCTGAGACACAGCTGCACAGGAATGCATGAAAATGAAAATTTACTTAGGAAGAAGGGAATTAAACTAAATGACCAGGCTCATTCCAGCATGGCTTTGGAAACACAGGTAGTCTCCTAAAAGCTGCCTCACCCACCTCTACCCCTGGCCCAATGGCCAGGACATTGGTGTGACTAGGAAGAGAAATCATCTCCTCTGTAGCTAAATTTAACAAGAGTGGTTTATAATCATGTAATAAGTCATTCTCTTTAGGAAGATGAAGAAGTGATTTGTTTACCTTGTTTTGTTACAAGTGTCTTCCAATAATAATTTCCTTGCAACTTACCCTGTTGGGAAGATACTGTGCACAGGGGAGTCTGGAATTTCTTTACTTCTGGCTTCAATAATACATAAAAAAGGGGGAGGACGACACACATATTCTGTAATGATGAATATTTTGCTCACACCAACTTGCACGTGCATCTTGCAAAGAGATGTCTCTATAACACGACACCATTCTTCACCACTTTGAGGCGATACATTGGTGGGAGGACAGACACAGCCCAGCCTTGGAACTGGACAGGCTATCGTCCACTCCTGGGGTGGGCAATGGTCGCCCACGTGTGCTTCAATGAGAAAATATAAATTAGATTTTTACATGAACCAGATCAAAACTTTACATGTTGAATTATTTAGCTCTTGGCTTTGAGTGCTGTAGATTGAAAGCCCACCTGTATAACATCCCCAACTCCTTCTCCTTGTTGTTGAGCATATACATAAATATATACATGTATGAATGCTGGGAGCTGTTGTTTCGTTCTCTCCCTCAAGGCACTCGGTCCCTGCATGACAAACGTAGAAGAAAAATCAAACATTATTGTTCCTGCCTGAGATGGCATCATTGAGATTCACAGCAATGAAAAGAACTTTGTTTTCTATTACCTAGTCATGGCTGCTGCTATTTCAAATGAACCAGAAATGCTTTTGAATTTCATCCTTCTGAGTTATCACACTTTCCCTGCTGAGCTGAATGTAGTAAAAACTCTGTTTGTCAAAAGACTGGGGAAACTTTGACATGAAGGTTTTAAAGAAAACACTTAAGGAGATGTCGATCATAAGCACACACACCAGAGGCCCCTGGGGCTTTCTCCTCCTCCTGGCTTTACTCCTTAGGTGATTTATCTGTGGTTTCTGAACAGGTTTCCAGTCTTGCTTTCAAGAAGTGACCAGGATATTCAAACTTCTCATTTTATGCCTGAGTGAAGACAGTAGTTTTAGTAGGGGGAATGTTTGTCACCTTCTGAAAACCAAAACATCCCAGCTGTTCAAATTAGACACTAGATTGGGCTTTTGCAATAACCTGTTATTTTGGGGAGAAAAAAAATACATTCTTAATATATATACATAGGTGAATATCACTTTATGCAAAGTGCACCTTATTTATGGAATAATGTAATTTTCCAGTCTTAAGATAATTTTTCTTGAGTCTGAATTACCTTCTTACAACTTAAGAAAATGTGTTTATCAGATCAAATTTTCCACTTGGACTTCACTGAAGCCCTGCCTGCTTTTGCTAGCAATGTATATCACCTCTTGCCCTTAATTTAAAGATATTTTGCTTACAGAGACATTTATCTAACAGGGACCTGTAAAGGAAGAAAAAATTTGGTTTACAGATGACTTGATTCCCTCAAGGTACGTGAATCAATCATGTAAATGGCAGCGTGTCCTGCACTTTAGCTTCAATCAATAGGGGATTAAACTTCTACTTTCAGTGCGGGGAAAATAAATGCTCATAGTGATGCTATTAATAACACCTGGGATTACTAAAAGTGTACTGATGCTTTAAAAATCTCACTTTTTAACGTTCATGTGTCTTGTTTGGTATTTCCACTGTTCATCTCTGCTGGGAAGGTGAGCAGAGAAGAGGAACTTTGATTTATCCTAACTTGCTGCCAGGCATTGCTAAAAAAGCTTATATTCTATTAGTTTTTTCCTCATCTGCAGTGATTAACCTCCCTTAGAATAGCTTGTTTGAGATCTATTAAGATCTGTATGGCCAGGGGACAAAGATAGCCCCTGTGCCTCCACAAAATGCCGTCTCTGGCAGCAGGTTTCCCCTCTGGGGGCGAAGTAGTTCTGGTAGGACATGAGGGATGTTTCTCATGCTGACTGGGGGCAGCCTGGATGCAACCAAAGGAAACAGAAGTGCTGGTCAAGTGTGGCATGTTATGCTTGTTGGTTGCTGTGCTGTCAGAGCAATGGGTGTTCTTGCAGAGACAATTCCTATGCTGTCTCCTCTCTGATGAGATAAGTCAATGTTGGACATTGCCTCTTTCACAGCATGTCCAGAATCTGGGAGAGCTCCATTCCATTCCTTCCGCAGGACGAGAGGATTCAAACTTGCCTCCCCATCACCTGGATGGCACATTTTCTGTAGAAGTCACTGGGGCATCAAACGGTGTGAGCCTCTCTGTGTGGAGAGGGCAGATCACTGTGTCCTGCTCCCTGCCAGAGACCTTTCCAGGGTCTGATATCAGACAGGACACTTCAGACAATTTCACAGGCACTCCTTGACAGCATTTAATGGTCTGTCTGACCTTTTGCAACCTTTTGGTTTTTATAAAGGGTAGAGTGTCCTTTCCACAAATGGGAGCCTGAGCACCTCATACGGAAATCATGAACTCAGGCTCTATACAACAGTCTGTGTGTTGCCTGCCCCACTATTGCTATTTTGCTACTTCTCTTTCTCAAGCTGTGTCTGTATCTTCACGTGAGGCTGGTACTGAGCAAAAAAGAGGCAGATGTAGTCTCTGTATTTTAAATGTGTAAAATACTGTGCAAGAAATACACTGCACTTTGTTGGGTTTATAATCTGCAGCCGTAGCATTTACTGAATTTTCTGACAGTCCTCTCCAGTACTAGGCAAAAAGGACTTAGAGGCAAATTTATTTATATACATTTTTTGCTGTCCCACATCTATTATCACATATTTTGTTCCACTGTATTTAGGAATTTGAGATAAATAATGTATTTCTTCAGAAATGAAATTGATAGAATATATTATGTGACATGAAACATTATTTCTGTACCAGTGTGCTTTTGAGCCAATAAATCCATTGCAGTTGATAGTGAGTTTTAGCACGATCTCCTGCTTGCTTTAGATGGCTGTCATTGATTTTGAAAAGTGCTTGATGTACATGAAATATGATTTTCTAGATTGTGTGGTTTGAACTTTGGAGACTTCTGCTTTAATTTACTGCAGCTCTCAAATGCTTTTGGCAAAGGAAGCAGCCTGCCTGTTGTAGGTCTGAAACCAGATGTAATTAGGAATGTTTCCCATCAGGACAAGTCTATCCTGGCTCTTTACACGACTGTTTTCGTATCATCATTCGCTGTGAAAGCTGTTGCAGGGAATTGGTGTCTGTCTTCACTGCAGTCTGTCACTGACTGGGAATCTTATCAACTTTATAGCATGTTTTGACTCACCAAAGACAAGATCAGCTTTAGCTAAGCCATCCTGGCAGGTGATGATCTAACCTGCTTGTAGACATCTCTGAGCAATATGGGCCTGACAATTCTCACAGGCAGCGTTATTGCCAGAACTGCTCGTGCTGAAATTTAAAGTCCAGAGTTGTTTCTCTTTCCCCCATTTGACCTATTTCTTTCCTAAATTACCCAAAGCAGTCACCAGATGAGGTCCTACAAGGGCTGCATGAGGAAAGATGTCCTCTTGTGGCTGTTGTCACCTGCAGTCAGATCACTGTGTCCATCGACCCCCAGTGTCACTTTTCACAGCATGCACACAGGCTTGGTTTGGTGTAAAAAATTCATGGTCTGTGGGTCTGGTGGGTTGACTCTGGCTGGACCCTAGGTGCCCACCAAAGCTCCTGTCACTGCCCTCAGCTGGATGGGGGAGAAAATATAACAAAAGGTTCGAGGGTTGAGACAAGGGCAGGGAGAGAGGAGCACCCTCCAAATACCATCATGGGCAAAACATATGTGACTTGGGGAAATTAATTTATTACCAATGAAGTCAGAGTAGGATAATGAGAAATAAAAGCTGCATTTTAAAACACCTTCCCCCCAGCTCCCCCTTTCTTCACAGGCTTGACTTTACTCCCGAATTCTCCGTCTCTTCCCTTGCAGGGGTACAGGGGGACAGGGAATGGGGGCTGTGGTCAGTTCATCAAATGTTGTGCAGCTCATGTCTCTGACTGCAGTATTGGGGCTCTCCCACTGCCCTTGTGCCCCTGGGCTCCTCTCTGCATGTGCAGAAAAGCCTTTTATCATATAACCTAATATTATACACCAGTCAAAACAATCCTGTGTTATTTTGTATTATGTAGAAAATTACACATTCCATTCCTGGCAAAGGATGCTACACACCCTGTGTTTAATAAATTTGTCTCCTTTGCCCTGGTTTTGCAGGACTGTTCACCCTGTAACCTCCTCATGGCCTCTTTGGCATTATCTTAGGCAAACATTTAATCCATGATCTCATCCCCTGCAAGCCCAGCTCTCGCTACCTGTCAGCAAACCCTAATGTGATTACAAATACTAATCAATATCTTCACCAGGGTCTGCAGCCTCCCATCCTCTGTAGGCTGCGTGCTGCTTTTCACAAAGCCCAGGATCATTTTTGAGTTTTCACACACCAGGACATTTTTGACTCATCTCCAGCTTGTGACTCACCATATCCCCATCCCCTTTTCTGAAGAGCTGCTGCCTGGGGCCTCGGTCCGTATGGTGTGTTTGCTCAGTCGATTCTTCCCGCCTTGCATGTGTTCATATTGAATTACACCCTGCATATTTCAGATGTCAAGATCATCTGCAAATTCGACCTTTTTCTGTAAGGACTTAAAAAAAAATCACAGTTGCTTGTCTCAAACACTGTTAAGGGTGGTGTTGGCTCCGGGCCTGGGGAGGTCTGGCTGGCACATCCCGGGTGATGTATCCAGGCAAGGTTCCCACTATGGAAAACTGTGGGTGCACATATCACTGGGATCACCCCAAGTTATGGACAGATAGCACCTGTGACCACAGAAGACCTCCCCTCTCCTTCCCCTTCCCCTCAAATATCCTCCATGGATTCCTGCAATTTGGGCAGTAAGTTAAGCCACCTGATGGCAGCAAATATGAAGATGGCATTGTTGTCCCAGAGTTATCTCAGGCCTGGGGGGAGCACTGAGAGCAGGCACAAAGGATCTGCAAGGGAAGCCAACTCAGCAACTGTGCTGATGTGGTAAAACGTAATTCCAGCAGGAGGGGATTGCTCCTGACCCACTGACTCAAGAGAAGAGGAAGACAGCATGGGGCTAATTAGCATTAGAACAAGGGAATCATTTAACCAATAGAACTGTGTAGCCAATAAGCATTATTTTTTTTTTTTTGCTAAAATGTATAATTTTTGAAAAGTTTTGAATAACCACGGGACCCCCCCACTGCTGAGAAGTCCAGGGTGAAGGATCAACAGGATGCTGCTGGATCCACAAGTGGTGATATCTATCTACTTAATCTGTCTCTTTCTCACTCTCTTTCTCTCCTTCCACCCCTTTTCAATTTCATTTGATCTTTCTCTGCCGTCTCTAACACTTACTGTTAAATAAAATCTGTACAATTGACTTTGACATATGGTCACATTTGCTCTTTAATTCTGGTAGAGGCATCTCTCAATAATAGGATCATAACAGCTCCCAAAGAGTCACAGCAGTGCCTTCACACCAGTTGAAAATTCATTAAATTTCACAGTTAAACACTGAGCAGAAGGATGGGACCACACCCAATGCATTTTTCTCAAATTGGCAAAGAACTGCTGATAAAAGTCCTGACTTATGAACACCACAGGGTAAAGTGCAGGTGTCCCACTATTTCTGCACCTGCTTCATATGATTTTGTTTAGACTGCAGTTCTTCTTATTTATAATATAGTTGTGCCAATTAAACTGTATGAAATCCAAAACTTCTTTGCTGACACGTGAACTTCTTTCTAGTTTTGGAAGCAAGTTTAGTAGGTTCTGTCATGATTTAATTCTTGACACATTGGTATTTTCTCTTATCTGACTCCTTATTCTCCAGATTCTTTCACATGGCTGGTCTGATGATTTCCTCATATCAGGACTGAGAGTGCTTTTGACCCTCACAGTCTGTTGGTAGTTCATCCACTCTTTACAAATTTCACAGCCCATAACCAACAGACACCAGGGTTAACCTCACAGGCCAAACTGTTCTGAGAATATCAAAGGCTCAAATGAATTTTTTGAACATAGAATGGCATTTGGGATGCCAGAGCACATCCGAGCATCTCCATTGTCTGTGGAGAGTCCTTCATCTTTCTGTACCAGCAACTGGAGGTGGGGTGAACATCTCAAGTGGATCATAGAATATCCTGAGTTTGAAGTGACCCACAAGGATCATCAAGTCCTTGCTATGACTAAGCAGTGCAGCAAGCTGAATATACCCATTGTCTTATTCTTATTGTCATTGGCAAAAAATGCTCCCTCTCCTCAGCAAAAAAGGCAAGGCCTCTTTTGAGTTGCTGTCATTTGTCGGCAGTGTCCCCTCTCCACTGAGAAGCAGATCAACAATATCCTTGGTCTTCCTTGTACTGATAATGTAAATGGAGTTTCCTCTTCATGTTCTTCTGTGTGGATACCTCTTTCTACTTTCCTTTTCCGTGGACATAATTTACACTTTTGCTTTAAATGTATTTTCTCTGAGGAACTGCAAACTGTGTTTCATTGTTCTCTCCTTCAGACTCACCTCCTGAGAGATACTCCTGCCTGTGTCCCTGAGATTTTTTCAAGGCTGAATGTGAAAGATGTCTACGGAGCAAGTGAAAATTCTAGATCTGAAACTGCACTGAATTTTATCAGGAGCTGCTCTTTGGAGTACAAATATTGGAAGTTAGAGGACTTCCACCGCACACACAATCACAGGATCATTTAGATTGGAAAGGATCCTTAAGATCATTGAATCCAACCGCAAACCAAGTCCACCACTAAGTTCACCATGTTCCTAAGCACCACATCACATGTCCTTTGAATACTTCCAGGGACAGTGACTCAATCACTTCCTTGGGCAGCCTGTTCCAATGCTGGACAATGCTTTGCGTGAAGAGATTTTTCCTAATCTCTGATCTAAACCTCCCCATGTGCAACTTGATGGCATTTCCTCTTTTGCCATTGCTTAGTTGTTAGTTGGGAGAAGAGACTAACACCCACATGACTGTCCCCTCCTTTCAGTGAGTTGCAGAGAGCAATGAAGTCCCCATGGGCCTCCTTTTCTCCATGCAAAACACGCTCAGCTCCCTCAGCCTCTCCTTATCAGACTTGTGCTCCACACACTTTCCCAGCTCCATTGTCCTGCTCTGGACTCACTTCAGCACCTCAAGTTTTCTTGCTGTGAGGGGCCCAAAACTGAGCTCAGGATCTGAGGTGTGGCCTCACCAGTGCCCAGCACAGAGGGACAATCACCGCCCTGGTCCTGCTGGCCACACTATGGCTGACACAGAAGGCCAGTAACGCAGGGGTGGTGGGGGAGTGAGATGTGGTCTCCTGCGTGACCCAAGAGCATCCCGATTTCCAGCCAGACCCTCCTGGCCGCTGTGTTCCACAGCGTGCAGGCAGACCTATTCTATCACTTGTGCTGATGGGTAGCACTGACACATTCACACACCCCAGAGCCTTTGATAGGCTCAGCGTTATCAGGAATACAGAACTCCAGAGGGCTCAGTCATCTGGATATATTTCAAAGACCTTTATTCCTCTGAAGGGATCCAGGAGCAAAAGAGGAAGGGCCACACTGCATGGCCATGGATATAGGGGTCAAGGGCCAATAGGGCTGGGGAGGAGGCGGGGAAATACAATGACAACCAATGGGAAGAAGGGAGGCATGGAGTGTGCGGTACAATGAGAACCAATGAGGGGAAGGGAAGGGCGGAGTCAGGGACACAACAACAACCAATCAACATAGGAGGATTAACATAACCTTAGGAATGGACCATTTAGCCAACACTCAGAGGGGGTTTCGCACCTCAGAGTTGTCCCACTAGTTTGCTGCTGCTGTGGGAACCTCTCGGCTTCTCCGAGATGGTTTCATCCACCGCAAGAGGCCAGGTTGCCCCCAGCCTTGCCCACCTGGGCACACACCCGCTCACACTCAGCCAGCACCCCCAGGCCTTTTCCCTCTGGATAGCTTTCCAGACACTCTGCCCCCGGCCCGGAGCACTGCAGGGCCACTGGGACACGAGGGCAGGAGATGGCTAACAATTGTGGGATTTCTCCCAGATGCTTATAGAATGTTTCATGTGCCTCTTTTTCCTGGCTGGACAGTCTATTAAACACTCCCACCAGGATTTCTGCCTTCTTGCACTTCTCTCTGATTCTTACCCATAAACACTTGACCCTTTCATCACCATCATCAACCTTTAGGTAGTCAAAACTCTCCCAAACACACAGGGCTACCCCACTGTCTCGCCTTCCTCGCCTGTTCCTTCTGAAGACCTTGCAGCCATCCACTGCAGCACCCCATCTCTGTGACTGATCCAACCATATTTCTGTGCTTGCAGCTGCATTTTTCCAGCTGCACAGTGGCTTCCAGCTTCCAAGAGGAGCTGTTCATTGCCCATGCTACGTACGTTGCTGAAGATGCACTTCAGTTGGACTCCTGCTTCTTCCACCTTTACGGGGGACGAAGCCGTGATTCCTGCAGGACTGTTCTCAGGTGCTTCCATGATTTCTAACATATCAACAGCCTTTGTGTGTTTGCTGCCACGTGGATATCAGTCCCCTGCCCCACAGAGAGGGCTGAGGGTCTGCACACATTCATACAGGGACATTTCAGACGTGCTCCAGCGTGCTCAGCACAGCCTGGAGCAGTCTGAGGGACTTCACTAATGCTCTTCCTCAAACACTGGCATGCTGCCCCAGGCCTACCTCTAGCGAGCCTATTTTATCTATTTCCCCTTTCAAACTCTGTTTAAAGCTCTTTCCGTGAGCCCTGGCAACCCAAGTGTCGGTAACGTTGCTCCCTTGTCAGGCTGGCTGAGTTAGAGTCTCTCCCTGCACACCATTCCATGCAAACTCCCACAGAAACTGCTGCTCATTGTCACTTGTACTCTTTGTGTGTTCCCTGAGCTTCTCTGATCCATGGCAGGGCTTGCCTCTTGTCCTGCCCAGGTCCCCTCAGCTGTGACATGTGCTCTGGGCTCCTGCCATGTGTCTGTGTTTCCCTGACATTCCCCAAGCTGAGGAATTCTCTGAAGTGCTCCACTGCTGATCGTGCTGGCACTGGAGCTGCTTGCCTTGGCGACTGAGTTTTCATTTGCTTCTATCATTTTTCTCCTTTCATTTGCTTCATTTGCTGTCAAAACATAAAGTTTCTGCCAATTCTTTCCACCTCTATGTCTTCTATGGGTTCTCTGATGAAAACTGTCAGAATTACGACAATTTGCATATTCAATCCAGTACACCCAATAGACAAGAGTGCTGTGGGGCAGTTATAAATCAAATTTTTTAAGTAAATCATGGAAATGGAATGTTGAAGATTATTGGCATGCAGCTGTTTACTTAAATGACTTCATCATAAAAGAATATCTTAGTAGTTCCAACGATTAAACTGAACCACGTTCTCTGATCCAGCTTGTTAAGTAATGCCAAATGCAAACTGGCTTTTTGTTATATTTCCAAAATTGAAAGCACATTCTCCATAAAAAATTTATTATTTTAACCTGGCTTTGCAGTTACTCATAACTGTATTGGCTCTAGGCCTGCAGCCGTGAAAATAGCACGGTATTGAAAATCTTTATTTCTTGCAAGCTTCTCTTTTGATCATCATCATGCAGGCTCCATTAATAACTCTTTAGGTTACTGGAATCTGTGCTTTGAGAATGGAATCAATGACCTTCCTCTTTAATTACATCTGAACTTTTCACTTTTTGGTGCTGTTTTGGTACCTTCTGAAAGAAGGTAATGATTCCAGTCCTGCCAAAATCCTTGTCAAGTAAATATTCGCAGACCTTTAAAAAGGCTTCTTTCTCTGTGTTAATAACGCAGCATTTCGACAGTATGGAAATGGCACACAGCTTTAATAGCATGCACTTAAAGCAGAGGATAACACAAAATCAATGCAGCTCTCAACCAGAATAAACACATGGAACATGATATACTCTGCCCATTTTTAATTTTCATATTTGGATGACATAAAACCTGGTTTTCTGTTACTTAAGTGAAAACATCACCAACTCTCTGCTATGAAAAAATGAGTACTGCAGTGTTTATGCTATTATTTTAACTTTAAATTTAGTTTATTTGTGCTGTATTTTCTGTTTGCTTTATGATGCTCTTTTTTTCTATTAGCAACACAATATTGCATCAAGAAATTTAGTTCTTGTTATCAAAATACATTAGCCTGCAGTGCTTGGTAAAGCTCTAATTCAGTCCAATAATTAAATAGATGCTAAATTCCCATGCGTTTTTCAAGTCAGTCACAAATAAAGACAATTTCCTGAGCCAGGAGTAATTAATCAGGCTGCTCTATTTTACTTTACTGGGAATGTTAGACCAGAAGGGTCATCAGACTGCATCCTGCTGTTACAGGTACACAGTTTCTTATCCACATGAACTGCTGGTCAGGATCTGTCTCAAAACTTTGTCCTTGTTATTGATGTTTAGTGGTTGTGATGCAGAGAGTTGGAAACTTTCTCCTGGTTTCTATCTAAATGTGTTCATGCCCATTTTATTTGTCCTGCACTAACCTGGTCCACCCCTTCTGGAATTGAAAAAATGGAGAAAAGGAAGTACTTTTAAAGAAAAATCTTTCCTCCTTTTGTCATTATGGCTTGAGCAAGCTTGGCATGCCCAGATCCTTTTTGCACAGCAGCCCAGTCCTTTACTGTGGATTTCTTCACCCTGCCCGGTTTGGGTTCTTGAATGTAGGACCTCACTGTCTCAAAGTACTCCAGGTGAGGGTTCTCCAGGACACCGAGGTGCTGTGAGATTCAGTGACGTTTGTATTTCATTGCATATTCTGAAAAGGCCTCATCTGTCCTAGAAACCCCTTTGCTTTTCTCACAGAGGCAGCGGTGGTGACTTTCAGTTGCCTGTGATGGGCAAGTATAAAGCAGCCTTCCTTCTCAGTTTTTCCAAGTTATTATTGCCCTGTATACATTATTCCACCAGATAATTGACCTGACAATTAAATGTCACTGATCATTTCCAAATAGCATACTTAAATTTCCACTCTTCCTGACATTGTTTTACACATTCTCTGAATATTGTTTATCACCCTGTCTCTAAGGTAGTTGTCCTTTATACTGTATGCTGTAAATCCCTTCTTCCTGTGTCACACCTTTAAATTATTCTATTGGACTTTCAGCCCTTCTCTGGCATTCTTCCAATGCATCTCAGACTTTTGGATGCCAATGTAGATCCTGCATATTTCTGCAGGTCGCAGCAATTGCAAGGACCAGCAGGAAATGTGCCACTGCACGGAATCTTATTCTCTAGGCAAAACATTCATTCATCAAAAGGAACAGAAGAAATTTCCACTATTTTACTTAATATCCAAATAACAACAAATAAAAGAGCTGCATCACGTTATATGAACTCATTGAGACAGCCTGTGGAAGCAACAAGATTTAACTGGTTTAGAAACCATCGTGTCATTTAAGTAAATTGTGGCTCATCTGCAGTGCTCCAAGGTAATTTGTTGTTTCTCTGAAGCCAAATATTTTGATGTTTAAATATATATCCAAGAGGGAAGGATATACATTAATGAAAATGGAAGTATGAAGTAAAAACAAGAAAATATTAAACCAAACAGCATTAAGAATTAAATTTTTAACGACTATAAGAATTTGCTGTGTAGGTAAATAGGCACCGTACACACTCCTGTATCTGTGAAATATTGTACTCATTCAAATCAATTATCCTTTTACAGATGTGATTTCATAAAAGGATAATTAGTTCATGTCTGGAATTGCATCAGGTAAAACAATCTATTTTAATTGTTTCTGTATCAGTGAACTGCAGCACAATTTTTTTTCTATCCACAAAACAAATTTAATCAACTCTGCCAAAAAAGAACTCATTTGTCACTTGAAAGATGAAATTGTTTACTTTCACTGCCAGCCAAAAAAAGATTGCCATATATCTGCATGCATATGTCCCTTGCATCTGTAAATGTACCTATTTTGGCCTTTTGCAAAAATTCACCTGCACTGGGGAACCATGTAGGTGATTCTACTTTTCTTCCATTACCCTTCAGAGACGTTTGTCTTGGGCATAGAAGGACAGTGCCTGGCAGAGGTCCTGCTGACTCCTATTTAAAGGCTTCTTGAACCAGGTGAAATTAAAAATCTCTGCCCACAAGGTTGTCTTTGAAAGTCACATATGACACATGAACGATGAAAGATTGTCTTTCATTTTTCTCAGGAGAAATCTGTTAAACTGACCAAGGTAATTCAAAAGTGAGGGAACTTAGTGGATAAACAGCACATTTTGAGAGCTATTAAATCAAAACACAGTAGGTAATTTTCCACTGTGAGTATGGGAGGTGCACCCAGAAGTCTTTGCTCCAGCTGAGCAGAGGGGTGCATGTGGATTCACAGACCCACACAGGGTGACCTCTGCAGACCTCAGGCTCCAGGGACAGTGAATTTGCCTTGTTCTCTGCAGCTGCAAGCCCCAGCCCATGCCCTGCAACCAGCACTGGACATGTGAGTCTGCTCATCCAGCCTCAAAATTCTGGCACTGAGGCGGGAGCAGAACACCTCCCCAGTCCATGCTTTCTCTGTGCCCTGACTCCTCAGCTCCACGACGGACCAGGTGCCCTAATCTGTGTGTGTAGAGCAGCCATCCCTACTGGTGACTTCCTGAACCAAACCAGGAGAGCTGGATGCTCACAAACCTTTCCCTAGCAGTGAAGTGCCAGCTCTGCACCCCTCTGCACACCAAGGCTGCCTCTGCAATTTCCGGCAGGATCCTGGGCACAGAAACATAGTTCCATGTCATGATAAATCCCTAGACTATTCCCTGTCAAGAATTAGTCCTGTTCCACCTGCGAACTCCCCAGCAGTCCCTGGATACAACTCAACAGCCTGCACAGTCCAGGGATCATTCCCTAAAGTGCTTTTTCCGCAGCCACTTTGTGCTGGGGGCTGTCACGATTTACTAGTGCGGATGCAGGCTGATGTGTACCACTTGATTTCAAGGTCCAGGAACATTTATTTCCACACAGGCAGCCAGCATGTCTCACCATGTCCCTTCCTCTGTGCCTGTCACATCCCCGGCGGCACCTCCTGTTTCAAATCTCAGCTACTGCGGTGACCCTTATTCCCTCTCAGCCCAAGCCATTTTCAAAAGCCTCCTGCACGACGAGATCACGTCTGTGCTGAGATGTGAGCTAATCCCATCACTCAGTGGCAGGCACAAAGCTCTCTGCTCATTCCACAAGGCTCAGTCTAATTGTAGAGCAGCAGCTCTCGCCTCTCCCTGCCTGTCACTGATGGAGCTGCCAACCAAGACAGGAACTGCAGCAACAAAGAGTCAGCATTTCCCCCACAATAAGAAAAGTAGGGATCTATTTCCCAGTGCATTTATTCCCTAGGCTTTGGAATACATTATTCTGATAACATTCTTATTAATATGAATAATAATACATGGTCACTGCTTGATGAGACAAGTGGAGTAGCTGAAATGTAGGCATGTTATTTTGAATCATGTATTTTCTGCTAAGTCTTAGACCTCTGGAGCAGAAGGCAGACCTCTGCAGCATGTCTCTCTTGATTCTTTGTGCATTGATAGCTGGGTAATTGCAAAAACAAGGGCAATTCAGTCTGATTCTCACTGGATTTACCTTTGCTGGCTGAAGAGGTTCCCCGCCTGGACGATAGACTCTTCAGCTGCTGCAGCTAAATCACAGATGATTGTGAGTCTGAGTTGTCAGCCTGCACAGTTTGCAACCTGATGTTTTAATGTAAACTGAGATTGATAGTGGTTTACATCTACTGGCAATAATGAAATCAACACCTCGCCTAATCAGTAATTTGGCAGGGACATTTTGGGATGGCAGGCTTTTAAATCACCCTACCCTGAAGTGCCAAATCTTGTGAAAAGGGTGGTTTTAAGGACAGGACTCTTACAGCTGACTCTGGCTTCACAAGCTCATGTTCATCAGCCCTTTGGATTTCAGTGGACTAAAGAAAAATAGATGATACATGATATTGTGAAAAGTATTTTTCCTTGGTACAGTTTCTTTGCCTATATCTCTTAATCTCATCAGAGATCTTTCCAGAAGAATCCATTGGAGAAGACTTATCAAAGCAGATAAAAAAAACACCCATGGATAATTAAAACCCAATTAGCTTGATGCCAGTTATATCTAAGACTTTAGAAGAAATTGTTAAGGAAAATATAGAAATACAGAGAAATGAATGAATATGTCACAAGTCTTTTTCAAAAATAGAATCTTCAGCATAATCTGAAATTTTCTTTGATAAGATTTGAGATTTTCTAAATTAGTCAGTGCATTTTTCTCTTGACATGTAAGAAATTCTTACTTAAGATAACTAAACTGGATATCAGTAGAGCTGTGAGTTAACTGGTGAGAAGGAAATACAAGGCTGTCATGAGACTTTATCTGGAATACCATGGGAATTCTGGTTTTCCATGCCTAAGAAAAAGAAATACAAAATGAGGCAGGCAGAGCAAAGGATAAGCCATAAATTTATTTTACTGGAGGAAAGCAGAAGAACCTAATTTATTTCACATGAATAAATGATACCAGAATGCATCTGTGATACTGTGCCTCCACCCAGGGAATGTGGATCCTGGTGGAGAAGAGTGGCAGGTGCCCTTCAGTGGTGCCTGCCTGGTAAGGCAATACAATTTGATGCCAAAAGGGTTCAAAAGAAAGCACTGCAAACTATTCTGAAAAAGAATATTTCAGTTGTGCAAAAGCCATAATATTTCCTTGCCCTTTGAAAGCTCCTGAACAAGCATGTGACGTATGGAAATTTTTCCATTTTGGAAGGAGGAGGTGAGGGAGATCGAACGGAAAGTGGAACCTCAGCTCCTTGGCCTCTCACTGTGTGGGAATGCAGAGGGATGTGTCTGCCTGACTTCCTTTGGCTGAAAGCTTTCCTGTACATCCTCTGGGCTGTGCCACACTCTGCAGATTGTCCCAGGTGCAGGCTGAGTGCCAGCAGCATCCAGGAAATCTTCCCAGGAGCAGTTTCTGACAACCCCACGGCAGCGTGGGCAGGTCAGAGGAAGAGCCTGGTGCTCTGCACTCAGCTCCAGTGAGCTGAACTAAACCTCTTGAGCTGGTGAGTCCATTCCCAGGCTTGAGAGGGAAGGATGAAGTTTCCTAGGAGAGTTTGACGTGAAAGAAGGGATTTAATAAAAACATCTACGCTTGTACGTCATTCAAGCTCTACGAAGAATGCCATGGCTTGTTTATCCATTGGTTAAACAGCTGGAACAGACTGAACCTGCTTCAAAGAGGATTCACAGGAGACAGCAATCAATAAATACTTGTGAGGACCTTTGATGCTTGAAAATGGAAAATGCTATTTTCACTTGACTTATACAACAATTCAATTACTGTTTTGGAGAAACAGAGGGAGAAGAGCAAACAGATTTGATCAAGATTGAGGTGTTTTGCCACAGTTACTCTAAGACCTAACTAAAAATAACAAGAGGCTTAGAAAGATTAAAATTGTTGTCTTCCAAACTTATTCTAAGTACATGATCTAGAAATTATTAAAAAAAAGTATTGAAAAAGATAAATAAGATAGGCAAGGGCCTTTCTGTCCAATCAGCTGTTTCTGTGTCTGGACTAATGGAAGCAGTGTATCAGATTAGAAAGGCACAGTCACAAAACTAATGAAAATATAGATGGATGATAAATGTGTTTTGATACCAGCCTAAGACTGAGGTGTCCCTAAAGACCTTACTGCAGAGATAAGTACAGTACAAAATTCAATTTCATGTAATTGCAGTGAAGGCAAGATTGAAGTCACCTAAATTAAGACTGAATTTAGACTAATGTTCTGCAAAATTTGGGTGCCAGCAGCTCAGATCTTTGCTTCAAAGCAGCCATTCTCTTGAGACTCTCCTAATTGTCCATTGTCTGTGTGTGTCTTTGGTTAGCCCCAGAGTTCCACATAAACACAAACATTGCACATCTCTGCTGTCACCCATTCAGATCAGGCTGGTGCCCATATCACCCTCAAGATCTCTTCACATTTAGATTTGGGCACCAATGTCTAATTCCACCCAAGAGCCTGGAGAATTTGGCCTGTGGTTCAATATTTGCAGGAGTGCACTGCCATGCACAGATCCATAGTGTTGGCAGGTCACAGATGTTCAAACCCATGACAAAGAAGAAGTTAGCCCTTAAAAAGCAGGAATTCAACCTTCCCTGATGTGGGGGTTTTCGTATCTCTGTCACTCCTGTTCTCAGCTATTGTGCTCCAAGACCATGAGCTCCATCCCTCTGGATGAACCACTCAGAGCTCAAGATTTGTGAGACCAGGAGAAGAATAGAAAAACAACAACCTGACTCTGCTCTGGGAAAAGCACATCTCCTTGTTGTAGGAGAGAGAAAAGGTAGGTTTTCTTTGGTCCTGAGCACTACTATAGTGACAATTTAGTATTTGGAAAGTGCACTGTGTCCTTGTGCATGAAAAGGATCTGCCAGACTGACCTTTCTTGTTACTAAAGTCTGCTTCCATTGTGCAGACCTGCTGAAAGATGCCTCTCTCCATGGGTTTGTTGTGTGCTATTTCAAAAGTCTCCTAAAAAAAGAAAAAAATGTCTTTTGAATATAATGGAACACCTACTCCCATGATTAAATGCAATGAAGAAACCATTGAATACAATGATTTGCTAGCAGGAGACTCGTACATCTTTAAATCAATAGAGTTGCATTTGCTTGCTGTGATGAGCCCCCAGCCCACCTACGGCTGGCAGAGGCTGGATCAACTGGCTGGCTGCAAGACTTACGGAGAATATATTATAAAAACATCAGAAAGAGCAAACCTGTTTTGTCAGGCATTTTGAGAATAAATCCTTTGCCGGGCAGTACACGAAGATTGCACCACAATCAATCTCCTACCCAACAGCTCAGGCTGTCTCCTGTATCTCTTTTGGGCATGTATAATCTCACCAGGACCGTGAATCTGGCCCTGATTTTGCCTTCTTGCCTGCCCCATCTCTTGGCTTTGTCACTGTGGTGACACCACCAATTTGCCCCTTCATCATAATGTGAGCATCCTCCTTTCCCCTTTCCTGCCCTTTCACAACACTGCTGCTCATATCAGCCACCTTCTCTTCCAGCTGCTTTTGCTGTTCACTTGCATCAAAAGCAGCCAGTACAGCCAGGGGAAGGTTGTTGAAAATATCTCACACTTTACATTTTTTTCCTCTTGCCTTCCTCATCTTCCTTATCCTCAGTTGCTTCTTGGCATCATCTCAGTTGCTTGCTTTGTGCCTTCAAGTGATCTCCTCTGTGCCTTCTCTGGTTTTCACTGGCATTAATCAGGAAAATCCCCCAGACCAGTCTCAAATGATTGGTATGATTCTCCTTGAAATCCCTCCCTCAAACACCTCTTTGCTCTGTGATCAGGGCTCATGTTTTCCCTCTCTTGAAACCGCTGGATTTATCACTTTCACCAGCAATGTGTGCTGCTTTCCTTGTGCTTTCCTTGCCTGCACTGTTGTAAATCTTACATTTACCCTGTGAGCTCTGCAAGGGAGAGGGCTCCCCTTTGCTATGTTCACAGTGTTAAACTGCAGGAGGAGGATGGGACAGAGCTACTGTCCAACTAAATTAATACCCTACAGGCAGCTTTTTGGTCTTTTTACTAAGGCAGGATCCATTTTTTTTCCACCACTTTTCCATGTTACTTGCCGAGATAACAATATTCCACCCTGCTATGCTGAATGACATCAAGGCCACTGGGCTGTTGGGAAACACTCAGATTGGTTTGAAAAGCCCAGAAAAAAAGAGAGAGAGAGGGAGAGAGTTATCAACTATTTCTCTTGGCTCCAGCAGAAATTTCTGCAGCTGTTGATTAAAAAAAAAAAAAAAAAAAAAAAAACCAAAAAAAACAACCAAAACTTTCCAGGCTGGATTTTTTAAGTTTCAGCTTTTAGCTCTCTTATCCCAATTATGTCTTCATTAGGCACATGAAAGAACTGCTTAAAACCCAGTATATTCTACAACTACAGTCAAGTCACTTTTCAATCATATCCTGAACCTTCACGAGTATTAGTACCACAATGAAAGTATTACCTGATAATGATGATAAAATCCATTATTCGCTAAAGAGACAAAACATACAAAGTGCAAAACATAGAATCAAAAGTAAAGGCTTGAGCAGAGACCAAGATATTTCATAAGCTGAAAAAATGAAGGCTTGGGCATAACCTAAGACATTTCATAGGCTGGGACATAATTGCTCTTGATTTTTTTATACTGGCTTTTTATCTCAAAGAAGGCAGACGATGAATTGCTGAGTGATTTTTCATAAGCCATTAGTACATGGTTCCCTCCCTTTTTCCTCCTCCTCCTTTTCACATTTGGATTCTTTCCTTTTGATATTAGTAAGTTTACAGTTTGGAAAGGTCAAAAAATGCAAAGCACAGAGCTTCTGCTCTCTGCAGCCTGCTGGCCTCCTTCTTGCTATTTATACACTGCAGCTGAACTTGGGGACATCAGTCACCTTTGATGTTAGACAAACCCATTTCAGAAGGTGCTCCTGCCCTAAAAGATTTGCACTGAATAGATGTAGCTTCTAAGAGAAAGAAGATTAACCACAGGGACTCACCCCAAGCCAGTGGGCAGTCAAAGGGCACGCCTGGGAAGGAATTTTTATCTCAGTGATGCCTTAGTCACTGTTTTTCCCATGCTCTAGTGTCCTTTTTTCAGGACAAAGAATGTTGTGACTGAGAAATTGGGTGTTTCTCTGACCTGTCAAAGGCCAGCTGGTACATAGAGGACCACTGGGGTGGTCCAGTGCAGTTTAATAATGTCTCAGTGTACCTGTACCCCCGGGGAGAGCATTTTTAAGCTCATGGTCAGATCCAGGTTTCCTCTCAAAAGGTAAGGCTGAAATTTCTGTGCCCTTTCTTCCCCCCACCTCAGCAGACCGCATTGCTATTCCCCCATGGCAGCACTCAAACCTGAGCACTGTGGGGCCCTGGCATCCCCCACCCTTTGATCCTGACTGCTGCTGTGGGCAGCTGCAGACATCCTCCAATCCTGGCAGCACCAGGGTGTTCGTTTTTCATCCTCCCAGTGAGAGGAACAGAGGTGAGGAGTTCAGCACTCTCCCTTACCTCCACTGACATCAGTGCTGTGTCAGCCCTGATGGTATTAGAGCAATCTTTTAAGAGCAGTTCATCTTATTACTGAGCTGTGCACTCCCTGAAGCCAGGGACAAATGTTAAAGTCTGGAAGTGCGTGTGATGTCACGGAAGAAATATGAAACAGCAGCTGAACTGCTGGCTGCTGCAAGGGCAAATTTTGGTTAATGTTTCCTATTAACTCCTAGCTCCTTCTGTCATCCTGCTATCATGGTAGGGAGAATCTAAAGAAAATAGCTCTCTCATCTTCTGCTCAAAATTGCCATTTGCCAAGGATTTGCTAGAGGTCTAATTAAAGCAGAATAAATGTATTTTGCATTTCTCACCCAAGAGGGTAGTTCAGATCAGAATCAGTTGAATGAATACAGCATGTTTCTGACAGAGTTTCGAGTGTAAATGAAAGGAATACTGTGAATGATGAAGACAAATGTACTTCAAATGAAGAATTAATAGTGCTCATAACCGTAGAAATAGAAAAATCCATACTATTAGAACAAATGCTTTGGTAATATTAGGCACTCCTGTGTCTAAATCTCTATTAGAATATATGAGGGAATAGACAAATATTTATGCTGATATTTAGTACTTAGTACTGCTGTGGCTGTAATTTATATTCCCCCATAATCATGTCAGAATGTCATTCTGTGCTTTGTGTTGTGCCATTTTCACTTGTGATTTTAATGTCCCTGAAGCAACTCTTCATGGGGAAAACCCTTCTTCCAGCCAAGAAAACAACTTTTCTCAAATCTCTGTGGTGCTCTCTGAAATACAAATAACAACACTAATAAGGCCCAGAAGCTTCTGTATTGAACAGTATGCAACTAGCTTGTGAGAAATGTTTTCTTCACAGGGAACCTTATGTTCTTAAACAAGACTCAGCCTGTGATTTTTGCAAACAGGCAGTTACAGAGGGAAGTCGTAGTTAACTTATGAAGTCTGTCTATAAATGAGAGTTGAAAACATATCACATTTTTACAGACAGAAAGAAGGCAGAAAAAGTTAATGATATCACAAGCTTACTAAGCCGCAGCCTCCATGCTCCTGCCCCAGAATCATTCAGAGCTCCATGTCCTGTTGACAGCCTCTGCATTGGATTAGTTCCCCAAACAGCTGCAGGGTGACATTTGCAGAGGCTCTTAAAGATGGATGAGATGCTTAACCAAGTCTCTTCCACACTCTTTCTTGGAGCTCCCACAGCCTTCCCTTGATTGTGCACTTGGAAGCACATCCTTGACACCCTCAGCTGACTCTCCTTGCTCCTAGCAGCCAGCAGGGCAAGTGAAGCACCTACCTCTGATAGCAATTATAGAATGGGATGGATTGGGTTGGAAAGGACCCTGAAGATCATTTAGGTCCAGCCCCCTGCCATGGACATGGACACCTTCCACTAGACCAGGCTGCTGATGGTTTTGGTGGCATAAATGACTTGAACAGGACACAGAGTTTTGGAAACAGGCTGAAACAGCTGGGGATGTTCAGCCTGGAGAAGATGCAGAAGTTTTTAAGCAGCCTTTTGGCTCTCAGCTGCATTTCATGATAATTCACCATGATGACCATCATTTGTCTTAATCTCAGTTTCTTTAGAAACAAAGATGGCACTCAGTTTTGCAGTATTTTTATGTCATCCTACAGAAGGCAGTATTTTAACCATTGCTATTAAAACCTTAAATGTATTATTCAGAGCTTGTCCCATCCTTGCCTTACAAACTATAGCTGTCTGCCAGACTAACTGCATTTTCTTCCATTTAATAAAGTGTTGTAATAGTTTCCCCAAGCACCTTTTTTTGGCAGATTTTCAATGAACTATTGCTGTTTACTCATGAGCAGGGTCATTGGTGGTATCTTGCTTCCTTATGATAATGAAGAAATTGGCTTCCACAGCGGAATAGCTGCTCCTTTACCATCAAGTTTATGTTAACATTCACAGTATCAATTAAACCAAAATTGAAGATCAAATATGTGACAATAACTGGAGGGGCTGAAATAATTGTAAGGGTGAGGTCATGGTGATCAAGCTTCCAAATGCATTTTGCAGAGTGCTGATATGAAGTCTGCAGGTTATTTTCTCCTTCCTTCAGGTGTCAGGACTCATTTAGGCTTTAGACACTGCCGTAAAGGGCAATCAGCTCTTCCCTTCCAATCTCCAAAATCATTTTAGCACAGGTAATATTAACAGAGTCACATCATTTAGAGCCTTCTCCTGCCGCTGTGCAGCTGCTCAGGCAGTTAATTACAATATGTTCCCGCGATGAGAGGCTGAACAGGCAACTGCATTTCCGCGCTTCATTAAAATGAGCTTAGCCAAATTAGGCTGATAGGGTAATGGGGATACCTCGTGCATTTCCTTCTATTCCCAGCAACAAGGATTGTGCCAGATATTGCTCTCTTTGTGTAAATTGTATACCTGGTGTTTGTTTACTAGGAGTAAGTAATGGCCATATTCTTTCATCTTATACCAAACTGCTAAACAGCATTATTCTAAATACTTATAAATTAATGCATCATCTACTCATGCAAAATAACAATATATCTACTGTCAAAGTTTGATTTAGTACTGAGGAGAGGTAGGAGCTTGAAATATTTTTCTTGGGAAAGTACAGGAAACAAACCACTCCATGAGAACAGGTGCCTTATATATATCATTTATGCACCTTTATTATTTCAAGTAGAAATGTTCTAAGTTTGTGCAACTCTATCACCTGCAAGAGTTAAGACTGGAAATTCAAATTATTTTAATAACATTGATTTATCCATTGTTGATTCATTTGCAGAGGGTCAGGGCCCCAGAGACAGGATTTATCTCATCTTTCTCTCTGAAAAACTGTCATCTACATTCTGTGTAAAATAATTAGGGGAACAAAATGCCCTTCAGGGAAGTCTGGCTTAGGAGGGGAAGTACCTTTAAATATCAAAAGAGCTCCCAAACCACCTTGAACAAATGAGCTAAATGTGAGGCACTAATGTCAGAAAGGGTGAATTCAGGTCAAAGATGCCTTTTTTCGAACCCATCCATTAATAAGATTAACTTGATTAACAGAAGAATGTCGAATTCAGATAAAATAATATTGTTATTGTAGTTGTATGGTTTTTTGGGTGGTTTTATTTTGTTCTGTTTTTCAGGCTGTATTTCTTAGTTTCTCTTTTTTCTTTTCATAGTAATGAATGGGAACTTTAGCACTCCCTGTCATCATCCTCTTGGCTGAGAACAGAGCAGAGCAAATAGAGGAGTGTGGGTTATGCTTTACCATGTCCCTTTAGGCATCTCTCTGACAGGAGAACAAGTGGTCAGTGTGGGTGGCTCTCATGAGTGATGTTAAGGAAAGAAAAGTGCTGTGTCCTCTCCCACAAGCTGCCTCTGAGCCTCATCTCTGGGACATCTGCAACAACTTTAGTAGAACCTAAACTGCAGATTTCCCAATCAAGACCCAAACAATGAACAAAGTAATTGAGTCTGACTAGTGCAGTCCAGGCTGCTTTGCAGAGGGAGCATATTCTGCTGTAAACTTCAAACATTCCACCTACAGTTTCAGAGTTCCATGGTCAAAATGCCAAGCCAGAAATAAACCTTCAGTGTCTGTTCCTTTATCAACCACATTGCAATAAAGGTGACAGATAGTGTGAGGGTATTACTTTTAAATGGCCATGGAGGGAAGTAGGAGTCCCTTCCTTTGGTGTTAGCAAGAGTTGGGCTCTAAAGATAAGCAAGTGAAGAAATTGCTGAGAAAAGTAACATATTCGTATATCATACATTTCAGATGTACATGTTATCTATGATATATGGATAGGCCAGAAGGGATTTACATTTTTAAAAAATGTCTGTTGTTCTGAAAGAGTGGGGAGTGTGTTTTTATGGACAGACATGCATGTGATTCCAGTGTGTGCAGTTTTATTGTATTCAGAACTGCTGAAAATAATTACCCACAATATCAATTTCCCTTCTGGAGCTTAAGAAGCAGGTTGAGAGCAATGGTGTTATTAAGAATAATTTCAGAGCAGTAAATATAGCTATCTAATCATATATAATGGCAGGCTAGACATCTAAATTTGACTGAAATGAAGAAATATATCACTGCACATTCTATTTCACTGAAAGTAGGCATGCATCTATCCTGCCTGCAGCAAAAGTGATGTATAGAAAACACTCTTCAAAACACATGGTACCTTTGGCAATCGGTTCCTAACCCTCACTCTTTAGTCCAAAGTATTAAAACCAAAACATTCCATAAAATATTGCATCTATTCTGTTATGTACCTTCATCTACTAAAGAGTTGAAATGCTTTAAATGCATTTTGTATAGGTATAAAAGCTACTCTGAATCAAATCCTAGGATCTGGAATACCACGAGACTCTCACTGATGGTTCAGTTGTTAAATGGACAACGTCCTAGAGATTTTGTTGGCATTCAGCAGTGGGTCCATATCAAAAATAGACAGTTTTTGTCTGTCTACACAAGTAGCTGTGGAGCTGCATTAACAGATGGGACTGCTGCTCTCAGCTCTGGAGCATGAAAGGTTCATTCCCCCTGGCAGCAAAGCATATGGTCTAATAAATATGAACAGGGTCAACGCTTAACTCTGTGCTCTTGCGGTATTTAGTGTTCACCTAATGCCCTTCTGACAGGAAGCCTTACGGGACACATGTGGCCAGCATATATAAAAATACAACCATTCATATTCTACTTGGCACCTACTGTTCATGCTTCATTTTTTTAGTATGTGTAGTCTGCAGATTTTAACAGTTTTACATGCCACAATTAGAGATGAGATCATAATAGTGGATGAGAGACTGAACATGATCAAACAATGTGCACTTGTGGCCCAAAAAGCCAAAGGTGTCCTGGGCTGCATCCAAAGCCCCGTGGGATGGGTAAGGGAGGGGATTCTGCCCCTCTGCTCTGCTCTGGTGAGGTCCCACCTGCAGAGCTGCTTCAGCTCTGGGGACCCCAGCACAGGGAGGACCTCAGCCTGTTGGAGAGACTTCAGAGGAGGCCACCGAGATGAAAAGAAGATTGGAGAACCTCTCCTATAAGGAAAGGCTGAGAGAATTTCGGTCGTTCAGTCTGGAGAAGTCCCCAGGAAATAATTGCAGCCCTCCAGTACCTGAAGGAGTCTTCAGGAAAGATCGAGAGGGACTTTTTACAAGAGCCTTCAGTGACAGAACAAGGGGGAAAGCTTCAGACCGAAAGAGGGTAGGTTTAGATTCCATATTAGGAGGAAATTATTGTGAGGGGTGGTGAGGCACTGGAACAGGTTGCCCAGAGAATTTGTGTCTACTCCATCCCTGGAAGTGTTCAAGGCCAGGTTGGATGGGGCTTTGAACAAACTGGTCTAGTGCAAGGTGTCCCTGCCAGTGAGGGGAGGTTGGAACACGGTGATCTTTAATATCTTTTGCAACCCAAACCATTCTGCGATTCTGTGGTTCCATGATTTTATGGTTCCATGATTCTGTGGATATTGAGGTGTCTGGGGCTGAGCTTGTCAAAAGTTTTGCAAATTTTGGGTTTTTTTGGGAAACTCAGGTATCACTGTCTGTATCAAGAATGACTGGCCACAGCCAGGGCTCTGTGGGTTCAGTGCCAGGCACTGGCCCACATGTCTTGGGGTAGGAACAGAGCTTGCCCTCACAGGAAGAAACCAGGTGGACTAAATGCAAACCAGAGCAGGTTTTGGTGAGATATTTTAGATTATTACCTTTGTGAATATATTTGAATAGATTAATACACTTTTTAAAGGAAAATTAAACTAACAAGTTAAATATCTTAACTTCTGCAGTGAACACCCGCGCCAGATGAAACTATTAAGTGCAGGTCACCTGTTTCCTTGTGATATCCTCTCTGCTCACATTCACTAGTCATCTTCAAACAGCTCACTGGATGATTTTGACACAGGAGGGTTCATGGTGAGTTGTCTTTTCCCAATCCACTTCCAAATTATGGCTTATCCTAGGTGCTTCCATGTATTTTCCCACCTGGGCCTGATTTATTAAGTGGAGCAGGTGACTCTGCGTGACTGATCCAGTTTATCAATATCTGACACTCCACAGGCCTGAGTTTGGTTTACAACCTTTATCAGGGTCTAGTAAAAATGCACTTACTGATGAACCTCATCAGAAAGATACCAGGTGAATGCCAAAGATAGCCAAAGGTAGCCCATTATTAAAGTTTTTAGATATGTTCATCATTTCTGCTTATTTATTTTTCTAATAATCATATGGCAGTAAGTTATAAACCAAAGGACCTTCACTACACAGGGTATGCAGGAAAAAAGGTGCACAGTGAAGAGTTTAGGCTCACTGTTGTAAATACACTTGACCCTCCCAGATGACATTTAACACTCTCTCAATTTAAAAATAGACCAGGGTGTTAATTCATATCTCTGTGTCTTTTCTTGCTTTTCTGAGCTTGGAAAGTCTTTGTGTAATATTTTCTGTCTGACAAGGAAGAAAGGTGAGAGAACATGTATCAGAAAATCAGCATCAGCCATAGCTTTTCAGTGTGGTTTTAATTTTTTTCCTTAACACTTTCAAGGTTGTAACACCAGAGAGTATATACCAGATAACTAGTAAAAGTACTGTGGGAAGAAATTCAGCACGGAGAAATTAGCATCATCACTGATATTAGTTAAAAAGCAAATAAAAAACCAAGTCAAACGAAACAAAAAACAAACAAACAAACAAAAAAACTCCCTCAAAAACCAAAAAACACAACCAAAAAAACCCCTACCCTCCAATGATTAGAGTTGTTTTTCTTATGTAATTAAACCAACCAGCTCATTAGCATTAGCCACACTACACATTCTAATGACCCAATTTGTTTTAAACTACAGATTCTAGCAGATCTGATAAGGCTGCAGTTTCCTAATTCTAAAATAATTCCTAATTTAAAGCAGCCTTCTAGGCTTTGGCTGCCACACTGAACCATGTCCCATTACAATTGGACTTACTCAGCAGACCAGTCCAGCCCATCATGAAGAAATTCAGGAAGAGAAGTTGGAAGCTTTTGACTCAATGTGTTCTTTATGGGAATTTGATGAATTTGTTTTAATTTAAATCTATCTAAGGACTGAAATTCAAAACTGTTATGGAAAATGAACTCTTTCCCTTATGTTAGGGCTTGTTCTGTCTCCCAGGGGCAGCATCTGGCAGACAGCACAGTATGTAGTGCTGGAAAGCAGCTCAGATGTATTTAAGAAGCAGATTGTAATTACAAAAGCAAAGCTTAGAGGATAATATCTTTTGACCACAGCATTTTAACTTTTAGCCTTCAACACCAGTCAGGTTTTTTGCCTTCCTAGGACTTCAGAGAAGGAACCAGAGATGTCTTCTGAGTAGTTTTACAATGGACCCAGAAACTGACCACGTTTACATGATGGTGATTACCGCAGAGCAATGAACTTGTGCTCTGAGCCTCCAGGTCCAGCCTAGGCAACAGCAAAAGCTGCGTGAATGCATCAGCACAGTGCTGGCTGATCTCCTTCTGCTTTGTGCCACCCTCCCACGGTCCAGGAGTTCTGGCCAGCTCAAAGCAGAGCGTGTTCAACATCATCACACGGCATCCAGTGCAGCACACATGGAATTGAGTCTCTCACTGGGGTCTCCCTTTCCAGAGAGCTTCAGTGCTTATCAGGGTTCCTCGTTAGGAGATAATTTTGAATTTAAATCAAATAAGCTCAGGTTATCTTCCAAGAGGAAGGACATTTGCTGTGATCAGATGAGATGGCAGACACTTGCCTCCCAGAAGAACCCCATTAAGTGAAAAATGACCTCTCATTAGTGAGGAATTAAGCTCAAAACATTAAAAATCTACATCATGGCATTGATTCTGGACACACTTAGTAGACAGATTAATTGAAATGTTTACTGCATCTCATCTTTCCTTGTGTGCATCTGGATGTTCCATAAACCAATTTACCTCAGCTATGGAAAGATCAAGCAGTAGAGATTCAGACTATATATAACTTCTATGCAAGAGCATCAGAACATGACATTAATCTCCCTTTTAATTTCCTAAGCTCCCATTTTGTCATACAAGGTGACATCCCTCACAGCAACTGGGTGATTTATATTGTGGAGGGTGTTCTTAACTATCTTTAATATTGGTGCAACAGCACATCCATCTTGAAAAAAATTATATATGCAAGATTATTTATTGAGGACAGGCAATGAATCATTAAAAAAAGGTCTTATTTCTGAATAAACACAGCATATCTGTCTTTGTCTCTCTCGTATCAAGTAAATTATGTGTGTCCATTATGAGTATATGCAGCCCTCCCAAAACAGACTGACTCTAAATTCTTATGGTGAAATACCTCTCTGAAATAGAATAAAGACTTGAAAAATAAAACTAAAGGGAACTTATTATCTTATTTCCACAATATAAAAATTGATAAAAGTACCATGACGCAAGGTCAAATTTAGCAAAATAACTCTATGTAGTCAATTCTAGTCCTACAGTGTTGTCAAGGATTTTTGTGCTGGTTGCAGGAAGGGCACCATTATGGTTTATCCTTTTCCATCTATTAGCATCTTTATGTGTAATAACAAACTTCCACATAACACTGTGGCTTTGATAGACTTGAAACTTTATTTGTTATTTCTCCCAAAACTGATGAACAAATTGTCAACTGCAATTGCCTGGAGTTTCTTCTTGCTTATGTGTCGGAGTGAATGAGGCTGTCTCCACAGTCCAGTGACCAGGAGTTTTGTAGGATCTGACTGAGTTGTCTGTTTTCTCTGAGAAACTGTCTCATCTCCTAGGGTTGCACATGCTGGGCATGGAGAGGGGAAGGATGACAGAAGTCTAATATTTCTTTGCTTTAAATTGGCAAGGGGAAGGTGGAACTAGATGATCTTTAAGGTTCCCTCCAACCTGAGCCATTCTGTGATTCTATGAAATGCTCTCTTCAGCTAACCAGTAACACCCTGTAACACAGGAACCTGAGAGGAAAAGGAAAAAGAGCAAGATGTTTTCTCCCAGTTAAACACTGAGCTGCTCTTTAATGCTGGCTGGATGGCTCTTCTGAGGCTCACACTAGAAAGGCTCGTTCAGGACCTGTCTGCTGCTTTTGATGATGTTGTGCAAGGTGGCATCCAAATAAAAGCCTTGGAAAGGCTGAATACACAGTACCTGCTGCTTCTTCCCCAGCCCGGGCACCTAGGCCAGTCACAAACAGCGTTAGGTTGCTCTGATATGGTGTGCCAAACACAAGTCTACAGTTACCTGCTCTCTTCTAGATGCTCACAGATTGGTTACTTTTTAGGCTGGTTTTTTCCTACTAACACATGCGTGCAACAAGGTCCCCCCAGTATAACAGCCTCTGTACTTTGAATTCCTCCATAGTGGTAGCGACAGAGAGAGCAGCTGTCATCATTGCCAAGTTCAGGGCAGCCATGTACATCTTTTTTTCTCTTCTGATTCATTTATTCTCATGACAATATTGCCCTCCATCTCCATTCCATCCATAGTGATTTCCTCCTCGTGGGTGAGCGGCCTTGTGTCTTCCAAACCTTCATTTTGCTAAGCTAATAATTCAATTTTCCATACAGGTGGCAGGGTTAAGTATTGCCCACATGTAGTAAAATCAGAGAAAAGACAGAGGTAAAGTTCTGAACAGTCTGAGGAATTCTGGGACAGCAACGGGGGACTATCAAACACGAACTGAAATATGCAGTTTTAAAAGGTTTTGGTGCAGGTTGTCAGTTGGAATGCCCATATTCTGTCACCTGCCTCAAATTAAATACACATCCAAGAGATGAGGGTTTAAGCACATTTCTCTACCTCATGCTGAAATCTGGGAAAAACTGGAACCAGCAGTCTTAAAAGTTAAGCAAACTTCAGCTTGGCCTGATCCAAAGCTCATGGAGGTCAGCGTCACAGTCTCCAGTGTGTTTTGAGTCAATTCTCCTGAGAGCAGCCATAATCCAGCCCAGCTGTGAGGAGGGCAGAGAAAAAAGAGCCAACAAAGCAATTGGAACAAAAATCCAACCCTCTGGGAGAAAAATCCTTGTGTCTTTCTTAGGTGACAAATATGGAACAACACCTTACTACCAATTTATCTTCCATGGGAATAATAAAAAAAAACTTCTTGTGTTGAAAAGTCGGGGCTCCTGTTTTGTGGCATCAGTTTTCTTTCTTTCACAAGAATTGCCTCAAATATAAAATTCATGCCTGAAGAAAGAAAAATCAATCAAAGCATAATAACTTATTCAATAGTATAGACTAGTGTTGCCAGTGAAAATTGATACAGGGATAATCAGAGTGCATTAGACCCCATCCTTTCCTGAATTACATGAATGCAGCTCCTGATGTGGCAAAAGCAGTTTTGATACTTCAGAATCCGTACAAAAAAGCATGGGACCAAATCTCCTCCTATATTAATTTTATGCCAGGGTAATTCCATGCATTTTAATGAGATGACTTTGTATTTACACCGATGAGAGAGACACAAGAAAAAGCTTAAAAACTTCTACAAATACCTTTTTTTTTTTTTTTTTTTTTTTTTGGGAGGGGGAAAAGCTATAATGTGGCCATTGCAGTTTTCAGAAACATGACTCTTTTATTCTTTTCCTCTGTGGAAGGATGATCTGCAATACCATAAATACAAACAATGGCCATTGGGCATGGTTCATATATTATACTGTCAACAAAGTTCTGACCTGAAGACCAAAACCAGAAATATTTTTTTTTAAAAAATAGAAAAATATTGATTAAAACATGGGATCAAGTAAATTATTTTTTTTATGAGAGCAGTCATGTGAAAGGGAAAGTTTCAGCCTGAACTATTTACCATTCTTTTGGTTTTGCTGTAATCCTTTAACCTTCATCCGGCTTGCATCCTGGAGAAGGTCTCTCTGCTAATGAGGTTACTCATTCAGCCCTTCTCACCTCCTGTAATTTGCCTAAATTATGAAAGGCAAATTAAGCTAGCTCCAAACAATATTAACAGGCTGGTGCTACCATCATAATTAAGTCACAGCAGATGCAAAGGGACGATGGAGACTTGGATGTAAATATATCAAGGGGTTCTGATGACAGTAATGCATTTTATTAGGGAAAACTATCATCATTGTTATGATCTAATGCACGTTTACCCTTTTCTTGTCCTTCGGTCACCAGGTAGCACAGAAGGTAAATTGAATTCCTGTATGTTAATGTTTTTTTCCTAGTTAACTGATATTAATATTACATTCTACATTATTTAGTGGTTACTCTTGCAGCTACACTTGGTGCTGTCAATAAGGCAGAATTACTTTCCTTGAGAGGTATTGGTGTCCTGCACCAAGAGTCTCCTGCAATGGGACATGGATTCAGCTCTGCCTGTTCCTCCTCTGAGCAGCACCAGCCTCGGTGTCCTGAGCTGGACCCGAGCAGGAGTGGCTGTGTGGAATTAGGATGGGGCTGTGAGGAGCACAGGGCAGAATCATCTCAGCTGGAGGGAACTGTGAACCTGAATTTCCAGTCCCTGGAGGTGTGCAGTAATCCCTGGGCTGGCAGGAGGCTCTCTGCTTCCTCCAGCCATAATTTGTAAGCACAGAATAGGCTATTTGACAAAAATAGTGCTGTGGTTTAACCCCAGCTGGCAATAAAGCCCCACACAGACACTCACTCACTCACTCACTCACTCACTCACTCACTCCCCCCTGGCGGGATGGGAGAGAGAATCAGAAGGGTAAAAGTGAAAAATCTTAAGGTTTGAGACAGAGACAGTTTAATAAGTAGATAAAAAGCTGTGCATGCAAGCAAAACCAAACAAGGAAATTATTCATACCTTCCCATGGGCAGGCAGGTATTTGGTCATTTCCAGAAAATCTGGACTCCATCACGCATAACTGTGACTTGAGAAGACAAACATCATCACTCCAAATAAATATCCTCCCCTTCCTTCCTCCTCCCCCAGCTTTATATGCTGATCACAGTGTCATGTGGTGTGGGATATCCCTTGGGTCACTTGGGGTCAGCTGTCCTGGCTGTGTCCCCTCCCAGCTCTTGTGCCCCCCAACCTCCCTGCTGCTGGGGTGGGGAGCAGAAAAGACCTTGACAAGCAGCAAAACTAAAAAGAAGCCACTAATGAGCACAAGACTCTAAATTTGATCTGGCACCACACAGACACTGGCTTAGTCCCTCCCAGTGGGATGGGGAGAGAACTGTAAGGGTAAAAGGGAGTGGCAGCCGATCTTCAAGGAGGAAGGGATGTGTCCCCTCAAAAACTCAAATGTCATTATATTTTACATGATGTCCTGTGCAAATGGATGGCACACATGGACCTGGACACCTCAAATTCCCAGGCCAAAGAGAAATGTCAGTACTTGGTGACTGCATAGTGAAAGGCACCCCCTCTCACCCTGCTTGCAGGACAGCATCAGGATTAGGACTGGGCTTGAGCACTGCTGTGCTCCAAATCCTGACCAGGAGAGAGCACACAATATGCTGTTTATACTTGCAACATGCTATTTATAGGGCTGCCACACATGGCCCATCTCTTTGGGCTTTCATCACACCCCCAGTGTGGGTGGCGAGCCTTGGAGATGTTGATGTTTTCTCATTTGCACAGGACTCTGGGGTTCACTCAGTTCTGATATCCTTAATTTGAATTTAGCTTGTTTTCTTCCTGTGCTACCCAGCCTACACATCTCTGCTTGTTTACACTCAAGAAAGAAAATCTGCTCAGGAAAAAAAAAGCAAGGCTCTTTTCCTTAGCTTGGAGCATCAATCAAGCCAAGCAAGGGGAAATGAAGTGGAAATGGAGTGTGACATCTGGGGAAAAGCCTTCCTTTGATCTCTCTTGATATTGTTGGTTACAGCTAAGGGGGAAAACACTTCACAATTCCTTCCTTACTCTTTGGTGTGTGAAGTAATTGTTGTGGATGAGGGTAGTGGTTGAATGTCTGCATCCTGCAGCCTGTGCTGGGAACAACGTTGTGATGTAAACACAGCACAAAGCACTGAGGACAGCTTATCTGTTGGGAAAACCTAATTAATGGGCTTGTGTTCATCCAGACCTAACATTACCTATAAATAGTCCAACAAATTATAATTGTGTCAAAGGCTGCAAGATAAAGATACCACTGGAATAGTGCAGACACCTTCCATTGCACTCTTTCTCCTATTAGAATGCTACGTTAACTTCCCTGTATACCACATCTGTTTATGCATTAAATGTGGAATACATAAATTTTACCCCACTAATTAGCTGTATAGTGTTGTCTGGGGAGAGCGATAGCCCTGATGCATTCAATGGCTTGATCTGCTGAAATGCAAGTCTGGATGGCTTGTGGTTGTAGAAGAGGTGCACGAAGACATCCTAGATAGTAGTGCACTTCTTACCATAATAACTTTTCCTGGAACCAGGCGATAATGAGTTTAATTAGAAGATATTTCCCATGATCGGAATGAAGAGAAAAGGTGTTTCAATCATAGGTGACATCTGAACTCTCAGCTCAGCAATTATGAACTTCAGTGACTTATGAAGTATTTTTATTTTAACTTTTTGTCCTTTTAATGCCAAACCAAACAAGTTTTCCCCTGGAAGAAATGATGGCTTTTCCAGTCTAAACTAGAGACTTACACAGATTAGGTTGTCCTTTACAAAATATTTGTAGTCAAATCCTTTCTTTCCAATTAGTCAGAGAATACCTTAGATGCTCTTTATATATTGACATAGATACAGATATTCAACCTTCCAGAGTGTGAAAATCTGTACTTAGAGAAAAATAGAAAACAGCAGAAGAAGGAAGCTACCTCTGTCTGGAGGAGCACATTACACATGCAGAGGTGGAATTCCCAGGTGGACACCAACACTGATTTTAGTTTCCACAGTACCTTGGCTTGCTAGATGACCACACCCCTTGTCGCAGAGGGTGATCTGAAACAGTTTTATCACGCTTTGATCACTTTCCACTTAGATGGCCACTGTCTGCTTGCCAACCTGAGGAAGCTCCTGATGGTGCAGGACACCAGACTGGCCCATGCATACCTCAGCATCCTCAGACCTGTTCTAGCCTCTCTGACTCTTGAGTCTTGGACCTCATCATCAAGGAATATAGCACCTTGCCACAGGCACATTTGAGTGGTGCCCTTACAGTTTTAAATCCTTCCCATTCCAGAAATGTGATCAATAGTTCTTCCTCTCAGGCTCCTAACACCCTGAGGTCTCCAGAGCTGGATGCAATACTCCAGGTGGGTACAATATAGCACATAAATTCACAGAAAAGGTATCTTTTTTTCATTATATGTGCAGCAATAACTCTAAAGCGTTTATTTTTCTGTGGCCTAATGACTATGAGTGAAAAAAGCCTAATCCACAGCAGAATACTGTGAGCTCATTGCAAATGTCTGCCTCCAATCTCGTCAGCCTGAGAGACACCCCAGAAATGGGATATTGTTTAACTACTGTTTTGAGCAGTTTAGAATTTGAGAATTCTGTAACCAGAGGTTGTGATCTAAGTAAACGATCAGTTGAAAATGGGCATCTAATTTTGAACTCTGTGTTTGGACAAACTGCAGTGGTTCATGTCAAACCCATGCAGCAGAACACCTTTTATCTCTGGCCTCAGGTGTTTTCTCCTCCCATATGAGGGATTTTTTTGTTACTGAGTTAAAGCAAAATTCACTAGTCACTAGAGTGCCCTGAGAAACTCAGAAACAAGTGATTATTACTCATTTCTCTGCAAGAGAAAATTGCTTCTGTTTTAAATACTTTCCAGAAAGGACAGGGTTTCTCCAGGTCCCTCAAATAAAGCAAACAATTCCATAGAGGATAGCAGTGCTTATATTTATTATCTGAAAAACCTTATGTAGCAAAATATTACATCTTTCTATATATTTTGGCTGTGTGGGAGCTGATGCCATCAGAAATGAAATAGCCAACTTCTGAGAATGTTTTCTTTTTGGTTTATTGCCTCATTTTGTTTTATGAATGCAGCCTCTAGAGCCTGTTTGTTTTCTGGCTTTCCATGTTGCTGTGACTGCTACTTTGGCTAGTTGTGCCATCACACTATAAAACCCAGGGGACCTATCCTCACATGGAATGTGGGAACCTACACAAAATGGATTTGAAATATGAACAATAGTAAAAAGCTTCATGCATTTGGAAACAAATCAGTTTGTCCTTTTTGTAATGTAAAAGAAAGCAATCCTAAAAAGGAGAGGATAAAATCCCAGCTTTGTCTTAGTTGCAAGTCCTTGCTGTGACCAGCCAAAGGAGAAAATTTCTCTGGCAGATAAAGTCCATACAGAGACCAAGTGTAAAAGCTGCTGCTCCAGCCAAGACCAGCCCTTCAATGTAAGGTAACACTGCAAGAGAAAAATTGGGGAACTGACCCCTTGTGCCAATTCCTGTTCAACAAATAATCTCACAGAGCAGGGGGAATGAATGCCCATGGCAATGGGAGAAAAGAAGAGAGACGAAGTAGAAAAATATCATTTTCTCTGAATAAAATGCAAGTTTCCTCAACATAAGTGTCCCTTCCCTCCTCCCAAGAGCACAAATTTCTATCAGATCTTTCCTGAACCTAATTTGATTCCCAGCAGTTCTCCATGTCTGTTTCTCTGGAGGCCTTTAATGTATGCACATATGCCAGTTTTTGTTTGCTGACTCTGTGCCTCCTGTTTTTCAAAGCTAATAGATGAGTGTGATGTTTTATGCTATTTTATATTCTGGAGAAGTTTTCCAGCAAAAATCTTGTGAAAAATTGCAGTGTGCAGCTGCAGCTCACTCACTGCAGGCTGCCCCATGGAATTGGAGCCCTGCGATTTCTTTCAGATGCTCCATGTACAGCAGAGACGGCAAATGTGCTCAGAGATAAAAGACAATTACAACTTCCAGACATGGTCTGTAGCCTTCATCTGTAAAGTTTGAGCCTCATATTCCATTCAATAAACAGCCTCTCTTTAAACTAAATATAGACCACTTGCTCATGCAAATTTGCCGAGTGAAGCACACTGTTACAGTAATTGCATTTACGAATGATGGGAGTGTGCCAAAGCCTTTTGGGAAAAGGTTTCTTCCTCCACCTGCATTAATCTAAAGGTTCAAGACTCCTTTGAGATGAAGGGCTTGTCCACAGCTCAGGCTCCTTGTGACAGCCCTCCATCAATTCAGGTTGGAGAGCTGCCCTGGGAAGCAGGAGCAGTGGACATTTACCCATGATTTTCCAGATGGTGCTCCTGGCATGGCCATTCACATCTGAGTGGTAAGTGCATATAAAAGGCTCTCAACTGAAATGGAAATATTTTACACCTTTTTTGTTCTGGTAGTATTTTGCACAAGAAGAATGACAGCATCAATAAGAAAGTATAATTTAAAAAGGATAAACAAATAAATGTTATTATTAATAAGGTGGTGCCTAAGAAGTTAAGTCAGGCTACAAAGCAAACTGAGATTATGGCTCTCCCCACAACCTTTCTGCTAATATTTATATTTGAGAACAAAAAATCTTATTGCGAATGCAAGTAATTACATAGAAAAAAATCACCTCATAAGCCACTTTACTGTCTCCAGATCTTTCTGGTGTGAAAACTAGCAAACTAAAAAACCTACAAAACTGGAAAAGCTAGTAAAGGGCAAGATGAGAATTCGGCTTCAGAGGAGGCAAATACAAAATCAGCAAGAAGGTGTTCTGGGTGACTAAGATATAATGTGGTATGAGGAATTCAGACATGATTTCAGCATGGAGGGGCTCCATGGCTTCTTCCAGACCTGTGATGAGGATGAGATGGCCCAAACCAGGCAGATCTCAGAAGATCTGTCTCATCTTAAAGATAACACTGTAATTCCAGGGACAACAGAGAAACTCAGGAAAAAGGATAGGGGCAGTTGAATAACCTACAGCAGATTTGTAAAGCTGAACCTATTTCAGAGAATGCCTGCCAAGGTATTCTCAACAGAAAAATGAGTGGCTGGATCTGATAGGAATTTCCTTGCACTCATGTGGGGAGCAAAACTTCCAGTCAAGGGAACATGAGCACATCCAAGCAATTCCTCAGCCCCCTCTGCTCCTGCTGCTGAGTCCAAGGGAGCACAGGACACTCTCTCGGTCCAAGAAACCATTAGGAACCATTAAGGCTAAAAACAAATTCACAAATGTTCCAAAGGATTAAACAGAAGCGTGAGGATGGTGTCAAGCAAAGCCAAATGAGATTTTAAGCAGTCTGCAGCTTAATGGCACATTCCCTGCATGACATGAGGCAATAATGGATCTTGGAGGAGGTAAAGGCAGAGAGAAGAGGTGTCTGCAGGGAGTAAATCTTTTCCTGGGGTGCAGATGAACAAATCAGACCCTCTGTGAGGCTCTGTGTCAGCAAAAACTCACGGATGGTGGATGGAACAGTGAGCAGGAAGAGAACCACCTCCCAGGTGGTTGCAATGAGCCGTGAGCTGTGCTCTCAGGGCAGTGTCAGCCTGGCTGGGACATTATTACAGCTGCAAAGGGTGAGCCAAGAGATCTGACTTCTGCTGGGCTGTGGGACCAGCCAGGGCACCAGGGGTGGGAGGTTTCTCTGCTGGGTATGGTGCTGGGACCACAGCTGCAGCTGCATAACAAATCAGTATTAAGAGCTGTCAAGAGGACACTGGTATTAATGTAAAGCTGCTGTTAATCAATTCTAGGAAGCTGCAAAATTATCCTCTCTTAGGAGAGTGACTGAATAAACGTGACACAGAGAACATAAATGGGATTGTTTCGTTAAATCACTACGGGAAGTTTGGGCAAGAAACCCTGTGATTTTAGTACCAACCTGGGAAAGCCATAAATGCAAATACATTTTTATCAGCCTTCCCCCCTTAGTTCCCGTGCCTTCTTTTCCTCCCAACTTCTCACTGGCTGCACTGCACATGTAGAAAATACAAGTACAGCCTTGCTGTGTCATATCAGAGAGACCTTTTCCATGGATGTCAGTGACAGAAGGGTCAAGCCAAACTTCCCCGTGTGCTCCCCACATACCAGACCTGAGTCAGGGTCCTTCTGCTTCCCTGGGTGCACTAACACGGGGTGGTGGTGGGGTGAGATTTGGTCTCCTGCCTGATCCGAGAGCGTCCCGATTCCCAGACAGACCCTTCTGGCCACTGCCTTCGGCAACGTGCAGATGAGACCTTTTCTATCACCCGTGCTGATGTGTAGCACAGACACACACACACCCCAGAGCTTTTAATAAGCTGAGCGTTACCAGGAACAAAGAACTCAGAGGGCTCAGTTTTCTGGATGTATTTCAAAGGTGTTTATTCCTCAAAGGGATCCAGGGGCAAAAGAGGAAGAGTCATGCTGTGTGACTACAGATATAGCAGTCAAGGGCCAATAGGGTTAGGGAGGAGGCGGGGAAATACAATGGCAACCAATGGGAAGAAGGGAGGGGTGGAGTGTGTGATACAATGAGAGCCAATGAGGGGAAGGGAAGGGCGGAGTCAGGGGCACAACAACGACCAATCAACATAGGAGGATTAGCATAACTAGGGAGACACAACTCAACCAACCTCAGAGGGTGTTTCACACCTGAGAGTTGTCCCACCAGCTTGCTGCTGCTGCGGGAATCTTTCGGCTTCTCCGAGATGGTTTCAGCCACCACAGCAGTGCACGAGCAGTGGCAAACACAGAAAGCAAGATGCCAAGAACAGTGAGGGGCAGAGCACAGCAGAGAAAGTCCCTCTACCTGGATGATCCTGGGAAATGTCTATATAAAAACATCAGGCAGAGATGAGGAGGAAGAATGAGTGGGGGACCAGGGTGGAGAGGGAGGGAAGGATTTGCAGATATTGTAAAGAAACTTGACAAAGAATTTCAGCTGGCCTGAGCCTTGGGGAAAGAGTGAGCACAGTAACAAGCATCCTGCTGCTCTCATTAAACCAGAAAGCCCTGAGTTCTGTGGCATAGTTGTTCTGAGGTATTGCTGTTGTGTACAGCTCTGGGATGGCTTTTTACTGGAGTTATATGGAAATTCTGAGAACTGGACATGGCCAGCTTTCAGCTCAGCCCAGACCAGCTCAGATTCCCGAGGAGCTGCCCAGGATGCAGGACATGTGTGACCCCACAGGACACGGGCACTGAGAGCACTCACCAGCTGCCCACAGCAGACACTTGCAGGCAGCATCCCAGGCCTGAGAGGGTGCAATGTGCTTGGGAAATGGCACTCATGGATAATGAAATATATGGCTGTGCTGTCAGACATGCTCTGAGCCCTCTGGACATTTTTTCTCTGCAAAGACCCCACCTCAGAGTCCTCTCATGCAGCCAGACGGACAAAAAGAGTTTATAAGTGCACCAGTTATAAACTCAGGTCAGATTGTGCCAGTGCCCAAGCAATTTAGAGTGAGTTGTAGGTGTGCAATATATACATTCAAATATGCCATCTACTTAATTTCAAGCAAATCTTTCTCTCCAGGACAAAAATACTGAATAAAAGCTGCTGTAGTGCCTGAGGTGTTCAGTTTCTCTAATGGTAGAAAACAGACCAGCCTCTTAGGGATTTTTCTAATTGGCAGAAGGTGATTAAACAGAGAACAGTGAGACAGGAAGTGCCCCAGGTGTTAAATACTTAAAGCTGTTTTGTGCCATTGTGAGTAAATGGAATCGATGCTCTGTATCATTATTTAAACACTGTAATTAAATTTGGAAATTCAGGCACTTAATGTTCCCTCTGGTCCACAGCCAGAAAAAATCACGGTCAAAGGAGAAGGGGCCAATAAACCCAGAAGGCAGCTGAGGTACGTGGCAGATCAGAAGAAAAATTAGTTCCAGGGTACTAACTGAAATCAGTGGACTTAAAGTGATGCCCAGTGTATCTCAGGGAGCTGGGAGAAGTTTGCTTTCATTTTGTGTTGGTTGGGAGAGGTATTTTCTGGGACTCTCTGCTTCCACCTTGGCTTGCTTTTCCTTCATTTCTGTTGAAGTGACCACAGTGTTACCTTGGGGAGGATTTTACAGTGATATTTACCACGAAAGGCTGTTGTTCTACGCAGAATCAGCCAAAGCTAGAAAATAGCAGGCTTGGTCTAAATTATGCTATTGAAGCAATTTTTGTGCCTTCTTTAGATGGATGGACCTGTAACAACAGGCTGAGTAGGGATTATTACGTCACCTTCCCTGGACATTGCCTTCTGGGTAATCCATTTTCCTACACAGGAGGAATATTGGCTTCATGGCCCCATTTTTAATACGACAGAGTAGGGGCATGATGGTAATACTTCTGCTTCCATCATCTACACAGGATAGTTAGGTTGGTTTCCCACAGGTAGCCTAATAGCTGGCTACTGATGTCAAGGAAATCCATAGTGAAAACAAACTGTGAAATCTTCAAGAATGTGAAATTTCCTGGAAGTTGCTTG
This sequence comes from Acanthornis magna, assembly GCA_036785705.1. Classification (NCBI taxonomy): domain Eukaryota; kingdom Metazoa; phylum Chordata; class Aves; order Passeriformes; family Acanthizidae; genus Acanthornis; species Acanthornis magna. The sequence continues at coordinate 8,700,135 of JAWUZG010000119.1, read as the reverse complement.
TTGAGTAACTTTCTGAGCTCAGCATAGGAGTGGAAGAGTGAAATATATCTTACAGTAGGATAAGGTCAAACTAACTGATCAAACAGTCCTCATCAGTGAGAATCCGAGTCATTGGTGCAAAAAGTTTTTGCAGCCTCTGAATTTGTGATGCAATGCTGGATTTACTTTATTTACTTTTTTAAAATTTCAGTGTTAACAGGTAAAGATAATTGGTGCCAACATTTTAAAAGCAAACTTCCTATTAGATATAAGCCCAGGACAGCAAATTGCCCAATCATATTTATGTTACTTGTGGAAAACTGCCTTCAATTGTTTGAAAAATTGTGGAACAAGGTTTTCAAGAGGTTTTCTTATTTTCATGCAATAAATTTTAAGGTCAAGCTCAGTAATTTGTCATTGACAGTGTTTTTAGCCATTTTGAAGCGCTGGGAAAATAAGAAGGTTTGTGGTTCTCAATGAGTTGTCACACCAGCACTTCATTCAGAGAGGTAAGTGTTCTCATTCAATTTGCATTTTTCTTATCATATGATTTTAACAGGTATAGCTGTCTTTAGCAATCCACTCTAGGAAAAGAAAAAAAAAAGATCAAAGCAAATTGAAACGTGAATTGCAGAAAGATACCTTTAAGCAGTTTCTGTAAAGATGAGATTGCCTACTAGAGATGATCTTTAGAGCAGTTTACATGGAATGTCCAAACAACCTTCATGCGAAATTATACCCAAGTCTCTTTCAGATGTTCCTTTATCTAAAACAAGAAGCATAAATAGCTCATTCACACCACTACCTCACTTTACAAACAGAGCCACTGAAATCAGCAACAAGGATGGCAAATTCAGTCCCTGATGCTTTTTAAGAGGATTTCAGTTCTGCAAGATGTTCAGCAGATCCCGCAGAACTGACATGGACTTGGGTGCAATTAAGACTTTGCAGTACCAAACTGATAATTATCAGGCTTTGATTAGTGTTATCTCCTGGGTGTGAAGCTTTTATTTCAAGTTTTGATCTCATTAGTTTCTCTAACTTTTTCTCATTGCAGTTTCTTGCTATAAAGTAATCAAGTAATTTTGGCATGCAGATTTATGAACACCTCACAATTTATTGGAGAAGACACTAATGAATTTTGGGGCATATTAATTAACCCAATGATTCTTTTACATTGTTCAGGCTCAAACTAATAAAAGAAACCTGATTTTCCGATACATTTCCCAGTTTGCTTAAATATAAATACATTATATACACAAATACAGACATAATTTTTCTGCTGCTGTAGTACAGTCTAAACAAAACACCTTACTGAGATGTGTATCTCTCACCCCTACATCAGAGGTGGCACCCTCAGGTCCCAGCTATGATCCTTAAACAGTGAACTCCTTGGGCAAGGAGCAGCCAGATTCTTGTGATACATTAGAAAAAAAAAATCAACTTTAAAATCTGTTTTGTGTAGTTTTGTGGATATGTTTATATGAAAGAGAAATAGAAGAAAGGCATTTTGTCTTTCACAGCAGCACTTACATGTGATTGGTTGAATGGTTAAGGGCTCCAAAATCTAGGATAGGCAAGAGATAATGTGGGGTGTCCTGTTCTCAAGGAATGTGGTGGGTTTAAAGTAATTTCTCATGAATTCAGAGTGCTGGGAATTGTCCATCGAGAATCAGGGCTTCCAGTGAGTGTTCCCAGCAGCAGTGTCTGTGATAAGTGAGACCTCCACAAGCTCCACCTTGAAACAATATCGACTTCACAGCATCTCCAGGAAAAGACTTCTTGCTGTGCACATTGATCTGCCAGACATGTTGAGATTTCAGATGTTTTGGTCTGAAACCTTTGGGATCATTCACCTGGGAGGCACGAGAGCTGGTTTCTTTAAAAAGAACAGTGTTTTATGAAATATTGTGGATGGGAATTAGCAGGGCTGGGAAACAGCAGACTCTAGATTGTGTCGTGGGTTTGACCCTGGCTAAATGCCAGGCACCTACGACGTTTGCTCTCTATGCTCTCTCCTGCTGCAGCTATGCAGAGGAGAGGGAAAATTAACACAAAACACTGGACTTACGAGTTGAGATAAGACTACTGATAAGCAGGACGCACGAGATTCAGGGCAAAAGCAGGCAGAAGCTTAAAGTTGCAAAAAAAGTGATTTATTAATCTAACAGAGTCGGAGGATAAATCAGAGGTAAAAATAACCTCTCAAGACACCGTTTTTTCACTGACTCCTCTTCCCTCTTAAGGCACCGCTTCCCAGCTCACCCCCTCCCTCCTTTCCAACTAACCAACAACTCCCGGGCAGGGGCAGGGTGTGTGGGGTTTTTTTCCTTAAGTCAGTCCATCACAATTCTTCTACTGCAGACACTGTTTCTCTATTCACCCCCTCCTTCCATTCAACCAGCAGATCCGGGCTGGGGCAAGATATGTGGCTTTTCTTAATCAGCCCAACGCCACAATTTTCTGCTACAAACGCTGTTTCTCTACTCAACCCCCTCCCTATTAAGGCCATTTCTCAGCTCACCCCCTCCCTCCTTCCTTCCAACCAACAGCTCCGGGGTGGGGGCAGGGTATGGGGGTTTTCCTTTGGTCAGGGTCAGTCTATCAGGGAGAAGAATCCTCTACTTAGCCATGGGGGTCCCTCCCACGAGGGACAGTCCTCTGTGAACTTCTTTGGCGTGGGTCCAATCTCACGAGCAGCCCCGCCCGATTGCTGCTGTCCGAGATTCTCTCCAGGCTGCAGAATTCCAAGCCGAGGCCAAGCTGTTTCCATCCCGGGAGCAAGGCCTTTCTCTCTCCTGCAAGGCTTTTGCAACTCTCAGTCTCTGGGACTCCCACTGGATCACAGCTTCCTGCAGGCTTCCACCTGCTCCTCTGGCATGGGCACCTCCCCACAGGCTGTGGGGGGTTCTCTGCATCCCCCTGGACTCCATGGGCTGCAGGGGGACCACCTGCTCCCCCATGCTCTTCACCACGGCTGGCAGAGGGTTTTCAGCTCCGGCGCCTGGAGCATCTCCTCCCCCACCTTCTCCACTGACCTTGGTGCCTCCATGTTGTTCTCCCTCACATATTTTTACCTCCTCCTCCTCCTTCTCTGGCTAAAAAGAAGTGCGTGCTCACATTGTTTTGATTTCTTCTTAAATGTGTTTTCACAGAGGCGTAACTAACATCTCTAATTGGCCCAGGTTTGGCCAGCAGCATGTCCATCATCTTCAGAGCCATCAGAGATTGGCTCTGCTGGACATGGTGGAGAAATTTCCAGAATCTTTACTCAGGACATGCAGGAGCCATCTTTGTACCCCACCCTATCCACTGGCAAAAACTGGGCCAGGCAAAACTACCACAGATTGTTACTGCCAGTTTACTTCTACATTTCCAAAGGCAGCAGTACACATATGTGCTACCTCAACATGTGGCTGCTCTTCTGTAAAAGGTTTTAAGACCACACTGTAGGAGATGTCTGCAAAATTATTATTTTCTTTTTCTTTGGCAAGGGCCATTCTGGAGGAAGGCTAAACAACTGTCTAGCCTGGCACAGACACACAGCATTTGCTCTGCAAATAGAGAGCTTCCATCTCCAGCCCCTGCTGTCTGACACATATTTGTTAATACTACAGGAAAAAAAAAAACAACATGAATGTTGCTGTTTTTTTAAAAGCAGGTGTCCAATTAGCTACTGGCTGCTATTTTTCTCTTTGACATGCTTTTGGGAGATGAATGACAATGAAAAATTGCTGAATTCCCTTTATCCCAAAGAACATATATTCCAGCACTTTAGATCCAACTCCATAACCCGTGACATACTGTTGGATGCTGTACTGCTTTCAAGTATTATCCCCAACTCTGTTTTGGGGAAAGGGAGGGCTTGTTTGTACATCCACGTATGCTTTGATCCATATGTAATTTATGGTGTGCTTTCAACTGTTTAGTTCACTTGCCTTCTGTGCATATTCCACAAAGCAAACACAGTTTATAAGTCAGTTCCACAAACTTTGAAGAGTCCTACTTTTCTGAATTGTTTGACGGATTACACATATTTGTACAAGAAGCCGTGGTGCACACATTGTTACAGACCATGCTTAAAGGATTGGAAGCAGGAAGCTCATAACACCACTGTGAACATGAGCATCCTCTGTGTTTGCAGCTCCCAGTCACAAAAAACAACCAGAGCAAAGCATTTGCTGTCAAGAAGGGAAGTTTGCTGCTGGCAGCCAGGGTTTGTAGCGCAGTGAGAAGAAGGGAGGCACTGCACCGTGCCCTCGCATTGCCACTGAGGCAGGGAGCCTGAGGTTCTCTGTCTGTAGAAAATTCCTTCAGCTGAACTGTCCTCCTGCAGAGCTCCAGCTCACCCTGCTTCAGTTGTTTTCATTCAGTCCCTTTCTGCCTGTGCCAGAGATGTTTCTTCTCTGAAAACCCAAGGATGAAAAATTGCTCTTCATTGTAAAAGGGAAAGCTAAGGGAGATGGCCCAAGGGTGGCCTCACACCTCCTCTTTAGCTGCCTTTGGCTGCAACCTTCACATCAGTTTTTGTGGTATTTTTGTTTTAGCCATACAGCCCTGACTTCCTCACACCCCAGAATGTGGGTAGAAACTCTTCATATCACGCTCTACAAAATTCCTCTGTAATTGAAATAGAAACTCAGATGTTAATTGCACTGAGATATACAAGCCTGGAAGAACATTCTTTTCCTTAACAAGTTCTGGGTATTTGATCTCTGCAAGATGAGTGATGAAACCCCACTATGACAGCTGTGATGGTAGATGGCTCTACCAAAGGGCATCTCTTCAGCAGAATTATTTTTATGAACACTTTCAACTGCTGTCCCATACGTTGAGCACACTTGGGAGAGGCTTGGCTGTGCAATGGGGTTTTTCATGCCAGATGAAATGGCAGATCTCTGAGGAGTGAATTATTCATACTGGTACTGTGACCTTTCATTAATAAACTCAGTTTCAAAAATAAACTTTAATCCTATTTAATAAGTCTCCCTTGCTTTTTCAGAACATCTTTCTTTTCTATTTCAGATCCTAAAACTTCAATGTGAATTGCTGAGAAGTTTTTTTTTTATCATTCTCCAACCCTTTTTGTTAATAAGTTCAGGAAATTAAGAAAAGTTCCTATACTCCTTTCACAAAACACTCCAGCAATTTCACCTTTCACGGAAGAAACTCAGTGCAGCCCTATGTAATTAAACTTCCTACTACATTCTACTAATTATATGCCACTTCCTTTAGGGAAATTATTTTCCTAATTCCTGAATCATATCACAAGATATATAAAGTATAATAATAATAATTTATTTTTACAGATATTTCTCCTCCCCTACAAGTAAGACCTGTTTCATTCCCAAACTTCTCTCATCACTTTAATATTCAAGAGCTCTTACATTACTATTAGTAAATAATAGATCTTTAAATTCCAGCCTCTTCCAAGGGTATCACACTTTTCAAATATAAGGATTACCTCAGTATCATAATTTTTAAGCCAAGCTCAGATTACTTGCTTTGTTTAAACTTCCTAATGCAGCACAAAGCTTTGCTTACATGCCTTTCTTTTCCTTACATTTGCATTTGCAAACAATGGTTTGCAAATTACCTCCTCACCCCCCAGTGTGCAGACTATCTTTTAAATTATTGCCAATGCATCTTGGATTTCATCTAATTAAACCATACTCAGCCAACGATGTACTTCAGTTTTATCTCTCCTTGTGCAGTTATATTCTTCTCTTTACTTAGTCTTTCTGGGTCAGCTTTCCTTAGTGCTCTTAAAATACTGCATAAATTCTGAAAAGAACAATAGGACAATTTATTCTGGGAGTCCTAGTTCACTGTTTCAGAAGAGGTCTGATCCCATGCCCAGTGAACTCAATAGAATGAAGCCTCATGACTTTTGATTAAACCTTTTGATTAAACCTGATGCATTCAACTTGGTTGTTCTCAAACCTTTCAGGTCCAAACCTCCTCTTTCTTCTCCTCTTCAATAGCTTAAGCATGGACAAGGGCCAAAGGAAATTTAGGCTCTTTACATGACTGCTGTAGAATACAGATCTCTCAAAGAGGCAAAAGAGAGGAAGAGAAACTCAAAACTGTGCAGGTCAGAGATAAAGACCTGAAGACTCTGCTTCTACTGAATATACAACCTCCCCCTTGCCATAGTGCCCACACCCTCAAATCTCCTGAGCTGAGAAACAAAAGCTGTCTTTGCTCGTATCTTCTTGCGGGATATCACTAAATCATTCAGGTGAAACAAAGATCTTCCCACCTTCTTGAGAGGCAAATGCACACACCTCCCACCTCTCGAGACAGTCTGTTAACAAGAGCAATTATTCTACCTCTAACTATCATGAATGAAAGTGGTTAAATGAATACAGCTTTCTACCCACCATCACAGCCTGAATTTAATTGCAGATTGCTGTCTGGAAAAAGAACAGAACCATTTCTTAGGGGCCTACTCCAGTCACAACTGCTATTTTATTTACTGAAGGAACCACTGATAGCTCTTTGCTCTAGCTAAGATTATGGAAAAGGTGGCTGGGTTCAGAAACAGGAACTGGATTATCACATTGCTGATTTTTTAGGTATCTATATATGTAAGACACTTTCATTCTTAGTGCATGTCTTGACATTCACAATTTACAGAAGGCTTGGGTATTGTTAGATGTCGGGGAACAGGAGTCACAGGGGTCCATGTGCTGTGCTTAAACTTAGCCAATAAGATGCTTTAAGGTAAGGCTTAAAGTCTCTGACCTTTTAGAAATCCTCAGTGGAGTTTCTACTGTGATTTACACCTTGCAAGGCTCCCTAGTCCCTCTGTCAGGATTCAAAGACAAATCTGTTACAGGAGAGAGAGTAAAGCAAAATAACCTCGAGTGAGAGACTGGAAGCATTGCTGGCTTGAAACATTTTGGGTGAGGGGAAGGGACAGGTGGGCCTTGGCTTTGGTAAGGCAATGCCCTCCCTGCACACCCCAACCCCCCGGGCCAGGGGCTGCCAATCCCTGGCACAGCCAAGGCAATGTTCCCCACCCACCCCTGGAGCTCCAGAGTGGCCAAATGACCACGAGTCCCCCCTGGGGGAAGGGCCCAGGAAGAGCAAAGGGTACTTAAGGCCAAACACAAGGCAAGAACATGTCTTGACCCTACCGCCTCTTTGAATTTCTATTGGCTGCACACTGCTGGAACCATGAATGGTAGCTATGTTTGCTCTTTCTATATATTTTCTGTCTTCTTCTCTTTCTTCTTCTCCTAATTCCCTCTTCCTGGAATTTTTGAGTAACTTGAAATTGAACTGGCTTAGAGTCTGCAAAGTTGAACGGGTTGTGTCGATGCTTTGAGAAGTTTTATGTTACTTTTACATACTGATAAGGTCCCATCTCAGTTCTAATTGTCAAAGCTGAACAGGCCCAAATTCCGTTTGGTTTGAAGCATATGTGATGTTCACATGTTCAGAATCTGCCTCTGGGCATCTAATTCCCTCTTGTAAATAGACAAATATTAGGTTCCAACACCTTTCTCTGGGCAAATTGCTCCCAGATGTACTCAGCATGCACTTTTACAATTGCAAATCTCTTTAAACGCCTGTGCAAAAATTCACGAATCTTTCTTTAAGTCTCCAGTTTTGAAAATTTTGTTTTCAAGCTTACGTGGCTCAATAGCTTCCACTTCAGTGATTTAAAAAAGATAGAAAAAAGAATGGCAAATTGCTTAAAGCAGAATTGTTCCTGCTATCATGATACTGTGAAGAATAAGTATCAGCAGAGGAATTTGCTTTATTTATATATATATATTTGAAATAGGAGATGCCTTCCTGCATGTACCTGTGATGTTTATACCAAAGGCAGCACCTTCATGTACTATTCTGCTTTGCACTTGGGCTATTTGATTTAATATTCACTTGATCTTTTTGCACTGAAAATGCAGCTAGTGCACTAATATTTATTTTGGCATAATTTCTGGCATATCAACAAAACTCAAAAGTTTCATATGAAAATCTACAGTTTATTCCTTATACCCTGAAGTTATTCACTCCTTTTCAATAGCTATAGGGAGCCAAATTAGCCAACCATAAAAATCACAATCATCAGGTAAAAAAAAAAAAATAGAGCACAAGATTTGATCTTTTCAAAACTGACTCATTCAGGTCTCAATGCCACTATTTGAGCTTTTTGCTTTGGTGGAACCTAATTAGTAAATCAGTTAAAAAACTTGATTAAACGAAATGTCCTTGCATCCTGCTCTGAAAATACCAACTTGATTCACCAGCAATTGCTTTAGAAATCAGTGTATGAATATTAATATTCATGTGTTTGGTTGATGAAGCTATTCACACCTTTTCAGAATTCTGCATTTAGAAAAATATGTTCCCTTCTGTACCTTCTTTGGAGTTTATCATCCTAATAAAGAGCACATTTAGAGCCTCCTCCTTCAACGTGCTGAGTGCTCTCCTTCAGCCCTGAGTGCCCTTGGTTTGGTGAGCTCAGGGACATTTTGTGGAGCACTGATCACGCTCGGCATGCTAACAGAACATCCAGTTTCTTTGCTCTAATGCTTTGGTCCTTCTCTTAAATATCTGGATTATTTTAGCTTAGACAACACTGCTTCAAATAACTCTCCTTTCATGAATTTTATCTTCCCCATCAAGGCTTTAAAGAAATGGCATCTGATGTTATTTTTTGTCAAGGCAGGTGCCAAAAAGTTCATCCTCAGCATAGCACGGGTGGCCCAGATCCCATCTGCCAGGGTTTGTTAAGAGAACAGCACGGCAGACCCTTCCTGGAAGATGCTTTTACATTTTAATCAAAGGAAAAACTTAAGAGGCTGCTTTATTAGGAGCTGTGACTGAAATATATCTGCTGCTTAATTTTCCCCAAAGGCTGCAGGCTCGGCAGCAGACACAGCGAGCTCTTTCTCCTGGGATCTTGCCTCAAAGCTCTGTGCACTGTGCCCGAAGCTAAAGAACAGAGACTCTTGGCATTTAAAGTTTTGGAAATGCACAACACCCTCACAGATTAATCTCTGTCCTGAGAGGAAGCAGTGAGTGGCTTTGCACAGCTCCTGTTGTGGATTTCTGTATCTAATGCAGCCGTGGAGCTGAAACAAAGCTGGACATCCACACGAGGGTTCCTTGGGATCCCATGGGCCAGTGGCACAGGACTTCATGGCACAACCATGACCTATCCCTTCCTACCACGCCACAGCTTTTCTCAGTTCTCTGCATCCCTAGGGAACTGGAGGGAAGCTGCAGTGCTCTTCCCAAGGCTGTAACAGGACATAAATGGAAGTTGGGAACTGGAGGCTCTTACATGTCCCTTAGTCCCTGACAGTATAAATACAGACTAGAAAAATTCCAGTAAAGCCATTTTTGCTTGGTTTCTCTCCATCTGCAAGATTTGCTCTTGGCTGTTCTATTCCAGTTACTAGGAGAAGCTGGGAGCCTGAAACAGCTGGGCTGGACAGTGATATCAGCTCTTTCTGGCTCCTCCAGCAATGAGTCAGAGCTCCCAAGCTCATCCTCTTAACACTGGATGATGTCCTGTCTTCACATTTTTTCATCCATTATTATCATCTTGCCCCAAGCTTGCTGCTCTATAATGAGAAAGGGAATATCAGCATGTTTTAGGCTGCAGCTGTCAGTAAAGAAAAAGGATTTTCTGGGCATGCATATCTGGACAGATGCATTCAGCACTGCGTTAGGTTGAGGTATGGTTTTTGTGCTGGTTCAGGATATCTGGGGACAATTTCTAAAATATGAGCACCTCTTTGGTGTGATCCGAGTTCATCAGCTCATTTTGCAGAGGGCCTGCTTGCCAAAAAGCTGTCAGGTTGTAATTCCTGGCAGAGCCTGAAATGGTGACCTGGTGAGCTGGCTCTGAACCATTGGTTTGCTCTTCCAGGCTGAGATAATTCTGTGAGATCAGCACCAGCCTGTGAGATCCTGGTGCTGCTCACAAAGCCATGTCCAGATTGATAAGGCAGGATTGCAGCACCCACACTGAGGGACATCTGGTTGCTTGCTATCCTTAAAACCTAAATGCACTTCAAAAATGAAAACAAGCAAACCTAAGCACTCCCAGCTCAAGCCAGTAGGCACATAAACATCCGTGGGAAACCCAGCGTTTCACAATTGAACAGCTTCTGTTTTAATTTAATTTTGCAGCTTTATTAGCCTGAATAATCATTTCCCAGGAAAAAAAAAATCAAAATTCATGGTCTGGCAAGAAGAAAAACAGAACAAAACATCAGTCAAGTGTTCAATAAGGAAAACTAATCCTGGCCTGGCAATGAGAAGGAACAGATGACCAAAGCAGTTTTTTCCATCTCAGGCCACAGTGGTTCAATAACAGCTCCCTGCCAACCATTGCCTTCATCCAAAAACCAGTCACAAATTTCTAAGCACATCAAAATACTATGAAAGAACTGAGTTACAGGCAAAATACCTGATTACCTGATTTTAATGCTGAAGATGAAATGTTAATTCCAACATGTTTTTTATTTTGAAATATTTACTTCTTAGCCCAAGAGTAGCTTACAAAAGCCATTTCATATATGGAAAAAATTCACAGCATGTATAATTCAATATCAGTGTTCCTTAGCTAGATCATTAGAAGAGCTGGAGCTTTTGAATCTACAGCTCTAGTTACTACAACCCAAGTGAACAGAATTCACTTGATCAACAGATATGGGAGAAGGCCCTGATGCCTTAAAGACTCTAGAAATGAAACAACACACTTTTGAGATAATATTAATATAGGAGGTAATATAAAAGCTGCTCTTTATTGGAGGCCTCCAAGGGCAAATGTGGAAAAACATCCACAAAAACCCACCCCCCAGTTTTATAAGTTTAGAAAATTAGTAAATTTGACAAGAATTCCCAATTAGAAGCACAGGTGATATCAGCCCCTATCTTCTAGACGGGACAGTCATTAGCAGCTTGTTGCCTTTTTGCACACACAAATATCAGGAGTGAGGTTTCATCTTCATTTCTTCCTTGAAGCAGACAAAGTTGGTGTGAGTTGAAATGGCAGGGGAATAGGTGTTCCTTATTTCTCCTTCCTGTAGGTTTGCCAGTGTCTAGATTTGGAACTGAAAAGGGGGAGCGAAATATTCCACATGCAAACAATCTTTTATTTGTCACCAGGAGCTGGAGTAAAAAAACCCTAAGTACTAGAAATGTGAAAAAATAACAGGAGCACATGCAAAATTACATGGAACAGTGTCCCTTGTTGTTCAAAAATAAGGGACAGTGTTTGCAAAACATGAGGTTCAGACAGCGAGAGCAAAGGACCAATTTCCATCACACTTAGGTCTGCGGTCCACATTAGGGATGTGCCTAAATTGGCTCTGCCACCACCGGAGTCCCTCCTCTGATCTCAGGGCAGGTTTCCAAACCCTCTCTAATTCTGTTACTGGATTTGGGGGTAGGAAGGGACCCCAAACCACCTACCTTGGATAGTTAACCCAAGGAACCAGGAGAAAAGGAAATAATCGGATGTGCTGAGGTTTGACAGGGTGGCACAGTGATTCTCAGTTTCGTGAGCTGCACCTTGTCTCATTGGCAGCTCACACAGGTGGTGCAAGCTTTGAAAAGCCAAATGGTGTCTTCGTATTTCCCAAGGGGTTCCAGGTATATTTATTTCGTTTTTTCCCAGGTGTATTTTCCAAAGTTGGTCTAAGCCAGAAAGGTTTTTTAAACCATAAAGCCATTTTATAATGGCTACAGCAAAGCCTGTGTGAAAAGGACACTGGGGCTCATATGTATAGAGCACTAGATTGACCACTTGCATGTCATTCAAAATCTATAGCAGCACTAAAATTTGAATGTACACAATGGAAAGGATCTTCTAGAGAATGGTTCACAGCTTCACTGTACTGATTTTGTCTTGGCATAGTTAAATCTAAACACTGCCTGGTAACATGGTGTTTAGAAAACAAGAGAACCTGTAAGATGTTTTTTTTTTCTTATGGAATAAATTCCTGAATATCATTTATTCCCTCTTGAGCTGTTCTAGTCCAAAGTTTACGTATTGCAGCGTGCTTGCCTTCTCCAAATTAATTGCAAAATGAAGTCTTTGGAATACTGACAACTGTAAAAATCCCAAACTACAGATGGCAAAATTGGAACACAAAAGATGTGTTGAAAGGCTGATAAATGGACAAACTAAAAAAGTTTGCTCTAGAAAGGTTTGGGAAACTAAATCCTAGAGAAACAGGGGACTTTTCTCTTTGCCTCCTCATAAATACTTTTTCTCTACAACATCAAAAAAAAGAAACTTTATATTGAGAAAGAGTTAACAGTGTCTTCAAACACAGGAAGAGTAAATTTCTTTTAAAACACTCAACTAAAGAAATACATTGCAATTATTTTTACTTCTGAAGTATTTTCAATAATTCTTCATTGTGACTTAAGAGTTAAATTGTGCTTGGGAGGGTGAGTTGGTAGCAACAAGGCTTTCTTAGTCAACATGTTTTATCCCTTTGTAAATGCAGAGTCCCGTTTGAATAATGCCAAAAAAAGGAGCTGTTATTCCTGTACTGTGCAACCATGGGAGCTGGAAATGGCTTTGTTTTGGCTCACCTGTCATTGACTGGAATCTTAATTAAAATACAAGACCTGATAACTTTGAGATATGGGTCACCACTGATGACTTTATGTTTCACATCGAGGTTACAAGTCAACTGATGAATGAGAAGGGAAAAAGCAGTGATGGAATGTTTTTATCTCAAATTTAATGGAGAATCAAAGGAAACAGCAACTCCAAAGGTTGCACAACAAAGGTTTCCACAGCAACTCCAAAGGTTTCCACAGCAGCTGTCTCACATGCAGTCCATACACACTTTATAAAAGTTTATAAAATTTCCTTCTGTGTCAAGTCTGTATTAGCAAAGTCTTGCTGGAATTGCTGATTTCTGAATAAGAGAGGGGCATGGTTTGTAAATTGATATTACTGCTTAGAAACAAAAAGTAAACATAAATCTGAAATACTCTCTGTCACAGGCAGAGTAAATCACAAACCACATCCTCATGAGGGAAAATAACCTTTTTCAGATTCTTGGTATCTGAGTGGAAGTGGTGAAAAAAGTTTTTCTGAAACATGAGGGAGGTTGGTGAAGTGGGAGTTTTAATGAGGGGAACTGCTGACATTTCAGTCAACTGGCTTCAAAAGCAGTTTGTCAAAGCTTTAGAAAAGCCTTTCATAAAGTGTCCATCAGCTGCATTATGCTTTAAACATAGTTCATGTTTTCATAGCAATATGTGACTGAAAGGCAAAAGGGACTTGTGAGCAGCAGGTCCCATCCGTGTGAGTGGAATGGAGACATATGCCAGGTGATTCTCCTCTTTCAATCTCTGTAATTCTTCACAGGAAGAGTATTGTTCCCTCCAGTCTACTGGGGACATAGAAAAATCCCACAGAAAATAAAATGTATAATTAAAGATATATCTATTTATATATATACATTTTCTATAAATTTCAAAGTTGATGAAATTTTGACTTTAAATCAAATCTTTCATTTCAATTTGGGGCTGTAAAAGCACCTTAAGAACTTATTTATGTCTTTTCTCTCTCATTTTTTAAGCAAAAGTTATTTTTAAACTAAGATGCTTCTTCAAACAAAATGCAAAGAATAATCTTGTTTCAAAAAAAAAAAAAAAAAGAAAAGGTCAAAACCTCCTTAATGACATTTTGTAAATGAAGACGCAGGGAGTTAAGGTGTTAAGAAAAGTCTCAGATAGGGTGTTTACAGCAAAATAGTGTCTTTAGAAATGTAGGAAATGGAAAAGAACTGCTGTCCCTCCCTTCTGTATTGGTGTCTGCAAGTGAGCTGCACTACCCAGCCCAAGAAAATTCCTAAAATGAGAGGCAGATAGACTTTTCTGCTCATTCTGAAGTTGGAAAGCCTCCTGCTGTAATCACTCAAGTTTTATCTCCTCTTCAATTTCAAGATTAAAAAAGTTTTTCATGTTTTTAAAGCAAAGGAAGGCATCCTTCCTATTCTAAAGCAAGTCAATGCCCAGCATGGGCATTATTGTCTCCTCCTCTACCCACAAAGCAAATCCCCGTCCTCTTTGGGAGAGGCCTTCCCAAAGGGCAGCTGGACTCTATCTCTCTTACTTTGGAAAAAGAGCAATAAAATGCCAGTAGTATTAAGTCTGAGCTTTAGCTGCTCTTACAGGACTGTAAACCTGAGAGAGGAGAGCCTGGTACAGAGAAGGCTGTGGAATGCTGGTCCAGGCACTCTGGTTCACATTTTTTGGGGGAATTTTTTTCATTTAGCAGAACTGCAAACAAAACCAAATACCGTCCTTCAAATCCAAGATGTCTGCTAAGAGTTTTAACTGTCCTATTTTCACATTCCTCAGTTTTACAGCAATCACTGTTGCAGTGTTTTCTATCATTCAACAGCCCATAAGCAATGAAGATCAACATTCCTGGTTTTATTTGGATAGGGAATTTGAAAGGAAAATTAATTTTCCAACATCATCTGATGAATAGGTGGCATGGTTCAGAACTGTGAGCTGTTTTCCTGAGTCCTGACCAGCACCTGGAATATGATTTTATTCGCACTAATAAAACCAGAAAAAAAAAAGAGTTTTGATAGAGTAGTTTTTGAAGAACAGAGCTATTCCCCCAGTACACAGGAAATTTTTAGAATAGTACTTGGTTTTGATCACACATATTCCTCTTAAAATAAAATATATTCTGAAGGGAAATGTTAACCTAACCTGTTTTTAGTTCCTTGCCAAATCTCAGAGCTGACAGATCACAAACCTTCAGCACTGAGACAGGGATTTCCTTTCACCTTATTATTTCAATAAGCCACCAGCAATGGATCTACCTATTCTAGAACTTTAGTCAATAAGTGTCAGGGGCTGGGATTTATTAGCTGCCCATTTATGCAAGCATGATTTTCTGAATTTAAGAGATTTGTAGTGGAAGACAGCCCCTGAGCTGATTTCCTCTATCTGTACATTGAAATGTTCCCCATTGAACCAAAAAGGCCAGCAGCAAAGTGAGCTGCTACATGCACAAAGTGATTTATGTCATGCCCAGTCAAGGGCAACATGGAACCTGGTTGATGTTTGATTAAGGAGAGAAAAAAAATAAATCCCAAATCTGTAATCAATGGAATAGTAATTTTCAGCTTTGCTAATTGTTTATAACACTGGCATCACATAAATCCTCACCCCAACTACATTAGATAGAATTAAACTGTATTATTCTTTACTGCAAGCAGAAGCTGATAGTAATAAATGTGTATAAACTTCCAGTGCAGTTTATTAAACATACTCCTCTAGCTGTCACTGTGTCTTTGAGTGTGATTTAGCACCAGGCTCCAGGCTCCAATTTACCTGCAATGATCAGGGAGGAAGAGCTTGGGAAACCTGATCTCAGACCAGGAAGTACCAGCCACACAGAGCATCAGAAAGAATGGTGGTATTTTCATTTGTTGTCCTCCTGACAATGTTAAACTGCCTCACAACCCTTCAGGATGATGGCCACATCATTAGAGGGGGCAGTCTGAGAGAATTAAACTCTGTACAGAAGACAATAATTTTTTACTTTTCAGATCAGTTACTTCTATCAGAGACGTAAATATTAAATATCGCCCATTTTGTGCATAATGAATGAATCCCTTAAAAAAACCCCTACAAAACAGAGTAAGAAAACAATAGTAAGTAAATTAGGTTTTTTTTTAAAATTTGAAACAGCATAAAGTAGAGTTTTTAATTTCCCAGTGAGGAGATATAGTAAGGTCCCTTGTGCTGCTGAATAGCTTAGGAGCCTCTCTCAGCCAAGAAAGAGGTTCAGATAAAGGCAGTAATAGAATATGGGTATGATGCCATCCCACCAGGGGAGGCAGGGGCAGTGACCTTTTGTAGTGAAATGCTGAAAGCCCATCTCACAATGAGATAAAAAGAAGAAAAACATTCTCTGATGCTCTTGATGACAATTACAGCATGGGCAATGCGTTTCTCTTTTAGAAATGCGTAAAGGACCATTGGGATAATCCAGGTTGAAAGGGACTTCAGGAGCTCTTGTCAAACTGCTTCCTCAAAGCAGGTCAGTTATGGCTCAGACCCAGTTACTTTGAGCTTTATGTGGCCCAGTCTTGAAATTTTTTTAGGATTAGATTCCTCTGAACAAGTCCTGTTTCCTCAGATTTTGTTCAGTGGGCAAGTGCTCCATTCCTTCCACTGACCTTGGTCCAGTTTGACTCTGTTCTTCTTGCACGGGGGGAACATTAAAGCTGTGGTTGAACATGTTTTTAAGGACTGAAGAATTATAGAATTGAAGCCTGCATGGTCTTGGGCCAGAATGTCCCTTTCTCACAGCCAGATGGGTGTTAGCATGCTGTAAACCACAGAGCTGCTGACCTTCCCGTGGGCACCTT
This sequence comes from Acanthornis magna, assembly GCA_036785705.1. Classification (NCBI taxonomy): domain Eukaryota; kingdom Metazoa; phylum Chordata; class Aves; order Passeriformes; family Acanthizidae; genus Acanthornis; species Acanthornis magna. Next base: position 8,683,765 of record JAWUZG010000119.1, on the reverse strand, counting down.
CCTCAGTGCCCAAGGGTGAGGTGGGGGTCCTGTCATCCCTCTTGAGGAATCCAGAAAAAGAGGAAGATGGAGGGGAATAGAAAAGCCATCTCTGAACAGTGATTTCAAAAGAAAGAGAATGTTAATGGTCAGATCCTTTTCCTTGTGGCCTTATTTGCTGACATTGGTGCAACTTCTAACAAAGGGATGCGCCTTGAGTTTGAACAAAATTGTGATTCCTGCATTTTTGAGGAAAGACTGTATGAAAGAAATGGCCAAATTCTCACTTGTTGAAATTTTTGGCTTTTGCTGTCACTCTCTTTTCCATCTGAGGTCAGGTAAGCTTGAAACACCTATTCTTCATTAATCTATAGCTTTCCTGAGGGTTAAGAAGGCTGTACAAAGCCAGCTGATACTTTTGAATCTTTTCTTGGCCTTTTGAAAAGATATATTTTTCTCTCTGAGTCCAATAAGTATCTAATGAACTTGGGAGATGGAAAAGGCTCAAAGTAACCATACTATTTTTTTCTCTCTCTTCTTTAGCATCTTCTTTTCATGCAAACAAATTCTGTTTAATTTTTACATTACTTAATCAACTCAAGCCCTGGTATCTTATACATCATGACCTCTGACAACCTGAAATGAAACCACCATAAGTTTCAGAGTTCCCTGATTAAAATCTATCCTTCCCCCCAATAAAAATAAAAATGTGTATAAAATATCAAAACTAAGCCTGCAAGCTGTTCTCCAGTCTGATTTCCCAGAAGAGCCACTCTAAGGAAATCACAGTACACAAGTGATTCCTCTCGGGATGTGGTAAGTGAATCATCTTTGAGGTGTTCCTGGGGTAAGGGTGAGCTCTTCTCTTGGAGGTGCTGCTCATCACTGTGACAATGACACAAGGGGCTCTTGCTAGAGGTGGACCTGCCTGTCTGGGGGGTCATTTGTGTGACCCAGAGGCAGCACCCCCAGTGAGGATTCCTAATCTATCAATAGTCAGCTCCGTTCAGATCCTTTGCAGAATGTTTAGGGAAATGTTTCTGTAGCAATAAATTGTAGAGATATGGAAAAATGAAAGCAAAGTAAAAAGCCCCAGGTGTATCTGAGTTCAGATACACTAAAGTAATATCCACTTCAATCCAATTATAAACCAGTTAGTATGTAATCCTTTGCCTGGAATCCTGGACAGTGATGTACAACCTGCATTATGTAAGAAATAGATGTTCTGAAACCATCAGTAACCAAGTTCAGCATTAATTGATTTACTGAGCAATTTTCTGCTCATCAAATGTCCCCAGACATGCTATAACAGAAGCAGCTCTTTTCCCTGATACTTCTTCTGACTGATGGTGTCATCAAATACCACCTCTTCTACAGTAATGACTCCTTTTCCTATAAATATAAAATACAATGCTGGGAAAAAAAATATCCTCAACCCCACAGGAATTTTTTTTTTGCCTTATTAACCAAGAATAACTCACGATAATAATTTGATTATACTTCTCAAAAAATATTCAGATAGACCAATTTCTGCTCATAAAAGAATAAAATTAACGTTTAAAAACTTCAACAAGCTGGAGAGATTTGCAATAACTTAATCATTGTGTACAACCCAAAGTTAAACTGCTCTTTGATGGTCAAAAGCTTCTGGTGAATTTTAGCCGTATTTAAAAAAAAAAAAAGGAAGACTTTTTCAAACACCTGTCCTCATGGGTACTCAGTTTCTATCTGTTCTTCATGGGTTTTTATATTAAGCAACCTCTCTGCAGTTTTCTGCTGGAACTCTGCTGTGTTATTATGTGAAGGGCTTTGTCCTACTGAGGTACATCAAGAATTTTCTACTTAAACAAGGTGGTGAAAGGATTTCTAGTATATAGCAGATAGTTAGATGCCTGCAAATTGACAGTGTTTGGGTATGTGAGCTTGACCATCATTTGGGACTTTGGCACTTAAACAACAGATAATTCTCTTGTTAGAATCTGAAAGTCAATTAGTTATCCAGCTCTAAGCTGCCTGCCAAAACAAGTGAAAATTCCAGGCCAAAACAGGTTGCGATATTCTATAACACTAAGCATCAAGTTAAAAAATAGACATAACATTTTAGTAGATGTTTGTAAATTTAATCTAATTGTCGATCATCCAGCAGTTCTTAACCTTACTGAGAAATTATCATTACTTTTCTGCCATGATAATTTTACGCTAAGAAAGTTGCCTTGAACCACTGAAAGGATGGGGGTGGTGACTGAAAATGACTGTTTAGCATTCTAAGGAGTTGTTTTCTTATGAGAGAGCTTTGCAAAAGAAAGCAATCCCCAGCTAAGCTTCTCTAAGATCTGTTCTCCCTGAGATCAGAAATGTCTTTGTAAACAGCATGTCCTCTTAGCCTAATGGGTAAAGGCTTTCATATCCAGTCAATTATTCCTCACAACGAAGTAAAATGTACAATAGGACTTTTATATAAACTCATAATTAGCAGATTCTGAGGTTCTTTCCTGAGCTGGTTTCCTGCTGAGGCACAGTTGCCCTGACATGGATCTGTGTTTTCTGCTTTTAAGGTTTGCTTGGTTTTGGTGTCAGTAATGTTGTACTGCATGATGCAAGTATTGCCTCTCTGGAGCAAGGGGACCATGGGTCCTAAAATGCTGTTAGTTAGAGGATCAGGGTGCAGTCCAAAATCTGATGATGCCTAGATTTTTAGTATGTATTTTTAGGCAATTTTTTATATTTTGAAATGTCAGTGACAAGTGAACTACTAAAATAGGGCAAATTGCTTAGGAAACTACACAGAGCAGGACAAAACCAGTGAGCCAGGAGGCCAGAGCTGCAGAGTATCTTTACTAGTAAAACAATATTTGTAGCCAAAAAAAGGAGGGCTTTATCTGGAGACTGCTTCCGAAAGGCTGGGAAGTGCAAATATACCTGGGATCAGCTGCTTTGTTAAAACAAATCCCTTTCCTTCTCAATGATTATTTGAACAACAAAAAAATATTACAATAGTCATAGAATCATTAAGGTTGGAAAAGACCTGTAAAGTCATTGAGTCCAACCATTAAACTAACACTAAACCACTAAACCATGACCCTAAGCACCACATCTACATGTTTTTGGACACTTCCAGGAACAGTCATTCCACCTCTGCCCTGGCAGCTTGTGCCAAAGTATGACTGCTCCCTCATAGCCTATAATTAGTTTTAAAGATCTTTACTCCTATTACCCATCTAAGAATTCTAAAATGCTCAGGAGCACAAACATATTTCCAAGTTGTATCATGTTGTCTAATATAATCTCCTTGCAAGTCTTTCTTCACTCGTGGATTTGAGCTATAATAGTTGCCACTACACTATCCCTAAAAAGAGATAAAATCCCATGGAGTTGCATGAACAACTTGCCCAGATCAGGTATCCCTTGGGCAGAGCAACTGGCCATCTGTGGTTCCAGATAAAAAACCACAACTTTTTGTTCTTCCTATTTTCTGTAGCAACTGAATCCCCAGTGAGAGCACCACAGCATCTCTCCACGTGCTCTGTGCATGTCATGACTTCCCCAGAGGAATTTGCAATATACAGGAATGAGAGTGGTAAAAAAGAAATGGTATCTTCTGCCCTTGGACAGACAGTCACACCAATATCAAGAGATATGCCTGAGATTTCATAAGATGTCTCTAGCACAGCCAAGAATTGCTCTTTATTTATCTCAGAAACAGGCCAAAATATTTTCCATAAACCCAGCTTTCTGAGGGCTAAATTAGTACAGAGGCATCTGAATGAGAAATGAAAGCAGAATGTTGATTCTGCAACTTCACTTTAAGGTTTTTTCACTGCTTTCATTGCTTTATTTTTTCTACACTGCATGAAGACCATCCTAAAGACGGAGAAAAATATTACAAAAAGCATTCATTACGTTTCAAGGCATAATAAAAACATTGGTAACACGCTCATTGCTGAGATGTAAAATGAATCTCAAAGCAATCAGAGGACAATAACAATTTTAAATTAAAATGTGCACAGTGTACAAATTGATTTTGCTAAAGGCAAACAAACTGGCAAAAAGATCTCTGTTGGCAAAGTAGCTTTGAATATTTAGATCAAGTTTACTTCTTGATAAAAGTTCCTAGAAAAGCTGTGTTTATACTATGGAATTTATACCACAATTTGTTGCTTACTCTGCATATCCTTAGGTGAAGATGCAAAATATTCATTTTATCCATGTATTTGTTACTTTTTTCTTCCTGTTTTCATTTGAAATGGGGGGCTGAGAGAGGAACTCTGGGAAGATAATATCTGATGTTTGCACATAGGGGTACATTAACCAACCTTCTGTTCCAGAAACAGTTTTCCAGCATTGACTACAGGTTCTGTATGAAACAAATCAGCAGTTTTCGTGTACAGGGAGGGCCCTGGACTTTGCACCCAGCTTGAACACCTTCTGCTGCTTCCACAGGAGGCACTGAGCGAGCAGAGAGAGCAAGCCCACAGCAGGCACAGCTTCAGCCCCCAGTGCCAGAGCTTCCTCGGGGCACAGAGCATCCGTGTGAGCTCCCATGCTGGAGCCTGGGCTGGGAGAAGTCACGGAGAGCTCCCTCAGGGCAGAGTCTGTGTCAAATAACAGTGGTTAAGCCCCTGTGCATCACTCATGAATGTCCTGTGAGATACTGAACAGCTGAAGGACTCTGCTGTGCTGGATTTAATCTCTCAGCTGTTTTGGAGTTCACTTTCCTTTCCCTCCTGCTGTGCTGTTATTTACTTTTCCTTTATCTTGTCCATCTAATTAAAAGAGTGCTGAGAACAAACAAATTTTATCAGGCTGCTCAGTTCTGATGGTGCTTTCTTTGGTAGCTGATATACCCAAGAAATCAATATAGAGACTGGATTGAGATGTGTTACAGGACTCCAGGGTAACAGATTAAAGAATGGATAGAGCAATCTCTAAGTACCATTCATGTATACATTGCTTTTTGAGGGAATGGAAGATCTAGTTAAAAGAAATCCCCCTTTTTTAGCATAGTGTTGCCAGGAGATAGGTCTTTGGGCAAAGAAAATCTCTGACCTCACCCAAGAAATCCTCTTTCTTTAGAAATGCCAAACATATGAAGAGCTGAAAGCAAGTAAAAGTATAAGTTTCAAATTATTTTTCCCCTCTCCTCACTATTTAATAAAGTATGTCAATGTATTGCTTAATTTTATGACTTTTTAAATACATTTGAGCATAAATCCCCCGCAAACCTCTACTGAAAGTATTTCTGCAGAGAAAACCCTTTGCCTGAATTGCTGCATTCTAGTAGAGGGAGCCTTTTACATTCAAAGCAATAGACAGTGACACCAAAATCTGTGAGAATGGCCAGGTCTCCAGGGAAGATGGGTTTGATAGCCACAGCTCTCCATGGGTATTGTTATCCATCAGTCCATCAGTGAACTGAGCAACGGAAGAAGAATGAAGAAAACGGGCATACTTGTGTAGCAGAGTTTGGATTTGCTTCGTTTGGGAGAAAAGCAGGATCTCACTAAATGAATGCCCATTGGGCATTTATTACTGATAGTAGGGAAAATTATATGCATTTGCATGTTAATTTGGAGCCTATGCTGAGCAAGAAAAAATACTCCAAGCAAGAAATGTTGTGGTATAAACTAAGTCTCTCTCTGCCATCCTTAAGTCTGTGGATATAGGAAGATTTTGATAGAAGAGGCATATTTCCATTTTATATTAAATTTTTTTTACTGTAGGTACCAGAACTTTTATTTTAAGAAGTAGCATATAACAGCTTTTATTTTAATTCACAAAGGATGTCAATTTCACAGAAAACAACAATAAAATATATTAATTCATATTAATAATTAACAACTCAATTAACCTGAAATCCCACAACTCTCAGAATCCTAGACAATACCCAGCATTGACTGCAACTGTTACACATTTTGAAAGTCTCACACTGAAATCCTACTCCAACAACATCCAAACCACAAACAAACCACAATTTCTCTTCAAGATCTTTCTGCACATCTGTCTTGTGAGGGCCTCTCTCTCTGCACCCTCTTCCCTGCAGCTGGGAGGTCTCAGACTCTCTGTTGAAGCAAACCAAAATCTGGTAGCTGCCGAGTGCTGGAGTGGCAGCCTCAGTACCTCTCTCTGCACTATTTCTTTTGATCTTCTTGAGGAGAAGAGAGGTTTTTTTTCCTAGTTGCTGTGAAATGTTGATTTCTCTTTGAAAAGGGGATGTTTTCCTCTGCTGAAAAGTATATTGTTTTCCCACACTTGGCGCTTTGTTTCACACAACATATTGCAAGCATGAAAACCGACTCTACATACACTGGGGAAAGTCAGAGACATTTTATGAGCCCAGCTGGGCAAGTGTCTTTTTATTCTGGTTTTGTTTGTTTCCTTTTTTTTTTTGTGAGAGATGTTGTGAACAAAGAACCATCTAGGTCAGAAAGAACAGCTCAGTGGCAAAATTCAGCATTATTTTTTTTATATTGGCTTATGTTTCATTTCAACTCTTCTACATACAGCACCTGGGCTTTGTCTGCAGTCCCTGGGTGTCTGTGGAGTCTTGTGACCTCTGATCAGACCTGCTCTGATCATGCATGGCCTCCTTCTCATGTTTGCTCCTAACATTCACTGGGTCAATTGATCCCAAATTTCTATCTGTGGTGCAGTTACTTCCAACACATGACACCTAAAACTGTGGAGAAGCCAAAAAATGTAGGTCCTCCGTCAATTTGTTTGAAATAAGGGATTGATTTTTCTCCAGTTTTCTCCTTCATCCTCCACACGCTGCTCACAAAGTTGTGGGAATAAACTGACATCTCAGAAACATTTTGGATTAAAGCCTCAGCTGATACAAACTGTGATGTCTTACTGGGGTCAACATCAACAGGGAACCTCATCTTTGGGTTTCTCACAAAACATTTCCTTTCTCTGTAGATGGATCATGTATTTCAGAGCTAATCAAGCTGAATCCTAGTAACAAACAGGGGAAACAACACAGCACCTTCTGACATTTTATGCACACTCTGTTCAAGACTATCAGATCCAAACTCTCTGTTAATTTGCCCTGGTTGTAACAGTTTGCATTGTCTCCATGTAGGCAAAGAAGACACCCAAAGGAATAAAATAAGCTGGTTCAGAAAATGAAGTTATTTAGATCTCTTCAAGCAGTCGGGATTATGAGCTAGCAGTAAAGACCCTCACCCCATAAGGACAATGTATCTTATCTTACATGTTGGAAATAAATATGAAAAACATGCCCACATTTTGTAGTAGACACCTATAAATGTACTTTTCAATTTGTAGCTTTCTCTGTACAAATGGGTGTTAATTGGTGTTTCCTAGGAATTGATGTGATCTGGTAAAATTGCACCTGAAAGATGGTTAAACTAGCAAAAAAGCAGCTAGTTGTGTTGTAAAATGCTCTTCCCACTATTGTCAGAGCTGCAAATCTTCCCTTAAAAGCTCTGGGCAGTTATAGCATACCATGAGGAGCAGGGTGTGATCCTAGCAGCCTGTGATAGTGTGACTGGGATTTAGTATTAATGTTCATTTTATCTGGCGTCTCCCTGGGAAGGGTTGTGGGTCCTTTTAGCAGGAGTAGATCCCAATACAAAACCACCCATCTCTGAGGATGTTTCTGCAGCCCTGATAAAGAAATGACGCTGCTGTTCCCCAGCTGCTTTAGACCTGTGATACTGAATAAAAAGAAATGTAATATAGGCAGGGGCTAGAGAGAGATTCTCTCATGAACAGACAAAGAATAAATAGAAATGTTTCCCTCCAGGACCCACAAAGCTCTTGTCTGAAATGCATGTGTGCCCCATGCTGTTCTCTGGGGCCATCACATCTTTATGCTCCAACATTAAGAAATTTCATGAGAAAAGGCAGATGAGAGCGAAGCTGAAAGGTGCTTGGCAATAGGGAGGTACAGTAATGAGACTAAGCAGGATAGCAATTTCACCCTGGAGTCATCGTATGAGCTGCTGTATACAATGAGCCCATCTTCCTCTGGTGGAACATTGAACTGGTCATTAAACATTGATTTTTATTTTTTTAGTGGGGCAGACAATCCCTAATCACTTTAGGCTTGGTACTGAGTACAGTAATAGCTCATCTGCTGTGGAGGCAGACTCTGCCTTTGACAAAAGTGGTGTACAGAGTCCTGGGACCTGTTTCAGCTCTGGCTAAATGCCACGGAACAGGAATCAGTGTAGAGCAAATGAGTTAGCACTGTTCTACCTCGCTCTGATCTCTCAACACATTTTCTCTGGTAGGCTGCCCAGAGACCCTTGACTTTGCAGGGTAGCTGCATTTTCCAGGCCATCTTCACCAAGAATAAGTGGACACAATTTCCAGTGTGCTGGGGGAAGCCCAGAGATCGGTCTAGCCCAACCTGCCTTCCTTGGATTTCCATTATCTCCAGAAATCCACACAAATCTTCACCTTAAAACTGTCTTTACCAGATGCCCACTAAATATGGCTCCTACACTTTCCCCTAGGAAATCACTGGCTGATATTCCTCCTTCATAAATCCATGTCCTGTCCTCTGATCTTGTATGTATTTTCAGCCACGCTCACCTTTCTGTTACCCATGTGAGAACATGGTTTAGGGAGAAAGCAAAGGACTTGAGTGTGGATCTCTCATAATTTGACCAAGTCTCTGAGTAGCAAACAGCCAGACAAAGCAGGCAGTGGGCCTTGTGCTATTTTCACATGGGACCTGGAATAGCAAACTTGCTGTGAGAGCACTTTCCAATCTGAGCTCCACAAGTGGGAGCAGTGTGGGAGCATAATGGGAAGCCTGGAGGGCTTAGATGTGAGGTGTATGCTTAATTTTATAAGAGGCATTTTCTAACAAATTCAAAATACATCTTTAGAGTCTATTAGTGTAATGATCATACCACCTAGTGGGTTCCCGGGCCCTCAGAATTCAGAAACAGGCACAGGGAGGGCTGGTGAATTGACATTTTTAGGTACAGAAAGTAGCAGTGAACTGAGTCTTGTCCAGGGCACCAATTTTCAAAATGTGCTTAGGAAGAGAGAACTTTTTAAACGGGTGGGAATTTGGACCCTGAAATGCTTCTGAGGACCAGCTACCCTCATGTACTGCATGAAAATACACGATACTATGTCCTGTGCTGCTTGTGTGCCTGCAGTTGCATGGTGTGCTGAGGAACAACCTGTGAAAAGCCATTTTCCTTTCGCTCTAGCTGTGCTTACAAGCAATGGAGGATGCTGGAAGCCTCAGGGTACTGAACTCAGAGATCATTGAGAGGCAAATGTATGAATATCTTTCTGCACCATGAGCTTGATGTGTCTGTGCATTCATTCAGCAGCAGCACTCCCCTGATTTCAGTGGTGCAAGATGAGGTTCTTTACACAAATATCCTTGAGAAGATGGAAAAAGACAGCCAGAGATGTATTTATTTCTCCCGCAAAAAACATTGCTCAGGTGCAAAAGGGAATAAATGAGGAGGATTAAAGTTAAAAGCATAAAAGAAATACTGAAAAAGACATCACATTCCAGACCTGAACATACAGAATAACATTTCAGGTTGCATCAAGCAGTGCAACAAGACTGTCCTGTAGCTCATTAACCTGACTTGGTGTTGACTTTGGAGAGCTCTTTACGTGTGTCATTTAATGTAATATTGATTTTTCCCATGTGAGTTTCACTATTTGTGACCTCTCCTAAGATGAGCAAGTGTGATGGAAAAATGGAGATTTTTTGTTTACTGGCATTAACACTTCACTTTCCCTCACACCTCTGTGTGCAGAGCACAGAGCTGCATGGAAATGGAGCCAGCACTAAATCTGTGCCTTGCTCAAAAGCGTGATTGTGTCCCATGCAATCCTTCATACCTCCCTGGGGCTGCACAAAATCCCCATTTTCACTCTCCAAACCACAGGGAGAGAAGGAAGGTCTGTGCACACTTCACAGGATGAGGAGAGTGGGCTGATACACAGAGATCAAGCTGCAATAAACTTGCAGAGTTTTACCCAGCGGCAGAGCTGAGTGAAAAGCACAGTTTTCTGACTGAGCCTCGGATCCTGCTCTGCTCCTCAAATGGCATTCCCTGGACAGAGCAAGACCCCGATCCCAGGGGCTGGAGGGGTTCAGCAGCCAGTTACAGATTCTCCTTGGCCCAGGTATCATTTTTATTCCCTGGCTTTTTATCAAGTTTAGCTTACACCAACTCTAGCAGGTAGAATTCTGTGGGGGATCGTCCCTCTTCCTCCCAGGTGATGCTTTCTATAACATCTATAACATCGCTTGCTGGAACCAGTCTTGGGCTTTAGCCTCGCCTGGGTGGGAGTTGGGTCCGCCCTTCGCCCTCTAGGCAACGCCCTCAGTACCCCTTGGGCCTTGCCTGGGTGGGCTTTGAGGCGTGCCTAGGGCCTGGATCCGCCCATCCCTCTAGATTCTTCCCTACCGTTATGTGTATCATTGGATGATTTGAATTGTACCCCACCCCCTTATGTTCTCATTGGTTTATGTATGCTTGTACCGCCCTCTCCCTCTTCCCTCATTGGTCAACCCTTTCCCTATTTAACCGGATGCTCCCAGGCACTCGGTGCCATTTTGTCCTCATGCCACCTCCGGACATGGCCCTCCTTCCCCTGCTCTCCCTCCCGACCACCGCGAACCCTCTACCTCAATAAAGGAGAGCTTGGGAAGGAGTAATCCTCCCACCACCCTTCGTCTCGTTGTCTCCATCTTATTTATGCGTCTACAACAGAATTCTTTTTAATCTTTGACATGTCAGATCCTCCCACCCACATGGTGGGAGAAACAGTGCTGGTAGCTCAGATATTATTTTCTTACGGTATCTGCACTAAGCTCATGTTTATTAAACCTGATTGTGGAAAAAGAATGCTACCAAAAAGGACGTGAACCTACTGAATGTAGTGGGTCAGTAGAGAAATAAATCTTAGCAGTCTTACCAGGTGCACACGAACAAAGCCAACCACTGTGCAAAGGTTTTCATGCATTCTTAATTTTACAGACATGACCACATCCATTGCAAACAGCACATGAAGAGAGCTGTGATCAAGGTTCCAGCAGAAATGGGATTCCATTCCAACAGCCCACCCCTGATCATACCCACTTGTCTCCCAGCCATGTGGAAAAGCAGCTGCCATGTACCTGCATGGCTCCCTGAATTCCCTGTGCCCCCAAATCCCACATGGACCCAAGCATGTGGACAACCCCTCTGGGAACATGCTCCTTTTGTTTTTCTGATCGTACCTTTGATTCAGCTACTCAGGAACTCTGTTTTTTGAGAGCTTCAATAGAAACTGCTGGGCCAGATGATTTCTTTTGCATTTTGACAGACTAAATGCCTGTATTTTTTCTCTGTGTAACTGGAATCAATTGTGTGGGGAGTTGTGCCTTCTTTTTTTTTTTTTTTTAATCAAGTAGTGATTAATAATGAGAAATAAAAAAGGTGGGGTCTAGGGTCATATGAGAGTAGCTTACACATTCTGAGTGAAGACAGATGTAATGGCATTACTCTTTGTGAAGAATTGGGATGGCTAGAATTTGGATGGCTTTTAATTTTGTTTTTCAGTGCTTCCTTCGCTGTTAAGTTAATTAACTGGAAGGTGGCCAGATAACTTGGAATCTTTACAATATTTGGGGTATTTTGCATAAAGAGAGACAAGCCCACTATTTGGTGAAATAATTAGATTAGCCTGAATGATTTAAAGCCCTTGGAGGAGGAGAAAGAGTTGCATAAGCTTTGTATATATAATTCAGAAGCTCTTTTTTAATTTCTTACAGACTTCCAGAAGCCATGGAAAACCAGACCTGGTCTATTAGGCATTGCTCTGAGAAGTTCACAAAGCAGCCAGAAAGCACTAAAGGAAGCAGAGGCAGCTGGCAGTGGTTCCCTAGAAGCAGAGCAGGTCCCAGCAGCAAGCAGAGCTCAGATCTCTGGGTGCCCAGGAGTTGTAGATGCTCTTTTCAAATCACTCTGATGCAAGGCCAATTAATTCTTCCAGGAAGGGCTCCACCCATGTCTGCCTTAGTGAGCAGAATTCCAGCTGATGTCTGAGGCAAAGTCCTTGCTTTACCAGAGGACCCAGTGATGAGGAGCAGTGACAGAATTGGTGCATGTGACATGCTCCTGACTCCTGCAAATCAAAGGAATAATTGGGAAAAAGGGAGCTTCTGCATCTAAAAGGCCTTGGAAATAACAATGTGGAGGGAAAAAAAACAAATAAAGAAAACCCCAAAATATAACACTCTGTTGAATGCCAGTGGCACAATGTCAGCAGGTTTCCTCTAGATGCAATGCTGTGTTCCAAAAGCTAACACAAGTTTTAAAGTCTGCTGCACCTGCCAATGCCATAAGCCTTAACCCATGCCTTTTTCTCAGAATACATCAAGATCTCCATTTTTCACCTTGCTACAATTAGCAGATGATGGGTGTGGAGAACACCACCTTTGCAGCACAGTGAGACCACAGGATGCACACCCAAACACAACAGGCTGACCCAAGGAACTGGAATTTCTTTCGTTCTTCTCTAAAACCTGTTCCAAACCTGGCTGAAATCTACAGGAAAGCAGGCTCTGAGTGAAAGCGTAGAGATGATCCATTTGCCTTCAGAATTTCATTTAAACTCTCTTCCCAGCTGGAGTTTTATGTAACTATTTGTAGCTGAACTTGGCAGTCTCTCTGTCTTTTGTAGTACTACACAGGTAATATCTCTCTGCAAGGATGAATTATTCTTGTACTCTTCCCTCTTAGGTCCAAATTCAGTCTCTCAATCTTTTCTGGGCATATCTTATTTTCTCCTGTCTGCCATTTTAATATGAAATTTTATGCACATACTTATATATCTTACTTATAACCTTCAGGCATTGGAATATTTTTATAAACGGGGCTGAAGTTAGTAGATTTACTAAAATTCTAATGGTTAGGGCCAAGTGTGTGATGCGTGAGATTCAGGCACTGTAGGAAGAGCAATGCATATTAATTTGGTAGCTCCAAAATGATCCCAAATCATATGGAAACATAACTTTTGCCAACTGTTTCTGTACCAATTATCTGCCATGCCCCCTATCAATTGAAAATCCACCCTCTGCCATTTCCATCATTTCATTAGGAAACATGCAGTTTGTCTGTATAGGAGGCTCACAATAACTTGGTTCCCCCAGTGAATACATAAAACATTTGACCAGAACTTCTGCTACATGCTTTTTTTAAAGCTACACATGCCTTATTTAAATATTTTAATCTTTTTTTTACTTGCCCTGGAATGTTATTGGACACTAGAGATCAAATTATCCCCAAGAGGCTTTCCCCTGAGCAATTGTTTGAGTTCCTACTCCAATTTTTTTTTTTCTGGGTGTGATTGCTCACAGTCTTGAAGACCAAGTTGCTTAGACTATTTGGCCATTCCGAAGGAAACCTTGGACACCAGTTATCCTATGGAGCCATGGAGGTACCACACTAAAGTGTAATAACATCACATTTGGAGCACTACGAATATATAGCATCTCTACCAAATGCATCAGTGTTTAAAACACAGATTAGGCAGGAGGGTTTTATTTTAAACACATTTTAAATCCTGTAAAACTTATATTGACAGAAGTAATTCTCCTTCTTTACAGTGTATGTTCTCATAATTGTGTGCTTTCTCATTGTTACTCATGTTTTCCATCCCTATGATGGTAATATTCCAATTGATGTCTTGTATGTAATCCACTGCCCTGTATTTATGGAATGCTAAATTTCACTGAGGATTTTGAGAAGCTGTACCTCAGTGGCTTACCTGGACTGACTTCTTGTACTTGGCATCAATTGCAATCACAACATGCAATAACATATCTTTTCTGGGAAAACAAAACAAAACAAAATAAAAATCCCAATCACCCCTGACCCCACCTCAAGCAACATCATTATTTTATCATGAAGCAAAAATTGTAAATCACTTGCTTTAGGATATGCAAAGGTGCATGACATAAAATGAGATTTTTGGCTATAGTCAGTGAAGCCATGCAGCGATGATTAAGAGAAGAACTCAGACAAGTAAAATTCCTAGTTATGGATGTCTTCTGCTATGTTCAGTTGATTTATGTGGTTTGAGTTGTAAATTACAATGAAAACTAATTTGGAAAAGAAATATTAGACATAGGATTTGGACATGGTTTTCCATTTAGGAAATAAGACATTATAAAGTGTGCTCAGTCAATTGGCCCAAGGTGCTTACAAGGTAAACAATCAGAGAGAAGACAGACCTCAGTAAAAGGGGAAAACACATCAATCATAGTCTTGCTTCTTTCTGTGCTGAGTAGACTCAGTCCAGCTCCATTTGGTTTCTCAACTGGAGTCCAATAATGTCCTAAGGAGTACAGAATTCTCAGCTACTTCCAGTGTGGTATATTTTTTTCTCTTCTTGTTTCTTCTTCTTCCTTTTCTTCACTTAGTTTATTAAACGTGATTTTTTTAGGATGGGGTCAGCATTCACAGGCCACTTAAAAGTTGGACTAATGCCTCTTCCATCAATGAGAACAAAAGGGAAGGATTTGCTGTGGCATTTAGCCTGACAAATACACTTGTACAGAGAGATGTGCATATTTATTAAAGATGAAGTAAGTGCACTAGTTGTTTTGCTTTCCCACAGTATTTTCAGTTTTAGAAGCACCCCAAGACATTTCAGGTCTTTCTGTGTTTGAGGTAGTAATTGGGAGAGCAATTGAAGAGGATTGAGCACATAGTGAAGAAAAAGCAGTAGGAGGCAGAGATTTCTTCAGAAGAAAATATAACGCGTTACAGAAATTGAGTGCTCTGCATTTAATAAGGCAAGCAAATAGACAAGAGAAAAGCAAAGAAGAGGCACAATGGAGACAAAAAAGGCTTATTATGACAAGAAAACCAGAGCTATTAACTATCAGTCTGGTGATAAACTATTACAGTATTGCCAATGCTGTCTCCTGAAGAATGTAAATTGTGTGATAAGAGATTTGGCCCCACACAGAGATAAAGAAAGTGCATGTGGTTATATTTCCAAAAGGACAAGAAGATAAGAAAAAACTGAGGGTGGGGAGACAAGGGAGTTGAGCTATCATTTTGAAGTCACTAGCACAGGCAAAAATACATAAAAAAGGGAACAAATGAACAAACCCTGGAGTAAAATAGACCAACAAATCAAGCTTAACTTATGCAGATGTAAAGAGAAAGCAGATCTCACACTGGGTGTTGCTGATTTGATTTTAGTTGAAATTTAGTGCTCTATTAATCAGATCTCACAAGTACAAGGGGATTTGGCTGTCAGGAGACCCTGAGAAACATTTATCAATCAGCTAGGAAGAAAAACATCTTCCTCAAAGACTGTGGGTGTCCACAGAGGGCCTGAAAACTTTCAGGAACGATCAGAGAAAAAGAGAGTGAAACTGTCTGGAGGATGGGAATAGTACCAATCAGCTCAAATACATTTTATTTGGAATCACAGGCGAAATACATTTTAATAGAGAAGAGCAAAGCAATGTTTTCTCAATGTCTTGTACCTGATAGACAAATATTATAACGGGACATCAATGCTGATTTAGAGACTTCATGGCCAGGCATTTTAAAAAATATGGTCAAAGAGAGCAAAAGGGATGCACTGCATGTGCAGGGCTGTTGTGCTCTGCCTGGGGCAGTGGTCTCCTCTGGAAGGGATCAAGGGCACTGCATGATGATCTCACCTTGCTATTCTAGAAGAGTTTCATCATGGAGACCTCAATTTCTAGCACACCATGTTCTAATCGAGTGACATTTAAGTCTCATATTTGACAGAGCACCACACTCTCTAAGGTGTAATTTCCACCCAACACAAGTAGGATAGTGGAAGACACCCCCGCCCCAGATAATTTTAAGGGTGTTGTGCATATTTGCTCCCAAAAACTGAAATGAAAATTCAGTTATTTTGGTTGCAGGAAGTCCTCACAGGTGTCAGGTGGGAAACTCCCAGGCTTCCCCCACCAATTCCTGGGAGAATTCCCAGTCCCTCCTGGCTGAGGAAGAAAATCATCCACACGTCCCCCAAAAACTGCAATGACTGTCTGCAGGGCTGCCTGGCAGGGACCCCTTGCACCTCATCCCCATCTTCCAGAAACCAACTTACCACTTAGAGCTTTCCCCCCACCGGTCCCAGGTTTGATACATCTGCACTCAAATCTGTTAGTTCTGACATCTCTTCTTGGGTTAATACTTCCAATAAAAATTATGAATCTCCACGCTAATTGACAGCCCACCAGGGCCTGGGTTGGTCTGTGCCTTGTGATGTTTCCTACAGCAGAAAAGACATCTGGTACCTGTTCCAGCCCAAGCCTCACACAGGCACAGGGGCTGTGGGCAGCACGAGGTGGCAGAGCTGTGCTGGTTCCATCACTCAGTGTTTGGTGCTGAATGAGCCCCTCCGGTGCCCTGGGGAGGAACAGAGGCTCTTTGGCAGCTGCTGTCTCAGCCCAGTGTTTTGCTTCAGCAAATGAAAAAACACAGAGTGCAAGCACATCCTGACAGACTTTAGACACCAATCACACCCCTCACAGCCTGTGTCTTGATCTAGACTCTCCTATTGATTATTTTTACAATAAAACATTCCTTTTTCTCCTTATAGTTAAACACACACAGCTATCACGGCACACTACAGTCTCATGTGCTTCAGTTAAAAATTCTCTTTGCCCTCAAGCCAAATGTTTGTTGGTTCAAGATCAAAAGAATTTCTCTTTATACCGTCTTATCTCAGGAAATTTAAGTGAATGCTCTTTCCCTTTGTTCTGCTAAGGCTGTTGGGTTGGTAACAGGACATCTCAACCTACCACACTGTAGTGCTGTTCCTGTTAGCCTGAGCTATTGTCCACAACAGCCTGCAGCCCATGATTCATCTTTTTGTTTGTAAATGTTCGTAAAGCAACTAGCAGAGAGAACCCACACCTCAAAAATGTTTATTTTTGGTTCAAATGAAACAAGACTCACTTGTATCTTCCTCTTGCCTTCTCCTTTACCTCCTCATGCAATTTTTTTTTTATAATAACACCATGAGAAAGTTTTACCGTCTTTTACTTGAGGGTATGCAATGAAAAAGAAGTAGAAGGAAAAATATGTCTTAAAAGATAAAAACCAGCTAAGTCTAGAATACTTAAATCATACTCTTAAAGACAATCGCTCTACAGGATGCAATTAACATTATTCGGATGTTTTATTGTATGTGTTTGTGTTATTCTTCAGTTTAATATTTTTGTTTCAGTATGTCAGGGGTTTGGCAAAATATGTCATAATTGTTCTGTCTACCCCTTAAAAACCTGACACACATTCCCATTCCTATATCATTTTTAGCCATATTTTAGCTGCAGAGATCCTACAGTTCTTTACATTCTTGTGGCTTGTCCTAATTTTTGTTTTTCTTCAGTTTAGTGTCTGTCCTTCTCCCCTTCCTCTGCCTCTGTTGTGCCTCCATTAATCTAATTTGTAGCTGACAGGGAAGGTCCAAGGAGGACAGCTTGGTTATTCTGCATGAGTAAGAACCCTTGTAGGTCTTTTAGGGGCACTGGGCAATGGGAATAAAGGGAATTACACAGCCCTGTCGTTCAGTTGAACCAATGGGCTGTCAAACCATCAGCCCACCAAACAGAAATTGCAGCACAACCACATTTTACTATCTTTTCATCAAGGTTGTGGTATCATTTCCTACATAAGAGAATTACAAAATTCTTTTCCAGGTGTGCCTGTGAGCAACAATTGCTACCCCAACAGGAACTGCAGCTTCTGGCTCTGTGCTGAGCTGGGACCTCTCTGAAAGACAATGCAGATAGGGCAACACAATCTTATTGTTTGGAACACCTGACTTTACCCCTTTACACAGTTTGTACCTTGGGTACTTTGCATTGTGCACAAATAAACATGGTTTTTTTCAGGGATTTATAAATTGACTGCGTTTCTAGGCTCCTCGCAGTCTTTGCTCAAGTCCCTTTTGCCTACTCTTAAGAAAATGTTTAAAAAAACCACTGAAAGCTGACATTTATTTTGACCCCCAGGCTCAAGACTTTGAGGAAGGAGAAGCTGTTTTCTAAATGCACAGCTTATTCCTGGAGAATAAAATGAGGCAGAACTTTGACAAATGAAGCCAACTGCACAACTTTAGGATGAGGAGGGAAGGAGAGGTCACCTCTTGGGAGTAAAGCAAATGAAACCATAGGTCAGTGAATTCACCTCTAGACAAACAACTTTGAATTATATTATATCTGCTGGCTGGTGATCATCTGACCTTTCTTGAGACACTTTATTTTCATATCCCTTATTTTATCTGAGCCCAACAGCTTGTTATTGAATAAATCACCTGAGGCTAAAGAAAAGCTTCAGCTGCTAACTCAGAAACACATTAGATTTGCTTTCTTGGATGTACTATTTCCATCATATCCACCCCAGATACACAAATACAGAGGTTGCCTTTGCCTAATCCCTTTGAGGAGGCTCACCTGCTTTGGATAATCACTTCCTGCAGGGAATTCTTTGCACTTTTCTCACCATGTAGCTGTGAAAAAAACACATATCTCTAATGAATTGGTTTTTTTTTTCCCTAGGCACACTTTTTAAATTGACTTGGTTGAGGAGAATGAATAGGGGTTACTGTGCTTTCCACCTCTATTCTGTTGTTTTTAAATTGGAGATCATATTTCAGGAAAGCAATTAAGCACATGTTTAACTTCGACTGTGCTTTATGTACCCTGACTGTCACTGTAAAACTCACAAGATTAAGCATAGGATCGTAAGATTGCACCAGAGGGCTTCTTCATAGTGTAATGTGGAATATTTGGACTCTTGCTGGTGTTCTGGATGGACAGGCAGAGTCATTTGCAAACAGAAATGCCTCCTTTATTGTTTGTCATTTGTGTGTGTGTAGACGTAGACATAGATATAGATTAGGTATAGATATATAGATATAGATATAGATATAGATATAGATATAGATATAGATATAGATATAAATATAGATATAGACATAAATATAGATAGATATAGATAAATGTATGCAACACGGTAAATATAAGGTTATTGTCATGTATTCTTCAGCATCCAGATACAATCTGTCAATTTCTGAAGACTAAGAAAGGAAATTCATGCTCATTTAGAGTCACAGTCTAAATAAAAAATATGACAGATAAATATAAAATCTGCAATGATGATCAAAGAGGAGTTAAGGGAAGGGATGATAAACCCCATAAAAATAACTTAGGCCATACTTCTGTCAAAATGAGTAATTGTAAACACTCAAAAAAAAGAAGGCATTCGAGTATTGCTTTTTTTTTCTAATTATATCTGCACACTTACACACTCATGGATCTTTTTGTGTATGTGTTTCATCCAAAGGGAAATTGTCATGGCAAATATATAGTTTAAATGGTTTCTCGTAGTTTTCCTTCTGTGACAAAATTACCATCACATTTTCCACCCTGTAAAAACCGTGTCTACCCAAATTGTCAGATGAACTGAAATGCTTCCAATTTTCAATAACAAAGAGAAGGAGTAAATAGGTGTCTGGGAGTGGAGGTGTAACACATAATTCTCCTATCATTGCTGGGTTTTTTAATGTAATAAAGCTGCTTTATATATTTATTTATTATTTATTATTGCTTAGAGGAAGACTGTTTCCTAAAGAGGAACACCGTTTTTTAACCAAGAGAAAATCAGAAGAATGTTTAGTGTACGGCTGAAAAGGAGGAGGTGGAGGAAGGGGTGATGAGGTGGGAAGAGGTTTGTGAGAAGAGAATAAAGATGTTTGAAATGATGATGTTTTTCCAGTGCAAGGGACCAGCAAGAAGAGTACCAGGAAAGACAAACAGAGAAAAAGGGCAGAGAAATGAGAGAGAACACAAGGAAGAGAAAAGAGTTGTGCAGAACAGTTGAGGAGAGATAGGGGAGCAGGGGCCTCATAAAAGTGATACAGAGAGTGAGTGGAGCAAGGTACAAAAAATGTACCCAATGCAGTGGGAAAAGACAATATTGTAGCTGCTGAAACCTGAAAGGAGGAAGAGCAGAAAACTTGTGTGCAGTGAGGACAATCTGGTGCCATCACAGGCACCAATATTTTATCAATTTTCTGCCTAAAAAACCCACAGATTTTGAGGCTCTGTCTCAGCTCATTGGGAGCAGGAAGCTCAGACTGGAGGGAGGCAAAGGGTGTCTAGGAGAAGCTGAAACATGGACGGAGCAGGCCCAGGTACATCCAGCAAGACACAAACTGTAGTGAAAAATCCCCTTGTTCTGGCTGGGGCTGTGCTGGAATGTGGTACAGAAAGCCTCCTTGCCTAATCCTGAGGTCAGGCTCTCCACAGGATGTGCTGGAAGTGTGATTTGCTTCTGTGCAGAGGGCGCTTGTGGCTTGCACACAGGCAGGGTTTGGGCAATTAAATCACTGCAGTCTCTTGAGACATCTGTAGTGATGCTGGGCTGGCGTCTTCTGTGAACCCTAACAGGGTTGGAAAACTGTAAAAAACAGTTGCAGCTCATAGAATATTTTACCTCTCCCAGAAAAGCACTTCTGAGGCCAGTGTACCAAACCTGAAGCCCTTGATTAAATGTGGCCATCACAAAAATTGTCCTCACTCACTGGTTTGGAGGCAGGGAACAGTGATTTTAATAAACATTTAATCCCAGTCTCTCCAGCCCATTCAGGTAAATTGCTGGTAGAATATCTAGAAAAGGCAGTGAAAAAGTTTCAACATCTGAGCTGGACTGGGTCTAGGCTGTGAAGACAAACACTTTCTCCTCAAAGAAGACATGTCAAACATCAAAATTATGTCTGAAAGCAGAAATTTTATATATATAAATCTGGATTTTACACCTCAGCTTTCATTCTTAAAAGGAAATTATCTGAACCATCACCATCATGAATAAGGTGTGCAAACACTTCTCAGTCATGATGGGATTTTCCACGTGGTGCCAAAGGAAATACTAGAGGTCACCTCATCCGTGTACCCAGCAGGAGCCAAGCCTAAGCTGTTTCCCTGAGACAGACAAAGGGTCAAGGGAAGAGTCAAGGCTCTCAGACATCAACCCCCCATGGTCCGTGTGGCAATATTCTTCCAGATTCTTGAAACTGCCAGAAAGGAGATGGCAAATCGAAAAGAACGGATTGAATAATTCGATTGAAACAGGTTCCTCAGGGGAAAATAGTAATAAATGTCTCCAGTCTTATCTGACAAATGATAAGGAGTTTAGAGCTGTTAGAGCGATTACTAACACAGCTGCACCTCCAGTTCCAAGGCATTTCTTCTCAGATAACTAATATACATCATATTTCTACATCTGTCTCTGCCAGCAAGCACAGACGTTTTGTACTTGCTTAAGAGAATATACAATGCAGAGAGCTGGCTGTGTACATTTCAAATTCTTCCTCCCTGACAGGCCCCAGGCGCTGCCTCTTGTTGCCAAAGAAAGCCACAGATTTATTGTGGCGAGTTGTACCAAGGGTGCCGCACGGCTAAAACCCAATGAACCAACACATCAGCTCTAATCCCAGCCCTTCACAGAGCTGAGGGAGGGAATTGCTGCCTCACTGCCTCCCATCCATGAGAAGATGCTCTGCAGCTCCGTCCCCACCAGACAGAGATCCACTCCACCGACGCTGATGCTCTCTCCCACCCTCTGCATGGTGTCTCTGCTGCCCACTGGCTCCTCCCAAGCAGCTTCACAAAATGAGGCTGGATTTAACTGTGATCCAGTTTAGAAGATGGAATGAGATGGTATCTGGTGGTAAAGACACTTGGCAACAGGCTGTTCATTTCCCTCTCAGGGACCTGGGGGTCCTACGGAAATTCTGTGCATGGAGAGGCTGCTGGGGGAAGTAGGAATGTAAAAAACAAACATACAGTTAAAAACTGCTTTTTGCATTTGATTTGGTCTTTCATACTCTGGTATATTAAGGCTTCCAACTATCCCCAATTGCCTGTGGAGCCCTGCCTCAGATGGGCCAGAAGTATTGAAAAAACAAAGAAAAACTTCAGAAAGAGCAGTCACTCCTGTTGCTACTGTTATGAGGTCTGGTACAAAGGAATTGAAGGCCTTATTAGAACTTGCAAACCTGCCAGGAAACAGTTTTTCCCCTTTGGTAATAAAGCATAGAAGGAAGGAAGAGAGTCTGAATCACAAATGTGGATAAAAGAGATATAGTCTGAAGTGTCTATCAAAAGTCATTAAATATTTGTCTTCTACAGAGAGCACAATAGAGGAATAATTGTTTTGCTGGGACACTGGGAAGAACTGAATGAAGCCTTGTTCCTGTGGGAGGTCTTCAGGCTTTTCCACACAAAGAGCGTGGTACTGTAATGACTTTAATCAAATGACTGATCTTAAAAGTGCAGCAGAAATGAAAGCAAGGCTCTGCACCGTGTACTTATTGTCAGGGCAAAACATAGCAGTGAATTGATGACAAAACATTTTCAGAATGACTCACTAACCTTCATCTCCCATTCCCAATTTCCCTGTCCCCAGACTGCCATTTCTTAGAGGTAAAAGCACTTGAAATTTTTTTTCTAGCAGTGGTCCATGGCTACTTTCAGCTAATGTGAGGTTCTCTGCTGTTAAAGAGGTGTCCTACCCTCACCACCTCCTCTCCTTGGGTTCATGTGTCAGAGCAGTCAGCCAAACCTGTGTTCTTCCAGCCCATCCCAATTACCTTATTTCATTTCACCTCATTTCACCTTATTCACACAATGCTGAACTGGGGAAGACTCAAGCATTATTCAGCAGATACGCATTGTACCCCTGTGAAGTGTCACAGAGCAAGTTAAAGTCATCCTTTCGGAGCTCAGGCAGGGGTGGCACATTCACCCTGGCTGGGTGGCATGGCTTTGCTTCATCTGTCATTCCTCATTTTGGAAAATCTTGGAGGCATTTTGGAAAACAAGCGATATAAATATAACAATATATAAAGGCAGGTGTCTCTCTGCTGTGTTATTCACACTGGGCTGGGTTGTGAAAGCTCCATCAGGTGGGTACAGGGGAAGGAAATGGGATAATTGGAGAAGTTTTGTAGGAAACAGGTCCTGCCACTCTTTCCTGGATTTTCTGAAGAGAACAGCTGAGTGGATTCTTCCATCCAGTTCTCCCTGGGCATTCACTGTTCCTTACTGAAGTTGCAAGCCAGCAAATGTACAGTGAGGAGCATCTTGTCACAGCCTGGTGCTTGAGGTCCTTCCATGTAGCTGGATTTTTTTTCTTAAATAAGTCAAGATGAAGGAAAATGCTGGAAGTGCAAACATTTCTGATTGTCCCAGACCATGCTTTATCATATCAATTTTGTGTCATTTTCTTAGCTGAAAGATTTCTTTCAAATAGCACCAGACCTGGGTATAATAAGAAAATACAGCAAAATAGCTGCTTTTCCCCCTTCACAGTATCTGCTGGACTAAGATATTAAGTCTCCCCAAGAAGGTAATTTTGAAAATGCACATCTGTCTATCTTTAGATAAGGTTAATGCATATAACAGCTTAATAATTCTATACTTTCCTTGACTTAGGTGTCAGGATGTATAAAGCTAGTAACATCAAAAAAACCTCAAACCCCAAACATGAAAACCTACCAACACCATCAAATATATTATAAATTTATATTAACACTGTCACGTGCTCCTGTTCTTGCTTCTAAGCACTCACCAACTGCACAACCAACAAATTTAGTAGTTACAGTGAGAGAATGAGGGCATGATTCACTTATTTTTGAGTAACATCTGCTGTAATCAGTCAAACCACTCTGGTATAAAAGACAGGTAAATCAGTCCTGCAAGGTTAGAACTATAAAATTTCATTTAGGGAAAGCATTGTTCTAAATAGGACATATGTCTTTCTGGTATATATATGTGCACGGAGTTACTTTGGAACAGTCTGTCTTTTTTTACATCATCTCAATCACAGAGATGCCAAATTTCTCAGCACAAGATGCTCAGATCATACTCATAGAGTTCCAGGACAGAGCTCAAGGCCAGACTCGTGTTTGATACCATCACAGTCCCAGGATCAAATGCAAATTTAGGCCAAGCTCTTGAATACCTTGGGGCAGGAAAACTTGGGCTTGGCACTTGACCTTTGAACTTAGCATTTCCTAAGCAGATCCTGAGTGTCTCACACTGAGGAATGAAGAGGCAAATAGCCAACAAGGCAGACGGAAAAGTCAAAGTACCTTGGAGGCTACGTGTTTGAGGCAATTCTTAAGGAGAGTCAGTATCTTGTACAGATAACCTCAGAGCTAGTCAGCATGGACCAGCCTTCCCAGGCTGCCAATCCTATTTCTGAGTGCTGTGTGGCTAGAAATAGGCAATTACAAGTCTGGGAGTTTAGTAAAGACCCACAGTTATTTACAAGTTATAAAGAATCTTTTAAAAACTGTATCAAAGCAACAAAAGACTTGTAAATATTTTACCTTCCCTAAACAATAATTAAAGAGAAGCGTGGTACTTTACAGTAAATTGTAGAGAATGAAAAGCATTTTATCTATCACAAGTTTTGCATTAATTTTCATCAACACAGCTTTGTAACACCACCTGTGTCCCAAACGCAGCACAAGGAAAACAATTTAGTATTCTCCCTGACAAAAGCAGAAGCAAAGCCAACCCAAGGAGACAGTTTTCAGTCTCTTCCACCAGATTATGGCTAAAAGCAAGGGGTAGATGCAGAGGCTACTGTTGTCAAGTCTGATGCCAGGAATCAGAGGAAGGAAGACAGCTATGGAAAAACATTTGTCTGTCTTTGAGAAGCTGTAGCTGGTGAGTGTTCGTACAGTTCTGGGATCTGGCAGAACTGTATCCATCTCTCCTGGGAACTTTGAAGTTCTCTGTATCTGTGGCAGGCAGGAGGGTACTAAAATGGTTTGAGTTCAGTCTGTTAATTTTAGATGGTACAGCTGAATCATCCTCTTACTGTTCCACTGGTAAGCAGTGAGGGGACTATCAGCTTGTGTCCAGTTTAGATGAAGGATATTAATATTCATTGATAAACCCTTCCTGGCTAACTCAATGGATATCCCCAGAGCTGGCTACAGGGTTCTTCCTTGGAGAGTTTTGTAATTAAGTTGTGAATATTGAAAAAAACCCAATAGCTTTGAACACCTGAGAAAATTGACTTGGTTTGACTTGGCAAAAGTAATAAAAAGGAGGATTCCACTGAAGTTCTCACTCTCATCACATGACACTCAGCACAGAGGTTTGGTGTTATCTGAGGTGCTTTACTATGCTCAAGCCATCACCCAGGGCTGGCAGACATGACACAGGACAGATGTGAGACCTGCACCCTTCCCAGGGTGTCTGGAGGCCAAGTAGAGCATCTCAGGTGTCTGATGTGGGCACATGGAACAGAGCCCTGAGTCCACCCAAGCAGCGGTGCCTGCTGAGACATTCAGGTGTCCAGCCTGTGGCCATCTGCTTCAGGGGGAGCTGAACTGTTCTCCATCCACTGCCTTACACACCTCAGGCTTGTTTCTGTTCTCTCTACCCTGGAATCCAGTGCTTGAGATGTCTTCAGGTATCCCACCTGGCCTCCAGCTGCAGCTTTGGAAAGGCAGGAATCTGCCACGTGTGCCGTATGTGCTATACCAGCCCTGAATGGATGATTTGGATATGAGGTCCATAGGGTCGCCCAATTTTTGCTTGGATTTTACTGCAGTGCAGTTCATATGCTGCTTAAGAGCGCACCAACCTTTTCTGCAGGTGCTTTGGGAGTTCACACCTCTGAAGAGGGAATCCAGACCTTTTGGAAAGTCTGGGTCTTAATGCACAAGCTGCTCAGACACAAACAGACATTGTTGGAAAAACTTTCGTGACAGAAGAAAGAAGAAATACCCAGGGCTAAAGGAGCTGATGGGCATGACCTATGAAGTTGTTCCAAATGCTTCTCATCGTCAGATCTTTGGGGTTGCACTTAAAATACGTCAGAGGAAGGGACTAAATCCTTCTCACTCAAGTAAGTTAAAAGCACAAACACTGATGGTCAAGAAAGAAATAACAGAATAAAGGTTGTGACACAGAAAGAGCTTAAAATTATGTATATTAATAAACTCTCCATACCAACATTCCTGGTTATTACAAGTTGTCACAGACCTGTTCACTTCTGCACATAGTGACAGTTTATGGGAAGACATGACATTTAAAAATTCAGTATGTCTAGCCTTGAATGGGAAAGTGTGGGGTATGGCTCCTCCCACAAGGGCTAGGCAGTGGAGACATTACATATTTCAGCACTGCAGAATTATAGTATGCTGCTCACACATCCCTATTCACAGCACTTTCTAAAGTCTGAAGCCATTTCAGTTGTCAATAGATCAGAGAAAAAAAAAAAAGCAAACTAGTGATCTAGAGATAAAAAAAGCACTGTGCAGAGCAAATTTGGAAGAAATCTTTATAAGGTTTAATAATCTTGCAGACACAATCAAGAACCTGTAACCAGATATTTGCTTCAAAATAGCTTTCACGTAGCAGAAAATGAATGCACAAAGAGGGTGTGTTCATCAAGGGATTTACTCCTGCTGCATTGGGCAATATGTCTATAATGGAAATACTTAGGAATATTTCCAGTTGCTGAGGAACCTAAATTCCTCATGTGACTTAAGGGTCTGCCAGTAAAAGTTACATAATCACATAATTTTCTGCTGGTGGCATGCATGGTGGTCAGGTCCTGGTGACACCAATATGCTCAATAATCTACTCAGAAGCTTTTTGAAACCTTGTGATAGGAATGATATCTGTGTACTTTAGATTGCTGTCACTCCTGTTCTTATAGGAAGGATGGCTGTGAGCCTCTTTATTCAACTCAAAGCTGCTGTAGCCTAAAATGTACATTTTCTTGTATGCTTTCACTCTGTGGTTTTAAAACATATTTCTAAACCTTTTTGTAGTTATTCATTTTTGCATTCAAAGGAAACAACTGTGGAGATTACAGCAAAATCTTATAGATTCTGTTTGCTTAGTGGTTTAACGGGATACTTTCACTTCAGTCCACTGGGATCATGATGAGAGTCGGACTTTTATGTCTAATGAGCATAATTAGTAATTTGGAGATTGGGACTAATACCCAAGTATTTTGTAGGCAAATATTTTTTAAGTGTGTATATCTACTGTTACTTTGGTCTCTGCCAATTCATTTGGTTTTATGTCTGACACTTATGAGTGCTCAAAGCTTTCAGGCTGTCTCTCCCTAAAATCAATGAAGAAAGCCCCAAAGTGAGCCTTAACTTTTAAAAATTCATTGGCATTTTCTCAAGCAAACCACAAATACAATTCTCACTTTTCTGTGGTTTAAATCATATAAGCCATAAAGTCTGTGACTCCAGGCTTTGCTGCATGAGAAGCTGCATCTTGATTTTAAAACAGCTCAGATGGGAGGGAGCTGGGCCTGTGCAGCCTCAAGAGGAGATGACTGAGAGGGAACCTCATCAAAGTCCATGAGTGTTTGAAAGGTGAATGTCAGGAGTGTGGAGCCAGGCTGTTCTTGGTGGTACCAAGAAATAGGAGAAGAAGAAATGGGCAGAAACTGATGCCCAGAAAGTTACACCTGAATATGAGGAAGAACTTCTTTATTGTGCAGTGACCATACACTGGAACAGATTGTCCAGAGAGGGTGTGGAGTTATCCCAACTGGACATATGAAAAAAACTGCCTGGACACAACCCTGTTCCCTGTGCTCTGATGACCCTGCTTGAGCAGGGAGGTTGGACCAGGTCACCCACTGTGGCCCCTTCCAACCTTACCCATTCTGTCATTCTGTGAAGAAAACACAAATAGTTCACCCAGAGAACCTTTACTTTTACATATATAAAGCAAGCCATGCCATTTTTTTGTTACTTAAAATTGGCTTTTAAAGGATGAAAAATAAATTAAAATAAGCAATTTGCCGCCAATGAAAAGTTGCATGGTTTCATGAAAATATTTTTTTGCCTTAAGACAAATAGAACACACATGGATGCTGGAATTTTCAAGCAGAAATCAGTAAAATTTTGAGTTCATAAGTTCTCAGTTGATAATTAAGAAATTGATGGTATAAAATGTCATGTTCCTTTCAAAACATCATGAATGGTGAGGGCTCCACAGTACTAAGAAGACACTAACAATAGCAACCTTCACAGAAGTATCTACTCTGTGCTTTGTGTTCTCCTCACCCACAGTAAATTTAGGTTAAGTGAGAGAAACTGCAGTTCAACATAGGTTTTAAGCTGCCACAGTACTAAAAGAAGAAATGTTACTCTTCCCCTTTTCTGAGGCTGATCACATCCAAACCTCACACCAGCTTAGAGGAAAATAGACCTGAAAATTAACCATTATTCAGGATGGCAACAACAACAATAATATTAACGATGAAAATTTATTTTTCAATTACTTAATATATTTTAATAGTCAGCTGTATAGATATTTCAAGAAGGAAAAGGGTGTGTAAGGACCAAGCAGCCACAGGAAGAGTGAAAGACAGTTTCTTTCAATATCAATTGATGTCTTACTGCAGTAACAACCCATGTATAACCCATATACTGAATGTAATTTTATTACAAGCTACATGAAATGAAATTATCAGACTGTTGCTATGGGATAAGAGTACATGTAAGGGCAGCTACTGCAGCTCTACTAATGCTTGGTAACTCCTTAAATTGAACTAATTTAACAGTGGGTCTAAGCCTTGAGAAAAGAATTTGAAAAGAATTGGTCTTAATTATCACAATAGCACCAAGTGTAAAGCACTTCACGTTTCCATAGTGCTTTACCTTCAGGAGCCCATTAATCAATTCAGCTCCTAATGGCTAACTGAGATTATTAGCAATTTCAGTGCCATTTGCTTAAGGCTGGGAGAAAATGCTGCTAAATCTTCACCCAACTCATACAAACCTTTCTATAGCCAAAAAGATGAAAGTACCTGAGTGCTCGCTGCCTCTTAGTGTGCTGCCGGCTGGCAGGGAAGGCTGTGCTCATTCCATGGGAAGAGGTCAAGGTACTCTAAAGGCCAAAGACTGCAGAAGTAAAGAAAGGCATTGCAAGAAGACTGTGGAGAGGTATGGTAAGTGCCAACATTTCCAGGAAATTAAAAGCTATGAAAAAAGACATATGAAACACATCTTGGGTTGTTTCTGAAGCACTTTTTTGATTGCTAAATGTACATGTGGAGGAGATAGAAGTGCTAGGACAGGAGAAAAGTACTGAAACACCAGTAAGAATGAGTGAAGCAATGCTGTAATTATAAAATCTTCAGAAACATTTCTCTAAGCAATAGGAGAAGGTGTTACAGAAGGCACATAGTGTGTTTACTTGGAGTCAGGGAGTCCAGAAACAACTGAAAGTGGTCCAGTCCTTCTGTATTTAATGCTTAGAGACTAATTTAGAACTGGATATATATACATTGCAGAAAAAAATGGCATAGGGATCTATACTAATTTTGAATCAGAGGAAGGAATTACGCTCTGAGTTAGTCTGGTGTGGAACAAGAAGAGCCCAGTATACCCATAGAGACAGGTTTAAACTGATGAAAGCTGGATTATCTGAGGTGGTGTTGTGAGCTGGGCGTTCTGGCAAGATTTGAGAAATGTTTTTTCACTATTTTACAACTGAATTATATTAACAAACAGATTGTAATGGAAATGAGAACAAACTCTTTATCTGCAGTAGTGTCATTATGTTACACTGAAAAATAAATTATGTTCTATATGAGCTTTTGTTGTTCTCTAATATTTTATCCTATCCCTTCATTAGTGCAGTAATCTCCTCCTCCATTAAATCTCCCTTGTTTTTACTTGCCTATAGAAATTGGAATGTGCAAAGAGAAAATGTGGTGAGGGTTTATTCATTTCTTTTTCCTGAACACATTTGTTTTTGGTATCAGATATTACATTAAAGGAACTCAAAGACTTTTTGTTACATTGTCCACAAGTATTCTGTTTCTATGCTCTTTTCTATTGATGCCTTCCCAGCACATTGCTATGGGGAAACTTCCTTTAGTCTGGTATGTGCAATGTAGTTAAATTAACTTTTCAGGGTAAGCAGACTTTGATGGTGAGGATTTTTACCAGAGACAGGACCATCAGCAAAATTGTGGTGTAAAAAACCTCATTGAACTGAGGGAGAGAAAAAGGGGAAAGACTGCTCAATTTAGATGCATTTATTTACTTACTTTCTCTATGGTAACATTTTAATGTGTGTAAGACATGGGAAAGGGCATCTGTAAAAGCACTGAACTTTCAAGCAAACTGCACATTATCAGCTAAGCAAAAAAAATAGCTGGAAAACTCAAGGAAGAGGTTTTCAGAGCTGGGCTCAGACTAGATGTCTCACTCTCTTCTTCACATACACCAGTTCTGCTCTGGAACAACTGCAGTGGCTGTCCACCAACTTTAACAAAGTTAGTCTTGATTTAATAGTCCGGGACATAAGGGGCAACTCAAGCTCTTGGGCTAAATTATGGATCAAAGCTTTGCTGGAGATGGAATAAATCTACACGTTAAAGCCAAAAGCCTAACAATTACAGATTGGATGACACATAGGA
Source organism: Acanthornis magna (assembly GCA_036785705.1). NCBI lineage: Eukaryota > Metazoa > Chordata > Aves > Passeriformes > Acanthizidae > Acanthornis > Acanthornis magna. Next base: position 8,653,301 of record JAWUZG010000119.1, on the reverse strand, counting down.
AATGAAACTATAACTTTGACTTGTCAGTTCCAAGAACAAAAGCCTTCATCTCCTGGATGAAAGGAGTTATCTTGTAAGTATTCTTGGCAACTAGTCACCTCTCGTCATTGCAGGTCAGCTACTGGACGGTGGACACTCATACCTCCAGAGCTACTATTTTACAGCACTTAATTCAGCTAGGGATCAGTTTGAAAAATTGCAAAGTTTCCTCATCTGTTCATGAGTCATTTTCATATAGAAGAGAGGAATGGTGTGTGATTATGAAAGTCAGAGGGAGGACAGAAAGCTTGAGAGAAAAAAATGACCTTGGAATGCCATGTGAAAACTTGTGCAAACAGCTAATTCTGTGAGCTTTCAGTAGAATCCAAATTAGACAAGGGCAGAATATGTGAGTTATGCTGCCATGTCAATGTGGCTCAGCTCTAAAGAAATGGAGGAACTGCTCTTGCAACTGACTAATTGCTGCCCTTGTTCTTGCCTGAGACACTCAGGAAATCGAAGAATGTTTGAGGTCCAAGGGACCTTAAAGATTATCTAAGTCCCACCCTCCTTCCTAAGGCAGGAACACCTTACTCTATCACAGAATCATCACAGAATCACAGAATCACAGAATCACAAAATCACAGAATCCTTCTTTGCAAGACTGCTAGACCAGCTTTCCCAAGGTCCTATCCAACCTGATCTTTGGGCTTCTTAGTTGTGTTTGAGTTTGTCCATGAGCACCTTGTTCATCCACACAGGCCTCATGATGTCTTTGCCCAACTTCTTCTTTGTTGGGATGTGTTGCTCCGGGGCTCTGTCCCATGGCACTCTACCAAGGAGATCCTTGAAGAGGCCAAATCTGCTGTCCTGAAGTCCAAGGCAGTGAGCTTGATGTGTGCCCTCCTTGTGTGGTGTGCTGCCCTGAGGATCCTGAACTCCATCATCTCAGGGTCACTGTAACCAAGGCTGACCTTGAGCTTCACATTCCCCACCAGCCCCTCATTTTTAGTGAGAGCAAGGTCCAGCATAGCACCTCTGCTTATTGGCTCTTCTATCACATGGAGAAAGAAGTTGTCATCAATTCCCACAAACCTCCTGGATTGCTCATGCCCTGCTGTGCTGTCCCTCCAACAGGCACCATGAAGCTTGAGATCCCTTATGAAGACCAGATCTTGTGAATGTGGGGCTGCTGCCATGTGTTTGGAAAAATCCTCAGCCATTCTTCCTGGTTGGGCAGCCTCTACCAGACCTTCCTTGTAATGTCACCTGTCTCTTCCCACCCTTCTTTCCTGATCCATGAGCTCCCTGTCCTTCCCCAGATGAAGCTCTGGGCACCCCAGATGGTCACTGATATTGAGGGTGTTATCTCCTCCTCATCTCCCTGCCTGTCCTTCCTAGACTCTGCATTTTTCCCTACCCTAGTCTCCCATAGTCCACTCACAGAAGCCATCACTTCACATCTCCATAATGTCCACAAGATCACAGCCCTGCAGACATGTGCACAGCCCCAACTCCCCTTGTTTATTCCCCATGCTCCCTGTGTGTGAGAAATGCATTTAATTTGGGCCCCCAATGAAGCTGACTCACTGGCTGGATTGGCTGGAATTCCTTTGTGCTGCTCTCCAGGTGCTCTCCTACTGACCTGATCCCTCTCCAGGCTCTGGGCATCCCTTGCTGGCCCATGTGTCAAGCTGGGAGGAGTGGGAAGGACTGAAATTCTTCTCCCTAAATGTGCTTTAAATAACAAACCCAGGGGTCTTGGCATTATTCTTAAGAAAGAAGGCATCAATACTGAGCTGTGATAGTTAGTGAGAATTATGGCCTTAAAAACTAGAACTAATCCTTTATAATTTGGAAGTATTTTTTGTCTTCATTAATTAACATCTTATTTTTCAAGACAAAATATTTAATCAGATTATATTTGTTTGCTGTTTTCTAGTAAACATGACTGCTTTGTCTTATAGAAAAGGTTAACCTTCAGAAAGATTAATTTCTTCTTTTCCAGAAAAAACATTGTAATTAAGGTCTTAGTGAAACAGATGGACAGTCCTACCCACAAAATAGAGGTATTTATGCAAATATCACTGAACTAATTGATGCTCAGTTACATCAAAAAGAAGCACACAAGATGTTTTCATGGTGTCAACATTTCTGACTATGATTTACTGCGTTAATGATGTCTTAGAGCAAGCCATCTTCCTAAGGGAGAACAAAACCTGTAACTCTTGGACCGAATTTATTTTCCTGCTCAATGAAGTTGCATGAAAAGAAAATGTATCATGTTAGCCTAGTAAATGACACATCCACAGGAAAGTGTAAATCAAGTGTGCTTGGACTTTGTTCATAAAGAAATCACATAAAAAATCCAGGTTAATTCAGGATTGTCTATATTGTATAATTTTAAAAACAGTATGCATTTAAAATTATTTATTCATAATTAATTACTGTTCAGTAAATTTATAGCCCTTGTGGAAAGAGCCAGACATGAACACCTCATTAATTTCAGTTAATCAACAGTAAAACATTCAGAAGGTTCACAAGCTTTAATGCCTTCTTTATTAGAGACCATTATCAGACTATTGAGTACAAACCCCTCTCAAACTGTAGGACAGTTCACATTTTCCACAAGCCCTAAGGCTAGAACTCTTAAAAACAGCTGCAAAAGGGAACATGCATGTTTTGCAAAATGCTGATGGGACCCATATCTGTCTTCCTTTGATAGGTGTAGCTCCCCTGTAGGTATAGAGATCCTATATGTAAAAGCCTCAGAATATAAAGCAACATGGGGCTAATCCATAAATCTGTAACTTGAAATTAACTCTGTTCCCTTAACTGCTCACCTGGAGTCAAGAAATTCATGGCTTAGAGATATGGCTGATGATTTCACCAAGGGTTTGTGAGAGGGAAATCTGTGTCTGAAGCATTGCTCACATGGATTCATTAAATCTGAGCAGAACATAAATATCATTGACTTGAATAAATGCTGTATTGCATTGGGGTGGAAGAGAGTTTTCAGAAGAAACTGATGCTTTTTCCGGTCTCTCTTAGCGCTGAAAAGTCAGGACAAAGAACATACCTGAAAAGGAGGTGAAAAATCATGGGCTGCCATTTGAAGACAAGTATGAGACAAAATGGAGAGTGTCAGATTGACCACTGAGATCATGGGAGGTTGATGGACTATCAACCAGTAAAAGAGCAGGGCAAGACCCAAAGGTTCTGATTTGTCCAGGTTACATTTAAGTCCAGTAGGATATCAAGAAATATCCTCTCTAGGTGATCAAAATGTTCTTGTTGTTTTTTTTCTCTTTCTGCCCATGATAAAACCAGGTGCCACAACACTGAGTTCAGCTCGACACTACTTAGTGCACTTAACTTAGTTATAACGTTGGTCACTTTATCATGAATTTGTTGTTATTTTTACTGCTATTTCGTTGTGGCATATTCACATATAAAACAAAACCCAAGATTATTTATTTTTTCCTTTCTTGGAATTGTTCCTCATATCTCTTAGAGATGTCACATTCCCTTTTTACTATTGCCTCTATGTAGGAAAATTATGAGCATGGCTTGTCTTACCTCCTGGGAGTGGTTAACAGTAAATAAATGTGAGTCCTTTACATCCAGCAGAATCGTTGTAACTTCCATCACTACTGAAACAGATGGACAATTGCACCAAATAAATAAAATATTAGTGTAAATATCACTGAGCTAATTGACGTTCATCTAAACCAAAAGAGGGAAAACAAGATACTTACATGTAGCTAACAGCTGCGACTATAATTTACAGCATTAATGACTCCTTAAACTAAACCATTATCATTTAGATTCTGGGATCTAAATTATTTTCTTGTTCAGTGAGATGAATGCAAAGATGGCACATAGGGATTGTTATATAGTAAATAATATCCATAGCAATAAAATGTTGACACACTCAATTTTTTTTCCAGAGGAAGTTTTATTTTTCAACTGTTTTTAGTTATGAAAGAGGAAGTATTTTTCTTTAGAGGGTTGGTTTTGGTTTTTTAAAATTTATTTCCTCTCTAGAGAATAAAGTGCAAGACTCTGTGTATTACCCATCTGTAAAACCTGACAAGTCTCTGAAATTTCTCAGATTTACCTGATTACCACTGAAAAGAGGTTTTATTATTTTTGGTGAAAATATTAAATAGTTTTATTGAGTCCACAATTACGAGGACAAATTTCCTGATGAAGATGAATAACAAGCATGTAAGATCACGTTTCTAGAGATAAAGCACAAAACATGGATGCTCTCCTTATACCCTGATTTTATATATGGGTAAACCCAATACCTGCTGGGATGAGACCAGAATCTATGTAAAAAAAAATTAAAGTATTCTGTCACTGTAAATCTGCAAAGTCTTTGCAACATCTCCCAGCACAGGAAAATGTCCAGGCTCACTAAATCAAAAATGAACAATATGGCTTCTATGAATTGTCCAAATAACTAATTATTGAATGTTTCTCACAAGATTTGCTCTAATACTTGATCCTGAAATTCTGTAAGAACAGTACTTTTGTTTAGAAGATAAGGACATTTTGTTGATTTTTTTAATTCATTAGGTTAAGGGCTTGAAAAGATACACGTGTCAAATTTTAACAGCCTGAAAAAAAATCCATTCAGAAAATGTATAGGGTTTTTTCCCCTTTAATACCTCCAGAAATCTAAATCTCTGTGCACTGTACACCAATTCAAGCTATAAACAGTTTACATATTTCAAAGGTACACGGGCTACTACATTTGCTTTTGCAATCCAAACATCAGAACGTTTTTCCCCTCATTTTTCATAACATGTTGGGTTTTTAAAAAAATCATTGACAAAAACAGAGAGCAGCCGGTGGATGCAGTGCTGACTCAAGTAGCCTCTGATAGCTTTCTAACAGATAACACATCTTGCTACGCTGCACAGGAACATTCAGACAGATAATGTGCAATTCTAATTCAAAAAGTGTTTGAACATAATGTTTCTGTCTTGCTGCCTGATCTTTCAACTTCTGTTTCTTAGCAGTGTTAATTCTATTATAGTCCATTGATTCTCACAAAATTAGTTTTTCTCAGGCTGTGTTAGAGAACTTTTTAGTCATGAGGTTTTTGGTTTTATATTTTGTTGTTTTTTTTTTCCTCTTCCAACCTTATCCATTCTCTGACTCAGACTCACTTTTGACATATTGCAAAAATTTTACAGAAAATTTTTTAACAGAAACTAACTGAGGAACATGATCTGAGTGATCATTTACTGAAGATCCCACAGAAAAAGAATATATGACACCAGATGAAGTACTTCTGTTAGAGTAAGGGGATTAAAAATTCAACTGTCCAAGGCACTGATGAAATTTTGTCTGCAATATTGTGCAACACCCTGATCCCTGGGTCATTAGGGAAATGGAAAAACTATCTAAGAACAGGAAACTGATGAATTCTGAGCATTTCAGAAACTAAGGCTGGGAGGAGATCTGATTGCTGAGTACAAATGCATCAGAAGTTAAACACCAGGGTAGAAGATGAGCTATTTAAGCTAAAGGCCAGTGCTAGGACTGTAACAAATGCTCACACGAATACTTTGTGAGTAGGACATTTTCACTCATCAGACTGGAGTTCTGGAAAAAAAAATCCTGAAAAATAGTAGGACAAAAACCAACCTGTATTTTTAAGCAGGTGTTTATTCATTTTGTGCCAGGGAGTCACATCTGGAGTTTCCCCTCACTAGAGGTGAGAGAGAGCGAACAAGAAAACTCAGGACACTGGAGTCCAACCACAAACTCTTCATCAGTGCCCTGTCCAGAAATTCTTTCACAAAAAAAAGGACTGCAGGAGGAAATTGTTGTGTTGTGTAAGAATCCCATTGACCTCACTTGCCCATAGAGTTGTGTAAAAATTCTGACTCTTACCAGTTCAAGTGTCTGAAGAGTTCAGGTCATGCACCTGCAGTGCCCAGTTGGAGTGCCCAGTCTACTATGTCATTTTAGAAATCACATGTTCTCTTCTTGTCTGAAGGTATTTAGTTTCTTTCCTCAAAATCACTGAAAATCATAAATTGTCTTGAAAAGCTTAGCTGGGAGATTTTGTTACAAAGTCTGAGGAAAACTTCTTTACTCTCATCCTGAATGATGGTGAGGGGAAAGTGCTGAGCCATTTATTCACGCCTCCATGGCTTGGAAAATGCTGATTTTCTAAGTGTAGTAGTTCAACTAGGGATATTAAAGGTGGTTCAGCATATGGCAGAAGAGAAAATGCAACAAAATCATTGCTAAAAGGAATGTAAAACTCCAAGAATGCAGGAGAGATTAAATTCTCTATGGTAAATTTATTCTGTAGAACATAAGGATGTGGCTGCTTGTGTCATTTTAGGATGGGAAGAAGAGCAAGACAGCACATTTCATGTTCGAGGTGGAAAAAAATATTATACAAATGTAACACCAGTATTTCCTAGTTGCTGAAGACTAATAAATAAAACCAGACAGCGTATTTTTTCCAGGCTTCAGCCCCTCCTTTCTGCTAACTACAGAAACATATCAAGCTTTTAATCCTATTTTATTTGTTTTTCAGCTTATACTGTCTTCACAATTCATTTCCACGAATCTGATTATTTCCATTTTGTGCTTCACATAATGAATCACATCTTTGTTTCAAGAGCTCCTCATCTCCTGATCCCCTTTGGGATCAAAAGCATGAAATTTGATACATTAGCTGTTCTATCCCATTACATTAATTAGAAATGAAGATCATGTTTTGACAAATCGCTTGAACTTTATGAAGCATTTATTGAAATCACTGCCTTTTAAATATATATAATTGCAGATCTTCTTAGACAATAAAAATAAACACATGGGAAAAACAGAGAAAGCTAGAAATCAAACAGACATGACTGGAGCACACATAATTACTCTAAAATTATTGTTTCAAATTGTCTTTGCCTCATAGGCAAAAATGCCAAAGGTAAATACCAAAATACTCCTCTTTTCAACTTGAAAGAGAAGACACAATTTTTTGTGGCTAGGAGGTAGGGTTTGTTATTTTTTTTTGTTTGGAGCAGTGTGAAATCCAGATCAGAAGTTGACCAACATCACATTTGGGAGAAAACTCTTGTTCAAGTTTCTCCTGGGAGATGTTTTTATCAAATTTGATGCCTCTGTGAATGGAAAATAGGACAGCACTCCTTCCTCTGCACCTTTAAATGCTTTAGGTCTTTGTCCTTCCAATTTCTAAATATTACAGCACCTCCAGTAAAAGAAGGAGTTTGCAAAAAGCCAAGGGCACAGCTCTGAGGCACAAATGAATCTCCTCTCTCCCAGCCTCTGCTCCTGCCTGTGTCAGTGCAGAGGTGCCTTTGTGCTTGCTCAGATGTGATATTGTGGCACTGAAATGGAGCTGGGACAAATCCAGGTCCACTCCCACGGCACAGACACTGCTGTGCAGGACTTTGAAAGAAAACAGGATCGAGAGGAGGGGAGAGGAGCATGGTGAGGAGAAGGCAGCTCACCTTCTCTCCTCTCCTCTTGGACAGCAGATCCATCTGTTGGATCCAGCAGTTTCAGCACAATGTCAAGAAGGAAAGTTGCATGAAATTAATGATATTCCCATCTTCTGCCTGCTCCAGCAATACAGTTAAGACCTTGGAGCCTGGATCTCATGGTGATTCTGTGATCCAGTGAAGTCCATCTAGAAGGTGCTCCAGCCCACAGCAATGCAACTTCTACACATGAGTTGAATACAGTTGAAATGAATGAGATTTGGTAGGCTGAAATAGCTTATGGATGAGCTTTAATTCAAAGATAGGAATACAGGCTTCTCTGGGTCTGAATTTCAGTATATTCTTTGTTTGGGATTGTGGGATAACATACCCAGCTATGAATGATCAGATATGTACCTTCAGTTTTCCCTGCTGTGAAAGGGTTTCTGTGTTCTTGGCATTATTTCTAAAGAGAGAGAATAATGCCTCCCTTCAGCCAAGGGATTTCTGAAAGCTTGCAAAGATTATCCATGCTCCCTACAGACTCAGGGGAGAGAAATTTGTCCAAAAGTCCTCTCTGAACTCTTTTGTTCTACAGCTTCTGGAGATGCATGTTCTCCCTCTAAACACCTCAGCAAGGCAAAGCCTAGGAGCCAAAGCAGACATAAAGAAGTCTTTAAAAAAAAACATACTGAGTGCAGCACAGGCCAATCCACTCAGCTGGCTCAGAGAAGTTCTGGCAGAGCAACTGAACTCTTGAGTGTTCAGTAGCACAAAATACAAAAAAATACATCCCCTACCTCTGACTTAATATCATTTTATTTATATCTTTGTGTCTTTACTGCCCTTTTGTTGCCATTCTTTTCTTTGATATTTTTGTCTTCCTAGATAGCAGTGATAAGCATATTTTTGCGGATCTCTTAGTAGGCAAATGTATTCCTGTATGTGCTCTAATGTGCTTCCTGTCATGTTGTTCATTATTCCTTCAGACTTTAATAATGTTCTCAGCTTGATACGGTTAAGAATAATGAGGCATTTGTTCCTATTCAAGAAGCTAATTAAAAGACTCAGTTTTGTTTCTCTTAGGTGGGTTGATAACTTAATTATAGATGTAAAATTCACCAAAAAACCCCTTTCTATATTGGGTGGCCCTATATAACTACACCATGTCTCTCTTTCCATTTTCTTCATGACATTGTATATTACAGTTCCATTGAAATAGAACAATACAATGAAGTTTGAAACAAAATGCTTCTGCTAACGAGCTGCAAAGTTATGATGAGCAATTACTATGTGAAACCTAAAATGAGCATTATTTGGAGCTGGAACTGAGGTTTTCATTGTACGTCTGAAAAGAAAATAGGCCCTGACTATTGTCTTCATTTGTCAGCTCCAACTCAGATCATAAGTAATGGTGCATGAGTGATGCGTGGCTGTGTGCCCATACCAGGCTTAATTCTTCAAAGTGGAGAAGTCTGTGCAAAGCCAGAGACAAGCAGAGCTTCCTGGGGTTTTGCCTTTGTTACACTCTATTCCAGGAGTGATTTAGAGATACCCTGTGGTTCCTTCCCAATAGTTTTCCAGACGTGTATTTTACTTGTATTGTCTTCTTGTTATAGCTAGCTTTGTTCAATACCGTAAATTGTGAAATGAAGAACGAAGACCTAAAGGAGCTCTCGGAGTCAGAGCCACAGTGCAAACAGTACTAATGGTCGGTCCCCAACTCCATAAACTCCTCAGTCCTGCAGACCTTCAGAGACCACAAGAAAAGCAGAGGAGCCCCTAGAGACTGACTCACGCTGGAAGCAGAGGCAGAACTCTGTGGTGTGCTCCAGCCAGGAGATGGAGGCCATGGAACAAGACAAAATCCTGTGGAAAGAGCCAGCCTCTGCCAGGCACTCAGCAGGATTCCATGGATGTGATTGTTCTGAGAAACTCTGGAAGGGATCTTCTGGCTCACAGTAGGATCTGCCTAGACTTCTGTCTGCAGTGCTGATGCACACTGAGCCCTGCCAAGTGGTTTATTGGAGTGGGGAAGTGGATTTGAGCGGATACCTTGCTATGTTCAACAGTTTTTTACCACATAAGTTCTAGTCTTGAGAGGATCATAAAGGAGCACTATGTAAGGACCCCCTGGTTTCCATTCTGTGGGAGGAGATTGGAAATAAGGAGGAGGTCAAAAGCATTCATGTCTGCCCTGAGTGATAGCTCCCTTGTTAAAGAAATTCAAGACATATTTGGGTTAGCCCAAAGTGACATTTCTACTGAGTTTTATTGAAACTTGATGGGATATGGATAGCTGCAGATTGTGGGAGTCACACCACGGCCTAGCCCAAGGTTTGGATGCTCCTGACTTTACTTACTTGAAGGGTTATGTCTTTAAAAAATTAACACTCGTAGACTTTTTCATCTTGTTTTGAGTCAATGCCATACCTGCCTATCATGGATAGAAGAGAAGGATCTGAAGAAGGTAACCTTTCCAGTCAGGATGTCCCATCTGTACATCCTGGAGTTACAGACTGTGGAGGAGTTTTTTCTCCTGCTGAGCATGGCAAAAAAATCTGACTATAATGACTATCTACTGATCATTAACTCTGCACCTGGGACTAGTCCCTTCTGTCTGTTTTAGACAATGGTCTTAATTTCAGACATCAATTTCCCTTCCCTTCCCTTCCCTTCCCTTCCCTTCCCTTCCCTTCCCTTCCCTTCCCTTCCCTTCCCTTCCCTTCCCTTCCCTTCCCTTCCCTTCCCTTCCCTTCCCTTCCCTTCCCTTCCCTTCCCTTCCCTTCCCTTCCCTTCCCTTCCCTTCCCTTCCCTTCCCTTCCCTTCCCTTCCCTTCCCTTCCCTTCCCTTCCCTTCCCTTCCCTTCCCTTCCCTTCCCTTCCCTTCCCTTCCCTTCCCTTCCCTTCCCTTCCCTTCCCTTCCCTTCCCTTCCCTTCCCTTCCCTTCCCTTCCCTTCCCTCTTGTTTCTTTTTCTTCTTTTGCAGAGATATTAGACTGCAACTTTGAAAACTTGTAATAAAAACGCTAAGAAAAGATTTAAATGCATATTTACAGTAAGGCACCAGCACTAATATGTTGGCTCCTTTCCTGGAAAGCTGTAGGGGCCCATGATAACTTTTAGACAGTGAGAAAATATTAGAGGAGAGAGAAATGAAAAGCCATAGAAATAGGAAGCAAATATTTTAGCAATGGAGGAGGAAGGAAGGTTTTTTCCCTTGAAATTATTTAAGATTGAGTATTAAAAGCCCAATGGGGGAATTCAGTGTACATGAACAGAGAACTCAGGGAAAAAGTAGGACTCAAAGGAAAGGTATTAAAATAAGAAAAGCTGGTGGTTTTGAATTGGTTGGTACTTTCTTGTGTTGACTTTATTTAATAAATAAAAACGATGGTTTTAGGCTACCAGTGATAGGTTTGGAGATGAAGAGGTCTGGTCTTTTGGACAAAACACAGTGATCTAAGTTACCTAATGATGGAGATTTCAAACACATACCCCACTAAATAAACCTAAACTACTGGGTTTAAATAATAATTTTGATTCTAGATGAACTGTTTTACAGTGTGTCTATCAGATTTGGCTGTAATCTGAAGCCATTATGTGACCAAAGTAAATATTAAGTAAACTTAGAAATATCATCCTTACTGGAAAAACCCACAGCTCAATTTCAAGGCCATTTCCATAGCAACATAATTACAATGTGGAATCCAGGATTACTCCTTAAATATGTGTGACCAGTATGACGCAGATTAAATATTTGTCTCCCTCTCTGCTGGCAAATACAAATGTTTTCTGTTAACATTTAAGAAGTGACACCGTCTAAGTTGGAATGACCAACATCTAAATGCCAACCTGATGGCTGTTTAGCAAAACTTAGAATCATAGAATCATAAAATGGTTTGGGTTGGAAGGGATTTTAAGGATCACCTATCTCCAATCCCCTTCCATGGGCAGGGACACCTTCCACCTGACCAGGTTGTTCAGAGCCCCATCCAACCTGGCCCTGAACACTTCCAGGCATGGGGGATCCACAGCTTCTCTGGGCAGCCTGTGCCAGTGTCTCACCACCCTCACAGTAAAGAATTTCTTCCTAATATCCAATCTAAACCTGCCCTCTTCCAGTTTAAAGCCATTGGCCCTTGTCCTCTCACTACATGCTCTTGTAAAAAGTCCATCTCCTGCTCTCTTGTGGTTTCTTCAGCTATTGAAAGAGCACCACAGAGTCTCCCTTCAGCCTTCTCTTCCCCAGGCTGAACACCCCCAATTCTTTCAGCTTTTGCTCATAGGAGCGGTGCTCCATCCCTTGCTGAAAGATTCATAAGGACTCTGAACTGGAATCATCAAAGCTTCTAAGGTTTAGACTGTGATACTTAATTAATGAAGCAACATTTCCTAATTATATCTAGGGAATTAATGTCATTAAGAATTGTGAACATGTGTGCAGGAACTGAAGGCACAGGGGCTCCTTGAAGAAAGCTTGAAAATCCAATTTAGAGCTTCTGTTAGAACAGTTACTTGGAACCTGTTTTAACAGATGTGAAATATAACACCCTCTTGCAAAGGCTGGTCTAAGGAGGAGCAAACTGTAGTTCCATGATCACTTTATTTGATCCTTCAGACTCTGAAAGGGGGCAGCCACTTCAAGGAAGACTTCTTAGGACCTGAAAACTTCCTGTCCTTATATATGTCACACTCTTGCTGTTGCAAAGACAAGGCTAAAGGTGATCCATTCCATGAAAAACCTCCTCAGGAAAAGTAGGGCTAATTTCACCACCTTAATGTAGTGTTTAAGTGTTGGGCTTTGCACAGTTAACAAAATAAACTTATCTGTTGATTTCTCGTTAAAGTGAGATTTCTACTTTCAGCCAAGAACTGAATTTGAGCCTCCTTGTTTTCATGCGTACCAGATTTCTCATGTAAGGCTGAGACTTACAATGGTGCATTGCAATTAAATCTATTAAACCTGTCAGCCCAAGGACTCTGCCGTCCTATAACAACAACCTGAACGCACACAGAGCACGGTGCTGCCTGGCCACTCTCTGAGTATGAGGAACCCTTGAAGAAAACAAGGAAGATGCCTGGACACTGCTGCTGAATGGTGTTAATGACACTGTGTGCCAGAATCTGCATTCTCTAAGGGCATCAGCAGCTCCAGCTGACACTGTACATGCAGCCTCAAAATAGCCATATCGAAATGTTTTGGGTTTTTTTTCTGATAGCCAAGGTCTGTTGGCACTACCACCTTCTCCCTCCTGCCCTTCATGTCCTGAGGAATAACAAAGATGAGGGAAAGTTTCCCCCATATCTGGGGGATGTTGTTCCCTTTTGCACACAGAAGTCTGGTCACAGAGAGATGCTGTACCTGATTGCTTTCATTGTCCAAACTGAATGAAATTTTTCATGATCAAAAAAGACTAAAATAGTGCCAGCCTACAGCTGATACACCAGAGGATTTAAAAAAGCCTCATTGAGTGGGAGATAAAATTCAGGTTTTTCCTGAAACCCAGCAGTTGGCTAATCCACATGGGAAGATTCCCCGCAGGAGTCCTCTCATGGTTATCAATATATCTTATGGCATATTGCTCAACATCCACACAGAAATCTCAATTTCACTGTAAGTTGCATAAGATGCAGTTGCTTGGAATTCACAGTGAAGGTTCTGAGAACTAATGTACTTTAAATTAAAAGCTATTGCTTCTTTAAATATGTGCCTTACAAGATAGGAAATTCATCATGATGTCTTCCAACAGGATTAATGGGAGAAGCCAGCCAGGCAGTAATTTCCCCAGGACAAGTCTGTTTTGCCCACGAGAGCAACTGGTGAGGGAGCTCTCCCTGTCTTTACCACCTCACATTTCATGACATTTTCTTCCTGCCCTGTCCAGCTGAGGAGGGCAGTGACAGAGTTGGTTTGGGGGGCGCAGGGCATCAATCTACCAGAGCCAGTTTCCTAAATAATCATACAAGTCAATTTTGCAGGCTTCAGTAAGAACTGAATGATGAATATCTCCCTGCATTCTTGGCCACAGTAAGTGAGTAAATCATGGTGGATAAACACGTGCAGCACATGCTTCTTAGAGACTCTGGAAAGCACTGGAGAATGAAGAGAATGTCTTAAGAGCAGGGAGGGTTGCTTCAAACTCCCCACAAAACACAATGAGAGGGAGGAGGCTCTCCAAGCTGTTAGCTGCTCTTCAAAAGAGCAATTCTTTAGGAACTGCAAGCACTTAAGTCTATAGCTTTTATTTACTTTAGGAGTTTCTTTTAGTCACAAAGTATTCTTTATAAATGGGGAAGGTGTATTCTCTAGATAAATTCAGAACAGTGAATATAATTCAAGTGTACATTATTTCACTGTGGAAGTATAGGCAGTTTTGTGTTCTTTGTTTGCCTCCAGTTTAGATGCCAGTTTTTCATTTTGAGCAGTTCAGAGCCCAGAGGAGATTAAGAGAAAACTTCTCTTTAAAGCACTAGAGTTTATATGTACACCTAGGCCATAACTCCCCTTTTTTGTGGACAGATATGATTCAAAAATGTTGATATCTCCTCATACCTGGAACAGCCATGCCCCTGAGTCCTCACCACACATTCTTTGCCATGGAAACATGTGCTTTGTCCCAGTGTGTCACCATTTCCATGGGTCAGTCCACAAGGGTAGCAGGACAGACAGCTACGCAACACTCACAACCACACTATGAAAATGCATTTGATAACAGATTATCCTTCCTTTATCCTTCCTGTCTTCATGATTTTTTTATTGGCAAGCTGATCTTTGGGGCAAACATTGGCTTTTGTCTTCTTATTTCTGTGTATCCAGGTTAGATCTGATCCTCATTATTTATGATAGCAGAGCTAATATAATACAAATTACCTCCTCCAGATCCCCCTTTTATTGTTCCAGTTTTCAAATGTTCTTTTCTAAACCTGGAAAAAGCTATCACTACTTTGACTCAAATGCGATTGAAACCCTTATTTTTCATTTCCTTTCCCTGACTCCATGTCCTCTAAATTTCAGGTAACCACAATCCCACATAATCCTCAAACTCATTATCTCATATATCTTGCAAAGCATAAAGCCATCCTCATCCGAGATCCCACACTCAGTTCCACATATTAGACAAAAATGCCCTGCTTTTGCTTCAATACTTCACCAACTCGATTTATTGCTCCCAGAAGCCTGTGCATCTCCACAGCCATCAAAACCCCCCTTTTCTCTCTTCCTTTTAAGCCCACAGTACTTGGTGGTGGGCAGATCATCTTCTCCATGACAATTTTTCGTAATTTAATATTGTTTTCTCACTTTATCAGGTTCCCCAGCAATAAGAGTTAGGGGGGTGAAGGGAAGACAGGGAAAAAGGAAGAAAGAAGCAATGATTGATAAAAAATAATAATGCAGACATCTAAAGCAAACATAAGTTATATTTCACTGATTTTCATCAGTTTTGGAAAATAGGTTTTCATCCTCACAGAAAAGCAAAACACAATATTAGAGATAAATACAGCACAAGAGCATGGCCAGGCTGATCTCCTCATCACTTAACTATAGATTTTAGAAACCTCACAAAAACTGTGTCTTTTTGCATCAGTCGTGAGGTTGTTTTCTCCCTTTATTTCTGCAAATACATCTGTAATTACAAATGCCCTTTGAAGAACTGTTACAACTGAGTATATTGCTTTGAACTGCTGACTAACAATTGTCAAAATAAATGAGCATCAGAAATGTGGCAACTTTGTTTTTCATAGTGTTTACTTCTATACTTATTCAGAAAATAAGTAAATTTCAACAATTTGGGAAAAAATGAGGCCTTAATGTGTTTAATTTGTTGATGTTGATCCTGCCCTCAGAGGTCCAGCATAGTCCATGCATAATTTCAGATACATATAGGACTTCTTTTCAGGTTTATGTGGTGCACACTCATTTCCTAAGTACCTCACTGGGATAAGAGGTGTTTTCCATCTTGTTGAAGTAATTTGACAGTCAGTAAATCTTCAGCTAAATACTCTAGTTTTCATAAATGAATTTTTTTTTTAGAATACAGTCCTGTTGCATGGCTACTTATTTTACTGGTGCTGAAAGTCAATATATTAATTGCTGTCAAGGAAGGCAAGAAATTGGTTTTAGCAGGATCTCATTCAGACTGATGCTAAAAATTGCAATTTTTATTCGATTCTGATTCACTGCCTTATCCACAATTAATGGCCACTGTCCAAAGCCCAACAGATCAAGGACCACACTGCAAAACCAAGTTCATAAACACAAGAAGCTGCAGACAAATGAGAAGAAATAGTTTGTAAATACTTCTGAATTTGTTCCTTTGGTAAGCTATAGGACAGTTAATTTAAAACTCCAGGAAAGCTTCAGCTTAACTTTAATAAGCAGCTATAATTTATATGTAGCATCAATGCCACTTAAGATGGCAATAAAACAGTTGTTATTTTCTAATTATAATTGAAAATAACAATCGTATTAGATTGCAATTGGTATATATACTTTATGAGTTTAAAATGTGTAAACAGAAACCTGATCGTTTATTTGAGCTAAATAAGAACACTTTTGAAGCTGATCACATTAAGCTGAAAGCGTGACTGATAAACCCAATCTCTATTTCATTCTCAATCTACAATATTAACTTTATATTAGTTTAAGATAAATACGTTAGTGTTACCTGCAGGGAAGAGGCACAAACATCTGTCAATCTAAATTTCTATAAAATCTGAATCCTGGCACACTGAGGTCCATATTTTCAAATATTTCAGCTGCTTCAAAGGAGTTTAAGAGCCTAACTCTCCTGTTAGGTCAAACAGTAACTCCCCTGTTAAGTCAAACCATGGTGGTTGCATAAACTCTATTAACTATTGGATCTTTATAATAATTTCAGAAAAACTCAGCTCTTTAGCTGCCCAGATCACTTTGATAGCTTTAAGTCTTAATTGTAGTGAGCAACTGAGCATAAAAAATAAAGTGGGTACATGTTATCAGATCTTGAAATTACTTGATTCACTGAGTGTGCCCAGGCAGAGGTGCACAGGTGCCTCACAGAGGAAATTGAATTCCCTGTTTTGGAAAGGTCAGTGTTAAACCTGACCATTGCACAGAGATGCTGCAGCCAGGGCAAAGCTTTGGGTGTTAAAGGAAGATGTGAAGGCTTGGAGGTCTGATACGAGACCAGGAAAATTAGCAGATGTCTTGCATAGCCTTTGTAGATCCTGAGGTGTTCTTGAGATTCATGACACATCACTTTGGAATGAGATTCTGGAGGACTGCAACTTGAGTGAGGCATAAAAATCCCAACAAAACATAAGCGGAAAGCTCAACATTTCTGGTCATTGAGGTGTCAGGGAGTTGTCTGAGAGGGTAGCCACTTGTAGAGAGTGTGACAATCTGTTCCTAGCCAGTGGCCAAAGCAAACACACAATACAGATCTATATTACAATACAGATCTGCGTGGGGTACAGGTCAGCTTTTTTAGCTCACATTTAATAATTTTCTTGTTCACACATATTTGGGTCAAAACATTTTGTTCCTGTCCATCAGAGAGCTCTTTATTAACTTGTTTCAAGTCAAGAAGAATTTGCTAAAATACCAGTTCTGGACATCCTACTGAATGCTCACAGAAACCCTCAGCTCACTTCTCCAGCCTGGTTTGTGAGGAGAAGCTCAGAAGGTGACCATGGTTTGAGCTGTGTTGTTTGAGAGAAGTTTTAGTCCCAGAGCATCACTCTGTGTTTCACTGACTTCTGTATCAGAAGCAATTTTACCCCCAGTCCCCCTGAGGTACAGGATTGTGTCACCACTGACCACCCAGCATCACCTGCCTGTGTCCAGCAGCTCTTCACAGTGTTGCCTGGGCTGGCAGCAGCTGCCCTTGTTTCTCTAGCACAGAAACATCCTTTTCTTCTCTCAGGTACCACTTGAAGAGATATTTTGGCATTACACTAGTCCAAGCCCATCCCAAAAGGTGCCAGAACAGCTTCAACCACCCCAGCCATGGCTCACCAGAAAATAAACAGCATGCCAGGAATCATCAGAAGTTAACAGGAAAGTATGGCAAAAAGGTCAGCACTAGGCTGAAGACCTTCCCAAAATAGACAACAGAATAAGAGACTGCCAAATGAAAAAGGATTGGTAGCTGAGTGTTTTGTCTCAGTGATGTACAGTTGGACTCAATGATCGTGGAGGTCTTTTCCAACCTCAATGATTTAATGATTTCACAATTCTCTGAGCAATGATTTAATGAGTCTACAATTCCATGAACAATGTACAGACGGAAGTGCTTGCGTGAAAGCTGCTCTTTATGCAGCTCGACAATTCAGTCTGGACAAGTTATTTGTTGTTTGTTGACTCTGAAGGAATTGCTTGACAGATTGTGCTGCAGATGTCATTGTCTAAGGGACTTTTTTTTCCCCATCAGTTTTGCTTTTGGGGAAGAAAAATGAAGTGGCAAACAACATTTATTGTTGGTACTTACCAGAGTTATTCCTGGAAGAAAAGAACGTTAAGAAGTTATGAGCTGGATAATAGGACTGCGTACATTTTTAATGCAGTGTTATTTCGTTTCATGGGGTAATAGATCTGCAAATGGGAATAGGAGGGCATTGTAGTCAGAAGCTTTAAAACACATTTAATTGGGAAATACTGAAATTATATATTGGTTTTGTAAGCTTTTCTCAGGGAAAACAGTTATTGTTATTACTAACTTTTCCAAACAGAAAAAATTAGAGAATAAATAAAAATCATAGGAACGTTGTAAATTTCAATACATACACACTGGAATACAACTTTCTCACTTTGTAATATGCATCCATAGACATATCTGTTGGAAACGTGTTTATATGGAATTTAAATCAAAACCACATTGTATAAAGCAGATACAGATTTTCAGCAGTGCAGGGCTTCATTCCATTCTCACCCAGATCAGTTGGAGAGCTACTGTTAACTTTGCTGTAAGTAAAATCAGCTATTTTGCTTGACGTTGGAGCTTCAGTTCTGAGGAAACACAAAAAAATCTATTTTTTGAGTGAAAATATTAATGGCTGGTGACCTGATGAAGAAGAATAAAATAACAAACAGAATCAGGCAAAAGATAGAAGGACAGTGAGTGGAAACTTCTCAGAGGTGCTTGATATAAGAAATGGGATGAAAGCTTTGATCCCTTCCTCTGTCCTGTCCTCTCTCCTCTCTTCTTCTCTCCTTCCTCCTTGCTTTCTTGGGATTCAGAGAAGCAATTTAAACTCTCCATCAAGTGCCATTAATGAATATCACATTAAGAGATTGAGACTGATTTTTTATTTTGGTATATGTTGCTAGCTTAAAACAAAGTACCTCATGTGCTTCATAAAACTTTCCACAGGGAATGTATTCCTGTGATTAAATTATTTTAAGAATTAGCGTAATAAATTATATGCCACAGTTTCATATTAAAAACAGTTTGTTGTTTTTGGGTAGTAATCACTCTTTGAATCAAAACAGAGCACAGCTGCAAATTACTACCATAGCAAAGTACCTAATAAAGCCTGAATTTCAGCATTAATAGATTGCCTCTAAATATATTTAATTAAATTTAAGCTTGAGCGTTAATTACAGAAAACTGCAACACATTTTAAACTCCACATTCTTTTGAGGAAGCATATTTTCAATTTCCCAAGAAACTCATTGCTAACCAAGATGAACCGTTTCATCAGTGTTAAATTATTACAGCTTTCCCTATAATATGATTGCATCTTCACTTGTTTTAGAAATTTAAAGAGTAATTCATAAATTTTCCTGTCTTTAGATTACAGAAGGGATATCATGGTTCATAGTACCTAAAAGATCCACTTGACATATATTTGAGCCAAACAGCATATTCTTGGCTGTCATGACACAGTTGGACTCAGGTCTTACAATGTTTTGCAGCCTGAACAACAAAGTCTCCTGAATTTATGAATATCTTTTCTCCTACCAGAGGAATTACAGTTGATTATTGCATACTGAGCAAGCCTGCAACTGTCTAATATTCAAGTATTTTGTTAATCCAACTTTGAGTGTATCTGGGCTGAATCACCGTTTCTTTCTGCTCAAAGTCATCTGTCTGCTGCATGTGTGACATTAATAAATTATCTTCTTATCTGTCTTTTACACTCAGTCTCATTGAAAAGCTTCAGTGGTATGGCTTGTCTCAGCCAGGATTATAAGAGAATTTTTAACGAAAACATACTTCAGTGATCTTACCAAAGTTCTTTCCTCATTATTGTCTCTGCTACATTTTTCCCATCACACCATGAATGAGCCTTTGCTTTGTGTTTCCTCAGACATGGTTCTGGGCAGCCTGTTCTGCCTGACCCTGCTCGAACAGGGGTTTGGACTAGATGATAGCAGGAATATCCCTTCCAACCTTGATGATCCTGTGATTCTGTACCCAATAGTGTCAGTTCTTAAAAAGCTTCAGTTTCTCAGCGGTATCCCATTCCACAAGTACACCAAGTTCAGAGTTCCTCATCACTATGCTGATATCTTCACTGGGTTTACATAAATTAATGTGTTCCCTACCTAATTAACTCCTACCCTGGTCTCACTGCCACGGGAGGCAGGGACAGTGTAACAGCCACAGGGGTACAATCGATTTTGCAGTCCCATGAGACTGCTCTTCCCAATGGCTGTGATTGTCATCATTCAAAGCTCGGACTCAACTACATCTTCAAAAACTGCAAATATATGTGTAAATTTGTAATGGACTGTTTGTCACAGAGTCCAGCTTTAGATTTCCTGGGTCAGCAGTGAAAACAAGGTTGCTACTGAGGCCAGAACAAGTCCCAGGAATAATTTCTCTGATGTTTGACATTGTACTGGAAATGACACAGATGAGGAACTAATTACATAGCTGAACCAAGTGCCTGATTTGAATAATGTAAGCTGAATTCCAGTCTCAATAACACCTGGGAAAGCAGCAATATAAATAAATACAGAACATAAAATATTTTAGTTTGTGTGTGGGAGAGACTTAATTGACTTTTTACAACCACAGATGTAATTTTGTCAGCATGGGAAAAGTCTTTAGAATATTTCATGAGCTTGGGTCTTTTCTGGTCATCTAGATGATCTTAATGATGGTGATTGGAGAGAGAGCTGAGCCTAAAGATTGATCCCATATGCAGAAAATACTGCAGTGTTTCACAGAAATAAAAAAGTGAAAAAAGTAGAATCAATATCTGGAAGCAGAAGAGATACTTCAGATTTAGTAGCATTGATTAAAGCATGATTATTCAATATCACACACAAGGGAAGCATAACTTTTCAGGAAAAAGAAATATTCTATGTAATATCTGAGAAACAAGACAGGAAAACAAAACTGTTAAAACAAATGTTAGGAAATAGACAGAACTTTTTACAACTAAGCACATAAAAGTACAGAAGATGAGAGTGAGGATCATTAGAGCTTGTTCCTCATTATAGCATAAAAATTGCACTAGTAGTCACTGTCCTTAGGCTGGGAGACTTGTTCCTGGATATGACATAAAGACAGACTGTTACTCTGGGTTCTGCTCATGAGTCTGATTAATTTGTGTGTTAGTTTTTCCTAAATACACCAAGAGTTAGAAGCAGAGTGGTTGTCGCTTACAGATGCTCCTGTGCTCTTCTGACAGAGATTCACAGGCTCACAACTGGCAACAGCTTTGGTACTGATTAAGAACTTACTGAATTATGTGCTTTAGAGAAAAATTCATGAAGAACCCTGCAACCCTGCTCTCTTTAATATTCTGGGCTACAGTCTGCAGCATTTCCTCAGTCAATTCACGAGTTGTTCAGGTTTCTCTTTGAAGGAATGGTGCATCTATCATACAAAGGATGGAAAGGCTTGGAGATATCCTTCCTAGATATATTTCCAGAGTCCAACATCTTTTGTTTCCTTGAATAAGTGAACCTAAGGAGTAAATTGAATCCAGGTCTCCCTCACAGATCTCTGCATGGCACAGGCATTTCTTACAGAAACATGACTGTGCTCTTCCAGGTCCCTCAGCCTTTGTGTGCACCTGCCCTAGGACAAAGCTCGACCCTTGGGAGTGTGGTTGCACAGCAGAGTGCAGAGTGCTGGAAGAAATCTGAAATCTCAGTGAGAATGATGTGTTCAAAATGTCCATTTCAGGCCTCTAACTGACATCGACCTTTTGTAGGTGCTTCCGTTTTTTTCCTATCTGCTAGATAGAATCATAGAATTGTCAAGGTTGGAAAAATTATTCAAGATCATCAAGTCCCACCAGCAAATGAGCGCTAGCAGTGTAACCCCAAACCACCAAACCACATTACCCAGCGCCAGACCCTGATGCCTCTCAAACCATCGCAGAATGTCCTGAGTTGGAAGGGACCCACAAGAATCATCAAAGTCCAACTCCTGGCCCTGCACAGGACAACCCCAAAAATCCCACCACGTGCCTGAGAGCATTGTCCAAATACTTCCTGATCTCTGTCAGGTTTAGCGTTCTGACCACTCCCCTGGGGAGCCTGTTCCAGTGTCCAGCCACCCTCTGGGTGAAAAACCTATGCCTGATATCCAACTTAAACATCCCCTGAGTCAGTGCCAGGCCATTACTTAGGGTCCTGTGACTGATCACCAGAGGGGACATTGGTACCTGCCCCTCTGTCCCCACTTGTGAGGATGTTGAAGGCCACAGTGAGGTTTCCCCTTAGTCTCCTCCTCTCCAGGCTGAACAGACCAAGTGACCTCAGCTGCTCCGTGTATGGCTTCTCGTCCTGACTATTGCCCATCTTCAAAGCCCTTCAAAAATTGCAAACTCCTTGATGTTGGTAGTCAAGGGGGATTAAAACATTACAATGTTATCAAGCTTATTCACATACCAGATTTAAAACACAGCACTGTATCCACTACTAGGAAGAAAATTATCTCTCTCCCAGCTGAAATCAGGGCACACTGAAGCTGTATCCTTCCACACAGCCTTCCCCTGTACAAGGGGAAATAAAAAACCAAGCAGGAGTTGCACTTTAAATATAAACCATGGAAAATACTTTACCAAATCTCATTTGCTGACAGTAGTTTGCTACCTCCCCAAAAATAACAAGCCTTCTCGGGTGATACTATCATAATATTCTCCTAAGTGCCATGTGTAGTATTACAAAACCAAAGATGGGCATTTCTTAGTATTTATGTTTTAGAGCTTAGCTGTGAACCTGTCAGATTCTTCTGAACTGTTTTTGCAAGAAAAATAACAATATTTAGCATTTATATAGCACAGCACTGCTCACTCGTAGAGTGCTTTCAAGTTATTACCTAATCAATCCTCTCAGTGTCCCTGTGCAGCAGAGATGTATTCCGATGCCCATTAGACAAATTGTCTATGCTACAAGGAAATATGTACCCTTGAGATCCCTAACCAGCTGAGCTATACACAAAAACTTTGGATAAGAACTGCAGGTGGAATTCTTTGCTTAAGCCAGTGAGAGTTTTGGGATAGGGATCAGTAGTGTCAGGCCATCACATCCATATCCTGCGTTGTTCGTGTGGGAAGAGCCAACACCACCTGCACTTCTTAGAGGCTCCTGTTATAAACTACATTTATACAGACAATTGAAATAGGGGCTGTAGCCTGGGAAGTAGGATTAGAGGAGCCTTTAGGATGCAGGGAGAAAAATCTTGTCAGTGCGTCTGTTTGGGTTGGGTATCTGAAACATAACACTGCCAACAACAGCCCTTGTTGATGTGCAGCAGAACACCATCAGGGATTGTGCTGACAAGGAGGTAGCAATCATGTCGGAGCTGTGTGTGGAACTGTTTTAGCCAGTGGGATGGAAGCAGGTTGGCATACAGACTTTTCTAATTTTTGGTTAAACACAAAGGTGGACCAAATAGTAGAATCATAGAGTGGTTTAGGTTGGAAGGGACATTAAAGATCATTAAGTTCCAAACCCCCTGCCATGGACAGGAACACCTTTCATTAGGCCAGCTTGCTCAAAACCCCATCCAGACTGGCTTTGAATACGTCCAGGGATGGGGAATCCACAGCTTCTCTGGGAAACTTGTTTCAGTGCCCCACCTCTCTCACAGTAAAGGATTTCTTCCTTATATCTAAGCTAAATCTCCTCTCTTTCAGTTTAAAGCCATTTCCCTTCATCCCATCACTACCCATCCTTATAAAACAAACCCCTCTCCAGCTCTCTTGTAGCCCCCTTAGGCACTGGAATTTTGTTAAAAGGTTTCCCCAGAGCCTTCTCTTCTGGAGAGTGGATCCTGTCCAAAACTAAATATCCTTGAATTTTCCAATAAAAACCATGTGTTTGAAACCCATTAAACTATTCAGATTTTATTTTTTTTTCATCTGACTTTTGCTAGTGCTCCAGACTTTGGATGTCTGGAGCTACGTGTCAGATTTTATTCACCAAAAAACCCTTAGAATATAGATTTTGAAGGAAAATGAAATGTGATAGAGGATTTCAGTATAAAGGAGAGAGTCGTTATTTTTGCCTCTTCATATTCCTGGTAAAAGGCTTGCAATGACAACTTTGGATGAAAAAAATATAGTGACTCTTAATGCAGATTACAGTAAGGAAATATCCAAACCATATGCAAACTCATTCTTTAGTTAAGTCATACGTACCTGAGTTGTCAAAACTGGTCTAGGAGAATGTAAGAAGACTCAGACTGTGTTATATGAGACCATAGACAATGATAGCTTTCCTCCATTCTCATTTTCCCTAAAGCATTTTGCTCTCCTGCCAGAGACTTGTTAGGGAAAGTTTTATATTTAGTTGTTACAGAATCACAGAATGACTGAGGTTGGAATGAACTTTCTGGAGGTCATGGATCCAACCACACCGCTCAAACAGGGACACCTGGAGCCAATTGCCCAGTACCCTGTCCAGACAGTTGTGGAATATTTCCCAGGACGGAGACACTGTAAGCTCTCTGGACCAGTAACAATGCTCAATCACCCTACAAGTGAAAAACAGCTTCCTAATGTCCCATGTGAACACTTTGTGTTTGTTCCCACTGCCCCTTGTGCTGTCACCAGGCCCCAATGTAAAGAGTTTATATTCTGCTTTTGTCATGGCCATTACAGCCATGATGGTCCAAGGACATGGGCAAAACAAGAATTAGAGGCAGCTATAATCTGTTTTATTAGACCAACTGGTATAGTTGGAAAACAAGAGAATAACTTTTTGGTAAACAAATCCTCCCAAAGGATTGAAATAGATCTTCACAGGCAAATACGAAGTTGGCTGGCTGTTATTTACCCTCAGAGTGCTGCAGCTTTTACTCCCCATGGACTGTCTTGGAGCCTGACTGAATAAAAGTAAAGCTACAAAGACTGACTTATATGTACAAATCTTGCCACAGTCCCCTTTGAGAAAATGCATGTTGGGCCATTGCTAATGCAGAGCAGAAAAATCAGGATGGAAAAGTGCCAAGTGTTCAACTCTTATTTTTCAAAAAAGTGCTACTTCTCATAATGGAAAAGTTTGACATCTTTTCTTGTCCAGAGACAATGAGGCAAATCAACAGCCTTCAAATAAAATCCAGTTTGTGAGCATTAGGATTATGTATCTCTGCTTAACAAAAGCCTTTGTGGTCTGCAACTGAAAAATATAAAATCTGTGTTATGAACTGAAATCTGTGACGCTATTCCTGCTGTTGTCTTTGTAGGAGGACAAAGTTTAGGATCTAGATTTTTTGGCCAGATTAGAATCGATTCAGCACAATACCACTGATTTCAATTGAGTTACACTGAATTGTATCAGTGTCACTGAGAGAATAATTCGCCCCAAAGACTACAAGAGTATCTTGTCATGAAAGCTATAACTTGATTAGAAATAATATTTTAAGAATAGAAGGTCAAGACAATTCAGATAAATATGAGAAATTAGGCTTGTGTTCGGCTTAATAAAGCATTTAATTTTCAATTGTTCTTAAAAGGTGAATTTAGAAAAGAATCTTTATCATAATTTATGTAAGATAGCTTTCTTTAACAATCCAAATAATGATTAAATTCTGCTATTGTCCTGAATACCATTGGTTCAGTTGGTTTCAGTGATGGTCTTCCTAAGAGAGGAATTTTGTGCCTGTAAATTACTGTTCTGAACAGTTGAACAGTGTGAGTAGGTAGTGTTAGAAGGGTTGGTGTTTTTTTTCCAGAAAAACAATAGCATCTTAATCCATAAAGAGACTTTCTTGTTTCAGAAGGTCATATTTTTCTCTAGGATACGCTGGTCTGGGATAGGACTAAAAAGAATTAAAACTAACACAGTGGTTAATTCCTAAATTTACCAGGTGTGCAAAAAGTTGACTAAATTTTTTTTTAAAAAAACAAGTGCTTGAAGTGTTATGTTTTCAGTTTTACACTATTAATAATTTTACAAAAGGCTATACTGTTTTTAAACCTTCTGATTAACTCAGAAAAAAAAAATTCAATATTTTACTGATACAGGATTCTACCACAGACAACAAGGTTAAAAATATTGCTCTAATTGGATGAAGTGAAGAAAAACTGCTTATTGTAAAACCCCAGATCTGATTGTTCGTTGTTAGTTTGGTTGGTTGTTTTCTTTTGGGTTTTTGTTTTGGGGGTTTTTTTTGTTTTGGTTTTTTTTTTTTTTTTTTTTTTTTTGTGGAAGATAATAAATTTTACCCTTCTCCCTTTTGTTTAATTCTGTAGCATATTTCTGGAAGGTATAATAAACACTGCCGATAATTTTATTCAACTATTTTTCCTTAGTAGTTGCAGACTTTGCATAATTAAATCTCTCTTTGGAAGTCTTTCTATTTCTTAACCCAAATGAATGCCAAAAAATAGAGATGTCTAAGAGAGACAGGAGTCTCTGCAGTGGTTGAGAAGAATGAGTAAATGATAAGGCAAATTTTCTGTGTAAAGAGGGATAGGAATAAAAATATGTAGCACAGAATAATGTAGGAATCTAATACTGAGAAAGTGGACACACAGGCCTTCTAAAAACTCCATCAAGGAGGTGTATAGGGGCTCTGTTCTTCCTGTGGTGTGGCCCTGGCTCTAAGAATTTCCTGTAGGTTAGATCTAGAAAAGTTTATTCAATCATTTCAGTCCTTGGTTTGACTTCTGGTACAATATGAAACTTTCGGGGATCCATTTACCTGAAGTCTGAGAAAGGAAATTAGATAATGCCAGGGCCAATGCTTAAGCAGCTTCATCCCACCCTTAACTTTATGAGTAACCTATAACTCTCTGTCTCTTCCATTTGCTAAGGAAAACGTTAGGATTACTTCTCCTAATATTAGCTATTAGTGTCTAGCCTGAGCAGATTATGCAGTGCTTTCTTCAGAAAATAGTTGATTTGTTTTTAATTAAGCACCTCTGATTGGGGGACAGGAGTAAGCCACCCTTCACATGTGCCTACTAGTCACCAGTGATCCAAATGACTGTCTTTAACAGTGTAATTAATGGTAAATGTCTCAGGCTACAGTGCCTTCTCTCACAAAAGTACCATCTTAACACATTGTGTAAAATGTGCAGGACCACAGTCTGAGATAAAACTTGTTTTGTGGCTTTTCAGTAATTTCTTCAAGCACTCCAGGTCAAACAGTAAAAGCATCATGTTCTCTTATAATTTGCTACTTCACAAATCTTTTCTCAGCTGCAAATTTTGCAGGCAAATTTCATTAGTTGATCTCTACCATAATTTCTCCTCTTCCCTCTTACTCTTGTCAAATAACACTGGGCCATTGATTAACTCCTGATGTACTCAGAGAGGATTATCCTGACTATTTTCTTTTAAAAATCTGGATTTTTAACTTTCTGTGCTCTGTATTTAATACCTAATATGTTCCTCTTCTATTCCCTTTAAATAAATTAATTTTAACAAAACACTATGTGGTACTCATCCAAATGGCAGAGAGAAAGCTAGCCACACCAGCCACCTTTATGAGTCACACCAATAATTTATTTTTAAATAAGAACAAAAGGGAGATGGGGTTTTTTTGATCAAACCTGTTTTACAAGAAGTGATGGTGTGATGAATGCTATCAATAAAGATGGAGAAGGAAACAATAGCTTAGTTTATTGCTCCTAATAGTTTCAGAAGGGTTTTACATCTGACAGCCTGATCTCTGTCTCTGTGAAATATAATATTATTATATTATACAGATTATTAATGTATTATACAGATAATCCCCCAGAATGTGGGAAATTCCCTGTTTCTGAAAATGGGTTCATATAAACTCAGTTATGTACCTGATTAACTAATTCTTTGAAAGCATCATGGGGACAAATTACTTGACTCTACTTTTTGGAAAATGTTTAATTTGAAGAGCCTGTGCTTTGTTTCATTACTGTCAAAATCCCATGCTTTGTTTTATTACTGTTACAATCCTGTCCTTTTTTATTATTCTACTCATGCTACTTTAGATCATGGATACTTTTTCACTATGTATAGTTTCATCTGTAATTAATTTACAATTCTAATTCCCACCAGTTCATTTTTCTTACTATGGGCTTTTTTAATACCTTGCTATTTTCTTTAACCATATTATCATTGACTCATTTGCCTCTTCTATCAGTCACTGACAGATTTTAATTTGGAACTCATATTCATTGCCCTTTATGTTCCCATTTTCAGCCTCCTCTATATTTTTAAGTATTTTAACATCCAGGAGAACTTGCTTTGCTCACTTGTGGGGAAGCATAATTTACTCAGACAGACCCACACAGAAAGGAGAAAAAAACCCTTGCATTTTTAATTCCTTGTAACAAAATATCGATTAGACAATATCAATTAGACAAATGAATTTATATCAGAAGAAATTGGCACTAAATTTCTAACTTCAGTTGAAACTAACTTCAATTGATAACTAACATTTTCCATTAAACCCCCCATAATTTAGTAGACATGACTTTTTTTTAATTAAAAAATTAGTTTTTGTACAAAAAAAAATTGTACAAATTTCCTATAGAAATACTTCATCAAGTAACAGTGTTTACACCTCAGCTTACACTGTGATTTTTCACTGTGTTTCTTTCACAAGACACAGGCCCATGGCACAGTTCCTGGAATGTCTCAGAACCTGATGTGGTTTCAGGGATCTCTTTTGCAGATTCATCAGCAGTAGGTTGGAATCATGAACATTTGTCCACTGTGTGGTCAGGACATCATACAGAGCTCTTATCTTTTCTTGAAATTATAATAATTAGCCTTTTCAGCATCTTGTATCTCTCAGAATATCCTTCTTTCTGTGCTCTAAATACCAGCTCTTGCTAAATGAACTTCTTCATTATGCATGGAAATAAAGATTGGCTGTGCTTTTTGGAAAAAGTCCTAAATTGTCAAAGACTGCACACGAAGCCTGAGAGCAGGATCTGCTCCGGGAAGGCTCCATCTGGGAAGGCAATCCATGCATATGGAGGAGAGATCATAACCTGAAGATTAACATGATAAAACACTGCTGCAAATTTTCAACTGGAAAGACAGAATTGCTCTCAACTCAGACAATAAATTAGATGATGATTCACATGCAGGGTTAATGGTAATATCTGTGGTGGCAGAAGCATGCAGTAATTACAGCTGTGAAGATGAGATCTGTTGTAGCTCTAATTATTTAGTGCTGCTGAAATTCCTTCCAAAACACTGGAGCTGAGGTCTCAAATGAGGAACTCTGAAACCATCTTCTGCCTTCTTGTTTAATACTTGTTAACCTCTTCAATCTCCATGCCAACAGGCACCTTATTTTCTAATGCAAAGAAAGAAGACAGGAAGGATGTAAGGAGAAAGAGAAAAAAAGAAAGAAGGAAGGAAAGAAGGAAAGAAGGAAAGAAGGAAAGAAGGAAGGAAAGAAGGAAGGAAAGAAGGAAAGAAGGAAAGAAGGAAAGAAGGAAAGAAGGAAAGAAAGAAAGAAAGAAAGAAAGAAAGAAAGAAGGAAAGAAAGAGAGAAAGGAAGAAAGGAAGAAAGGAAGAAGGGAAGAAGAAAAGGAAGGAAGGAAGGAAGGAAGGAAGGAAGGAAGGAAGGAAGGAAGGAAGGAAGGAAGGAAGGAAGGAAGGAAGGAAGGAAGGAAGGAAGGAAGGGAGGAAGGAAGGAAGAAAGAGAGAAAGAGAGAGAGAGAGAAAGAGAGAGAGAAAGAGAGAGAGAGAAAGAAAGAAAGAA
Organism: Acanthornis magna; assembly: GCA_036785705.1. NCBI lineage: Eukaryota > Metazoa > Chordata > Aves > Passeriformes > Acanthizidae > Acanthornis > Acanthornis magna. The sequence continues at coordinate 8,623,755 of JAWUZG010000119.1, read as the reverse complement.
AGAAAAAGAAAGAAAGAAAGAAAATGAAAGAAAGAAAATGAAAGAAAGAAAGTAAAAGCAGGATGACTGAATGGCTGACCACCTTGCCATCATAAATCCAGTCCCTATATCCAAAGCCTGTTCCCTTCTTGGGAATAGCCACATATGATTGGGAAAACTTTTAGTCCAAACACAGCATTTGAGAGAAATATTACCAGAAAGTGTTTACAGGATTATGATGGCACCCAAATATTCCTTTTATAAATTGCCAGTTATTCTTTTTTTACTGATAGTTCCTTTATCCTTCCTTTATTTCCCTTTGGCTTTAAAGGATCATTCAAGTGGGACACAGATGCAATTCTCTGATGTTAAAATTACAATGACAGAAAAACCCAGACACGATTGTACATAGAAGAGGAATGACTTCATATTTCATGTTTAATCACAGAATCATGTAATCCTTTGCATTGGAAGGGACATTAAAGATCATCTAGCTCCAACACCACCCACTAGTGCCATCCACTGCAACAGCAGATAACCTTCTGCAAGAGACAAAAAAAGTTGTGTCTCTGCCTGGTGCACCTTCTTTTCCTCCTCCATTCCCACAGTTAATTGCTACAGATCTCTTTGCCTGCGCTGAGATCAATAGACATTTGGACAGAAAATCACAGAACTCCAGAGGGGGTGAGGGTCAGCAGCAAGCACAGTGCAGCAGCTGATGCGTGTTTAGGTCATCTTCAGCCCAACAAAGCCCAGCTAAGGAAGGTCAGCTCCTTCTAGTGGGAAACTCAAGCACCAGGATGAGGAATCCTGCCTAGCATGGCCTGGGTTTAGAGGTTCGTGGTCTTCCCAGTAATGCTTGTCTTTCAGAACTGAAATATCTGTCACACCTGTGCCATCACAGCCCTTCCTCAGAGGGGTCCCTGCCAGAGCAAAGAGGTAGGGCCATTCCTGAGGAAACACAGCCTGTGCACGACTCTCCCTCCCCAGTGCAGTGACACAAAGTACAGCAGTGCAAAACCAGGAAAAGGCAGGGACCTGTGGGGTAAAACCAGTAGGAAGCAAGATTTGGGAGAAAGAAACCAGTAGGAAGCAAAGGGTGGCAAACAGAAACTAATAAAGACATAAAGACAGAAAGAATCCTTTACGGACAAGACCCCAATCTCCTGTGCCTCTTTATCCCACCAAAGGGATTGGGACAGACCGAGTGTAACCTGTGATAAAAATAAAGTGTGTTGAGACGGGGAATGGCAGAATATGTTGGTTTGGGCTTAAAACGAGACTGGAGAAAGAGGAGGAATGTTGCTTGCTGAAGTGTTGTTTTTTTTTTAATATTGAACATTTTTTACTCCATACATGAATGAGCGGTCAGAAATTGTTATTAATTTGCAAGTAATTAAATTAATTGTCTGAGTTATGACTGTTTTGTCTGCAACAAAGTCACTATATGGTAATTTTTATAATCTCCTTAGTGTCTTGTCCTCTAAGAAGCATTGAATTATTTCCTAGAAGGCCCTAGGGCATTTGTTGCCTTACTTAGCCCCCTCAGTGCAGTGTGGGACCATGGCTGTTGTCACCAGTGTCACATCCTGAAATCAGCCTGTTTAGCCAAGAGAGCAGCAAGGTCACAGAGATCCATAAATTGACACTGAAAACAGGAGGTGGGGCAGAATAAAAATTTCCTTCTCAAGTCAATTTGCTTTTTGAACTAAAACTACATTTGCAAATACAAAGTCACTAATTACTACCTGTGCAATCATTTGACTCTTGAGCACTGAACTCTGCGACAAATAAAGGCAGGAAATACTGAGGCAAATGTGCATTTGCATTTATACTCCAGCACATCCACAAACCTCTAACAAAGAGGGAACTTGAAGGCTGCTAGAATGTTCATGAAAACCTTACAGTGACCCACCTTTAGATGCTGCCTGGGATATTATTTACTGTCTCTCACTGCCTTTGCTCTTGAGCCTTCCTCACAACAGGAGCTGTGCACCCTCCACAGCCAGAACAAGCACCTGGCCACGTTCAGTCCTGACCCTACTGCTGCTCTTTGGGAATCCTTCTGCCTGGTCACATTCATTCCTGACCCTACTGCTGCTCTTTGGGAATCATTCTGCCTGGTCACATTCATTCCTGACCCTACTGCTGCTCTTTGGGAATCATTCTGCCTGGTCCCATTCATTCCTGACCCTACTGCTGCTCTTTGGGAATCATTCTGCCTGGTCACAAGTCTCCTGTACTGAACTGTATGCCTATCAGCAAACTTCTTGGTGCAACAGAGTCTAGACCTGCCAAACCTCTGTAATCTGCTAAACTCCTTCTTGTAGGTCCAATATTGGCCTACAAGTCTGATAGTACTCTCAGAGTGGCCCCTGAGGAAAAACTCAGATTATAGCCCCTGGGGATTTTCCTAAAGAAAACAAGGACAGCAATTCAGATTGTATTCTTACCATTAATTATATTTCTGTTCCTAAACCCACTCTCCAAGACACTATTTTTCTTGTTTATGCTATGCCACCAGCTCTTGATAATAATATCACCAGGAGCTAAAATTAGGCAGGGTTTCTTTGAATTACCCGTGGGTTTCTTTGAATCAAGGAAAATTAATTTCTGTATTCAAAACCAGACTGGGTACACACAACAGCAAAATCACCTCCAAAAGCCACAGCAGCAGAATTTTCTCTATAGGATTGTCCACGCTCTGACTCAAACACCATTTGGAAGTCAAGAGGTTCAGCCACCTCCTCTGGGTGCTCCCTTCCAGCAATGGGAAAAGCATCCAGATCCCTCCTGAGTGCACAAGAGGGTCAGGTGCAATCACAGTCGGAACAATACCATGTTTACAGTCTTGCTCCAAGCCGAGTTGGTCAGGCTCAGTGCTGCCTCACAGGGAGCTGTGAACACACCATCTGACTCACCATATTCCCTTTTTAGCATGCAAGGGCTCCCCTTTACCACCCTCACCCCCTTCCAAACAAACAATTCGTTTCTGGTTACCTTTTCCCCATCAGCACTGGTTTTGCTGGTTTTACAGCCTTACTTGGTGTTGATGCTACAGTTTCCCTGATAACTTCTGACTTTGACAGTGATTTTTTCAAGCTATTGCCGACCCCGCTCTCTGTGACGTCCTGCCGTTTCTCATTTTGCTGCCTTGTTAGTGGCACCACGGGTCAGTGTAGGCCATCTGCATCCACACTGCTTCCCGTGGCAATCTGCAGCATCCTGCAGCTCCTCGTGTCTTTATCTTGTCAGAGGCACCGCAAGACAAGAGTGAGCCATCTGTACATACATCTTCACACTTACCTGCCTGTGCCATCTGCTGCCGGGCTCAGAGGCACAGGTAAATAAAATAGACAGCCGGCAAGAAATAGGCACTTCTTTTGTAAAGTAGGTAAAACTGAAAAAATCAAGGCCATTGTACTGAGGAGCCCAGAAATGGACACTGCACTCCAGAAATGGCCTCACCAGGGCTGAGTAGAGGGGGAAGACCAGGATATTCCCAGGACACCTCTCAATACCCAGATTGGCTATCCTGGCCACAAGGGCACTGCCAGCTCATGGTCACCTTGTCTGTCACCCCCCAAGACTCCCAGGTGCTTCTCCACAGAGCTTCTCTCCAATAGGTCAGACCCCAGCCTGTACTGGTGTTTGGGGTTATTCCCCCTCAGGTGCAGGACGCGACACTTGCCCTTGTTGAACCCCATTAGATTTCCCTACACCCAACTCTCCAGCCTGCCAAGGTCCAACTGAATGAGTCCCACATGCTACAGGTGTATTCTACTGGATCTGGATTTACCTTTGGGGTCATGTTTTGGCATCTTCTAATTGTGTTTTGCTGAAGTGAAGTCACAGTGTACCTTGTGTCTCCCACTCAGTTCCAGTCCCAGCTCCCACAACACACTGAAAACCCAGTCCCAGACCTACAGTGGAAAGGAAAAAGAGCCAAAAGGGCAGGTTCTATCCAAGTAGGTCTGTTTGGCTGTGTGGAATTACAGAGACACCACAAATGGCATTTCCCATGCAAGGAGGACAAAGTGTTTAGCTCTTCATAAAAGCTGAGCACCACTAACACACTCCATCCAGTGCTCTCCTAAAATAAAGCTTCCACCACATGGCTTTACCAGGCTCTTTCAAAGCACCTGATTTATGCAGGTTTTATTTAACATGTGCCACCAGCGAAACAATGATCTGTTTGTTTTCACTCAGTACATTTTAGTTATAGTTAACTTCCCAGAGACAAATTTAATTAGCGATCAATTCTCTCTCAATGCTGTAGATTTCAAAAAGCTTTTCCCCTTGCTGGGGCTGCACAGTAAAGTGCATTGTAATTAGAAGCAACTGTGAGATCCCTGCCTTTTCTTATTTAGAAAGAGTGGAAGAAAAGATTAAATTGTTTTCTCCAAGAGGATTGAACTAAAAGCAACACAATAAATTCTCAAGACTTTCTCAATGCTAATGCTTATATGTTTATAGTCATAACTTTCAGTCAAAATTGTTTTAAGGACCAGCCATGGGGTCAGTAGTAGCCAAGAGGGCTCAGTCCAGGAGTCAGGCAGAAAAAAGCTGCTAAGGCAGAGGCAGAACACTTGATTCAGCTCCATGGACAAGTCACTATTGATCTCTCTCTTTGCTTTTTGTCCTGCAGAAGAGCCTTTGGGGTCTCTCCTTTTTGGTTTGTGCATTTATATCACCTAAAGCCACAGGTTTTTGGTCCTGCAGGTTCTTTCTTGCTAGGGAAAACAAAGCTTCTCCAGACACAAACTGAGGAGATGAACACTCCAGTTCCTCTGTCTCCTGTCTCTGCTCTGAACCAGGACATGCCCCCTAGATTTAGGGGTATGATCCAGGATAATGTCAGGGGACAGTGTCATTACACAGGTTATTGCAGCCTCTGTCTGAGGTGGTTGTGCCCCTCTGATCCCTAAAGTGACACATTTTTGAGAGAAATGATCCCTCTGAGCCTGTGGGGCAGCACAGTAACTCATTGTCCCTTACACCACACACACTGCAAAGCTGAGAAGTGCTGTAAAGCCCAGGGTATATATATTTTTTTCAGCAGGTCTGTAGCCCTGAGTGTTAATGCTCTGATCCTACAAAGGAGACTGTGAGCACAAGACTTTTTTCCTGGTCTTGGTCAAACTGGCTGAGAAAGACTGCAGAGCTGTGCTCTGCAAGCAAAACCTCTGTGCACTGCATGCAGCTTCGCCTGGGGAAATGCCATAAACCCTTAGCAAGAAATATTTCACTTGTGTGGGGATTGTATGTCAGAGATAATGGGCCTAGTTTGAGGATGGCCTTTTACAGAAAGTTTAATATCGTGCACTGGGCTCCTGTGATGGGTCTTTTGCCTTTTACGCTTGCAAACAGTATCCCCCAGGCTATGCTATCAACTGAGATGCAGAGAATTGTTTGAGGTTGTCTCTCTGCCTGACAAAGTCATGATTTAATCTCCATCCATTACCTTGATAAGCCTGAAAATAAGCTGCAGACACTCCAGAATATTCTGGGATGCTTCTGATGTGTATAGTGTCAACCCCTTCTCTTTCTAATAAAGGTGATGTAAACGTTGCCTTGCTCAGATTGGATTTTTATTCAATATACTAGGACTAAGCAGTCTATAGAACTCAAATTTCTGCTAGTGGTTTGTTCAAATAGGGGGAAATACCATTTCTGGTAGTTTTAAGTGGTGCATTTATCAGGAGAAAAATATCTAGGGATTCTTACCAAGCCATTCGAACAGTACTTTAAGCCTTAAACCAGCTCTTGGCTAGATCTGCTCTTCCAAGAACACACTACCAATCAATTCTTAGAGAATTTAAGACCAAATCTTGCTCACTTCTATTACCATTCTTTATCAGTCACCTTCACAAAATCTTGAAGAAGTTCAGCTCATTGTGGAGTGGATCATTTGCCTACAAAACCACATGTAAGCATTTTCCACAGGTAGTCACCACCTGATGCAGTCTCTTTCACAGCTGCCCAGACAAGCTCAGCATCACAGGCTGTACCAAAGGTTAGGATGAACCCTCCTGCCAGACACAGCTGGGTACAGACCTCTTTTCCATCCATTGTCAGACATGAATGATAATGTTCCATTCTCTTCATCTTCAAAAGTTTGTTGTACTTCAACAAAAATGTCTCACATCACCATTTTATGGACATGCAGATGAGGTCTGGAGCGTTCAGCCAATTCTCCTTGTTCACCAGCAGGAGGTTTTTCTTTGACTGGGAAGCTTCAGGGGTTGCCTTTTCTCAATTCATGATGGGTATCACCAGAGGTTCCCTAGTCAAGGTACAAAAGCTTACAATCACAACAGGATCCAGTCCTTGTGAAACGTGTAACAGGACACGAGAGAAGTTAATTTTTACAAATGATGACACTGCAGCACAAAGCAGGGCAGTGAATTTTGCAGGGACACAGCAGAGCAGTCTCAGGGTTCCAATAGCACATTTCTCTTCCCACGTAGTCATTTAGACATGCAGAGAGCAGAGTTCCTCTGGGACAGGGTTTATATAAAAAATATTATTTGCAAAAGGTGGCCCTGACTCAGTAGTTGACCTTCGTGGGTAGGATTGCAAGGATAGGGACCATGGTTCTGAAATAAGCATCTGACTGCTGCCTGAACTGTCTTTGGATGCTTTCTTACTTCTCCATCTGACTTTAGAAATGTGAAGTTACAAAGGCATAATGAGTAGTTTTTGACATACAAAAATTTACTATTTGATCTAAGGGAGAAAAGAACAAGGTTTATGAAAGCTCTTCTTTTTTTTAAATTTTTATTTATTTATTTATTTATTTATTTATTTATTTTTAATCAGGTATTCCTTGCAATGAGCATGTAATTTAGTAGTTTTCAAACTCCTCCAGTTTGTAGTGAGCTCAGAGAACATTTTTGTCTGTAGAGATATGCATGGAGTCCTAAAGCAGTGTTTTTCCCCATCACCCTGGTGAGCACCCTTCAGCTGAAAATTTTACTTAATAATTCTTCAAGACTAGTTAGAAAAAACACAACTGAGAGCAAAAAAACATTAAATGTTTTTGTGTTTGAGCTCTTTCCATCATTACTTGTTTTCTTTAAAAAATCCCTGAGACAGCTTCTCATTAGCAGCTTTTATTTTCTCCCTGCAAACTCGTTTAATTTACTGTAAAATAAGTTTGTTAATCCCTGGATCTGAAAAGCTGACAGCTCATGTATTGATTATGCACTCTACTGTGCTGCTGCAGAGTGTTTCAGCTTACAGCTCTGTCTCAGTTGCTACAAGTTTGTCTAAAACATTAATGTTCAGAGTCACAGCCTTTGAAAACTGTTTTGAAGGGAGGGCAGGACTGGACAACGCTGTGATTTACACAGCACAGGACCACACACATGAGATGTTTTTGCAGAGAGAGGAGAAAAGAGAGATCAGCCCAATGTGTCAAGCATGCAGATGGGAGGCACAACATCTCTTCTTTAGTTAGGGATCAAATACTTCACTGTCATTGCCGTGCAATTGAAGCGTGAGAATCTGATCAGGTGCACAGCTTGGAGCCTGAGCTGAAACTAATAAGAGACTGACTAGACTTCACACTCTATATTGGAATTTCTGACAGGCCTTCCTCCATCCTTCATGCTAATGCTATGTCCAAGTTCTCCATACTAATTTCAATTCGGTCATGTCTGTGAAGGATGTGGCAATTGCATCCCCAGCAGCAGTGAGAGTGTGCAGGAGCCTTGGTTCTGCTGATGGGATACGCAACTATAAATCAGGAGCCTGTTAGTTTTGCTTGTACCTGTGATATGAGGCTGAGAGATCTTGGACTCTTCAGCCCAGAGAAGAGAAAGCTGGGGGAGGATCTTATCAATGTGTATAAATGCACATGAAGAAGGGGGATGAAGATGAAGCAGCAGCCACACTCTTCTAAAATAATACCTACTGAGAGGGCAAGAGGAAGTGGGAACAAATTAAACATGTGAAATTCTATTTGAACACAAAAAACCACTTTTGTACCATGCTGACAGTCAAAATCTGAGGTCTCAAAACATGAAACATGTATGAAACAAACCCAAAACATCAGATCATGGCCAAATTAAAGGAAAATTATACAAAATGGGAAAATGTTAAAGAAAGCAAAACCCCCCAAAACAACAAATAAATTATGTCCACAAATAAGACAGCAAAGAGAATTTATGTGTACAGCAAGAGGGACAATGACCCACTGTTTTGGCTTTGAACCCAGCTGGAGATAAAACACCACACATCAGCTTGCCCAAATTCTCATTTGAAATCCTTCTTCTACCAGGTCATTTGATAGAGACTTGGTGCAGTCAGAAGAAAGTTAACTCTACTCTGCTTTTTCTCTGCCCCATCTATTCTGGAACAATGTGAAACCACTCAGAATCACAGAAAATAGGTCTGGGAGAGACTGTGAGAGGATGTCCAGTCCATGCTCATTGTGGTGTTAACTACACCGAACCAGATGGAAGCATGTTGGACACAAAGTCTGTGCCAGGGCTTAGTATTCCTACTCATCAACAAAGTTTTCTTAATGTCTAGTGGATTTCTGTTTTGTTTCAATTTAAGATAAACTTTGTTAGTCTCATTGGGCATGGACAATATATCTACAGTTATTTATCAAAATTTCTCTTTAAAATTTTCTAGGAGAAAACAGCTGCAATTCCACTGATTGTACTGATAAATTTCTTCACAGTGGCTATTTTGTGTCTGTATTTTGCTCTGGACGTAGTGTTTCTTACATACTGCTGTTTCAGCTGCTGCTGAGCAGTGCCTGAGCATCATCAAGGCTTTTTCTGCTCCTGACACTGTCCCAGCAGGGAATAAGCTGGAGATGCACAAGAGGATGGGAGGGGACACAGCTGGGACAGCTCATCCCAACAGACCAAAGGGATATTCCATATGACATGATGCCACCCTCAGCAATAAAGCTAGGAAGGAAGTTTATTGTGGGGAAAGGGGGAATTGCTTGGGGACTGGATGAGCATCTGGTGGTTGGTGGTGAGAACTTGTTTCCTTCTGCGTCACTTGTATTTCTTGGGTTTTATTTTCCTCACTCTTTTTTTTTTTTTTTTTTAAATGTCTTTTCCTTACTTTTTAAAAATTATTATTATTTATTTTTAATTATTAAACTATTTTTAGCTCAACACATGAGTTTGTTTTCACTTTTACCCTTCCAATTCATTCCCCCATCCCGAGGTGGAGTGGAAGGGGGACTGAGTAATTGTGTGGTACTTAGTTGTCAGCTGGTATCAAACCACGACAGTTTTTTTTCCAGATCACTTAGTTTACTGGTGTTTCCATTCTGGTCAGGAAATACTGGTGTCCTGTCCCACAGAACGGTTGATGAAATGCTTGGAAGGAACATCCTCCCAAAGGGCATTCATTAAATACCATTCTCAAGTAAGGATGGAGCAGCTGCGTTTGCTCTTGCTTCAACAGTGTGGTCACCAGAAATGGGGCTCAGGTGACTAAAATAAGCTGTCTACATTTGCTTTAGAATGGGGTAAATCTGACCTTCCTCCTTAGGCTGAAATGAGTTGGGCTTCATTGACTAGACTGAGATGGATTCTGATGACAAGGAGACCCTGCAGGCAAGGATCCTGTGCCAATATCACAGAGATTTCCAAATTATTTCATTCACCTGCGTCCTTAACAGTGACACTTGCCCTGATAAATAGAGCTGCCGCTCCTCTGATACAGGATCTTGGTTGGACATGTAGCTATTTGTCCTACCAATATTCTCTTACCCTGTGAATAATTACTTTTTCTTTCCAATTCAATTACATCTCACTCAGAGGGCTCTATTGTTAATCAGCAGCATGATTTTCCAAGCACGCTATTGAGATATTGATACAGATAACTTCAGGGGTTAAAAAAGCTTTGAATGAGTTGACAGTAGCCTTGGAAAACCTGCCCTTCTTTTTATTCATTTGGAGCTGTTTGCTCTGGTCTCACCCTGGTGTAATTCATGGCAGAATGTGATCCTGTGTAAATAGTGTTTATTGAAAGCAGAAAGTAGCACGTGGAACTCACGTGCTGTATTCCCCATCATTTGTTAATCACCCATTTGAATTCCAGTTATACTAAGATCAACTTCTCCAAGTAAAAACAGCATGAGAAAAACTGGATAGAAATCGACCTGTTGTTTGCCTGCAAATTCTCTACATCACATCCCCAAGGAGGCTGTCAAAGCACTTCACAAACATTTCCTGAGCCTTGTGACAGGCTGCAAGAGAGATAAGAATTCACACAGATGAAGATCAAACATTTTTGCAAAATAAATCCTGTATCTCACACAAAAGTGATGGTCCAATGCAGGAAATACTGAGTTATACCTTATGCCGATTATGGAGATGAACAAGACATTGATGATAGTCTTTGTTGGTATAAAATTTATGAATCATCTCCTTGTGGAGTTCCAGGAGCACAAACATATTGACATTTTAAAATGGTATGGCCTTTGGGCATATTTCAGTGTTCTGGCCTGCTGCTTTAGGAAGGCCTGTTTTAGAAAAAGAGCGTTTTGGGGTTTTACTTCTGATTGGAAGGGGAGGTGTGTAGCTGCATAGCTTTAGATATTTGATGTGGGTTTCTGTTTAAAAACTACACTTCCAGCAGTGTCAGCAGAAAAACTCTTGTTGTTGCTAGTTTCAGCTGGCTTCTTGACTCTGCAGAGATGACTGGTAGCTGTTGTGTCTCTCAGTTTCATGTTTATATGTGGCTTTTAACCCTTATCTGAAAAAAATGAAATTGTCCATTCTGTTGTGGAAAAAAATAGAATTAGATTATGCTTAATGTGACCTTTCCTGTTACTTAACTTGATCTTACGTAAACTGATGTTTCCTTGCACTCATTATAAAGATATGGTAGTGATTCATGGAAAATTATTTTTGGTACAAAAAGGTTTGGGAGCAGGCTAATGGGGGAAAGGCAAGCCATTCTAAAGCAATTAGGAGCACTTGATGTTTATCACTGTTTTCTATACACTGTGTTTTCATTTCCTGTTCTAGGACAATTCCATCCAACGTGTCATGGACGGCATTTCTATGACTGAAAACTTTCCCTTGATATGTTGACCTGTTTCCTGCTCTAGCTGTTGTGTCATTTGGCATAGCTCATAATTAAGTGACAGATTAAAGAACATTAAGTTCCCTACCTGTTGTGACCGGAGCAGGATGCTGCCCAGCATGGAGACAGCCTGTAGGATAAATATCGCTGACAACTTATTCAAAATTGTGAACACCAGAAAGAGAGAAAACTGTTTTGACTGGAAGTCTGTTGTTGGTGCAAGGATGACTGGAAAAAAATTAATTTTGGATAATGAAAACTAGAAGAAAATTTCTGATGAATCAGTGGAGTAGGGAAGGAAGTCTTTGTATTGCTGAAGCAAAACCAAGCAACTGTTATTCAACAGGGACCTTGATCAGTTCTGTGGGAGGCTTATAGCTCTCTGCAACTTTGGAAGGTTGGATTTTGTGACTTTGAGAGTCCTTTCCAGCCCAGAGTGCCCAGAACACATCATTCCTGCTGCTGGGACACCATACGTGACACTCAAGCCTAGGCAGGACATGCCACATGCCACCAGCCCCAGGGTCACACAACAAAGCAGCAATGTCCCCTGGCACGGAAGTACAGAATCAGAGCACTTCGAGAGTGAAAGAAACTGTGCTTTTTGTGGGAGGGAGACGTGTCAGGGTTGTTGATCTGGAGTGAATGGTTTCCACATCTCAGCTAGGAGTAAAATGAAATAAACACTTGATTTGAAACTTTAGGACACAGAACAAGTATTTGGTTCAAATACAGTTCAAGGAACTAATATCTCTATTTTTATGGAGCATTCAACCTGTATAAAGAAGTGCATGGAGGAGGAATTTAACTGCACTTGGAGTGTGAATGTTGTGGTCCAATTTAGGACCATATGAAACTTACTTTTCAGTAAAATCTAAATTCGGACATTAGACTGGTCACAGAAATGTTGCTGCATCGCTGCAGACTGGCTGCAATGCAATGGAGAAAATCCTTTTAACAAAGAAACTGCTTTCCTTGTTCTAATGAGGTTCCCAGGGAGCAGCAGTGACTTCAGATGGGTTAGGAATCCTCTCACAGCCTCAGTCAAGCAGGTACCAGGAAAATGCCAAGGCTTTGGGCCACTGCTCAAACAGTGCATCTTCGCTCAGTTCTCAGGCCTGCTGCTCTCTTGTTTTGCATCTGCATTGGAGCAAAACTGGGGAAAAGCAGGAGCAATCATTATCCACTGCTCCAACAAAAAATTGTTCAGTTGGCAAGTACAACTCAATTCTACAGAGCAAATATCCATTTCCTCCGCTCATTTGACACTCATCACAGATATTAGCTTTTTTTTTCCCTGTGAATCCAGGTGCTTTTGTTAGCCAAATGAGAACTGACAATTTGTGAGCTTTCCTCTTCCTTTCCAACCTTTCATCTTCCAGCCTGAGTCATGTAACACACTATCCCTTCCAGCTTCCTAAGTGGAGCCTCAGTGAGAAAGGGGGTCCAGGCTTAAATGAAGGAAGAAATACTATTTTTTGTAATTAATCCCACAACATGCAGTGTTCTGAATCCAGGCAGAACGGGTGGTACAGAGAGATTTATTCTCCTATGAAATCCTGGGTGAGGTGCAGCTCAGCCCTGTTTCCCCCCACCTGCCAAGACAACATCTGGTTTAGATGGGAAAATTATTGCAGAATATTACCATGATATGCCTGCTCTGGTCAAGTCCTTCTGGTTCCCACATTGCAGGAATGTGGGACAACTCTGGCTGATTGTTTCCTGTATATCTACAAACAAAGGCGTTGGGAAACTAGCAGGCATAGCTCATAATTAAGTGATCACCAGATCACATACCAGGCAGCCTGAGGGATCAGAATTTCACTGCTCCTGAGCAGACATTCAGTCCAAGGCACAAGCTGTCCCTTAAATAAATAAAAAACATTGCAACTACACATTAATTTAACCCACGAGGGAGCCAAGAATACGGCATTGCCTCAAGCGGTTTCTTCTTTAGGATATAAAACTTGGAATAATATTAACTTTTCCAAATTAAAAATTAAAGTGTTAGCATCTGGGAATTGCTTCCTTCCTCTTGCTCCTGCCTTTATCTGCTATTTCTTCCAATAGGAAGTTCTAAAGCTTGATCCTAGAATTGGCTGGACCATAGTTTATTGGATGGCAGAAGGTATTTCATACCCTTTAGCCTCACTAATGTAATCATAATTTCCTTCAAGTTAATGAGTAAAGTTCCTGTTATTATATATATTTTCCTTCTACTGGAGGGAAATAGTGTTATCTGCTTCTTGCACATTCCTCAGCACCACATTGTTGGAATGCCCCCAAGCACAATTTTATCTATAATAATACAATATTAATTAAAAAAAGGAGGAAAAAAAGGCAGCATTTATCCTCCTCTGCTGCCTGCAGAACACAGATTGAGCTTCTAGGATTTTTCTGCTTGCTTGGAAGGGAGCAGTTTACATTAGATTTCAGGCACGTCACATTTATGCAGTGTGTTTTCATCTTGACTTGCTGTAGCAGCAAAGAGAGGAACATCTGTAAGAATATGTTCTTCTAGAGCACCTTTCATCCACTGCTCTCCAGATGCTTGAATCCCAACTTAATTTTTTCTACAGCACTGCGAGGCAGCAGGCAGAGATTTAAGGAGGAGGAGAGGAGAGAGCTGAGGCAGTTTGTTACCTCCTTTCCCAGCTTCTGTCTCCTGCGGAGTAGGAATTCAATGGGCACCGACTGGGGTTCCTCAGAGGGGATGAGGCTGGACCTGCCATCGTGGCTGGGGATAAGTCACCAGAGCTGCCCGAATCTCAGCTTTCTCAAAAGCCGTGCAGGCTCTGAGCATGGCCCCACGCAATAACAAACCTCCTGTCACAATTTTCTCTTGTGTGAGACAGGAAAGGTTTCCCAGTGGCAGCAAACTGAGAGCACCACCACAGAGTAGACTAAAGGATGTATCTAGACCAAAGAAGAAAATCCCACAAACAAAACCCAAAGCTTTCCTTTTGGAACTTTCTTGCAGTGATGATACTTCAGGAAATCACAGTTTCTTCTTTGTTTGAAGTGTAATGAATAAAGAAAAGAGTAAAATAAAATATTGAAAGTGTTTTGCCTCTTTGTTTTATTTATTTTATTCTCTGGCATATAATTTTGCTCCCTATTCCTTCTTTTCTCATTGCCATGGCATACATATATATATATATATATATACACACACACGTACCTATTAATATGTATATACATATATATATATATACACATGTACCTATGCATATGTATACACACACACACACATATATATATATACACATACCTATGCATATGTATGCATATGCATATGAGCTCCATAGGAGCAGAGACATCAAGCTTTACCCTTGAAGGAGAAGAATAAAAGACAGCAAGCTAATTCAATAGCAGATACTGTTAATTATTTAAAAAGTCATTACTTTTGAAAGTATTTCACCTTATCTAAAAACATTGCTGAGCCCATCAGTGGCAACAGCACTTCTGGGATAATGTATTTAAGAAGGGGGAAAAATACCTGCAGAACTGCAGCTGGAGAGAGGAGTGAGAATATGTGAAAGAAGCCTCTCAGCAGACACCCAAGGTCAGTGCAGAAGGAGGGGCAGGAGGTGCTCCAGGTGCCAGAGCAGAGATTTCTGCATGCCATGGTGAGGCAGCTGTGCTCTGCAGCCCAAGGGGGTCCATGGGGGAGCAGAGATCCCCCTGCAGCCCCTGCAGGACCCCACGCTGGGGCAGGGGGATGCCCAAAGGAGGCTGTGACTCTGCAGGAAGCCTCTGACTTGCAGACTTCTGGCAGGACCTGTGGACCCATGGAGAGAGGATCCCACACTGGAACAAGTTTACTGCCAGGACTTGTAACCCCAAGGAGGAGCCATGTTGGATCCACCTGTCCCTGAAGGACTGTGTCCCATGGGAGGGAATCCATGATGGAGCAGGGGAAGAGTGCGACGAGTCCTTCCCTTGAGGAGGAAGGAGCATCATGTGATGAACTGACTGCAGCCCCTGTTCCCCATCCTCCTGCATTGCTGAGATGGGAGAAAACGCAGGAATGAAGCTGAGCCCAGGAAGAATTGAGGAGTGGGTGGAAAGGTGTTTTAAGATTTGGTTTTATTTCTCATTACCCTACTCTGATTTGATTGGTAATAAATTCAGCTCGTTATCCTGAGTCGAGTCTGTTTTGTTCATGATGGTAACGGGGGAGTGATCTTTCCCTACCCTTGTCTTGACTCACAGGACTTTAATTGTTTCCTCTCCCCTGCCCAGCTGAGGAGGGGAGTGACAGAGTGGCTTTGGTGGGTACCTGGTGTCCAGCCAAGGTCAATCCCCCCCACGTGTTATGGTATTTCAGTATTTGCAGGATTCTCTAGGACAGGCTTGACAAAGCAGAGGAGTTATAGGTTTAGAAACATGGTAAATCAAACCATTATGCAGTAAATTGTGAGGAGGTTGGCACTAGCAGTTACTCAGCTGCCAGGAATTCATGCATGGTGTCTGATAAGGAGTCAGATCAGTGACAGAAATGTGTGATTGGGCAGCACAGGGTGCACCTGAATTTATTTCTGTGAATGGAAACCCCGGCAAAGGATGCAATAAAAATTCTCTTTGCGTACACATTTAACCCTGCCCAGTCACTGCTGTCAGTCAGCATGATCACTGCACTGATGGTGTTATTAAAGGGCTATTTTGGTTAATCTCCACTCTATGTTTGCACACTTAGCTGAGCAGTGCTGCGGTGGATCTGTCAGCTCCCTGAACGCAGGCAGCTGACAAAAGCCTTGAGAGCAGCACCTGTACATATGCAAACAGAAAAGCAGAAGTTTGTATGTTCTCCATCTGGCTTCAGTCTGGAGTTTTAGGTCTATTAATCATCCTCAGAGCTTTGAAGGCTTTTCCAGCTAGTTCATTGCCTGACCCAGAGGAGTAATGGTTCAGTGCTCAGCACTGAAAAGAGAGAGCCTCTGCATTTTATCCCTCGCTCTGCAACCAAATCACAGCACAGTGAGTTAATCTCTTAGGATCAGGCCCAAAGGGATGAAGATTATAAAATTGAATCAGAGACATTTCTCCTTCCAGGATTTGGCTATTAGACTGCAATCCAGAACCTGGGGATGGGTGTCTGGTCCCTCCACATAGCATCCTGTGGGGAGCAACTGTTGTGTCAAGCCAGGACATCTCAATGGAGAGAAAACACTGGAGAAAAGGGCACACAGTAATTAACTCTTGCCTCTCCTCCAGATGTGGGTGCTTATCCAAGCTATATTCACTCTCTGATAAATGATTCCAGTCCTTCTGCACCAAATCTATACCTCTTCTGTCTTTCTAATGAAAAGTGAGGACTTACCAATGGAAAGTCTCTAATGCAGTTTTGGTGACATCCCTGAACTGACCATGTGGGACAGCTGGTCCCACTCTCACAGTTGTGTAGAGCGATTCACAGACACCCCCAAGAATATAATCTATATTATTTGGGTGTGGGGAGGAAAGATGTTTCCATTCCTCCTGCTGAAGTTGTTCTCTTTTGCAGGAAAACCCCCAAAGAAATCATGGTATTGTTGTATTTGGAGATACTGCAAACTCAACTGGACAATGCCCTGAGCAGCCTCGACTAACTCTGAAGCTGACATTGTTTTGAGCAAAGAATGAACTAGATAACTAGATCCCAAAGTCACTTCCAGACTTGTGTAAGTCTGTGATTCTAGAATTACATGGAAAATACTTTAGAGAAGGGAATATGGCAGAGTCTCCTTGCATCCTAAAGTTTAGGGCTCTCACTGTGAAGAACTTCCCTGTCACATAAAACTGTTCAGATATTTTCCCCCATGTCTATAACTGTGGAATTAACTCTTTTCCTTCTTTTACCAATTGCTAGGCAGAAGATCCACATACCTACTTGAGAAACAGGATGCTGCAGTTAAATCCATGTGAAATTGTAAGTTTGACTTTCAGGGAAAGAGTCTTGTCAGATGCTCCAGCGCAGGTAGACAAGATGCTGTGTAGTCTAAGGATCTGGTCAGAATGGACCACAGAAATACAACAGAGGCATCTGAGTGGTGAAAGGAAAGAGTAAAGTAGTCCTGAGTGGGAGAGGTTTAGATTTATGCACCTAAGTTTTTCCTACTGCCCTTTGTCTGTGCTTATAGTTTCCTTAGAGACAGCCTCAAAACCAGGCTTCAAATATCATTACTCATGCTACTAAACAAGTTGCCTGAATTTCATCTGGACTTAGCAGACACAACTGATTTATTTCAACACTAACAGGATCATGACTGAAATAAAATCATACACAGATGAGTGTTTCAATTGCTACTGTTATTAATCCTGCTGTTTAGGTTCATGTTTAACAGGAGGCATATGCAAGGCTCATTTCATATCAAAACAGTGAAGAAGCTTCTCATCTGTCACTGTCACAGACATCTGTGAGGAGCCACCTGCAGCACTTTTCAGGGCAGACAGCAACCGAAGAGTGTGAAAAGTCACTGTGACAAGCAGAGGGACTGAGATACTGATTGTGCAATGTGTTTTCCTTGTCAAAATGGAATGAACCTGTCTCAGAGAATCTCAGAGAATCCTATTTCTTCACATCGCACAGGCACACAGTGGGAGTCACGAGATGCCACAGTGCATGGGGGGCATGTGGCAGTGAATTATCTCTGCTGTGGAATTAATGTTCCTGCTGCCCTTGACAGGTCAGTGCTGGGCAGCAGAGCGATGCTTTGCTGTCCTCTGTGGAGCACAGACAGCTCATGCCGACACCTTTTCAGCTAATATTTGGCTCAGATGCCGTCCAGGATGCAGAAACACAGATCTTACTCAGCTTTTAAAGTGGCATCATCCTACCACCTCACTCACTCTGCCAGAAAATTCCTGGCCAAGCACAAGCTAGGTACCATTTCCAGCAGGATGCATGTTTTTCCAAAGAGCCAGCCTGTTCCTGGGGAATAAAAGTGTGTCAGATGTGCATCTACCTCACAACTCTGCCTCAGCTCTAGAGAACTGTCCTGATCATGTTTAATTTGCAGCAGCAAGTGAAGCCACAGAGTTCTGCTGGCTTATTGGCAGGAATGAGTCCCAGCTATTTCATTCTGGAGGGGGAGTCAGTGAACGATTTACAAGGGAAACCTGTGGAACAATGTCCCAAGTACACCTCACAGCAATCTGAGGCTGAAAAAGATTTCAGCAAAGTTATAGGAAGGCTTTCCTTGGCTTCACTCCATGCCAGATGGACCATTTCATGTTGAGCTGGCTCCCTTCAGAGACATTTTATTCATTTTCCCTGTTTCTGGTGTGGGGCAGGGAACTGTAATCGTGGCTCTGGGCCCTGGCCATTTACTCTGGTTACTTGTTATTGACACAAGCCAGAACCTTATCCTTTAGAGCAAGGCATAGGAAATGGGAGGATATTTAGGTGGAGCAATTTCCACCTCTGGATGCCTCATTATAATCTCAAGGGCTGCTGGGGGAAAAAAATCCTAATTTTAATTTCTAGGACTCTCAGATATTTGGGCAAGGTGAGCATCGGAAACCATTCCTGCCTCTACAGAAATTATCATTATGGAGCTGTAATAACAATCAAGGATACCTCTACTTCAATATCACACCCAATTTAATAATCTTTTTCTTTCAAAGCTGAACAGCTTTCTAACAGATGGTGTTTCTTGAATATTAAAATAATGAATATTTAAAACATTTCCACACATGTATTGCATGAAAAATATGGCAGCCTCATAAAAACTCTAAAGCAAATTTTTAATAGATGTCTAATTTATTTTCTCTCTAATCCCCAAAGTCTATCAGATTCCTCTGAAAACCAAGCAAACATCTGGTACAGCTGAAAATATCCTGTAACTTACATTATACATTACACTTCTCTTTCCAGGCTTAAAAATATTGACATTGATGCTTCAGCCTCAGAACTATCAGTCATAAAACTGTGATATTGCTACTTTTCTTACCAGAGTGCTAAACTTCTTAGGACTACGTTACCATCACCTGCAGCAGTCTTCAGAAGTCTGAATTTTCCATTTATCTCCTGGACAAATCTCCTCTCCTCTCCAGTTCTTTTCCTGTCCTTGTCTTCGAGCCATTTATTTTGACATATTTGTGCCTGCTCTACTACAAAGAGGGTGTGTAATATTGCTGTAATATGATAAATACCTTATTGCCACCATTATGGGCTTTAGGGAAGAACCATATTAACTGCTATTGTAGCATTTAATCAGTTGTTTATAAAGCTGTAATCTTCATTTAGTAGAGTAACTTTGAGACCAGATGACATTGATCCTTCTGTGTAAACTATGCTTTGTTTTATCTGTATTTTATTTTTACTTAATTGGTTTGGTTAGTGAAGTGCTAGAAGTTCACTGTTCCATCTCATTTCCTGAGGGATGTTTCTGCAAAGTAAAATACCAGTTCCACAAGGCAGTATCACAACAACAGTACAGCAGAAAACACACAAAAATAGCGAAAAAATAAACTTGCTAAAAAGAAATAGCCTTTTCTAGTTGAAGAAGATTGATTTTATTTTAAATTTGTATTAAAGTCAAAAATATTCCTCCAATATGATTTTGATGCACTAGAAGTGATGCTGAATATAATCTTCCCCTCCTTCTTGGGCTTCTCAGCTCAGGCAAACAGTATATGACTTGTTTCCATCCTCTTAATTTTGCCATGGATTCCATGTTTCTCCTTAGCTACCTGGGACAAAAGGATGTATCCACATTATAGAGGATTGGTTTCAAATGGCTCCAGCATTTGCAACAGACTTAGAAATAAAGCCACAATGTTGAAAAGCTTTTGGTGGTGTGGTGGGAAGGGTCTGGCAGCTGATGGAAGGGCAGGTTTCAGATCAGACTGGCAGCTGTGCTGGGAACGCGACCCTCATCAGTCATCAGGGGAACAATCAGTCAAACCACGTGCACTTAGGAACATCTGCATCAGTCAAAAGCATTTCTGAATATGCAAGGAAAGGATATTTGGGCTCTTAGATGATAAAGAAAGATTTTAACTTCCCTCTGATGTCGTGCAGAGCCATGAACACTTTAATAATGGTGCCCTTTATAAAGAGAAGTCTTGTGCAGGGGCCGTCAAAAATCCAATGCAGTGCCAGCAAAACCCGTGGAAGCAGGATAGTGTCCCTTGATGAATAAAATAATTCGTCCCCTGTGCACTTGAGAAATTTTTGCCTTCAAGGCAAAGTCTTTTCCTTTGGTTTGGATTTTCTAAAATTTGTTTAAAAATGTCACACACTAAGGAATAAAAGCTGCAGCTGTCACTTGTGGGACTCCAGCTGCAGCTTTCCTCTAGGAAAGGGTGAAGTTCTTTTCATGACATCCAAGCTCAGGAATCCACTGTGGAAATGCAGACAGTTTCAAGGAAGAAAGCAAAGTAATGTTAGCCACAGAACTGATCAAACAAAGCGATGTCAAAGTACAAGCTGGAGGAGGGATGAATCTTTGTGAAGCAAGAATACACCATTCCTGCCACAGGAGTTGTTGCTATCCTGGGAAACATCATGGATCTAATTCTGGTCTCATTTTCTTCAAAGTCAGAACTGTCTGTACTGAAGTCAAAGCCACAATCATGTAAGGCTTGGTATAAAACATCAGAAATGCTCTCATCTGGTGAAGTTTTGGGCAAATGGATCCAGGTCACTTTACCATGTTAAAAAGTGCTACTTTCACCCTATTTTTTCTTTGAGCTGCAGTGTTATAAATCCAAAAATACCCAAACTAGAGTGAAAGTCATTCCCTGGCACTTTGTTATAGTAAGTTGCTGAAGAGCATTAGCCACCTTTTACATCTTCCTTGGTTTGAATTTCCCCATGTATATTAGAAGATCTACATTTATAGGTAAAAGCAGTGCACTTAAAACACAGGCCAGCATTTTCACTCAGGGCACAGGACATGCCTGTGGACTAACATTCATGCCTGTGAGGCAGAGAGCCTCCTCACCTCTTTTTGTTAATTTTGGTAGTTAAAAATGTGCACCAAATACCTGAATATGGGCCTCACCTGCAGAAGTTGTAAGATTTTTGTGGAAGTAAATACAACACTTTTCAAAGCTTTTTGTGGGCTTGTGAATGTGAAATCCTTTGAACCTCCTTCAGGCTTGTATCCCATGTGAAGATTTCAGAGATTCCTTCTCTTCATACTGAGATATAGGCAGCTTCTTGTTTTTTGATCACAAATATTGATTCAGTCCTTCCT
Organism: Acanthornis magna; assembly: GCA_036785705.1. Classification (NCBI taxonomy): domain Eukaryota; kingdom Metazoa; phylum Chordata; class Aves; order Passeriformes; family Acanthizidae; genus Acanthornis; species Acanthornis magna. The sequence goes on along the minus strand of JAWUZG010000119.1, from coordinate 8,602,522 downwards.
TTCTCAATCAGCCTCACTCTCGAGTGGGCTTTGCACTTTTTCTCGTTTAAAGATCCTAAGCTGGTCACTCTCTCAACTGACTTTGCAGTGTATCACCTCTCAGAAAGAGCGCTGAGCCTTAATTCCCTTCTCCAAAATACCTATCTGAATACCCACCCCTGTAGCCAAGCAGTCCAATGACAGCTGGAATCAATTATTTTATTACTGTTTAGCTGAGGATACATTTAAATCCAGAATTGCAGCTAGATCCCTAAGCCAACATGCACTCAAAAATGTGCTTTCCGTTCCCCAGTTTTTATAGGTAGAACTTGGGTACCTGGCTTCAGGCAAAAGTCTGCAATTCAAGACCTGAACTGAGCGATCTGAAAGCTCAGGAAAGAGCAACTTACCTTCTCCATGAAGCTGCTTCCTCTTTCCCTGGGGTCTGAACACCATTCAGGGTGGGACAGGGTGGCCCTGGTAGTCTGAATGTGAGTTGAAGACTACCTGGCAGTGTTTGTGGCTTTGTCATTTGTAAACAACTCTGGGACTGCTCCCAGCATGGGTAGGGAGGAATTTGCTGTGCAGGGGCAGGGACAGAGCCCTTCTGTAGCGGCTGTGTAGTCCTTTTGAGTGCGCATGGCACAGCAGCCTCTCGAAAGTAAAAAGAGCTAAATAAATATCCTGTGGTCACCTAGCAGCCTTGTGAAACAGCCTAAATCTTTAATTTTGCTGGAGATTAATAATCTGTGAACAATAAGAACACTAAAATGTAGACCACCGCAAGGACGGGACTGGAAAAGTACAGAGCAAGGTCTCAAAGGTTTGTGCTTGTTTTCGGTGATGTATAGCTTCATGCTGAATTGAAGGGGAGCTGTCTGTCCTGAGCACATCACAAGATAAGGTTTTTAAGGAAACCTTTAACACAAGATATAAAAAGTCACCCACTGCTGTGGTATCATAGTAAGAAATAGACACTGAGAACTTTTAGACATTCCTCATTCAGTGTCTGAGCTCTTTCTAACAGTGCTTCAGTTACTTTTGCTTCACCTTCTGTGCCCACCTACCACTTGCAACAAATTCATCCCTGAAGTTTGGCTACCCCATTATTTTAATTATCAGTTTAGTTTGCTGATTCTGGCAGAAATATTTCTGATTTGCAGTGGTAGAGTGAAGGAGAGTTTTGGGTAGGTACCAGCATTCTTGCAATCTAGATATTCTTTGAACTGATTTCTTCTGCTGCCTACATTTTCTTCAGAGCTGAGTGCAAGACAGGGAGTCCCTAGGGCTGCTTGACACTCTGTTTTTACAGTTTTGCCATCCCACTGATTTTGCAAATGAGACCAAAGGCTCTGTGGAATTTCTGTCACTATGGTCTTTTAGGTAGTTTCTGGTAGGATACTGTAATCCAGGGTTCCTCCCTACGTGCAGTCAGATGCTTGAACACTTCCTCCCACCTCCTCTGGCTGTGGTTTATTCCCTCTGATGAGTGACTGCTTAATCACAGTGAGTGCATCCAGCTCATGACAAAATTGGTAGCTCAATGCTTTTGCCTATCTGAGCTGGTATTTTGTTGAAATGTTCACATCAGCTGCAATGCACAATGGAGATCCACAGACAAAAGAGTAACAATAACAACATAATGAGAGTAGCTCATCTGAGAGCTCCATTGAGAGCCAGACTTTACAATATCCTAAATGGAAAAACACAAGGCACCACAGCAAACAAAGGCTCATCAGTAGTGCAGCTTTCTCCAACTTAAATGTATGTGTAAATATAGCCCAGGAGAAGGCAAAATCATAGATTAACACACCTTCTTTAAGGAGATTTCAGAGACAGGTGACTCTCAGGATACCCTGTAAAGAGTGAGTTTGGCAAGCAGCCTTTGGAGCCAGGCCCAGTCCATCTCCCACACACCCAAATAAAGGGACAACACTTTCCCTCTCTTGCCTTCTTACTGATGGGGTCTTCTTGCCCAAATATGTAACCCATTGCCTCATCGACTATCAAGTGTAGCTTCTCTCCTCTGCCTTTCAGGGGAGGACAGCACCACTGCTGTCCAATACCATCAGCACTTCATGTATTCCACAGTATCCCACCCAGCAGGGTTTCCTGTCAACATAACAGGCTGTTGACATGCGCCTTGAAGGGTTTGTGTTCCTGGAGAATGCCAAATCCTACAGATAACCTTGTCCTTAATTATATCAGTCCCTAGCAATGGCTGTCATCTTAACCACAGGCAGGGATGAGTCTGATGTTTCCCACTCCCTTCACATCAAATCTGGAGCTGATCCACATCTCAGTTTCAGAAACAGGTGTCTGATCTGACCGAAGAAATTTCTAGGCTTTTTCTGTCTTTTCAAGGAATGATTGGTGACTCTTTCCTGTCAAGAAGTAAGCCAAATATGGGCTACAAACATAGACATAGTATCTCTGACATTCTTCTGGAAAGACAAATGCTCTACCTGAAAATTACAGAATAGGACAGTAAGAGGTGACCTGCAGGATACAATCTTCTCTACTGTATAAACGAAATCCAGATAAAAGAAGGTCATCAAGCCCAAATGACATACATGTGGAAAAATGCATGAAGCAATGGATAATTATGAATAAGATCAGGAATGACATTGCTTTGCCAAGAAGATTAGACTCACCTAGCAAAGCCCAAAACAAGAAGTTAGGCCATTTGTTTGAATCCATGTGGGAAGTCCTGCAAGTATGAATTTCAATATCTGATTTTAAATCAGGGAAGATGGTTTCCTCTGAAATTCTCTCCTAGCAAAATGAGGCTATGTCTAACAATTACCCATTCTACACAATTTTATTGCATTATTTCATTTTTGGTTTAACCCTGTGTCGTGGTTTGACCCTGGACAAACGCCAGGCACCCATGACATCTGCTCGCTCGCTCTCCCCTGCCACAGCTGGGCAGAGAAGAGAAAAAAACAGTTAACACAAAGGGTTTAATGAGTGAGATACAGACTAGGAGAAAACACTTCAAGGGCAACAAGGCTCAACTTAGAGTTGCAAAGCGAATTTATTACTAACAGAATCAGAGGGGGATAATGAGAAGTAAAATAAGCCCTTAAAGACACCATTCCCGCCCCCAATCTCTCCCTCCTTTCCACTAATAGCACAGGGGAACAGGATGTGGGGGTTTTCTTCCCCCACTCAGGGAGAGGAGTCCTTCCCCTGCTGTTCCGTGGGGTCCCTCCCGTGGGAGACAGTTGTCCGTGAACTCCTCCAACATGGATCTAATCTCAAGAGCAGCAGTCCTCCCAAAACTGCGGCAACGTGAGCTCCCCCAATGGGTAGACAGTCTTCCCAAAACTGCTGTGGCATGGGTCCCTCATCCACGGGGTGCAGTCCTCCAAGGCCAGGCTGCTCCAGCCTGGAAGCAGGGCCCCTCTCTCCATGGGACTCCCACTGGATCACAGCCTCCTCCAGGCATCCACTGCTCCAGCATGGGCACCTCCCCACGGGCTGTGGGTGGATCTCTGCACGCCCTGTGGACCCCATGGGCTGCAGGGGCATAGCTGCTCCACCACGGTCCTCACCACGGCTGGCAGAGGAATCTCAGCTCCAGTGCCTGGAGCACCTCCTCCACTGACCTTGGTATCTCCATGTTGTTCCCTCACATGTTCTCACCTTTTCCTCCTTCTCTGGCTAGAAAGAACTGTGTGCCCTCTTTGTTTCGATTTCTTCTTAAACGTGTCACCACAGAGGCATAACTAACCTCTCTAATTGGCCCAGCCTCAGCCAGCAGCATGTCCATCACCTTCAGAGCCATCAGGGATTGATTGGCTCTGCTGGACATAGTGGAAGCTTCCAGAAGCTTCTCACAGGAGCCAACTTTGTGGGCCCCCCGCTACCAAAAACCAGGCCAAGCACAGCCAACACACCCTGGAAGGGCTGCAGAGGACTGGCACCCAAAAGCAGCTGTGTCCAGGTGCGAGTGACTGTCACCACAGCTACAGGAACAGTCTGACCTTCAGACAGGCCATGCTCAAAATGTCAGCCTTGCTGTGCAGCACTGAGTGCTGGTTACTCCTGTTCCTCTATCAGCCTCTGCTCTTTCTTCCTTTGCCCTCAGACAGCTCTGACAAAATTTGCAGCAAACTCTCACTCCTGCTGGGAAAAGTGGGGTTAAATTTCCTCTTCCTTGCGATAAGTTTGGCAGACATATGCCGATTCTGTTTTCAATTGTGCCATTTCTCTCCCAGTGCATGCACAGTCACAGCTGTGAATGAGTTGCAGGCTTAAATTTTTAATGCTGAAGGCTATTCCTAGCTACCTCCTCAACATTACCACCTCCACTGCAACCTATAATGTACCCATGGAGACATCCTGGGTTCCACTTCATTGGAACAACACTTACATTTGTCTTTCTGGTTTGTTTGTATCATCGAGTTCTTAAAGGGAGGTCTTGCTGGGGTATGGTAACAGATTTGTCTTTCTTTGCTTTTTCATCTTGGATAAAAAAATCAAATTATGTTATCTGTGAACTGTTGCAAGAGAAAGATGAAGAAAAGAGTTCTTAGCTCCAAATGACAGACAGCCAGTTAATAAGGAGGAAAGAAAATGCTGTGTATTAATGGCTGGATGAAAAACGGTTGCTGTGATTTTTTAACGGGATGAGCTGAGCTCAGGGTATTGTTTTCCAGGGTATTGTAAAAAGAGCAACGTCTTCACTGAAGACCTAAAGAGAAAAGAGACTCAAAAATAAAGGCAGTAAAATGATTTTACAGGCAGAGAAAGAGTAAGGTAACAGCAAAAATCTTGGAAAATCTGGGCACTGGTAATTTCCCATGCTTCAAACTGATCAGCATCTACTAGTTTTTCAAAATTTCAATGCATCTGTATCGTATGCAATTTGGAAACAAGTTCAAATCTGTGGAAGCTTTAAATAAAGAAAACATCTTAAGGGAAAAGGAGCATCACAATCTTCTTTGTAAGCATCTCTGCAAGTCAATTTTTTTTTTTTTTTTTTTTTTTAAATGTGTCTTGGTTGCTGGCAAATTAATCGATTTCTGCAGGGAGACAGGGTGTGCTTCCTTAATCTTGGAATAGGACCACTCCACAATGGGCACCAGAGAAACACAGTGTTGAATGGGAGAGTTAAAACACTTCCTTCTTATGCTACATTATGCAAAGTCATTAGGAGCTCCTATTGTAGAATAATCCGACTCTTGTTTTAGCCCTAGGAAGTGCCATCTTCTCAGTTTTGTAATAAAATAAAATGAAAAAATTCCTAGTTTGATGATACTGTTAAAATAGCATTTGCATTATATTGTCCACTTAAAATGAGTTAGAATTTCCCTGTGAAATTCTCTGGCAATTCTTCCTCAACCAGGGAGCACACTAATGAGACATTGTCTTACTCTATTGTCATTTGAAAGTCAAAGCAACAAAGAAATGCAGATTTCCCATGTAGAATTGGGTTTGGTTTCAAGGCAACCCACACACTAATGTTAACATATCCACAGTCTGAAGAGCAGAACACGTTGCTTCCACCACCTCCCACTTTAAGAATAGTAAAATTATAAGTTACGAACCTAAGCCCACTGGAGAATCTGTCAGGACAGAATCCAACCACTCCTGACACCCTTTTCATGGACAGTGAAAACTACCCTCTAGCAGGCCCAACGTGGCTCTGTGCCCCCAAAACTGATGGATCCCAAATCAGCACAGCAGCTCCCTGGTGCTCTCTGATAAAAACTGCTCTGCCATTAAAGAGATGAAGCCTCTCCACACCCCAGTTTGCCATCACACAGGGACAGATGATGGGAAACTGCTGAGGGAAAGGTCTGGCTCTAAATTATTGACAGCTGAGCAGAGGTCCATATTAACATGGAAAATGTTCTCTCAGTAGAAAGGAACCAGGATGGATGTGGCAAGAAATGCCCTCTCAGCTCCTGGCATAGATCTCTGATGGTTCAGGGGTGAGCTCTTGCCCTGGGAATTGTGCACATCCACTCCAGCCCTGGCATCACTGTCACCTGGCTCTTCATACACCAGCAAGGCACTTCTGAGGGTAGGGATAAAGTGGTTTCCCCTGAACTGCAGTACCAAAAGCCAATTCTGGGAGGAGTGGAAAGTCTGCAGCTGGCTCTTGCCCTGACATAGTTATATCCTGTCCTCTCACATGCTCTTTCTCTCTGTCACTGAATAATTCCCAGGGTCCCTCGATTTGCTAAAGGCTGTGTGAAATGAGTAAAGAGGATGCATCGGCACCTTTGCAATAACCTGTGAGAAAAGTGGTGCCTGGACAGTCAGTCATGAAGCAGAAAAGTCCTGGATTTTTTGTTTTGGAGAATTTTTGAAAATTGTGGATGAGCTCTCTGCCACTTTTGCTGGACCTGATGTTGCACTCAGCCCTCAAGGAATTCAGACACTCCTGATGAAACCAGTAAGTGATTTTATTGGGTTTTGAGTTTGAGAGAGGTCATTAGCAATGTGGAAATGGTGGAGAATATTGTCTTATTTCTGGTTTTGTCTCTGTCTGCCATAATGCTGGAGTAGTGAGACAGGGCTCTGATTCAGTTCTCACTGATTTTGTTCAGATTTATCTTGTAATTTGGCAGAATCTTGTTTCTCAGTCAAATCTCATTGAAAGATTCTTCATATTGATCAATCTACTGCTCATGGTCCCCATTTTAAAGAAGAACAAACAGGAATTCGGGTCAGTGGGAGGACTCCTCTGGTAAAATTAATTCCATTTTGGGACCTTAGTACAGAATAGAGTCTGACAAACTTGGGAGAGTCCAGCATTGAAGCCAAGTTGGTTAAGGGGAAGCAACACACAATGTAGCAGAGATTATTCTGGAGAAAAGACTAAGGAGGAACCTGGTGTCCTCTGTCTGATGGATGGCTGTAAGCAGACAGACCTCTCAGAGGTGAACAAAAAAGATAACTGGATAACTTGCACAAGTTGTAGGACAGGAAATATAAACAGTGGAACAGGGACCCAGGGAAGCTGTAGGATCTCCATCCTCGGAGTTATTTGAAACACAAGTGTACAAAGACATCAGAAACATTTTATAACAATTGAAGTTGCTCTGGATTTGAGCAAGAACAGGTAGATGACATAGAGATAGCCCTTCCAATATTTTCTTCTGTAATTCTATGTTCAATATGAGGGTGGGAATGACATTTTATTATCTTTCCACTTCTCTTCCAAGTTTCACTAGAACTACTTGAATTATTTGTTAATTTTGAGGAAGGTGCTCTGTCATATGCCTAGAATTTGATAGGACTGTAAGGCATTGGACTGTCACAGTGTTTTTCATATACATTTATGCATTTATGCAACACATGCAGGCATCAGCTCATATTAGCATCATGTTGAACCTGTTTGTGGTTTTGGTCTCTTAAAATGGCTGCAGCTGGAGCTGAACTCAGAGAAACAAACACACAAAGATATTTTTAATAGAATTTAAAGAGAGCTGTTCAGAAATACTTTGTGGCTTCATCCTATTTTTCTCTGTATATATCAGCCTGCAGTCCTGTTATCTCATCCACCACCTACTTTCTTGTCAGACTTCTTTAAGGACTCTGTTAAACCTTGATGTCTCCTTCCCCTCTCAAAGAAGAACACAAAGCCTCTTCTAAGAGATTTGGGAGACAGTACATCTGCAGCAGAATGTCACCTCAGCAACGATTGTCTCACAAATAATAATGCCAGAGCATTATGGAACTTGGATGAAGGAAGCCGCAGTGTCTGTTTAAAAAAAAAAAAAAATTAAAAATAGAAGAAATGGTTTTCAGCAACATTTTGGAAATGTGTACTCATGTATGGAATTATCCTCTTTTGTCTCCATTCCTGTTGAATATACTGCAGTGAACCCTGCTTGTTTGTGGTGCCTGGTCATTCCACCCTCCACGGGATCAATTGAACCTAATGATAGTGAATGGTAAATGACTGTTGCTTAATCAGGCCAAAATTAACATAAATTCCAGATAATGGGGGAAAATGTCTGTGGTTAATAAAAAGAAAAAAGAAAGTTGTTGTTTCTAAAGAAACAAATGACACACAATCTTGCCTTAGTTGGGAATAAGCTTCAAGCTCAAAAAAGCTGATCCAGGATATAAGGGATTGTTTGAACAAACCTGGTCTGGGTTTCACATCCCAACCAAGCAATGGCCCTACCCATAGCTGCATGTGGTGAGATGTGTTAGGAGGTGAAGTGTGGAAAGTGAAAGAACATCACATGGAAATTTCTGGGTTTGTTTCAACATAGAACATATTGGGAAGGTGCAAACATAATTAAAGCTAAGAGGAAAAAGGAAAACAGTCACAGAATCACAGAATGGGTAAGGTTGGAAGGGACCACAGAGAGTCACCTGGTCCAACCTTCCTGCTCCAGCAGAGTCATCCCAGAGCACATGGCACAGGATTGTGTCCAGACAGTTCTTGAATATCTCCAGTGAGGGAGACTCCACACCCTCTCTGGGCAATCTGCTCCTGTGCTTGGTCACCCACACACTAAAAAAATTCATCTGTATATTCAGGTGGAACTTCCTATGCATCACTTTCTGCCAATTGCCTCTTGTCCCATTGCTGGGCACCACCGAGCAGAGCCTGGTCCATCCTCTGACACCTCCTACAGATACTCATGTCCCCTCAGTCATTGATGAGGTCCTCTCTCAGTAATCTCTTTTTGAGGTTGAACAAGCCCAGCTCCCTCAGCCTTTTCTCATAAGAGAGATGCTCCAGGTCCTTTATCATATTTGGACTTGCTTCAGGAGCTCTGTGTCTGTCTTATACTGAGGAGCCCAAAACTGGACACAGTAAGATCCACAGTTTGGATCTTTTAGTTGAAGTTCAGCCTCATTGGATTTCTCCTGCAGATTTCAGCTGTCACACCAGTGAAGCTCACATCTGAAAAAGCATTCCCTTAGTTTACACCATTTACAGATAGACTGAGTAGCCAGAGTTGTGGAAACAATTTAAACATGGGAAGTGGTTTCTCCTTTGAAAGAAAAATGTGGGTAACAGGAGGAGAGAGGGTTTTTTAAAGTTACAAGGCATTTGTAACATGGCAGGAACAAGCACACGGTCAGTTAATGTCTTTGCAGGCAAAAGGTTCGAAGCACTGAGCTTCTCTCTGGTCAGACTCAGATTGCAAAGTGAACCATGCTATTTACAGAGTCAGAAAGTGGTGCTGGAAAACTGTCCCGATAATGACAAAACTGTCTCAACAATGGCAAGCAGCTGCCTTTTTGTTTGTTTTGCTTTTTGTCTCTGAGCTCAAGACTCTTATCTGATCATTGCATCTGAGAAGGCATGAGTTAGAACTTCAGCTGTATTGTAATTTCTTTATGGTCTTAGTTACTCAGTTCATGAGAACCCACTTTCCTCATCTGAAGCATTTTCTCTACTGCAAAGTTTGGGGCATAAAGCACAGCCACAGTTTGCAAATGCAAATGGTTACCAACCTTTTCCATCGAGAAAAATGGCAACAACCAGATTCCAATCCCTTTTTATTTTCCTATGTCCTCACTATTCAGCAAAGTACTTTAATGTTGATCACATGCATGCTGAAGAACGGTTTGCAGAATAATGAAGTCTTAATAACATGGCAATTAAGACCCCAAACAGTTATCTCAAAAATCTATATGCACAGATAATTCATTCTTCAAAGTAGCTTTTGTAAATGACTGATCCAACTGCCTGAAGTTCATGAAGTCCCACTGAGGATAAGGTGGATTTCAGCTGAGTAAATACTCCACAGCCCAGCCTGCGGCCAGGTCCACAGCTACCTTCAGACAGTCTCATTTTAAGAATTTAAGCATAATTCAGCAGAAAAAATTCTCACTAAAATTAATAACCAATCATATGACAAAGTCTTGCATATTGAAAGTCAAAGTGTTACACCAATGTTGTACATTATGAATCATGATGAAAGAATTTGGATGTTTAGTTTTTTAGATATAATGGTGCAATACAGAGTTTAATATCTCTGAGTTATTGCACTGTATCAGATTTCAGAGTCTGGTACATGGACAAATACAAGTATGCTTGTTTCTCTTCTCAATATATACACTACTTATAAGCCCTGTAGGCAATTTCACTTCATTTACAGAACCAATCAAATAAAGATCTTTTGCTAATAAACAACAGCAAAAAATGTGTATTACTAGGCATTAACTAACTTTGCATTCAAGCAGCCTATGTGTTTTAAGGAGGAGTTAATTGGCTTCCAAGTAGCACTTCAGATTGACAAAGATATCCAACTTTCTTAAATTAAAAAAAAAAGAAAAGAAAAAAGAAAAAAAGAAGAAAAGGAGGTACATTGGATTCTCCACAAAGTCAATAATAGTTGCAAACCAGTCAGCAGCAAAAGCAGCATATTGAACACATTCAACTTTACTGAGAGCCATAATACATTACAATTTTCACTGAAATGCTCAGCCCAGCTATCCTGCTCACAGCAATTTTTAAATCTATTTATATATTACCCATATTGCTTTATTATTTTTCCTTTAAGAAGAGCAGTTTAATGCTTGAGTGCTTTTCAATTTTGCCATTTAGATGGCAGATTAAACTTATAATGACTAGCTTAATTTTTACAGGGTGTAGCATGTATTTGGTCGGAAAGATACCCCTGGCAATATGAAGCTTTAGATGACTTTGGTGTTTCAATAAAAGTTAGATGCAGTCCAATGCCTTCTTACAGTCCTATTGTGGCTGATTATATAACTGCATGTTCTTTCTGGCCAGTATGCAGTATGCAATCTAGAGCCTATTTCTTTCTTGGTGTTTGAAAAGGCAGAGATCTCTGAACAGCAGGGTTAGGAGCAATTCTGCCCTCTATTTCTCCTGTAACAGACAGATTACAAGTGGATGAGGACTCTGCATTGAACACTTTACAAATGTGTAACACTGTGGGGAAAAAAGTCCCCAAACTGGAAAAAAAAAGGCATAGATATGTTTGGAAGCCTATTAGTAAAGACTGCTTTTCTGGGTCTGGAATTGACTGATTTTGAAATGGCCATGCAGAGACAGGAGACCCAGGGAACAAACCACTTCATTTCCCTTCTAGACATTTTGGATTCTAGTTTTGAATGAAATTTGTTTTATGTAACACTGGGTGATTTGACCTTTCACTGAAGTAGGCTCCTGTTAACTGCAATTTTCAGGATTCTCCTCTGAATGTGCTGAGTAGATCACAGAACCACATAATCCTGGAATGGTTTGGGTTGGAGGGGACCTTCAACATTATCTAGTTCCAACTCCCCTGCCATGGGCAGGGACACCTTCCACTTGCCTCATCCAACCTGGCCTTGAGCACTTCCAGGGATGGGGCAGCCACAGCTTCTCTTGGCAACTTGCTCCAGTGCCTCACCACCCTCACAGTAATTTTTTTCCTAATATCTAATCTAACCACATCCTCTTTTAGTTTAAAGCCATTACCCTTCGTCCAATCACTCCATGACCTTGTAAAAAGTCCCTCTCCAGCTCTCTCGCAAGCCCCCTTTAGGTACTGGAAGGTGTAAAAACAGTTCCCAGAGCCTTCTCCAGGCACAACAATCCCAACTCTCTCAGCCTGCCTCCAAAGCAGAGGTGCTCCAGCCCTTGGATCCTCCTTGAGGTCTTATATGGACTCATTCCAACAAGTCCATGCCCCTTCTCTGCAGGGAACCCCAGAGCTGATGCAGCACTGCAGGTGAGGTCTCACAAGGGCAGGGCAGAGGGGCAGAAAACCTCCCTCATCCCCTGCCCACAGTGCTCCAGATGCAGCCCAGGACACGTTTGGTTTCTGGGCTGCCAGAGCACATGGCTGGGTCATGTCCAGCCTCTCATCCACCAGCACCCCAAGTCCTTCTCCTCAATCCCTTCTCCTCCCAGCCTGTGTTTGTTCTTGGGATTGACCTGACCCAGGTGCAGGACCTTGCACTTGGCCTTGCTGAACTTGGTGAGATTTGCACAGCTCCCCCTCTCAAGTCTGTCCAAGTCCCTCTGGATACCATCCCTTCCCTCCAACATGTCGACTGTACCACACCCGAAATCTAAACAAATCACTAAAGAAACCAAAGATTAACTGAAATAACATTGTTGTCAAGGTTTGAGTATTTACACTCTCTCTGAGATGAGCTTGGTTTTGAGGTTATTCCCAGACCTGTGTAAAGCCGGCAGTAAAAACAAAACTCATTTCCTTTTGAAGCCTCAAGGATGGAGGTCCTGATCTGCAGCCCTGGTGGTGTCTGAAATGGGAGGCATAGGGTGTGCTCATCTGTGGTGTGCCCTGGCTTGAAGGATATTCAAATTAAAAGAGTTCATTCCCCACACAGGTTAGGAATGTGTCCCAGACTAAAGAGAAAGAGACAAACTCTATAGTGTCAAAAATCCTTTTTGGTTTATGTTCAATATTTTTTAAGCCACTTTCTCGACAAGCAAGTATTGCTGATAGCCAAGTAGTACACACTGGGATTCTTTACTTCCTTTCCTTTCTTTAATACATAGGAAAAGAGTGTGTAGGTAGAACTGTGAAAACCTTGAATGTTTTTGTTGGATGGACTTAAGTGCTTAAGATAAAAAAAAAGAAGCAATTTGATGTCAGATTTAGGATTGGAAAACAGAAAAAAGTTCTGTTCAAGAATAGTTTCTTAGAAGAGTTAAAGATGATACATATTTTTTTTCTCTCTATATATAAAAAGATCATTTACCATAGTCTCTGAGCTTTTCAGACACTCAGCTTTTAGTAAAACCCACTGAAAATTATATAACCTTTTCCTCTGAATGACTTGGATTTCACTAGCTGACATCTGCTGTTTGTAATAGATGCAATAAAACTACCTGTGTCAAGAAAGTCAGACCCTTGTGTTTACTGTAATAAAGCAGAAGGATTTACAATTTAGTATAAAGAGTTTTTATGGTTCACTATAATTCTTAATTTCGAAGTGTTCCTTAACTTTGAGACAGAAGAAATAAAGGTGAAGAGATGACCTATTACTACTACATTTTCCTCAGTAGATTTCAAAGAACTTTGCAAACTTGTGTTTTCAATTTTAGAGATGGTCAATAATTACCTTTTGAAAAGATTTTTCAATGGAGAAAAGTCTTTTGTGAAATCAGAGGTTTTTTTTCCTCTGTGAGGAAAACAAAAGTGACGCATCCCAACAGACCAAAAATCATCGGCAATTCCAGTGTTCACATAGAACATGGAACTGTGGGAGAGCCTTTCAAGCAAGTGACTGGAAGGTTACAGCAAGACCCAGACCTCTTCTCAAATGTTTAGGCAAAACTGAACTCAGAGAGGGCTTGGATCTGTACAGTAAATTTTGTTTCTACCACAAGTTTGTTTTATTTATATATATAAATATATGCAAAAGTATTCCAAGTTTCTATTTCTATGTTAGTTTATTTCTGCAGAAGCGTCTTCTGAGGCAGTTTAATTTTTGCATGTTTAAAAAATAATATATATAGTGTCAATCTAAAATTTAGAGAACTTAAGGCACCACCATGACATGGTCTTTACAGAAACCTACCCTGAAAGAAAACATAGATCTGTTTACTGTTAAAAGAGAGGTTTTGTTAGCTTCTAAAGATCTGTTTTAGACCCTATTTTAGGAAATTGTGAAAGGATATGTGAGCACAAGCACAGTACAAACAAAACACGTTGATGCTTCTGGTCAAAAGCCATCAGCTCAGAGAAGTCAGCTCTCACAAGATAAAACCAAAGGTCTGAAGCTGTGTGTTTATTCCTGGGGAGGTGGAAGTGTTACTCATTGATGTGGTGGGGTTTGCTGTCTGGACAGTAGTAGAATTCATGGTTTTCTGGAGTTACCAGTCCAGACTTGATGGATTGCATGATTCCAAATGTCACTCTGAGCAGTGGGAGTCCACAGTCAAAGGGAAAATATGAGTGCAGGGCTCAGTTCATGATCACAGAAAATGTTAGCATTGACTTTGGGGAGATTTTGCCAGCTCTTTTTATTATTTCCTGCCAACTACAGTATTGGATAAGAGCTTAGCCTGAGTATGATCTCTAAACAAAAGCCAGAAAATGGACTGAGTTCAAATTGCACTTATTTACATTAGTAAATAGGATAAGTGTATCTCCTCCTGCTGCCTGAGTCACCTCTTTTGTACTCTTGCCAACACTACAGGTGTCTGACAGAGGGTTTTCTTTAAAAGCAGCCTGGCTGCATCTCGTCCGCCCCTCCCCTGTGCACATCAGTGATGAGCAGCTCAGTCCTGAGAGTTGACTTTTCCTGAGGAGGGAAATGAACCCTTTTAACCTCAGCCTGGCTGGGAACCTGCTTGGTGCAATGTGTAAAGAAAGCATCACTTCAGATCAGGAGGTCACTGAGAGTTGGTCAGGTTGAGAAAATATATCAGGGCATCCTCTGACTGTAGCTGCAACATCAGAATCTCCTCTAAAGAAAGGTATTTTTGCTACTGAATTTGGGTGACCATCTGTTGGAGGTTGGGGGGGGGAAGTGGAATTTTTCCCATTCTGTTGCTAGGCAAGTAACGATCGGTACTTAGAGGACATTTTACTCTCACAAAAGAGACAAAGACCTTTTTGGCTGGGCGGGCACGGGAACAAGAGATAGCAAGACTTGATAACGACACATGGACTCGCTCACAAGTCTGGGAGGAGACAGCAGTGGAAGGAACGGCTCTCCGTTTTTTTTTGGCTGCGACTGCAGGAAAAGAAAAGCCCGGCTTTGCACTAGTTTTTCTCTACCTGGTGGGTGAGTTCTCGGGGCACGGGACTCCAATCATCTCTTCCCCTCCGGGAGGGTGCATCTCCCAGCTGCACTGCAGCGGAACGGGACCCCCGCCTGCCACCACCCCGCGCCCTGCCTGCTGCCCCGCACCCTGCCTGCCCCAACTGCGGAGTTTCCTGCCGCCTCCTCTGCTGGCTGGCCCGGGTGGGCTGACCCGGCCGCTCCATCTCCCGGCTCTGGGCTCTCTGCTGCGCCCCCCGTCCATCTGCGCTCCACCCTGCTCCAGCCCGTCGGCCATTACGCGCGACACAGGTCCAACCTCGCGCCACAGCGCCATCTGCAGCTTCCCGGGAGTCATCGCACCTGTCCGGCTGGTCTAGGAGCCCAACAGCGCTCCTGCTGGCCGTGACCGTGACTGCACCAACCGAGAAAGTGCCTGACAGTCCAGGGACATTTGCCACCGAGTTTTTTGGTTTTGTTTACTGTTTTTTTACCTTGTTTACTGTTTTTTGTTACTGATTGTTTGCCTCAGTATAGATACTAGTAAAAAAACTCTTATTCCTTTTCCCATACCTTTGCCTGAGAGCCCTTGATTCTAAAGTTATAATAATTCGGAGGGAAGGGGATTCACATTCTCTGTTCTAAGGAAGGTTCCCATCTTCCTAAGCAGACACCTGTCTATCAAACGAAGACAGATTTTGGCGCCCAACGTGGGGCTCGAGGGCATTGAGAGAAAAAAAAAGGGGTGCAAAAGGAATAACAGTTTCTGGGAGACCCATTTTTAGTGTGCTGAACATAGAAACCTCACTAAGTGACACCATGTGGTCTAGCATACCTTGGTCTGGCTGGCACATTCTCGTGGCCACGGTTTTCCCATTTGCAGCTCCCTATCTAAACATGGGTCCTATAACTAAGGCTATAGTGGCTGTTATCCAGTTCTCACAATGGGTCAATAAGGTGAGGAATCTATGGATTTTCCATTTCCTTTGGACGGCGGTCACTTGGTTACAGGGCTTTAACACCGTGAGTACATGTTTTTGGAGTCTGTTTGGTAATGGTACCTTTTGTGACGAGACGACACTAGGGGAAGATTTTTCTCAACCCTTCACCCATCTCTTTGGGCCTACCCTACCAGGGCTCAGAGGGTTCATATACTCTCTAAATACCAATGACGTCGTACAGTGGTTGGGGTTGCTGATAGGCCTGTTCAACTTTGCATTCCAAGTGAGAGGGGAAAAGATACGTCAGGTGTTGAAGGAATATACTTCCTCAGCTGGTGGGAAGCCCTCTCCTTGCCCCACAGGGGAAGAGTTAGATGGTGCAGCAGCGGAACCCACGGACATTACAACCGTCCAGGTTCCAGCTGAACCTCAAGGGCAGTCACAGTCAGCAGCAGTTGCCCCTGTACAGCGGAGGAAGTATAAGACCAAATCGGTACGCCCAGTTGATGATGATGGGGAACCAGGGCCTTCACAACCCGCAGGGGAGCCTGGGCCTATAATCATCACCGAGTCCCTGCCATACGACACTATCCGTAATCTGCACGATGACATTGTGCGGCGGAAGGGCGAGGCTTTCTCAACCTGGTTACTTCGGGTTTGGGACCGCATGGGCCCAGGCGTGCAGCTGGATGGTAATGAGGCCAGGAATTTGGGTTCCGTGGCCCTGGACGCGGGTGTTGAAAAGGTGTTCGTGAGGGAGGCGGGACCCATTTCTCTCTGGGAGAGGCTTTTAATGAGTGTAAGAGAGAGGTTTGTTCACAAAGACAGAATGCAGGAGAACTACCGTAGATTGCCCTGGAAGACCGTTGAGGAAGCGATCCAACGGCTGAGAGAAGTGGCAGTACAGGAGGTGCTTTTTGGGAGGGATGGACAGCACGAAAATGATCCTGACAAGGTCAGATGCACAGGGCAAATGTTGTGGAACCTGGCAAGTCTAGGGCCAACCCAATATGCCACCTACATTGCAATGTTTAATGCCGATGACAACCGTGAGACAGTGGGCTCTGTAGCTGACAAGCTCAGGCATTATGCAAGTGTGATCAATGGCCCATTGCAGGCTCAGATCTCTGCTGTGGTTAAGGAGTTGAAGGAAGAGATGAGGGAGATGAGGGAGGAGATGAGGAAAAACAGTGTGGCACCAGTGAGAGTCACAGGCCCCAACACTGGAGCCCGACGTCCTCCAGCTAGAGAAAGAGGGTACACCCCACGAGCTGAGTTGTGGTTCTTTCTGCATGACCATGGGGAAGACATGAAAAGGTGGGATGGGAAGCCCACCTCTGTCCTGGCAGAACGGGTGCGTCAGCTTAAGGAGGGCAATGCTAGCCGAGGGGGTTCTGCCAGAGCCAAGGTAGCCTCAGCTTCCTGTAGCCAACCTGCTGAGTACAACAGAAGGGAAAATGTTGTGTCAGATTCCCTTGACGGTGGAATGCATGCTCAGGAAGGGAATGATAACCAGGGCTAGAGGGGCCCTGCCTCTAGCCAGGTAGAGGCATGGGAAAACCGTGTCTTTTGGACTGTGTGGATTCGATGGCCTGGTACATCAGAGCCACAAAAATATGAAGCATTAGTTGATACAGGTGCGCAGTGTACCTTAATGCCATCGGGACATGTTGGGGCTGAACCCATTTCTATTGCTGGGGTGACAGGGGGATCACAAGAGTTGACGCTGGTGGAAGCCGAGGTGAGCCTGACTGGGAAGGAGTGGCAGAAACATCCCATTGTGACTGGTCCAAAGGCCCCGTGTATTCTGGGCATAGACTTCCTCCGGAATGGCTATTTCAAAGACCCGAAAGGACTCAGGTGGGCTTTTGGAATAGCTGCTGTCGAGGCAGAGGGCGTTAGGCAATTGAACACCTTGCCTGGACTGTCAGAGAACCCTTCTGCAGTTGGACTCTTGAAGGAGGAGGAACAACATGTACCAATTGCCACCTCGACAGTGCACCGCCGGCAGTACCGAACGAATCGAGATGCTGTGATTCCCATCCACAAGCTGATCCGTGAGCTGGAGAGCCAAGGGGTGGTCAGCAAGGCCCACTCACCCTTCAACAGCCCCATCTGGCCTGTGCGCCGATCTGATGGAGACTGGAGATTGACTGTGGACTATCGTGCCTTGAACGAGGTGACTCCACCGCTGAGCGCTGCCGTGCCAGACATGCTGGAGCTCCAGTATGAACTGGAGTCCAAAGCAGCAAAGTGGTACGCCACTATTGACATTGCAAATGCATTTTTCTCCATTCCTCTGGCAGCAGAGTGCAGGCCTCAGTTTGCTTTCACCTGGAGGGGCGTGCAGTACACCTGGAACCGACTGCCCCAGGGGTGGAAACACAGTCCCACCATCTGCCACGGACTGATCCAGGCTGCACTGGAAAAGGGTGAAGCTCCAGAACATCTGCAGTACATCGATGACATCATTGTGTGGGGGGACACAGCAGAAGAAGTGTTTGAAAAAGGAGAGAAAATCATCCAGATTCTTCTGGAAGCCGGTCTCGCCATCAAAAGGAGCAAAGTCAAGGGGCCTGCCAAAGAGATCCAGTTCCTGGGAGTGAAGTGGCAAGATGGACGGCGTCAGATTCCCACCGAAGTCATCAATAAAATCACAGCGATGTCCCCACCAACCAACAAGAAGGAGACACAAGCTTTCCTAGGTGCCATAGGCTTCTGGAGGATGCACATCCCTGAGTACAGCCAGATTGTGAGCCCTCTCTACCTGGTGACACGCAAGAAGAATGATTTCCGCTGGGGCCCTGAACAACAACAAGCCTTCGCCCAGATCAAGCAAGAGATCGCTCATGCGGTAGCCCTTGGCCCTGTCAGGACAGGACCAGAAGTGAAGAATGTGCTCTATTCTGCAGCCGGGGGCAACGGTCTGTCCTGGAGCCTTTGGCAGAAGGTGCCTGGTGAGACTCGAGGTCGTCCACTGGGATTCTGGAGCCGAAGCTACAGAGGGTCCGAAGCCAACTACACTCCCACAGAGAAGGAAATTCTGGCAGCCTATGAAGGCGTCCAAGCTGCCTCAGAAGTTATTGGCACGGAAGCACAACTTCTTCTTGCACCCCGACTACCGGTGCTGGGGTGGATGTTCAAGGGAAAGGTTCCCTCTACCCACCACGCCACCGATGCCACGTGGAGTAAATGGATTGCCCTCATCACGCAGCGCGCCCGTATTGGAAGCCCGAATCGCCCTGGGATCTTGGAAATAATTACAAATTGGCCCGAAGGTGAAAACTTTGGTCTCACCGATGAAGAGGAGCAGGAACAGGTGACTCGCGCAGAGGAAGCTCCACCGTACAACCAACTGCCGCAAGATGAAACGCGCTACGCTCTCTTCACTGATGGTTCCTGTCGCATTGTGGGGGCAAACCGAAAATGGAAAGCAGCTGTATGGAGCCCCACACGGCAGGTCGCAGAGGCTACAGAAGGAGAAGGTGGATCAAGCCAACTTGCTGAACTCAAAGCCGTTCAGCTGGCCCTGGACCTTGCTGAAAGAGAGAAGTGGCCAAAGCTGTACCTGTACACTGATTCATGGATGGTAGCCAATGCTCTGTGGGGTTGGTTGGAAAGGTGGAAAAAGGCCAACTGGCAACGTAGAGGAAGACCAATCTGGGCTGCTGACGAATGGCGAGACATTGCCAGTCGGGTAGAGAAGCTACCTGTGAAAGTCCGTCATGTGGATGCCCATGTCCCCAAGAGCCGAGCTAATGAGGAACACCGAAACAATGAACAGGTAGATCAGGCTGCAAAAATACAGGTGTCACAGGTAGATTTAGATTGGCAGCACAAAGGAGAGTTGTTCCTAGCCCGATGGGCCCATGATGCCTCAGGCCATCAGGGCAGAGATGCCACCTATAAGTGGGCACGAGACCGAGGGGTGGATCTAACTATGGACTGTATCTCCCAGGTGATCCATAACTGTGAGACATGCGCTGCCATCAAGCAAGCCAAGCGGGTGAAACCCCTGTGGTATGGAGGAAGGTGGACCAAATATAAGTATGGGGAGGCCTGGCAGATCGATTACATCACACTGCCTCAAACCCGCCACGGCAAGCGCTACGTGCTCACAATGGTAGAGGCCACCACTGGGTGGCTGGAGACCTACCCTGTACCTCATGCCACTGCCCGCAACACCATCCTGGGCCTTGAAAGGCAAGTCCTTTGGAGGCATGGTACCCCTGAGAGAATTGAGTCGGACACCGGGACTCATTTCAAAAATAGCCTCATAAACACCTGGGCTAAGGAACATGGCATTGAGTGGGTGTACCACATTCCTTATCACGCACCTGCTGCTGGTAAAGTAGAGCGATGCAACGGCCTGCTAAAAACCACCTTGAAGGCTTTAGGTGGGGGGACTTTCAAAAATTGGGAACAGCATTTAGCCAAGGCCACCTGGCTAGTTAACACCCGAGGCTCCACCAACAGGGCTGGCCCTGCCCAATCTGAACCCTTGCAAACAGCAGACGGGGATAAGGTTCCAGTAGTGCAAATGAGAGGCATGCTGGGGAAAACTGTTTGGATTAATTCTGCCTTGAGCAAAGATAGACCCACCCGTGGGGTTGTCTTTGCTCAAGGACCAGGGTGTACCTGGTGGGTGATGCAAGAGGATGGAGAGACACGATGCATACCTCAGGGAGACCTCAGTTGGGGTTGAACTGCCCATAACACGGTGCCTGTATGCATATCTGTATGTGTATATTCAGAGTAATGCTTGTATGTATATAGTTTAAAGGCTTAAGTTCAATGTAATATGTTGGAATGGAAAAAATTCGGGGTGGATAATGTTGGAGGTTGGGGGGGGGAAGTGGAATTTTTCCCATTCTGTTGCTAGGCAAGTAACGATCGGTACTTAGAGGACATTTTACTCTCACAAAAGAGACAAAGACCTTTTTGGCTGGGCGGGCACGGGAACAAGAGATAGCAAGACTTGATAACGACACATGGACTCGCTCACAAGTCTGGGAGGAGACAGCAGTGGAAGGAACGGCTCTCTGTTTTTTTTTGGCTGCAACTGCAGGAAAAGAAAAGCCCGGCTTTGCACTAGTTTTTCTCTACCTGGTGGGTGAGTTCTCGGGGCACGGGACTCCAATCATCTCTTCCCCTCCGGGAGGGTGCATCTCCCAGCTGCACTGCAGCGGAACGGGACCCCCGCCTGCCACCACCCCGCGCCCTGCCTGCTGCCCCGCACCCTGCCTGCCCCAACTGCGGAGTTTCCTGCCGCCTCCTCTGCTGGCTGGCCCGGGTGGGCTGACCCGGCCGCTCCATCTCCCGGCTCTGGGCTCTCTGCTGCGCCCCCCGTCCATCTGCGCTCCACCCTGCTCCAGCCCGTCGGCCATTACGCGCGACACAGGTCCAACCTCGCGCCACAGCGCCATCTGCAGCTTCCCGGGAGTCATCGCACCTGTCCGGCTGGTCTAGGAGCCCAACAGCGCTCCTGCTGGCCGTGACCGTGACTGCACCAACCGAGAAAGTGCCTGACAGTCCAGGGACATTTGCCACCGAGTTTTTTGGTTTTGTTTACTGTTTTTTTACCTTGTTTACTGTTTTTTGTTACTGATTGTTTGCCTCAGTATAGATACTAGTAAAAAAACTCTTATTCCTTTTCCCATACCTTTGCCTGAGAGCCCTTGATTCTAAAGTTATAATAATTCGGAGGGAAGGGGATTCACATTCTCTGTTCTAAGGAAGGTTCCCATCTTCCTAAGCAGACACCTGTCTATCAAACGAAGACAGATTTTGGCGCCCAACGTGGGGCTCGAGGGCATTGAGAGAAAAAAAAAGGGGTGCAAAAGGAATAACAGTTTCTGGGAGACCCATTTTTAGTGTGCTGAACATAGAAACCTCACTAAGTGACACCATGTGGTCTAGCATACCTTGGTCTGGCTGGCACATTCTCGTGGCCACGGTTTTCCCATTTGCAGCTCCCTATCTAAACATGGGTCCTATAACTAAGGCTATAGTGGCTGTTATCCAGTTCTCACAATGGGTCAATAAGGTGAGGAATCTATGGATTTTCCATTTCCTTTGGACGGCGGTCACTTGGTTACAGGGCTTTAACACCGTGAGTACATGTTTTTGGAGTCTGTTTGGTAATGGTACCTTTTGTGACGAGACGACACTAGGGGAAGATTTTTCTCAACCCTTCACCCATCTCTTTGGGCCTACCCTACCAGGGCTCAGAGGGTTCATATACTCTCTAAATACCAATGACGTCGTACAGTGGTTGGGGTTGCTGATAGGCCTGTTCAACTTTGCATTCCAAGTGAGAGGGGAAAAGATACGTCAGGTGTTGAAGGAATATACTTCCTCAGCTGGTGGGAAGCCCTCTCCTTGCCCCACAGGGGAAGAGTTAGATGGTGCAGCAGCGGAACCCACGGACATTACAACCGTCCAGGTTCCAGCTGAACCTCAAGGGCAGTCACAGTCAGCAGCAGTTGCCCCTGTACAGCGGAGGAAGTATAAGACCAAATCGGTACGCCCAGTTGATGATGATGGGGAACCAGGGCCTTCACAACCCGCAGGGGAGCCTGGGCCTATAATCATCACCGAGTCCCTGCCATACGACACTATCCGTAATCTGCACGATGACATTGTGCGGCGGAAGGGCGAGGCTTTCTCAACCTGGTTACTTCGGGTTTGGGACCGCATGGGCCCAGGCGTGCAGCTGGATGGTAATGAGGCCAGGAATTTGGGTTCCGTGGCCCTGGACGCGGGTGTTGAAAAGGTGTTCGTGAGGGAGGCGGGACCCATTTCTCTCTGGGAGAGGCTTTTAATGAGTGTAAGAGAGAGGTTTGTTCACAAAGACAGAATGCAGGAGAACTACCGTAGATTGCCCTGGAAGACCGTTGAGGAAGCGATCCAACGGCTGAGAGAAGTGGCAGTACAGGAGGTGCTTTTTGGGAGGGATGGACAGCACGAAAATGATCCTGACAAGGTCAGATGCACAGGGCAAATGTTGTGGAACCTGGCAAGTCTAGGGCCAACCCAATATGCCACCTACATTGCAATGTTTAATGCCGATGACAACCGTGAGACAGTGGGCTCTGTAGCTGACAAGCTCAGGCATTATGCAAGTGTGATCAATGGCCCATTGCAGGCTCAGATCTCTGCTGTGGTTAAGGAGTTGAAGGAAGAGATGAGGGAGATGAGGGAGGAGATGAGGAAAAACAGTGTGGCACCAGTGAGAGTCACAGGCCCCAACACTGGAGCCCGACGTCCTCCAGCTAGAGAAAGAGGGTACACCCCACGAGCTGAGTTGTGGTTCTTTCTGCATGACCATGGGGAAGACATGAAAAGGTGGGATGGGAAGCCCACCTCTGTCCTGGCAGAACGGGTGCGTCAGCTTAAGGAGGGCAATGCTAGCCGAGGGGGTTCTGCCAGAGCCAAGGTAGCCTCAGCTTCCTGTAGCCAACCTGCTGAGTACAACAGAAGGGAAAATGTTGTGTCAGATTCCCTTGACGGTGGAATGCATGCTCAGGAAGGGAATGATAACCAGGGCTAGAGGGGCCCTGCCTCTAGCCAGGTAGAGGCATGGGAAAACCGTGTCTTTTGGACTGTGTGGATTCGATGGCCTGGTACATCAGAGCCACAAAAATATGAAGCATTAGTTGATACAGGTGCGCAGTGTACCTTAATGCCATCGGGACATGTTGGGGCTGAACCCATTTCTATTGCTGGGGTGACAGGGGGATCACAAGAGTTGACGCTGGTGGAAGCCGAGGTGAGCCTGACTGGGAAGGAGTGGCAGAAACATCCCATTGTGACTGGTCCAAAGGCCCCGTGTATTCTGGGCATAGACTTCCTCCGGAATGGCTATTTCAAAGACCCGAAAGGACTCAGGTGGGCTTTTGGAATAGCTGCTGTCGAGGCAGAGGGCGTTAGGCAATTGAACACCTTGCCTGGACTGTCAGAGAACCCTTCTGCAGTTGGACTCTTGAAGGAGGAGGAACAACATGTACCAATTGCCACCTCGACAGTGCACCGCCGGCAGTACCGAACGAATCGAGATGCTGTGATTCCCATCCACAAGCTGATCCGTGAGCTGGAGAGCCAAGGGGTGGTCAGCAAGGCCCACTCACCCTTCAACAGCCCCATCTGGCCTGTGCGCCGATCTGATGGAGACTGGAGATTGACTGTGGACTATCGTGCCTTGAACGAGGTGACTCCACCGCTGAGCGCTGCCGTGCCAGACATGCTGGAGCTCCAGTATGAACTGGAGTCCAAAGCAGCAAAGTGGTACGCCACTATTGACATTGCAAATGCATTTTTCTCCATTCCTCTGGCAGCAGAGTGCAGGCCTCAGTTTGCTTTCACCTGGAGGGGCGTGCAGTACACCTGGAACCGACTGCCCCAGGGGTGGAAACACAGTCCCACCATCTGCCACGGACTGATCCAGGCTGCACTGGAAAAGGGTGAAGCTCCAGAACATCTGCAGTACATCGATGACATCATTGTGTGGGGGGACACAGCAGAAGAAGTGTTTGAAAAAGGAGAGAAAATCATCCAGATTCTTCTGGAAGCCGGTCTCGCCATCAAAAGGAGCAAAGTCAAGGGGCCTGCCAAAGAGATCCAGTTCCTGGGAGTGAAGTGGCAAGATGGACGGCGTCAGATTCCCACCGAAGTCATCAATAAAATCACAGCGATGTCCCCACCAACCAACAAGAAGGAGACACAAGCTTTCCTAGGTGCCATAGGCTTCTGGAGGATGCACATCCCTGAGTACAGCCAGATTGTGAGCCCTCTCTACCTGGTGACACGCAAGAAGAATGATTTCCGCTGGGGCCCTGAACAACAACAAGCCTTCGCCCAGATCAAGCAAGAGATCGCTCATGCGGTAGCCCTTGGCCCTGTCAGGACAGGACCAGAAGTGAAGAATGTGCTCTATTCTGCAGCCGGGGGCAACGGTCTGTCCTGGAGCCTTTGGCAGAAGGTGCCTGGTGAGACTCGAGGTCGTCCACTGGGATTCTGGAGCCGAAGCTACAGAGGGTCCGAAGCCAACTACACTCCCACAGAGAAGGAAATTCTGGCAGCCTATGAAGGCGTCCAAGCTGCCTCAGAAGTTATTGGCACGGAAGCACAACTTCTTCTTGCACCCCGACTACCGGTGCTGGGGTGGATGTTCAAGGGAAAGGTTCCCTCTACCCACCACGCCACCGATGCCACGTGGAGTAAATGGATTGCCCTCATCACGCAGCGCGCCCGTATTGGAAGCCCGAATCGCCCTGGGATCTTGGAAATAATTACAAATTGGCCCGAAGGTGAAAACTTTGGTCTCACCGATGAAGAGGAGCAGGAACAGGTGACTCGCGCAGAGGAAGCTCCACCGTACAACCAACTGCCGCAAGATGAAACGCGCTACGCTCTCTTCACTGATGGTTCCTGTCGCATTGTGGGGGCAAACCGAAAATGGAAAGCAGCTGTATGGAGCCCCACACGGCAGGTCGCAGAGGCTACAGAAGGAGAAGGTGGATCAAGCCAACTTGCTGAACTCAAAGCCGTTCAGCTGGCCCTGGACCTTGCTGAAAGAGAGAAGTGGCCAAAGCTGTACCTGTACACTGATTCATGGATGGTAGCCAATGCTCTGTGGGGTTGGTTGGAAAGGTGGAAAAAGGCCAACTGGCAACGTAGAGGAAGACCAATCTGGGCTGCTGACGAATGGCGAGACATTGCCAGTCGGGTAGAGAAGCTACCTGTGAAAGTCCGTCATGTGGATGCCCATGTCCCCAAGAGCCGAGCTAATGAGGAACACCGAAACAATGAACAGGTAGATCAGGCTGCAAAAATACAGGTGTCACAGGTAGATTTAGATTGGCAGCACAAAGGAGAGTTGTTCCTAGCCCGATGGGCCCATGATGCCTCAGGCCATCAGGGCAGAGATGCCACCTATAAGTGGGCACGAGACCGAGGGGTGGATCTAACTATGGACTGTATCTCCCAGGTGATCCATAACTGTGAGACATGCGCTGCCATCAAGCAAGCCAAGCGGGTGAAACCCCTGTGGTATGGAGGAAGGTGGACCAAATATAAGTATGGGGAGGCCTGGCAGATCGATTACATCACACTGCCTCAAACCCGCCACGGCAAGCGCTACGTGCTCACAATGGTAGAGGCCACCACTGGGTGGCTGGAGACCTACCCTGTACCTCATGCCACTGCCCGCAACACCATCCTGGGCCTTGAAAGGCAAGTCCTTTGGAGGCATGGTACCCCTGAGAGAATTGAGTCGGACACCGGGACTCATTTCAAAAATAGCCTCATAAACACCTGGGCTAAGGAACATGGCATTGAGTGGGTGTACCACATTCCTTATCACGCACCTGCTGCTGGTAAAGTAGAGCGATGCAACGGCCTGCTAAAAACCACCTTGAAGGCTTTAGGTGGGGGGACTTTCAAAAATTGGGAACAGCATTTAGCCAAGGCCACCTGGCTAGTTAACACCCGAGGCTCCACCAACAGGGCTGGCCCTGCCCAATCTGAACCCTTGCAAACAGCAGACGGGGATAAGGTTCCAGTAGTGCAAATGAGAGGCATGCTGGGGAAAACTGTTTGGATTAATTCTGCCTTGAGCAAAGATAGACCCACCCGTGGGGTTGTCTTTGCTCAAGGACCAGGGTGTACCTGGTGGGTGATGCAAGAGGATGGAGAGACACGATGCATACCTCAGGGAGACCTCAGTTGGGGTTGAACTGCCCATAACACGGTGCCTGTATGCATATCTGTATGTGTATATTCAGAGTAATGCTTGTATGTATATAGTTTAAAGGCTTAAGTTCAATGTAATATGTTGGAATGGAAAAAATTCGGGGTGGATAATGTTGGAGGTTGGGGGGGGGAAGTGGAATTTTTCCCATTCTGTTGCTAGGCAAGTAACGATCGGTACTTAGAGGACATTTTACTCTCACAAAAGAGACAAAGACCTTTTTGGCTGGGCGGGCACGGGAACAAGAGATAGCAAGACTTGATAACGACACATGGACTCGCTCACAAGTCTGGGAGGAGACAGCAGTGGAAGGAACGGCTCTCCGTTTTTTTTTGGCTGCGACTGCAGGAAAAGAAAAGCCCGGCTTTGCACTAGTTTTTCTCTACCTGGTGGGTGAGTTCTCGGGGCACGGGACTCCAATCATCTCTTCCCCTCCGGGAGGGTGCATCTCCCAGCTGCACTGCAGCGGAACGGGACCCCCGCCTGCCACCACCCCGCGCCCTGCCTGCTGCCCCGCACCCTGCCTGCCCCAACTGCGGAGTTTCCTGCCGCCTCCTCTGCTGGCTGGCCCGGGTGGGCTGACCCGGCCGCTCCATCTCCCGGCTCTGGGCTCTCTGCTGCGCCCCCCGTCCATCTGCGCTCCACCCTGCTCCAGCCCGTCGGCCATTACGCGCGACACAGGTCCAACCTCGCGCCACAGCGCCATCTGCAGCTTCCCGGGAGTCATCGCACCTGTCCTGCTGGTCTAGGAGCCCAACAGCGCTCCTGCTGGCCGTGACCGTGACTGCACCAACCGAGAAAGTGCCTGACAGTCCAGGGACATTTGCCACCGAGTTTTTTGGTTTTGTTTACTGTTTTTTTACCTTGTTTACTGTTTTTTGTTACTGATTGTTTGCCTCAGTATAGATACTAGTAAAAAAACTCTTATTCCTTTTCCCATACCTTTGCCTGAGAGCCCTTGATTCTAAAGTTATAATAATTCGGAGGGAAGGGGATTCACATTCTCTGTTCTAAGGAAGGTTCCCATCTTCCTAAGCAGACACCTGTCTATCAAACGAAGACACCATCACACAAGTGTTAGTCAGGTTCTTTTGGGAAGAAACGCTGCATTCATCCTGAAAGCAGTGTGGCATCAGCGGAAAAATCAGGACTTTGTTCTGTGATCACAATTAATGTGCTCGCTGCTGCAATCAATTTACACTTAATGATGCATTTAGTGGTAATAAAATTGGGAAGCTACAAAATATTCTTACCATTGTTTTAATTTGTCACATTTTAGATGTCAAGGAAAGGTGGAGTCATAATATCTATCATTTTGGGGAAAAAATCCAAATAGCTGAGGTAGAAAGTAATGAGAAAAGAAGCAGATAATAAGGTTACTGGGAATTACAAGTCCTTTCTCTCTGTACCAATCATAAGAGTGCTGAGTTAGGAAAATGACATTTAGAAAGTTGTTCTTATAATTAGAAATGCCCTCCTTGCTTCTATACAGTAGTATTCCCTCTGAAATTTCTCAGCCACCAGGTAAAGCTTTTAGGAAGTCATTATAACATACAAATAGACCATGCTAAATTAAATTGATTAATACATAATATGAATATTTTCATCTGCTTCAGGCAAGTCCTAATGCACATCTAATCAGCAAAGAAAATCCAAACATCCAAGAAGTCTGAATCATTGGGGAAGTTACGATACAAAGCTTATCGTGAAGTGAAGGAAATGTGACACACCAATTTCCATGGGTTGAAGATTTTGTTTAATATATTCCTCACTGTAACATGGAGCCAAACCAGACCCGACCCAACACGTGAATCTCCTCTCTTGAGGGTTCAGACGGGAAAGTTTACACATGAGAATTCATTTTTATTCCAGTGTCCGTTCTTTTCAGGACTTTGATTCAGTGGCCCTTGGCTGGGCATGAGAAGCATTTCTGTCATCCTACATTTTCTTAGGCAGGCAATGTAGATGAGGGCAGCTAAAAAAGAAATGTGGTCATCAAATGCTTTGGACATGCAGAGTTGACTCACCTTTCTCTTCCTGACCTGGAACACCAAAAGATATTAGCTCACTTTTTGGCAGAGGAAAAGTGAAATGAAGGACTGAGACAGACTGAAAATATGAGCTTGAGCAGGTGTGGGGAGGGTAGGTGGAAATATCTTTCAGCTGCTGAATATTGGTTCACAGGGTTTGAAGTGTGTTTTTGTGTTTTCCATAAAAGCTTGGGATTAGGAGGGACAGAAGGTTTTCAAGGACCATCAAATTTAAATTGATAAGGAACAGAACAAGAACAGAACCACAAGCCTGTCCCAATTCTCTTCCATAACACCATCTCAAGTAAAGTGACGAGGTTGGAAATTTTCTTTAAATTACTTTTCTTTTACTATTTTCCCTTTTGGACCTCTTTAAGGCTTCAAGATTTTTTCATTGCTCGTAAGGATTTTCCACTCTTTAGAAGAATACAGAGTGCTGAATAGTTAAAGGAAGGTAAGACAGAGAAGGCTGTCCATGTTAATCCTGTGCTCCTGTCTAGAAGAGGAGGATGCAGGGAGCAGAACTGTTTTTATACAAGAGGAATGAGATTGAGATGTGTTTACGTACACCTCTGTTGTAAAACAGCCAGAAGAGAGACAATTTCACTTTAGGCAAACCACAAACAAACACAGCTCATTTTACTTCGCATCAATTCAAAGCAAGAGTGAGAAAGCAGAGTGTTTTGAGAGAGATGCAAACATGATGTGCAGAGTACCTCCTGAATTTCAGCAGAACATGTTTGGTGAAGACTGCATTCCTCCTGCATAGGACAAATTTTCTTTGCATTTATAATGCCCCTTTTAGGAGGACATGTAGTGATAGGACAAGAGGAAATGGCTTTAAACTGAAAGAGGGGAGGTTTAGGTTAGATATTTGGAAGGAATTATTTACCGTGTGGGTGGTGAGGCACTGGGACAGGTTACCCAGAGCAGCTGTGGATGCCACATTAGCACCTGGAAGTGTTCAAGGCCAGGCTGGATGGGGCTTTGAGCAATGTGGTTTAGTGAGAGATGTCCCTGCCCAGGGCAGGCAGGCTAGAAGAAGATGATGTTTAACATCCCTTTCAACCCGAACTGTTCTATGATAATCTAAACAAATCCATTTTCTGTAGAATCTGCAGCATCATAGGCTCTAGCACTGCTCTCCTGATTCCTGGTCTTTGCTTAAAGGGACAAAGAAAGGGGAAAACAGAAGCAAGTCCATCAAGGCCTCTGTAACTAATGCAAATGCAATCCCTAAATAAAATTAAAAAAACAACCAACCAAACAAAAATGCATATTCCCCAATTTCAGATTTTCCTAAAGGAGACTGCACAAAGTAGCAGTAGGAAAATATAGAAGTAAGCAAAAGAGCTCAATTTGGCCCTAACCCACATCTTTGTTTGTAATGAATAGTTTTAATTTCAGGCTCTCAGGAGGCTGTAGGAAGAGATGGGTTATATTTATTCAGACCCAGTTGTGGGTTACCCATGTTGACACACGGAATTCTGGATGGCTGGAAACACATAAATGTCACGTTCATATCTATTTACAAGTGTCTGTTAAGAGACATTATCCTTGCTTCTAACATCTATCTCCTGCTTATTTGTTCCTGAAATGTGGCATGTTGTGCTGTCAAACAAAAAGAGGCACAGTTCCTAGGAATACTTGCCTAGCTGTTATTAGACAAAGATGATTTTCTTTCTTTGAGAATGCCTCCACAGTCTGCTATCCAATATCATATACTGGGCACCTCAATCAGGTAAGATGCTGACATATTTATAAAGTGACTTTTTTCTTTTTTTTTTCTGAGAGAAATTACTGACATCAAGAAATCCAGATACCAAGTGGAATAACAAGATCCCACAAAGGAAATGTGCTTTGGAAGCATCCCACGAACCTAAGGCAATTTCTCCAGGTGACCTCAACAGGACATATTTACCCTGGTGATGTCTCAGAGTAGGAGAGCACAAAGACTCTGGGATAGACTCTGGCAGGAGAGGAAAGGTTCACCCTTAAGGAGGCATCCTGCTGTCCCTTCACAGCCCCTGAGCTCCTGTATCTTTTTGGGATAGCTTTCTCTTTGTACCACTGCTGCCTTGTCTCTCATCTCCCAGCACCCTGCTGGTTCTGGCTCTTGCCCAGGATACAGTGACTTTTAGGTGTACTGCAAGATCAGGATCTCCAGGCTTTGCCCTCTCCTGAAGTAATTAAAGCTCTTTTGTTAGTGGATAAAGATGTCTTGTCACCTCCTTATCGTGTCTCCACATCCAGGTCAGCTTCATTGTCCAGCCTCACTTTGAGGAGTTCAATTCATTACAAAATAGAAGGCATAGGTTGAAAATCAAGATCTTTTACTCATTTTTTCCTCAGGGAAGAATCCCTGTAATCCAGTGACACAAGAGCTAATCCTTTGATTCTTAGAAGTATTGTGGACATAATAAAAGACTCTTTTCCTTTTGTTGCTATCCTTGAATGAGTTGTGAGCAACACTTCAGAAGTATCCATCCCATCGTGGACATTCTCTGTGAAAATTAACTATGTCTCTTCCCCCAGTTCATCAGTAGATGGTGGCAAAGAGTTCTTGCTCATCTGAGTTTCAGACCCCAAGGGCTGCACAAACATGACAATAACCACAACTGATGGGCAATATTTTGCCATCTGCTGCACTTCATATAATCTTTGGATGAACCTGTTGCAACTTTTAGTTGCCTTCTCACATGCAAAGTTTTGTGAGATCACAGAATCATTTGCTGGCATAATTTCCTTGTTCCAGGTAGTCCTTGTCTTTTGAAGTCCTCCAGACCTTATTTCTCTGATTGAACCCAGCAACTTCACCTGTTTTCAGTTGTCCCGGTTCTCCTCTTCTTTCCACTAATTTGTCTTGATTATTATTTACTTGGCACCTGAGTTACTTAACTATGAGGCATATAGGAGAATAATGCATATGAACCATGTGGCAAACCACAACTACGTTGCAAGTTACATTACCCTATAAATAGAAAATAAAATGAAAACTATTTGTCTGTACAGGAAACCAATAAAAAAAGACCATACAAAATCTCCTACATGGAAGATCTTACCAGAAAAATAATTATGTCCTGAAATTACAAGTACTGCATTTGAATTCTCGACAACATCTTTCAGCACAGGCTGGTATTTCATTATTATAATTTCATGGTACTCTAAAATCAGTAATCCTCAAACTTTTATTTGGGATTAGAATACAGATTGCATTATGGCATTTTTTCGTTGACAAATTGTATTGCAATTTTGTATCAGCAATGTGCTAATAACTAGACCAAATTAGCATTTTTAGCTTTATTTGTGACAGATCACAGCACGTGTCTACAGTCTATCCCTTAGCAACACAGGTTGGGACATACATAGAATTGTGGGTGCCTGTACTGCTGGCAAGATTATTGAGAAAATCTGATGAAAAACTATGGGGTAAACAATAGTGCTGCTCCTAAAACTAAATCTGTTTCCTTGTTCTACCTCCACTCTGAATTGTAAACTGACATCTGTGACAAGGAGAAATAGCAAATGCCAGTTTTATTTTCAGTGTGGTGTTATTTTTACTTCTTTTCTCCACCACTTCATAGCCATCAAAATGTCCTTTCAATGCAGCAGGGAAGCATAGTTCCCTCAAACACTCAAAACCAGTATGGGGACTGAAATTCAAAGTAATTTCCTTTCACAGAGAAATACAAACAGTGAGAGTTGATCTGTATTGAAATACCCATCCACATTAATGGTTCTGAAGTGCTATTCTTAATTATAACATCTAGATTCATTTTAAATACTTAAGAGGAAGAGAGAAATGTCACTGTGTACAGCTGATAATTGCAGAAAACTTGACTGCAGAGAGGAAAGCAAAGATGGTATTTAACTGTACAAGAAACAGGGCAGAAAGTAATACAGAAGATTCAATGAAAGAAAATGATCCAGGCATGCCTTCAGACATCTGCCACAGTGAAAAACTTTAAAATAAAGATTCTGGGTGGAGATCTGAAGGGCTTGGTCCACTTAGTGTGGATGGGCAGCAGACAGTGGGGGACTTTTATAAAAGAATTAATTGTAAAAAGGTCTCTCATACAAGTTCTTTCAGTTAGGGTAAATCTAATTAAAATCTAATGATTCAAAGCTTAGAAAAGGAAATAATGCATAACTAACTTATTGCCACATTTCACCAGCAGCTTTGAGGAATGCAAAAAGAAGCCCAAGTGTTAATTAGGCAGTACAAGTGTTAACTAGAGGCCTGACATGGTGTACACAATGTGCTTAGTCTTTAATTTTATGTCATAGTCTAATTTTTGCCCAGGTTCCCTGCCTTAAGCACGGAGAAGATGGACCCAGGCAGGGACAGAGCTGTGTTTGTTATGGGTAGTTCAAGACTTACTGCTGCTGGGCGTTTGAGGGTTTGGCTTTGTGATCACAAGGGTCTGCTTTAGTTTATAACTGAGGTGGTGCAGAAACACGCAAATAAAATACTTCACGTTCAAAGTCCTCAACGTTGTACTCTGGGGGAGCACTGGGGCATTAATAGCAATACTGTGACCACCAGACGGCAGCTCTTTTACTGCATTTGCCCATTCAGACTCTTCTATTTCCTGCAGAAAAGGACAAGGGGTGTGGCAGGCAGTAGGCAGCACATGAATGAGTAATGTGTCCTTGCAGCAGCAAAAGCAAAAGAGATCCTGGGCCAGATTTACAATCCTGTAGCCAGCAGATCAGGGGAAGAGATTATTCCACTCTAGTTGAGATGTGTTAGCCAGATTTGATCTTCTGAGTTCAAGAGAAACCTTGAAGTACTGGAGATGGCCCAGTGGCAGGCCACGGAGATGACTGGATGGCTGGAGAACTCGACACATGAATAAAGGCTGAAAATTAGCTTTGTCAAAAAGAAAAAAGAAAAAGGGGGTTGATACACCTAGAGGGAAGGATCAGGGAGATCTAAAGAAGAGAAGGTGCTCCCTACACAGGGATCCATGGTGGCAGGACCAGAGGCAGCGGGCACAAGTTGCTTCAGGGAAATCTTGTCTGGATATTAGAAAAAAATGCTTCACTGCGAGAACAGTCAAGCATTGGAATATGTTGTCCAGAAAAGTGGGGGAAATATTCAGGACCTGGCATAACAAGGCCCTGGATAACCTGAGGCTTGGAAAGTTCATCCATAAAATCTCCCCTTCTAAATGAGAGTTTTCTATTATTCACTATCTCTCATTGTCCTGTCTAAAAGGTGAGAGCAGCTCCATGCTCAGCTTTCCCTGTGCTTCACCCATGAGAGAAGATCCATACTGCTTGGGAATGCTCTTGGAAAGAGCTAGGGAGAAAAGAGACAAGAGGAAAGTGTCATTTACAGCCTCCAGCCTCCCACCTGATACAATGGACAGGCCTGTCCTAAGAGGCTTGTTATCGCTGCGCACGAGCTTAGCTCCGAGCCCCATGCCGTGTTCTCTCACCGCAGCTGCACGGCTAGCTCAAGCGTTGCTCGGTGGCAATAAAACACCGAGCACACGATCGCTCAGAGTCCGCAGAGCAGCACTGCAAAGAGACTCTAGGAGGTAGGACGAGCTGGGAACTGGAACGGTAAAGAGCAGGTGGACTTCGAAGCTGGGTCTTCGGAGAAGGTTTATTGAAAGAAACGTAGACAAGACGGGAACACGAGGACGGGGACGAAGACCGAGATTCCAAGCCCCGAACACCGGTCAGCAAGGGGTTAAGAGGAAGCAGGGAATGGGAGTGGCCAGCATCGGGAACCAATCAGGGAGAGGGGATGGGGTGGTACCAAGGGGATACAACGAGTAGGGGTTTACAGGGGGAGTGACTGAAACTCGGGGGATTAGTAAACATTACAGCAAGTCGAACTTTCCCGAAACTTAACCAAATAAGGAGATAAGATGTGGGGAGGAGTGCGGGGCTAATTAGGACCTGTGCCACTGCAACAGCTTGTCCTGTCTCTGCTGCCTGAAAACTATTCCTTGTCCCCTGCTGTGACCTTCACTGTGGCAGTGGCTGTCAAGTAACAACCATAACCGTTGCTCCAAATAGAAGAATATGTTGAACTGTGTAAAATAAACATAATTCCAAACCCGTATCTTCCAGCAGCAGCACTACATTGTCTTTTCACATAATGGATTTGTTAGCATCGCCTCGGTTTGAGAAGTGCAACGAGAGCTGCTAAGGTGAATTATGAGAGGTTAACAATGAAAAGTAAGCATTGTGTGCTGAGCTGATGACTCATGCAGAGCCCTTCAAGAGATGCACATATTAAAAACAGCTGGAAAATATCAGACAACATAAAAGATACACCATGGCTCTCTTAACCTCTGGTGCTGTAAATAGACCTGGAAATACAGTGTTGATTATATCTTGCTTTAGAGGCTGTGGTGAAAAACACGGCACCACAACAATTACAGTGTGGCTTTTGATTTATCTCACTGACAACCATCAGCCCTTTCAATGCCTCTCTGACAAATAAGCACAGAAGAGGACAGACATGCAAACTGGAACATAACTGATTTATATGAAGAGGGAAAGAAGCCCGCATGCGTGCGTAGCCATATCCCTGTGCTGGCTGATGCACACTCCTCTCTAACGATTTCTGTGCCTGATTTATAAGGTATCCAGAAGGTTTCTGATCTGTCAGCAGCTGCAGTGCTGGCTTAGCTTTAAAAACACACTCATGTCCCTGGAAGCTGACCCATGAAGCTCCTAGGAGAATTGAAGATGAACAGAATTCCTCATGCTTTGTAGTCTTATGTGTCTCCTCTCGATGTATTACAACATGAACTGGAAAATGGGAAGTTTAATAAGCATTCAGTTGATTGGAAAGGTAAAATGTCAATATATTACTGCTTCAAATATGTCTCTAAAGTGAGAGTTCAAACTTGTCAACAAAGGTCCTGGGAAAATAAAAGACTCAAATTAAGCTTTAAGAAACACCAATTGGCTAGATATGGAGTAATATACAATTAAAAATAATAAAAAACAGCTTTGAGAGCAAATAATTTTTATTGATAAGGATTGTGTTGTATACATGAGTATTTAATTCTTATATACAATGCCACATATAGTATGTAAGGCCCAGGACAACTCCAAAGCAGCAAGGTAAGAATAAATTTCCCCATGTGCAGGTGGGAATGTAAGCAGTTTTGTAACTCATCCAAAGTCATAGGGGGATCATCTGAAGAGCTCAAACTGGCTCCCAGGCCCACCCTTGGACCACAATACAGGTTTTCTTTGGATGAAACTTGAGGGCTTTTCTGGGTGTGTGCCTTTTGTCAGGTTATAAAGTCACAGAAGTACATCTCTGAGTTTTCCATTTACATTCAGCAAAAGCAATACTTACATTCCTGAATTAAACAAAGAGAGGGTGAGAATATGGAATTGCTATTGCCCAGAGTGATTAATAATGTAGGTGTTTGCTCCTAGAGAAATCACTGGATAGAGATGTAGGTTCATGGCGTAAAGGAAATGCATTGGGTTGCTAAAAAACGACGAGAAAGAACATAACAACTCCTCCCCCCAACCCAAGAGCCCTCAAAACCCAACCCAAGAGCACCCAAACTCCAGATCATCAAATGTAGGTTAGTATACTCAATATTTTCTTTTCCTAGGTATTTGTTATTCTTGCTACTCAGTGCACACACTTGCCACTGTAAATCTTACTTTCCTTTGTAAATTGTAGTAGGTTTCCTTTGGGGATCTTGGCATACCATTTATTATTTTCTAGTCTTAAGTGACTTTTGAACCTACAAGTATTCCTCTAAGCTTGTTTATTGTACTCCCTTCTTAGCTTGTTCCGAACTGCTGCAAATTTACCCAAAGCCCTCCCAAAGCTGGATCCACATTTTCACATTCAGAGAATAATCATACATCATGACTGTTCTTATGCTGACAAATAAAATCACATGGATACAAAGCAGTGTCCTTGAAAACAAATGGATCACTATGTTTTACTTCTACAAAGCTATATTCTCCATTTTTCCCCCTCCAAACAGCAGAAGAAATTAAATAGAAAGATCTTGGATGAGGAGTCATTATTTAGACTTCTTTTCTCACAGTAATCACTTTTCCCCTGCCCCAAGCTTATTCCCTTGCTATCATCCTGTATGCCAACTGTCCTGAATTCAGTGGGTGGGCACTTCCACTATAGAATAAGGAAAAATATTTGCTGTAATATAATAAAACACTTCCATACCATCATGTTCACTGCCTATGACCAAAGAAGCCATTTCAGACACTGCAAAAAAAGGGATAAACTTCAATTATATGAAAAACTCCACTGAAGCCTTTACCCCCTGCTGAAACAAGGACCTTCCAGGATCTGGCTGTTATAACCTAAATCCAGTCTTTATTTACTGGCAGATGTGCTGTCTCAGCCCCTTCCCTCTCTGTTATCCTCAAATGTAAAGAAGACATCAGGGGTTTTGGACACCACTTACATTTTATTTCAGATCCCTTTTTTCTTCTCTTCAACCCACAAGCATTAACCTGTAACTGGCATTCAACAAAAATACTACTTTTTTGTGTTTGCAAATACTCCTGCCACATAAAATTAGTCAAATAAGATTACAGAAGCATGAAATCAGCCAAATTGGCAACCAGGAGACCTGAGAACTAAGGGATATATTAGTCAAGTGCATGGGCAAACTTGCCCATTTGATCAAAACAGCATGGGACAGGTAAAGAACATGTGGAGGTGCCAGGACCTCCTTGCTCAGTGCTTGCCCTGAAGCTCTAACAGGGAGGGTGATTCCTCTGTGTCTCCCATGCTGTTGAATCGCTCACCCCCACAAAAGATATCTTGGCATTATTGGGATTACAGGCTTTGCTGGAGGTCCCAAATGAGGCTGGAAAACATTACATCAGTTATGCACATTGAGACTCGATCTGGCACAGCAGTGAACAGTTTGCTGTGTAAATAGGGTATGTGAAACATAGTATTATCACTTCTATTGATAGATAGGAATAACAGGCTCAGAGTTTTGATTTACTGACAAGAGTGTGCCACTCCTGCCTGTTATCACACATGCAGAGCCCTGAAACTCAATCGTCCATCTTAATCCACTGTCTTAATCACCATCTGCTCAGAGCAGGGCAGGGGACGTTCACTCTCACTTTGTACAGGTGTAAATCTGCCCGTGTGCTAACTGTGTTTGTGTTCAGTTTGAACAGAACCATTACTCCATTCTAGCCTCGCTTCAGGACCAATGACCCAGATTTTCTAGCGTTGGCTGTTAGTTTTCATTCTCATCTGAAGCCCCATTTCAAAAGAAAAAGGAAAAAAAATATCTGGACGCCTTAAAATGTTTTAGGATTTGTTAAACTGAATGTGCAAGAATAGTAACTCAGCATGACTCAACATTGCTCTTCACTTTGAAAAAGTGCAAACTGTGGCTCAGCAGCTGATGATCAGCAGAGCCTGGTAATGAGACTGGTCAGCATCCCTCAAGACTCCTTTTAATTTTGTATAAGCAGTCCCTAATGGAACCTCTGTCATTTCAGACTAAATTGGGAACTTCTAAGAGCATAACTGTATGGAAGAATGAAGGCATAGTCCTGGATGTCCCACCAGGCTCCGGTTCAGCAGCATCCACAGGGGGTCAGTCCTAGGGATTGGCTCAAAAGGGACCCATTTACACCCATTTAAGTGTACATAGGTCTGGATTCTCATCAAGGCACCCACTTTAGCACTTTGCCAAGTTCCTGATACAAGCTGGGATGAGACCTGGGCATGCATTGCCTCCTCCACAGTGAACAGAGCCATCGTGAGCAGGGGGAACAAATCCTCCTTACTGCTCAACGGATTGAAAGAAGGGTGCACACTTACAAAAAGCTGTGCCTGACAAGCTGTGAAAGCAAACATAAATCACACTTAACTTGCACTTAATTTCCTTTGTACTCTCAATTCATAGGTGGGGTAAGAATTCCTGTAGCCTGGGGCATTCCAGTTCGAACAGAAGCAGAATCTGCCTGTTCATGTCTGCAGTTGACTGGGTGGTTCTGCTTTCTTTGCACCACAAAACAACTGCATAAATCCACTTTTTCCACCAAGTTCAGCTGCTACACACTAGCTTGCCAAAGCACAGGCAGCCTCCTGCTAAGTAATCTTTCCCAGGTAGCAGAATTTTTATGGTTCTTTAATGCTTCATCAGGTGTTAATCATAATGTTTTACTGTCTGAATAACAAGCTTATCTCCCTGAAGAAAGCTTTGGTTCACATCCAAAATTCTGTTCTCAGAGTAGACAATACACTTTGATAGCAGTGACCACAGTTCACCCTGTGCCAAATGAATTTCCAGACTCATGGATTGAATAAGAACATTTGTTAGTTGCTGCCTTTGATATTACAGAAGTGCCTACAATTTATTTCCCAGGATACTGATGCCGAAAAAAGTCAGTAACTCCAGAAAGGAATAGTCTATTTCCCCTCCTTGTTCCTGTGTAAAAATGTAGCTTGATTAAGGTTAAAGGATAGCAGTGGGGTGTGTGCAGGTAGGAATCACTCATGTGATCAAGAGCTGGAGCAGTGCAGAAAGCCCTGTATTCACAGTATCATGGGCAAATTTGCCTTTTCTCTGCTCCTTAAAAAGCAGGACAAAGTTTGTTCTCTCCCACCACATGACGGAATCTGAGCTGATTCAAGTCCAGTCTCTCTGTCAATATTTTCAAGAGATCTCTTAAGTGGTGTAGAACCCAAAACTTCATTTTCAGAGTGGTTTCCTGAACACCTGTCTTCCAAGTGCTTGCTGCTTCTGAAAATGGGACTTAGGCTCATAACCACAGGGTGAGTTCTAAAAGCTTTGCTCCCTCTCCATTGTGATTGCACAGCATTCAACTGGTCAAGCACCACTCCCTGAAATGTTCCAGGTTTTGAGTGGTCACTGGAAGAGCTGTTGTTTTGCACTCTACAAGGCCATAATGAGTTCTTCTGTCCAGAAGTCTTGAAGGTTATTCTTGTCTTTGCTTTTACCTGTAAAATAAACATAACCTTATAATCGTATGCTTTAGTCAATGCTCTTCAGACAAGAAACAACAATCCCTTTCATCCTTCCTATGGCAATTTTTTAGCCTTTATATTCTACTGTTTGATCTCAGAATGTTTTATGAAGGAAATAATATACAGTGAGTGCCTAATCCCAGAATCCCTGCAACATCATTTTTATGGACTTGAGTTCAAAGCCTCAGTGTTAATATGCCCTTTTCACACGTGGATCATGCTTCAGCAGAGAATGCTGAAGCCAAGATATTCATCTGGTGACTGTGGGACCTATGTGGTCCAAGGAAAAATCACAGTAATTTTTGGTAGATGTTGCTGTGGAGTATATGGGATGGATGCTCCCAGACTGAACCTCGCAGGGTCAAGAGACAGCTCTTGGCTGAAGGTCTGCAAACCCCAAAGGGTACTTCAAGGTTTCTGAAAGTAGCCCCACACTTGGACTGCTGCCTGATCCGTGCTGGGAGCATGGCCACTCCCTGGACACAGCCTGAGCTTTTGCTTTTTAACCATTGCCAGCTGTGTTTCTCCATAGCACAGGCAGAAAATAATCCTTCTTCTTGTGAAAGGTGGATGGGAAAGGTGATGGGAGGAGAGTGAATTCATCCTGACCCTCAGGACTCATTCAGCACCTACTGTGTTGACTTGCCTTTATGGAAAATCACGTTAAGGGCAAGGCTGGTGTCACAGCCTTGCAGATGGAGGTGTGTGGGGTGGTGGGCCACTGCCACACCCAGAGGGAAAGCTGGAGGGCTCTGAGGCTCAGAAGAAGTCTCCAGCAGCCTTGACGTGGAGGTACAGCATGCTTCTCTCAAGTCCTTCAGCTGGCACACCAGGCACCAGTGCAGTGCAGCATGGCCAGGAGCTGCTGCTCTGGGCCAGGTGACACGCTGGGGTCACTCCGTGCCTCTACAGGGACATTTAGCAGAAAAGCCTTGAGAAGCAAAAGTTGTCTAGTTTAATCTCAGTTCCGTATAATTCACACCAGTTCTGCAGCCACGTGAGCTGCTGGTCTTGGTGTTAGCAGGATTTTTACATGGACAGCTAAACTCACTGCAGTCCTTCAAATATTTTTCAAGTGACTTGCCAAATATCTGATCTCATCAAAGGGATTTGTAAAAGGTACACCCTGAAACTGAGTTTGCATCCAGGGCCTCGTGCCAGAGGGTCTTGTGGGCTTTCAGAGCTTGAGGAGAACCTGATCCTGTCATGCAGGCAGGATGAGCCAGGCTACAGGAGGCCGAAGAGTCTGTTTATATTTTAATCTTAGTTTTTCTTGCCAGAGTAAATTTTTTTTCCCTTTCTGCTTATACTGGCCTGACAGAAACTGGATATCTGCAGCCCATCAACTTTTACAGTTTATTTTCTTTAAGCCACGGTCATGTATTAAGAAATGTGTTTTTTCATGGATGCCTCCCCTGTTGTTATGCTGACTACCTTCCCATCTGTTTGCAATCTCAAATCATTGCGGTGGCAGCAAAGGCATGGGAACAGCTGCCTTTTGAAATCCACAAAGTTCATCATTATTCTGCCCTTAGTCTTGGCTAAAGAGCTTACCTGGCTATGCTACAGGTCGCTTCCAAGGGCAAAGCTTTTCAACACCCATGGCAAATTTTTAAAAAGTTGTTTTCTCTTCTTATCACCCTTTCCTTCCCTGGCTGCTTTGTCTTCAATTTCTGTTACTTCTCATTTGTGCACCTTTATGGCTGCTTGTTTTGTCTGTGCAATTACAGGAGTGCAACCACGTGGTTCAGTCTACTAAGGAAACAGCTCCCCTGCACCTCCAGCTTTGAAGAAGCTTTGTATCAGAAGAATACAGAAGGAAAGATTGCTGTCTTGCTTAGAAGCCATTGGCTAAAGGTACAGGTATCCATGACCTAGCAATGAACTCATTATAAAAGCTATGTTACTGTTCCAATGTGCAATGATAAAGGCAGTCAACCAAGAAATAATTTAAAAATATATGTATTTTGACTTTTTAAAATATATTTTTCTAGAGGTTTGTTGGACATTTTCTGCTATTTTTCCTTTTTTTCTTTCATTTTCCAACATAATTTCTAACAGTTCATGACTGCTCAATAACTTTGTCCTTCATTAACCTGTCTATTGTTTCCTCTTATCTTCGGAAACCTTGTCACCTGCTATATCCTGCAGAAGGAGGTGCACAGATTAACTACACGCAATGCGATGAAAAAATGCTTTTTGTTTCTTATCAGTCTCCTTCCCTTCAGTTTAATTGGATGTCCATGGCTCTTTTACTGAAGGAGTCATGACCTGTATATCCTAACAACCTTTCCATGTCAAACCAGCTTTTACAGACTCCAGCTGCATTTCCCCCTCTTTTCCCTAAGTTGTCTCTTGTCCGGACTGAAGACTCTTAGTCACCCCTGGTACAGAATCAGTTTCTCACACTGATTGTACCTGAGAGGCTTCTCTGAATCTTTTCAAGGCTTATATAAATCCTGCAGGATGGGAATACCAGAACTGTACATATCCTGTGAAGTGTGGGCAAGAGATGGATTTACCCAGTACCACAGTAATACTCTTCCTTTCCTCCTCCAGCCCATTTCTAATAATTGCTCACATTTCACTTGCTTTCTTGACAGCTGAAGTGCACCAAGCTGATGTTTTCACTGCACTGTCACAACCCCAAGTTCTCACACATGAATGGTGATGGTCAGTTCAGAATCTGTCATGTTTTACAGGCAAGTGGCATTGATTTTCATCTCATGTGTCACTTCCTATTTACATCCTCTGAGCTTCACCTGCCAGTCACCGAGTTCTGTGAGAGGTACACAAGGGGCATAGCACAGGACTTTTCCTTTGCTAACCCAAATATCATAGTATTATCATCAAATTTTGTTAGTTCATTGCTTTTCCCTAACTTTTTAATAAGGTCTAATAGGGGTTGAGGGGAGAAACCATGAAACAGAAAGAATAGAAGAATGGTTCAGAGAAGCCTGCACAGCTCTTGCTTTGAACCAGAAACCCTCGGCACTCCTGATGGCCTTGGAGCTCTCTGCCCTGTCTGTATTATATTGCAAGGGAAAAAACGTTACAAATGTCTAAAACTCTCAGCAATTGAAAAACTGACTCCAGGGAAAACAGATCTCACAGGCAATGTGTCATTGCCCCATAAATGTGTCCAGGGAAGAGGGAGGGAGAACACCACAAAGAGTTCAGTCTTTTCCACCTGCTGAAAGAGATTGGCCTCTTCCAGTGTGGTTTTCCAGCATTACCCAAGAAG
Source organism: Acanthornis magna (assembly GCA_036785705.1). Lineage (NCBI taxonomy): Eukaryota > Metazoa > Chordata > Aves > Passeriformes > Acanthizidae > Acanthornis > Acanthornis magna. The sequence goes on along the minus strand of JAWUZG010000119.1, from coordinate 8,559,912 downwards.
AGTCATCAAGCATAATCATATTTGGCTTTCCTCAGAGAAAGACCCATTCATGGTGCTCTCAGATTTAAAAAGTTTTTTTCAAGTTGCCTAGAGCAGATTCAATTGCTCAGGTTTCCTTCCTCCCAAACACACAGATGCCCAAAGCACATTTTTTCCTTTCAGCATTTTCCTAATGCCTGTAGCTCCCTGCGTGACTGTGAGGTGAGGAAGAAGTCACTCCCATTCACAGATGGAAGATGGGACAGGAGAGGTTCTGAGCCAAGGTCAGCTTTCAGATGGAGGGGTTCCTCACTTCATTGTCTCCAAAATCCTTCACTGCTGAACCACCATTAGGCCATTTTCCCTGTCTGGTGATGATTTCCTTCCACTCACCTTATGGAAACTCTGAAAGAAATCAGTCTCCAGGGTAAATGATTCAGTATCTTGCTCTGATCCCTATGAACAGGGGGCAAATTGGCCTTCAGACCCTTTTTCTGGTATCAAGAACAGTGAGTCCAAGGTGAGAGAGGAGCTTATGGACCAGTCCCACCTTGATCTTGTTCTTCGTTCACTTCTATTCCCACACCCAACCCTTCACTCACTTTCCTGACAAACCTATAGTACTGGTACTCTTGTAAACCTCAATTCTTGCTGATAAATATACCTATAGGAATAATACCACATACACTGTTTGCCTAAAACCCAGCTGAAATATTGATCCAAAAAAAAAAAAAAAAAAAAAAAAAAAATTACTAGGAAATTGTTTTATAATATTACCTCTGCTTCAAAAAATACTATTTCCCAGCAATGCCTTGCATGCACACATGCAAATAACTCCTCTATCAAATGAGCATTTTGAAAGCTGCTGAAACTTCTTAAACCAGAAGTTAAGAAAGTATAATAGAATAGAATAGAATAGAATAGAATAGAATAGAATAGAATATATTCTTTATTTTGTAATATAATTTAAATTTAAGATACTATTATATATTCAGGTTGTCTTACCATGACTTCTTTCTGCAAATGAGTCTGCAATTACACAGACACATACATATATGGTTTAGTGGTGGACTTGACAGTATTGGATTAATAGCTGGACTCAACCTTAGAGGTCTTTTCCAGACTTAATGATTCTATGATTCAATATACTTCCATATACTACTCTGCAATTAGTGTTTGCAAGAGAGCTGTCTTGGAATGCTTGCAGTGAGGAGCTTGACATGTCTGTGAAAGAGAATGTGCAGACTGAAACAGCCAGAACATTGTTGGCCCCATGAACAGCAGAAACAGAAAATTCACAGCCTTAATACTCCATATGTACTTGACTAATGATTTGTATTTCAGATTCTTTTGGGAGTGGGACCAAGGACTTGTTTTAAAAATCTTTGCTCTCCGTGCATCATGACATGGACCATAACAGGGTGATTAAACTTAATATAGCAGCCCATATGTAACAAACATGACAAATTTCGTAGCACCAGGGTTGCTGCATTTTTTACTCAGCTTCTTCAAAGTGCTCTCCTAGGGCTGAATTAAGGCTGTTGAGATAACTAAACCACACAATTCTGTTTCTAAACTGTGTTTATTTTAGGTTTAATTATACCTCTATGTTCTCTTACTTTCAAAACTTTTTTATTAGGTAATAATAACAATTCTGCAATTCTCCCAGAATATCTGCAGTTATTAAAGTGCTCTCCCAAAACGTAATTCTAATTTAATGCAGTTTTTCATTGTAGAAACCTCCTTTGTTTTCCATAGTTAAACCATTACACTGGTGCAATGTAAAAAGACACTTTAGAAAACAAAACCTCAAGACAAATTTTCTTTTAGGTGCCACAATAACAGAAACATTGCCATACAAATCATCCAAAGTCTCAAAGGTATGGAATACCGCCTTTGCATTTTTGTGAGTTTAAGCTTAACTTTGGAGATATTGGATTTGCAGATTTGCTCAGGCTGAGTCACTGCACTCTGGAAAAGCTGATGCAGATCTGTTTTCCTCTTAAAACCAGTTCCTATCAATTTTCTCTGACTCCTGCTCAATGTGAAGCTTGTCAAAACAGCAGCACAAATGCAGCATCCTCTCTTTTCCTCCCCCACACCACATTGACCTTTCTATCCCCCTCCTATTAGTCTCTTCCTTTCCTCCATGGTACCTTTATCTTCTCAGCATCTCTGGAAATTCCCCTTTCTTGGCTTCTTTCCTGAACAGTCTTGTTGAGAATGGGATTTGGTGTGAAATGTGTTTTGATTTTCTAATGGGATTAATGGCCAGGTTTTGACCTTTTGGTCTGGTTTTGAACATTTCTTCCCCAGAAGAAATTTACTTTCTCCTGCAGGATACCCTCACGTAAAATGGTGTTTGTTCAAACTGCCAGCCTCTTCTCCTCTCACAGAGAGCCAGGCTACCTCTGCCCTTTGAAAAGATGTCTTTGCCAAAAATGCTGCTGGCTTTCCTCTGCAGAGGAAACATTATATGGTTGAATAAACTGTTATCATAATTGTTATGTCTCTTTTTATTATACACATTTAGAAAGAGAATAAATTTCCCCAGGAAGTTTAGTTTTCATTTTCCAAAAGATTGTGTTTTGAAGCTAAAATGTCACAGTTGCCTCTTATGCCAATAGCTTTTTAAGTCTATTTTCATGTGTATATATTTGTATATATGAGAATCACAGAATAATTTGCGGAAGGGACTTTGAAGAGTATCCCATTCCAAACTCCCTGCCATGAGCAGGGACACCTTTCACTAGGCTGTTCAAGGCCCTGTCCAACCATGGGAATCCATTTTTGGACTCTCTGAGACCTTTGTGTGAATTGTTATGAAAACCTTGAATTTGTCATTTAAGATTGCTTTTATAGCTTATTAAAGGAATGTGCAATCTTTGGGTATTTGCAAAGATTTCCACTTTATCTGGTACAGCTTGCATGAGTTCATGTCCTTCTGGGCAAATGGAAGAAACGTGCAAGTTTCCACACAGTTTTCAGCTTACAGAACTCTGGTGAGAAGACAAAGGAAAATTCTCTTTTTTCAAGACATTTAACAGGCAGTCCAACATAGATTAAACATTCCTTCCCTCTCACACATTGCTTTGTTCAGATTTCAAGTTAAATTCCATTTTACTGAACTATATTACTGAATCCAGAAGGAGTATTCAAGAATTTTCCTTTGGCTATGTCTAGTCCACAAGTCTCTAGAGGCACAGACATTTATAAAAGCAAATAATTTCTTTGGACTGCTGCATCTTGATACATAGATTCTGACATTTGTGCAACCCCATTGCAAATCATCTGCTTTCCTTACTCACAGGTAATTAGTTTTCACCCTAACTGCTGGGCAATTCACCCAAAATTTTATTGCAATTTCTCTCAAGGAGATCTGGGACTCAACAAAAGTCACCTTCCCCTCTCCTTGTGGTGGCATTACAATGCAAAAAGGAGAAACATAACTGACTGTAGGAGTTAGTGCACCACTGAGAGCCCCTGAAGTGACATCTCAGCATCTTCTCCACAGCCCAGCGTAAAATTTAGGTTGACTGTTTTTCAGTGAACAGATAAAGGTTGTCCTTCTCATTATCTGTCCCCTGGTAAACTAAGATGGGATTTATGTTTCCTAATTTTATCTGTCTAAAAGCAAATTTTGTAATCTGGATTAATCTAATCTTGTCCAGACTCACTCTGAAGTCAATGGGTAACAAGACCTGCTGAAAGCATAAATTCATTGCACCTCAAGGCTGGTGCCAGACAAGAGGAAAATTGGACCTCTCTTTATAGTCCCTTTTTTGTCATTAGCTATGGAGGGGACCTGGACAAATAACCACTCTTTTGCAGATTCTAAAGGATCAATGAGGGTGTCTGTGTAACTACAAGCAAAATGTGCATTTGCAGTGTTTGACTTGGAAACAGCTCCAAGTCTGCTCAATGTATTCAGAAAACCCAAGGTTTTGTGTGTCCTTCCATGAAGTTTTACAATATTTGTAATACCAGAAAGCTTGTGGGGCACTGCACAAAATAAGGACGGTGGAAGAGGAATTTTCAAAAATACCCATTTTACATAAGAATGTATATTTATATCATACCTTTGAAGTTTCTGCTCTCCTCCCTTCCTCAGGAGAATTTGGTCTAAAACTCTAAATCTGAAAATGCAAAACCTGTTCATTTGGCTTCGCAGACCATATTCCTGAGTCACTCTGGATAAGTGGCACAGGGCAAAAATATCCCTTCTCTTTCTCTCCTGCAGCTCAGAGGAATCAATAAGGTCAGGCAGATGCATCAACTTCGAGCACTTGAACAAGTGTTCTGCAAGACTGGGTATAAGCAAAGAAAGAAAAATCAAGGTGCAGATCCCAGAGAGACAGCAAAAGCATGAAAGCATTGAATCAGGAGAAACAGCAACTGAGTTTTGCTCTGCCCCCAGGATGTTTGGGGTCACAGGACAGCCCAGCTGAGAGCTGCTGCTCTGGATGGATGCTGGTCCCTTGTAGCTCCTGTGTCACATCTGTCAGCAACATGGAGCTTCTCAGAAATCCAAGCCATTTTCTCCAGAGGCACTCATGCTAAAGCGACTATGCATGTGCTCTGTGTCATGGTTTAGAGTTCTTTTCAGGATTGTGAAGCTGCTGTTCTGACGTACCTGGCTGGCCAGAAAAGGTGGGTCAGATGGCTGAGTTTGGAGAATGAAAGAGAGGAGTGTTTGTCTGGAGAGATGTGGAAGGCTAGGCTAGAAGTACTCTGGGAAGAAAGTGAAGGGTCAGCATCGCTGATGGATTTTATCCTCCTTTTCTGTTCTTTTCCTACTGAGATTTCTGCTGGATAAAACAAGTGTAAAACTCAGGAAAGAAAAAGTTGGATCCCCATGTGAGGCTGAGGAACCTCTCAGCTGCAAATATACTCCTTGGGTGATTTTAACTCAGATGCTGGTTCAGAAGTAGCCAGGGATGCCATAAACCAGGACATGGCTCTTATTTATGGGTCCAGACACTCCACTTCCAAATGCTCTGTGTGCTTGTGTATGTGTGAAAAAATTTGACTTAAACCACCCCAAACCAGGTCTCTCTGGCCACATAAAAGTGTAGTACCTGCCAGAGCAAATGGGCCCTAGACAGTAAATGAGGTTTTCTGCACTGGCACAGATGCAATGTGGTGCTATGCTGAGTCTGTTACAAATATCACAGATAAACCACGATTTTTTTCTTAATAATCTCCATTGCTCAGTTTGTTAAATCTCGAAGATGTCTGCTCCTGCTAGTTAACTTAAGACCATGAAAGACCCTGTATCTGATTAAAAAACAAAGAAGATCCATTTTCTCCACCGTCCTGCTTGCAGCAGCTGCTAACAGTAGATATCTATAGAGAATATAAGGAAAGGTCATAGGAGCACTGCAAAAATAGAGTGACTCTTTCCCATAATGCTCTCCCAACCTCAGTTCGTCCAAGTGAGAATTAATAGAGATCAGGATTTTGGTAACACCTCTAAACAAATGAGACAGATTTAGCTGGACTACATTTGAACAAAAGTATGCTAAAATTTCCCAAGCAGAATGTCTTAATTTTCAGGTCTTAAATGTTATAATTTTCAGATGTTACATTTAGTTTGTTGTTTTGGTTTGTTGGTTTGGCTTTTTTTTTGTTTGTTTGTTTTTTGTTTTGTTTGTTTTTGGGGCATTTAGGTTGGTTTTTTGTTTGTTTTTGTTTTTGTTTTTGTTTTTGTTTTTGATTTTGTTTTTGCTTTTGTTTTTGTTTTGGTTTTGGTTTTGGTTTTGGTTTTGGTTTTGGTTTTTTTTGGTTTTGTTGTTTGGGTTTGGTTTTATTTTTGGTTTTGTTTTTTTCTTGTATTTTACTTTTTCATTTCAATATCTCAACTGCATTGGTTGTTATTGATTCAGAAACTGACAACCCATTAGAGTCTGAGTAGTAATGATGGAACAGTACAAACATTTTACATTTTTAATAGTTGAAAATATAATATCATTTAAAACATTTCCAAGAAATTATTTTAAGAATAATATAGAGCTACTTTGAAATTAAAATAAAGCTGAAATTCAATCTAAATACATCAACTGAAGGAGTTTTAAAATTAATTTTAGATAATTTTTTTTCCCTGAGGGAATTAAAAAAGGAGTCAAGTTTCTTGTGTTTGTCACAAAGAGCAAAGTCTTTCTCCTCACATTAGAATAAAATTGTCAAGTCTAGCAAACAATTAAAATTGAAAATTTGCTTTGATTTTCCAAGGAAACAAATTAAAATTAAATGTTCTAAACTTTCTTCGACCTGGATGTGGCTCAAATGAGAGCTTGTCCTTCTTTCTCATGTTAAGCAAATAGACAAAATCCCGAGTACCAGCAACAGTGAGGACGCAGTGGCAATTGGCCATATCTGATATCAGAATACATAAATTCATTCTGAATCATGTCAATTAAAGTACAGAATAATTTTTACTCAGCTCATGAAAGAATCACACACATGAGAATTGCATAACATGATGGTAAAATACTTTCCCTGGTTGGAAAAAACCTTTTTTCCTAAGCAGCTTTTTAAAGACCATTTTGCAGGCAAATTCTAAGGCAAGCAAGTATTTTGTCTTGTTAGGCTTGTTGTCTTCAGATTCCCTATACAAGAAAACAGATCACAAAAATTCCTATTTTTTTGTTGCTACTTTTGGTTGGCATTTAACACATCATTGAACCTGATGGTTCACTCTGAAGTGTTTTGCTGCTCTTATGGATGCTGTTGCATATGAATGCTTAGTATTTTTGGAAAAAAAAAAAATCAGTGCTTAGTATTTTTGAAAAAAAAAAAAAATCAGTATCTCCCCCAGAATGTGAATTTGTGCGGATGTCTATAGAATTATTGTTATAGCAACCACAATGGGTAATTGGAACCAGACTGTCTTGGGCCTGTGAGTGATGCATATTTTATAGTTCATCTCCTGTCTTGTTAAAGGCCTAGGGCTTTTGAACTTGTTTGGTTTTTATCCAGCAGTAGAATTCCAGTGTTTTAAATCTCAACATCTATAGGTTTAGGGGAGGGGGAGGGAGATGACACAAATACTGAAGTAATAATATTGATGGAGAAAAACGAGGTCAAGAGCAGAGACACAGTGAAAAAACATGTTTGGGGATATTGTGTACATTCGGTATTAGTGTTCAGATGAGGATGATGAGGTTGAACAAGATGAATGTAGCAGAGTGTGTCTTTATGGGGAGAAAAAAAAGAGAAATTCATAGGCTAATACTTCAATAGTGTTCTTACAATGCACTGAATTAACCCGTGGCAAGTAATATACTCATTTCAGAGGGCAGGTTTGCTTGTTTGCTACATTATGGTTTTGTAATTGTGTCTGCATTTAGCTGCTCCTCAGCCATCGGAAACAGATCATTCTACCCTGCAATTACAAATATTGATTTACAATGACATTTGTCTCTCATACAGTGTTTCAATAACATCTGCAAAAGCAGATGATGAAGAAGCATTAATCTCTCCATCTCTCTGATTTAAAAAAAAAAAAAAAGTAAGTGGTTTTGCCCTGTAATGGCATGAAGGAACATAACTGTGATGAGTATTTCAAAGAAAGGATTATATTTTCGAAATTTCCTATGTTATGGCTGTAGGCATACAGATAAAGATTATGGAACACTACAAACACAACAGCATCTGATTTTGGTATGTTAAGTAAATAGAAAAAATAGCACGCAAGCTGCACATCCTGATTTTTGGTTCAAAATGTACCCCAAAGTATAATTAAAGTAAAATTAGTGGAAGCTACAAATGAGACTGGTGTTGAAACACTACATAAACTGGATGGGGTTTATAAGCAAATTTATCAGTGCTCATGGCCTGAGTTCAAGTCTGCAGACAAAACTGAAGTCAAGCTGTATTTTGCATTCTTTATTCTTTCATTGTGAATGTCTCATACATTTCCGTCTACTTTTCCTATACAAACCCTTCACCAAATGGCCTCAAAGCAGCATCCAAATATAAAATAGCTGACTTCCATAGTTCTAAAAGAATTATTAAACAACAATCTAAAACTGGAAAACCAGGAAAAGAATGGAATATGAGACCTCATCCCCTTCTAATTCATTATTCAATGTCTCTTCTATTTTGATGGTGTTGGAATGTCCCCCACTACTTTTCCACGTTTCTTACCTCTTTTAAAAGCAACTGACAGGCTCTGTGTAATACATTCTCAAAAGCCACATGAGTTTTTCAATTATACAACATTAAATAATAAGTCCAAAAAAGAGTGTGGAAAAAAAATCTACTATGCCAAATAACCATGTAATAAACTGGGATTCTTCCTAAACCATTGCTTTAACTCACTTTGGGAATTTGACATAAAGTGATATTAACTATATAGACCCCACTGTCCTTTTCATAAAGGAAGGATATTAATTATAACCTGGAAACTTCTCCATTTGGGGTGCCCCAAGTACCTAAGATAATACCTAAGACTGCCAGATAATATATAGGACTATGTGTGTGCAATGTGTTTTTCTGAGGGTAGAGCTCAGCAGGGATATTTAGAGTACATTGTAAGATCTTGGGTGCCAATACAAAGGACATGATTCAATTCATCACTCACAGGCATCTGAATCTGTCCTTATCAGGATGGACTAAATCTCCATGACCTGTGCTTGTAATGGTGGTTTAGACACACAGGTAAACATTTAAATTCAGATTTATTAATTTGAAGCTGGCTCTTACTTTAGGTTTGACCATACAAATGCCATTTCAAGTTATTAAGTTTTATACCTTAGCTCAAGTCTTCTAGGTGGGCTTCATGTTGACTTAATACCATCCATAAACCATCCTTATGAGATGTCACGAAAATAAATACTTTTAATATTGTGAGCTTTAATGGTAATGGAGCTTTTAAACTTAAATATTTATTGACTGCAATTTTAGAAAACACAAAGCAGCACTTTCTGCAAAGTAATGTCCTTGGTAACCACAGGACTGGGCAGCCCTGCTACTTAGAGTCAAAATCTTCCCGGCCCCATGTCTGAATATTTCTGTGCCTTTATGGTCTTGAGCTAAATTTACATATCTAGTGGCAAAAATCTGCAATTTTCACAAGTTTATATGCCTCATTCTCTTTTTATGATCTTCATATTTTGCACTGCCTGAACTACTGTGATGGAAATCATGGCTTCCCTTCTGTGCTTTTTCTGAACCCAGCATGAAGCAAGGCCTGCAACAGAAACCTGCATTACCATCGCAGCTAAAATATCTGCAATCAAACTAATATTGTGATGGACACATATAACTTTTGAAACCAAGCATAAAAACCTATTTAAAAGCAGTAACTGTGGAGGGGTGAAAGATGCTGTGTCTTCGAATACTATATTTACATATAGGAAATGAAGAAATCCTTTACTGGGAGAGTGGGGAGGCTCTGCACAGGTTGCCCAGAGAAGCTGTGGCTGCCCCATCCCTGGAAATGATCAAGGCCAGGCTGGATGAGGCTTTGAGCAACCCGGTCTAGTGGAAGGTGTCCCTGCCTACAGGATGGTTTTGGATGATTTTTCAAGTCACTTCCAACTCAAACCATTCCGTGATTTTATGGTGTGCGCCCAGGTTGGTACATCCCAAGCTCTGATAGCCCAAGATCAGCCCCTGGCAGCAGTTCTACCAGAAGGGGCCTCCCAGAAGGGCTGAAAAGTTTTTTGAAATTGCCTTTGCCTGAGACTGCCAGCTCCTTGCTTTCACCAGGACTGCTGTGATCAAATCTGCCAAGACTTCCATCGCATTTGTAACCTCGGTAAATGGGACAGATGGATGCCAAAGAAATCACTGTCTCCGTGGCAGCTTATCTAATTAAACATTTAGACAGAGAAAGGTATAATTGCAGAATAATCTATCTGCTTTTATTGTGTGCTTTCCCTTAAGACACTCCTGTCTTCCTGACAGAGAAAATAAACTTTGACAGATGTTTACTTTCAAAGTAAAAAAGATAGTGGAGTTCTATTAACACAGACTGTGTTCAACAGCGAAGCTATTCTTTCTCTGCACTCGATGCCAGCATTCTTTGTAGAACAAAGATTTTGGTACTGAGTAAAATTTGATTTACATGCCTGAGGGAATAATAAAAGAAACCTATTATGGAATGAAATGGGCTGTAATCACATTGAGAGGATAGAGATTGTTCCTTGGGTGAAGAGGGGGCAAGTCTACTGCCTGGTAAATGGCCTATTGAGGAAGAAAAAACAGCGTTATCTGAAATACAACACACACCAAAGCTTGAGGAATGACATGTGGATCTGCTGCACAACGCTCCCATCACTCGCAGCCGGAGATGATGTGCAGAGTGCTCAGCATGAGAGGCACGGTTGGACACGGACACCAGGACAGAGCAGCAAAGCCATTCCCACTGGATTGTGCCTCAGCTAAAGTTCCCTCACACCTCACAGAAGCTCAGCATCCAACGTAAGAACGGGGCTGTGGTCCCCACAGCGCACAGGGTTTGTGGAGCAGGGCTCGGCTGCTGCTGCCCTGGCCAGGAGCCAGCCTCAGCTGCTGCTGGGCTCTGCACGAGCCAGGCAGGGAACGATTTCAATTACTGGAGGAACAGCTGCTGCTCCAGAAGACATGGATGGAGCCAATCCCATCTCCAAGAGCTACTTGAACTGAGCAAAGAGCTGGCCTGCAGGCCCACGGCACAGCTGTGCAGTGTTATTCAAGCACAGGACACTCATCAGGTCAGGAGCAGCCTCTCACATGTGCACAGACCTGAGCAGGGACTGACCTCCACCACATCTTCCATCTGTCTCCACTGGCACAATTTCCAGCAAAAACATTGTGCTGAGAATTCAGGATGCTTCCTGCAGTTTTAAGGATGCGCAGCACCCTGTGCCTCGTGAGCTCAGTCACACACGCTGTTCCTGTTAATGGCATTTCTGCTTGGGTTTATAGACAGAAATGCTGAGCTCCTGCAGGCTTTCTAACTCTCCTTCTCCTTCCTCCTCATGACAGGCCAGATGCCTGCCCTTCTACCAGCTCATTCTGCTGTGATTTTACAAAGAATTTTCTCCTATGAATGTGCAATATGTAAATGCCATTCTAATTATATGGAAATTATTATTCTGATTATACAATTATATATATCACATTTCGAGGCAAACGATGAAAGTTAGGGATATCAAAAATGCCAGCAATAAAAGTAGTTCAGTGGTAAACACCAGAGAAGAAAAAGCAATACAGAAGCAGATGCTTTGTGATTTGAAGATTTGAATTATCCTTTTTTCCAAAGTGCTACAGAAGCAATTGCAGTTGACAGCCACATTTCTTGTGATAGGCATAATGTCATTCATTGCTTTATACTTGAACGACTTGGATACTACACAGTCTGTCAAGTCTAAATCTATTTAAGTCATGACAATTTATGTTATACTACAGTACATTACTTGTTTTGATCATAAGACTAAAACCATTCTTGCATGAAATTAACTGAAACTTTAAAATAAAAACCATACTCTTCTCAAGGCAACTGAAATTTCCCTGGCTCTGAGATGGACCAACAAACTACAAATGCAGAGGAGCAATGCAGGAAAGAAAACTTTCCTCCATTCTTATCCTGAAGCACTCAGATGGGTGTGCTCAGAAGATGTGTGAGATGAGGCTTTAGCCAAATTCCTCACAGTAAATAACACACTCTGGTGTGAGATCTGCTCTGCACACAGAAGTTTCCTGTTAAGTACAGTGTTTGGGTTATTGCCTTTTGTTGGAATACAATCATTGCACTATTTGGTTTTCTGTTTTTAAACGTTGAAAATAACCGGAAGATGCTCAAAGCAAACACCTGGGATAGGTCTTGGACTTGCCAGCTGTGGGAGAAACTGAGATGTTGTGAAGGAAATAGAGGAAAGGGGAAGCCCTTAGGATTCTTGGCTCTGTGTACAGTTGAGGTAGAAATTTCTTCAACCTTGGGTTGATTTATTCCTGCTATAAAACTCCTACATATTTTCTTTATCTTCTTTTGCAAGATAATATTTGATATACAACCTCTTTATTGGAACTTCCTCTTGCCCAGTTATTTCTAGAGACATTTTAAGAAGTTTTAATGAGAATATAAAGAAAAAGTTTCAGTTTTTTGTGTGAAGTCCTCCTGTTGCATTATTTTTTATTTTCCCAACCAGCTCTTTCTTCCTTAATTTTTCAAAATAAAAATATAATCTCTTCACCAATTTGTGTTTTTTGGGTTGTTTTGGTTTTTTTTCCTTTCTTATTCTTTTTTTCTAGAGGGACTAAAGTGAAAATAGGAGAAAAAAACAGCTGAGGGGATGAAAATTCACCAGGTACCAGAAGCCACATGTGGGAAATGAGCTTCTCACTTTCCATAGACCTAAATTAAACCACATTATATGACCAAATTACTTTAATCTCCAAATGTATACTTAAACACTAATTCTCACTTTATATTTTTCAAAGAATCATAATCCTAAATCCATTTCTTTACCAATAGCAAGTATATTAATTAATGTAAGAACATTTTTTGCTGCATTTGAGGGACATTCCTAGATTTGTATCCTTTCACCTTTACACTCTTTTATCCCTTTCTATTATACATTATTACATGGAGAAATAATTCCTTTGAAAATCTGGTTATATGCTTAGTTTACAATAAAAATTAAAAGACAAAGATTGGAAAGAGAAGACTTTAATCAGGGTTTGCAATAAGAGGATGAATTTAGGAAAATATATCCATGAAATTTCATTGTTCAAACATAAACCCAGATACCTTGGCATGCCAGGGAGATCAGCAGCAAATCCTATTAGCAAGATAGTGGAAGGAGAGCGACTGTGCTGTGCAACTGCGTTTAACAGCTGCAACGAAATGGAAGCATGAGAAAAACAGCTGCAAAGTGATGAAATATGCAGGCAATGCTGAATTGAGAAGTGTTGTGGATACCCTTAAAACCAGCGGATTAAGATGGACGTGGCCACAAAGGTCATCATGAGTTCTCAAAAAAAACCCAAAAAAACTGTTCTCAAGTGCATATAAATACATCAAAATATATTGAATGGGACAATCTAAGCAGAGAACAAACCTTGGCACTGCAACCCTTTGCAAAGGGATTTAGATGATTTAGAGAGCAGGGAGTTCAGCATGAGCTCGTAACATGAAACTGTTGTTAAGCACAAAAATCAAAAGCCTGTATTCTTTTCTTCCATACAGGGATCTTATGACTTAAGGGTATTGTTATCTTTCTAACTATCTACATATTTTCTGTTGAAAGAAAAAAAATCCTTTTCTCTGAAAAGGATTCATGTACCATCTGCCTTTCTATTTATTGGAAAATGTACTGAAAATTTCAGAGAGTTGAGAATAGAGTACTGACAGTGATTAAGGATGGGGAGGAGTGACTTATGAGAATCCTTGCACACTCCTAAGGATGCCCTTACACAACCCTGGTTTTCTCTGATGCCAAAGCTGCTTAAGACATTCACACCATCCTCAGAGTCTCCAATTGCTCATTTTCTTTCCTCATGCAACAGGTTCCTGCTCCCTCAGGTCTGCCAGGGATGTTGATCAGGCCACATAGGAAACTAGATCTCCGAAACTCTGAATTTAGAAAAAAAAAAAATACAGACTCTTTTCTTTTAAAAGCCAAAAAGTCTTTTTATCCGTCTCTGTTTTCTCCTCGAAGAGTCCAGGACTGGCCCCACAAGTGATTGCAGCAATGCATCCAAAGGAAGAAATTTATGGGACCATATTTTGGGATGGTCAAGAGCAGAAGGAAATTAGAATCTTCTGTGAAAGATTTTGCTGCTCAGGGAAATCTAGGTGGATTTTTTAAGTGTAGTGACCTTTGAACTGATAGACTTGTACATGACAGCAAAACCTGGAAGAGACAGGTCAAAAACCAAAAAGCAAGGACTGTGCTAGTCTACAGGTATGTGTAGAATATGTAAAAAACTTTGTCTCAGCATGATATAAACAGAAAACTTTTCATTAAAATTATGACAAAAATGGTGGGTTGAATATTATGCAGTGCACTCTGAAGGGTTTTTTTGCATTTTCTTAGACGAAAAATCATATGAAATATTTGCAAGAAACAACCCAAGAGGAAGCCTCTATTGAAAAGGAACTGGTTAGAGATTTAAGGATCTTATTTCTAATCTGGTCAGTGAAGTAGTATTTACGAATGATTTTTTTTATTGTATTAAATGATTTCTTTTAAATTACAGATATTTTGTTTCAGATGTAACAGCTGCTTTAAAAGTACACCAGTGTTTTGAATGCCCTTCTACTTAAAGCAAAGGAAAGATGAACTGTAAAATTATATACTTTTCTGCAGTTATAAAAGATGAAGTTAAGGTTCTTCAGGAAAGCGTGACTATGTTTTTCCACTCTTCAGTATTTTCTTTTTTCATTGTTTATTTTTCAAAATTTGAGCCAGACAAAGTATTTCCTGAAACTGAAAGATGAAAACCCCAAACAATCTATGGAGGAGTTGATCTGAAGAACAAAGGGAAGAGAGAGGGATGGAAAAACCTTTAAAAAATACTTTGATTTTTAAAAAATACAATATCTTCTGCTTGGAAGGTGCTTCAAAAATTGCTGGGAAGGCTTAGTAGAGAATTAAGGTACGATCAATATCCATCACATTAAATAGGATTCCAACTGTACAGAAAAAGCTTGTTTGGAGTTTACTTTTAAGCTGTCTCCTACTAAATTTGTCTCAGAGCATTAGTTGCTCAAAAATTGCAGGGTTTATAGGTTTTAGGGGTCACCAGGAGCAGTCTGGCTGACGCCAATGCACGGCACGAGCACCACTGAAGCTGGTGCGTGATAAAAGCTCCAATAAGCACGGAAGGGGACGAGGAGGGAGTGTTTGTAGTGAAGGGATGGAGTGAATTCTGCAGTCAGCACAGACAACACTCAGGAATCACACTGGCACAGGCTGCTCTGCGCTGCTTTACAAGCAGACTGTGTTTTACGAGGCTGTTTACAGCAGCACCTTTGAGCCCTGCTATTTATAGGCTCCTGCCTCCACAAAAAAAACCCAAACCAACATGTGAGAACAACGATGGACAATTTCATATGCACAGCTGAGTTAACATAATCAGCCTTTCTTCGATGTGAAAAAGGAAAAAAGAGAGGAGGATGGGGAAGGGAGGAACACACACACTGTGCCAGGATGTTTTCACAGTCATTAGCAAGCAGTTTCTCTTCTCCTCCTTATCTCCCATACAACACTCTCTAAAAGTTTGGGAGAAGCAGGGCACTGGGAATGGATATCTGGGCCATTTATTAGTGGTTGCATTGTGTACACAGCAAGGTTGTTTCCTCTTAGTCTGTAACAGAATCATTTAACCCCTGGCATGGGGTTCCCTTCATTCTAAAATCTCCAGTTAGGGGTCCTAAAGTTTAAAGTGTACCTGTTCCGACCTTTCTGCCTTCCACCACACCAATGTGCAAAATTGCCCTTTTAGCAAAAATGGCATGAATATGGTGAAGGCTCTGGAGGGGAAACCACACAGAGATCACTTGGTCTATTCAGCCTGGAAAAGAGCAGACTGAGGGGAGACCTCATTGCAGCTGCAACTTCCTCGTGAATGGCAGAGGAGGGGCAGACAAAGATCTCTGCTCTGTGGTGACAGTGACAGGACCCAAAGGAATGGCCTGAAGTTGTGTCAGGAGAGGTTTAGGTTGGATATCAGGAAAAGGTTCTTCCCCCAGAGGGTGGTTGGGCCCTGGAACAGCTCCCCAGGGCAGTGCTCACAGCACCAAGCCTGACAGAGCTCAAGAAGCCTTTGGACAATGCTCTCAGGCACAGGGTGGGATCCTTGGGCTGATCCTGTGCAGGGCCAGGAACCGGACCTGGATGACTCCTGTGGGTCCCTTCCAATACAAAATATTCTGTTACTTTAAGTGGGTATTTCCATAGCTTTTACACCATCTGTCTGCCCTTTCCCATCTCCAGTCTCTCCAGATTGCTGAGCTGTTCTTATGGGCACAGCGTGGCTTGGGTGGCAGCTTAAGTTGAAGACTTTGCTGTTTTGGTCCCCGCCTGGAAAATAAGGCTGGACTAAGCAGCAAGACTTGGGTGAGACCTGATGAAATAATAATTCTAATTAATTCAATACTTCTGCAATGATAATTCTGTGTAAAAAGCAAAGAGTGTTACATTATTGTAAAGACAGAAATGTCTTTGCAAGGACTGTTCACTGGTGGGGAAAGCATTTTCCAGCTTCTCCATTAAGAGTAACAAGAAGCATAAAGGACATTACACTGTGTGAGTTTACCAGGAGATCTGCAAATTAGCGATACCTTGCATAATTAAAAAAAAAAAAAAAGAAAAACAGCCCACATATATTGATGTCTGCTCACTGTAATGCTGCAAGTCATCTTGTTTACACAGCCATACTGAGCTTATGCCTGTTTAGCTTCTGTTATGACTGCAACAGAAATTTTACTGCTGTTGCCTTTGGAGGCAGATAAAAGATGGAAGGATAGGAACATTGTTCCATTGTCATCAGCATCCAACAATAATCTGGTCTGGCTCAGTTTCCCTTGGAAAATAAATATAATTAAGACATAGAAAGGACTGTAAAGCATGGTAAATGCAATTCTGTCTTTAAATATATCACACTTAAGAGTGGAATTTTCTTCACTTACTTTTAGACATCCACAAATTTGGGGTCTAGTTTATAAGCCACCCAGCCTCCCTCTGTCATATGTGGAAAAATGCTTCCATGGTGTGTCTCACCATTATCCTTCAGCTGTCTCTAAACAGGACAAACTGTAGAGGAGATAATCTGTCTCTGCTGCCTACCAAGCAAATATTACTTACTAGTCCACTTGACTGTGATTTGGGAGATATGAACTGCTGTGATCTGCTAAAAAAAATTAAAACATTCTCCTGTGGAGGATTTTCATCATCACTTTAAGCTTTTTCTTTATTGAAATTCAAAAAAGAAATTCTTGTCATAAACTATTAGTCTCCTACTGAAAATAAAATGTTTTTCAGAAAAACAGGCACTTTCTGCAGACATTCTTATTCAGCCTGAAATCAAAGCATCCATGGATGTAACACACAATGTGTTCATAGAAATATTTGAAAGGATTAGAATCCAATCCTTCCATTAATTTGAGATACTTCTGTAACATGAAATTTAAAACTGATAAAACATCAAGTTTTTGCATGAATGGGGAGCTTGTTTAACTTCAGTTTCTGTAAATTTAGTTGCGCGTGTATCTTCTGCAGTGAAAAGCTGTCTGGTAAATTTAACTGCCTCTGACTGAATGACATATTTGTCTGCTGTCCAGAACCATGTAGAATTACCCTGATAAAGGAATATGGAGGAATTATGAGAGCTGATGGAAACTGCTCATGCTGTCCACAGATGGAAACAGACTGTTGGTCAAAACTGACCATTGATCTGATTTAAAATTGGATTGTCAGAGGAATCCAAATCTGTCCCAGCAGAAGACGCAGCAGAAGAGGAATATTTTCCCTTTTGGGCAAGTGAGGAAGCACAGTTGGGCCCTGGGAAAACAGGAGAACAGAGATGTTATCCCAACACTGGTCATGGAGTACATTAAATTGCTATTTGTCTGAGCCTCTATGGAAAGGCTCCTGAGGGAAATATGGGCATGAAAACTCAGTGATAAGAAAACTAAAGTTTGTACACCTGTGAATAATAAACTGTGTCCACCTTTCCAGAACTTGGGGTGTCTGGCACCACCTCCATTTGGTTTGCCTCGCCCAAGTTCCTGGCTGAAGAACCTGTTTGCACATCAAGTGTTCTACAGCTTCCTGAGAACAGCAGCTCATTTCCATGCATGGGCTCTCTTCTCCCTTTTCTTTCTGTGTGCTCTGAAGGAAAACACCACAGATCTGGGCAGCAGCGAGAGCGGCACTTTGTGCCATAGACAGAGTGACACTGAAACCCCACCGTGTGTCACCTGCTGTCTGTCCCATCACCTAGATCAATGAAGATACAAATATCTCATCTCCTGTGGAAAGTGTTGGTATCCCAAAATGCTCAGCAACTTTCAGACAAAATGTCTTCATCGCAGAAAAACAGCTTTTGGGAGCTGGACTAATTTAAACAGAGGTCTGGTTTTTTTTATTTTTATCTAGTCCTGGACAAGACTTGTGGTCATATTAGAAATGAGTCAGAAAATAGAATTTATGCTTACAATATTTTTCTAGAAAATTACGATCAGGCAGGAGAAATTCCTGTTCCTATGCTGAATACAGCAGACCTGACTTCAGCGCAGACCCCCCTGGTGTTAGCCAAATAACTTGTTTTCTGACAGCTTCTGAAGACATTGTGCTCCTTCAGAGAACTTTAAAAGGTTGCAAGTCTGGTCTAGAAAACATTTTCCTTCTCACTGTTGACACAATATCCCATGGACAGGCAGGTGCCACTGCGTGTAAAATCCGAACCATGCAAGCTGTTGAGTAAATCCTTATTCACCCACGGACAGCTCTCGTGCTCATTTATAGTTGGTGTGGGCTGGCTCACACAAAGATTTGTCCTTAACTTTCACCTAAATTTCCTCACAGAAAATATCTTTTCTTTCTTACTCATGAGCCAATTCCCATTAAAATGCTACACTGGTCTTTATTAAAAAAAAATAATTAAAAACCAGAAAAAAATCTGGGGAAAGATGGCATGACACCTCGTTTGACAGAGCCATGAATCTCGCTGCTCAGATGAATGGTTATCCAAACCATGAAAAGTGCTTCCACACTTGACACAAAGCACTGTTTAAGAGGAGTCAGGCTGGGCTGGAATCTGCTCTCTATTTCACCAATCTCATAATGAGCTCTAGCGAGAGTTGCTCTTGATTTATGTTGGATCAGGGTCAGACTGGGAACTTGTCTCTCTTTCCACTGTGTTAACATCATCTCATAAACAACTTCAACACCCAAAACGACAGCAGGGAAAGATCCAAGAACAAAAATGCAAGCCTGCCCATGTTATACTGACAGCTATATTTAAAAGTGTACCCTTGAAATAATCAAAACCCCTGATTTCTTTCCCCTATAAAAATCAGTTTGAGAAAAAAACCCCAACTGGTGCTTAAAATAGTTGTTTGGGATTTGTTTAAATTCCGAAATCACTCATAAAACCTCAGCATCCAGTGAGATGTAACAGCATCTGTCATAGACCTGGCAGGCAAATTAACTTCAAATTGACAAAGATAATGCTAGAGTTAAATGTCCTTGGGGGTTTATTATTCACAGCAAAAAAATTATTTGAGACAACAATCAGGTGCTTGAAATGCAATACTTTATCAGGTGTTTGATTTCTAAGTGGAAATTTGGTAAGCCTTTTTCTTGAAGCAGAAAACATTTAAAGAAGAGTTTAAGTATGTACATGCAAGAGTGGTGGAAATCACAATAAAATAAAATAAAATAAAATAAAATAAAATAAAATAAAATAAAATAAAATAAAATAAAATAAAATAAAATAAAATAAAATAAAAGTGAACAGTTGTCATGAGGAGGTAATTTACTTGACCAGATTCTTCATCCATCCTGTTGAATGAATGATTCTTCATTGATCCTGTGTAACTGAGGATTTGGGCTCTTTCTAAATCCAAATCATATATTTTAGCCATAAACTAAACAACTTTCTAGCAAGTACTGACACACATAATGCTGCCTTTTATTGCTTCTGAAACAACTTGGATGCAGAAAGCCTTGATAGGAAGTGACCAAATGACAGACTAATAGCACAGTGGATTTCCTTTGGCTTTGTGCTGGGACTGGGGGACAATTTTCCTTCTCCTTTAAAGTGTTGTGAGTTCATGAGCTATAATGCCACTGCAACACTAATAGAAGGGAGAGGCTAAAGTCATGGGGGAAGCAAGGGCATTATCAAGGGTCAAAATGGGACTTTAGAGATGCTGGGAATAAAGCAAACACGGTGTATCACAAAGAATCCTATTTCTCTTCTTTCACAGTAGTAAAGGCAACTGTATATCCTTAAAGCATACTGATATATACAGGTCTATTTTGAACACTGTGCTCCATAAAGAAGGTATAAATCATGGGAACAGATCTTTTCTTAGTGGGTAGAGAGTGCTATATACATAGGGGTGAGTTCAGGCCCAGAAGCTGACAGTAGTCATTTGAAATATTTATTATTTTGAAATCTTTTCCACCCATTTGCACAGAAGTAAGTGAAACACAGGAAATAATAAAACCATTTAAACAAAAGCAAAACTGGGTGTTCCGTTGTGAACTGTGCAGGCGTATGGAGTATCTGGGTCTAAGGACCAGCCCTGGAATGTGAAATGAGTGGGGCTGATGCAATAAAGGCTTATGGTAGTCCAGAAGTTTTCAGGAATCCAGCAGGCAGAGATCGTTAGCTCTGCTTTGTCTTTGTGAGTAGACAATTTCATTGCTCTTTTTAGCTAAATTAACAAGTTACTGTGCTACCTCTTTTTAAATATGCTGAGTGCCCATGGGGAGGGATTATAGCAAGATTTGGTTAATTAAGGTTTAGTTTATCTACACTTCTGGCTACAAATAGTGTTAGGATGAAGACACCCTGAAGCACTGTATATTGTGTTGATTTCCTATTCATCATTTGAATAAAAATGAGGGGCAGAATTGAGTATGACTTTATGCTCTCGCCCTGAAGTTTGGGCAAGGGTGCCATGCTGTGAGATGTTCTTTACACAAAAGCTCTACCTCTGTATTCAGCCTGATAAATAAAGCTGTTCTCATATCACAATTTTTTTTAATGTACTCCTAAATTTGGATTATGATGAAAATTCTGGGATAAGTTTTTTGTTCTTTTCAAAGTAATTTTCAGAAAATAGGATGAACTAGGATTCTCTGAAAAGCTGATGATGCCCTTATCAGAAATCAGAAGATACTTAATATGTAAAAATGTCCGTAACTTCACCATTTTTTATATGGTGAACAGAATTGAAAGGAATAACTGACGTTGAGAGAAGATTGGAAAACTTAAGGCACTGGTTTGGAAATTAACAGGAGTTTAGGGTTTTATGTGCTAGAATTTAGTCAGATCCTGCTTTTCTAAGCTCAGCTGTGGGCTTTTCAGCTTCTGCACCACTCACTGATTTCTTCTGGGTTTCTTGTACAACAGAGATGGTGAATTAATCAAGTTTCTTGGTTAGCCACACATGAGTTTCTCATCCCCCCCTAATGATTGAAAGCTGTTCCTCAGCTTTAGGTGCCTAAGGGCTTAGGAAATTCCAGGGACATGTGCTAATTTGTAAGTGTTGTCTTCATTATCATTAACATCCATCATCATTATTGCTTTACTGCCTTCTGTCAAAGTTTTCTTCAGAACAATGAGCAATGACACTGCAGTTCCTCTGTCCTTCACGTGGTTTCTCAAAAATGTGAATTGTGGATGGAGACAGCTGTATCAGCAAGGATATCATGTATCTCCACACATTAGGGGAGACTGATCCCTCTCAAGCAGTGTCCAAAGTCAGGAGAAGCCTGTAACTCCATTTGGAAAAGAGACCAAGGTGTGCACACCCATGTGTGTTCTCATTCTCTCTTTACTTATGAATTGTGAGGACTAGAAATCTGTCTGGATGATATCTAAAAGCAGCTTAGTCCCTATGGTTTATCTGGTAAAGTTAAACTACATTTAAGCAACGTTTCTGTCTTTTTTTTTCCCTCTTCTTAACAGTTTCCCTTTGGTTCTGTAGCCCTTGGCTTTTCATGCTTTTATGCTGAACTCTGAAATTAAGAGAATTAGAAAGTTTTAGACATTGGGCTTTGAAAAATAACCAGACATAACACTAATCATGGCAATAAATGAAATAGAGGTTTCCTTTCTCAATGAGGAGAAAGGTGGCTGGGTGTGCTACATCACCAGTGAGGTCAGTGTCTTAGAAAACATTAGAAATGATTCACCATTTTCCCAAGAAAACACATCTTGTCAGAAAACAGTGTTATGCCAGAGACAGTTTTTCCCTTATTCTCCCTTGGGCTCTTTATAATATCTCTGTAAGAAAGCTTTGAGTTTTCAAAAGTTTTTGAGAGCCCAGTTACAGATTTCTTGTGAATGTATGTAAAAATTCCCTCTAAAGTCACAATTCCAAGGGGTGAAGCTGAATGCAAGAGCAAGGAGACATGAGAACTCTCGGTGGGAAACCCACAGAGTCATCCCAGCCAAACCCATCATGTCCTGTACTGCTCCCAGCGCTGGGCACATTCCTCCTGGGCCTCAGAGGATAGCTGCAGAACAAAATATTCCAGAAAAAAAAACCCACAAAAAACCAGCTTCATTAACAGCAAGTCAAATGTGTGTGTGGGTTTAAATCAATTGAGTAATACAGGGATAAGTCCAGCCTGGCACCAAGTAAGATGGCTGGATCCTTTAAAAAAGCTTCAGCAGTCATAAATTCAGCTACACTTTCTGAATTCTTGTTGTACCGCAGTCCAGTGTCTCCCCATTGATGGAACTTTCCCTTTTGCAAAATAGGCCTGAGAATGTTAGAGGCTCTGCAATGATGCTTGGAGATTTTTACAAGCTGCAAATTGAGTCTTCGCTATAATGACCAAACCATTTATTATTTGCAGTAACAATATAAATCCTGCATTCCGCTAACATCCAGCTATGGGATTGAACCTTCACTTCATAGAAATCAGAACAGATGGACTTGCTCTCAAATATTAGATCATCATGGAAAGGCAGCAGCTCTTGAAAAAATGTCTGGATTCTCACCTCCAAGCAACTCTAAAATACTTTTTCCGCTGGCCAGACCTGGTTACCAGTTGTGGTGGATGAAACCATCCTGGAGAAGCTGAGAGATTCCCACAGCAGCAGCAAACTGATGGGACAACTCTGAGGTGTGAAACCCCCTCTGAGTGTTGGCTAAATGGTCCCTCCCTAAGGGTATGTTCATCCTCCTGTGTTGATTGGTTGTTGTTGTATCCCTGGCTCCGCCCTTCCCTTCCCCTCATTGGTTCTCATTGTACCACACACTCCACCCCTCCCTTCTTCCCATTGGTTGTCATTGTATTTCCCCGCCTTCTCCCCAACCCTATTGGCCTTTGACCCCTATATCCATGGCCATGCAGAGTGGCCCTTCCTCCTCCGTCCCTGGATCCCTTCAGCAGAGGAGATGCCTTTGGAACATACCCAGATGACTGAGCCCTCTGAAGTTCTGTATTCCTGGTAACGCAGAGCTTATTATAAGCTCTGGGGTGTGTGAGTGTCTCAGTGCTAGCCAACAGCGTGAGTGATAGAATAGGTCTGCCTGCACACTGTGGAACACAGCGGCCAGGAGAGTCTGGCTGGAAATTGGGACACTCTTGGATCACACAGGAAACCACATCTCACTCTACCACCACCCCTGCGTTAGTTACCCTCCCTCAAATTGGTGTTGATGTCTCTTTTTTGGGTGTGTTGAATTTTTTCCTCCCTAAAACTAAGCTGAGTAAGACATCTCTGTGTTACAGTTTCTGTTTACTGCATGCATCCAGCAATTATGAGATCGCAGCATCCCGTTTTCCCCTTTGTGGTGTGGAATCACCCCATATAGCCTGAGAGAAACAGCTGCAACAAATAGCATAAATCAATCTGTCTCTGCTTAATCACGTGCTCTGTTCACTGGCAAATGGCTCATCCAGCTCTTCGAGTGTAAGTCTGTAAGCAGACACTGAGAATAACTGTGGTGATCTGGTAACCGACTACACCAGCCTTCAGGGCTGCTCTTATTCTTGTGTGATTCCACCTCTAGAAGAGGTGAGGTTGGAAAGAAAGGCAGAACCAACCAGCCGATTTGTATTTAAAAATGTGCTATAGGAAATATGAAAGTACTTGGTGAAGCCCAAATTAAATTCTTAGTTACGGCAAAGCAATCACACACCGTGTTCATGGAAAGCACTGGACTGACAGCCCTGGACAAGATGCCCTTTTTTATTCACGGGCAGGCAGCATTTTTGGAAAATGACTCTTTAGAATATCTCAGCAAAAAGGAGAGAACGCAGTCTCCAAATCCATTCAATCAACTCTTGCCCTCAGTGGTCCCAGCCCTGGGGCGACCTTGTTCTCTTACCTGGTTTAGCTCCCAAGTCAACCTCTATATCCCATAAACTGCATAATTTCACTCTCTTGCTGCTCATATCATTGAGAATAACATAAAGATGGAAACCCCCTGGAGCCTTTTGCTACTTCACATCTGCAATGAAACAATTTCAATAAAAAAGTTTCTTCTGAATGATTCTTCTCCCAGGGACTGAACTCAATAACATCACAAAAAACATCTTATCCTATTTTAATTTGGTCTTCTTTGTCAGGTCATTGCAGTCTTACTGAAACTTTTATGCAGTGTAAAAAAAACCCCATAAAACTACAATGTTTGAAAGCTGAGTAACTTTTATGCTTATAATACTTGGTTGTTTGTTTCATTAACTGTTGAGATATTCTAGAAATTTTCAGCTTACTATCTCACAGGAGCAATCCAAATGCCTAGAAGGGTCATAATATAATATTCATTACAGAAATCTTGTTTATTATATTTATTATATGACCCTAGAAATGTCATAAAATAATATTTATTACAGAAAAATGCATTGAGGACTCTAAAAAAGCAGTTTTTGTAGAACACAACTGTGCTCTAACTTTCTTTACTATTTTTTCATTACATTATTTGAAAAATCCACATAAATATTTTAATGTTTTGTGGTTTATACACAATCTGCAATGGAAACTGTTGGTTTCAAGGATGCAAATAGACTGCAAATGTCATCTCATAAATTCTCATATATTTGGTCAGGATGCAGACAAACCAAATCGTTGCTGTTTAGTTTTATCGAAGAATAAGACAAATTTCATTGGACAAACTGAAGTGTCATAGATACGATATCACAGATACAAACTTATTTTTTGTTTTGGAAAGCTACTACAAAACAAAAATTAAAATATTTATGGCCGCTTCAGTCAGAATGCTACAGAGGGGCTTCTAGGTAATGACTATTACCACTAGCCATAAAAACACATCATAAAACTGCTCCTTTCCCCTTCTCTCTTATTACCTGGAGTGCATCTGCACTGCAATGGGCTGCTGGATCAGCACAAATGAGTTTGAGAGCTGGAAGGAACCAAGTGGAAGTTGAGATCCCAATGCAAGGTCATCTCTTGAACCAGTATAAACACCTAAAAGACTCGTTGAAACAATAATTTTTAAAGAGTTTAAACCTTTATATGCAGAGAGTCATGAGGAAGGGTTCTTTCAGATTGGTTAATTCCATCCTGTTATGTGTCTTCACAGAGATGGGAAATTTAGTAATCCTTAAGATCTTGGACCTCCTTTTCTGAGCTGTGCCCTTGAAAGTGCTAAAGGTCTTTGTTTCCTGTTATTAAACTGAATATTCAGCAATTTATGTGCATATAGCACAGTCATAAAATGCTATAAAGAGTTACTCATGTAACCGCTTTGGGAGTAAACATAGATATTAATTTGGGAACTTTTCTTGGTTACAGACACAACTCCAGAAAAGAAAGCCTCTGACAAAGATTCATATCATCTTCCAGGGCTACTTACATAAAATTGTGCAGAATCAAGCTTAAAAGTAGTTTTAGAAAAAAAATTAAAAAGTTATATTTGACCTATTTGAAAGAATTTCACCTTATATAAGCCCCTGAGAATACTGAAAAAATATCTCAGAGAAGTGGGTTAGATTAAAAAACCAACATTCTGATAAATTGCTGCCACAAAGACAAAAGCGAGATTCCAGCTCTAACGTGAATGTGTTCTTAATTCACATAAAACAGTTAATAAGATGAGCTGGGAAAGAGTTCTACAAACAGGCCACAAATGCGGCAGAACCCTACAAGTTAAGCTTTTCTCTTCCCACAATAGTGCAGAAAAAGATATATAAAAGCCCCTGAGTGGAGAAAAAAACCCTTTGCTTCATCAGGATTTTTATCTCATCATCACATCCTCTGATCTCTGCTCAGCCCAACTCCAACTATATGATTTGTGGGAAAATAATTACACATCAAAATCTGGGGGAAATAAACTTCACATTCAGGACACGGAACCTTTTCTGCATTGATGGAAAGCAACATAAGACTGGATGAGAATTTTATTTATGTTTTTTCCATAATCAGGTAAAATACAATTTGATTGAAGATAATGGTGTCTCTGGTTGAACCTGTTTATTTAGATGATGTTTCCCTGAACAGAGAAATAATGTAATTCAGGCAGAGAAAAATAATATTCAATACAAGTTTTAAATCCGTGGTAGTCTTAGGATTCCTTCTTTTGGATACACCTGAATTTAATATTACAGTAATTACTCCATTATCATAGCAATTAGTTACTTTTCCCATTTATTAATATTTAAATTATCCATGATAAACATGGGAATATGCTTTTTACAATACATATTGGCATAAAATATGGGCTAATTTTTAATAGGGCAGTTTCTTTTGGAAGTTTTCCCCATGAAGACAGGCAAAAAATCAGAAGTTAAAGTTCATAATGTCTATTGTTAATTCACTGTTTTTTCTATTTTCTCCACTGGCATCTTTGAAGAGAACACAGTTAAGACTAATAATTTGGGACATTTTTGGCTGTCTTTAATGACGATTTCCTTATGTAGCAGGCAGAGAAACCTAAGTGACAAAAATAGATTCAATGAACCTGCAAAGGCTTTGCAGTGCCATTCAGAAGAGAGAATTGTACGTGATTTTTCCTGTGCATTAGGGATCTCCAGCCCTGTGGGCATTTTCCTGAGTAAATGCCGTGGGATTAGTTTGTCCATCCAATATGGAGTTTTGCTGGAAAAAGAAAATTTGTTGCTTTAAATGGTGTATAGAAAATGAACTGGTTTTATTTATTGTATTGCTTCCATTTGAACACAGAACTAAAACTAATTTTTATTTCCCAAGTATTTATTGTTACCTCTTTGACATAATGGGTTAAGGGGCATGAGAAGTTAAATCATCTCAGCTAAATGAAGGTGACATTAACCAGTTTTACTGTGAACGGCTTGTCAGACATTATTAAGCTTTGCTGGGGTCCATCAGGGCTCCGAGCTGGTTAATAAATGTTGCCACTAAAAGAAGGGAGCAAAAATTACTATAAAAGGATTTTCCTATTTCATAGAATAGAAAGGCAAATATTTGTTCCTTCTCTCTATTAACCTTGTATGTTGGAAAACAAAAAAACACTGGCTTTAGCAAGAAACGTGCCCCTTCAAATTATTTTTCATATTTTTTCAAGAAATTTGAGCACTAAATATGACAAAATAGTTGGAAGACTAAATTAATGTTGCCTCCAGGATGCCAAAATCTCAGATCACCTATTAAAACCATTCATGACAACACATTTTGCTTTTTATGCTCCCCGAGCACATCTCTTTCTGAAATATCTGTCGTTCCCAAGATGGAGTTATCAGGAACACTCCTCATAATGTGTTTGAACAGTTAAACTAGCCTATAGCACTATAACTTTAATGCATTATAAATGAGTCACTATGGATACAGGATGTCTTGATGATCCCAAGTATTTGCCTTTGTATTCCAATTTGATATCTGTGATGTTTGCCTACCCAGCAGAAAGAACAAGCCTCATAAAATTTGATTATTTTATTAGAGCAGTCAAATTAAAAAGTTAAGGGGATAATGAAATATAAGAAAAATTGCAATAGTAAAATTTGCCATCTGCTCAGCTCTCAGAGGTGATGCATTCACAAAACCCTTGGCCAGCTGAGCGGGGACTGACAGGTCAAACTCTGCAGGTACCAGGGCCTGTCTTTGGTGCAGGATTCAGCCACAGCTGCATTGCAAACACATCTGTCTCCCACCCGAGGAAAATGGGAATGTGTCCTGCAAACCTCCAGCTGTCGTCCCTGCTGTGTGCTGACACAAGTGCCAAAAGACATCTGTCACACAAGCGGAGTGTGGAGTCGATTTGAATATGAAAATGTGGTTAAAAGGCAATTGGCTCTTCACCCTGACTTCGCATTTTCTTATCTAGAGCTGCCTCTGATTTGAGGGAGAGGTCTGTCTGAATGCTAACTAGGCAGGGACTGTAGGGTTCGGTGTAAGATATCGTGAAAATCAGGCTGGAAAGCCTTATCTGTGATTACAGACAGTGAGAAAAACAGGGTGGTAGTCCCTTCTTCTTGCCTCCTACAGCCCTAGAGCCACCACGGACTGATGCCACACGCAGATCTCTGGTCATGGAACAAAATGACACTCATCCACCTGGACAGCCTCTTTTGCTGTTTAGGAAATTAGTCCCCTGGGAGCTAATCCAATGCCCACTAAAATTCATGGACTATCTCCAAGGAACTGCAGGAGATTTAGTTAAGAGATTTAAAGGATCATTCAATGAACTGTGTTTCCAGGACCAGAAAACAAATGGTGCTTGCAGCATGAAGTACCTATAGAATTTACTGGTATTTTTACTGAAATTTTATGGATTAACTCTTCTTTAGGAAGGGAGATGTTTGCCATAGGAAGGAAACTACACAGGTTGTGTGACCTGTTTTGCAAATTCCAAACCTACAAGGAGGTTGTGGAGTCCAGATTAATGACTAGATTTTCTTCACATCCAAAATCAACTGAAGGTCATAAAGAGCAGCTTCAGATCCACAAATTCCTCTGCTATTCTTCAGATGAACCTGGAAGCATAGCAGCCGATATTATCTTACTGGCAAGGTTTTTATTCAGTTAGAAATATGCAGTATGACAGGACTGTTGTTGCCCCTGCTGTGTAACAGATTTAATCCGACAGAGAAGTCAATACTGAGCGTGTAATGACTTGCGTCACAGCCAGTTTTGTGCTCCTACTTGTCTTATCCTCAGTCCCTTCCAGCCCATCTTCCACTGAAGCATCTAAAAATCCTCAGATGTTTTAACTCCACACATACTCAAATATGGCAGCTCCTCGTGGTTACCAACACCCAGCGCAGTTCCTCAACAAAGGAGGTAAATGTAATAATTGTTCTGGTTTTACTCTCTTGTCCATGGCACGAAGAAAGCTCTTCATTTTACATCTGTCCTCCATTTCCTCTCTTGGTTCTGGTGCAGGAAGTCAAGTTGGACTTAAACTTGAGTCCTACTCACTTGTCTCAGTTTGATCACCAGTATTTTCTTGGACTTTCACATAGTTTTGACATTTTTCACCGGAGTAATAATTTGTGAAACTGTGAAGTAAAGACAACCTACTCATGATCTAAAAAGAAGATTTAATGAAATGCAGCCCCTTCTTTTGAAATACACCGTTGGCCTGGGTAAGGAGCATGGCCACAAAACTGAGCTCCACTGTTAGTGTTGTTCTCGTCCTGCACCTGCAGTTGCATGGCAGGTGCATAACTGAACCTCTGACTGCAGAAAGAAAAATCTTTCCTTCCACAGCAAGGGATCATGCTCATGTTTTGCTCAGTTAACACCTTTCCCATGAAAAACACCCTTTTTGGGGCTCCGCAAGATAAACAAGGGCTGAAAAAATAAGTAAAACACAATGAAGTGGACAATACGTGAGCCCCAGAGATGAAGCAGGCAAAAAAATGGGAAAGAGGGATATAATTGTGGTAATTTCTTAAATAGGTAATTGAAGCCTATGAGGAAATCATTGACATTGCTTCTCCATGTCAAGTTTTAATGTGGTACACTCCCTTGGTGGTATCTTTATTTTCCTGTGGCAGGAGGGAGATGCTTTTCAGACTCTTTAGTATTTTATATAATCTCTACACATCTTCATTCTGGTTCCTGAAACCTACTCCACACTCTTCCTGCTACATCACTTCCGAATCAACCAAACCTTCATTGAGGTGACACCTCCCTTTTGCTTTGCTCTGCAGAGCATCCCTTTTGCCATGTTACCTTTCTCACTGTCTGCTTTTTGAGTGTCATCCCTAGTGTGTCATCAGATGGCCAGAAAAATATTGCTGAGTAAATGGGGATAATACCATTTCTTCTTTCTTCAAGCCTGTTTTTTGTGGGGCTTGTAGTTGTACTTTCACTTTTTAAACTCTGTTAACTGCAAAAAACTAATTATCTACAAAAGATTCTTCACTTTGTCTGAAAGATTTTGTTCCTCCATTATACTTTCCGAGCTTCCCACTACAAGACAAAAAGAGCAGAAGTGTGACGCCCTTCATAAAAGTCAGTAGGAGATATGCAGAGCCTGTCCATTAAAGGCATCCTCTGGAGAAATTAAACTGTCAGGAGCAGTTTGCAGTCGGCTCAGTTAGTGGAGACTGATGGCTCTCCAGTGACGAGTGGGCAGTCGTGGCTGGGCTCTGAAGAGGGCTCCTGTTCCTGCTTTGGCACAGGCTCAGATACTCTCAGGTCTGCCCTTCGTGTGTCCCACAGGAAGAGGCAGGGAGGCTCTGCAAGTCCATGTCAGAAGAAACAGAGAGAGAGTCTAAAAGTTAAGTTTCCTGCAGAATAAATATCTCCAACAAACACCAATAGTGCGTGTAGCACTGCTTTTCTGGGACTCCTGCAGTGCTGTGAGTACAGTAAATAGCTCCTTAGGAAAGTTTTGAAGATGTAGATCTCTCTGGTTCAGATAAGGCATTGAGGGCACTTCAGTTGGCTTCACGATGTCACAATGTCTGCTTTTGAACAGCCCTTGGGCTTCCCAGCACCTCAGCAGAATCATGTGAAAGGATTGTGAGATTTAAGAGCAAACCTATTACAGCTAAATCAGTGTGATGAGAGCAACAATCAGTGGACTTACATAACTTTTAGAGAAACAATTATTAGGTTTAGTTATGTATTTCCAACAAACCAGTGACCACAAGCTGGTTTATTTTCCTCTACGATATCCTATGAAGAAAGCATTTTCTTATTTTCTTTAGAGATATGTTAAGTTCTTAACTTACCTTTAAAACACTGTTCAGGGATTGACACCTTCAGCTGCTGAATGCCTGTTGTGTACATTGGACAAATTTTGGCTGTAGAGCATCCTGCTCTGAGTAGGGCCTCAATGAAGCCTCACACAGCACTGAGCTATTCTTATTGAATATGAATTAAGGGTCTTAGGCCATAGAGGTCATCAGGAAAGTCTAATCAGCATCTCAATATCACCCTGGTCTGGCAAAGTGCTGAGAGACATGGTGAACTGCTCTTCACTTGAAATGTGTGCGTACTTCCCTGAACGGTTTCGGTGCCTGTGTCTGTGCATCACCCTTCATCTCTTCCAAAACACCTCTTTTGCTTCAGTTCAGCCTTGTGTTTATCAATAACATGATTTGGTTAAATAGTAGAATCAACCACAAATCAAAAATTTCATAAACAGCTCTTCCTTGTGAGTGATGGCTAATTTCTTTCTGAGTCCCAATTAACACTCCTGCTTAAAAAAAAAGATGTACATCTGAAAGAGTCAGGGATTCTTCCCACTGTATTCCAAGAGAAAATTGCCATTTGAGGGCCAGAAAGGATTTGAAGCAGGAAGAAGCTGTTGCTAATAATAGAGAAGTCAAATGTCTGGTTATCTGCCTGGCTTGCCATATGCTACAAGCACTAATAAGCAATTGTGTTGCAAAGCCAAGAACAACTCCTTTGTCTTTTACTGTGCTTAAAAGAAGTCATTGTCTGAGAGCCAGGCTGTTATTCTTGGCAGACAGCAGCAGCTCAGCTCACACTGAACTTCCAGAAAGAGAAACACAGGGATATGGGGCACCTAACAGGAAATCTGCTTTCCCCTCCTTACATCGCCCCACGGACAGACACATCTGCAGAAGTTACCTCCTTGTATTCTTCTTTTGAACAACCTACAGACCCAGCATTGTTACATGACCTTCTGACCACAAACACATAACAAAGGATTGCTCGATGCTTTACAGATGCATTTCCTGTTCAAAATAATGGTTCGGCTCAGAAAGGAAAGTATAGAAAACCAATGTGGTTTCCCTTGTCTACACTTTTTTAAAAAGGGTAAAATGCTTCTCTAACTTTAAATTTTGTGTAGGCTGTTAGCCATTTTTAATTGGAAACAAAATATGATAAAAATATAATTCTGATCGTAACATCAACATGATCACACTGTAAAGGCATTGCATGAGTCCCTGGCCAGTATCATCTTTAAAAGCCAAAATTCTGTGCCTGCCATGAGGATGTGCTGTTCAGTCTATTTCATCTCCTGTTCTACTAGATACAGGGTAAGAAACAAACCTTTCCTTAGCTCTCATTAATTAGCCTAGAAGCTATTTGTTAACCACTGATCATTTAAAACCCAGATTCCGTATGTTACACAAGATTCTGCAACCCATACTGGGTGAGCACTAATAATTCAAATAAGAAATTCATGAAGGCTGAAATAATTCCTAGCATAGCATATATCTTTTCCTGGAAAATGGAACTACCTAGTGATAGATGTAGTCTCCTGTAAAATTCAAATAACAGGAGTTTTAAATGCTCACTATTTCATTGGAAAGCTGTTTACAGCAGACCTGCAACTTTGAACTCTGACTGGTAAGCCTTCAAGTTGTGATTTGTGTAGAACTCAGTTGCAGTCTGGAAAGGTTTAAATTGCTTGACTAAGTTATTCATAACTTTTAGTTTAGACAACTGGAATCATTGCACTTTTCTATCAATGTTAATTGGTTTCTAGATTGCACTATTTTGCTGTGTTTAGCAAAGAGAGAACTTGGTTTCCTGCTTCTCTGCATGCTGTTCGGTAGGCACTGGATCATTAATGTGAAATACTGCACAACTGGTTTGCAATTCATCTTAAAGATGAACTGCAGTTCCTTAATGGTCTTGAACTTTCAGTTTAAGAAAATAAATAATATAAATCCTTCGATGTAAGGCAGAGGGGAGGAACCAAAAGTGCCCATTCCTGGCAGTAGTGTTATAAAAAACCCTGCTCGAAAATGCCTTTCTTCTTATTAGACATTACTTATTTCCTGACATCATTTCTTGGAGTGAATTTATTGTTGTCAGCCAAATATTTTGCACAACACAGAGGGTGCCAAGGAATTATCTGAGCATATACTTCTGTGTCACTGAAAGTGGCCAATGTAACTTAGAAATGCAACCCAAAATTCTCAAGCTAAAGTGACACCACAATACCACGTTAAGTGTAATTTTTCTTTTTTTTCCCCTTGTGTATGAATTCCACACTTCTCTATAACCAGGTTCTTGATTTTTTGCTGTATATTAGGATCATATTTCAGAGCAGTAGGCAATGAATTGTTTGAGAGTTTAATTATTTTCTCTCTATTAGAAAATTTTGGGCCAGTGCACTGGAAAATCCTGACTCATGACCAGCACTTCATAGGGGAGTCAGTTAAATTCCTGCACAGGACATAAAAAAATACCAGGAATTTGCTGTCTGTACAAAATCTTTCTATACAATGCGTCCTGTTTTTGGTGTCTGATTGCACTATCACTGATGATGACAAAAGATCTCACACAAGTTTCAGTAGAAGAGAAAATTGTTTTGAAAATAATTTGTTCGATATGTTTCAAATGTGAAGAAAAGCAATTTCCAGGTTCAGTGTGAAGGCACACCACCAGTATTTTCATATTCCTGACGGAGTCTGACAACCTGGGACTGGACTGTGAAAAAGATACGCAGATTCTGCTGGGAGACAGGTTTGTAATGTATCCCCTCATATGAGAACAGGGTCAGTCAATTAAATGAAAAAATGGCAGCTTCAAAAGATGTGAAAATCTCTCTTTTTGTATAGGTTATCATAGACTGGCAAATCCATTGCACAGAGAGTCAGCAGGTCAAACATTATGGCTGGATATTTAAAGAGTTTGGAACATATCCTGCCAATTTTACTGCAGGGCGATGATAATTAGACACTGTCCTGATGGTCTGCAGGTTCCAAGAAAAAGTTCTTCCTTTGAACTTCACTATGTACTTGGTGAGTTACAACAGAGCTGCAAGGACCAAGAGAGAAGAAAATATTCTGAAAGGTCAAACATGTAGAATGAAGTGCAGCAATATTCCTACTGACTTCCCATGGGAGCTGGGCACAAAACCCTCAGCGGTGACCCTGAAATCCTCCTGCATTGTGTTTTGACTTTGACTAAAGTACATGAAATTGAAACTCCTGTGAGAAATCTTCTGCTCTGTGGGAAAAATTATCAAAGGAAGAAAAAACAAAATTTAAGGAGTGTGGTGAGAGGAACACAGGCTCCAGGCCAGAGACTGCAGCCAGGACAGCCCAAGGAGGGTTGTGTAGACATTTTGGAGGGCAGTGATGTAACTGAAGGGCAGAGTTCCTTTCAACCCGAAGCACATTTGAGTTGGATTATGGAGGTTAGTGTTTGAAGAGGACATCTCTACCCCTCAGCATCCTTCCTGTGCCCTACAATATACCTGTCAGTGCCCTAGGATGCAGTTCTAGATGGGGTTTGATGTGCATGATTAGACAGGTGTTATGTTACTGGGCATATTCCCATAAAATTTTAATTGTTCCACTTTTTTGGTTTCACCTACAATGTTACTTTCTTGGAAAGGTTTTGTTCTTAGTGTAAGGAAACAAGTATATAACAGGGGTGAAACACAAAGTAGAGGCTGCTTTATGCTAAAAGTTGTATAACAAAAAGAGAGTACAAGTGGGAAATAAACATTTGTGAGGAAGAAAATTACATAGAAGGAGGTGGAGAGGCACCATAAAACATATTACAATGTAAGAAAAGTGACTACTTGGTACAAAAACTGAATACCAAAGAGGGAAGAGAGAAACTGATGATACAGAGAGAAGACTCAGAGAAACCCCAGGTGTGGTTGTGGTTTTATTATAGGTTTTTATAATGGAGGGATATTTATTGTGGCTGATGAGTCTTCATCATTAATAATACATATTCCAGACAATGAGGCCAGGTGGGCCTCTATGCAAGAGATCATTTAGATAATTCCCCTGATGTGGAAATGTTGACCCACACCATATCCCAGCCAGATTTTTGACTACACTGTATATAAGTCCCTGCAGTGAAGGACATTCCCTCTTCTGTCAGTTCTTCTGAGTGCTTGCCTCCTTTTCTTCAGAAGTGTTTCCTGGTGACTTACCACAGTTTCTCTTACTGCATGTGGAGCCCACTATGTCTTCCTGTACAAACCATGGATATGGAGACAAGATTGTTCCAACCCTCTTTGTGTGAGGATGACAAAATGGTTTGGCTTTCCTATGCCAGGCTGAGATTTCAGCCTTTCAAGTATAAAATCATTCATTTAATTTAGAAATTTACCATTGTTAAGTAACATGAAATTCGTTATGTCATGCTAAAATATCTCAGATTGCAACCATATGTGAAACATGTGGCTTCTCTGTAACCAAACAATGAAAAAGCCCAAACAAACAATATCTGAGAGGCTGTGCTGAAACTTGTAACACAGAGGAATGCTATGGTCCCAAGTTCACTGCAGCAGAAAACATGCTGTAAGATGTTGTGATTGAGTCATTTTCTATACTAAATTTTCAAATTTACGTGAAAAGACATTTAAACTGGTGAAAGAAAGATTATATATCCCTTAAGGTGTCAGTGCAAAGAAGTGTTTTATATGAACACCTTGTGGGTATTTGAATAAGGAAATCAGTCTGCAAAAGTAAGATGTGACGAAAAGCTTCTCTTTTTGTTACTGCTGTTTTGTGCTCCACCCACCTATAAAGTTTCTGTATCACTGCAGCATGAACAGCTTTTTCTTTCCATTCATTCAGCTGTAATCTAGTCAAACATCCAGACAAAGAGATCTTTCAGAGGAGACCTCTTGTTATTTTTGTAATAAGAAACTTTACCAGTCAATTCCTATGGGAGGTAGACTAACTTCTTTCTCACGGTAAAATCCAAACCATTTGGTCATGGATTGAGTTTGCACTGCCAGATTCTGGTAGTGGGGGGGCTGCAGGGGTGGCTTCTCTGAGAAGCTGTCAGAAACTTCCCCCATGTCCAACAGAGCCAGGGCCAGCTGGCTCCAGGATGGACCCTCAGCTGGCCAAGGCCAAGCCCATCAGTGATGGTGGTAACGCCTCTGGAATACTGCATTTAAGAAAGGGGGGGAAATGCACAACTGCTGCTGAAGAGAGGAGTGAGAATGCAGGAGAGAAACAACTTGGCAGTGAAGAAGGAATGGCAAGAGGTGCTGCAGGCACCAGAGCATCCCCTGGTGCAGCCCATGGTGAGGCAGCTGTGCCCTGCAGCCCTTGGAGGTCCATGGGGAGCAGAGATCCACCTGCAGCCCTGCAGGACCTTGTGCTGAGTGGGGAAATGCCCAAAGGAGGTTCTGACCCTGAGGGAAGCCCATGACCAAAATTGCTCAGTGATCTCCCTGTGTCTGTATCTCAACCCACCTTTTGTTGTCTTTTCTCTCCCCTGTCCAGCTGAGAAGGAGTGACAGAGCAGCTTCTTGGCCATCTGGTATCCAGCCAGGATCAAGCCACTGCAGGTGACACACTGTAAAATGAGATTTCATATAACACCACGTCACAAACTCTTCCCAACAGAGACAGACAGGCACCTCTCCTGCCAACTATTACCTGCTTGCTCCCCTCAGCTCTGCTTGGAGTTGGCACTTCCAATCACATCTTTCAGAGAAAAGCGTCTGTGATTTAAGAAATATATTTTATAAGTGAGAAAGTGATTTAGTTACCTTTGCCAAGTTCAAAATCCTGCTGCAAACCATGAGTGAGTTGGTGTGTGAGGATAAATTACTGTGTTTAGGCTGCATTTAGATACTGCAGTTTGGATATTCTCAGAGATTCATTATTAAAGACAAAGCCAGCAGCTGCCTCAGACCTGGCACTTCTGGGACTGGAGCAAGTTTGGATTTGCAGATGGTAGCTCTTAGCAATGTATTAGAACCTCAGGGCTTAGATTAAATCTCTGCGCTCTGTGATGATTGCCTGGGGACTGAGACAGCACAGTTCGAGGAGAGGGAGAGAAGAGGCTGGAGTGTGACATGAGAAAAGAGACCCAAAGAGCCAATCTTAACAAGGGGAGCTGCTGCCACCAAAGCCCATGCCATAAACCAGGCCAGACCATTTCACTCTATGGAGTGACGCCTCATCCATGAAATGGCTCCTTCCAGCCTCACGGTTTAGCTGAGAGAAATCACTGTGAGACACATCTGGGTTGACCTGTACTTAACATTCACTGCTCGAAGGCAGGGCACAGACCTACAAGATATCACGTGCCAGGAGCCCATTCCAGGAGCTCTAGATCCCAGTTTTAAGTGCTGGGGGACCCAAGAGCACAGGGAGCATCAGGAAGCACCAGGATGGTGATCCATTCTCACTGAGAGCAGAACAAACATGGGAGAAGCCCAGAACAAATGTCATGTTCTGTGACCTTCTTTAGCCCACATGGCCACCAAGCAAGGATCCCATTTGTGTCTTCTTCATGATCTTTTGCCTTCACTGTGACATCTTCACTCCTTCCTCAGGCCACCATAGGTGCTCACAAAGAGCTGTGAGTTCATAAGCACAGATGAGTTGGAATTCATATCAGGAAATTAAAAAAGGAAAAATGTCGACTGGATAGGTGTAAGGACAGGACGAGACCCTTTATGAGTCTAACAGTAGCTTGATCCTTCCTCTGTTGCTTATTTCTTAATTCTTTATTTAAAAAATATATATGTGTTTTCTTTTAAACTTTATTTTTTATTTGTTTTTAATCTTACTTTTGGGTTCAGGACTGTTATTGAAAATTCAAGCTAATTAAGATAGGTGTTATTTCCTTAGAGATGCAAACACAGGAATCAAAGTTGAAACAAAAAATTTGAGAACAGTCAGAGTATTTCCAATTGTTTCCAACTTGATGATCATCATTCTCATAATTTTTCATTTCTCTCTAAGTTCTCTTTTAAATTCTCTTTAAACTTCTCCCTCTTTTCTTTTGCAGTACAGGCAAACTGGTTCTTCTGCCCAACTCATCTGAAAAGTGTGTGACTTCTTTTTAAACAGATATCTTCAATAAACCTGTCATTTTCAACTCAACCTTATTATATATTGCCTGTAATTTCATAATGTCCTCAGCAGTGATCTTTCCATCATTAGATCAGTGGGAAGCCTGGAGAACAGAGGGCTGTACATATTTTATCCTTTTACTTCCAATATTCTTACCATTTAATGCTGCATTGCTTTTAACATGCCTCTCTTATCTTTAAGCATAATGGTTCTGAACAATTAGGTAGGGCATGGAGTCCTTAACTGTGTAATAGCTTATGTGTGTGTGAGGAAATCTGAAATCCCATGTATTATTTCATGAAAACTGCCCGGACACCTGGAAATGGTGATTGATCCATGTCCTCTGTGGAATAACGCTCTTTTCGTTGGAGTATTAACACATGACTCAGTCTAAGGCAGTTATTTCAGAAAGCTGTGAGGCACACAGCCACTGTTAAACTAGGTGAGCAACCTGGAAAGGAAAAAAAAGAAAGCTTGATTTAGTCCCCAACACTATTGCTTAGTCTCATAAAATATATTACCTTTTCTCACAAATCATACTTTGCTCATTAGAGTGTTACATGGCAAACTTAATTATTGTAATCACACTGGGGATGCTGGATTAAAAAGCCTACAGACATTTAAAGTAGGATTAATGTCTTCATGTAACAGCGAAAACTAATGTAACTTCCATGCCACTGGGAAGCAAATTTGCTATGGAAATAATGTCATTTTCATTCCAAAAAGTTTGAATGTCTGCTTGGTTTGAGGAAACATTCTGCTTGCTACATTTTTCTCAGCTCCAAGGCTTTTGAGTCTTGTGCAGAAATCATACAATAATTGGATTCTCATACTTGTTTCCTAAGGAAATGAACCTTTATGTATTCCTGCAGTCTATCTATGAGTCTCTCAGCTTCTCCATAAATTTCGAAACTACTAGCCAATTTCAACCAAATTTGGAGCACACTAGACGTCTGAAAGATATCATATCCCTAAGGTTGTGCAGGAATTGGGAGCGGAGTAGAATAGAAAGATTTAAATTACAGCTCAGTGAGACATTGGCATTTACAGGCAGTGCCTGGCAGCAACCAGAGGTGCCAGGATCACACAGACCCAACCTGTGCATCTGCATCAGCCACAGCCCAGCCCACACCACCCCATGCAATGGGAGGGAACGTGGAACTCTTGGACCAGGGAGGATTTAGGCAAGTGGAGTTCGTTTGTTGTGCTGTTTCTGATAGAGCTTTGTCTATTTTGCCTGTAAAGAGACAGTGATTGGCACTGGCCAGAATTTCTGAGCGGAACCATGAAGTCTCCATTCTTGGTGGTTTTCAAGGCCAAAGACCATAAATCCAAGAACAATCCCATCTGACCCACAGCTGACCCTGCTCTGAGCAGCAGCCTGGGCTGGAGCAGCCCTTGCAGCTGAAATCATCCTGTGATCCTGTGGGTCTGTGGAGGAAGGTTTGCTTTACTGAGTTACCACAAGCAGGGTATGGGCAGGTTCGTTTAGCCCAGATTTTATTGTCTGTCAACTACCTTTTGAAAGGCCTATAGATTTTTTCAATACAAAAAAAGGGTATTGCTAATGCTTAATATTTATAATGTGCTAATAGCCAAAGATGTTAGCCAAGGTCAGAGACTAAAAAGAGAACGAAGGCAATTTAGTGGCTAAATCATTAACCTACAGCAGAGAAAATCAGAGTTCATTGGAGTCTTCCTATATGAATTTATACAAGTAATGGTGAGTGGGAGTCATCTCACACAATTTTAGCCCTTCAGAAATTAGGTAGCTAATTTAATGTGGCTTTTTAGATGCCCTCATGAGTCAACAGAGAGACAAAGAGACCAAAGCTGGTTCCTGCAACATATTTTGGTGGGGTAGACACTTTCTGTTGAGGGAGAAAAGAGAGATGATAGCACTCAATGGGGAGCACGAAGGGTTGAGGTATCCAGATCTCTTCAAACAATGTTAAATTCTTATAAGCTTTTACTGTATTAGTTCAATAGTTGCAGGTCACAATGTTGATTTATTTGCTGTCAGGAGTTTTGTGCTTATTTTCAGAGTTGTGTTATCTAGCACCTCACTCGCTGTATGTGTTCCCTGTTGTGCTGTTTATCATCTCTGGGGGCTGGATTAAAGTTATCATTTTCTCACACTGTGTAACACTGGTTTATGATATGATAAAATTACTGGTCAGGAGATTAATTTGGTAATTGTGCTTAGCATCACCATCATCTCTATGCTTCAGGAACCACCTTTCAGGAGCCATTAATAATTACTCTCATTACCTTTACTCCTCAAGGAGCCAATCTATGGGAAGAAAAAAGAGGGAACACTTTCCTCTGCTCTTTCACCTTCCCCTTCTCCTCCAGGCCATTACAAGAGCTTTTGAGCATTTTGAATATTCTTGGTATGCTCAAACCAACACCTTCATATTGCTGTCTCAGTCCTGGCTGGATAGTTCCATGTGGGATGGTATGGCCAAGTGCCTGGGACAGTGGACACACCCAGTGCTTTAGAACTTTAACCGTGACCAAGTGCAAAATCCTGAAGTGAGATGGAAAATGTTCCTCAACCCTAGAGGCACAAGTACATGAGTTGCAAGGAAAAAAATCACAGAAGGGGGTCCTTTCAGGAAAACTGTGTCTCCAGTTTCTAGTGGGCACTTCCCCAGACACAGTAGAAAGGTTTTCTTACTCACAATCTTAGTAAAAGAACTTCTGATTCGTATTTACAAGAAGTGAGTAATGAAGATGATGGGCAGGACTAGAGGGGTCCTGCCTCCAGAGAGGTCAAAGAAGGGAAAAAATGGATTTATTGGACTGTGTGGATTCAAGGGACTGGCACAGCATACCCACAGGAGTGTTAGGCCCTAATGTTCACAGGTGCACAGTGTACCCTAATGCCACCTGTCTATAAAGGTGCAGATCCCATCTGTACTTCTTCTTAGCCTCACACTGGACTGGCTCCAGGAGCTCCATGTCCCTCTTGTACTGAGGAGCACAGAGCTGGCTTCCCTCTGGTCCAGGTGATCCAGATGAGTGATGAGAAATTCTAATGAGAAGCCCCTGGTTTTCATTAACTTTCTCCATTGAGTCCTACTTAGAAAACCCAGTGTGTACCAACCTTCACCATATTCCCAAGAAGGCACTTTTTCTTGAGCTACTTACACTCCTACAAAGTCAGCTGCCATGAAATAAGAGTGGCACACTTTCATTTAGTCCAATTCCCATTGTGAGAAACAGTAAAGTCCTCTTTAACTACCGAGGCTTAGCAATGGTAAACCTTAGTCTGGTTCAACAGGTGCTGATTTTCTAGCAGGCAGCACAGCACCTGATAGGCAAAACCAAGAGGATTTCTTCAGAGATTTCTCTCCCCCCATGGCTTATAAGTGCACAAGAATTCAATGTCATGGTTTAACTCCAGCTGACAGCTCAGCCCCACACAGGCACTTAGTCACCATCCCCATGGTGGGATGGGGGAGACAATCAGAAAAGTAAAAAAGCTTGTGGGTTGTTATAAAGACTGTTTAATAGGGAAAGCAAAAGCCACACACACAAGCAAAACAAACCAAGGAATTCATTCACCACTTCCCATGGGCAGGCAGGTGTTTATCCATCTCCAGGACAGCAGGGATCCCTCACACATAATGGTGACTTGGGAAGACAAACACCATCACCCTGAATGCCCCCCTCTCCCTTCTTCCCCAGCTTTATATGCTG
Organism: Acanthornis magna; assembly: GCA_036785705.1. Taxonomy (NCBI): domain Eukaryota; kingdom Metazoa; phylum Chordata; class Aves; order Passeriformes; family Acanthizidae; genus Acanthornis; species Acanthornis magna. Next base: position 8,518,384 of record JAWUZG010000119.1, on the reverse strand, counting down.
AACATGATGCCATATGGTGTGGGATGTCCCTTGGGTCGGCTGGGGTCAGCTGTCCTGGCCGTGTCTCCTCACAATTTCTTGTTCCCCCTCTGCCTCCTCAATGGTGGAGTTGGGTGAGAAGCAGAAAAGCTCTTGGCCCTGGGCAAGCACTGTTCAGCAGTAGCTAAAATTGTGTATTATCAACTCTGCTTCCAGCACAAATCCAGAACATAACCCTGTGTTAGCTACTATGAAGAAAATGAGCTACCCCAGCACATTCTCTTCAACTCTAATTTACAGTGAGGCAAGCAAGCCCCAACCAGGACACATCTCAGGCACAGTCCAGTACAGCAGCTGAACAAGCAGCAAAAGCAAAATGCAGCTACAACTATTCAGAAAAGTCATGATTTTACGAGAGTGTGTAGTGACAGAGATCCCTGGAAGAATAGGGCCAGGTTGATGGAGCTCTGAGCCACTCAGTCTAGTGGAAGGTGCCCCTGTTCACGACAGGGGGGTTGGAACTAAATGATCTTTAGTGTTCCTTCCAACCCAAACCATTATATGTCCTTTGATTCTATAATAAAGTGATTCTCTTGTAGACCCTATAGGGAGGAAGAAGGAGAATTGCCAAAAAACCCAGAATAAATTAGGATATAAATACACTGGCCCGTTTATTTTCTATTTGGTGTTCAGGTGGCCTTACCTCAGGAGAATTAGAGTATCTTGGTGTTTTTTACATGTAGTTGTAGTGCTGGGTTTAGGTTGCCCTGTTTCACCTGCACTGTTTGCCATTTTCAGGAGCCTTAAATATTTTTTTTTCTCTTGAGAAAACAAGTAAACTACAGAAATTCATCTTGTTGTCAGCGTAACCTAATTGCTCATAGAAAAATCTTTAAAGTCTTGTTTCTCTGAAAATAATAGAAACAGACATACTTCAATTTCCTTACTTAGAAATGCTGTGGACAGACAGAGGAGTGAGCCCAGTGAGGAGCCTGCATGGTGCACAATGACAGGGAGAGATGTTGTTGTTCTGCCTCCACTGAGAATAGGGGGAGAGAAAATTAGCAAACATAAGGGGAATGGAAAGAAAACCATCGAAATGATTCAAAAGTAGAGAAGATGACATATACATATTTTGGTTTTGCGGGTAGCCCCTGAGTGAGAGTCCCATTCCGGAATGGTGCAGACCAGCTCATGTACAGCTGCAAAGCACCCTGTTGATGTCCCTGCATTCTGTGTGACTGCTTTGGCCTTGAGGAACAGTTATGATTAATCTCCGTGCTTTTTTTCCGCTTTGAAATTCAAGAAATAATGGATGGATGCCTTACATGATTTCACAGCCTGACACTGAGGCTGCATGTTAGACCCAATAAGGTAAAACAAGTTCGTATTGCTTGGCGCTCACCCAGAATTGTTGAGGTTGGAAAAGACCTCTAAGATAATCAAGTCCAACCAGAACCAAAACCACGTCCCTAAGTTTTTGAGCACTTCCAGGGATGGTGATTCCACCAATTCCCTGGGCAGCTTGTTCCAAACTGAAAACTTTTTTTGAGAATAGACTTTTCCTAATATCCAATCTAAACCTCCCCAAGTGCAACCTGAGGCCTTTTCCCCTTTTTCTGTCAGTTGTTGCTTGGGAGAAGAGACTGACCCCCATCTGGCTCACTTCAGGAGTTGTAGAGAGTGATAAGGTGATAAAGTCCCCCCCTGCTGTGTCCAGTTCTGGACAAGTTGAACTTGGGAAAATCAAATTAACAAAGGCAATTTTGTCATTGTTAAATACAGCTAATTTACAACAGAGCCTAAAAGGGTGATGAATTAAATAACCTGGTCAAAGGAGATAGACTTAAAAATCTTTCTTCCATGTTCTTCCTTCCCACGTGGAAAAAAACTCTTCAGGAATACAGAGATCAACCTGATTCTCCTTCAAAACTCTTGCAGTACTGTGTTACCTTGATGACTATGTAAACCACAGTGTGCTTAGACTCCTGGGAGTGCTGGTATGGCTACAACAATTGCCTATAATTTTTGATGAGCCATTAAAAGTAATGTAATGTTTTGCAATCTCTAAGCTGGAAATTGATGATACCCAAAAGCTGGTGCAACAACAGATGTTCAGATGCAGAAATAATGGCCTTTGTGTGTTCACATGCCTTCAGTTACATTTAATATTAGTTAAGAGAATCTTTAAAAAGTGGCACCATTTTTCACAGATAACATTATTTATTTAAGCATTTAAAGAAGGCAGTGTTTTCTGAAATTTAATTTTTTTAGTATTAATACTTGTATATGTAGGAGCATGCATATTTATTTCTGCATACAAACAAAGACACTGATTTTTATATCTATCTATCTACAGCTACATAGAAGATCTCTTTCTCAGTATCTCTGATTTTCCACCCTGAAATCCCCGCAGATACAGGGTTGGATGCAGTGATGATTATATATAGCATCAGTGGGGGTTAGGTTTGAGCTTGGCAATATCATAAATTATTAATAATAAACCATTAAACTAATGATTAGAGAAAATGTTCCAAAGAGAAGGAAGGATATATGTTTCAGTTGTCTGGCTACAATGTTAAATAACTATAACTAGTCTGCTCTCAAATGTTCCAGAGGTGCAATACATGCCTCTGAGATTAATTATCATTAAGTGATTGAGGAAATATCTCTGCAGCTTCATGGCCATTCTTCTTCAAATGGTATATTTGATTGCATTGAGCGATGCTAAAGCTAGGGAAGAATTTTGTTTAACCCAGTAAAAACAACCCTGGGGTACACCATGAAGGGGCATAAGGATGGATCACCTAGGCAATTAAGATTCTGTGGTATAAAAAACTATTTTAGCATTTGAAGTTACATTTTGATTGAAATGAAGTAGTGGTTCAAGGGAATTATTGAAGTCTGATGAATTCCTTCAGAGTACGACCAAGACAAAATCGATGTTACCAACCACACCCAGACTGAAGATGTATATTCCTTCTGTCAATAAGCATTTTACCCTTTTTGCATAGAATTCTTACTGAAAAGAAACACCTGTCTTTATTGCAAAGTGTCTTCTTTGGTGAAGAAGCAGGTGAAGCTGTAATTCACTGGAACAAAGTAAAAATAGGGCTCAACTATGCCTGACTTTAGTGATATTTTGAAATAGATTTTTTCTTTCATAAAAAGTACATTAATTCCTATGGCAGCTGTGAAGATAATAAATTTCCCTCCAGCAAAAATTCACTAAGGGATTGCTCCACTGAAATTTGTGCTTGTTTACTAACCCCTAGATAATCTGTCTTTGCTGGTGGGTGAGAGAGTTGTGGAATTTGTTAGACAATATTTTTTAAATCCATAGATTAGCTGGGTTCTACAAGCATCAATCACTAGGAACAGATATCAAGTCAAAATTAGTTCTCTAAATTACCTTCCTAGTCAATGAGTATCAATTGGCACCTTCATGTTGTGAGTCAACAACCTGCGAGAGAGACTAAACCTTTATTCTGCCAAAATGAACTGAGTCTGGACCACAGCTGAAAGAAGGTCTAGTCCCAATTTACAGGGTATTTCAGTGTTCTCCAACGTTTTTGCATCAGCTTTAAGAAAACACAATTAAAGAAAAGAAAAATGTATTTCAGAAATCTCTTTCTTGCACACACGGATAAGAACTCAGCCTTCCCAAGAACCCCAGTGAAAGCTGGGTAAAAACAACTCATTTAGTTTAAATTATCAACAGGTAAATTACCAGGCTGTGGGGTTCTGGCACAACCCTTTGGTGTGGGCTTCCCTTGTGTAGGATAAAATGGGCTCTAGAGTTACTGCCCATGGCTTTATTCACTAATAAGCCTAATTGCATTTTCAGGCTGGCAAATATAATATATAATATTCAAATGAATTTACCATTTCCTTCAGAAGTGTAGGAGCACAGTACCTGTGATGTGCAGCAGAACAAAGCAGCAAGAATGGCAAAGGATTACTATTGTATTTGGCTAAAAGGAAACTTCTGCGACAGGTTTTTCAAATTTTCTTTAAATAATTGAACCCAACTGTATAGATTAAATGGTCTGCTCCCACTATCAGGAAATCCAAAATCTTTCCTGACACTTATTGTTTTTATGGCTGTTACAAAATTCTGGGTTTCCTGTGGGAATGTTGGCTCCAGAACTGGGATTACAATGCATGCCCTTGCTGGTGGGTCCATCTAGACTCAATCATCAGGCATTCCCACAGAGAAGGTTTTTCCCCTTCCTTCTTAAACACTCCACTTCCTTCTTAAACACTATATGATCTCATGTAGTTGCACTGTTCTAGAAATCTTTCTGTTCTTTCTCAGCGAGAATAGAGATAAACTGCATTCTTGTACTTTTTTAATCTCTGTATTTGGTATTAGGTATGACCAATGGTTTTAGGAGGTGGATTCCCTGCTGACCAATAGTTGCTAGATTATTAATGGATATATAAAGAGGTTTTTTGTAAATAAAGTTCCCTTTTCGCCATCTTGAGCTCATCTGCCTGCTTTCTCTGCTAGCTCCTGCAAACTTCGGGGAATCTATAGCCACAATCTCATATAGGCAGTTACTCCGAGATTAAGCCCACCTTTCCTGGAAAGGTTAATGGGGAAGTTTGCCAAAGGCCATCTACAAATACAACTGATTTATGTCACATTTTAGATTTAGTCTGGTCTGTGTTCAGGCCAAGACATGCTGCTGGGGGATAAAACTGCCCTCTGGGCAAGTGCAAGTTAATATTGATCTTAGATCTCTTCATTCTTGACCACAAATCGCTACTCTTTTTTCCAGAGAAATGTGTCAGTTATGCACAAATAATGAATAAAAAGGGTTAAAATTTCCAGGAATGGACATATCTCTGCATTTTCTGTATTCCTTGGATCCTAGAGGGGTCATTACATTCCTCAAGCACCTTCCAACATTTATTTTCAACTAGCAACGGAGAAGTGACTCACAGACTAAGCACAGACTTGCATGTTAGTACTACACAGATGACAGATTATCCTCCCCTCATTGCCAACACAGAATAACCCAGTGTTTGGCAGAGATTAGCTCCTGAGTGAAGAATGACTCTTTTAAACCACGCCTAAACAAGACCATTAGTTAGGAAAAAAGGTTTTAAATATTTTTAGGTCATGAAACAAAGGTTCTGGGCAAGGAATACACACCAGGACAGCACGAACGTATAAGAAGCAGAATTGAACTATCAGTTGGCAGACATTCACTTCCCAATATTTATGTTTGAAAATGCAATTAAAATAATTTAGCAAAATTACACTGCCAGGAATATTTGTGGTCTGTTCTACTGATGTGTATTTATTAGACACGGTACATGCACAATGCTTCCAAATGGTAATTAGGATACTCCTCAAGTAGGCATGACTTTTTAATAGACCTGTGGGACTGGGTTTATCTCATCTAATTTTGGTACATGAAAGGTCTTTGTAGTGGTGTAGGCTTCTCTGTTAGGAGTGATCTGGCAGAAATTAGCATGCAGGTAAGGATTCAATCTTCAGTCACCTTGAAGCCAGCACAAAGGAAATTATTTCTATTTTGATACCTTTTCTATAATATTTCCAGAACCAGAACCTATCCCAACAGCAGGAATTAATTTCCTTCTGTTTTAGCTTTCTGAAAGCTAGAGAGCACCAAGTGATGGGGCTCAGCTCTGAATTAAGATATTTAAACCTAAAAGGCAGATTAATTGGCTTAAATATATCCATCCAGTACTATATTAGGAACAGGTGGAACCCACCCAGAACTTATCTGATTATTTTTAGATACCAAACTAAAAGGTCTCTAGATACAGCCTCGTGAGGAGAGCTATGCCTTTCTATAGCAACAGAGGGATGGAAAAGACATTCCAGTCACCCAAGATATGATAAGAAAGTAATAATTTGCCAGCTGAGTCCTATCACTTCTAATCCAGACACAGCTCCTCTTCCACTCAGTGCTGCACTTTTCTTGAAAGTAAAGGCCTGGGGCTATTTCCAGATCTCGAGGGCATTCCATCTAACCTGCACCTAGCCATTCCAAATGCTGTAAGGTCTCTGAGGCAGATTCATGTGATTGACAGTGCATGGGATTGCTTCAGTTGGTAAGAGGCAGTCAGGTAGGACATCTGTCATGGAATGAGATGCCTCCATCTCACACTGCAATTTAGGTGAGACCCCCATTAGCTATAACATGAACTTAAACACCTGCTCCTCAAGCAGCTATTTGTGTGTGAACAGCTATATATAGAAATTCTATCATCTCAGACAGACATTGACCCCAGTTTAATCAAGAGTCTGTGAAAAAAGAAAAAAGACATCACCTCTTCAGACTAAGAGAAAAAAATCAAATTGTCTAAAGAAAAGATTCATCCCAGGTCCTAGTTTTAGACAAAGAAGCCCTCTGGAGTTACCATTTTTTCTAAGGTTATCTATTTTTAATTTTTTTCTTGGCATCCAGTATAATAGACAGTTTGTAGGATTTTAAAGTGTGTGTTTATGCTCTGAAAGTGCCAGTTACGTGAAAAAGAACAGCAAGAGATGTTGATGAATGTGTTTTATCACAGTGGATAAAATACATACATATCACATCAATACAATACATTCCATTGTACCTGCCGGTAGGTTTTATAAAAGTCTGAGAAAAAAATGCAAGGTACCCTATTCTTTATCTCTTTATTAGGAGTGTCTCTAGATAGATGAGCTTTCAAGAATATTTGAAGGTTTTAATTCAATTTTGCTGAACTTTCCACTGACTTTGTGGGTTCTGGATCCTATCTTAATGGAAGATTAGGGATTGCAGCCTTCCAAGGGGCATGGAAAAAAGAAAAAAATTATTTAAAAAAAAGAAAGATAAAAATAAGAATTGTAATTTTTAAAAAGCATGAAAATTAATTTGGAACAAGGCAAACAATTTTCAAAGTTACAGCAAAGGATGGTGTTAGAAATTGTTTGGTTACAAAAAAACAGAATATTAAGTTGTAAGCTTATTTCTACACATATATTTAGGTATTTAGGTGTACTAACATCTGAAGTAGATTGCTCAGGTAGAACAAGAGGTAAGTGATACTTGAGATATTCTAGTTTTGTAAGAAGACTTGCTGGGGCTGTAAGGAAAGCAAATTAAGTGGGATTCAGAATGACTGTGGCATTCAGTGCTTTGCAGTGTGGCCTTTGCTGGAGAAGCCTTTGAGGCTGATCTATCTCCTTTTCAGGGGATGAACGCTCAAATTTGAAATCAGCAAAGTGAAGAGTATCTCTACATATCCAAGTGATGGCCCAGGAAGGCTGACAGTGCTGAGTAACATGAACAGACCTAGAAAATACATCTGATGGATGCCTGACTGCAAAATGAAAAACTGAGCTGCCAGGTGCTGGAGCACTGATTCACCAAAGGGTTTCTTCAGAGTTCAAAGCATTTATTTCAAGACTGAGTTGCAAAAACAAGGTTCCTTTCTTCAGGACACTGTCTGCACTGATGTCACCTGGCTGTCCTGCCTGCTCACCCACAGACTGTGCCCCACAGAGCCTGGGGAACTCCTCCCACGACAGACAGCACTGTGTGTCTGCCCCACAAAACTGACGTACGTAGGACTGGGGATCTCGGGCAGGACAAAACTCTCCTTTGTGAGGGTACAAACACAATCAGTTTCTGTATCTGCAATGGGAGGAGTGCAGACCGGGCTCCCTTTCAGCAGTTATTCATCACCTCCCATCTAATCCCTCCCTTTACTTTCCTCTTTCCTCAGCTCAGAATCAGCAGCCAGAGGCAGGTACCATCCTCAAGAGCATTTCAAGAGCAATAATCAGTTTTCCTGCAAAGGGTCAGCGCTGATGTGACACATAAGGGTCCTTGTGCTCATCACTTGCACACTTTATCCTCCCAGCTGAGCAGCCAGGGGGTTCAATAAAGTGTCTGCTCCAGCGGGAGGGAGCGCACGGAGCTGTCACAAGGCTCAGGAGCACACACAGTGCCCTGCTAATGCATCATGCTGCCATCCTCTCCTGACAGTGCTCTTTCGTAATGAACTGGGTGAGGGGATTTGTGAGTGCCGCTTCCAATTAAAAATAACACTCCTGCAAAGGCAAAGCAGTGAGGTAATGACGGCAATTCTAATCAAGGTGGAGCGGCTGCCTCATTAGTAGGTACAATGGGAAGAAAGTACCTTTATGACCTGTGCTTATAAACCTTAACTTCTTCCTTCTGGACCAAAGGAAACCCCATCCCCACAAGAAACAGCGCTGGTTCTTCAGGGATGCAAGATTAACTCATAATGAGATGAATCATATGTTTTGCCTGTGAGACACACACTTTCACAGAAAAATGGAGAGCAGTCCTTTTAAAGGAAGATTTGATGGAGATAAAAAGCACTGAGTCCAACATTTTCAGAAAAATTGCTTTTTCCTTCAAATTTCCAATTTTGGGATAAAAAAAGTTAAACCACTTTTCCCCCTTGTGTTTCAGAAAGTAAGGAAGCCTTTTCTTAAGAAAAAAGACTGGAAATTAAGGAGATTTCTAATCACTTCCAAACTTCACACATGGAATGGTGTTTTTTATAATAAGTAATCCTTCAGGCTTGGACTTCAACAATGTTAATGTCTCTTTCTTAATGCCAGATGAAATACAGTGCTGAACACTCAGCTGTGACTTTCATGACAGAAACAAAGAAATTGATTCATGCTTTCATTCTCATTTCTTCCTAGGCTTGCAGTGGAGATGGACTTTCACCTCCAGATGACAACTGAGGATCAACTTCACTAAAGTAATTGAAGGGTTTGCCTTCGGCTTGGTAGAAGATCAGGTTTTTCAAGTCTGTATAAGAGCATTTCAAAAGCCAGCCCACATCACAGCAAATCAGGAATGACATTAAGAGGGGACAAAAGTAACTCAGCAAGTGAGAAATGAACCAGAATTCCTTTAACAGATGTATAAAATGACTGAGGTTTTCTTAAGCCGCAAAGCTCCTGAAATTTTATTTAACAGATAAAACACAAACTGGTGATATCTGAATGTTTAGTAAACCCCCAAGCTCCTGTTGTGTTCTCAAGCTGATGTTTTCCATTACCCCAAGGCAAACCCTCAGGTGCCAACATCTTCAGTGATCTGAGTGTGCCCTGCAGTCGAAATGCCACCTGCCAGAACACTTCTTCCATTCAGTTTTCCAACTCGTCTCACTTTTCTTCAGCAGTTTGTATAGCTCAGGGGAAGGTACCTTGTCTTGCACCAGCTTTGAAATAAACAATGAATCAGTGAGGTGATTTAGCCAGATTTTAATTTCTTCTCTTGTGCCTCCATCCTCCATGGATTCACCATTTCTGTGCCACATGCAAGACACTGTCCTGTGTCACCCCCAGACAACGCAAAGCAATCTCACATTTCACAAGAAGAACCATTTCCAGGGATTACAAAGAGGCAGTTTGCACACTCTCGGACTTCACACTGCCTGGAGGTAGCTTCTCTGAGGGCTTACATATTTTGCAAGTGATAAACTTTTGCTATGACTCCTTAACATTTAAAGGGCTGAACACAAGAAGTGAGTGAAGAACAGAATGACTGCTCACCCTTGATGGACAGACAGCTATAAAGAGCAGGATTAGCTTAAAGATCTCCCACTTCTATGATCCATATGTAGCATCTTTCAGCAAGAGAATAAACATTTGACCTTAACCATCTTTGAAGATTTAAGTTATTTTTTCATGCTGGTTGCTAGTTTTACATTAGGAAATTAATCACCATATAGGCAAAATTAGTTTCATCAAATCAGTATGTGAAAAGGGATTTTAAACAAATGTGGCTTATATTGAAAGACTGAGTATCAGTTACCTCAGCCTTGAAGATAAACAGGGTCTTGTTAGGTTGTGATGGGATTACCTGCTTGTATCATTTATACAACTCTAATTTCTGCCACAGGCTTTTCAAGCATTTGAACACTGACATTGATTCATTAAGGTTTTTCTATTCCACTCACGAATTATATTTCCCAGTAGAAAATGAAGCGAGATTAATTACAAAAGTGAGATTTCTACAATGAGATATATAATTGCCAGCACTGAAGTGTACATTATAAGATCATGCACAACATACTCTGCTGACACATTATGTAAAACAAATTCTTGATCTCTTTTGCAATTATCATTTCATCCCCCAAAAGTTAAGCTACGTCTATTCTATGAAGCTAAATACATCTGGATTTTCTCTAGCATTGGAGCATGGAAAAACCTGCATTAACAGAATCATAGAATGGTTTGTGCTGGAAGGAATCTTAAAGATATCTTGTTCCAACCTGCCTGCCATGGGCAAGGACACCTTCCACTAGATCAGGCTGCTCAGAGCACCATCCAGCCTGACCTGGAACACCTTCAGGGATGGGTCATCCACAGCTTCCCTATCTCTACATGCCCTTGTCAAAAGTTTCTCTCCAACCTTCTTGTAGGCCCCTTTAGGTACTGGAGGAGGTGATCCTTGAATATTAACCATCTTTCTTGGGCCCCCTCTTCCCTCCTGGGCTTTATCCCATGACACTCTTCCAGGCAGATCCCTGTAGAGGCCAAAGTCTGCTCCTCTGAGGTCTGGGGCAGTGAGCTTGTTGTGTACCTTCCTTGTTGCCCTAAGGATCCTGAACTCCACCATTTCAGGGTCACTGCAGCCAAGGCTGCTCTGGTGCTTCACAATCCCCACCAGCCTCTCCTTTTTAGTGAGAATAAGGTACAGCACAGCACTTCCCCACATAGCTCCTCTATCTCTTGGAGAAGGAAGTTGTCATCAACACTCTCAGGAGCACCCTGGATTGCTAATTCCCTGCTGTGCTGTTGCTCCAACAGATATTGGTGTGGTTGAAGTCCCCCAGGAGGACAAAGGCTTGGGAATGTGGAGCCACTCCCATCTGTCTCTGCAGGGCCTCATCCCCTCAGTCTGCCTGGCTGGGTGACCTGCAGCAGTGACCTGGTTGGGTGACCTACATTATACAGTGTCACCTGTCCCTGCCCTCCTTTTAATCCTGACCCACGGGCTCTCAGTCAGCTCCTCATCCATCCCCAGCTGGAGCTCTGTGCACTCCAACTGGTCATTGATGTAGAAGGTGTCATCCCTTCCTTGTGTCCCTGCCTGTCGTTCCCAAAGAGCTTGGCTCCTTCCCCTCCAGCACGGCAGTCACAGGAGCCATCCCACCTCATCTGTGATGCCCATAAACACAGCCCTGCAGGCAGGTGCACACCTCTGAATCCTCTTGGTTATTCCCCATTCTGTGTGTGTGTGTGTGTAATAGAAGCATTCAAGTTGGGCTCTCAATGAAGCCAAATTACTGCTTGGAGTAGCCAGAATTCCTTTGTGCTGCCCTCCAGGTGCACTTCTGCTGACCTGGGATCCTTCTCCAGGCTCTGGGAATCTCTTGCTGGCATCAAACTGGTGTGCATGGGTTAGATTTAGGTTCATATTATTGTCCTCTATTAATATTCAAATCGAGGTAGTGACATCCAAGGTTTCTGCTGGGAATGGGCCTGATCCACCTTCTGGTCTGTGTCTCCAGCCCCGAGTGCAGCCACTCTGGGGTCCATTCTGGCAATTTAGCAGCAGAGACAAGGACTTTCATTACCTACAAACACTCCCTACCACTGTTGAATTTCATAGCAGAGACACAGCCACAAGTTTCAAACAAAGGCAAGAGGAGAAGAGACTTCCTGGTGGTTGTAGATGTTCTCCATAGGTAGGAGCTCTGTTGGTAGCAGGTGACTATTGGTACTGTTAACCACCTGCAGCCCTGGTGCCCAGTGTAGTCACTTGTGCAATTCAATTAACATTTCATTTGCCTACTTCCATCTAAGAGAGGGTATGCAGAGATTTCAGGTGGATTCTACCGCCCAGGAAAGATTTTGATGACTACCAGTGAGAACTTTCTGGGACTCAGTATAGGTTTCAACACATTTTTGGTATGGTCAGTCATAGATCCACGTGCAGAAGCAGGAAGGATCCCACACTGGTGCCCACCCTGGTGTGCATGAACAGCCTTCCTCCAGTGCATCTGCATTTCCAGAGCTTCCAGGCTGGAAACCTTTTAGGGTTTCCTCACCTGCAGGCACCCTGCAACCCTTGTAAAGCTACCAGGGACAGAGCACATCCCTGCATACCAGAGCCCTCTGGAGCCACAAGCACACCGGGAATTTTTCTCTATTCGGGGACTCTGATCTGTAATTTCAGTGGTTTGTCACCTTCCGTGAATAAAGCTGCATCAAAGCACATCTTCATGCTAAGTCTGGCTGCAGGGAGAGAGGCAGTAGAAGATGGTACTTCTCTTCCATCTCAGTTCCCTAGGGCTGGTTTTAGCAAAAGGAAGAGAGAGGAAATGTCACCGTCTGCTTTGCTCCCAATTCTGTTTCCTGTCTCTCTCAACGTGCTACACCCTGCCTTTATTGTTATCTTGAACTCTTGGCTGTCTGGATGTTTTTCAGCAGGGCCAGAAGAGCTCAGCCTGTTCAATGACTTTCACGGCTACAGGCAATTGCTTCCTCCCTTCTAAAAGGGGAGGGAGAATGCTGACAATGACTAAAGAACACAGTCAGGTATCACAGCCTGTTTGAAGAAGTTTCAATGATCTTCCCCTGCCTCGGTCCCTGAAAAAAAAAAAAAAAAAAAAAAGAAGGTATTTGGCAAAGCTGTGTATGAATACAAATGCATGTATCAAGTATTTCCAAGTAACTGAGGAATCCAATGGCTTTGAGACTAGCCATAATTTTCTCTGCAAAAGCATACATAAAAATAAGGGTTCATTTATGACAGGAGCCGAAGCCAGGAATCATAATTACTCTGATGAACCTGAAAATTTGTAGCTGATGCAGAAATCATTAGTGAAGCCCTGTGTAAAAGCCTACACCCATGCAAGGGAAGTTTTTTCTACATTCTAGTGTATACATAAATTTCTCTGTTTCTCTCTCTCCCACAATAATTTTCAGGAAGACAAGAAAATAAAATAATTAATAGGCAATTATGTTACCTAGGAAAGACATTCTACTGTTGGATACGTTTATGGAAATGAGGGACAATTAATTTATCATCAGTTTTATGTTAGTAATAAAAAAATATTTATCTGCCTGGAAGGATTTGCATGAACTTTGATATCTGATTAATAGTAAGAGCTGTTAATATTAAAATGAGAGCAAAATGCTCTGATTAGTTCTTACCACTGCAAACCTACATAAGATCTGCTGTTATGGATGTGTGTATTCTGGATTTAGAGCAGACACCAGAGTCTGGCCCAAAAGAATATTTTAGGAAAGAAAAGGTCACTGTGAACTCTAATTTTATGTCCAATGTGATGAGTTATTGGCAGGGACAGCAACCACTTAACCTTCTAGCTTTCATTTCTCATCACAAACATTAATGGGTTTCTCTTAACCCCTGTGTGAGGAAGGTCAGCATTATCCCAGTTTTAAAGATGAGGAATTGTGCAGAGAAAAGCAAATACATGGATTTTTATGCTTCTGAACCTTACTCGAGCCGCTAAATTATAATTGACTTGGCTCCCATGCCTCTGACAATGTTATATGGATATGATCTAAAACTTATTCTCTTGCAGGAAGTCACAGAGACCTGGGACATGGGCTCTGTTGAGACCCTGGATCCAATGTGTTGTGAAGAAGTGTGAAATTCATACAGGGGTGGGGACACTAAGAAACCTTAAACCTTCCTCAGCTTTCTCTTTGCCTCCACCCCAGCTGGGTGTGTTTTTGTGTTTGTTTTTGGGAATTGCTGTCCCAGCCCTGCTGTCTGTGCTCACCTGTGGTGCCTCCCCTGAATCCGCAGCACCTCTGTGCGTGCCTGAGAGCAGCAAAACCCCCTGGGGAAGGATGGATGGCCTTGCACACAGGGACAGAGAGCTGTGTTCCATTCTGCTTGTCCACATTTTGGGCAAGATCCTTAATTAGCTTTGATCACCTGTGGAAAGTGAAGTAGCGAATCTTGTACTCTTAATTAGGAGGTTCTCTGAAAACCAGGCTGAATTAAACATTTTGTTCAACAAAATCCAAACCATAATAGTAGAGCTTTGGGACTGCTTTTGGTCCCAGTTTTCCATTTAGTCCACAACAGATGTAAAAATATGTAAATCCTGGTTGGCAATCCGAAGGAGCTCCTTTGCCTTTGGACACTGGGGTGCTTTAAAATCTGCTTTCGTTTGAGCACCAGCTCATAAACAAGAGAGCACCCACCTGCCATTTCATTAGGTATAGAAACAGAATAATAAGGAAGCAGGAAATTAGCCTAGAATAAAAGGCTTTGTGTGCTCCAGTACAATTTCTTGCATTCAAAAGTTTTATAGTTAGGAAATAAATATATTTAGGTTTCTAGAGGATTGACCACATGACATCACTGAAGTTTTCTTGTATCTTGGTCATTCCTATTTGAGGATTATCATTGCGTGATGGAAGACCTCTGCCTCTGTCCTGAAGACTGTGACAAGATGATTACTATATTAATGGCATCAACAAAGCAAGCATACAGGTGACATGGAGGTAAATGCAGTTTTAATGCGTCCTACGCAGCAGAAGCTTTTCCAGATGAACAGGGTCTCACAAAATCCCTGTCATAGATTGAGACAACTGGTTCTGGCATCGGCAATTTTAAAGTCAGTAGGGATCATCTTTGAGCTTTTGTGGATTGAAAGTATTCCTTTGCCCTTGGTGAAGGATTTGGGCATTTCTGCCTGCCTTCTTTCTCCCTTGTCCATAAATTACAAATGCCCATAGATTATAAATGCAGTTTCAATGTATGGCTCACTCTGCTGCAGCTGAGCCAGCCCATCCTCAAAGCAGAACCTTTAGTCCCACCCCTGTACTGACATCTGGACATTGACTTCAATGTTTTATCACACATTACCTTTCTTTACTTGAGTTAATCCAAATACCATCCTGGCCTAGTTTCTTCAAGAGAATTTCCTTTGCAGGAAGATGTCAGCAGCAAGTCCCAGTGTGGATCTCCACTCCAGACAACTCCATGAGTAACCAGGATTTTTTGCAGACAAAGGAACTCACTCATAATCCAGTGTCTACCAGGCTTGGTTTTCCTTCTTGCAGGTACCTCCTTTCCATTTGCAATTCCACTTCCCACCTCCCAGGAGAGCAGCCAGCACAGATATGACCATACCTCGGTGTCAGGGAATTTGAACATAGTGACCTCATTCAGGCAGAAAGTTTCCTGAAATGGCTGAAAACAATTGAGCCAGAAAATTAAAGACCAGTCAGGCTAGCTGGAATTTCTAGAAAAAACTATTAGAATTGATAATCAAGCTACTGGAAAGCACTTGGAATTTAAAACAATGTTGTGGCTCTATAGAAATGTTGCAGTTAGAACACTATTTTAAATAAACTGCAGTCACACACAGGTCAGTGTTAGTGCTAAATATCTCTGGAGACTGCTTTGCAAACTGAAAATAAACCCAAGCCAAAACCCCAAATTCTCAGAGCAATTACCTTCATTTCAGCTTTTTCCAAGTGTAAAAGTCCTAACACATTGAATTAATTCTAGAAATACTTATATGAAACCTGTAAAGCTCAGAGGAAAACAACTCTTTCAAACAGCAAAGAAGAAATGAAGTGGAAGTTGCCAATTTTTTTCAGGAAAGCAGAGATCTACATAATAAATTACATCAACTGAGATCTGTACCTCTTGCTCCCCCCCATCACACATATGTTTTCAATGACTCCACATTTTTTGTGTGATCATACAATTGTGCAGAATTACTGGCAGTGCACATTTTAAGCTTCAATAAGCTGAATGCACATTTCAGTGTAGCTGAGAACCTGCTTGTCATCCACTTCTGCCATTTCACCAAGCTGAAACAGATTTGTTTGAAGAGTTCAGAATATGCATGGAAGTGGGTTACTAAAAACTTCAGTTTAGCTTCACCCAAATAAGGCAATACATGGCACTATGTCCAGGAAGAAAAATACTGTTTTATTTCAGTTTTAGGTTTAAAGTTACTTGTGTGTCTTGGCAGAAAGACACTCATCTGACAGGTAATGCTGTGATGAAGGTCTGACATGTTCTAAATCCTCCTGTCTGCTGCCTCAGCAAAATGAGAGAATGTGTATTAAACCACAGCTTTGTAATTTATGTGATGACAAAGAAAGCCACAGAAAGCAAATGATGCATTGCGCTATGATTGTCTATCAGAATGAACAGTACTGAAAGCCTTGGAAATGAAAAGAATGTCTCCTGATGTGTCAAAAGACAAGGACAGCTCTCTGAATACTCAGAGATATGTACAATAGCAAATAAACAGGACCAAGCCTCAGGTTCAAGAACTGGGCCATGATTATTCATCCTGTTTAGTTGTTAACACATTCACTGGGCTGTATTTCCTCTGGGTCAACCAGAAATGCCTGGAATAATGGGAAAAACAAGATGTGCAAGGGAGCATTCCCAGAATACAGACTGGTTATAGCCACCTCCTTTTTGTGGGAAAGGTTTGCCGACAAGAGTGTTGCATCTTGTTTTATTTGCTAGTGTAAGTGCCTCAACAACCAAGAGATAGGATAAAGACTGGGACTGCTTTGGGATTATTTTTCAGCATCACAACACATCTACATATAGTGCAGAAATAATGCTTTTTGCCTTATTCTTTTATCTGTCTTCCCTTTCATAATGAAGATGCTTTCAGGGCAGTTTCAATTGGTGATTTAGATTGCTTCTTTCATTTACAACAGCTAAGGATTCATAATGAAAAAGAATTACACGAGTTCTTGTCCTTTGTTATTTCATTCATCTGAGCCTAGCTCTGCAGATCACAGGAAAATACATTGTGACCCTTTTTACCAGTCCTTTCTTAATTTCACAGTTTACTAATTTTCATAAATATCAGAAAGAACAAAATTATTAAGGAGTGCTGGGTAATTTCTGAAGTATCCATGCTGAAAATGCATAGATGATGATTATCATCAGCAACTCCTCCTGCAGAAGCTGTCACAGAGAGTCTTTAAAAAATGTCTTGATGGAAGAAGCCTGTTCAATAGAAACCTGAAACTCACTGATAAATATTCAGATGCATTTTTTTAGTGAAGAATGTCTGGTTTTCTTTCAGTCACCATATTGTTTTATTACCTTGCAAATATGAACAGTATTAACTAAGAACATTTATGTTATATAAATGAAATTAAAGTCTGTCTTACTGTGTGACTGGATGCAATTGATATGGAAAGACCAAGTGCACAATGATTAGATGGAGGGAAGATGGAGACAGACTCTTTCTCAGAGGTACTCAGTGAAAGATGAGACACTGGTCACAGATTGCATCAAGAGAAATTCTGAGTGCAATAAGGGAAAAAAGTCAAAATTAATGTGGCGAAACATTGATATAATAAGTATCCAGAGAATCACTAGTTATGGCATATCTCTCCTTGGTGATATTAAAAACTGGATTGGAGAAGGTCCAGGGAAACCAAATGTAATTCTGGAGTTGGCATCAGTTTGCATAGGGTATTAGATCTGATGAGCTCCTAAAATCCCTTCCAACAAATGTTTTCTATGGTTTTGGATCTAAAAATCCAAAAATACACTAATTTCAAGCTGTGATTAAAATAAACTTTTTACAAAGTTAATACAACGATTCTCCGTAAAGCAAAGCACTAAATGTTATAGGAGTCTGAGAGCTCTACTGATACCTCCATTGTGACTGTCCAGACACACCAAGAATAGTCTAAGCTCCAAACTCATGAGTTGTCACTCACTCAAACTAATGCAATCACTTAAAGAGTGATCTTTATTTGAATGTGGGGATATACCATATAAATGCCTTCACCTGTAAATGCCTTCAAGTAGCGTTAGATATTACAGTGTGAGCAGAGCTGATTGCTGAAGCTAAAAGAGTTCAGTGGAGACTTTTCTCATTCTGTGGTGGAACCCTTATTTTTTTCTGGTGAATCATCCTAAACTTCACTGACTGCAGTGAGTAGGGTGCTGCCTGACTGTTCTGAGAGCTTCGATGCGGACAAATATGTTCTAAGTACATAATGCTGAGATTAATCTTGTCCAAAGCACTTTATAAATGTGACTAACTCCTATCCTACAAATAGGAAAAACAGAGCTTTAGGTGGTGATGTGGCTCCCTCAGATCATATGCAAATCATGTGAGAATGCGACTTAAGATTTTCAACATTGAGTTAATCATGCCCTGCCATAGATTGCACAGTTGAATAATACCAGAGCTACCACAAGGAGAGACAAGCTTTTATTAAATGTCATCCATGGCTCATTATGCTAATTAAAGATCTGGAAGGCTGTGCAGAACTTGGCTATGATTTAGAAGCAGACTGTGTTCATATATGGTAGGCTGATAACATTGGCAGGCAGGAGCAATAATGGATATATTACTTGCTAGAGAAATCTGTGGTTTTGGGGGTTTTAAGAAGGAATATATAAAAACATAAACTTCTATTAAGTATTAAAATTGTATTTTGGTATGAAATTTGTAGAAGGAAAAATTTGTAGAAAAAACCTCCACATTAAAATTTAAAGTTCAAGAAAACCCATTCCTGAAATCCTTGATATCCAGCATCTCTATTCACTGTGTTTAAATAAAGTTTATATATGATGTAGGTGTCAAACTACCCTGGGTTGGAATAAGCAGGGAATACATGGAATACTCCACTGCCACACTGTCAGCCTTGACAAAAATATCCTTGAGTCACAGATTCCTCCAGGTTCAACAACATTTACCTGGGTGTTACTCAAGCCCTGACCTGGGAGAGTCACAGTGCCTGAAGCTCAAAGATTAACATCCATTTTGTCCCAAGCTCCTTTATATATGATATTAAAAACATATGGCTTGTTCTGCCTTCCCTTATTGCTCTGCAGATGTCAGGGTCTTTGATCAACTGCACTGGCAGGAGTAGGATTTACTTGCATTATAAAATTAATGAGTTTTTACTTACACTGAGGCAACACAGCAGCAGTACTAAAAATCTCACCGTTTCAATATACATTAGCAAAAATCGAGGTTTCAAGGCTTCTTAGAGAGCAGATCCAATCCTCAGGATTCAAACTTGACAACCTGTTTAAATCAAACTCTCAGTCTGGCATACAAGGAGATAAGCTTTCTTTTTGGCCTGCCCTGCAGAGGAGAGTCTCTTTATCCATATGAATAACACAAGCTGGGTTTGGACCTTAAATCAATGCAAATTCCTTGGCAGGTTGTTTCTAGGTCTGCATTTCTCATCATAACTTCTATCTAGAAATACAAGGAAAGAAAATGGAAACTACAAAAATCCAGGTGAAACCAGACGAAAACTACTGCCTATTAAAATTCTGCTTCATTTTCCTGCTTGTCTCTGTGGTGGATTCACCTTGGCTGAATGAGGTGCCCACCAAACCTCTCTATCACTCCCCCTCCAATATAACAAAACGCTGGTGAGTTGAGACAACAAAAGGAAGGCCATTCACCCATTACCATCATGGGCAAAAGAGATTTTACTTGGAGAAATTGGAGATCTGAGAAACCAAATTTCTGTGGGGACAAAGGAAACATTAAATCTGTTTCCTACAGATTGGAACATAAAGACACACAGGGTTATTTTACTTCCGTTGAGTTGCCAGCACAAATCACTTCTCTTCATTGTGGGATCCTTTGCAGGTAGAAGATTAACTTGAGATTTGCCTACAGAGAGGAGCAAGAGTTACTACAGAGATAAGATGAAGAGGGAAGTAAGAGAAAAATGGGAGCCTGAGAGTTTACCCAATCCACATGTCCTGCAATTGATGAAGAACTGCTGTTTTTATAAAGAGAAACTCTTACATCCCAGGTGTAAGACTCCAAGGTGACAGAATCTGAATATCCAAGTCTTGAAGGTGTCCCCCAAACCCCAGAATTTTAAGTGTTTTTTCATTTGGTTTGTTGAACAATTTTGTAAGATGGTGATGCTGTCATTGATGATCAAGGAAATCTCATAAGTAGGGATATAATCACAAAACTCTAAATCCTTCTTGGGTATATCAGAGGTAATGGAAAGATAATTCACAAAGATTAGAAACAGATGAAAGTGAGGCTTAGAACTGTTTGGAGGATGTTCTTTTCCCCTCATGTCTGTTAATCCCTGTCTCAAAAATAATTAAAAACTTCACTTATATAGCCAAGAAACCTCAGAATTTTTGTGCCCACCAAAAAAGAGAATATTCTGCAAAACTTGGATGTTTTCCTTGCACACAATTGATTAAGTTTTGTAAATTTTTTTAACGTAGATTAAAAAAAAATAACAAAAAAAACCCCCAAAGGCATGAAATGCTCTGTTTAAGTGAAGAGCATCACTTGAAGAAGCTAAAGACATGAAAAGGTTGGTCAGTAGCTAAGGGTCTGTTATCTGAATTGACACACCTGTTCTGCTCTTGACTGAGAAAATCTGTACAAGGTTACACTGCACTACACAAACTGTCCCAAACTACCACAACAGTGTGCGAACAGGAATATTACCATAATGGCTTTTGTCCATAACCCGAAGCAAAGACATTGAAGTTTCTTTAGGGGAAAAAGAATAATTGAAAACCAAAAATGGATGGGAAAATAAATTCGGAAGGAATTAGGAGCTCAATTCTTTGTATGATCCTGGTGGGAATGAATAATGAGGATCATGACTGGCAATAAGTATTTGTAGTGAAGAAAGAAGAATTATACACAGTGAGGAAAGAAAGGCATATAGAGCACCAATGTGAATCAATTAGAAAATTTCAGGGGAATCTTCCTGACAGCCAGACCTATCCATCTATTACTGAGCTCCCAAATAAAGCTCTGCTTCTGGAATGTATCTCAACTGTGATGGATGGTTCCTGGAAATCTTCATCTCTTGCATGGAAGAAGATCATCTTAAGTAATATTTTTCCCTAGTTCATTGATGCACACCAGCCAAGACCATTGTGGTGTTTAAGCCTACGTCATGAGAGCAGCACTTTGCATCCATTTTACCCTTCTAGGGCTGTGCAACCCAAAGTATTTTCAGCTCAAGACCCCATAACCAAATTGGCCCACCAAGCTGATTAGAGGGATGGAGCACATCTCCTACAAGGAAAAGTCTGAGAGAATTGGGATTGTTCAGCCTGAAAAACAGATGGCTTAGGGGTGACCTAATAGTGGCCTTTCAGTATCTGAAGGGAGCATACAAGAAAGATGGAGGGGAACTTTTTACATGAGCATGAAGTGACAGGACAAGGGGCAATGGCCTCAAACTTAGAGAGGGGAGGTTTAGATTAGCTATTAGGAAGAAATTCTTTCCTGTGATAGTGGTGGGGCACAGGAACAGCTGTCCAGAGAAGCTGTGGCTGCCCCTTCCCTGGCAGTGTTCAGGGCCAGGCTGGATGGGGCTTGGAGAAACCTGGTCTGGTAGAAGATGTCGCTGCCATTGGCAGGGGATGGGAACTACACGGTCTTTAAGGTCTCTTCCAACCCAAGGCATTCTATGATTCTATGATTCTATGATTCTATGATTCTCTAACTTGGGATGTAGAAAGGTGATTTCTGTATTAAACTGGACAGTTACATTTAACTTGAGCGAAGGCCATACTCTTGCAGAAGAACTCTGCTTTAAAGTGTCACAATTTGGGAGAGAATGAAAACAATAATCCTTACAGTGCTTTGATTTCAGTAGCTGTCTGCCCCATGACAATAGCAAATTAAGCAGCTAAAACCCTTCAGCAAATGTATTTAAATCAACTGAAACAGCAAAGAATAACCTCATAGGCTTCAGCTATGAAGCCCTGCAAGCTCAGCCCTGCAAGAGTCCCTCTGCCTCATAAGGGACCGTAGCCCACGCGCAGCTTGAAGGTTGCCTTTGTTTTGCCTTCTGGCTCAGAACTGTCTCAGGCAGCTCTGTTCTTTTTGTGAGCAAACGCCCAGCTGTACTTTCTCTCTATAAAAAATGAGGATAATTTATCATTATCTCACTAAGGCTTTGAAAGGCTCAGTGCCCTATATCGTCTCTGACTGAAAGCTCATGAATTCAGAAGATTGATGTTGGCACAATCGTGTATCTTCCCTTTTAAGTCAAATATTTTCCCATAAATATTTTGAAGAGTGTCAAGGCTAACTAGATTTTAGAAATTAAACTAAAGGGTGATGCATTCAGAAAATGTCTATTTTAACATTTTTGATTGCCATATTTTAATCGTGACATTTCAAAGTTTCTGAAATGGAACTTGTTAAATTCTGCTAAATATATTCAGTTTAAGATCAGAAAGAAATATTGGATAGCTGCACTGAAGTATTCCATAATTACAGGAAAGGGGAAAAACCTCAAACCTGAAAACCCCAAACTTAAAGAGAAGGCCACATTAACTTCCACAGGTGCACATACTTTCCTATTGCTCACTAAACCTGAAAGTGACATTATTTCTTCTTCCAGCTCCTGTAACATCTTCTGTCTTGGTAAAAGCAGAAGCTGGATATGAATATTTAGGTAATCCTTGTCTTTCCCAACTCTAACCCACTGCCACCCAACCTTGCTCACAGTGCTTGGATTTTCTTCATTCTCTGGGACTAGGAAAGGGAGAAAGAAAATGAGGAGGGCTTACACATCAGTAGTGTTCAAATCATTAGTGCGCCTTGAAAAGCACAGCCCATGAGCCTGAAGAGGTCTGGGAGAAATCTGTGCAGAAGTCATTCAGAAACCAAGAGAAAGAACAAATTGCTTCAAAGTCCGTAATTTACCCTGCTGGACCACTCAGCTCTTCCTCAATCTCATTCCCTTCCCACCATGCACCATCCTGAATCAGTCTTGAATAAAGAGTTCATAAAAAAACCCTCTTCTGGGGGTACCTATGGGCATAGAGGAGCTGCAGATGTGTTACAGTCCTGTGCCAGCACCATGGGCTGAACATGAGCAGTCACAGCACAGGACTTCCTAAACCCTTACACAATTACAGCTCTCTGCACCCTTCCAGTCCTGAGATGGGCCAGGAACCACCCAGTCGTTTGTAGCCTTGTTTGTTGGGAAGAATGGAGCAATCCCCAGCAAACAGGAGGTATCAAATAACCCCATGGGCCACACAAGCCACCATCACACCTCCAGCTCCACAGAGGGCATTGCTGCAGAGGGGATGATGAACTGATCTGAGACGTGTCTGCCCCAAAACATCAGCAGACTGAGATTCAAGGTGTCTCTTGGGCAGAATATTCAGTAACTTTTCTTTGTTGTCACCAAAGTCTCATCATCTTCACCCATGAAAAACTGCCAGTCAATTCCTGGAGGAGGTATTGTATGAAAGGTTAGTTAAGTATTGCGAAATTGGTCTTTAAATATTGTTGCTCTACATAAAGAGAAAATGGAGATGACTGTTTCCTTGGTGAACAGAGGAGGAAGATCAGCTTCTCTGAGCTCAGGTGAGAGTTTTCTAGCTTCTTCTTTTAAAAAAACAGCTTGAGTTAAAGATAGTGTTATTATAGTAGCAATTATATAGTCCCACTTTAAATTTCTAAGGGGTCTGTAAATTGCCTTCATGGTGTTTTCAAACCAGCTGGTGGCTGTGTTGGCTGACTATCTAAGTTATTAGTGAATGATTTGGCACACTGTTAATCACTGTGCACTCGCACTGCCAGCTTTGGCAAGAGATTTTGCTTCCTTTAGGAATTTCCTATTCTGCAAATCAGAGTTTAATACCAACCAAACACCATCTATCAAGACTAAAGTCTGCCTTACACAGCATGAATTATATTATTACATTAATTTCCAGCAATAAGTCTCTTGAATGTCTTGGTTGTTTTTACCATATACTCAGTTTAGGAAAGCAAAGCAATTTTTCAGAATGAGTTTTCAATTTGTACGCTTGAATAGTTTAAATTCCATTCCAGCAATACATAATGTGCTGCTACCATGCTCTGCATCTAATTCAGGCTGCTTGGATATTAAGACAGTAACCACTTGTGTATTGTCATCAGTACTTAGGAGATTGAGGACAATCTTGGAATGAAAATCACTCTCAGCAGGTTCTGCATTTGGTGAAGTTAAGGTTGACATCAAGACAAACCCAGGAACAGCGGAAAATAAATGACTGTGTACTTTTTCTTAGTATGCTCTACAGAAAATAAAAGCTTTTTAAGTGTTTTCAGCCTGACCAGCATTGACACAGCACACCGCTTATGAGAAATGTCATGCTAACTGTATTGCAGTTACTACCGCCACCACAGGTCTTGTTAGAGATTAATTTAGAATTTGAAGGAATACATGCATTTACGTGCAGCCCCAATATATTTTCATGATGACAACTCCTGATGCAAAATAGAATGAAAGGCTTCCAGAACTGCAGCATGTATCACACGCTTTACAAACGGAGTGGCGATGTAAAGCCACCCCAAATACACCAATCTCCTGCAGAGCTGAGACTGAAAGGGTCATGGAACACGCGCACACTCCCGATCTGGAGTCATGGGTCTACTGAAGGTATCATCTTTCAAAGAACCAAAAATGAGATTGTTTGCCACTTAGAGTAATTTAAAATTTGTCAACAGACAGATTATTGATCCTTGTTCTGAGAAAAAATTCAATACAAATCACCCTGCTACCTAAATTTGTATTGATGTGTCAATTCCATGCACTGTTTATATTAATTTTTTTGCCATAATATTCCTATGCATCTGGCAAAATACATTTTAGGGGTAGCTTGTTGAGGCAGAGGAAACCTGAACGTTCTTTCAAATGCAAAGTGAAGCATTTTGAAA
Source organism: Acanthornis magna (assembly GCA_036785705.1). Taxonomy (NCBI): domain Eukaryota; kingdom Metazoa; phylum Chordata; class Aves; order Passeriformes; family Acanthizidae; genus Acanthornis; species Acanthornis magna. Next base: position 8,493,736 of record JAWUZG010000119.1, on the reverse strand, counting down.
TTATTTAATTTAAAACTGAAATTAAAAATAAATGTGAACAAAAAACCACAAACAACCAGATTTTCTATGCTGCAAAGAAAAAATACATGCCAAGCAACTTTTTTTAAATCTAATATCCTTGTTAACAGTGAAATACATGCTCAATTTAAAAACAAAAAAATTTGGACTTTTTCACACATTCTCCAGTTTACTTTTTTTTGTTTTTGTTTTTTTTGGGGTTTTTTTTTGTTTGGTTTTTTTTTTTTTTGTTTTTTGTGTTTCACAACAAAATATCAACCAAACCCTCCTGCATTATTGCAGTGATTGTTATGGTCGTTACTTCTGGATGTCATTCAGAATATGGCAATGTCATTCAGTCTTTGTGTTGTAAATGGTAGTAGAGGCAAGAAAAGTTCTTCCTTCTTCTGAGGACCTTTGGATTTTATGCTAGGTTCAGGGTTGATGGCAATATTTTACAGTGATGACACTGCTCTGGAACTGCCTAGGACACATCTGGTTCTTAGACTGCTCTGGTCAAAGCCTGCTGCTCACACAATAGTGGAGGAAGATGTAGTGGAGTGGTGAAGGAATTCCTTTTCTAGTGGAGTTGTAGTGGAGGCAGATGGTTAGTGCCATTTCCTGGCAATTTCTGAACAACCTCTCTATGTGCAGGTACAAGCTTTTATTTAATCTGTTTTACAGACTAATTTATGTCCTTTGGACTCAAGTCAGAATTGGAGCAGCTTTCAAGGATGTCAGGCAAATATTTAATCTTTTCAGTTTTTACTAAATAGTGATGTATCATAGGCTACAGTGAAAGAAGAACTGGATATCCAGATATTGCTGTTTTGCCTATGCCACTGGCTTCATGCAAATTTAACCAAACATTATTCTTTCTGTCTGAAAAATCTTACAAAGAGCTGAGCAGACTTAAGAAAGAGCGACTTGTATGACTCAAGATAGTTGCAGAATTTCTGGTGATTGGGGTTTACACTGGGAACAGGCCAATTTGAAAGCCCCGCTGGATGCTCTGGCATTGAGGGCACTCTTCATGGGTGAGCTTCCATTTTCATGCCAGCTGGCTGACAGGGAGCCCCAGGGTGCTCTCACCAGCCATTTCAGTGTCCAGCTCCCCAGAGCACCCTCTAGGCTAAGGCCAAGGATTTGGTCATGGCTGGAGGGGAGCAATATCTTTGGGTTGCCGATAAAAGTGGTCATTGCACAAGTTCCATGCTACAGACAATTCTCTGATTTTTCCTTCCCATTCTCAAGCAAGTTCATGTCTGTCACTAAGCCAGTTAATGCAGATGGAACACACAAACAAACGAAAGTCAAATGCCAAAACCAGACCTGTTTGGGGGCATGGATATTGATCTAATGAAAGTTACTCCCTCTCCTATTAAACTTTTCTTATTCACATTCATAAACCTTCCCTTCACTATTCTTTCTCCCAGGCTTGTGCAGAGTGGAAACAAAACTAAATGAGGGTGTACAGTAGCGCAAGGCACAGAAATCAGGTTCATAAACATCATCTGCCATCAGCATGGGGATTTTTTGGAAGAAAAGTATTTTTTCCTCCACTAACAATAAATGAATTCCTAATGCAAGCAAATTACGTAACCTCCTCAAAAAATCTTGCAGACTGACAATTTCAGCAACACTGAAGCATCATCAGGTAACTGAAAATTCAGTTCAACAACTTGCAAAGGCAATAACATTTTATATGCACCAACCATTACTACTTGCAGCTGAAGTTTCAAGGGGAAACGGAATTTCTTTTGTGATGCAGCCACAAAGTTAATTTTCAAGAAATGTCTAAGATAACCACACATGACCTCACTAGTATGCTACATCACAATGCTAATTAATAGCTATTACTTGAAGATAGTTTTAGTGGAAAATAAATCAAATCAGGTATAGATCAAACTTTTCAAGGAATATATATTCAGGTATCTGTTTGTACCACCACTAAACTTGTCTACTCTGTTTACTCACCTTCATCATTCTCTTTTAATGAAGGCTATAAAACAGAGATATAATTGAGCCAGTGGCAGGAAGAAAACTACCCTTAAACAATTTTAATAGGTTCTGAGCAAACCCACACAGTGATAACAAGCCACCTGGACACTCCAGGGCTTAATAGATAGCTGTGGTAATGGTGTTCCAATAGCACACATTGGAACTCCTGGATCCCGTGATAACTGCTGCGTAGGCAAGAGCTTTAAAGGTCTAGCTTAGCAGAGTGCCTAAAAACATCCTTAGTCATGAGCAGTAAATTTAATAAAGATGCTCAAATGTTCAAATCAGACAAATAATTGCCCTGCTAAGTCATGAACTGATGTACTATGCTTAAATGAGAGTATGAGCCCTAAGCCTCCAGAAAACATGCTCAGAGCACGGGATGTTGTGATTTTCTCTCCATCTATTCTATCTGTACTATTCAAGTGAGTGCTGAAATGAGGGTGGCCATAGAGCATGTCCTTAGGCAAGAGGACTCTGGTGGACTGAGCTTCCAGGAGTGTCCTGGAAAGGTGACAATTGCTTCCCTGGAGTTCTTTCCGCTTGCTAACGTAGCCCAGATTGTGGTTGGCTCTCTGTGACTCAAGGATACGTTATTTATTCATCCACTCTCATCCACTGGGACCCCGAGGTCCTTTATTCTCAGCCAGTCTGTGCAGGACTTTGCCTTTGTCTTCATTGAGGTTCTTGAGGTTCCTGCCAGCCCATTTCTTGAGCATGTAGACCCACAAGAGTCTACCTTACACCATGTCAACCATTCTCCCTTGTTTGGTTTCAACTACGCACATGTGACAGGTGTATTCTGTCTGTCATCCAGGAAAATTGTCAAAATGCTGATTGCTTTTTGTTCCAGACCTGAGCCCTCATCATATGCAAGCACTAAATTTCTAAACTCTCTGCTCTGGCCCAGGTGGATGCAGTGAGGAGTTGATCAACAGAGCTTGGAGTGGTCTCATGTAAAACATCCTGGGAGCTGTGCACCTACCAAAGACAAATACATCAACCCATCTCTGCTAAACTCAGATTCACACCACCTCACTTCGCCTGCTTGAAATCAGAGTTGTTGTCATCACCACACCTAAATTCAGCAGCAGGAGTTTACATTGCAGACACCTGAACTAACAGTCTAGACCCCTACTGCTTTCAGCTGGAACCAGTCAGCAGAGCCGGTGGAGCTCAGGCTGCTCCCAGGTGTGAGGCTGGATGTAACCAGGCAGAAATAATGCCAACTCTGCTCACTGGAACATCTCCATGCTGCAGAGAAGACCTGAGTGGAGTGCTGGATGCAGGTCATGAGTAGGCAGAGCATCTCCAGCCCCCAAAGCCAGCCAGGGTTGCTACTAATGCTCCCTCCCTCCTCAGTCAAGAGATGGAGGCTCCTCTTTGGGACTGTGCTTTAAATGCCTGTGCTACACATGCCTGTACATCTTCCTCTCCCTCTACTGATTACACACTTGGCTTTTTGGATGTGTAGTCAAAAACAGTGAAACCTGCTCAGTCTGCCAGTGTGAGAAATGGGAAAGACAGTCCTGATTCCATGTCAGGTCTTTATAAAAGTAACCGAGTGGATTTATTTCTGGAAACACCTGCCTAGCATTAATTTTCACATATACGTCTGCATTTCTGAGGTGCTAATAAGTTGCCCTCAATGTAATTTAGCAAAGCCTGGCACACATCCTCCCTTTCCTGAAGATGTCTTACTCTCTTTAGTCAGGGCTCTTTACCTGTAATGACATGCTCTGCTGCGTATTTAAAAGGTTCAGCTTAATAGAGCCATGTTTATGTTTAGTAGATAGTGAGAGGGAAAGCAGCTCCTTCGACAGCAAGTATAATTTGCCCAATTTTACCATCTTGATAGAGAAGCCCAGCAATTTCAGCTAGGAATATCCTAGGAATAAAAACACCATCTCTTCTTAGAAATAACAGCACGGCAAACAACTATAGTGTTTCAGGATTCTTCATTCCCTGTTGTTTTTGCACTCCTTTCCAATCATTAAGATAACTGCAAGGGTTGCTAGGACTTTTATAATTATTATTATTATCATTTTATTTTATTAGGCATTATACAAACATGTTGTGGTAAATAGAGAGAAAATGCACACAGGAGCAGCTGGCCATTTCTTGCTATCTGCATGAGCTAGGTGAAAATACAAATAACCAGACTCCCTCGCCATGTGTCAGGCACCAGGTTTAGTTTGACTGTAATTGCTCCCCCGATTGCCATGCAGAGAGCCTCAGCAGCAATCTCAGCTTTGCAAAACTATCATCTTCTCCTGCAGTTCGCAGAGGTGAAATAAGGATGCAGAACTATCTCTGTTGCTCCAGATTCCAAAACTTTTTCCATCCCTCTAGCCTACAAAAGTCCAACTTTACCTTGATCTTAGGTGAGACATACTTTATTATTCCGAGTAAAAGCAAGAGGGTTTAATTGGTTAATTATTATTGTCTATTGCAACTTGTCTTTCAGTTCTATCACCACTTTATTTTGAAAATGAACATAGCTTTCATATAGTTTTAAAAAGATAAAGATGGAATGTGAATTATTTAAGGTTGATTTCTGATGCAGAAAATATGCATATTTTAAAGATTTTATCATGAGCTATATTTCAGTTGGTCAAAATGTAGCTAAGCTCAATTCCACGTATTTATTTTTCCTTCGGATTAATTAAACTCATTGCTATGTATCTATCCTGCACTACTCATATCTTTTCTATCCATTAAGATGCCAACAGGAAAGTAATTGCAAACACAAACCAGTGCTTTATATCTCCCATCTCACCCGACTTTTACTCTGAGTCAGCAAACAGAATTTCAAAATAAATCAAAGGCTTCCCACTTCCTTGTGGCGAGACACATCACATTACATTAGAGCCATCTTTCAAACTCTCCTACTAACTGGAATGAGAATATTAAAATAAACCCAATTTCAAATTCCAGTCTTGGCAAGTTAATGAAAGGAGGTATCTTGATATTTTTAAATTATATTTTGTCTTGGCTTTCAAACACACTTTCCTGGGTGTCTTATTTGTAACAAAAGTTTTTATGTATATAAAAATATTTCCATATCATATTAAAGTGTCTGGACAACAATTAGTAGTTTGACCTTTGTAAAAGGTAATCCCTGCAGAACTGAAATGATACTTCCTCAACTCCTGCCATTTTTTGTTGCTGCTCTTCGCTTTCCCTACAGTTCCTTCACTATCACAGCTGAGTGAACATTGAAGAGAGAACCAGGGAGGTAGAAAAAGCTGTAGACCTCATCTCCAAATTATGTGATGAAGAGACATTCTGCTAACACACAGCCCTCCTCTTTATCTCCCCCTGAAATGGGGAGTTGCAATCTAATGTCAGACTTGCCTTTTTTTGCCTCCAAGGCAGGGGCTATCAAAATCTCATTGACAGAAGTCACATGTATGAGTCAACATGAAAAAGCAATGAGAATGTTACATATTTTTGAATTGAAATGGGTCCACAAATTTTACCCAGCTGTGATACGAAGCCAGCACTTGAATGAATGCTGCTTTGCATCCTTAACTATAAAAGCTGCAACCTGCACAAGTCTGATAACAGCTCACAGTTAATGCTGAAATACTCTTTTCCACCTTGCAAGCAATTCCTTTACAGAAGAAAATTGCAGAGCATCCATTAACACCAATAACTTTGCCTCCCATCCACCCCATGACTTCACACACACTGAGGATGCTGGAGTAGAAATCCCAAATTTCTGGGTGGAAAAATCAGCCTGACTGTGTGGAATCAACCACATTCCACTGGGACACAAGTCAGACCCTTTATGACAGCAGTAGACATCCATGGTGATTGTTTTTCTGTTAAACCAAACTTCACCCTATTTTATTCATTCCCTTTGCGCTTAAAGAAAAGGGTTTCAAGCTCACAAGAGTCCAGATTCTGGAACACTCTTTCTTGCCCAAATAGCTGACAGACCGAGCATCTATGGGCTTTCCTCTCACTCCATCTCTCCAGAGACCTGCTAAGACTTTGCAGTTGAAATTAAACGAGCTACCTCATAATTTTATGTGTAACTTGTCACCAGCAGTCCAAGTAATGAAGACACCTGCTGGTTGCTCACCACTCAGGCATCAGAGAGATCTCCCCTGGCATCAATTTTAATTAGTTCATTGCAATGCTTTTTGTCTTCTCATCCTCCTTTCATCAGGAAACCTTCACCCATACTCCTTTCAGAATCTTACTCTACAGACCTTGAATTGCGCTGAGCTGCAGCTGGCTGAAAAATTGGACTCCTTCTGTTCAGAAACTCCACTACTGAAGGTAGAGGAATAGAGCAATTGCCCTCTCTTATGCCCTACTTATTTCCACGCAGTATAAAAGGTTCAAATACCTTGTGAATCATCTAAATCCTGTAGAATCGACATTAAAAATATCTGACCTCATTGAAAATGAAATATGTGAGCCTCTGATACTGAGAGGTCAAAATGCATTACTGGATGAGCAGAAGTGTGAACTGCAGCTACCCATCATAGCAATTTTCACCATGTGCCATACATTTCTAACAACCCTTTCCCTAAAAGTAAACAAGATGTGGTACATTTGATCACACGTAGGCCAGTTCCGTACAGAAAGAACCATAGAGAAACTTTAGAATATACAAAAAATCTATTATCACCATGATCTGGCACAGATACAGAGGAAGGAACACGTGAACCACAGCACAAGAGTACCTGCAAGAGGGTCCAGCAAAGCACAGCCCCAGTGCCAGTATTAAATGCCTGTGAAGCCCTTGTGGCCTGTTAACAACAGAGATGTGAATTTTCCAGGGCTCTTGCTTTGCTGCTTAAGGCTCATACTCTGCAGCACAGGACCAGGAATGCCTGTGTGGCCAATTAAAAAAAGGGGACGAAGAGAGATTTCAAACACTGAGCCCTTGCTACCCACACTTAATGTAATGATTTTGGACTATTACAGCTAGTTCTGCTATGATAAATCTTATTTCTTGAAGGAGGCTGTTTCTGGCTTAGAGCAGCCTGTGCTGTTTAGCAATTGCTCACCTCCAAGACAAGGCTCGTTCTGTCTTCAGAGTCCTGCCCTGAAGATGTTCTCTGAAATGGTCTCTGACCCTGCCCAGGACAAGCAAGGATTATGTCCTTAAAGAGTGGCTCCAGGAAGGCTCTCTGGAAATAGGGTCTCATTTCTTGAACACAGGCCATCAAATTAAAAAATACATTACCAAGAAGAATAAGGTAGCTAAAATCCATTTCAGAGACTGAGCATTTGAGGATGCAAAAAGTACAAACAAGTAAAATTTGAACACTTGTGATGATACATGTTGTGCATCTGCAAACAACTGGTGCCAGGGAAAGGAATGCATTTAGAAGCTGTTTTATGTAGCTGCTTTGGGCATTTAATAGTTTCCATTTACCGCAATTAAAGATGGAGAAATATGAACGTGCATTACATTTTTGAGGCCTGTAACACTCCCTACAGAAATAATATTTATGTGTACAGTAGTTTCTGCAGAGACAAAAAATGGAGGGAGAAGAGGGAGCTTTGTGAGTGATCTGGAGCCGAAGAACCAGGCACGGTGTTTCTGTCAGTGACTGACAGAGAGTACCTTCCTCTGGCACTGGGGCAAAACACTCAGGCAACAGCTGCAGGTTACAGGGATCTGTTGGCCACGGTGGTAATCAGATTTATTTCCTGTCTGCAGAAGTAATTGTATTGGCTCAGTGGATGGGAGAAAAACTGCAATATGCTCAGCTGGAGTCAGGGTGGTGGGAAGCTTTTCACTTGGCTTTGTGCCTGCAGCTCCACCTGAGAACAGGAGAGAGATGGAGAGACAGGCTCTGTCAGCCCCTGGGAGACCGGATGAAAAACATTTCAGATTTGCCACATGAAGGAACTCACTCATTCCCATCTTCCATTTCTGTAATAGGGATGGGAATTGGAGCCTGTTTTCCCCCGGCCTCATGGCAGTGACCTGCTTAGAGGAGGAATGGGTTTCTCACAGAGGAGAGCAGCTTGTTCCCAGTGAGACTGGCGAAGTAGTAGAGCCACCTTCCCCCAAACCTTCAGTCCTGTAGAACTCGATGCATATTCTTTTTCAACTATTCCTTTTTATTTCCCCCAGAGGATCTAAAAAGCAAAGATGAGTGCTTTAAAAAAAATAAAGAAAAAGAAATAAACATCCACAAGAATAGAATAAAAAAAAAGAAATCTTTTTTTTCTCCATTAAAAAAAAATCAACCTCTCTGTTTAGTAAAATCTCTAGAAGAGAAAAAACATTTTGCAAATTCTGTTAATGAGGTGTTTTTGTTATGAAGATGTTTCAGTGAAAGAAGGACTTCCCCTATTTCATCTTGAAGAACTGAGAGGTGGCTTGAAACCTCCCAAACCAAACACAATAGACTGGATGGGTAGAAGTATATGAAACAAAGCTGAGGAGCAGAAAAGCCAACAATTTATTTATAGAAACTTAGACATATCCAGGCACAATGATCTGTCCGTCTGGAGCTGAGGTCACCTTTTTCCAGAGTCATCTCACAAAATCACTGAATCGTTTAGATTGGAAAAGACATCTAAGATCATTGAGTCTAACCATTCACCTAAAGCTGTCGTGTCCATCACTAAACCATGTCCCTCACTCCTCCAGCCTTGCACTGGAGCTGGGTGTGCCCCAGGAGGTTTGACTGCACCTTTAGCCACTTCATTGCCCCTTTCTGTCAAAACCACCAGTGTCAACAAAAACCTTAAACAGAACCAAACCAACCAAAAGAAAAAAACCTCATTTTAGATATGTTTGTTACGCTACTTGCTTTGGGCAGGCGTGGCTGAGGAGGGGTGAAGTTCTGCCTGAACATGAGGAAGATCTTCTTTACTGTGAGGGTGACCGAGCACTGAACCGATTGCTCTGAGAGGTTGTGGAATATCCCTTAGTGGAAATATTCTCGAACTGTCTGGACACAATCCTGTGCCATGTGCTCTGGGATGACCTTACTTGAGCAGGAAAGTTGGATCAGATGACCCCACTGTGGTCCCTTCCAACCTTACTCATTCTGTATTTCCACGATTCTATGATTCTGTGAACCTCCAGTAGCAAGTGGTCCTTCCTCGAGGTGGTGGAAAGTTCCTGGGGGTCTTTTTGGACCCTTATATTAATATACCATGTCACAACTTGCTCCCTTCAGTTCAGTCTGTGCTAGAAACAATCCATCCCACTGGCTATGATCTGTTCTTTCCAGCAGACTTGCACATTAACCCACCTTCCCCTCCCAAGGACAGTTTAACCTTCTAAGGATCATAATAAATCATCACAATAACAACTGCATTCTTCTTGTCCACTTTGAGCAATTGGACCTTTCTGAGCTTTCCCTCACCACTCAGTTATCTCCAAATCCTCCAAGGCCTTTAAATTTAGGAGAACTTCAAGAGCACTAACAATTCTGCTGTTATTCTAGGCACTAAACCCTCTCAGTGGCTACACTGCTTTTTGAGGAATATCTCATCATCCACCTTCATCCAGTGCCCAGGAGGCCAAACCACACAATAGGTGCTGTATGAAAACAGAAGCAAATTCCACCTCCTACATCAGCCAACAAAACAAGATATTTTGGATGGATACAGATGTCAGCTGGGATGCAGACATAACAAGACACTCTTGGTCAGCACAAAAGTGAGAAAACCAGAGTACTAAATTAATTGGCAGAAAGGAATATATGCTTTTCTTCAGCCTCTCAGCTATATAAGTCATTCATCATATTCCAGACCCTGATCTTAACTTGTGAGACATATTAATTCCAAGCTGCTATGTGCTGTTCCGTATTAGTCACTTCTCCTAGAATTTCTTATGATACTAATTGAGCCCTGAGATTCTTTAATTCTCTAAGCTGTGCACTGTGTTTATATTACAGAACATAGGATTTCAATTGAGCAGCCAACTCATTATTGCTCATGCTCAGACCATGGGATAATGAGCTATTACTGCTTGCCGCAGGTGATTCCTGAGCTAGGAGGCAGCAGGAGAAGAGCTGTCGTGTGTAGCTGATGGCATTGTCTCACCGTGGCAGCATTTAGGAGAGGTTGTCATAAGGAGAAGCCCAAAACTCCAGGACAGAAAGCAAAAGGAAAATTCAAGGAGAGAGTGCCAGAAGCCTAAAGTTCTTATTTTCTCTTAGTAGTAGGAATAATTAAGCTCACACTTTTGATGGAAGAGCATTAGACAGTCGATCACTATTTCTCCCAAGTAATGGTATTTGACACATGGAGCAGAAGGAACATCATCATCTCAGGGACAAAAAATAAACAGAAATATCTTTTCAATCTTGGATATATTTGCTGAGATGTTACATTCTCCTGTCTTCTTCTACAACCTGGAAATGACTAATCCCATCTGCCAACAATTGATTCTGCCTTGTCTGTTGGTTATTTTTTTGGGGGGAGGGGGTGGTTGTTGGTTTTTTTTGTTGTTTGTTTAGTGGGGTTTTTTATTTTCTTTGTTTGTTTTTGTTGTTGGGGTTTTTTTGTTGGTGTTTTTTGCTTGGTTTTTTTTTAGTGTTTTTTAAAATTTTTTGTTGCTGTTGTTTATTTTTTTCATAAACTCAGTCACACATTACAGAGAAGATACCCATAAAACATCTCTTGTTCTTAAGGACCTTTGCACTTCAATCCTTTTCTACTGTAATTGCTAGGGAATGCTTATTTCAATCCTCCATGTGAACAGCTTTGTGACCTATGGGAACATGAGTCGCCAGATAAAAACATATCTAGGTATTCACCATTATAGTATCAGAGCTCCTGTAGCTACTGCTCACACTTTATCCTCCTTGTCAGAAGGGTTTGAGGTGTTATATCTTGTTTGGGTTGCCGTGGTTGGGATGGGACACTGGGTTAGGTACAGAATAAGCAATGTGAGGAAATTAACTTTTACTCCCTTGTCTCCTGGACTAGGGCCTTGCCTCCAAAGTAAGATTTTCTCCACCTCAAACTCTTTATTCAGGCTTTAAAAGACAACCATCTACAGCTCTCCCCACATCACATTCCTTATATTTTAATAACAACATTATATATTGGTGGTAACAGAGATAAGGATGCACCTTCGCCGTGTTCTGACTGACAATATTTGAAGGAGGGCCGGAGGAGTGGAAGAACAACTTGTGCTTCCAGACTAGGATCCAGGCCAAGAGGGTACAGGAGGTCTCTGTGTTGGCTGAAACCCAAGGTGATGGAGGAATTTCTCAGAGCAGTCATCCTTGGAGTGAGTTATCCTATTCCTGGGTTTCCCCTCCGGCAGAGCTCTTCCATTCCCCGCAGAGGACAGGCTGTCAGCCAGGAAAGTGCAGAAACCAGCAGCCTGCCCTCCTGATCAGGGGAGCAAGGCCCCACAAAAAACATGTGCTTAACACATTTGGCACTGCTGGTGCCCTTTGGTGCTTTACTCTAGTAAGGAATACAAAAACACACTCCAGTCCAGAGTTCAGAGTTTGTACTCTGCACACAAACAGAGAGAATGAAGCCCTGATTTCACTCATGCCTGATATTGATGTAATAATTGAATCATGCACTATAATCCTGTCTCCCAAATTAATTTCCACATTAAAAATAAAGGTAAAATATAATAACTTTTGAACAATATTTTCAGCTTGGTCACCAGAGAGAGCATTGCTTTTCAGATAGTAAGTAATTGCATTAAGCACACTGCAAAGGTCTAAAAGAAAAGTCTGTGAGGAGGGTTTGAGTTGTCTGGAAATATTTTGTGTTCAGCAGGCCATAGGGCTGACTGCCCTGCCTGACAAATCTTTTGTTTAATTAAATAAGACCTCACCTTCAATTGAAGGCAGTGCAACACATCTTCCCCTCCTATTTTTCTAAATCATATCTGTTGTGAGGTGTGGAGCTCTCCAAGATTGTCACCACACAGAGGGACAGTTTGGGAAAAGAGCTATTACAAGACTTCAGCAGCCCCAGCACTGGTTTAGAGAGACTTCTCAGAGGTTCTTAATTTCTCTCAGAACCTGGAACAACAAAAAATATCCAGCATGCACGAGATAAAGTTGACCTGAGAAAATTAGTGTTGAGCTGAACTTCCATTTCTCTTAGCTACCTGAAATCATTTATCATTTCTAGTAAAATTAAATCTACTGTTCCCAATCAAATCAAGACTGTAGGTTATAGCCTAAAATAAATAGCTAATTGTATTAAATATCCCAGGCTGTAAACTGTGAGCAAAGCAGATGGACAATGGAAAAGAAGAAAGAGAATAAGCAAATGGGAATAAAAATGTGGGTATTTCAGGTGAACGTACAGCTCAAAGCCAATCAGCAGCAGTAATCACAGCTAACAGAAACAAAATTACTCTGGAATCACTAAAATAGGGAGGGATGATTGACAGGTGGTATGCACTGTATCTGATTGCTGTGCCTGCTACTTGTAAGGAAAAATCATTAACCATTTATACAAGTGATAAACAATCAGCAACATTAAAAACCCTCACCAAGTTTCATATCCTCTGTCCCCTCAAAATTCTGCCAAAACAGATGTTATCTACTGCATTGCCTAAAGGGCCAGCACTGTCTGCCTATTTCAAGCAAATCTGTGTTATCCAATTTACTGAAATCAATCTGCATGTGCAGATTAATTTGGGGCTGTAGATCTGTGAGTGCATCTTAATTTCCTCAGTAAGAAAAGAAAATGAAATCATGTCAGGAAGATAGACCAGCTGTAAGAAAAGAGCTAGCTGATAGCTATGCAAAGGGCCCTTTAGGGCTATCATGTTTACCAAATTTAAAAGGCTAACACCAACAAAAATATGAGACAATATCGTCTTTTATGAAAGCAAAATCCAGAAATGTCTTTCGAGTTCAAAAACAGAAGATAGCTTCTGTCAAGCCTGATTTCTTACTTCTCCAGAAAACATCCTGAATCTTCCTAGGCTGGAGTTTGATGTTTGAAATGGCAACTTTCAAAATACTACATTTTTATACTTTAAGAACAAACAAGGAATTTGGCACCAACTAATGCCTGAGTTTAGCACAGCTCCTTGAGTTTGCTTCTGCCATTTGATTCACTTTTTATAAAATCAGCCCAGTAAACAGTTTTCTTGTTTTAAGGTAGGCTTCCTTTTCTAAGGTAGGTTTATTTCTCTTTCCAATGCCTCCTTGTTCTCAGGCACCACACACAAAGACATAAAAACTGATGACTCTTCTTGCTCCCCTGCTTTGGGAACAGCCCCAGTTGCCTTCCTCTCCTTCCTGCCAGCAGGACTGTGTGTTTCTTTCACTCTTTCCATACTAGAGGCTCTGTGAAGGATGATCTACCCCGTTAAACTGTCTTTAAGCAGGATGAATGTAATTACCTGAGCTGGAATATATCCAGGACTCTGGATTTAACAGCCATTAAAAATCTTGTTAAACATTTGTCATAGCTTCTTAAATCGCCACACACAGTGACAGCTTGGCATCTGAAAGATGGTAGTTCAGAACAGCACCGCTCTTACACCGCTGCATTTCCTCCTCAAACAGAGAAAAAGTGAATGTCCCAGCCATGGGGACAATGTGATGGATGGTACATCAATGGACTTTGCATTTCTCATGCACTTTGCACCCAAACATCTAAAGAAAGGCTAAATTAAGCTCTGACAAGCCTTCAGGTTTGGTAACTAGCTGCTAGTTTCAGCACAGGGAGATGGGAACGTGGTTTGTCAAAAGTCACAGAGCAAATTTTACAGCAGAGGAGGGGATGGAAATATCCTGGAGAGCTCACCTCTCCTGCACAGGGATCTCTCATCCCTATGCCAGACACTCTACAAGAGTTTTAAACACAGAAATAAACTGGTATGGAGCCCCGTGGTCCAGACTCACACTCAAGTGGGAGTGCAAGATTTGTGCTTGCAAGATACAACTCCTGAATTGGTTAATTACATCAAATAAAGACAGCCACAGCAAGGAAGACTTTAAAGAAATTATTGCCAAAATCTCCTATTTCTCTCACCAGCCTCTCACCTCCTGCCACATCTGGGGGTAATTTTTGCAAAATCTCTGGTGCTTGCAGGGCACTTTCCGTGAGTGAGGAGTGTGGAATGAGGCTGCTCATGGGATAAATGCCGTAAGCGTGGCATGGGCTGGGGGTGGATTGATGCAGGAGAAACTCTGACTGCTTGATATTCTGCCAGTGGAGAGAGTCCAAGGTGACCTTTCAACACAGTGTTGCACGAGGCTATTTGGAGAGGAGGCACTGTTGGGAAAAAGCTGTTTGTTGAGGAAATGTTGATATATATCTGGTTCTGTTTGTAAATCAATGTGCAGATGACCCCACCATCTTTTCCTGCACAGCTGGAGCAACACATGTTGTGGAGAGCCAACCTGTTATTCTTAGAGTTTAAGCTGTTCAGTTAAGGTACTTACAAATGCTTTCATGACTGTAGCTCATTACCAGAAGACATCTTCTGCTTTATAGGCTCATTTTTAATATATATTTATATTAAAATGAGATGTTGTAGTTTGATCCAGTTTTCATTACAAATTCAGATCTTAAAAAGAAGTGGATAATAAATCCCAAGTTAAACCTCATAGTTACTTATGCCATGCCCCAAGTGCTAATGGGGAAAGTACTGCACTGCAGACAAATAAAAGAAAGTGACTTTATTCTAATAAGGCAACTTATCTCTAGACTTCTATCCTCTGTGTTCTGAGCCTGTGATAAGTATTGCCAACGTAGCACTCACTACTGATCCTTCAAATACTTGGTGCCAGTGGCATTTGCTTACCCAGCTCTATTTGCTAATCCACTGAATTCCTATGTCAGGGAATCCTTGATTACTCTTAGCCATGAGGAGCTTCTGACTTTCATCAAGACTGGCTGCTATCACCAGCTGGCTGAAAGAAAGTAGCTTAAGTGAGAGTCATACTCCCTTCATAATTTTTCTGAGTACATGTTTAACCTTGGAAAAGATGGTGTTTCTTTTAGGAAAGACAGAAACACCAGCTGAGTTTGTTGCTTAGAGCACGTAGGACTCTTGATTTACTTTTGAGCCTATTAAAGGTCAAGCAACTGTGTTCAACCTAGAGCACAGTCTCAGAAAAGAGCTTTTGTAGGTGAGGTACAACAATCTTTACCTTCTCTGAATAAAAAATTGGCAGTTTTTGTAACAAAAACAACCAGTCAATCAAACAAACAAACCCAAATGCCTAAATCTGAAGACTGGAGTACGCAAAGAGGTAAAAGAGGAAGATCTGTTTGAGGGAAGTATTGACAGCATTTGCCCATCTTGGATAAACAGAAGAACAAGATTTGCCAGATGTAGAAGTATGAAAAGAAGACCACCCTAAGATGATCTAGAACAGCCTCAAATAACATCTGCTCTTTATAAGTTATAAGAAAATCTTTAAAAGTCAGTATTTGCTATATTTCTATCAGAGACTCGTTTTACTTCCCCATCCCAAACCGGATATCCAGTTTAAGCTAATTGTGCTTCCCATATAGCCAGTTTAAAGGCAGGATCACTCACCCCGAGCCAAAAGAGGAGAGTAAAATATATCCCCTGCTGTAATTCAGTCTCCGTTGCCTGCTGAGGCAGCCTTGGCAGCAGATGCAGGTGTCTGGAGCTCAAAGTCAGGGAAGGAGTCAGGACCAGCCCCACCCCAATGAGCAGACATGGGCTGACAGCTGGTGTCTTCCTCACCAGAAAGGTGCTGGTGGCATGGGAGCAAGGCAAGCCTGGTCCTCTGAAAAAACAACAATTAATAGAGACACTGGACTGTGCACGAGTTGGATTCAACCAGTTGGTTCCCAGCGATCCCATCCAGGAATTCTACATTGACCATGACTTGCAGTTTAGATGTAAGAAATGCAATTATTTCAAGTCTGTCACAGCAGTTTTGTACCAGAGAGGATTGGCCTGGTGAAATCTACAGCCACAAGAGGTGCAATTTTCAGTTTCACCTTGTTTTAATGTCAGGAAAGCCAATACTAAATTAATTTTGATAAAATGCCTAGATACAATGGGAACAGAAGTAGATGAACATTAAAAATTCCTGGTTGTCTTATATTCCCTTATGGGATTGTTCACAAAATTTATGGATAATTTTAAAATCAGGTTTAAAATCTGTAGTTTCTTGCCCCATTTAGTGGCAAAAATGACTGGGTTCAATCCTACCAAAGTGTTGTACTGCACCTCTGGAGAACTTTTGTCCAAGAGTTAATACTGTTCTAAGATATAGATATAGATATAGATATAGATGTAGATGTAGATGTAGATGTAGATATAGATATAGATGTAGATGTAGATGTAGATGTAGATATAGATATAGATACAGATAGAGATATAGATACAGATAGAGATATAAACAAAATTGGTGAGGATGAGTAAACAAAGTCTGGAAACATGGTAAATTTTCCTATAGTGAAATCTCCAAACATCTATAGTTACAATAATAATTCTATTCCTGCAGTGATTGAATCAAAATATCCCATTAACTTAATCATCTAAAACCAAGCTAAATTAGTGTGGCGAAAATTACGATAACAGTTACAATAACAAATACAGTGTAAACAAACAAAAAGGAGCCACAATAATTGAAATATTTTAGCTTAATGCTGTCACTTAATAATGCCTGGATCTCATTCCAAATGGGAACAAGCAGTACAATGGAATGAAAAGCATTTTAATGGACAACAGGGGTAGGGTCCACTCTGACATCTGGCTTAATACTTAATACTTAATACTTAATACTTAATACTTAATACTTGATAGATACTTTTAAGTCTGTCTTGGTATATCCACAGTGCACAGGTGAAGGGGTTTCACTCAGACTCAAAAAGTGAAAAAGAAATGTGGTAACAAATTTAGTTTAAAGTTGTATGTACCCATGTATGTGTGCATGGCAGAGAGCAAAATCAAATTAAGATTATGAAGAGGCAGAGCTGTTAGAGAAGTCCTTGTAGGGTTGCAACAAGCAAAAAATGAGATAGAAATTTAAGTTAAAGGGCTCGCTAGAAAATGGTTCGGTAGTGTCAGGACACCTCTGGTGGGACTGTCCTGAAGTTAGGGAGAGGGATTTGATGTGGGATCTCTAAATCATAAAGAGTTCATTTGCCCTAATTTCCATTATCAGTCATTCCTCCAACAGGATATAGTTTACTGTCTACATTTTGACTAATTTCCTGTCTTGAAAAAGAAAACATCACCAGCTCTGGAAACCAAATGAGATCAGGTGTGAACCAAGACAGGAGAAAACAACATTTATGATGCTGTGTAAATTCACTGTAAATCAGAAAGACAGATTCTTTGTCTCCTAAAACAATGGAGACCTACTTTGATTTCCTTTACCGTTGTGCTCATTGCTCAATTTCCTCCACTGTCCATTTCACACATTAATCACCTCAAGAGCTGACATTGTTTTCTTTCATGCCCCAGACATCTCCACTGCCTTCCTTTCTCTTCCCCCTGTACTGACTAATCCCAGATTTACCATTCCATGGCTGGTAAATGGCAGCTCAACCAATTTGTTTCAGACCAAATCTCTTGTAAGCTCTGCAAGGCCCTCTCATAATATTTTCTTTTTATAAAGAGATTGCATATCTTGCTTCGGTGAGCAAGTCAGAGGAGGAATTACTGCTTTGTCTTGATTTGTATTTCTCTGTGTCTGAGAAATGCAGGTTCCCTTTTTGTTCTTTTCCACAGTTGCAGCACTTTATTGGTGGAGAGCATCTTTGTGCTGCCCAAGTGGATGACAAGCTCTGTCACAGAGCAGGGAAGGTCAGTGTTGATAAGCACTGCTGTTGATGACCAATGATTACCTGAGGAGATCCCTGGCATGTTTTCATGTCAGTAACATCAGAATCCAGCCTGCTGCAGATGTGGGTGAGCCTCCTGTTTCTTCCTAGGAATTACTAGGTGGCATCCTCTTTGTTCTTTTAAATACTTAGACACAAGTTGCTCCAAGCTGTTCATTTATAAAAATGTCTACTTTTGGTACCTTGTATTTTTTCCCCACAACTACTGCTGGAAAAAAAAAAAATGCTAGCTAAATACCTCAATTGATTTTCACATCAAGGTGTAAGTGTCCTGGCAACAGTAGCCTGAGAGAGAAAAGAAATAACAAGGTTCATGCATTAGTGCCATGTGAAAAGTCACAAACTGTTTCTCTTTGCAAAAGGACGGCTTGAGTTTGTTAATGTGTTTTTCTGACAAAAAATAAACATATGATTAATAAGGTGTGAATCTTACTCTACCAGCTACCAGACTGGTGGAGAATACACCACATGCTCAAATATACTGCTCTGCATCAAATATTATCTGAAAAGATCCATCAGGGATGGGTGCTCTGTAGCACAAGCACAGCAAAAATACAGTAAAAACCACTGATCATGGGAGTGTAACAAGGAGAAGGGTTAGAAATAGTCACAGCCTCCATAAACATGGACTGATTTGTTCCATGTGAAGCTGGGACTCAACACCTCCCAATGTCCTTTGGAAGACCCTCCTTGCCAGAGAACAGGGCCGTCTGCAACAGTGGGCAAATATAAAGGTTTCATTCTAAACTCCTGAGCCTGCCATTTCCTCCCCAAAATCCCCAAGCTGAAAACATTTCTAATGATATAAAATTCATAACAGAGAGCTCTGTTCTGGACTGTCTGTCTGATGTGCCATTGCAAAGCCCTTTGTCTGCTGTTCATAAAAATTCAGAAACCTTAATTTTTGTTCACACCAATTAGCACTTGCTCCCTGGAGCCCCAGTGCTGACACCAGGTCCCAAGGGAATAATGACAGCCTGTGTCACACAAGCAGGCACCAAGCACATCAGCTGAGCCTCAGACAGCCTCAGGAGGAAACACATCTCAGCAGTGAAATATGTTAATTTTGGGTTCATCTTATTTACATTGGGGTCTTAATGGTTGGACTCGATGATCTTAAAGGTCTTCCCAGCCTTAAAAATTCTATGATTCTGTGATTCCATAGAGCACCCATACAGCATCTTCACAAATGAGTCAAGGTTGAAGGAGTCACTGGGTGTTGACATACATTAATTTAAAGCCTACTTAGAAGAAGTTAAAGGCTCTTCACATCCAGTGCGATTTCCACATTTGGCTCACATTGAGGCATGAAGAGAGTGCAGCCTTAGGCCATTTATATCCCAGGTTTTGCACTGCTCTGTGTTTCAGCATCCTTAAAGTTCATTTGAATTGTGTCTGGACCAGATGCAGAAGAATCCTGTCTGAGGCAGTTCTGGGAGTTATATCTGGGGATCCTTAGAACAGAAGCAAAGAGTGGCTTCTTTGGAGAGAACTTGAACTGCCTCTTTATTGATATCCTCTGTCTTATTAAGAAGCTCCATGTGGAGAACAAGTTTTCCTGTGCCCTCCAACAAGGCAGATTTTCCCTGCCACAGGCTGGGGAGTGAAAACTTCCTCAGCAGAACCCAGGATAGGAATAAAGCTCAACATATGAAGCTCAGTTTGAGCTGAAGAGATTCCCATTGGCTTCAGGTGCTCTTGCACTGCTGTTCCATGGCTGTGTTTGGGTGCTGGTGGCTTCACTTCCAGCTACAGTATTTTGTCCATGGTTCCTATTTAATTGTGCTGCCTGTGGCTGTATTGTTTTTAATTGGAGTGAGCCTGGCGCTTCCCATCAGTCTTGCTGTGCCTTTACAAAGAAGCAGAGGCAGGAAGAAGGCTCACATGCTGCTGAGCCAAACTCAACTGAACTGGACTGAAATCAATTTGTTTGCAGCACAGTTTGACATTTTAACAAAACAGTGGCAAATAACTGTAATTTCATTTTTATTGTGCTAAGAATAGGAACACAGAGAACAGCAAACGGCATCTTCATTGCACCTGAAGAGCTGAGGCAGTAAGAAGGACAGAATCCATGAGTTGATTTTGATTTTGCATGTAAATGCTGTTTTTTCCCCATCAGCGTAGATAAATGCCTTTAATTAAAGAAGGGTGTTCATAATTTACATCTTGTCTATCTGAGAAATAACTCGTTAGAGAAATGAGAGGAAAGAAGCATGGTCTAGTCACAGGTCTGAGAAGGCCGTGTGTCAATAGCAATCTCCAAAATAACATTTTTATTTCTGTAAGATAGACCTCTTCCTTAGTAACACAACTTTCTCAGTAATTATACATAATGACTGCAGTTTTACATAATGACAACACTTACATATAATGACTGCATGGGCTATGATAACTTAACTTTTACTGTATTGGTCTTTTAACTTTCAATTGCATAATATTTAAGGAAAGAGAAGACAATACACACACCAGCAAAGAGCTGCCATTAAGGCATGTCTTTACTCTTAAATAAAAAGTAGTTTGAACCTGTTGGAAGAACGGGAATCAAATTGATTCCAAATTACTTTAAAATGCCAGACTTCAAGTGATGGGAGCCACTTGCCAAGCACAGGAGTTGTCTTTCCTGTCTGAGAAATGCCAGAGTCTGGGTGCACAACAGGGAGCCCCAAGCCTAGGAGTTGTCCAGCCTTGCATCCTCTTTTATGAGCCGACTCTCTCAGAAAAAAGACCTTAGCTTTATAGTTGAGGCATAGATGGATAGCTTAAAAATACAAGTGTTGAGCTAAAAGCTGTAAGGGTGACATTCCTGCCTGTCAGGAAGGCTGATGGTCCAGACTCATGCAGGTCAGGAACACTTTTCTGCCCAGGAGCTGCTGGCAGGTGCTCCACGTCTGAGTGGACATTTCCCAAGGGCTTCAGTTTTAGAGGTCGGTGAGTGGCCTTCCCCTTTTGGCAGGGTTAACAGCTCTGTACATTCCAAGGAGTTATAACAGAGCAGTTAGGCACCTCACCAATTCTGCAGTATTGCATCTCTGGTCCTTTAAATACGTATTGCCCTCTTTTTTTAGTTTATTGCAATGATTTTTCAGTTCCCCAGAAAGTTCAGCAATGACAGTGCTCATTCAAAGAAGCAGGAGAGGCTGAGAAAATGCATAGCCCTCTTAAGCATCAAGGAAAGTGGATCCTAGCCTGGGAGGTTCCTCAAAGCCTGCAAGAGGTGGGAATGGCTGTCTATCAAGCCCCTAAAAATCACAGTAAAGAAAATAATATGCTGCAAAGGTTTAGACCAATTTCTCAAGTATATTCTTTCTGGATGTTTATACATCTCCTGGATCTTGAGGGAGAGTCCAACAGAACACACCTGGTCTTGTTAGAGGGGTGTGTGACCTAGATCCCAGAGAAGGCTGTCATGACCTTCTGTGAGGAGTGCAGATATCTCTGAAGATAAATCAGAGAATGTGGTAACTAATTTCCACGGCTTCTGCATTCACTTAACAGGAATATCTTTTCTCCTTCAATTTTGCCTCCCAATTTACCAGCACAGCCATTTCCTCAGCCTGGCACCCATTGATGATCACTTTTTTGGAGAGTTGTGCCTCTGCCCAGCGCGCTGCAGACAGAGCCATGCTCCCTGTCACTGTGCTGGAAGGTGACAGGACCTGGGGAAGGTTTCCCCAGGGCTGTGTGCCTCCATCAGGAAGGTTCGTGCTCCCTGGGTGGGCACAGCTGTTCTGGATCACAGCTGGCTGCCATCCAGCTGGCACAAAACAACAGCAGGAAAGGTCCTCACCACTTTTCCTGAGCCTTAATAGAGCTATTTGAGGACCTTCAGGAACTCCATTAAGGTGAGGTAAATTGAGTTAATTATGCACATTAATCATGCTTATTAATGTAGTGCTAATGAGGGTAGAGGGTCCTTCTTTTTACCTGACACTAGGCAAGCACAAAAAAAAATCCTACTGACTAAATGGTGTATGTGGGAGGCAGGGCATGAAAACTCTGAGATATGCTAAAAAGACCTACCGGCAAAAATTGATTTTTTTTCTTTTCTTTTTTTTTTTTTGGCAGGGATTTCTACCTCTCTACATTCAGATCTGATTCCTGCCCCAAAATCAAGACTTCTTATAGTCAGAACAAAACTGCCTCTATGGACAGAGAAGTCCTCTGCCATAGCTGATCACCTGTATCATGTGCTTGCTGCATGGTTCATCCCACAGTGCCTGAACAGCTACAGGGCTCCTGTTTCCATGGCTAGGACTAGTCCAGAGAGTTATACAGAGTTGTGCTCTGTGGGCACAGGACTGGGAGCCAGCCTCTCCTTCCGGGATGTCTACTGCCCTTTAAACTGACAGTGAGTTTAGAAATTCCACTTTCTCCTGCTGTGCCCCTTTGTGAGCAGAGAAAGACAGCAGCGTGCAAGAAATACGGTGGAGATTTTTTCTGGATGAGAAATGTAAATTCATTGTCTGACCATTCCCCCTGAAAACAACTTTAATGCAGTTCTGGGACTAATTGAATCTTGATTCCTTATGGGATTCAGATCAGGTTTGGGACTTGAGTAAGAAGCAGCTTAGGATGACATTTTCCTTTATGGGATTTAATGCCTTTGTATTTGCCTTTATCTCTATTTTCTGAAGCAACTGTTCACATGTGGTTAAAGAATATGAAAAAAAGACCATAAAAATACCCAAGAAGTTTCCCCTAACCTTTCACGAGTAATCTTAATTTGAAAATATCTCCTCCTCATAAACAATACATCTGAAGGAATTAATCTAGATGTCATCTTCTTTTGGCAGCGGATTTGGTCATTGGCTCCCAGAATGTTAATACTGTAGAAACATTCGAGCTCAGTGTTAGAATAAAAGGGAATATAAGGAAATTAATACTTAAATATGAATACAGAGTGTGCAGAAAATATAAAATATAGTCTTTGAGAGCAGCCTACAGACTGACTGATTTTGCTGAGAAACCTTGGTGGACAGGAGTGTGGTGAACATATGGCAAAGTGCAGGTGACAGAGTTTTGTTTCTCAACACTGCCCTTCCCTGTGACTGACAGGACATCCACCAGGACCCACAGTTTTGTGCTCTGGCTGAGATTCACCATATGGAAGGAAGGACTCCTTCCCCATTAATAATGTCAGCTAATAGGGTATAAACTCCTGTACCATATGAATCAATTCTCTTTTCCTTTGCATTTAGGATGGAAATGCCTCTGCCACTGAGTGAGAGCAATGGGAAAGAGCAAGGATGAAAGTAGGAGGAAAGAAGAGGGGTCTAGAGAAGGGAGAGAGAGATGTTTCTTTGCTTTGGCCTGTGAAGTTCCAGGGACATTCCTGTTGGGGCTGCCAGGAGCTCTTGCTGCTCCATCGATGAATGTCCCTTTCTCCTCTGGGAGGTCTGGTTAGCATTGTCTGCACTAAACTTCTGGATGCCTTCCCAGATATTTCTGTGAAGACAAGGCTCTATTCTGTCCTGTCCTTCCCTTCTGCTCTGATAAACCTTTCCATGACCCTCCAGGATTAACTCTGCCGGCTCACTCCTGTGAACAGCCAGACAACATACAGGCTGGAGTGATCCCAAAATTCTCTGGGAGTGTGCTTTCTGTTTGTCACTCTCAGCAGTGATGAAGAATCAACACCACCCAGTTCAAGAGTACAAATATTTACACTATTCTGACTGTCAGACCCCCGGTTACCAAATATTTCACTGTTTTCTGAAGTATGTAGCATACAAAGCTATTCACCTCCTGATATCCTTCAGCTTACACAGCATCAATGTTTTAGGTAAATGGGAACTCCTCAACATCATCATTAGGCCACTCTGCCACTAATCCAGTGGCTTTTTGGGCAGGGCTGCACTCTCCTTGGTTGAGGTTCATAACCATCATGAAAAGTCACAGTAGTAGACAGTTTTCCTCTGCATCAAAGATGAGATTAATTTCACTGGTGAAGTTACAAAATATTTAGGTGAGACTGCACTACGGCAAATTGAAAATGATAGGAGGTAGATTTGGGAAATTAGGTTGTTTTCCTGCCCAGGTCTTTCTCTCTCAATGGCCTGTGCTGTCCAGTGGACACTATCAACATTCCAATGAGCCACAGCTTTCCTGGTGTTTCAGAGACCCTGCACATCTCCTGACTCCCCCCTCCCAGCCCTCCAGGGCACAGTCACCCACACAAGGGCTTCAGGAGGGTCCCACCTCCTCCTGCAGTCCAGCTGTCTCTACCTTACCCCAGCTCCATTTGCCACATGATTGACCACTGGATTAATGTCAGTAGCGGCAGACAGCTCAGCATATATCAAGAACCTCCCAAAATCTGAGACAAGAGGTTATAATCCCACACTCCTCATCACCTGAATTTAGCCAAACCATTGTACAGTATATTGCAAAATCTCCTTCCTGATATCACTTTCTACTGGGTGTGTGTCAAGAGCTCTCCAACTGATTAATTATTTTGTTGATACACTGAACATGGTAGCAAACTCAGATCATTATCAGAAACATTTGTTTGCTTTATTTTATGTAGCTTGAAATACTATGTGGAAATACTTCCTATTCTCCTTCCTGCATTGCCACAGGAGTTCTGCATAGCTCTGATTTAGCCTTTTGATGGCACAGGAATTCTTGCCATCAAGTCTAACACCTGCCTGCATTTCTGTCTTTGCAGGATGTCTATCATCTTCTCTTCCATGATAATTTGTTCAGGTACAGAAAGCTCTCTGCTTTGGTTTCACACATCATTCTCCTGCAAAAACCTCTGCTGCTCACCTGTCTCACACCTGACAGCATTTTGGGTGATCCTCTTCTCTCCTGGCGCTGACCTCGTGTCACTTGTTTGATTGTGCGCTGCTGTTTCCACCGAGGAACCTGCTGTGAGTGAGCATTGCTGATAAGCCTCAGCTTTGATGCCCCAAACTGTATCAGATTCATCAGTGCTTGTTTCAAACCTGTGTCTCTTGCGTAGTCCCAGAAACCCCCAAGCAATGAGACACCAACACTTTGGGGTCAATCTAATGAACCTTTATATTAAATATTCATGTGTTGTAATTAGCACATATGAATTATGGTTATGTGGATTTTATTTTTGCTAGTTAACATTTATGCTTGGCTAACGTTCAGGGACTTTGAACAGAATTGGAAAACAAGCTTGATGTGTACAGGCAAGGATGTGCAATGTCCTCCCAGGCATTTCGAGCTGAAGTTGCCCCAGAGTTTCCCTATGCTATGGTTACCTATGTGAATAACTCTGAGAGGGTCAGGGATCTGACCTGGCCACAGTTTTTTTCTGGCTAATCTCAGAAAGAGTCTGGTTTGTGCAAAATTCAGTAGAGCATTCACATTAATAACTCACATCAATGACTTCCAGCTACAAGGTGTGCAATTTTGTATTACATTTCCTTTTTTATTTTTATTCTATTCCCAGTTCCATGTATGACTTCTTGTGCTGGTGCATCTCCCCAGCTCCCCCCAGGCTGAACTATGATCTAAGAAATGCTCTTTAGGCCTGGGCTCACTGCACCTGGGCTCAGCTCCTCTTGAGCTTGTCAGAAACACTGCCCCCAGGAAATAGTCCTGTCTAACAAGCTCCTGCTTTTTGATGAACAGCCTTGGAAACTTATTTTTCTTGCCTGAATAACAACTCAAGTGCAATAATATTTTTATTATTGAACCCTCAAAGAAAGTTACTGACCCAAATTGTGGTCAGATGGAAAATTGTTATGAGTAAAGCCAACTCCCTTGTAACCCTATAAACAGCAGTCCAAAGTGAGTTCTCTTGAAGTCCTTTGAGTTCTCCTGAGCTGCAGCAAGCAGGGACCAGCAGATCCCTCTGAGTGAGGCCTCTCAGAGCCAATGAACTCTAAAGTTTGCTGTTCTTAGAGGACTGGCAAACAAAAACAACAACAGATCCTGGGACGATCCTCTCACTCCTCTAGGCTCAACCCTCTGCCCATTTGGAAGATGCAAAGTCATCAGTGTGGGAACCTCACTGAATTTGAAGGGAATTTTTCACAGATACCTTGCAGATACACTTTTGATCTGTGTGTCTGTGAGTGGATATCCACAGCAAATGAACTATAGATGTTGCTCTCCTAGATTCTAAGGTATTTCAGATTTGTAAGATAGGCCTGTAAGAGAGTTACTCTTGTGGTATAGTGAAATCTGTATGAATCCCTCATTAAATTTTTTAACTTAAACTGTCGATTAAGTGCTGTTTAAATGTTGTTTAATCTTTATCCATTAATTGTCGGCCAAGACTGGGTCTCAGTTTAATAAGGGGGTCTACTCTGAACCTTTTGTATCAACAGAAAGGTCTTCCTTATTCCTTTGTATCCTTACCCTTTCCTACTCTTATTCTTTTCTTCCGCCCTTAATCTCACTTCCTCCCTTGGATAATTTTTAGGGATCATTTTGGTAGGAGATTGATTTTAGATTTGCCTTTTCTCTGTGTGAGCCTTTTCCATCTGCAAGCTCCAAAGTCAATAGTTACAGCAGTTGCACCCTAACTTTTATGACATTTAGAACAATGTGAGTTTGTTCATCTCCATGCTTCAGAGTGCCTAGACTATAATTTTATTTCCTGGAAGATTTCTGTCAAATCATTTGCAAAACTTTTGTAGTGCAGCATCTGGTTCACAGACAATAGTCAGCAATGACATTGAAAAGTTTTGCATACAGCCACCTTTTTATTTAAGCTATAGCCGAGTTTCTACAGTTTACCTCAACTTATACAATGATTTAATCATTCTTTTGATCTCTGTGAACCCTGGTAAAAGTTTCTTACATTTAATTTGTGGTTCTAACTTTTAAAATTAAATCAATAACACTTTGTTCAATGAGAAACTTTTAAATGCAGGCATAGCTCTAAGCTTGGGAATAGTCTAATTGACTTCAAAGGAATTAAAAGGTGCTTAAGCACCTTGCTGAATTAATAACTAATTGCGTTATAACTTCAGAAATAAACTTAGTCTAACTTGAAAGTTCAGTATCGTTTACTCAAACTTCCAATTACAATGGAATGTTCAGATCTGTATGAATAAACACAGTGGCATATCAGAAATTGCAAATTAAAACTTGCATGAGGGAAAGAAAACTAGCTCTAGAGATACAGGAAGAAGCTAGTCTAACACAATTTCAAAAGCTCATCCAAAAAATTGATGTTCCTGCCTTTATTCTTGCAAGCTGAAAGATTATAAGGACTGACAGCATAAAATTACAAAGATAGGAGAAATGAATGAACTACTGGAAGGGAATGAAGGGTCTATTCAAAAGACAGTTCCTTTTGCTTTTCCTGCTGAAAAGGTTTCTGTTACTTCTCATACACAGAAAATGCTGTAATTTTTCTCTTCTGCAATATTATGTGCAGAAGAAACAACCAAAGAAAAAGTTTTGATGGTACTTGAACGGATTTCAAGAAGTCTTGCAATGTGCTATGAATAGAAATGCATTTGTTAACTGAGGGAGAGGAACAAGACATTTTTTTCTTTACCAAACCCAGATAAAATGTAACCAAATTGCTGGACTGGTGAGATTATATCCTCTCCTCCTTCCTTGCTCCCAAGGACAATGGAAACTTTATTCTAGTGTGAAAGCTTTCTTTTTTTGGCTGAAATTATTATGGAAGGTACTGTTATTTTGAAAATCCATTTAAAAATAAGATTTTAATAGAAAATTTTAAACTATGATGTTATAATAAAATCAGGCTTTTAATTCATGCAAATGCTTAAGGAATTGACCTGGAATTGTCTCTTTAAATAAGCATTTACAGAACCATGTCTTTTGGTTCAGAATACACTAATATTCCTTGCATAGTCATTTTGAGAAATAACTGTTTAAAACAAAGGGAAGATAATTCATCTAATTTCAACTCGTGCATGATCACAGGGCAGTAAGGCTTGGGCTAATTCAATCATTTTGATGAACTTACATCCAAGACGAATATGGTTTATAAGAAAGAGCAAAGCTGAGTTTCCAACCACTCTGTTGAGTAAATTATTATTCACTCATTACTCATCCCTGTTGCAAATACACCACATCCTTCCTGTGCTGTTGAAGTCACCTGCTGTCTGAATGCAGCTATCAAAGTCATGTGTTATTATGATATATGGTGCAGTAAGCTGGAAGATTTTCCACATAAATCAAAACAGCTTGAGATTTGCAAGTTAGCATAGTTTACAGTTTTATTTCTTGCAGAGTCCCAACCTGCAAGAAATAAAATTATAAATATGTCTTTTCACCTTTTTGAAACATTCCCATGAGCAACTGGAGAAAAAGGCTTTTCCATTACTGAAGACAAAGCATGTGGAGTGTGGGTGGCAGAGGGTGTCCAGGAAGGGGAAAAAGTCTTTTAAAGCATCATTTGGTCATGATCAGAACCTATCTGTGTATCCTGCAAAGGGCATTAGATAAGAAAGGCCTATCTGGCTCCTCCTGTCTCTGAGGAGTCTCTCTGTAAAGTCTCTTTTCTTGTGTAGTCACTGCCTCACCTGCTGCAGACAGCCTTATATATGTTTCTTTCCTGCAGAACTGGATCCCAGCATTTTTGCTCAGATGAGATAAGTCACTGCCAGCTGAAAAAAAGGAAGGGCTATCACCCATCTGTGTTGATGGAGCTGACATTTTCTGTGCTGCGGTAACTTCTTTTGGCTCCTCAGGGCTAAGTGCATTACAGTGTGAGACTTAACATGCAAATGATCTCGTTAGAGTACTTGTGGGGCTTCCATTAACCCAGGTTTCCCATGAAAGAACTTGAAAGCACAGAATATCCTGGAGCTGGCCTCAGTGGGGCACTGAGGCTCGGAGAGTGACCCAGCCTGGGGGTCTCCAGCACTGCCCTCAGCCCTCTGAGCCACCCTGGAGCACCCTCGTGTTGGGTGGCACGGAGCAGGTCTGGCTGGGGACAGGCTGGTGCCTTAGGGTGCCCCACCACGTGGGGAATGCCCTTTTTTCTCCTTGAAAAGGGCTCGCACAGAATTCCTGCCGGATCCCAGAGGACCTGGGCAGATGACAAAAGGGAAGGATTAAGGGTGAAACCACACATGTAATGGAAAAGGTTTGCAAAAAATGGCGTGATATAAACCTGAGTCCCTCTGTCTGAGGATGTATTTGCAAGGCTTGTGAGAAGCTCTGGGTTTGAACACTACCCAGCTTGCCCTGACCTTCTTTAATCTCTTAAATCTTAGACTACAATGCCCAGCCTGGGTCCTTTCTGAGCCCCTAGAAATGGTGTCACAAGGTCACATTTCAGGCTTGTCACACAAGCAGCACTGGTGATTTTCTATCATAAAACAAGCTGTTAAGACCTGATGCTGAGGTCAGAACTTGGGAGTTACAGGCTGCTTCAGGAGAGGTGTTGGGGACTTCAGCCTCTTTTGAGAGCTGCAGAGAACACCAAATGAGGATCAGAGATCTTCAGGACATTGCAGAATAGGAAGAGAGGCTCAGTACTGAGACCAAATGAAAAATAACCTGTGCCGTACCACAACTTGTCCATCTGGGACCTCACTGGTGAACATTAATCTCTCCTTGGGGAAGTTAATTTTTTTTTAAATATTATTTTTATTTTTATTCTATTATTTTTTATTTTAATCCACAGCTATCTTTCACTGTATATCTGAAAAATTGGTTTGGGACTGTTTTCATTTTCTGAAAATACCTTTTCACGAACCAACTATATTATTGAGACAGCAAAAAACGTTCTGCAAACATCCTATGGAAACAAAGCTGTGCAAAGTGTTTTATCTATTTCTTTTTCAAAAAATTGAATGGAAAGTGTGGATGGACTTTTAACCCCCTTCAGGACTGGAACACTGATGAAGCCATATGGGAAACCTATTCAATAGAATATCTATGGATAAATGAAAGAATTCAGTTTTTGAAGCTTCTTATTCTTAACACTAAATTCCATTTCACAAAGCATACGAATGTGCATCTCTAAAGTATTACCCGAAAAATCCTCTTAACACTTGCAACAGCTTTCATCTCTCTGCTTTTTGCAAAGACTAATCCATACCTACAGAAACAAGGGACTTTTTGTTCAGCTCCATTCTTAGGGCACTTTTTGTTCAATTTTTCCTCTGTTAGAAGCATAACAGAGTAAAGGCTAATATGGACCCAAGGAAGCAAATACAAAGGTAGGCTTACCTTCAACGTGTGAATCTCAACTCAAAGGAAGATTGGATGAAGGATGAGGATATTATCCATCTGTAGTTAAAACAGATCTTTCTACAATAATGTGTTTGTGGCTCTGACTATCTGCTTGGGCTGGCCCTAGAATCACAATGACAGAATAAATTGAATCTGGAGTAACAGTGCTAAGTTACATTTATATTAATAAATTGAGTATTTCCAGGGCCAATTTCAGGTACCAAGGTGAGCTAGCACAGACTGGGCCCAAATTCAGCTGGACTTCTTTTGCCTTCAGAGCAAGGTGTCTGCACCAACAATGATTGCTGGGATCACTTTCCAGCCCCAATAACCACCCACCTGCACTGGGATTTGGGCCAGTACCACTTATCATGGGACAAAACCACCTCAGGGACCATCCTGAGCTCACCAGAAGAAATGTCAAAATGCAGCATCAGAGGGTGTTCCTGGCCTGGTGTCATTTATGTCTCTATATATGCTTAGGCTAGGCAGCACACCCATGCCTGGGAAAGGTGCTGAGGACAAAGGTGTGCTGTGTGTGTCTGACACAGACTAATTGTGCAAGCTGGGGCAGATTCCTGGGAACTTTTTCTTTCCTTCCCACTGCTGTTTCTTTCAGGGCACCGTGCATTATCTCACAGAATTCAAGGTTCTGGCTGCTATTAGTGTTAAAGATAGTCGGCTAAGCTTGAGGAAAGAGTATGGGGGCCAGAGGTATTCAGATTAAAATGCTTCGAGCCTGTATCCTTATCAAGGATTTTTGGTGCATGTTTCCTGTTCATTTCAATGCCCTTCCAGACAAACAGGGATTTTCCACAGCTCATTTAACAGGATGTATAATTCACTGGTGAGCTGCACACCACCCCATCTGTGCCAGCCCACAGAGCAGAAGGGCTGGGATAGCCCCCAGCTACAGAGCCCAGCTCTCAGAGCAGCGTCATTCATCTCATTCCCGAGCTCCTGGCTCACGTCTGTCCTGCCAGCTGACTCAGAGGCTTGCACACATGTGCCCACTAAAACCAGAGCAAACTGGTCATCTCCAGCTCATCATAACATTCTTTCATATGTTTGGTTTTTTTCTTATTCTGATTTTTGTTTCAGACCCAGAATCTGCCTGGAGTCAGTGCTGACAGAGCAACAGCCATCGTCCCCAGAAGACCTATGTGTGGAAATTGGTGATTGCTTATTTTTTATTGAGCTCCAAAAACTTCATGAATACTTCAGCTATCTTATTCCCAAGTGCCTTCTTTCTTCATCTCTGGAATTCAGGTTGCATCCTCCCTGCTTGGGGATCACTTTTTTTGCAAGCCGCCTCACACAGTGATTCCTTGAACCCAATCATGTTTCTTGCTGCAACTGCAAGTTAAATAATACTTATATTTTACTCTTTCAGGAGTTAGCCTTTTGTTATTTGTGACAGATTTTATACTCAACTGTGGCTTTAATATGTCAACATTTTAAAATTAATAAAACTTTGGAGATGGAATGACTTTGTGCATATCCTGTGTGTCACAGTCACCTAGATCAAAGTAAATTATTTTTATTAAAACTCAACCTTGACTTCACTATATCCAGGATAAAGGTTGTCTCAAAAGTATGTATTCATTCCATGCAGCAGGAGCAGGAGAGAGAAGGTGCTGGCTATTTTCCCAGGTACAAAGCAAATGATGCCATAAGACTCTGCTCCCTTTCGCAGGGGCACTGGTCTTTCTTTCAAGTCACTCCCTGCTCACTTTGACCTTCTTAAGTGTCTCCTTTTATTGCTTTTTTTTTTTCTCCAGCTGGAGGCTCATTGGAATAAAATCTGACCTCAGTGATTCATCCAAGGCCACACAATGAATAGCCTCTTTATGAAGAACCAGAGATGAGGACACTGATCCATGTCTCTCCCAGTCAGATGGCTGAGGTCCCTCTACTCTCGCTGTGGCCATCCTTCAGGGACAAACTTTGGTTCAGTTCATACTCACATGCACATCTCCAAATCCCACATGCACATGTACACAATTATTTCCCTCCTTGCTTGCACACTTTCTTCAGGCTAATGCTTACATAAAATCAAAAAGTGCAAACTAGAGCAGCAAATTTTCCTGTTGTGTAGATCCTGGCAAATACCCACAGGAAAACTTCTTTAGTATGAGGGTGACCAAGCACTGGAACTGATTCCTCTGAGAGGTTGTGGAGTGTCCCTCTCTGGAGATATCCAAGAACCATCTGCACACAATCCTGTGCCATGTGCTCCAGGGTGATCCTGCCTGAGCAGGGAGGCTGGAGCAGCTGATCCCACTGTGGTCCCTTCCAGCCTTATCCATTCTGTGGTTCTGTGAAATGAGCTGAGCTCTTGTGGAGTCACAAATGCTGGGGCAAGTTAAGGCTGGTAAAGTTGAATTCCATTTCAACAGTAATTCTTTCCTCTTCTGTTGCAAGATAATGAATCAAGAAGAATGAAGGCCATCCCATCCCATCCCATCCCATCCCATCCCATCCCATCCCATCCCATCCCATTTCTCTTCTGTTTCCTACAGGGTTCCTTTCCAAAATTCTGATTCTTTAAAACCATTTTTAATTTTACATGTGTTATATTTGTCTGAGTATGATCAAAGAAATGAGCTGGCTTGCAGAAATGCAGTGGGCGCTAACATTAAGAATATAGGAATGAAGGACACATTGAATAAAACAAAACCCCAGCAAAGGCTGATACCCTCGTCAGGCTGCAGCCCACTTCAAGGTTCTGCCCAAGTTAATAGGGCAGAAGTTACAGTGCCGCGAGGCCTTAAACAATGAGCACATTCTCGCTTCAAAAGGACACTTGAAACACTCTACAAAGCAAGTGGTTCACTTAAAAGATGTGGTTCGAAAGACCAATTCTCCACGCATTAGAGACAATACTTACAAGGCCCTTAGCTTTTGGCCAAGACATCTCGTAAGTTACAGATCTGGAGGAAGTGGGAGGGTAAAGTAGCACCAGAGTGGATGGCTGATTCTATCCATGGGTTTATACCCCTTGCAGTCTGGATGTTTTTCCATTAAATCATTGTAGCAAAATGTGATTTATCACTGGGAAGCAGAGTGACAGTTCAGTCCAAGAAATTCTGAAAAGGGAGATTTGAAAAGCTTCATTAAAGAAATGACAGGGATGGGGTGTGAAGAGGTTCCTAAGAAAACTTTTAAGAGATTTTGCTTTCTAATATGTGTCATTATTAAAGTAAATGAGCATGAACTTTGCACAGAAATGAGGCATTATAACCCATGAGATTTCATCTACCTGTCATTACAGTCAATGAAAGAACTTCGATTAATCAAAAAGGAGAAATATTTTTATCTAGTCATTGAGGGAACCTGAAGACCCATCATTTTTTCACATTTGGTTTAATTCATATGCTTTTCTTTCCATCACTCTTTTCATTACCTGTACAGTTCATTAATGCAGAGGAAACTGTCTCTGTAAAAGAAAATTTTTTTCTGACAAAAATTAAAGGTCTTCAGCTTCCTGAAAATATTAGGTTTCAAAATTGAACTTCAATGCAATCCTTTCAATTATGTTTTCGTCATCCTCTGCATACCTAACTTGGGCACTGAGGATCTACTTGGAAGGACTACTCAGCATGTCCAGGTGTATATTACATCAGTGGTAAGCTGTGGTCCAGGCACAGGAGGGGTTTGGCTGGTATGTTCAGGAAAACAGAGATGTAGAACTTCATAAGGGTTGTCCAGAGTGAATGTAAATGCCAGATTTCATCAGTGTAGTGGCAAATGCCATATAAGAGCAAAAAGAATATTGGCCAGATGGTCACTAACCAAAAACATGGGGGAAATAACTTTTTGTCAACTTATTCAGTGCTTTTTAAAGTCACTGAAGGTATTTGTTCCAAATTAAAAATAGCATGCTAGTTTGAGGACTGAGTTCACACATATACAAATGAGGAGGACAAATGAGAAGTAAACAAGAGCATTAACATCCTTAAATTTTGAGCTCTTGAATTTGCAGTCATAATGTTCATTTAACGCGCAATTTTGCATGGAAAAATTCTTGAGTATTAAACCAATGGCTTAGAAGAAAATGTGAGTCACAGGAAATTACATAAGAAGAGCTGTATAGAAAATATATTGCTACTAAAACATTTCACATTCTCAGACATTAGCAAGTCATTTAGATTTGCATCTCAGTGTTGACCTGTATTGAACTGTGTATATATGTCATGAGCAATGTGCTGGGACTGCTCAGGAGACCTCCAGAAGGCAAAAGCTGTTACAAAATGAATTAAAACTTTTCCTACAGTGAAAGAAGAGACCACAATCTCAAAAGCTGCTATAACAAGCAAAATCAAGGTACTATTTAGTAGTAGAATGAACAATTGAGCCTCAGTCTTGTAATCGTAATAAAAAGGAAGAACAGTTTGTTTCCAGCAGGAGAGTTTTGCAAATGTGCTCACATTCCAAGAAAAGGTGGGGGGGCAGGCATGTTCCTCTAAGATGCTCATAAACCTCACAATCCATTGTTGAAGGTGCTCAGACTCTCCCAGAATCAGCCCTGGGTTGGCAGCTCCCTTGAGAACAATTATATTACTCTTTGCTATCTAGCAAATATAATTTGATGACTGTGTCAAAGACGAGTCAGCTCTTGTCACTGTCACCCGTCCATCTACAGGCTTTTCACTGGGAATGTAGGAAAGTTTAGCTTTTTGCTGCTTTTTTTTCCCCCTTCTCTTCTGAGGCTATTCCAAACCTGTTTTGTGCAGTTACTCTGCGCTATTTTGAATCAGAAGTACACAGCTCAGCATTTGGGAGCATGTTTGGCATTTGTATAGATTTATGTCACATATTCCTTTCAAGTAAAACCACAGGAACACAGGCACGAAGATGATAGCAGACAAGGAGCTGACCAGGAGCAGTTATTAGACTAACTTGCCGTGCTGCTGCAGGAAAAGCACAACACATTGGCTCTTTGGGGATATCACCTTTCAGCTACCAGCCCCTCCTGAAGCCCTTGTACTCATGGACAAAAACTTGTGGAGATGAGTGAAACACAGATGTTCCCCTGTGCCCTGCCTGTGCTTTCTGACATCCTCCAAAGCGCTAGTAGAAAAGAAATATTTTTAGTTTCCTCCTTGTGCTAGGTTTTTAAATGGAATTTAAATACGAGATTTGAGAAGATGTAAAGGAACCTACCATTGAAGGCTATGACAGAGACCTAGGACTGATGATAATTTTTTATTACCTCTCACACTTTAATCTCCATGGGATGAGCAATTTGCAGCTGGAGCCCTAGCCAGGATATATGAGGGATGACCAGTGGATCCAGAGCTGGTTGACATCTTTGCACTGGTGAAATGTGGGCAGGAAGGACCTTTGAAAGGCTACAAGGAGCAAATTCACTCAAGGAAAGCCAAACAACTTCTTTCAACAGAAGCTAGACCTTCCAAGAAAGCCACAAAATTGCTATGTTAATGGATTAGAATGACCTCAAAACAAGAAGATGTTTATGTCATTGAGTCCTCCTTCCTATTCAAGCATGCATTTCTGGATGAAGTTCTAGGCAGTCTGGAGCAGCTTAATTTTGTCTCTGAAATTAGAGTTTGTCAAAAGCTGGTCTTACTTGAATATTTCCAGTGAGTTTAGTCTGCAGTCACACTTACAGCACCATGGAGGACCTAAGAGCACAGACATTCTTCCTAAGGTTCAGCCTAACTCCAACCCTATTGATATGTGTGGCAAACAGTGGGGAAAAAAAAAAAAAAAAGAAAAAAGAAAAAAAATTGTCCAGGGAAAAAGAAAAGGGGGCAAGAACATATAAGTTCCAGCAAACTCTTTTCCAGTCACTGATTATTTCAGGGAGTTTAAACCTAATGTGCTTTGTGTATTCATAATCTCCAAAGGATATTTTCCTTGTCCTTGTCCTGTCTCCCCTTAAACCCATCTAAGCTCTTTGCCTCTGCATAACCCTTTAACTATTGGTTGCACAGATATAACACCCATTGTTGGCAAAACCTACCTGTTTTGATCAGTCCCTAATGTCATTTAATGGCCCTTAATTCTTCAAATGGAAACCTATATGAACTTGCCTCATCAGCTAGAGGCATTTTCATCAGATTCCCAGTTGCCATCATAAGCAGAAACTACTTAATAGTGCCATAATGTAACTGTGTCCTGATGGCTCAGTCTATATTCTGAGCTGTTTTTCCCACTGTGCTGCTTTTTCACGTCTTACTTTAGAGCAGGAGAGGGAGGAGGGGAACTGTGTCCTCCTGTGACTGAGATCATGTGCTTCACTCGGTAATGTACGTGGAGGACAGAGAGAATTTATCTCCCCCTCTTTTTTACTGTTCTGTTTACAATCAGCCTACTTAAGTCAGTAGGAGAATTCTGAAAGAGACAGTTTCTCACCGCGAAAAGTGACTCCCAAGTAGTCGGAGTTGTGGTTAAACTGCCTCCCACACACCAACGAGCAGCAAACCAAACAAGGAAGCAGAACTTTTTCCTGAAAATGTAGCATCTCAATGAGCTAGTTATAATGCTGCCAAACATTATAGGCTGTGGAGCTGGACCTAACTGGAGAGACCCTGAACTGAGCTATGGAGAGTCTTACATTCCTGGGAGTAAACTAGCAGGCAGATTTGGGATTATCTGCTGTTCTCCACCACATTACAGTTTTCATTCAAGTCCCAGTTTGTTAGACAGTTTCTCCATCCCTGCCACTTGCATTGGGATATCCCACTGAAAACCATTATTAGACCAAACTGCCCAGCTCAAGCATGAGAAAACCAGAAAGGAGGAGACCACTCTGAAGGGACACATGGAGAAACTTGTATTTCCTGCTCTGAAAGGATCATTGGGAGTGGGAGCTGAAGAGGGAAGTTGCTTTTGTGCCTGTTGTGCTCCTTCTGACTTTTAGGCAGACGAGACAGAGAGACACTCAGAAATTTGGCACTTCTCAACTCCCAGGAGCACGTGGACAGGTTGGAGAGGTGGGTATCCAAAACTGACACCTTCTGAGAGAGCAACATCTTGTAGGAAATGAAACAGGGTTGGAAACAGGCAGAAGGCAGCCCCAGGCTCTCCAAATGGTGTGGCATCACCCGGTCCCTCCCAGCCTCGGGGTGGGCTGTGATTTCCATCACAGCTTGGCTGTTGCAGGAGAAATGGCAGCTTACAGCTCTCCTTGAAGGTGTGGGCATGTGGTTGTTGTAGGAAAGTGTCCCTGCTCACAGCAGGGGAGTTGGAACTGGATGATCTTTAGGGCCCCTTCCAACTCAAACCATTCTATGATTCGATATTCAGAAATATCCTTATGCTGTCAACCTACAGGAGAGCCAGCCCAGACCCATAAGAAGGTCTGAGCACAATCTTTAATGGCTGCATTTGTCTGTGGTGGTAACTGGTGAATGATCTGTCTTTATCTTCACCGATGAAGTTTCTCATCCTATTTTCTTCCCCATCTTATTGAGGCAGAGTCAGTCAGCATCTGAGTGGGAGTTTGGCCCCTCACCAAGGTTAACTGAGCCCAAGAGTGTAGGTTTGAGTGAGCTTTTCTCAAGCCTTTGGAATATGATAGCACCACAGAAGGTGCCCTCCCTCTGAGGGCCTCGCACACTTAAAAAATGTCAACATTATGCTGCTGATGCCAGCAGAGTTACATTCCATTGACACCAATATGAATTGAAAATCATTCTCCAAGAGTTTGGCTTGTGTCAGGCAGCATACAAATACGAAATGAAAATAAAATGACCAGATTGCTAACAGACTGAAACTGCGGCAGGAACAGCTTAGAATAGATGTACTGAGGAGCGTTTTCACTCTGAAGATAATTGGGTGATGGGCCAGATCAGTGATTTCTGAAGAAGTGGCAAATTAAAAGCTAGGGAAAAAAAGAATATTTAGGGGTATAATTGCTGAGAAATGAATCTGGAGAAGCTAGTTTTCTCTAGGTAGATATTTCCTCCCAATTTGTTTCTGTTTTCCTTACCAATCCACGTTCTGTGATCAAATATATTCAGCAAAGGCATCCTGCAATGCCAGAACATTTCCCACCACATTTTTTTGACAGGGTTAGCCAAAACAGTGTGGTCTTCTGTATTTTTTTTCAGTTAGGAAAAACTGCTGACAGAGACAGAACCTCTTTTATTTACAGAAACATGGCACAATTTCAGTGACTGTAGTAATTCCTTTTGCCAAATTCTCCCCATCACTCCAGCCCCTCCCCATCTTACCCAAGTTGTCTCTGAGTCACACAGTTTTTTCTTCACACATCTGATACTTTCCTTCTGGCTTGTTTTCTGCACTTGTATCACCTTTTGGCTTCTCAGAGACTCAAAAACCTTACTGAAAAACAGAGAATTGACCCCCATTGTTCATGCATGTTTTACAAGTGTCTTTGGGCCCATGTTTTATGCCTCTGCTTGAAGTGCTGTCATTGCTGCTAACAAGCTCCATAAAGGAGTCTTGTGAAATCTTAAAATCCTTGAAAGAAGAGCAATGTTTATACATAATCTGTAGTATTATTCTTCCCTTCCCTTCCCTTCCCTTCCCTTCCCTTCCCTTCCCTTCCCTTCCCTTCCCTTCCCTTCCCTTCCCTTCCCTTCCCAAACCTTCCCAAACCTTCCCAAACCTTCCCAAACCTTCATAGTTTTAAGGTACACACACTATGCATCAGAATATAATTAACTCTTATTCCTCATACCACTTCAAATATATCTATTGCAAGTGGCTGACCTAGCTCCCACTGCTTCAGTGATATTATTTGTCTACCCAGGAGCACCTTGTAAGTTTGATTGCAATTAGTGATTTCATAGATGTGGTTCTTACCTTGTTTAAGGTTTGTCTTGTTCAGCATTCACACAGGTCCAGGAGCCTGCCCATGTTCCACATCATTCTGCCTCACTGCTAACTGCTGTACTCAGGACATATAGGTTTTCTTACCCACAAAAACAAAAACAAAAAACAAAAACCAAAAACCAAAAACCAAAACCAAAACCAAAACCAAAACCAAAACCAAAAACAAAAACAAAAACAAACAAAACCCCCCAAACAATTAAACAAACAAACAAACAAAACCCAACCAACAATAATATGACAAGAAATATGAAAAGGAAATTAGACAAAGGTTATCAGACCCAAGGACATGCCTTCAGAAGTCCTTGCCATACAAGTCATTAGAATATTGGAGATTGACTCTTATATTTGCCTTATTCTTTACTCTGCACTTCCCATCTCCCATCTCATGAACTAACACATCTGACCCTGTAGTTATGGCAGTCCACTAAAGAGCGACACCACAAAATTCAGCAATTATGATGTTCACGTTTGATGGACCATGGAAGGTTAGCTGGGAAAAAACAGACAGATAAAGGAAAGACCTCACACATGGATTGATATTTACCATGGAGCTATCACAGGAATGGAAATGTTAAGGATTCTGGCGTTAGAGTGTCTGTAATCCAAATCTCTCCAAGGTTTTCAGTTTGCAAATGAAAAAACTGTAGTTGGGAAACTATGTCTATATCTGCAT
Organism: Acanthornis magna; assembly: GCA_036785705.1. NCBI lineage: Eukaryota > Metazoa > Chordata > Aves > Passeriformes > Acanthizidae > Acanthornis > Acanthornis magna. The sequence continues at coordinate 8,454,324 of JAWUZG010000119.1, read as the reverse complement.
GAAGATATTTTCCAGCCCCATTTTGTCAATGGGAAAAAAAAATTGGTTCAGTTGCAGCCAACACTGCCCTCCTAGAAATAAATGAAACTTTTTGTATCCTTCTCCATTCCAGCTGTATTGACATTGTTTTTGTTGGTGCTCCCAGAGCACATGTCTTAGGGAAGGACACCCTGCCAGGACCTCCTGAGAGGTGTCCCTGGATGAGTTTAGCTTTGTGCCTACTGTCAGGGGGTCTCCAAATGACTGCCTCTGATTAACTCTATCACATTCTCATGCCTCAGCAGGATTTTCGCTCACTGTCTTTTGTATACCTTTGCAGTCACATTTTCATACTGTAACTCACCTACTAACTTCTCTACGAAATTTTAACTGTTTAAAACTTCCTTTTAATCTTTGAGCCCATCCATTTTCAGAGGAGCAGGTGTGTTAGCCAGGGTTTCATCTTTGCCGTGACTCAGCAGTAAATAATCAGTAGTTGATATATTTCTTTTGGGTCTGTACTATGGGATGTTTTGCACTCATTTGTTTGGAGAGACTTCGAAATGACAAGTCGTCAGTGAGCTCACCAGCTTTGCTGATGTTAATTTCTTCAACTGTTGTCAGCCTTCCAGCAATAAACCATTTCAGGTCCTCTCTCAGGCTCTGCCTGTGGACAAGAGCTGCAATAATGAGTTTAACAGGGGGGTGGCTGAGGCCTTCCAGTTGAGCTCTGTTGGGCTCTGTACTCTGTCAGCAGCTTGCTTACCCCGAGGATGCTTCTTCGGTGCCACTGGTCCCCTGATCTTCCAGAGGATGAAACAAAGAACTTCTTGGATTTCTTGTCTCTGTGATTTCTATACAAACTCTGTAAGTGGGCAATGAGTTTATTATTGTATAACCTAAGCTTAACCCATTTACGTGCTCAAGCTTTTGTTTGCCCTGCTAGTCCTGTAGCATTACTGTTGCTTGACCTCACTTTAGGTAGTGTATCCAACTTAGAATTAATAATTGTCGCTTGCTTTCTGATGCGAAACACCTCACCCCCCACACTCCTTATGGACAGTCTCATGATGGAATACATCCAAGTTAAATAAAAACTATCAAAATCATCAATCTGTTTCAATCATCTACTCTGAGAAACAAGTCTAATCCTGTAAACTCACAAAAGGTTCATGCATATGAAGACAAAGAAGGACAATCCCAGCATATTTGTGGACTCTTTCTCCAGATCTATCAAGGAAAGTACTAACTAAACAGATTATGTTCACGTCAATTAAGTGTCAGCTTTTGATGCCACACTGAATGGATGAAGAAACCATGTGAGAAGTACTTAGGGAGAGGTGAACCTGACCTCAGCAACAGGAGCACTAAGAGTAAGAGAGCTGGAACTGGATATGGCAAAGGAAACAAAAGAAGCTGTCATGAATGTGCTCTTTTACAGAGACTCTGTTGATATCCTGTGCACCATAAGTCCTCCTTCAAGCACTAATACAAAGAGGCAGCTTTGAAGGGAGAAGCAGGTGACAGAGCTGAGAGGGATCAAAGGTAACATCTAAGTGATGACAAAAGCTGAAATGTTGTGTGGAGACCACTTTAAGGCATCAAGTAATGGAATCAGATTAGAAGTGGCAAACAAAGCTGAAACATCTGTAGATCGTTTTCAAGTGGCATGCACAAGTGAGTGAACAGGCAAGTTTAGGGTGTCAAGCAGAGCTGAAACAGCTTAGGCTGGAGGAAAGCAGCAGTTTTGTTGAACATTTCTAGCAAAGGCATCTTGCTACCCAACGTAAGAACAGTGTCCATTCATCTGGTCAGCTAGGGACCCGGGCTAGTCAGAGGGTGACCAGGGAATCCTGGAACAGCATATCTTTTTTGCTGGCAGATGGATCTCCTGCAGAAGCTGAACTCATATGACCCTGGATAAATAAATGTGAATTGCAGAACAACGAGGAAAAAACAACACTTATTTAAATATTATACTTAGCTATTGCTCTTCTATTTAACTATGTGCTTCCTCCTGAGTCACTGACAACTTGAAGGAAGAGCTGGGGTCAGACCCTTGCCAAGATATCCTGGAAGGGGTTTCTTTTGCATGTCTTTCCAAGCTTATTTTGTTCTGACCCCTAAAGCAAAGTTACAATTTCAAGCATCTGGGCTGCCTATTTCTACCTTCAGGTCTTGGAGACATTCTTGTGTGACTGTTTATTTTTCCCCTTTTTCCTTCAAAGAAACTCAACAGTTTTGTGGTCAAGAGACCTGACAGCTCAGTCACATTCACTTCATTTTGGTGCCATTTGACCTGACCATATTGCTCAGCCAGACAAAATAACTACCTATATTTTCAGAGTTTTACATTCCAAGAGACATTTGGTTGCCCCATTCTTTCCACTCTAGATATTTTATTTGGATCACTCAGAGCCAGAAAGGGCTGTTGTTCCTAAGGTCTGCTTCATTGCCTTGTCTAACTGATCAGGTCTCGATGCAGAGCTGATCTCAGGTAACACTTTCCAGAGCACCTATGATACCAAATGAACAGATTAATGTATTTTAGGCTGAAGAGTCTTTCTACCAAATATTTATTGGGGTCCTAAGCTGTGAAACAGCACAGCTTTTCAGGTGATACGTAATTTATTTTGTGATCAGGCCAAGAGAAAGGTAGTTTTGGAAACATTAGGAGCTTTCAGTTGTACTTGCATGTCTTCCTCCAGAAACTTCTGCTAATGCCTCTTTTTCTTCCTATGCCCGTGTGGATTTCTTCAAAGGAAATGAAGTCAGTTATTGCATTTGGGTATTCATTTTGTTTGTTTTCCACCATGAAATTTATAGATGCACACAAGAGTGTTGAAGGCAGAAGTGAGTAAAGAAAATTCACTTCTAAGCTTCAGTCATAACTAATCTGGGCAAGCTGCACCTATCCCATTCTATCCTCTTTCCCCTCTGTATTATTTTAGGAAACCAAGTAGTGTCACTCTTAATGAAAGCTTTGGGATTGGAACTGGAAAGTGGCACAGAAGTCATTGAGAATTCATTGATTCCGGTATGTGAGACACCCTGAAAGGCACTGCCCAATAATTACCCAACACGTTTTAATCTGTAGTTGATGCCTGTATAAGGCAGGGATCAAGGTTCCCACAGAATTATCTTTTCCCTCTAATTTATGAGAAGTAATGGCTCTCAATGCCATTTGTCTTAATGGTTTGAACATTACAAGGATGAACAAAACCACAGCAGTCCAAAATTGAACCCATCACTGCAAGTTTTTGAGTCATAATTAGTCCTCCATGACTAAAAGAACAATGGAGACAATGTCACCTCCCAAAGAAGAGGAAGATATGAGAACTACGTAAAAATGCCTTTAGGGAATAGCTTTGAAGTCAGACTGTGGGAAGACATTTTATAGACAGACAGAGGGAACTGCTTGTGCCAAAGTGTTCAGAGTCACTGACCTCACTCATTAACAGTGGAATGGGGTGTGAAGGCATCCATTGATTACCTTGTAGCCAGACAATTGAATAAAGGTATCCAAAGAGAAGGAGGCTGGTTGTAAAATATTAGCACAGAGGTGGAGCGTGTTGAACTGCACAACTCCTTAGGTAAGCTATTTGGAACTGGTTGGTTTGCCTTCAAAAGGCCAAGGACTAAACAATTGCTAAATGCCGATCATTTGCTAAAGGTGTCTCATGTTCCATTTGCAAACAGCAGATAGGTGGCTGAAACTAGTAAATCTAAAACGTGAATACCACGAACCACAAACAGCAGTGATTTGTAGACAGGACTACAGTGATTGACAAAATGGCATTCAAGGGCCTTAAAGAATGCTTGTTAAATTCTAGGCATATTTACCCCATTTTAAAGCTGAGTGGAAGAACTTGTGTTTCTGGCCACCCCTGGTGTGACTTTTGTTCCTCACCAGCCTTAATACTGATTCTTATCTCCTCTCCCTACCCAAACATCCTTTCCTTACTTTTTATCAAATCAATCTGTCCATCCATCCACTTCAAGTGGCAAAGTGGGACAAACCCTCCACAATGGCCTCTGGTGTTTGAACCTGCCTGAGTGTCTGCCCCTGGAGGTGGGGAGGTAGGGCAAGCCTCTTGCCCAAATGCCACTGTGCTGGCTGGGAGTGGAAATGCCTCTGGGTTGTGTGTTACTGCCAGTCTTTGTTGGTAAAGGTTTCTGTGCTTGAGCAGTGAGAGATGGAGGCAGAGATTGAGCAAAGCTCACAAGATCTTTAACTCCCCCGTGGCTCCAGTGTGCAATCAGGAACTTGGAGAGGTCCCACAGCTGGGCTACTGTGCCAGGTCACAAATCTAATTAGCCACAATCTCCTCTGCATTCACACAAGAAATACCCACAGACCTGTCTCAGTCCGTGTGCTCCGAATGGGGGGAATTAACTCCAGTGCCATGTGGGATAGAAACCTTATTTTCCAGTTGGTGAAACTATAAAATACATAATGCAAATTCAGGGTTTGTGTGTTTGAAGGCAGCACATTGGACTGGTTGAGATATATCTGGAAACTTCAGCTGTACTTAGACCCTTAAACTAAACAGGTTTGGACTGGTTAATTGCTAGGTTGTTCCTTGGCACAGCTTCTATCCTTCTCCTAGGCAAGGCCTGCCTGGACACAGCTTGTGGGACAGCAAGAGCTGGGACTGTTCCCAAAAAGCAGGTTGAATGCAGCCACCCTTTTTAGTAAAATAAGAGACTCCAGCTGCTCTGACAGGAGGTTTATCATGTCTCTTGTTACAATCTCTTTTGCACTATTTTCTCAATAAAATGAAAACTTGGTGTGCACTGTGAACCTGGAGAGAAGCCTGAACTTCTAACTTGCAATTTGATTTTGTACTCAGTGCTGCAGCTTATAAGAGAAAGAAGCTTGTAGGAGAGATATTTCCATCTGCTTGAGATCATAGGATCATGAAATCATAGAGTGACCTGGGTTGGAAGAGATCTTAAAGACCATCTAGTTCCAGCCCCCTGCTCTGGGCCAGGACACACTCTCACGTTCAGAGCTTCACCCAAATTCTGTCTCAGAAAGCTGTTTCAAGAAGGTCTTTATTTTTAATGTTCTTTTAGTGAGATCTCCTTTTATTTGGCTTCTTCCTTCAGTCTGTTATTTATGTTACTGGGTGCCTTGCTTTTAAACCAAAGTGAGAATTAAGCTTTTTCAGTATCTATGCAAATGTCCTGAGCAAGGTGCTTAAATGTGAAAGCACTATGTCAATGAATGAGACATGAAAACACAGCTTGAATTAAGTCCAGAAATCCTCTTACACCTGCATAACATTATTTCTTTATTGTGAATAAAGGAAATAAAGGAGGTACATAAAAGAGAAGAAGGCAGTAAGAAGGAAATGCTAAATAATGCACTAACAATTTTCCTTTAACCTGAACAAAGAGGAAGTGAGCTTAAAAACTGAGTCACCTTTGAGAAAAAGGGTGGGAATGTATTACAGAAGGGAAAGAAAACAGGAGTAGTGATTCTTTAAATACTTTTGAGACCAAAAGGTATTGCCTGTCATAATTTATTTCCCTGAGACCCACAGTGGTTCAGTTCCTTCCCACCATCATCGAAAAAAGTCCCAGACTACCCGAGCTCCACATTCTTGGCATTGGCTGTATGTCTTACTAAACACTTTTGTCAAAACCACGTCTGCATCATATCCTCTCTTTTTCTCCTGTATTGCTGTTGCCACTCTACTTCAAAGAGTATTGACATGTGTTATTGCAGAACTTTTCAGTGAATGGATAGAGTTAGCACCTAATTTTATACTCTCAAAGCCAATGTCACCTTTCCCATTACTAGGACAGAAGATATAAATACCTGCTGAACAAGCTGCCTGACATTTTAGTGCTCCAAAATCTGCTTTCTTCATTGCCACTTTTATCTGAGGTCCTGCAAGAAGAGCGTCATAATAAAATTGGTGTTATTAGTAATACAGAAGCATTGATCCAAGTCATAGACTAGATTTCAGACCCTTTAGTATCTTGAAAAGAAAATTTCTGAGATGTTCTGAAATCAGCAGGTGAGCTCAACCCCACATCCCTCCCCTGGGGTGATTACATTCTGATAACTGCATCAACAATTGTGTTCCATGTGCTGCAGCTACAATATTCTTAAGTGTAATTTTATTATCCCTTATTAAAAAAAAAAAAAATACCAACACTCTCGTGTAAAAGAGTACTGTTGTTAGACTACAAGATCACTGAGACTGCACTGAGCAAAATTCCTTCAGTCATGGTCTTCAGACACAGATCTAGCAAACACCCCAGACAGCTTTGTACAGAAGGTGTTGGGAGCCACTCCCTATGTTTTCTGCAGACACATCAGTAGGACGAACCATTAATTTCTTCTTACAGATCAGTAGAGAGGGTTTTGATGTTTTACAAAAAAGCAGTCATGGAAGGAGCAAGATGAAGAATGGAGCCTAATTTTACTGTGGTAAGCACAAGATAAACGTAGTATCAAGATAAACAATCTCAGGTTTTCCCCACAGCGTATCCTCTTCCAGTGTGTTGGTGAAAATGTTTCCTTGTCTTGAGTACATGGAATAAAGTTGTCAAGTAACCATTCTATAAGTCTCTATTTTGTTGTTCCAGGTCCATCAGGATCAGCAACTTGTTTCCTCTATTCTTTTTTGTTCATTTGAGCAATTTCTTTTAAATACCATCTTGAAAGATAACTAGAAAATTTTATTTATGTTTACCAGTTTGATTAATTCTCCTAAATGCAGGAATGTCTCATTTAAACAGAATATAATTCTGCATTCCATCCATTTACTGAGTTTAGTATCTCAGTTATTACTAAATTAAGTTTTTCTGCTTTTCTGAGAAGAGGCTTTTGCCAACTAGCTTCTAAATCTTTAATAAATGTTACCCAATACATTCAGGTGGCTTTTCCACCTGAATCCATTAGCTTGTCTACTGTGACACATTTTTGAATATGGAAATAAGGGTGAGACTGGAGCTGATGAGTCTATGCCTAGAAATAGACACTGCAGCCTGCTGAAAGCACAAATGATTTTTCATTAATTTACAGACTAAAGGTGAAGATATATTAATAAGCAACAGCAGGCAAAAACCGTAACAACGTTTTCACTCGTAGCCAAGTGCCCAACCTCCTGAAGGTAACTTCATACACCACCCCTGAGCAAAACATGGAAAGAAGGCAGAGCTCTCCTCTGGGGGGAAAGGGAGAATGATGGGCAGAGGATTGCCTGTGAAAATGCCTCCAGGTTTTCATTCTGAGTAGTCCTCTCCTGCCTGATGTCTTGGAGTGAGCAGTTCACCTTGAACACCCAGTGGTGATTCAGGCGTTGTAAAACCGGAGTATTTCCTGCAGTGCCACAGTATTTCTGCTGGCTTCAGAAGTGGCAGGACAGTCTGCAAGTGAGATCTTATTTCAAAACTTCCCATTGGACACAAAAGAGAACATTGTGATTTGTTTTTTTTCCTTGAGCAATATCTTGCTGTCTTTGTGTTTGTACAATAATTTTGAAGGACACAGGAAACCATGGGTGGATGGGCATGGAATGTACATGCTGCCAAAGGTCACGTCATTACTGCTACAATACGGTGAAAACTGTGTTAATACGCCATTATTTTTACTCAGGATTTAATTATGTAATGCTAATAATGCAGTATTTTTCAATTATATGTATTTAGACCTCTGATCAAAATTTTTGTTTCGTCCTCTGCCACCTTCATACAAGCAGCTCTAGCAATTACTTAGGTCCAAGGAGACATGAAAAGTTTACTTTCCATTTTTTTTTTTGATTTGTGTTGTCACTCGTGCCAGGAGGTGGTGCCACAGAGCAGGAAACAGTTTGGGTATGGCCTGGTGCTCACACCTTGCATGATCAAGAGATTAGGATGTGGTTTCACCTTCTTCCAAATGTGTATTCAAGGATCTTATCTGAATCCTGCCACAATTCAAAATCCCCAAGGCAGAAATCAAATATTTGTTTGCCCTTCTATTTGTATTCCCTCCACGTTAATGTTTCCTTTTTACTAAGACATTTTATTAGAGAATTCCCAGCTTTCTTCTGCACCATGAAATCTCCTTCATCCTTCCATCATAAGCAGACTTGAGAGATCTGTGATATGATCCATCTCCCTTACTTTTTCTCCCTCCTTTTCTAATCCCTTGCTCACAACTCTTGGTTTTTTCCCTGAAATAGACAGAAAAGGCTTAAGTCACCTGATGCAGGTTAAGGACCAGCATAATCACTGCTTTGTAAGTCCCAAAGAGTTTCTGTTGTTACCTTTCCTCATTTGCCTGGTTCAAGACAGCTTGCAGACGTGTGGGTCTGCACAGAGCAGAATTAAATCAGCAAGTCAAAAACTAAGAGCAATTTCATATTTTCGGTCCTTGATAGCACCACGACATGTTTGCAACGCAAAATGGGTATTTATCATTTCTACAGAGAACCTGCAACTGCATGTGCAGAGATAGTGATACCTCAGTAAACCTCCAAAGAATTCCTTCTTGAGAATATGTTATCCCTTGTAAGCCACACAAGAATGAGTTAACCACGATTTTGAACAATTTTAGCTCGAGTGTGCTTTACAGGATCCCATTGCCACTAAGGAAATTGTTAGTATGTTCCTGAACCTACAGAAGTGGCTTTAACCACCACATTTTTTAGTGTTTCGAAGTCATATACTTTCAGATGAGTTGGTTTTCAAACCAGTTCCCACATTTCCTGTTGTCAGTGTCTTGACTATGAACTTGATATAACCTGGTTGCTATCTCCATTGTGTCACATGAAAACCTGTTGGCTCTGTTTTCTTTCCAGGTCTGTGTTTTCCCATCTCACTCTGCCTGTGTCAGGCTCACTCATGCTCTTTATAGCAACCTGTGGAATTTAGTAAAAGAGACTGAAATGTCTGGGAGGACCTTGCTATTTCAAAATTTCTTATCTTTATTCCCCCTTAAAGTGTTTATGGAGCTTTTAGGGATTTCTTGCATTTCTTAGACTTTGCTTCCCTCAATAACGTCAAGGTCATCAGCTGCAATCTTTGTGTTTGACACATGCAGGAGACACAACAGTCTGAGCACATGGCCACACGGGGCCTTTCCCTCCTTGTCACACACAGCCAGGAGTGCCTGTCCCTTTGGGATTTACCAGCAAAACAAAGACACCACTGGGTGTGTTCTTAGATCCTGGTAAAGGTTTCTGGCAGCATTAACACTTCTGCCCACAGCAGCTTTCAGCCAATTCAGGTTTACTCACCTGCTGCTTTCTCACGCTGCAGTGCTGCCTTGCCTTTGTGGTCCTGACAGCTACTCCTCTGTTGAGACCAGCAAAACAAATGGATCCAGCCATCTTGCCAGGCTCAGATTGCACTGTTTCTAGCTCAGATTTGTCCTGTAGATGCGCATTGCTTTGAAAAATGTGTTTATAGGCAGAGATCATTCTAGCACAGAGAGTATTTCTGCTCCCTGGTGTCCCACAGTAGCTCTCTGTGTCAACTAGGATAAATTACAAGCTACTACATGTCTTGTTTCCTGTGGGTTTTTAAATTTTTTTTTCTTTTGACAGTCCACATTTTCATTTTGGCTCTTAGCTGTGATCCTCAGGTCTTGTCTGTGTGTCTCCAATAGAATTTTTCTCTTCAGTTTGACTGATTCACAGGGATCAGGCTTGTTTGGGTGCTCCTGTACCAAGAGAAGGGCTGGTGTCCATCAGCAGTGCCTGTGCACTGAGACCATTAGAAAATCCCATAATCACACCCCTGATCTCTTCCTATTCTCTAGAATAAGTTCCCTATCTTTTCAACCAGCCTGTAGGAACTTCTGGTTTTCCTGCCCAGAGTACTTGGTTGCTGGGATAGAAGAGATGTCATGAGACTTCATTCATCTCTGAACAGATGAGACTGGGTGTCAAAAATGTCTAAACGATGTTAGTGCAATGCTCTACTGAGCACAGTGAGCCCTGCTGCTGCACTCAATGTTTGCACAGCCTCCATGGCCCTCAGGTCCCTGGAATCTCTTTCTGCCTTTCCTGGTGCCATCGTCAATGCACTCACTGGATCATCCTCAGTCCCATTGCTTTAATTCTTAGTCTGCACAGTGGCTCTGCTTGTGTTGAAATCTTCCAAACAGATGCCAATTGTACTTAATATTTTCTGGCGTTTTTCTGGGATTTAGTTCTGTTCAGACACCTCAACTTCAGTGTTTTTGGTCTTTCACACAAACATCTATTCCTTTCGCTATTTTTTTTTTTTTATTTTAATAAAGTAGTATCTCCCAACAGCCTTGCTCCATCTGTATCCACAGTATTTGTCATGTCAGTAGTTTGGACAGTGTTTCCATCTGACTTTTCTCTTGACACTTATTTTTCTTTAGATGAGATAGTTAAGCTTTAGCTCTTCTTTCTTTATTCTCAATGATCATTCCTATAGACTTGCCAATCATTTTACCACACTTGTTAGTTTTTCTCTGGATACTGATGGATCCTGGTGATCAGGATCCTTTTACAATGTCTCTTTGCTGTACATTTAAGTGATGCTTTGCTACCATGGTGAGTGTAGCTGCCTTATGATAGGCAACTACTTTTCACATCACAGATCTTGTAATAGAAGAAAATTACTCCCTTAATCTGCCCCTGACAGTGCATGATGGGGTGTCAGGCATTCATGGGATCTGCCATCTCACTTCTTAAGGAAAGGACAAGGAACTCAATACCTGGCTGCTTCAATCACTGCATAAAGGAATTAATAAGGGAAAGGTGTAAACCCCTCACACTTGGTACAAGACGTGTGTTGTTGTTTGGTGGAGTCCCATTCTCTACAACAGGAATTTTCAAACACACCTTTACCTCTAAGTGCATCAGACCTCAGATTCTGGGTGGTTGCATATCATTGAGAATGCTGATTCCACCAAATTCTCCTCTTCAATGCCTTTCATATCCAGTACTTCCCCTTGCCCCCTTGAAAGCTACTTGGGAGCCAACTATTTCTGAAAATCAGACTGTATTTTGGTACCTGCCAGTGAATTTTATGAGCTCGGTCCTTTGCACCATTTCTTCTGCCCTGCAATGTATGCAGAAGTCCTGTGGGGCAGCTGGGCTGTCAGGTTCCATTTCTGCTGTGGCAGTTTATAATTGAGTGCATTTTCATGCAGATCATTTTTCTTTGGGCACAATCTGTTTTGGGTATAATCACTCCTCAGGAAGCAAATGCTCCCAAACGCATGTAGCGATTAGAGTGATTGGTCATCTGGCACTTCATGGAGCTCATACAGACACAGGACAACTGCATCTGAATTCCTCACTTATTCAAATTGGACATGCAGGGTGTTCATCCATGAAATTTGTTAAACTATGAAATGCAAAATGCTGTAAATGCAGTCACTGGCTGTCAGCAGTTTGAAAAACACATTGTGTGGTTCAATGTGCAAAACACAAACGGATAGAGAAAGAAGGCACCTTTAAGTCAGGACTTGTGATTCCTTGAGAAGTGTGGGGCACAGTGGGAATTGGCTGTTCAGGCCATGGCTGTGGCCCAGTCAGAAGCAATAAGTGGGTAGAAGTGTGTGAATAAGGATTATGAAGGATTAACAATAGGACAAGGAAGCAACAAGTGCACGTGGAATTGCAGCATGAGGGAAGATTCAGGGGTGAGAATGTGAAAAACAAGTCAGTGTGGTAGTAAACCACCATTTTGTGCTGAGTAGAGGGAGTGGGGATGGGATACAGGATGGGTATTGAATCTGACTGCACCACAGACTAAATTTTGCAAGGTGTAAAGGCAAGAGTGGAGAAGTCAGACTTGTCTCGCAAATAAGGGAGCAGCAGTCAGGCCCTCTGAGATGAAGAGAGGCTTTCAACATTTCTCTCCTCCTCACTCTTTTTTTCCATGTGAATAGAACAAAGTCAGGAACCTGCCTTGTCCTGTATTCCCCCAGTGAGATTCTAGAGAACTTGAAAAAGGCAATTTCATTATAGCATCTTCTCCCTGTGAGTTCTGGTAGAGGGAATGTCTTTCGAGAACTCTAAGAGGCAGAATATAAATATTAAATGTTTGAATGATACCATGCATATGATGGAAATTTTCCAAGCTCGTAACTGGACATACAGAGGCAAGTTGCCTGAGGTAGCTTTAAGTATTTCTTCCATCCCTTGAACATCCCAGAACCTTTTAGGAGCCTAAAGAGATGAAGATATCCTGCAGAACCAAAGGGGTGAGTGGCACATGTGACATCATGTTTTCTAGAAAGGATTCTCAGCAACATCTTGATTTGTCATCTTATTACTGTGAAATGGACAATTCAGGAGGAAGTTCGCTTTGCAAACTGCCATGTTTTCAGTGAAAAAGGATGTAGGGAAGATCCGGTGTCTCAGATGAGAGTTAAGTAGGACACAAGTGCGCTGAGGCACTTCATCCTCTGCCTGCTTCCTGCACACTCAGAGTGACAGTGCCCTAATTACAGCCCCTTTCCAGCTGCTGCAGCTGCACCAAGGCAGATGCTGGTTATGCAAAGGCTCCCCAGGGGTCAGGAAAGTAGGTTTGGGGTAGCTAAAACCAGCAAAGCAGGTACTGGACAGTGCTGAGCATCTCAAAGTTAGTCAGGTTGTTTATATTCGTAGTATGGGTTCCCTCCACCACCAGCCGAGAAAAGGAACCAGAGGCATCAGCTTTGCTGAACTGCTCCTCTTGGTAATTACTGAAGGAAATGAGGAGATTGGCTTACACAGGTGCCTGCTTTGCAGGTGGCTGAAGATAGGTGAAATAAAGCCCCAGGTCTTGTCAAGATCCTGAACATTTTCCTTCAGAGAGCAAAATTGCTTCAGAGCATTTAGACAAGAATCAGGCACTGACCTTTAAAGATAGAAATAAAATGAGTTTGACTCTTTTGGTACTTTGTGCTCTTCAGAATAAAAATTCCCAATACCTCACCTGTTTGTCTGCATAAACAACAGTCCCAGTAGTGCCTGGTCATTTATTTATTTACATCTGTGGAATGGATGCCTTTACTTTAGGACTGTATGATTGATAAGGCACATATGAATCACACCCTGCTAATGTTTAACACAGGGCAGAGTTTGCTCCTGGGCTTTCTGCAAATGCAGAAATCTGGAGTGAGTTACAGAACTGGACAGATTTACAGCCACCAGCTGACCACTGGTCTCTCCCTTCAGTCTGGTGATGGATGGCTTGTACACAAATGCATGGAGAGACTCATAAGTTATATCATCCTAGCATATATTTTGTCCTGGTTACACTTTGGGCTCATCAAGCAGTCTCTTATTTCTTCTGGAAATAACTGTACAACATTTTGAAGAAAAAGCAACTCCTCCCCCGAAATTAATCTATCAGAAATTCTCCAGTAACCTTTCAGTGCTCTATAAAAAAATAATAATAAAAGTATTAATTCTTCCTGTTTAGGTTGTGAGTAGATGTTTGGAAAAAGTACCTCATATATCAAACCATGAACATTATTACAGTTTGTTAAAGTAAGAAGGATTGTGCATCTGTCACCCAGTCACCTCCTAGATTACTAAGTAGATTTGTCCTTATAGTCATCATGTATTTAGTGAAATTCAGAGTAGACCTGCTGGGATTTCTCTTTGGTGTAAGCCTGGTCCTTATCCTCATTTGTACTGCAAACATTTCTTTCAAAACTGCTGCAATTAAAGTGGATTTTTGAAGGAGTTGCACATGTAAAATCAGTGAAACAAGTCCCTTGTCCAACACAAAGATAACCTCCACCCACCAGGAGATGTGGCTGCAGGGGGATGCACAGTCAGAGCGTGCACGTCTGGCCAGGCTGGGCTGCAGGGGTCACTCTGACATTTCAGGTGCCTCCAAATGCCCTCCCACACCAAGATTTGTCACATTTGTCACACTCCACCTCAGTGGGTGCAGATCTGGTGGAGGATAAGGATGTCAACAGCTGGTCTTGCAGGCACTTTACTGCAAAGTTATGGTTATGCTGACCTCGTTTTAGACCACAGAGGTATCCGCTCCTGTCTGCTGTGCTCACATCACTGCAGACAGATCTTCCACTTTAATGTGGAAAAAGCCCTGTGTGGTGCTCAGATACACAGGGGCAGCAGTTCAACCCAAGCAAACTGCCATGGGGACACTGTTCTTTCCTTTTAAGCAAAATTGAAATAAGTTAATTGTTAATCTAAAGCTACAGTAACAGAATTGCCCCAAGACAAAGGACAAAACTCTTAAAGGAAATTATTCATAGGCAACTCCCTCAGCCAAAACTCTCTTGGACTGAACAAGGAAAATTTTTATGCAGTTTAGTATTTTCTAGATTATGAAAAATTTAATTCAGTTCAGAGTCACATTATATGTGCAAGAAGCAGGGTTTTTCCAGTGAAATGTCCTCCATCAGTCAGTGTTCTAAATGACTAACAATATTTACAAGGGGATTTCTATTGGCTTAAATTCATACTTCCAGCTAAACTATTACAGTTTCAGAGTGTCTGAGCCCTCGTTTTATTTTTCAGAGCATTAGGGCTTTTATTTCACTTTTTTTCAGTGCAGTGAAGCTAAATTAATAAAAAAGTGCTATAATAATTTAAGGGTCTCTACACAGGGATTTTCTGCTCTACCTGAAAAGAAACCCTGAAAGTCTCCAACTGATGCTGACTAAATGGATTCAAGGCACTGCTATGAATTCTGCAACAGACGTGGCCATACAGGGATTTGGAGAAAGTGCAATTGTGCCTATTTGAATTTAAGATTTTTATTATTTCTAATGCATTTCAGTACCAGGAAAGAGCAAGGCAGATGAGAGACTGTGGAAATGGATGGGAAGACTCTTGAGTTTTGCCAAGACCCTTCAGCAACGACTTCCCTTCCTTCCTCCCTCCCTCCCCATCATCTAAACCCCTTGGAATTTAGCAGCTCTCACACAGCTCCTACCTGGTGAATTAATGGGATTTTCAGAGAGGAGGAAAAAGGAAAGGAGGGGGAGGAAAGCCTTTCTGATCCGGTACAAGAAGAGAAATTCCACTTTCTATATCTTGCAGCCTATCTACTTAGGAGTGAGCCTGGTTGTGTTGTAGAAGGTCTCTTCCTTTAAATATTTAATTCAACCAGAGTAGCTATGTCTGTGTATGGGTACAGCTCTTCTGGAATGAGAGCCTTGATCTTGCTCTGCCTAAGTCTTTCTGGTATTGACAAATTATCTTGTAACTGGAATAAACTGTAACTCAATATACTACACTGACCTGAACCAAAAACAAGCACCAGTAGTGCTTTCCTGGGGTAGGCAGAAACTTTTAGAATTTTTTCTGCCACAGCAAAGAACTCCATATTTCTCCCAGAATGCATTTCATCTTACCTATTCTAAAATTTTCAGCCAGATCTTGATCTGATTTTTAGCTGAGCCCTCCGAACTGTTTAAAACCAGGCAGCTGCCCTTCCCAAGGGCTACCTGAGCAATTATTTACCCTGCTGTACTTCTACCACAGAATATTCCTGATACTTGTGCCATCCTGGGTTTCTCCCACCATTTCCCCCACTGCCAAGAGGGCTTTGAATTCAGATGCTTCCCTCCAGCATGTGCTCCCAAATCTCATTTCCAACAAGAAAATCTACTTCCCAAGTGCAAACAAAGCCACAGAGACCCATCCCTTAGCCCTAGAGAGAAGCTCTCAGCATTTTAACCAGCAACATGATGTTTCCTTAGCTCACACTCTGGCTGCCTGCTTGGCATTCCCTACATCCTAACGTGGTGCTGATAGCTGGGTATGTAGGGCAAGAGAGGAAACCCAAATAAAAAGGCTTTTTCTGCCTCAAAATGCTAGGGACACAAAGGAAGAGCACTTGAGAGTGCTTCACTGAATGAACTGACCTGCCAGCAAGAGAGAAAATGGGAATGGAGTCAAGCAAACAATCCCAAAGGCTGCACACAGCCTGGTGGCTCTGGCTGTCCCCTGACAGGTCCTGCAGTCCCTTGCCCGTGCTGACGAGGTTTTTGCAGTTTGCCATGACAGAGAGCACAAATTGCACACTCACACATGCTTCACCCCCGCTGATCTCACTGCAACAGCAACGCTGAGAAAAGCAGACAGGAAGCTCCATTTAATTGCCACAGGACATGAATAAATGTCACTGGTTTCGATGGGAGTTATTTGTGTCCTGCAGTGGGAGAGCAGCACCCTGGTATTGCTGCTGCTCTCTGCCTCTTGGTAGCTGGGACTCTGCAGTCGTAGCAGGGCTAATCCTGCTGCCAATTTTCTCTCTGTTTCTGTCGTTTTGTGCTCTGCTTTTATTGAACCTATCACTGGCTATTAGGCAGAAACTTTCCCTCTGGCCTGTTATTCCATTATCGTTCATTATGAGGTTTTTTTTCACTTCATCTGACACATTTGATGCCAGGCTCTGTCAGAAATGACTCTCTGGACCAGGAGGACTTCAGGGGTTCAGGATGCACTGAGAGCTCAGAGCTGGAGGATGGGGAATGCTGCAGATGCAAATGTGATATGCACATTCAGCAGCATGAAATACTATTTATTCCTGCATTTTGGTCACTGTCATTGCTGCAGCTGACAGAGGGGATCCACATGTCCCTCTGTGGTCCCACAGCCTCAGAGGTTTCCAGTCCTTTCCACTTCACAGGGCTGTGTTCCCAGCTCTCTTTTCATCGATGTCCCAGCATGCAGGCATGTGCTAATCAGTTTTAGCAGGCTCATCATTTGATTGACTTCAAAGCTGGGAACCCGGTTGCTGCCTCTCTTAAAAGATAAGAAAGGCCAGCAGGACAAGGGTTGTTTTGCCTGCATTTAGTTTATACTTGTTCTCTTTGGGTAGGTCAGAGATGAAAGTTGATCTGTTTCGTGCAACATTTGTTTGATTTCTTTCAGTCGCTGTTGGATTAGCTCCTCACATCTTTGTCCAGAAAATGTGTTTTCATCACCTTGTAACAAAACCTCCTTCTCTGGCATCACACACCCGGACTGAAGAAGGGTTGCCTTTGCTTTTTGAGTGCCTAAGGTTAAACAACAGCAGTGATCTGCCATGGAATTCACCCTCTCCAAGGGAAAAAAAACACAAGGTCCTGTACAAAAAGTACGATCTTCAGAACAATATCCACAGCCAAAAACTCCTGAGCAATAGGCTCTTTCCATGGCAACATCTTGCAGATGGCTGAATTTCAGCAGTTATCTGGGCTGACACATTCATTATTCTGCACTGGAAGAACAGGCTTCTTACGCATGAAATGGGTATATGGATGAACATAAGTAATGTTCTGAACAACTCAGAAATGGGAAATTTAAGCAACTGTCTTTTTATCCATCATGAACTCAAAGGTGGGGGTTTTCCAAGGAGCAGTGATTTCTTTTCATGGCAAATAATTTATTCCAGGACTATTTACCTCCCTTCCTCTTTGTGAACTGATTACAAATATCCCTTATTTATTCATTATTCATGCATTAGGTCAATACCTTTACTCATCTGATTCTGGTGTGCAAGTCATTTTGCACATAACTTCTTGCAAGTGTTTTGAGACTTCTGATCAGTGTTGCAGGGATTACTTTGAAGGGGGGGATGCTCTTTTACCCCTCCTGACCAAATGACTGCTGTTACTAACTCAGCCAGCTGGAATTGTGGTCAGGAAAGTGGTACCTATCCTTTTTTTAACCAATGCACTCTGTCCACAGAGCAGACCTTCCAACAACTGAGCTTCAGCTACTCTCAGGACGGATTCAAGCATCATAGGTTTCCCTCACAACTTTGTTTATTATGCATTGAAGGCCTCTAAGCAATGGATGTCGTTCCTGTTCTTGTATGTCTTTTGCTTTTGGGATTTTCAAAGGGAAGAAATCAACTTAGAGTTTTTTTCCAAATAGGATGCAGAATAAAAAATAGAAAAATGTTCTTTGCAAAGAAGATTTGCTTAGCATGGAGTAATGCTCTTTGCACACACTACCCATGCCTGTGCTGGAAAGGGAAAGGTAAGACCAGTAGGTGACTGAAGGTTAGACATCAGATTGGAAAACAAATTCAAATGAAGCTCAGAGTTGCATAGATGTGAAGAAATACATAAGAGTTTCTGGTGTTAGTGGCTCACATTTGTGGAGCTCAGTTTTCTGGATGGGGATTCAAAGGAATTATACCACTTTTTTTCTCCTGAAATGGTGCCAGTGTTTCTAATTCCGAGTGATCCTGAAAAAGATAGAGCTATGAAAGAAAGATACCCCAACTGCTCCCAAGAATTGAAAAAAATTTTAAAAAATCTTCTATATATTTTCTTCTCTCCCCCCCCACTCCCTTCACGCTCTCAGCATTCATGTCTCTATCCCCAGGTTTGGGGAACTTGCTTTCTGCCAGGCTGCTCTGTTTAAAGGTTTCTTTAGCTTCATGATTTTTAAGATTTGAGTCATATGCCTTGCTCAGTGACATCTTCCCTTCCCCCACACCTCATCTAAAGGTTTCTGGATGTCAATCCACCGGATGTTTCCAATCTAGAGCACAGCGCAGGCATTGTGTGACTTACACACGTCAAACCCTGGAGTTCAAGAGAGCCACGGTGTTTGCTGAATGGTTGGAGTTCAGGGGTTATTTGACAGGAAACATCTTGATGAAGGAGCTCTCCTCTCTGCAGCCTGCTGTTTTGTGTCTGCTCCTGGAGATGAAGAGCGATCCCAGCCCAGACAGGGCCCCTCTGTCCGACCACTGAACCAAGATACGTGCTTGTTTCCAGTTGCTTTGGCTAGACAAGAAACAGCAGAGTTAATGGGCAGAAGGGGATATTAATTTGCATTTGAATACAGCCCAGCACAGTTACTCAATGTTACTGCTGGGTAATGGGAAAATTAAGCTGAAAGGGAGTTAGCATATGGAAAAGAAATGTAGCTGATGCTGAGAAGACAGACTGCAGTTGCAGTGAATTAGTGGCCGCAGCTGTTAAGCAGAATGCCTCGCTGCTCTCGGGGCAGGTAGCATTGCAAAAGTAGATACTCCCTTTTATACACATCCTGATGCAGTGTGGAGTGGCTGGAGAAATAAAATCAACCAACAGGAAAAAAAAAGTGTTTATGTGTGTGGGAAGTGATGTAGTTGCAATATTAGAAGTCCAATGATGAAAAACCACAGAAGCAAAGGAATGCAAAGGGAGCTATCCTGCCCTCTTAAAAAAAGCAATAAAACCCATAGAAAAGTTTCCTTCCATTTGCAGTGGGCCATTATTATTTTCCAGGAGCCTGGCTAATCACAGCAGTTCTCCCTGAGTCAGACAGAGCCCAGAGCCAGATCTTTATACAAGTTTCTATGTGTTATTATAGTTGAGAGCAATATGTGGTTACCATCTCAGAGCTATAGCTTTTTTTATTCCTTCTTTTCTCAGGGTCTGGGTTTCCTTTCCTGGCTGAGGACCTGAATGAAGTGACCTTGTGAGCTACCTGTTGTCCCAGGGAAATCAGGGGATGGATTGGGACTGGAAATGTTCATACAAGCAGCTCGCTTTCAACTCTAAGTCTTTCATTTCCTTAAGCCCTGGATTGGTCTGTAGCATTCATTGCCGTGAACCCATGGACACAGAGCAACGTGGAAAGCCACAATGTCCTCCCTCTATTTTCTTTTTTTTTTTTTTTAGTAAGTGAAGAGATGTCACTCTTAAGTAAGCTTTAAACACATACAAAGCCATGACCAGACATTCTCCCCCCTTTTCTTACAAGACAGACTCTAGTCAGAGCATTGCTCTTCCAAACTGGCTAAAATTGGTATCATCAATACCAATACTTTTTTAATGGCGCTGTGACCCTACAGTGTTCAATACAATACACACCTACAACTTTCAGTACCCTTTCAATTTTGACACATGTTCCAGAAAAATATAAATATATGGAGACATCTGATTTTTTTCCCCCCCAAAGAAATCCCTAGGATTTAGTTCCACATCTGCCAGCAGTACTGGTGTGTGTCTAAATACATTGCATGGCTTTGAACTTCTCAAGCGTGACTGTAAAAGGATATTGCCTGTGCATCTTATTGGTTATATCAGATGAGTCCCACTTGAGTCCTTTGCTTGCTTTGCTGATCTCATTAGAAATAATTAAAGTTTTTATCTGTTTCACATCTAGTAGATTTGTTTAGCTGGGTTTTTTTTTTTTTTAATTTTATTTTTTTAACAGATGATTTACTTCTGAAGCCTTTCCACGCTGCCGTTCACCCAGTGTTGTGATTACTGAATTCTTTCTGAGGGTTCACTACCTCCCTCATAAATCACTGCATTCCCATTTAACAAATTTAATAGCAGGATCTGGTTTCAATCCTCCCTACACGGAAAAGCCACTTCAGCTTTTCATTCGGACGAGGAACTTGATGGAATGTGCCTGGTGCTCTGAGCAGCTCCCAGCCCTCAAAGCTTCTCCTTGCTGGGGCCAGCCAGGCTGCCTGGGGCTGCACATTGCAGGGATCTGGGCCTTCCTCACTGCTGCTGCTGAAGAAATAAAGGGAAGGAAGAAAGAAGAAGGGCAAAGAAATAAACTCCTTTTTTTTTTTCCCATCAGCTTAAGAAGAGGAGAAGACATTCAGGTTCCAAGCTGAAAAATCATTAAAATCCTGAAAATATTGAAAATTTCTAAGGGGATTATTTTGAATAATTACAGTGTTTTAGACATGTTTATATACAGAGCCAGCACTGTCATAATACATTGGACATTTCACCCTGCCCATGCACCCTCAGAGAGGAAGATATACCAATGACCACCAATAGAACAGAAGCAATTCTCAGGATTCACAAACTGTAGGTGTGAGAACACACTGCACTGAGGTGAGGAGGAAGAATTCAGCCCTGAAGCTTGTCCTTAGTGAATGTTTCCCATCTCAGACACCCAGACACCATTCGTTGCAGAGGATCACCAACCCTGCATTAGCAGAGTGTAACTGCAGCCTCACAGGCATTTGCTGAGGAATGGCTGATATATATCAAATAATTTGCCTCCCCTACAGTCATATTTTCAGGTGGATGTTCCTTTAAAGGCAGCTCCATGCAGGTGTCAGCACAAAGGCTTTGGGTTTGTTCTTGATGTGACCCAGTCAGTGCCTGGCCTTGACTTCAGCTGATCCCAGCACAGAAGCCCTTGGGAACTCCTGAGGTCCCCAGGGCTCTGCCAGCTGAGCACCTCACCTGCTTCTCCCCCTGGGAATTAGGGAAGTGTATCCTCCCTATTTGTCCCTATTTCTCCCAGGATCCCATCTTTCTCCTGTCTCACCAAACCTTACCCAGGCTGGAAAAGGCAGGACATGAGAGCACCATTCCAGGCCCATTTCAAGGATTTGTGACCACCTTCTCAACACTCTGCGGTGGTGACAGTCTCCCTCTGGCAGTCTCAGCTTGGGCAGAGGCCTGATTCAAATCCATTAAAGCCACTCTAAGATCCTCTTTGATTTCAAAGCGCTTTGGATTTAGGCTTCTTTCCCATCCAACAGGAGTCCCTTCCAAATCGGCTCCAAGGCACATCAGCTGGATGCTGTGCAAAGGGTTTTCTAGTGTCAGTTTGAGCTCTGTGGGTATTAAAGAGCACAACATCCTACTCAATTTTCAGCCAGTCACATTCTGCCAGCGATTGCATTTTGAAACAGAGGAGCAGGGAAAGGGGAGATAATCTCTCATGTAAGTGTATGCGATGTGCACCATTAGAACATAAGGACACCATAATGGCATCTTATTAAAACAATCATTGTAATGAAAATTGATTATTTAATTTGTGACCCATTATGCTTTCCCAGAAAGTAGTTTTTGGGTACGGTTTTCAATTTTCTTTGTACCAGATGCATCCCTGACCACAATTATTTTTACAGCTTACAGATGTTGGCCCTTTCAAGCCACCAGAGGAGAAGGGAACACCAGGAAGAAAGAGAGGGATAGAAACTGGTCAAGGTTACAGGTCTGGTGTCCATGGGCAGGACCAGAGTTCCCTTGCACGTGCAGATGTTTATCTTCCTAAGGACATACTGACATCTCCACCCTGAGCCACCGCAGGTGATATGGAGAAGCAGAAAGTGGGAAGCCCCTTAGCCCCTGAGAGCTTTCTCATTGTACAGCAGCATCATACAGCTGTCCTTAAAGTGCCAGTCTTATCCAGGATTTAAGAGAATTGTTGGAGTTAGCAAAGAGGAATATCTTCATATACCACACTTAAAACTATTGCTCACATCTTTGGTCTTTATCCCAGAGTACAGATACAAACAACTGGAAAACCCACCTGGCTTGGTTGCACTAGAAATAAATTAACAACTTTCTGAAAGCTTAGCTCTTCTGTAAACAGCACAAAGATTTAATCCCAAGCAAAGTTGTCTCATCCCCTAACATGAAGGCAGCTCAGTAATCACAGCCCGGGTGACACTGCTGTTCCAGACAAACCAGATCTTCAGACGCTCTTTCCTAAATGTCTTAGAGAAAAGCAAAATTATAGACGATTTCAGGAAGAAAATGCACCTATCAAGACCGTCCTAAGTCCAGGGAATCTGCATCTGTGCCTTTCCATGCCTGCAGGCTGCAGCAATATGAAGCAAGAAAACTGTTAAAACTACAGGTTCTGTTTCAATGCACACACATGCACACATCTCACATGCAGCCCCCGGGGTGGCTGGCACTGTGACATGGAAACAGCTCACCAGAAGAGCTGTCCCTCATCAGCATCAGATTCCTGGCAGCAGGTAACAGATGTCTTTTGCCACCAGCAAGGACAAGGGTGAGCACTGCCATTATTCCCAGCTCTGGACCTGGTATCAGCTGCCTGTCTCATTCTTCCCAGGGCAGCTTACCCAGGGACTGTCAAGAGGTGTGATTCCAGCCTGCACGGATCCCCACAGCCAGATGAAGCCCTGCATGAACTCATCAGATGGCAGAGCTCGGAGCTGCTCCCTCCTGCTGCCCCAAAGCCTGGCTCACTCTGGAAGTGAGCACCCGCTGTCAGGCTTTGTGTGCAAAGCCTGATGCGCCTGCTTCGTCTTCCAGCAATGGGAACAGCTGCGTTCAATCAGATCTGACTGCGAGGTGAACTCCTGAGTACACAAATGCTAGCGATGATCTGTGCAATTTCATCATCCAGTAATTGGCAGCCGCACTGCCTGAGGGGCTCTGAGCTCCTGACCCGCCCTGGTGCTTTCCTGAGCTCCCCTCCCCAAAATGACACGTGCATGCACAAGAGCTGAGCAACAGAAACCTCCCCAAGGTGTCATGGGTTAAGCCCAGCCAGGAGCTCACTCATTCCCTCCAGGTGGGATGGTGGAGAGAATCGGAAGAGTGAGAAAAGTTGTGGGTTGAGATAGAGACAGTTTAATAGGTAAAACATAAGCTGCATACACAGGCGAAGCAAAACAAGGAATTTATTCACCACTTCCCTTGGGCAGGCAGGTGTTCAGCCTCCCCAGGACAGCAGGACTCCATCAAACCTTGCTTGAGAAGACAAACATCATCACTTTGAACATCCCCCTCCTTCTTCTTCTTCCCCAGTGCTATATGTTGAGCACGATGCCATATGCTATGGGATATCCCTGGGGTCAGCTGGGGTCAGCTGTTCCTGCTGTGCCCTCTCCCAACTCCTTGTGCACCCCCAGCTTTAGGGAAAAGCCCTTGGCTCTGTGTAAGCTCTGCTCAGAAGTCAAAAAACCATCACTCTATCTTGGTCATACATCTAAAGCACAGCTCTACACTAGCTATGATGCAGATAATCAGCTTTATCCCAACCAAATCCCATGCACTCTTGTACAAGAATTGGGCATCAAAAACTGGTCAAGGCTGGCACAAATGAGAGGTTCTGTTTCACCAGGTTATTCCAATTCCAAAGAGCTTACAGAGATGACAATATATTTTGCCCAAGGCAAGGTCAACCCACTGCTGACCATTTTTCACCAGCCGTGCTGGGCCCTTAAGTCCTCACTGCCCTGGTTAGCAAAGCCCAAACCATTCTGAGAGTGTGGTAATGAAAAAGAAGGAAAATTGAGAGCCAAATTCTGAATTTTCATGTAAATTCAGGGTAAATTGTAAGTCAAAAAAAAGCTTTTAGGTTAATCTGACAACATATTAAAAATTTTAATGGAATTATTTGAAATTGTGAGCAATTTATGAGATAAAACAAGAATTGGAGATTTTTTTTTTTCCACAAAAGTGGCCCCAGCTGCTGTCTGTTCATGGCCACGTCACTGGATTTTTCCCTTACACCTTCTCACTGCAGCTGTATCCAGGTTTGGATGAGCTCAGCAAAGCCTTTGGCACAGCTGCTGCCCTTGCTGCTCTGACAGGCGACCCAGCATTTATTTTTTCTATAATCAAGATGACCCTGAAAGTGGCCTGTGGTC
This sequence comes from Acanthornis magna, assembly GCA_036785705.1. Taxonomy (NCBI): domain Eukaryota; kingdom Metazoa; phylum Chordata; class Aves; order Passeriformes; family Acanthizidae; genus Acanthornis; species Acanthornis magna. The sequence continues at coordinate 8,430,066 of JAWUZG010000119.1, read as the reverse complement.
GATTCATGGCTTTGTGAAGCCTTTCCAAGGTGCTTGCAGCCACTTGAATCTCAACTCCCTGGCGTGCCTGCAGCCTTGAGATTGAAACCCCCCTAATTCTTACTGCACAAAACTGCGTACCTGAGCCCTGGTAGGACTGAGAGCCATGTTGGTGATAAAATGTGCTGTTGTACTGACATGCCTTTTGTCTTCTTCGTGGTGGTAAAAGTAATTGCATTTGGTCCTCTCCTCTGTGTGTCTCTGTGTGATTTGTTGCTGAGAGACAGAATGGGTGGGGAGATTTCAAAGGGCTGCTCTTCTTCACTGACTTTCACTTGCAGCGTGAAGAGCTCTGCAAATCCTGCCACGAGCACAGCTCTTGCCCCTCAGCTCTTCCTGTGTTTCCTGCTGGAAGGCAGGAGAAGCAAGTATTTAAACCAGGTGCACTCTCCTGCTGGGGTTTGAGCCACCCCGGCTCAAGGTCTGTTAGACAAGTAACTATGAGACTCATTTCCCTTAAAAATTCAAGCTCATGTTAAAAATAGAGGTCCTTGTAGACGATGTGGTGCCCATGCATTTGATGTGAGGAACATGTCCTCATATGAACCCAGTGGCTATTCAGACCTGCAAAGTTTTGTTCATTGTGTTCATCCGAGAGAGCTACGAGAGCCTGTCCCTGGATCCTGCCTGCACGGCTTGCTGCCCTTCCTGAGAGCTCATTAGGCACGGGAATTGTACATAGGACCTGAGCATAGGCCCAGCGGAGCCAGTGAATGATTTTCTATTGATCCAAGCCCTTGAACTGCAGCAGCACAGGCAAAGCAAATTGGGCAAAGCTTCTGCTTTCAACCCATCAGAACAATATTTGAGTTTCCCCACGTTGCCTCTTTTTTTTTTTTTTTTTGTCTTTTTTGGACTTTGAACTATTTGGTTCAGACAGGTTTCCCCTCTATATATCTCTTTGTATTTCTAAACACGGTTACTGGTGGTGGGGGGGGGGATGAGCAACAGGCAGAAATCAAGGCAAAACTGCAGTAAATGGAGCTTTGTGTAACGCTCCAACCAGAGAGTGAACCACAACCTATGGTAAAAATAATTACAGTATTAAAACAGTAACAACAAGAAATCATAATATATCATGACTCGGCTATTAAATAGCATTCTTTATCTGATGAGTTCCTTGTGCTTTGAGTTAATTAAACCTTCCACACGCACGTGATATGCAGAAGGCGGAAATCTTCAGCAAGACTGTCAAATGGCTATATTAGCTGGGAGTGCAAAGCACACTTTACTTCCCCAGGAAATGAGCACTTTTCTTTGGAAAAATCATGTTTGTTACATCTGCTTTGGCAAAGCTCCTCCCCATTCAAGCAGAAGAACAGCTGAGGAAATGAAAGCTTAATTTACCTGAGTTAGGACAGGGACATTTAGAGCAAAAGAACCTGAATCTCTTAAAAAGCAGATGTTAAAATCCAGGGGAGAAAACACAGCTGGAAAAAAAGGAAAAGCAAATATTACATGGATGCTGAATTAACTGCAACATCATCTTACTTACTTTTCTCCTGTGTGCCTGCTGCTACCCTTCCTTGAATTGTTGAACCAGTGACAAGAGACTTTCCACCCTGGAAACAAACTTGTTTTTAAAGAGGAATAAAAAGTGTGTGTGTGTCTCCTATGGACAACTTACACTGGGAACACCAGCAACAGACTGGGAAATGAATGCCTCTCTAGGTGCGTGCCAGCTGTCGAGCCTACACTAAGCAATATTCTTAATTAGTGGTAATGGGTTGGCAAACTCCTGGAAGTGCAAAACCAATAATTTTTTTATATAATTATGATCACTTAAAGACAATAGCATATTACAAATGATGACTAACAAGGACAAAGCAAATGTCAAATAGAAAATATGGCTCTAATCAACTCAACTTGCCTTAAAGCACGAATGACTGTAAGTCCATTTTTTGTTCATATGGTAAAAAAAGACTTATGGAAAGGCAGAAAAGAAAAAGCAGAGCTTTCCTACTTCCCGTGCTGAAAGGACAACACAGAAATTAATGAGGAATTGCCAGGACACATCACACAAAGAGACTATCCCCATGGTGCTGCACTGGGTGAGCAGAAGCCACCTGCATTGGGGAAGGGGATGTGCATCTCTGCCACCACTTGTAAGGCACTTGCAGTGACACCCAGTTGCTTTGATGAGGGTGGCCAGTGCCACTTTTATACAGCTCAGGTTGTTCTGCTTAATTTTCAGATGTCTATTTTAGACTTATTCAGCTATCCTGGATGTTCACACAAGACCGGCAGACATAAGAGAGGGCCCATGGAAAACTTGTGCCCTCCTGGAGGGGCAGCTGGAAGGTGGAGGAGTTGTGTGAGGGGAGCCAAACTGCATTAGAGGTCTGTGTTTAGACATGTGAAATAAATAAGGCGAGATTTCAGGTCCTATAAATCCTGTGTTGTCCTTGCAACATCACACCTTGCCTGGCTCAGTGTGTTCCTTCCCACCAGACCTTCCCTGAAAGTTGCTAAACACAGAGGTGTATGGCGAGAACACAGCTCTGAGCTCAAAACAATGTTCTATATTCAGAAATGTACTGGCATTTGAAATAAAATTACTTTCTCTGTGAAGGGTGTACACTTCAGATGAGGAAACAAATGGGCACATTTAAGGGAGCTTGTGACACAGGGCTCCCAAGAAGTTACATCTCTGAATTTTCCAAACGAGTCTATGTGTGATTGGTGACACTGAAGGGAGCAGAGGGTCTCAAGTTTCAGGAGGAAATTCCAAGATAAAAGTTCTTTTGTGGTCTCTCCTCAGCTTGTCTTACTCTTACTTACTTGTCTTACTTACTTGTTGGCACTCATGAAGATTTGAATTTTTTCGATTATTTTTGTGCGGTACTTTTGGGTGTGTAGATATATATATATATATGGATATGTATATATATATACGTATGTATATGTGTGTGTGTGTGTATATATATATGTATATATATGTATATATGTAAGTAATTTTTGGCCCTACCTTTAAGGGCAAAGTAAAAAACCATTCCCCTGGAGCATAAAGGAACCATTATCCAAACACTGTTAAATGGAACAGATCAATCTGCAAAGTGAGGAAGGAGATGTCTCCCATCCATCATAATGACACTGCTGAAGGCCAGGATACGAAGGTTTGATTTTGTCTACTCTGACAGCACTCACTCAGCCAGCAAATCTCTGCCACATGGCTCTGAAAGGTAACTGGCAGCATGTACATGACTTAGAGATACACAGACTCAAGTAAACATGATGAAAAGATATCAGCATAATCTGGAAAGCAGGGGACAGGGAAGGATATGAATTATTCCCCCTTCAGAATATGGGTGCTCGAAACTGTTATTTGTGCTGCTCTAACCAACTCAGAAAGCAGAGCCTGTGCTGAGCATACAAATCTTGCCATTATTATCTTATCTTGGTATTTTCAGGGTGGATTTTACCAGGAACCAGAGATGAATGGTTTCCTCCCTTCCTAAGTAACACTTTCAGTATTTGCAACCATGAAGGATTAAAATCGGTATTACGCACCTCCAAAAAATTCATTTCTTTGATGAATATCACAAGATAAAAGGAAAGCCACTTCTCTTGGTATCCCTACCTTTTTTCCTTCTTAATCCTTTTTACTGTGACATGACTGAGTACCTCCATCACTGACCACAGCATAATGTACTTTTAAATACATTAGCTTAGGTACTAATAACAATCCGGCTGCAGTAGCTTGGACTTGGCACTGGCAGAAAATCCCATTTGAAAGGCCTGGCAAATTAAGTCAGGGTCTGAGCTCTGTGCTGTGCGACCCAGGTCACTGTCACACCAACCTGGAGAGCTGAGGGACAGCTCTGGCTTCAACTGACTTGAAGTCATGGCCAGGCTGGCAGGGCGGGTGCACAGCTTCAGCACGAAAAGTCTTCTTTAACCTGCATGAATGCAGATTTAACTGGTTGGTAACGCTCCCCAGGTGCCCCACAGGAAACTGGAGATAAATTACTGAGTGTAGTGACAAGATGACCTCTGGGAATGGCAGACAATTTATAGCACCCAGAGACTGAGGTGGTTTGGAGGTTCAGTACTGCCCACTTTGCTGTCAGCTTTGGCTGTAGATCAGTGCTTAAAGTCTGTTCACTGGCAGCTCACGGACTTTGCAGTGAGAGTGGAAGATAAATCAGTCAGGAGCTCCTTGTCTGAGGCATCTTTGTGCCGTCTCTCTTGCGCCTGGATGTATTATCCATATTTACAGGGCACGTTTACATTGGAGAGCTCCTCACAGAGATACCCAAGCTCCCCACAGCCGAGCTGCTCCTCTTTGCGGTGGTTGAAACCACCTCGGGCACTACCGAGGAGCCGAGAGGTCCCAAGACCGCAGAGGGACAGTGGTGGGACAGCTCTGAGGTGTGAAATACCCCCTGAGTGTTGGATGGTCTCTCCCTAGATTATGTTAATCCTCCTTTGTTGATTGGCCCTGACCTGGTCCCTCACTCCGCCCCTCCCCTCTCCCCATTGGTTGTTGTTGTATCTCCCCGCCCTCTCCCCAACCCTATTGGCTCTGTGTCTCTATATCAATGGTCGCTCAGGGGCATGTGGCCGTTTTCACTGTTGGACACCTTCGAGAGTTAGGTCATCTTTGGAACTTCACATAATTGGGCTCTCTGAGTTCTTTGTCTCAGGTAAGTCACGAGCTACCAAAAATCTGGGGTGAGTGTGTGTCTGTGCCTTCCACCGGCACGGGTGAGAGAAGGCTCTGCCTGCACAGTACCAGAGCTGTACTGGCCAGGGTGATCTCTTTGAGCCATAGAGATGTTTTCGGTAAACTCAGAGGCCTGTTGCACTCTGCAACCACTCTGTGTTAGTTCCTGGGGCAGGACATTCATAATCCTTAGGCAGAACTCTACCCCAACACTTAGAGCTGTTGAGAGACAGCTGATTATGAGCCCAAGGACACCTGGAGGTTACACTGATGCCTACAAGACAGGCTACCTGAAAGAGGCCAAGGCAAATCAGGAGTGTAAAAGCAGACAATTTATTCAAGGCCTACAAAGGCCTTGAAGGTACATTCGGGCAAGCAAAGCCCTCCGTCGGGGATGACACCCAAAATGGACATGGGGTCACGAGCCCTTCACCTTTTATAAGTTCTGCCTCATTAGCATATTGGCCCTTAATTCTCCAATCGCACCCTCAAGTGATGATGTTAACCACCCCAGGCCTGCTCCCCCCATCTCGCAGTTGTTTACATATTTTTGGGCTCTAAGGCAACGAATATGCCCTTGAATCTGTATCCAGAGAGCCTTGTTTGGCCAAAGGTGCTGGGAACAGAGGTTTTTAGCACTTTGTAAGAAGCACAGAACTACAGCAAATTACAGATACATGAAGAGTAAAAAACTAGAAATACCTGAAGGCATCAACACCACTCTGCCCATCACAGCTCGAGTCTGTACTGTGTGGGTGTCCCAGCCCCCTGGATTCTGTTTGTCTTCCCACTGGAATCTTTTGTGCAGCTCTAAGCAAAAAACAGGGTATGACCCCCAGGGAGTCTAATAGAATCACAGAATCATTTAGGCTGGAAAAGATCTTTGAGTCCAACCCTAAAATAACTTGTAGGAAACGATAGAATCGGGGAGGGAATATGCTGGTCCAGAAAGAGCTTTGTGCAATGGTTGCTCACACCCTTACCAGTCTAGAGGAGCTCAAGGGTCAAGCATTTCTCTGATGCTGACAGTCAGTTTTCCCTCGTGTGTGAATGTATGTTGATAGCTGGCATGTATAAATTCCAATTAGCATTTCCACTGGACATGGAAATCTCTCAGATTCAAGCGGTGTGTTACAACACACCCATGCTTTCCAAAACCTTAAAGACAAAGGGTAAAATATCCTTAAAGCAAAGAGACATTGTCAAGTTGTCCTATTTTCACACGAGCCAGTGGCTAACCAGTGTAGCTATGTACCTTTTTAATGGAAAAACAAAGATAACTTGTTTGAATCATGCCTTTTATGGCATTTTTCTAGCTGGAACATCACCCCCAGCCTGCACTGTACCCAAAGCAGGGCAGGCACTGAAGCACACAGTTCGTCTCTATGTGTGGCTACAGGCTGAAAATTAAGAAATTAAACCATTATAGATATTCTGGCTGCAAAGATTAATCTGAGGTCACTTCCTGCCCCAAACTGCTCTGCAGCTCCATTGCATTTTGTTGTAATTGCCTAACTGGAATTGAGAGTGAGAGCAGGATTTTCAAATGTATTTTTTCAGTTTTTCACTGTTTTGTTTGTGCTTCTGCTGTCACAAAGCATCATGAACTGATGAAAAAATTAGCAGCTCTGAAACAGTTTAAATTGGTTGCGAACCAAAAAAGATGAGGAAAATTAGAGTGAAAAAACTTGAATATACATGGAATAAATGGCCATCTTTTTCAGAATTGCACTTAGTTGTTTAGTTATTATAGTTATTATATTATTATATATTAATAATAAATTATTATATGATTGAATTATACTTATTATAACAGAAAGCAATGTTGTAACATAGGAATTTCTGTGACATACGTGGTTTCATAAAAGTGACTGAAAGTTGAGGATTGTGCTGCCTCTTAAACAAATAAGAAATTTAACTGCCTCACTAACATTTGGAAATTCAAGATAAAGCCAAAGTCCCATATCTTATATTAACAAATTACTGGCTCCTAACACAGGCCTGCACAGCCTTTTGTACAATTAGTGACAAATTTAGGGCCTATGACATATTTAGTGCATGGAAAATAGAACCAGTCTGTATGATGGATGATGACTGCGTAATGATTGTAAGTGATGGTCTATTTGTACATCTGAACAAAGCAGAGAAAGCAATTAGCCCTTCCCATGGGCTCTCCATCACTGACAGGCTGTCATGCTTCTTTAGCTTCCCTGGGATGGAGGAGTGGTGAGGAGAAAAGGAGGTGCTGGAACAAAAGACAGAGAAAGGTAGAAAGGAAGGAGAGCAGAGCTGGTTGTTCCTGTAACCCATTCTGGGTGACTTGGATGCCATATTCTGTGCCCTTCTTTTTATGTCTCAATGGAGCCTTTTCCCAGCCAGGTCCATCCCTGGACATGCTGTCCATCCACTTGTCTCTCCCCTGGCTCATTGGCAATCAGCAGATCTGATCCATGTGTTTCACCCTAGGCTATCTCATCCCAGCACTTCTTTCTCCCTCCTGGCCCTTGTGCACTTGTTCATGCCCTATGTCATAGATAATTGTGTGGAAAAAGCAGCTCAATGCTAAGGAGCGGGCCTTTTCTTCCCTTCAACCCTCCCAAAAAAGAAAAATAAATACAGGGAAAAAAATAAAAAAGTTGAATTGTTAGAAAAGAAATAGGGAAAACAGGAAAGAACTTTGTTATGGTGAAACACCGATCCAGCATTCACATTTGAGTAGACTGTGCAAAACTTTTCTAGAAAGTGGAAAATGTTCAAGGGGAAGGAAAATGTGATTTGAGGAAATGAACAGCAGCTAAGGAGATTAGTGTTCATCAAGCTGCAAGGATAGAAGAAACAGTGAAGGGGGAACTATGAGAGATCTGTAAAATTATGAGTCCCAGTGAGTTGGTGATGAGAGAAAAATTATTCCCAGTCCCTGCCAGTTGACAGCTAGAGGCTATCAAATAAATCATCTGGCAAGTCCACACCAAAGCAAATCAAAGCAGAATATTTCTTCAGAAAATGTACTCATCTGGGGAACTCCCCACTCCTGCCATCTCCCTGTCTAACTTCCCTTTTTCATTCTCCCCTACAATTCAGGCAATATTATTTTCTCTTTCAACTCCACACCTCTGCACACCTCAGAAATCCTCTCCACAATATTTTCCTCATTCACATCCATCTGAGCTCCCAATATCATCACTGCAGCTGGCTGGCTTTTACTCTCCTGCTAATTGACACCAGTACAAGGTAGTATCCATGAAAGGCCTCCCTTCCATCCTGACAGCCAAATCCAAGAGTTGTGCCATTCCCCATCCATTGTAAATGCAGGAGATACTGACCTACAGACAGCAGCTGACACAAGATTCATATCAGATTTCCCCTTCTGCTCAGCCTGGGAGGGAAAGTTGCAAATTGGTTGATGTGAGTTTCCTTCTGAGCTGAGCGTTGCTGCAGATCAGGAAGTGCCGGACCAGGATTCAGGTATTTCAAGTATGTTGTCTGTCATCTTGCTGTGTTGTCTTTAAGGATACCAGTAACTTTCTCAGGGTCACTGGGATGTCATCACAGCCCATTAATTCTGCAAATGGGCTCATCTCCCTCAGTGTACTAAAGGCCAGAAACTCCAGAGGCAGCTTCTCCTCCTGGAAGTGGAGAAGGCACAGACAGCGAGACTGGCATGGGAATGTGCTAGAGGCATTTGCAGATATTCATGCTCTTGTCCCTCAAAACAGCTTGAAAAACAGCCTTCTTTAATCTTTACCAAAGAGCAAACTGGGTGCGGACTTCACAGGGAAATGCAAAATACTGAAGGATATCAGGGAAACGATACATTTGACCTCAGGTCAAACAGAAGAGAGAAAGAATGAGCTACAGATAAGAAAGCTGCAGGTAGGAGGGAGTAAGGGGAAAGCAGAGGGCCAGGGGAAACAAACAGGAGAAATACTTGCTTTGTTCTTGAGCTTTAGTTTCTGTGTGCCTGACTGAACTTTTCCATGAAGGTTGTTGTGTGTGGTTTAGATTTGGGTGGGTTTTGGTGTGCTTTTGTTTGTTTCAAGGAATAAAGTCACTTCTGTAAAGCAGCTGGTGAACAGAGGGGTTTTTTTGAGTATATCTAATACTTATTTGAATAGGGGGAATTCCTTGAATTTACGTACAATCAACAGCACATTAAGTAAAGCTGCTGTGGCTTACAACAATTTAGCATAATTTCACTAGAGAAATGGCCAATCAGCTCCTTCAGATCCTTTAACATCTGTGCACAGGATGTTTTAAAATGTTACTTTTTGTCAGTCAAAATACTTTCAATTCTGAGATTATCCCGCCTGCCACTCAGTGAATTTCCCTGCCCTATTGGCAGCGTGATATCTATTAAGTTTTAATTAAAGGAATAGAAAGACTCAAAAAAGAGTTTCATTAGAAGAATTAATGAATAATCAGGTCGAGTCTTTGATTTTCCTCCCCAGTACAGTGAAAGAATTAGTTACCACAAAATCTACCTGCAAGAATCTTTGTCAATTCTTGACGTCTTTTTGGGTGGCAGTAGGGTCAGCCACCGGAGGTGACATCGATGTAGCCCTGGGTGACGCAGTGGGGCTGGGCCAGGGATGGGCTTGGCAGCAGCCACAGCTAGGAATGAGCTTGTTAAAAGGTGATGATTCTGTTCCCACTGAGGGCTGGGCAGGAACTAGGAGTTCCCCTCTCAGCAGACACAAGGTGCCGGCGGCAGGAACATTGTCCTCATTGCTTCTGAGAAAGATTCTGCTGCCTTCCTCAGAGCTTATGCTACCAGTTTAACCTCTAATTTGAGAAAAAATCCACTATCCACCCATTGCCCCTGCCAGCCATGCTTTCCACAAGTGTGTCCTTGATCACCCTCACCATGCTCAACTAACTGGCTCAGGGCAGAAAGCACTGGGCAAAAATTCCTCATAATCAGGTTTGCAACAGTGCAGTGAGGGAACTCTAACGGTCCCTCCTGGCCTTTTGTTTGTGATTCTTTGAGCATTCACCCCCGTAGTCATGGGCAAACAGGTCTGGAAGAGACAGGGTTGAAAAGCAGGAGATCCTCCATCCCATTCAGCTCACAGACCATTAGGTCAGCCTTTTCTCACTGTCTATTTACATACTAGCAGAATCATATTTAATCTATTTTTTGGACTGGGAAGAGAAAGTCCTGCTGGAGACTTTCATCAGTTTATTTGTCCTTTCAGCTTTGTCCAGCTCTTTATGCTCAAGCCTATTAGGTGATTCTGGTGAACCAAATTCCAGTGAAGCTCAAATCCTTGTCGTAGAAAACGAAGTCTTTCTCTTGCTCTTTTTCCATTTTCAACAGTGATTAAAGGAAAAAATGTCCCCTTATTACATCCCATCACCTGCTGAATCATGAGTCGATATCCTGACTTACTGTGGGAGGCTTTAAAAAAATACTAAACTCATTATTCCCTGACCTAGTGATTTATATTGTGATCCTTTGTGGGAAGATAACACACCAAGGTTGCAAAGTGGGCGAATGAAGTCAAGAGCACATTGTAATAAATTGAGCAAATGGTACCCTAAATGACAAAAAACTGCAGGCAGGAAGAAGGGAAATATCAGGACTGTGTGAAATGTGCCAATTTAGGTTTTCATGATTTTGATAGATCAAAATCCATGAGCTTTTATTTGAGGTGGGTTTGCTTTCTCAGAGATCTCACTGAAGCCATAGCATCAGACAGAGCCCAGGACACCATGCACAGCTGAAAAGAGAAATGTCTTGTGGTCTTGCCAGCTGCATCTATTTACTGCTGAGACTCACCAAACATTTTCAGCAAGTCCTGAGATGCTCTTGCCTGCACTTTCTGGAGCTGAATAACTTCCAGTGGGTCTTTCTTCCAAAGGCTTCAGGTGACAAGCAGAGTCTCACTCATCCATCTGAACGCACCTGCCTCAGAGTGATCATTCCCTCAAGCATGGCTTTTCTATCTACCACACATTCAGCAACACAGATTTTGGCAATCTTCCTCCAAGTTCTGCCCATGGTGGGTACCACTGAAGATCAGAGACAGGCAGTCTTTGAGGAAAATAAATAGTCCAGCATTAATATCCTTCTTTAACCTGTTCAGAGGGTGTGGACCTGGTGTACTTTGCAAACTGGAAACTCTTCAACATTCTTGTGGTATAACGGTGAGTAACCAAAATGCCTGGAGGTTCTCCACACACTGTGTGTGCCAAAGGACCCTCAAAAAGGCAATTTACCCTTTCATAGCAGCAGGCTGGCTTCAGTCACAGCCAGCATTGGAAAAGGAAAGTTATTCTGAGGAATGAAACACATTTTCCCAGAACCTAGGAGTGCCCATCTCTACTGCCTCTCACACAAACCAGGCTGATGTGACTTCAAAGACCTAAAAAAATGCCCTGAGGTGCAATGCATTAATCAGGTGTTTCACAGGATAAGTCTCTTCTCTCAACTCTTTGGAGTTTTCCTGGCATGAGATAATAATAGAACAAACCCTATCTTGCCTACGCATGTTCAGTTAAGATCAGCTAAATTAATTTCTCTTAGTTAAGATGGTTATTACTTTGCCAGTTGCCTCTGAATTTTTACATCCTGTAAACCCCAACTGCAACACGTAGTGCAGTTCTGCGCACACAAAAATATCATCTGAAGTTTGCTGCTTAAAATAGGTAGGAAACCTCTGTGGAAATAGGTCTCACATTTTTCCACAACAGTTTCTCCAACCTTACTTCTGATAAATCTTCAGGGAAATATTTGTCTTCATTTTCAGCTTCTTTAAAAGGAAAGTTTTAGCTGTTTCCACTTTCGTTCATTCTTAGTTAATCTAGCGGTAAGCGAAATAGCCAAGTTCATGCTCAGGCTGAGACCAATCCAGGGAAGCACTTAACAGTGTGAAATGTCCTACTGACTTCCAGAGGGACTGGATGCTTCAGCTTGTGCATGCAGTTAAGTGCATTGCTGCTGGGGAGTTTCTGATCTCTAAATCCGAAAATGTGACCACAGAATGTATCCCAGGTGGGTGCCAACTTTGCTCCTGAGGAAGCAGGACAAAGGAAAGTGGTGCCTCATCTCAGGGGGTTGTGGACACTCAGCTGCAGAGGTCCAGACGCCAACAGAGGGGCTCTTAGAGGTGACTAAGATGCATCCCTGACATCTGGAAATGCCAGTGCCCTGCTCTGTCCTGCCTCCCCACAGGACACTGCAGCAGAGAGAGCAGAGCAGAGGCTTAGGAGTGCAAAATCCCGAATATCTGTACAAAGCCAGCGTCACCAGAGGATTGAGGTAATACACAGATCGTGAGGTGCACACACGCAGCCTCTTCCCATCACCTTCCTCTGGAGAAGGGTGAGACAGAAAGCTTTCTGGGTATGGCAGAAAGCTCTGCAGGTTTTTGCAAAGGTGGGAGGCTGCCAGAGCCCCTTGGCAGTGCCAGAGTCAGCACAGGGAGCTGTGATGGTTGGAGGCTGCCACACAGACCTGCCTGGCTTCCCTGTGGCTCGGGAGGTACAGTGCACTTTTGTTATATAACCAAAGCTTTTTTATGCAACTGCTCCTCCAGCGCTGCCCTGTGAGATCCGATTATTATGGAGGATGAAAAACATTGTTATTTTTAACAGCTGGATCAAGGCTCAATGGGCTTAAAAGGATATTCTGAAGCAGCTGCTTCCGTAAGGCTTTCAAGTCGGTGACCACTGCAAAAACTGTTTGCCTCTGTTTTGGAGACTGCTTTTCCATGGCACTTGTGTTGCCTTGCATCTGTAAATGAAAGGTTGATTCCTTTTTCCATAAACATTGCCAACTACTTGTTGCTGTTCATCCAGGCATCGCAACAACAGATTTCCAAAAGGTTCCTTTCCATGAGATCAGGAAACATAAAATAATACCAGTCGTTCTGGAAGGTAATGTTTCAGACCATAACCTACTGTTCACATAGGACATCTCTCCCAAAGCCCTCACTGGAAATAATTCATACATTGTGCAATGTTAAAATCATTTATCCAACACTCAAATCATTCTTGATTTCCAAGGGCTGGAAGTATTGCTGTGTTAAAAGAAGAGAGAGAGTGAGACTATTCCAGCTGTGGCATACCTGATGCTCACCTCCATGCTTTGGCAGTGATAAACATACTGCAAGCCATTACAGAGCATAGTTTGAGCAAAAGGTGTCTGGGCTTTTGAGGAAAGATAAAAGGGGGAAAGTGGTTTGTTCCCCTCATCCACAAGCAAAAGCAGAATTTTTATCATAGTTTAGTTATTCAACTTCTTGTCTTTCCTGAAAAAAAACCAAAACAACCTGAACCTGGCAGGTAAACTTTTATTTTTGTTCAGATGCAGATGCACAAAACTCAAACCTTGGTCTCCTGAAGTTTTCAGAGCTGAGGTAGCAGCTTGTTTCACTCCAAAGGCAGGTGTAGGTTCTGGCTGAGATCTCCCACTCCTTGTATGTCCACAGTGTTGGAGGAGAATGGACTGTCTTTCTTCCCTGGTGCTAGATCTGATGGAACACGGCAGGAAGGATGTTATTTTTGAGATCAGTCATTTTAAGCATTCTAAATCTCAAACTATTCAAATTTATTATGCAGATTATTTATAACTTTACAGGCTGAAGTTCCATTGATTTTCTGTACCTTCGCAGGTCAGCAGAAGGTGTCTGACAAGTATTGGACAGTTAGAGTATGCTGTGGGTCTTTATGGTTCACTGAGCATTTGGAAGTTGTTCCACCTGTGTTTCTGTAAAAGGTTCTTCTGCAACCTGAACCAACAAAAAATTGGCTAGCTGGAGTAACCAAAGTCTAAGTTCTCTTATTGTCAGTGACAAAGAAACATATTTTTCATCAGAGGATGATTTCTTCCACGTAAAACACTTATTTCAGGATGGGGCAGCTAATCAGAGATTTATTTATTGTAGTGACCATATCCAGTTGGCAAAGACTAGATATAAACTTAATTCTCAGTAGTGGAAGAAAATTAAAATCAACCTTACCTGGAAAATGAAAAGAAGCTCTCAAGGGTTTTAAACAAGTAGAAAAATGCATAAAAATCAAATTTTGTCCTGTATTGCATGTTGTATTAGACTGAAATGCAGTGCACTAGGTGAGCTGAAAGGTGATCAAGAAGCAAAGCAAATCCTTGGCAGGATTAACTTGATGTTGATCACACAGCTCTGTTAGTCAGGGTGTGCAGCACTGTAATAGGAAGACTAAAAGTGGTGCAAATGGAAGAAGGCTGGGTGTGGAGGCACCAGCAGGAGCCTAGAGCAGGGACAGGGCTCTCGGAATGTTTAGGGCACAGAGCAGCCAGCAAGACCTCAGCACATTTGCCTCCAGCTTCACAACACACCCAGACCCGGAGATAAAGAACGGTGGTGGCATGATGAGTCACAGAGGTGGGACAGAATGGAGACACTGATCACTGCCAGACCCAAAAGAACACAAAAATGCAAACTGGAAACCTAGACGCACTGAAAGAATTCTGGGAGACCCAAGAAAACCTTAACAGATGGTGTTACAGACCCTTGATCTCATAGATCAACAGAAGTGTTGTACCCAGCTGCCAGGCTGATGTTGGTCACCACAAGCACACTGCTGCTCATGAACATGCGACTGGGACCGTGAACCACCTAAAATATTTTTTCTTTCATTTTGAATTTTAAGAAAAATCACCTTTCCCTACTGTGAGGTCATGAAGGCCAGGACTATATGTGGCATGAATACTTCCAGCACTTGTGGATAAAATGTTGTGACAGTATTCCTGTGTATGCAGAATGCATGAGAGTTGTCAGTGTAGAGCAGGAGGTATTTCTTCTTCAGGGAAGCATGATGCACACTCTGTGCTCTGTTTCTGTGATCTCAGAAATAGCAGTTTGCTGTGGTTTAACCACAGCTGGCAGCTCGGCCCCACACAGCCTGCCCTGGTGGGAAGGGGGAGAGAATCACAAGGGTAAATGTGACAGAACTTGTGGGTTGAAATAAAGACAGTTGAACAGGTAAAGCAGAGCTGTGCACACAAGCAAAGCAGATGCAGGAATTCACTCAGTACTTCCCATGGCAGGCAGGTGTTTATCCATCTCCAGAACAGCCGGGCTCCATCGCGTGGAATTGAGACTTGGGGAGACAATGCCATCACTCTGAACATCCCCTCTTGCTGCTTCTTTCCCAGCTTTTTACACTAAGCATGACAATATGGTGTGAGCCATCCCTTGGGCCAGTTGGGGTCAGCTGTCCTGGCTTTGTCCCCTGCCAACCCCTCTTGCACCCCTGGCCTCATCGCTGCTGGGGTGGGATGGGGTGAAGAGTAGGACAGGCCTTGGCTCTGTCTGAGCACTGCTTAGCAGCAAGAAGACTTTTTGTCTTATCTCAGAAATAAATAAAGATACAATGCCTGGAAATGACTGATGCAAGATGTTATTAAGGGAGATATATTCATACATTTCAGCAGAGTTAGATCATGATGAAGTTGAAGCTAATTCAATCTTGTAATTGCAGATAGCTGTTGTTTCAGGAACAGTATCATCTGAAAGATCTGGTCTGTATCATCTTGATGTTTACAAATAAACATTGAAGTGGAAATTAAACTCTGGCTAAAATGAAATTAGAAGTCACCTCCTGTGGTGCAGTGAACACACAGTGCTGATCATCAGCAAATGATTTCTACTTTGGTAGCTTTGCACAAATAAGTAGTTCCAAAATAGCACCGAGCCTTAGTTGTACATTGCAGATCATTTCATTGTACAATATTTTGTTCTTCAAGCTGCAAACAAAACTGAGTCACATGCCTAAAATAGTAAAATTATTCTTAAAGCAACGACATTTCATTCAGGAGTTATCAAAGCATGTTTTTAATCCAAATGTTACACCCCATCTTACTGTTGCTTGCCATTGTGGAATGTGGAGATGATATTATGAAAAATGCTGGTATTTGGAATAATTTTTTTATTCAGTAGCATTGTGTGCCTAGACTCCTCTAGACTTTCTATTCTAATTTCTATTTCTAATTCCTCTAGCCTGCAAATTTGTTTGCTGGTCAAAAGGGTCGCTGTGGTAAAATCTGATGCATAATATTTTAATGGTTTCAATAGAGTGACACCAGTTAATACCAGCTGAAGACCCGTTCTTGGATAGGCTCTGTTTGATAAAATCTTCCACCTCTCTAATATCTTTCACATTTGAACCAAAAATAAGTATCCAAAGGAAAAATAAAAAAGTGACTGTATATTTGGTCAGGTCCCAGAGAACTGGAGCCAGAGCAACAGACTGGGAGGTACCTCACTTCTATCCTTCATGAATTCTGTGGCAATGCGAGAATCACAATTTCTGAAGGATTTATTGTGGTGGGAATGCCATCACTGTGTACTGAGGGTTATCTCAACTTTCACAAGGCCTTCTGTTGTAACTGCTTCTTCTGCTATTAATAGTTTAAATGCAGAGAAATATAAAATCAGATGCTGGCGTCCTCAAGTTCATATTCTTTTGACCACAGTGTCCTTCAAAATTGCAAAGTCCAGTTGAATTGATTTCTGTGAGATTTCCTGTAGGGCTTAGAGTAATTGGGAAACATTTTGGCTGAACCTCTCTGTGCTGCTCCCAGGATGCAGAGCAAGCAAAAAACTGACTTACCCACATGGAAGGAGAGCCCCTAAACAGAAGATGTCACCAAGCTGTGACACTATTTCTCTTAACTAAAACTAGTCACTTCTGCCCAACCTGATTTTTCGGAACTGCTCAGTGAAGATCCAGCTACTATTGTGCAGACAGTTGAAGGTACAATTCCTTTTTTCCTAAAGCTTAGAGCCAAAATAAGGGAGAGGAATCAATATCCCAAAAGAACCTGTTTCTCCATACTGGCTATAAAGAGAGCCCAAGTTAACCACCTCAAATGAACATACCTGCAGTGGAAATGTCTGAAGGCAGCTCAGATAGATGCCAGCTGTGGCATTATGGATTAGTGAACCCCCATTCCTGATTCTTTTGCCTTTGGAGGTGGAAGTTCGAGGAATAGTGCAGGACTGAATTCCCCCTGGGCACTGTGCAGCTGATGAGGAGAGGAGCTGCTTGCTTCAAACCCTTGATGTAACTTATTTAATGCAGAGAAAAATCAGGAAGAATAAACAGAGAAGTGGAGAGATAAAGCAGTTATCCCAAACAGTTTGTGGGCTCCACTGCCACTGCACGGATGGTGGAATATGACCTATAGAATTATAAACATGTTTGACTTCTATGTTTGCTTAGCAGTGATGTGCTTGATGTTGTTGTCTTAAACGTTATGAAGTGTCAAGTGTTTCAGGCTGGTACAATAAAAAGTAAATTAAAAATAAACAGGTTTTGCCTATTGCTGCTGCTCATCCTGATGCTGTATCCTGGAAAAGCTGTGAAGAGCACAAGAACAGTCACCCCAGTATGCATTTTAAATAAGAAAGCTGTCATATACCTATTTTTCACTTCATATTATACCCAACTCTGAAATACCATGTATAAGGGAGTCACAGAATTACCTAGAAAACCTCAAGATTGTAGTTTGGTGACATAGACATAATTTATTTTTATTCTCCTTCATAGTGAAGCCTCAGGACATGACTAGTCATAAAATATGACTTCCCAAGAGAAGAAACTCAAGTATACAACTATTCAGATTTGGTGTGTGAAGTGATTACAGAATGCAATGCTTCAAGAATATTACAATGTAAAGAAGGTCAAGGTCAATGTCAGCAGATGTTAATGTCTTCTCCTATAAAAGGAACAGTTAGGCATCCCAGATGGCAAAGACCCTAAAAGGAAGAACTGCAAGAACAAGCAGTTGTCAGTGAGCATTATTTCACTAGAGGCAGAAATACTAACGAGATGGGAAAGTGGTTTGTCCTTTCTTGTGGAGCTGTATCCTGTATTCCAAGTGGGGTCTGTTAATATTGTCAAAATTTATGTTTGGTTCTTGTGAGGGCTGGGAACTCACTGGAAACTCAGACTTGCCATCATGAGCAATCAGCTGAAAGATAGTTCTTGGGAAAACTGGGACACGTGGGTCAATAGCAACATAAGGTTCCTCTTAGGCCTGATGGGAAGTTGCCTGGTCTGCATTCTTTCCAACATCCTGCAATGACACAGATTATGTCTGTCCCAAAGGATTTAGCTTCATGGGTGCAGTTGTTTTCAAGGGATGACATATTCAAATGCCTTTGAGGATCTGGACTGTCCTGGACATTTAGTAATTTCCAAATGGCGTTGTGCATTCATGACATTTCAATTTCATTAGCATTCACACAAGTCACACCTTGTCCATTGGGGTTATACAGGAAGATTTTAGAGGCTGCCATCCAACACCTTCAGCTTCAGGTCTGGTTAAAGTCAAGTGGTGCAAATGACACCTTTTGTTGGGGCTCAGTCAGAAGAGCAAATGTGATCACTGTTTGCTTGGGTCGAGGCAGAGCATCAAGGTGCCACTCTGAATGCAAAATCCACGGTGAGGGTGCCAGAGGTACCCCAAGGGGCTGACCTTGGCACCTGCTGGCTTTGTTTGGCTGAGCACAGGGGAGAGGGAGGGAAGAACCGTCACAAAACTGGCAGAGAGTGCGACACAGAGTAGGGAAACTCTCCCGGGGTGGGGGAGAGGGAGCAGAGGCTGAGCAGCTCCAGGGTATGAAGTTCAGTGGGAAGGTTGGCTCCAATTTCTGTAACAAGAAAACTCCCTCTGTTGATTCCTGCTCTGTTCAGGGTACCAGCAGCATGCCAGTATATTTAGGTTGTCTCTTTAGGCTCTGTGCTTAACCAGTAAACAGTGGAAGCTTCCTCCAGGACAAATTTCAGAGCAGGGACTTAACAGAGCTGCACTGGTGACTTCCCTTAGTTTTTAATCTGGGAAAAACCTCGGGCTACTATTTTCAGGCTCCCACTGTTTCCAGCTTAGCATAACTCCATTTCCTGCATCATGAAAGCTGAAGTGGTGATATTTCTCTCTCTTGGAGCTGTGTCTACTTTATTAATGTTTTGGAGGTGCAGGTACTATGGTAACGAGCTCTACAGTCAGTGCCTAAAGAGGAATTTACATCGCCAGAGATGCTGTCTTTGAACAGCTTGACACATCTGCTCATGAACAGCAATCTGATTCTGTGTCAGCCCACAGGAAAACTCAGCTGAGCTGCAGCTGGATCAGACAATGCGGCTGTGTAGGGATTTCAGAGGTAATCTAAGGCAGAACCATGTAAAATGCAAGTGAGAATGAGAAAATACCCAGAGGTTTTAGGAGGCAGCAATATTTATCAGGAGCCTGAAGTTATCTATTCTAAGCAAAGCACTAGGAAAAGCAAAACTTGTGTATAACACATGAGCAGCAATAAAGGCTCACTCCAAACTGAGAGGATTAATGCTCTCCTAATCCTGTCACTCTTCAAGGAATTTTGAAATATCGGCAACTTCTGGTAATCGAATTTTCCCAAGAAACAAAAAACCAAACAAACGAAACCATCAAACCCTGCCTAGTTTCAGACAACATTAAGTATGCCAGGAAGAAATCACAAAATCAAATTAAACTTTGGAATAAGCTGTTTGAAGCTTGCAGGTCTGCCTCGAGTCGACTGTAATTGCTGAAATCTCTTTGCCACATATAGCCATAAAGCTTCACATTGTTTTCTTTTTTAGTAAGTTCCACTGACTTTAATTCATGTGTTTTCTAGAAGAAAATGAAAGATTTCAAAGCTATGACAAAATATTCTTTGATACAACTCCAGTAAAGAGAGCAAAAAATGGAGACAATGAAAAAAAAAGGGAAAAAAAAGGGGGAAAACCCATAGTAACTGAAAAGAAATAGAAAGCAAATATATTGAAGGAATAAGATAGTATAAGAAAAAAAAAAAAAGAGGAAAAAGGAAACAGAGGGAGCATAAAAAAATGTATTTTCAAAATTAAAAGATCCAGAAAAGCAATTAACAAAACGCATTAAAGCTAGAAGCAGAAAACATGCTCTATCACTTGGCAAAAAGAATAGGTACTCTAAGCTAGTGTTTTGCTGCAATTAGGAAAAAAATACTAGGAAAGTATGAATAAAAAGAGATCTGTCATTTGATTTTTACATTAAAAAGCCTGATGTAAAAATACAGAGGGAAAAATTCTTATTTCAAATATTTACACTAAAGAGATCAATTTCACAGAAAAGCAACTGTTCACATATGGAGAATTCAAAATATAGAGATTGGTGCTAGCAAAAATAAGAAGAACCAGAAAATAAAACTGAGATAGAAAAAGAAGCAGAACCACATGGTTAACTTTTTCATCCAGATATTCTCAGTGGTGATGTATAGACAATATGGTAATGTGGCTTTTATTGCAGTCCCAGTGGATCAGAGCTCTGTGCAGGGAGGAGGATGTTGCGGAATGCTCAGCTGGTGTGCCACCTGCACAGCCCCTCCGGTGGAACAGATGGAGTTGGAGGAATTCTGATCATTCAGCTGGGAAGGGGCTATATGTTTGGTTTTTTTTAAGGTATTGCCAAATCCCAGTTTGGATAATTGCAAGGAATGAAATGTAAATAACAAGCAAAAATGTAACAGTGAGAAATTCTCATTTTGAATAGTGAAAGAGGATCCTAGGAAAAGTCCTATTAAGCTCTTAATAGGTGATCAGGAGTCACTGGCAGTAAAGGTAATTTCTCAACTACACTAAAATTTATCAGATCCCAGTATTTTTAAACCATGTAATTATTTTACTGACTTCCTCCACATAATAAAAATTTATCAATCCAGGGAACGGTAGAATTTAAATATTTAGAATGTAAAGTGATCTAATGGGCTTACCCTCTATCAACAGCTGTATTTAGAGATAGAAAGAACAGGAATTGATACAAAACATTACTGAGATGGATGGAATGGGCTGGCACCACTTTAGGATGCACAGGACACATCATCTGAGGTTTCTGGCTACTTGTAGTCAGTCATGGACCTACCCTGTGTTCCTTCTCTAGGCAACAGGAAGAAAGCAGCATTTTCTCAAGGCAGATCAGCAGCCTGAAGATCTCAGCTGCCCTCTGAAGATACCTGTCCTTTTCCATTCACCAGAGGGGTAGTTTGGAACAACAACAGGAACAAAAGCATGGATGGATAAATCTGAGCTTTGAGCAAGAGGAGGCAAGCTCCTTCCATGTGATTGCTGCAGAGTCTGTGTGGTCCCTGAATGTTGGATCATGACAAATGGGAAGCCTGACATATTTAGAATGAGTTGGCAATCAACCTTTGTGTGTATAACTTTTCACTAGACATGTAGCCATAGGAGTGCTCAAGATAAATAATGACATATTTGTAGGTGCAGTGCCCTGGGGGACTCAGAATTGACCTAAGGGCAACTTCTAATTGGGATGAACCTATTCCTCCTTTGTCTTGAAACAAGGGCTCTGTTTTTCTTCTCTGAGGCCCTCACACTCTTATGTTCTGCAGTTAAACAATAGCCCTTACTGTTGAGGGGTTTATTATGTCATAATTTGGCCCTGGTATAAACTGGAATGCATAATCCACTACAGTCAGTTGTTTCATTCCACAGTGCCAAAACAAAGCTTGGATTGTGGTCAGGGTAAAGACTCAGACCTGGATACGTTCTCAGACCTGAGTTACTCAGTGCCCATGCAGGCAAACAGGAGAAATACACTTAGCATTTTGCAAATCTGGGGCAGAGGAGAGAAAGTTGACTTATTCTGTGTTCCCCTTGGTCATCCCTTTCTCTGTTTCTTCTTAGTTTGTTTGTCTTTCCGTATGTTTTGGCATAAGAGGATGCATTGAATCAACTTCCCTTCCTAGGCCCTCAAAAGGGAACATGTTCTCCCTGACAAAGAAAACCAACTCAGTCTGGACATGTTCCAGGAAATTCCAATTAATGTTGAAGTTCCAATTAATGTTGGAATTCCAATTAACATTTCCAGATGGAGGTAAGGGATCTGAATAAACGTGAACATGTTGCTTTTCATTTCAATTCACAATTAATCTTCTTAATAATGTTCATGAAGAAATTTTGGTGTGAGTGGAAGAGAGCAAGATAGTACCTGTTAGAAATAGGAAATTGGCTGCAGAATGGAGTGCAATGCTCCACTCAAAGTAGATCTCATTTTGCCAAAGCCATTTTTCATTTTTTCATATCCGTTCCTCCCTTTTACCACTCATTTATTCCCTGTGTTTCTAATGAAAAAATATGGCAATAGAGTCAAACCACCACATATGATTTTTCTTTTATGGTTTCAAAGGCAAAACAGGAACATGCACATTTTCAAGTGACACTCTGCTGTGACTAAAAGATTTGTCATCTGCTGGGAGTGCTAATTAGAGGTAATTATCATTAAAATTTACCTGCCAATGTATTCTATCTTCCAAAAAAAACCCCATTAAATTTGTTTACCTTGGGAATCTCACAGCTTTGTGGATATAGAGACGCTGGGAAGGAGGGTAAGATGTGACAGCTCTCTGCTCAGGATGGCACTATCAGTAACACTTGCCTTTGTCACTTATCTTTGAACAGGACTGTGAAAATTCCAAAAGCCTTTCGGCATTCTCAAAAATGAAAATGGGAAGAAATCAGGGCTGAGAAAAACAAATTATCTGAATATCTGAGCAGAGAGAGTAGACCGTGGAGATTCCAGAGTGTGGCCAAATTATGTCACTATTAACTGGGGCAGGATCCCAGAAGCAGCAAAACCAACCAGCCAAAGTTCAGTAGATTCAAAGGGAAGAAAGTAGGTGGTCCCAAGACATGGTTTGCATTCATTGATATTTAAACTCCGGTATCTCCGTATGTTAAGAAGACTACAGCATCACTTCCAGCTCCTGCATTTTTTGGTATTTCTCTGGATGGATTCAGTCCCAGGCCACGTTGGAAATGAGGCTTATCAAACACACTGAGACAAAATGTTCACAGCAAGGAGATAGCAAGGCTTTGTTTGCTGGAGACATAAACAAGCAAGGCTAAAACCACAGAAGTTGTACATTTTGCATAGCTTGCCATCATGGCACTGCATTTTTAGGTGTCTTCCACCTCTCCATTAGACTCCAAGGCTGTCATTGTAGAGCAGGAAAATTCAAACATCTTAGGGTGGGATCCACAAGATCTATCTTGTAAAGCTGTGTCAGTTTTCAGAAGGATATGGTCATGTGTGTCACAGCTCTCCAAATCAACCTCCCTGGGGTTTCAGGGAGGGACTCTCAGAAACCAACATTGTCAAGAATCTTACACAATCACTCCACACCTTTTTCCTAAAATACAGGAAAATGTGGAGTTCATCTTGCTTTATCCAATAGATCACCCATGAGACTGAAAAACCAGCAGTCTAGTTGTACATCCCCGATTCCTCAAAAAAATGGAGGGATGAGTACCTGAATTGAGAGTGTTCCACTCTAGAAGCCAATCTGGACCCAGTCTCTCCTTTGCACCCCTGTTATGTTTATTCATCTATTCAGTGGACTGTGGAGGTCATCACTGGGCTGTGGTGACATTGGCATACATTAGATATGAGATTCTTCTACCTTAGGGTGGATGTTTAAAAAACGCGAGGGACCTAGACAGCCCAAGCTCCCATTAGTGTTAAAAGTAAACAGAGCAGTGGATCTCAGGTGCCACCTCATCTTAAGGTGGGTGCATAAAACAGATTCTCTAAATCACATCCTGAAAATGCCTATTTCTTCCAACTGACTGAGGATGACCCTAATGAGCTCTGATGGGTGTATTCATATGGGTGCATACAATACTTCTAAGGCATAACAGTTTTTACTGTAGACCCATAATTTCCAAAGAAAAATGTTCTCGAGAACTGACCTCAGACTCACAGAGAGTACAACTTTCTCAAGTGTTTTTTGTTCTCCCACACAAGAAGGTATTTTTGTAAGGAACTGATTACGTGAATCTGATAGTTTCTGAATAAATAGTTCACAGTTTGATATTTTGGAGACAGTTAATCTCACCAAGAGAACCCTTTATTGCTCGTTCACAATAGCATGTTGGGAGACTTTCTTATCCAAAGATTCAGTGCACTCTACACCTTTTAAAATATATATAGGTATCCTATGGAAGAAGAGAACAGTAATAATATTTTAATGGTAAAGTGTGTGAAACAGAAAATGGTTATAAGATTTAAACAGAGTCACAGTGTCAGCAGTGAGTGGGCAGAGATAGGCAGGCACTAGAACCCTCTGCCATTTATGAACCAAAACCTTATTCCTCCTGTTGATCAAGGAGGTCAGGGGCTTTTATCATGGTAACTGAATTTTTTAAAATGCTTTTCAAGTCAGGAACAGAGAAGAAATTCCTTAGCCAACATTACTCTCTTTCTTTTCTGTTATGAAAAATCTACCCACATTCTTCAGAAGCAGGACATCTTGTCCAATATTGATTGAATCACCATGGAGTGCTTGGCAGCCATCAGCACTTTGGAAGCACCTCAGCAATGTACATTTGGGAACACTTTTCTCTTTCATGTACGTTCTTGTCATTTGATATGTACTGGAATATCAAAAGATGTGAAATAACTCATCCAAAGATGATACTGCTACCTTTAATTTATCCTTTACAGAGTCCCAGAAGACCAACTTGAAGGCAAAATGTGGAGGTGTCAGGTTATTAAACCATATTGTCTTTTAAACTGTTTTTCCTTTCTTTTTCCATTTGCAAATCCTGTCATAAATGAGGTATTAAAAGCAATCAGTCTGGTTTCCTGAAGTTAATTATCCAGATGAAACTCCTTGAAGAACAGACAAGGTCAGACAGCAACAAGTGCAAGGGGAAGAGGAGCCAAATGTGTTCAGAAAATGAGGATGTCTGTGTTTCTGAAGGCAAACAAAAAAATAATGTCTTCAGTAAGAGAGGTGGGACATTGACCCCACAAATGTCTTCCGTGCCCTACACCCAGGTTATCTGCTGGGCTTTCTTGCCTGGAACCTCACTGTCCCTTGGGAAGGGGCACATGTAACACACATCAAATTCCTCTATGCTCCTGCTTTACATACCAAGCCTATTCGAAGTCATTTGATACATGCCATCAACTCTAATAGCCCGAGGAATCTAGGTTTCATTGTCCTATAAGTGCTCTTTGCCTTTTCTGCCTCTTTTTATGATGCTTCGTTCTAAAGCACCTCAAATAGTCTATGAATTAAGCAAACTCATCTTATTAGAAGAGTCTCCAGGGTGCCTTCAGTACTTCAGCTTCTAACTTCAGACCCTGGACACAATCAATGAATGAATCAATAATAATCAATGCACAGAGAATTTCAACAGGATTAATGACTGGCTGGGAGGTGCTGATGGGCAGAAATTAAGTCAAGGGCCATTAATCCCAGCTGGTCATTTGCCTCCAGGCAGCGCTTTGTGCCAAGGTCATTACTGCTATTCTAAGAAAAAAATAAAAGGAAGCTGACGTTGGCACATGGATATTTTTAACCTGGGTTTTGCAGAGTCAGTGGCTCCGTGTGACTCTTTCTATTAAATGTGAAGGCCCTTCCAACAGGCACTTCCATTGCATAAAGTGTCCCATGGCATTTTCTCCATTTAGTGAAGCAGCAGGTGTTTTCAGCCACCCACAGGTTACATTGAGATGCCCTAGGGTTTGTGGAGCCTAGCAGACCTGTGTCTCCTGCAGTGAGGATTTACTTGCTCTCTCTCTACACAGGGTAGGATAACACTTCTGCATGGGCTGAATTCTAAGAATTGTGTCAGCCACATATTAAGTCTGTTGGGCCCTCAGAAAATCCTGTCAGCTCAGGTCAGAGAGGGATCACAGAAGAAAAAGGAATTCCAAAGTTCTTCTTTGATAAGCCCCAGGATGTTCATCTATCCACACAGCTACGCAAACACAAACAGATAGGGTGACACTAGAGTTATAAACTTACAATCATAGAATGGTCTGGGTCGGAAGAGATTAAAAATCTTTGAGTTCCAACCTTCTTGCCATGGGCAGGGACACCTTCCACTAGACCAGGTTGCTCAAAAGCACCACCCAACCTGGCCTTGAACACTCCTAGAGATGAAACCTGATAAACCTGTTTCAGTTCCTCATCACCCTTAAAGCAAAAAATTTCTTCCTGACTTCTAATCCAAACCTCCCTCTTTCAGTTCAAAGCCATTATTCCTTGATCTATCATTAAATGCCCTTGTTAGAAGTCCCTCTCCAGCTCTCTTGTAGCCCCTTCAGCTGCTAGAAAGCTCCAATAAAACATATATAACTTTTCCAAAGTACCCTAAAAGTTACCAACCCATGATTTACAGCATACATACTGTGTCTACAAAAAAAATTAAGAGCAAACCTTAAGGTCAGGACCGTGCTTGTTGATCAGCTATACGCACTGCCAGGAGCCTCTCAGAGCCAGTTTGGCAAACCCACCTGCTGTACCCCAGAACACCTTATTCCTCAAAGCACAGAGTATTCCAGTGTTTGTCCTGAGTGGGCGCATTCCTGAGGCTCAAAACCTGTGTCCTTCCCTCTGATCTGGCAGACTGTGCAAATGGAGTTGTGGCATGACCAACAATGAGTGCACAATCCAAGGAAGGTTCCTTCCCATCAGGATGCAGCTGTTTCCTTTTGCAAGGCTCACAGAGTATGGGTGGCTCTATATTGCTCTTGGCTGGCTGCAGTGAGAAAGGAGCTGGACAGTCCTAATCGTGCTCAGTCATAATGTTACAAGGGCCAGGAGATTGCCTTGTATTGCTTACTGCAAAAAGCACTGAGGTGCATTCACAACACTGCTCAAAATTTCTCCCCGTTTCAGATTTTTATGTCATTCAAACAGGAAACTGATTAAACTGAAGTACCTCACTGTTCTATGCAAAAGCAACATTCAGCTAATAATGCTGAAGTCTGAGCCTCCCCCTGTGCTGCCTAACCCCACAGGTGGATTAATTTTCCTGTCAAAATGCAAGTATGAAAACTCTAAAAAATGTTTTGAATGGACATGGATCTTTTGAAGGCAAAGACACTAGATGAAAATACCTGAGACAGCAGGTTCTACTTTTTGATAATTGGGCAAAGTTACCAGAGGTGTTACTTGCTTTCCAGGAATTTTGGAAAACTTGTATCCCTGGGAACAAAGACCAGTAAAAAATGAAAGAGAAGAGAGTATTTGTCTCAAGACACAATGTGAAAAGTCCCATGAGGGGAGGAATTTTCCTTTGTTTCATTTGAGCAGAAGAAGAAAAAAGCAGATGAAGCTCATATTCAGTGCAAACATAATGTCAGTAGCAGTAATCTACAAATTGGAATCCCTCCATGTTCTGTGTGAATAGAAGTTACTTTCTATGTGTTATTTGATGTAATCCAGTTTTTGCTAAACAAAAACCACCTGGACAAACTGGTTCCTGTTCACTTTCTGTAGTCACTTCGTGATTTACAAATACTGCCTACATCCCTCTCATTGTCTGTCATAGGATGGGTGTCACAAAGAGCTATATACATATTTTTCTCCATAGCAAAGCTAGTTTTCTGTTGAAACCTTCACAAGGCAAGCTGTGTGTTGCAAGGGAAGCTGATCAGGTGGTATTTTAATGCTTGAAAAAATTAATGGTTAGAAAATGAAGCAGTTTTCTGCACAGTTTGTGTCATATTGTTTAATGAAACTAAGAGAAAAAATGGCTCACTTAATGACTCAAAATGCTGAGGAAGTCACACAGAAGGAGACAGAAATCTGGATACTATGGTCTGGAAAATGTAGCCTCTGTAGCTTCAAGAGAAGCAATGACAATTTAGTGTTGGCCTAATTATCTTCACTAGTAACTGAATCATTCCCAGCCTATGGCTACAGGCATGGTATAAGATGTTTCTGGTGTGATTTTGAAGTTGGTGTTAATACCATTTAATTAGCAAATAGCTATCTCACCCCTTATAGGCCCATTTTTAGGTACAAAAGTGTAACTCTGAAGTGTTTCCCTGGGTTTTCTCCCAGCTTCACCTGCAGGGTTTAAGCCCAAGGTGCATATATAGGCATATTCAATTAGATGTGGTGGTTTGGGGACTTTCTGGAGTGCCAGCTGCACTGCAGGTCCTGTCAGCTCACACAAACCCAGCCAGCAGCATCCTGTTTCAGAGGAAATCCAGAGTGCTTCCCAGGGATATGTGCCTGCAGTCAAAGAGAGAGACTGTGGAGAAGCTAAATGAGAAAGGAGCTCCAAGAAAGTGATGCAGGAGTGACTCTGCAGCTGCCTTTTGAGGAGTCCCAGTGGTGAATTCTGTGCCAGTATTGTCACTAACCTCGGCTGTAGGTTTATGGTTGTGCTGCCTGACTCCTTCCACGCCAGCTGCAACCACAGGCTGCTGAGCTGCTCCTGCCTCTCAAAGCCCTTCAGCTCAGGAAGATTTTGGCCCCTGGTGGGAGCAATGCCCATGCCCGAGTTCCCTTGTCACCACTAAGGTCACTCCTGGGGTAGGGATGTCCTCACCACACCGCAGAGGGTGAAGGAGAGGTGGTAAGGAGCCAAGCTGGACAGGATGGCATGGGAGCAGGGCTTGGCAGCAAGGAAGGGAAAGCTGAAACAGGCAGGCAGGAAGCAAAGTCTAGCAGCTCAAAATGCAGTTAAAACATCAGCCTGGAATGATTTCTTGCCTCACAAATATTTGAAATTGCTTCCCGTGAGGGCAGATATGAGATATCTTGTGTTGTTTCTGACGAGAGAGGAACTGTGTTCCTGGTTGAATAAACTGTGTTTGCTTAGAGAGAGAGAGAGAAAAGACTTTTAAAACCAAAGCTGTAATTAAATGTGCAGCAATTCTGAGAGTATTCATACTGGTAAATGTTATTGACGTTTCCTTTCTGCTTTTTCCAGCGGAAACAAATTATTAATACCCTATTGTTGCAATAATGAGCTCTTTATAGGCACAGAATTTTTATCCTTGTATTGCTTTAGCCCTGAATCAGTTCTCACAAGTAACAAACAGAGATAATTTTGTTTTTGCATCACTGACAATGACAGAAAGAGGAGCACAACATGGGAACACCATGAAATGTGTGGCAGGGCTCCTCTGGAATCAAGGAACACAAGGCATCGGAGCCAGTTGCCACCTTCCAGTCACTGGAATGGGATAGTCTGGGTAAACCATGGAAGCAGTAACTGAAAACCTGACCCAAACCACTAATGATATAGAAACCAGCTTTTAAAATCTTCCCTTTCCTACTCCAGGTGGTTGGTAAGACCACCAGTTTTTAACTAGGAGCTCCTGGCTCTGCTGCATCTATGGTGCTTTGGTGTCTGAGCTGTTCTACAAACTACTGCTACACTTGTCCTATGAGCAATTACAGGCTCACTTCCTCCTTTGCTTTAAGGTCATTTGGGGTTTCTTTTTTAATTTTCTGCATACAGATACTTTCAACATTTAGTAAAAGACCCTGGAAATCTGGATAACTACTAAATTATACTGCTCAGCCTCTCTCCAGTTTACTGCTGATTAAATGTCCTTAGGATGCACTGGGACAATTATAATAATTGATGGGTTTTTAAAAAGAGCTGAGTCTAAAATACTTTTGTGCTGGAGCATGCCTCATTGTGGAGCTAGAAAATGAAAGGAAATAATGTGATAATATTTTGTCATACAAGAATATAGAAAATAAAAATGTCTCAAATAAAAGACACAAAATTCAGCAGTTTGGTCTAAGCAGCACAAATCATACCAGTACTGAAATGACTTTTTTTTTGTTTTGGAAATGATTTTATTTTATGGACAAGCATGACTTGTAGGGAAAATTAATGTCTTTTATTACACAGGATTATGCAGGTGGAAAAGAAATAGTCTCATAGGCATGCAGTCCTTCCCTTTCTTATAAAAATTCTAACATTCAGTGAAAGAAACATTATGTCAAAATCCAAACAGATTGTTTCCATTTTTTTGGAAACAAGACATTCAAAATCAGCTGAATTCTCCTTTAGCCCCATTTCCTTCATTGCTGCTTTGAAATTGAAAGAAGTTTTACCTGGAAAAAAAAAGGGTTTTCAAATCCCAACACATTAGGGATGCAAAAAATTCCAGACTCCACATTTGGATCAAAACAGAACCTTCTGCCTGCCCACGGACCTGCCTGCCAGCAGAGCAGCCTCCCTGTGCTTGGATCCATTCATTAGGATGTTGGCAATCGCAGTCAAATGACCCAACTAAATAAAATAAGTAAAATACAGCCCAAGAGTGCCATTAACACAGCGGCTGTGCCCTCCTGGGGCTGACGGACAGTGTGACAAACGTGTCCTGGCACCACACACGCCCTGACACCTTCCCAGGTTGGTCACATCCCTGCCTCCTCCGTTCTGCCCTGCAGCAGAGCAGGGCTTTCCTCAGCTGCTGGGGAGCGTTTACACTTCCCCGTGAACACAGTCCCCAAATATTTATCTACACAGTCGCAGAAGAAGGCAAGCAAATAAAAAAGAGGCTGGGAGTGTTTCCATCTGCTCTGCCCCGCAGCACTGAGCATCCTGCACGCAGCACAGCTGAGACCTGCTGCTCCTGCTCCTCTCTGCTGGGAACAGCCTGCAAAGGGCTCCAAGCTGTTTAGGAGCTGCTACCCACACCACACAGAAACACAAAGTCCTTTGTGCCTAATTTACCTCTGTGCCTGGCATGGAAGAAAAGTGGGATGTGGAGACTTCTGCACAAGGCAATGCACTGTTTTCTTTTGTCATTTTCTCTATTGTGTGCAGGTTGGTTTGAGGTTTTTCTGGAACATAAAAATCCAAGAAGGAACTTATTGCTCATTTGCACTATCTCTAATTAACAACCTCCTTGGAGAAAAAGAAAGAAAAAAAAAAAAAAAAAAGAAAAGAAGTTGGGAACTTTATTTCTCTGTGCACTGGAGATTTGCTGGACACACATAGACTTCACTACTTGGCTACTTCAAAGCTGCATTCATTGAATTGACTCTTATTTCCTTTCTAGCCCAGGCTCCTTTAGGGCACCTTGGGAATAGCTGAAGCTCCAGAAGAGCACTCAGAGCTCCTTGCAAAGTGACTTGCTGGCCATATTGCCCTGCACAGCCACTCCCAAAATGATCCTCCTGGTTTTCCAGGTCCTTGTCCCTTGCTTTTCTGATGCCATGAGAAGCATGAAATAACAGCACAAACTTGCCCTGACTTGAAACCCTCTGGGTTGAAGGCAAATGGAAACCATCTTTGTCCATGATATCTTGGCTCTTTTGGATGGGCCATCTCCTACTTACTGTCTTTCTTTCCATGTGCTTTGAAAGTTTTCCCAAGATATACCAGAATATATCAGAAATAACTACTACCTTTAAAATTATGTATATTTTGAATATGAGCAATGTAATGTTCAAACTGTATCCCACAGCTTTTCCCTAGAAACAGATGACAAAATACTTTGTGCAAAATACAGTTCCCCCAGCCATAGGGGATGCAGCAGATATTGTTTGACCAACCCAGGGGCTTAGAAGGGAAAGGAAGTGGCACTTGTGGCGAGAAGGGAGGAGGAGAGACACAGAGGAAACACAGACTGTGTCTGTGGAGAAGAGGTAGGGACTGTGCTTGAAGAAAAAGCTGGTGCATAGAAGAAAAGGAAATTATTGCACAATTTTGATGAATTGAAGACATAACGGTCCATTCAGGGAGGTACACTTGAGACCCTCCTCTTAGTCTGCCATATGGTGATAATAAAAAGGAAGACAGATGCTACAGCTTTGGGTGCTAATATTTCTACTGCTGTGTGGAAATATGCAGCTTCTTGTTCACTGAGACAACTGGTGAGGATAGCAGTCAGGAGGATTTCCTGGAGCAGACCCACCACACTCACGGGCACAGCCAGAAAATTTCTCTATTCCCGGTCCAAGCTCCAAATCAGGAGACTCTAGAGAGAACACAGGTGCATGATATCCTCTCATCCATAACACATCAGAAATTTTAATGAGTAACCTAAGGTGCCTGCCATGTGATAGAGAGAAAAATAGTGTAGATTATGCTTTGCTGTAAAAAAACTCACTTTTAATATGTTGGTTCTGTTTATCTTCACTTTAAAAGAATAAAACCTCAGGGATAATGGGGACTGCCTGCCTGTACAGAGTGTTTTTTGCCTAATTAATTTTATGTGTGGACATGAACTGCTTTATCCACTAGATTAGGTATCAGCTCTAATGTAACATTTCTTGCTTGTAGTTTGGGGCACAGGACACCATTTTATTAGCCATTTTAGATTGCTTGTTTCATTTTTTTATACTTCAGTAAAACTTCTGGCATAGTTGCTGCTTTTCCTTCTCTCATAGTTGAACAGACAACAATGTAAAGTTTTCAAACAAAAACCCTGGAGGTTTTACTGAGCTCCCAAAGACAAACAAAAGTGATGAGCACAGTCAGACCTGTCAGCAGAAGTTGTTTTGTTTCAATGATCACTCCTCCAGATAGAATTCTTGCTGCATGACAAACTCAAAAGCAGCATCTCTCAGAGACTGGCTCTGACTCCTCCAAGAAGAACCCTAGGAGAGCTGGAACAAGATGAATGGTTTGTACCTTGCCCCTAAAGGGAGACTGATGATACCTGGATGGGACCACAGAAGGCATTGCCAGCCAAAAATCTTCCTTCCTGCAGCCATCCGACAGTCTTTGTGCCAATTCCTTTGTGAGGATAGGCCAAACCCTGTCACTCACTGAAAGGACTGAATAGCTCAATAACAGCTTTTACTTAAATTCCAGTACGTGGAAAGAAATGGGCATAAGGAAAACCTGACAGCCAGCATCACACAGAACAGGAGCAGAAGAGTCCAAAAAGGCTGGGACTGATGGGAGGCCAGAGGAAGGACAGTTTGCATCCAAGCTCAGCCACAATCCTCTCAGACACACACTCAAACCACTCCACAAACTGATCAAGGAAAGAGCTTTGACATCAGTAGAGCTTAAGGGCTTGGGCTGAAACTGAGCTTCAAACGTTCATCTCTGAATTGAGGACGATGGGGTGGCTTAGGAAGCAATATGAGCTTGAACTTGATATACGATATGATATAGACTTAACCTAAGAAAAGCAGAAGAGCAGCAGAACTCCCACTGTATACAAATTACTGGCTCTATATATGCCAAAGTATGACCTCCAGCTAGGATATAATAACCAGCTTTCATGAGCAGCACTCATTATATTGTGTCCATTATAAAAGTGCAGCTACATGACAGTGCCATAGGCTATAATGTTCTCACTTAGAAGAATTTCAATTTTCTTCCAAGAGACAATGTCTCCCTTTTTCAGGCTTATTTTGTGCCTCCTTTGCTCATTTTTATTTTATAGGGTGGGATGTGGGGTATATTTTTGAGTTTTTTTCTCCTAAAACAAGAAAGGAACTGCACACAAAAAAAATGTCTTGGTTTGGGAGGCACAGCAAGGCAAGGATTCAGCAAGTGTAAATCAGCAAGATGAACACCAGCTGAGGACTTCTGCCAGACAACTACAAATCTGCTGGATCAAAGTGTTTGTCAATGACCAAAAATATCTCACAGAAATGGCCTGCCTGGCCCTCTGTTGACACAACAGAAGATATTGCTAAATCAGCAAGAAAACTTGGATTTGTTGTGTGATGACTTAAAAGAGGTTTCCTCAGTTATCCGCTCAGCTCTTCTTCCTTGGTACTAAGTGTGAGATAACTCAAGGAGCACAAGTGTCTGGCTAAGAAGTAGGAGAAACACCTGTGGTTTTGTGGATAAAATACAGAATGGCAGAGGCAGATCCAGGCAGTGTGGCAGAATTTATCAGCTCTAAGTGCACTTCATCTGCTCCAACATGGCCAGGAAGCCACAAAGATACCTCCACATGCTCCTAGGCCTGTCATAAGAGAATCTACACATCTCTGCCATAGAGAAAGTGTTTCTCATCACCCTTTATTCAATGGTGTGGAGTTGGAGATAAGGGGGAGAAGGATGCCGCTCATCTAATCCTGCAATACCTAAAAACCACTGAGAACAGCATCTCCCCAGCACCTAGTTAGTTCTTTTTAGCCATAGAGGAAGTGGAAAGCAACAAACCTCAATAGTTTTGGTGTTTTCACAACGACCCCAGACCTGACAGTCACCTTCCCTAAGGAGAGGCTGGTCTGGGTGAGTTCACAGCCTGGGTTTTTGGAAGTGTGGGGAAATGCATGGGAAAGTCACACAGGAATCTGCTCCCAGAGAGACAGGACGAGCAGGTTTCCACTCCAGGTGCAGGAGCTGTTATCTTTGGGCCCATGCAGGTACAAATATTCTGTGATATGGCATTCACTGAAGGCAAAGAGCACTCCTGAGGTTTCTCTCTAGGATGCTAAAGTTTTCCACACAGCCAGGAAATATTGTCCAAGGATGCCTTGAGGGCACATTCCTGTGAAACCCAAGGCAGAGTTCACACCAATCCCTGCCTTTAATGTCACAGCAGGGAACCAGTACTTCTCAAAGCCTTGACAGGGATGGTAGCTGGGTTAAATCTGAGGAACAGACTGATTTCCCCAGACTAGCTCAGAGTGGAGGCACCTGCAGCCCCTGGCTTCTCTGTGGGGGTTTTCTGGGTCTGTGTGGGCTGGAGTTAGCGTTCCCCAGAGCAGCCCTGCTAGTGCTGTGCTGTGTGTTTGTAGCTAGCACAGAGCTGATAACACACCAGGGCTTTGGCTGTTGCTGAGCTATGTTCCCACAGTATCAAATCTTTCTTTCAGTTCCTCCCTCAAAGATCCGTAGGCTGGTGTGGACAAGAGCCTGGGCAGGGACACAGCCAGGACAGCTGACCAAGATGGCCAAAAGGCTGTCTCATACCACAGGATGTCATATTCAACAATAAAATCTGATAAAAAGTGCCAAGAGAGTGCATATGTCATTTAGGTATTTCTCTTCCAAAGCAACCCTACACATGTTAAGATCTACTTTCCAGAAAGTAGCTGAACATCACCTGCTGATGGGAAGAAGTGAATAATTTTCTTTTTTTAAATATCCTTTGCATCCATACATGACCTTTGTTTTCTTTCATTACACTGTCGTTATCTTGACCGATGAGTTTTTCAGCTGATTTTCTCACCCTGTCCTGCTGAGGAGGAGTGAGAGAGTAGTTTGGTGGGCACCTGACAGACAGCCAAGAGCAACCCACCACAGTGGATGACACAGAAGATGGTGTCAATCAATGGTGCCAACTTTACACATGAAAAAACCTGTAAAATGCAAAGTGAGGTGGGCAGTGTAAATGCACCCAGCAAAGAATAAAAAATCACCATGCAGGAAGAAGGAAAAACTTGGGAAGGCAGAATCACCCCTAACTCATCAGTAGGAAAGCCATGAATGGACAGTTTGTGGTCTCCTGGATCATTGCTGATTGAGGGTTGCAAACAGGCACATTAATAGAGACATCACAGAGTTGTCTTCTCCTGGCCAGGACAAGAGCCCTTCTCTTTGTGCTTGGAGGTCCCACCAGCCTCCCCCGGCCTGGCTCGTAGGACACAGCCCCAGATCAGATTTCTCTCTTCTGTCCCATGCCAGGAGCCCTTGCCAAAGTATCCCAGCAACAACCATACCAACTCTGGGGAGTGATGGGAAGACCAGAGAAATTATCTCACATTCCCTGAGTAATTCCAGTCCTCTCTTTCAGCCCCAGTTTCCAGCTAAATACTTTTTTTGCTGGTCTCTACCTTTGTTAAAAGCCCACTGTCACCAATGCAATTCAGTTTTTCTGATTAGGCTCTCTGTGTGTCTGTGTGATTTGTACTAACAACTTCTGAACCTGCTGGCCAAAAATATTGATAGATGTCAGAGCTGTGGAGATCTAACACTTTATGAAAACCTTGTCAACCCTACCAGTGAGAAAATCTGGCATGAGGCTAACTTTGATGAGTAAATGCTTCAAAAATCTCTGCTGGGGCACTGCTGGGTTTTTATTTCATTCAAGTCATCTCCTTCTTTGCAACATGTTGGGGTAGGATTTTTTTTCCCATGGAGCTAAGAACTTGATTGTGCGAGTAACTGTGAAAACATTAGGAAACTTTCATGATGGCAACTTTGTGGAGGAAGGATACCCCAAAAATACCCCTAAGATGCCCCATACTCTCTGCAGGTGATGCCAGAGAGGTAGAGGTTTATATTAACATTTTTGGCTGTTCTACCCACCCTCCTTTCCACAGGAGCATTTTATTCCCAGAGTAGGTGAGATGGCAGATCTTTAGCACATGCCACTAGGATTCATGGCTGATTCATGACACAAGATGAAATTGAAAACCATTGCCAAGTTTCCTGAGCTCTACCTCCCCTGCATGTCCCATGATGGTTGTTAAAGCAGTGCCTGCCCTCGTAAAGGAGCATCAGATGGGGATTCACTAATAAGTTCAGGTGCCCAGGAAAGGTGTGGGAGGATGTGCTTGCTGCAGGTATCTCCTGTCTCCAGGGGGAAACACACCAAGTGTATTTTGGAAAAGGTCTTTCCATGCATTAATTAGAGCAACACTGAGTCACCCATCTCATTACCCTGCTGACAGAGATCAGCAAATACTTCCTCCACAAGATTTTGACATCTTCCGGGGGCTGCAGGTAACAGTAAAAAGAGACATAAATACACCCCCTCTTTTAGCTGAGACCTTGTGTGAGCTGGTTTCTGATGGATCGAGATGTTTACTAGCAGCTTCTGCAGGAGTAAACAAGGAGGCTGGATCCTGACAGATATTTGGGAGTTGTAAGGTTGATACCCTCCCCACCTGGCCTGATAGCACAAGGTGAGTGTGGTGGGATGTCTAATTGGCAATGTACAATTCCTGCACATTGTTTCAAGGCAGTGGCAGGAGAAAAAAAAAAGGAGAGGAAAAAAAGGCCAACAACAACAAACCCTCAGAACTCTTTGAGGGATAGTGATTATCCACATTTAAATTCTAGGAGAGGTGAAATTGCAGTTCTGTGAGTCTCAGGCCTTACTGGTGAAATGAACCCCTTAAATATTCCAGGCAGGCCAGAGGGTGAGAATGCTGCTCCTCACACCTTCTCTTGCTGCTGGAAGGGAAGGAGAGCAAAGGAAGGAGATTAACTGTCCCTTCTTCAATCCTAGTCTGCCTGCAGCTCCCTTCACTGAAATGTTCCTGACAGATTTGATGTCCTCCTGTGACTGCTGGGAGATTGTAAAAGAGCTTTTCCTGGTGAAACATCAAACTGTCTTGAAAAACCTGATATTTTTCAATGGAAAAAAAGTTCATTTGACCACATTCATTGGAAGTTTTTTAAACAGCTCCACCGAAAAAGAAACTGGAGTTGGCGATTTCATTTCTCGTCCTTTTTTAAATGAAATTTCTGTCGTATTAACTTATAGAATGTGTGATATGCTATTATGCAGAAACTGAGGACCATGTCATAGCTCATTTAAGATTTGCTTTAGTATTTTAGGCATTATGGGGTTGTCAGTGTTAAAAAAAGTATTTTCATAATGGGCAATAATGTGCCCTTGAGTCTCATAGGGCAGCATCCATGTGTGTGCCCCCCACCCTTTTTTTCTTCTTATAAGTCAAAGCACAAGCTAGACAACTTACATTTCAGGGCATCACAAAACTCCCTTTGGCAGACAACTTATTCACACTGGAGAGAAAGCACTTTGCCAGGTTCGAAAATTAATTAAAAATGCCTAGTGTGACTCAAGAAATCACACACTGAACCCCTGTGATACATTTTTAATGAAAAAATACTCCTGAAATTCATTAAATGTTATAGATTTATAGCTTCCAAATAATTCAAAGCAACATCTCCAGAACTACCAAAGATCTAATCTCCCAAGTTGAAAATTATGTGCAATAAGGCATCTGACATTCAGTAAATACTCCCAGATATTGTTCAAAAAAAAGGGGGAACAAAAAATACTGGTAATTAGGAAGACTGAAGGGGAATATGCCATTTGATATAAATCAGAAATGACAGTTCACAAATAATTCAGTGCATCCATTATTACACTTTAAGGGTTTTGTAGGGCGTACAGTGTTGCTTGCTACCAAATAGCTCCACCCCAAATGCAGTTATTTGGGATAGCAGGTGTGGAGTTTCTGTATCAATTTGGTACAGGATGACAGCAGCTATTGAAAAGCAATGAAAGATCTGTGAAGTGACTTGTGCTCCAAATTGACTGTATTTTTGATGGGTATCTCGAGACACCTTGGAGGGACCTGGGTTTTAAGGATTCACCATGCTCAGCGCTCTCTCAAGTGTGTCTGACACAAGAAGTTGTGTACCCAGAATTACTAATGAAGCTTTGAAGAATTGGAATAGAAATGTGCATATTAATCCTTAAAAGGGCTCCATTTTTAAGTCTACCATTGCTGCCTACTTCTTGAAAAATATCCATTTCTCGTCCTAAAAATCATGTCATGTTTTTTTTTATCATTCATGTTCTTTGAAAAAGTAAATTAAGCACTTAGATCCCAGTGTCATTGAGGGGTCAGATGTGTCTTTTAAGACATCCCTTAAAAATTGGGATCCTGGTTTAGTCTGCACAGCCATGGAAGCAACAAACATCTACAGGAATGAATTTAACTCCCCCCACTGAAATCCAGGGGCATTCCTTCCATGAAACCCTGCTCCTCAGCACATGGAAAGGACACATAAAAGAGACTTTACTACAGGAGAAGATGAACATTTGTAAAATGCAGCCAAGATGCCAATATTTTAGAGTCACATGCTGGCTGTGGATGACTTACTGGCATCACACTCAGTGTAATAATGGTCTCTGGTTAAACAGGGTCTTACAGCATCTACACATTCCTGGGCAAAGCAGACCAACAAGAAGGGGCTTGAACATATTGTTTCCTTAGAGAAATGAGGTACAACCAGCTGTCCTATTTTTGCTGCCCATGCACTTTTATCCATCAGCCTTACACTCCAGTAAAAAACTGACAATCCAGTAAAAAATCCAGAATTCTTGGGAATATACTTGTCTACATGTGTGGTGCTCCATTTCCTTTCATGTCTATTCTTCTTCTCTTTAAAATATTAAAAATATCCAATTGAAGCCATACCTTAAAGATAACTTCATGTTCATCATTGCTCTTGTTAAGGAAGTCTGAGGTTTGAAGTGATTTTAAGTTCTTCTGTATAAAAGATGACCCATTTGACATTTAATTTAAAGTGAAATTTTTTATGAGCCATTATGAGTCACGGGGGTGAGATAGAGGGAAACAAATACATATACACAGTGGTTTGTAGCATGTGACATGTCAGGCTGGTGGAATATCCTGACCTCACTGATGTAAGAGAGGCCGCAGAATTTAAACCATGAAATGCCTAAGATGAAAATGAAAAAGAGAAAAGAGGGGGGGAGAAAAAAAGAGGGTTAAAAAAAAAAAAAAGAAAAAAGAAAAACCCCAAACACTTCCCTTCTCAGAAGTGGGGGGAGAGGAAACTGTTACGTAAAATTTCACCTTTCACTGTAGCAGATGCAGCCTGGCTGAAGATATGAAGATAGGGCAACTGTGCACAGTGTGCATGAAGGGAAAGATATGCCACTTACCTGATGTGGTGTAAATCAAGGAATAAGGAGAGGTAAATGAAGGGGAGAGAAGGAAACAGAAATACCATTCCCATACCTCTTTAAGCAACAATTTTTAAAATTTCTTTTGAATAACAATGTAAAAAAAATCACCCTAAATCATCCAAAATGAGGCAAAAGACCAAGGCTCAGCTTTTTCTGCAAGGAGATTAGAGAACTATCTCCAGGAAGGCAGAGCTGTTGTTTTTGGCCTCCCACAGAGTGTGAAGAAACTTCTCAGCTCTGGCAGGGCACAAGCAAAGCCCAGCCTACCTGGTCTGAGAATCTGTCCCTGCTCCCCCCGAGGATCTGGACAACCTTCCCTCCAACTGCAATAAATCCCAGGCAGAGCTCAGCCTTCCCCCATGGCAAGCAGTGGGCACAGAAATTCCAGAGATCTCAGCTGGCTCTGCTGTGTGTTTATGTCAGCTGGAGATCATCTCTCCATAGCTCATAAAGAAGCTTCCTGATCCAGAAATACTCAAGTTTGTAACTTCTTGAAATCCCCCCTCCTCCAGTTGAAATATGGCATTTTAAAAACCATTTCCTTTATCCGGAGACCTCTGTGGGTTTTGAAAACATGCCATGGGTTTAAAATATTTCTTTTAATGGTTATTTTCTTTTACTGAAACAAAAGTCAATTTTCACAAAACCACAAATGTCTGTGGTCACTCAGGCTTACTAATACTTTCCACAAATATCTCAGACAGTAGTTAAAAGAAAGGAATTTGTTTTGAATCCTGGCACCTGAAAAGAACTGCTGGAAATTTTTATATATTTTTCATTAATTGCTTAGGAAAAAAAAAAAAAAGGATGCACTCTTTTAGAGTATTTCTTAAAGGTTCCATCAGCCTACCAAGTGATAATGGATTAATAATTGTGGAAAATTCAGTGCAAATTGACACTTAGACAAAATTTAATTAGCCCAGAAGGTCACCTCCCAGAGTCAGGTATTAGCTGAATACATTTTTTATGCTACCTGATCAGGACAATGAATAAATGCTTGTTGCTTTGCTGATAAACAAAAGTCATTTCTGGGATGAAAAATCAAAGATGTCTGCGTGGAATGGTGTGGGCTGTGCAACAAAGGATGCTGGCACAGCCTGGCCTTGCTGGGCAGGTGGGAGCACAGAGAGCATCAGCCCAGGCACTGAGCAGGTGCTGTGCTGGCACAGGATGCTCCCACCAAGGTTTCACCTGAGAGCCCATGGGGAAGCCCACACGGCTTCTCCCTCACCCTGCCTGCCTTAGGGAGCAGGGAAAGCACTTCCCAACAAAAGCAGGAGGACTTAATGCAGGTGATTGACTCTGGGCTGTAAATCCTGGGAATCCTGCAATGCTCTGTTGCATCAGCTTGAGCATTAGCCTAGAAATTCAAGTGATTTATGGCAGTTCCCTGCACATTGCGGGGACCGGGGTCTGAGGTTCCCTCTCCAAGGAAGCTGGGCTGAATGCAAAGCTGCTGGGGCTGCTGACTTGTTCAGAGCAAATGTTCATAATGCTCTCTCACAGCATTACCAACTCACAAGCTTTTCTTCACGCATCATGTGGTCTTCATGACATTTTTACTTTGTGTTATCCCTTCCTGGAAAACTGAGCTCTTAAAGCCTCTCTTGTAGAAACCAGCTGCCCTGGGTTACTGGAGGGAGAGCCCCTTGGAAAGAAGAACTCATGATCTCTGCTCTGGGCAGATGTGCAGGTCCCAAAGCTGTGCCTGTGGCCACCACAGCTGGACTGCATCTGCTCCACCAGAGCTCAGCACTGCTGTCTCCAGCACACCAAAAGGGATACATCAGATAGGATAGAGTGAGGCTTGACTTGACCTTATAGCAACATCTTGGACAGGCTGAGAGGGTGCTTTGCTTCAGAAATTTGTGGTTCCTGTTGAAGAAAGTTGCTGTTACCTCCACTACATGTGCAATCAATTTTCGTGCTTCTATTTCCAGCAGGCAGCTCCCCACTGTCAGCCCTGTGCTGCTGAGCAGAGCTGGCCACTCCGCAGGACCCGCGCTGCAAACTCAGCACAGGAGCCAAGGCCTGACTGGCCATGAAAATTGAATTGCTCCATCATGCCTGAAGCATGGAGGGGTCCCTCAAAGGTACAGTGTGCAGAGGAAGGTCTCTGCCTCTGGGAATCTCTGACTGCTACCTATTCATAAAGAATCTTTTTCCATTTTGGGGGGGTTTTTTGTGGTGGGTTTTTTTTTTTTGTTTGTTTGTTTGTTGGTATTTTTTTTAATTTTTCTTTTTTCCTTTAGTAAAAGAAAAAATACATAGTAGCATATGCATTTCTACAGTCTAAATCAAAGAACCACAGAAGGGCAGAAGTTGCAGAGGACTTCAGGAGGTCATCCAGCCCAAATCCCTTGCTCAAGCAGGGCCCCCTAGAGCCAGTCCCTCAAGACCATGTCGAGATGACTTTTGAATATCTCCAATGAGGGAAACTGCCCAATCTGCCTGGGTAATCTGTGTCAGCATTCAGTCAGCCTTGCAGCAAGGAAGTGTTGCCTGGTGTTCGGATGGAACCTGCTCTTTTTCAGTCTTTGCCCGTTGCCTCTGG
This sequence comes from Acanthornis magna, assembly GCA_036785705.1. Lineage (NCBI taxonomy): Eukaryota > Metazoa > Chordata > Aves > Passeriformes > Acanthizidae > Acanthornis > Acanthornis magna. The sequence goes on along the minus strand of JAWUZG010000119.1, from coordinate 8,388,414 downwards.
TCCCAGCACTGGACATCATGGAAAAGAATCTGGCTCCATCTAATTTTCACCCTCGCTTCAGGTATTTATCTGCACCAACAAGATCCTTTTGAGCCTTCTCTTCTCCAGGCTGAACAGTCCCAGGTCTCTCAGCCTTTCTGCATATCAGAAATGCTGCATTGCCTTAGTCATTTTCCTGGCCCTTTGTTGGACTCTCTCAAGTATGTCCATGTGTCTCTTGGCTTTGGCAGCCCAGCACTGGACACAACATTCCAGATGTGTCCCAACCAGCGCTGAGTAGAAAAGAAGGATCACCTCCCTCATCCTGCGGGCCTGATGAGGGCCAAGCCATCATTGTCCTCTCTGCTGCAAGTACACATTGCTGGCTCGTGTTCAGCTTGGTGCACACCAGGACTCCCCTGTAGTGCACAAATGATTTCCATCTGTGGTTTCCTTGCTGTTTTCCACCATGAATTGGTGCATGAGGTTGTTCCTTCCCAGGTACCAGAATATTTCCTTCCTTTTGTAGAACAACTGATCTTTTAGAAAGAAGTCTTTCAAGTGACCTTAAAATAGAGAAGAAACTCAAAAAGAGTCACAACGAAATGCCAAAGTATAGGAATAAGTGCAGCATCACTGAGGGCATCCCTGTTGGGGAACTGCATAGTGGGAGAGTGAGAAGCACAGAGGAAGGGCACAGAGAAATTTCCATTTCCCTGCCATGCCTGGGTCCTGTCCAGTGTGCTGGGTTCAGACTGCAGCCAGACCCCACACTCACAAGAAATAACATGAGTTTTCTCCAGGACAAAAGATCTGAACACAGTGAAAGCTGCTGAGCACCTTTCCAGTGCTTGCTGGGATTTGCAGGGGCAGAGCTGCCCCCAGGCATGCAGCCAGCATGCCAAACTCCAGGATGGGCAGATGGAAAAATCCAGGAAGAGCCATTAATTCTGTCGTGGCTATTTCTGCTTAGGAGAGTCCTCCTTGGATTCTGGAGGAGTTGTGAGAGTACAGCTTCCTGGACAGAAAAGGCATTGCCTTTCCAGTAAAATATTTCACAAGTGGTCATCAGTTTAAAATATTACCAATTCTGATGGCATTTTTAATGTGAGAAAAATTAAAACAAGTTTCAACTTTCCAGTACTTATTTATCCTGTGTTGACAGATTAGATGAGTTTATATCATATTTTATTGTGCTGTGTATGTGTTAGAGTAATATTGCAGTAATCTGGGCTACCAACCCTTTGCTTTATCTTGTTTAAAATCCTGCATCTTTTGGAGTAGAACTGTCATTTTATTCCAGTCCAGAACATTTCCCATTAGTCTCAGTACATCCTCTGGGAATGTTAAATGGAATCAGGGGAGAGAGAGGGAAAAAACCACAGAACCAGTTATAAATATAGTACATTCCTTTTTCTTTAACTGTGAACTATTACACAATAAATGAACTCTTCTGAGTGTGGTGTGGTTTATATTAGACACATATATTGTCAGTTAGAGGAACTCAGGAGTTTTCTGCAGGGAATTCCTCTGCTTTTATTAAGACTAAAAGGTATTCACTTATAACTATGTTTAGTTGCCTGCTGTCTTGACGTAACCTTTGAGAAGAGTGAGGGTTCCTCTTGCTTTCCAACAGCAAAGCATCCCCAGAGACCCTGCTACCACATTTTCCTTCATCTGTAGAGGTGCACTGAAAATTGAGGATAAGAGCTTTCAGTGTCAAGCTGGGCTATGAAGAAGTTGAAAGCTGAAGACTAATGAGGCTGAGGGAGAACATTCTGTGTCTTAGTCCAGAGATCTGAAGGGCTAAAAAGATCTAAATCTCTACCCTAAGGGGGCAAATTATGCCTGACCAATGTAGTGACGTATGATGGATTGACCACAATAATCAACAAGGGAAGACTGACTGATGTCATCTCCCTGGAGCTCCGTAAGGGCTCTGACCTTACAGAATGTCACACTTATCTCCAAACTGGAGACATGGATTGGAGGTGGATAAGGAATTGTCTGGATGGAGGCAGCCAGAGAGCTGTGGTCAGTGGCTCCTGGGTCCAGGTGGGGGCAGGTGATGAGTGGTGACCCTTGGGCTGTGTCTCGGGACAGTGTTCCTCCACACCTTCAGCAGTGACACAGACAGGGACATGGAGTGCACCCTCAGCTCATCTGCAGATGACACCAAGCTGAGCAGGGCAGTTGGCACAACAGAAGGACAGGATGCCATCCAGAGGGACATGGAGAAACTTGAGATGTGGGCCCACAAGAACCTCCTGAATTTCAACAAGTCCAAGTGCAAAGTGCTTCACCTTTGTTGGGGCAATCCCAGACACGAGTACAGACTGGGAGGAGAATTCATTGAGAACAGTCCTACAGAGAGGATTTGGGGTTCCTTTTGGATGAAAAGCTGGACATGACCTGGCAACGTGTGCTAGCAGTCCAGAAAGCCAACAACAACCTGGGCTGCATCCAGAGCCCCATGGGCAGCAGGCCAAGAGAGGGGATTCTGCCCCTCTACTCTGCTCTTTGGAGACCTTCCTCTGGAGCTGCTCTTACAAGTCCTCAGCACAAAACACAGACCTGCTAGAGCATGTCCAGAGGAGGGCTGCAGCACCTCTCCTGTGAAGACAGGCTGAGGGAATTTGAGTTATTCAGCCTGGAGAAAAGAAGGATCAAGGGAGACATTATGGCAGCATTCCGGTACCTAAAGGAAGCTTATAAAAAAGATGGAGAGAAACTCTTTACTTGGCCAGGTAGAGATACGACAAGGGGAAACAGTTTTAAACTTGAAAAGGGGAATTTAGATTAGATGTTAGGAAGAAATTGTTTACTGTCAGGCTGGTGAGACCGTGGATCAGGTTGCCCAGAGAAGTGGGCATCTCTGGAAGCATGTAGGGCCAGGTTGGATGAGGCTCTGAGCAACCTGGTGTGGTGGACTGTGTCCCTTCCCTCGGCAAAGGGGTTGGAAGTAGCTGATCTTTAAGTTTCCTTCCAACCCAAACCATGCCATGATTGTAGCTGAGTAAGCAGATGAGGCTCACCTGGAAAGGCAGAGGGCCGAGGGATGCTGAGGGACGTGAAGCAGCTGTAATTTCATCAGTTTTCCTCCAATCTGATAAATGCATTGCCTCAGTGGCTTTCTGTAAATGTTGTGCCACTTGGTCTCCTGCAGAGACTATTGCCCCAAGCTCCCTGTCCCTGCACACCCTTCAGAAAAGGCTACACTCAGAAATTATCTATTTTCCAGGAGACCTGCTGCTCAGGAAGGCTCTTTGCCGTGCCCAGGTCTTCTTCTGCAGCATGATCCTTTCAGGTGAGTGTCTTCACTGGGAGCCAGGCAGACTAAAACTCCCTTCAGATGTCTCCTTTTCCCCCCAATGATGCAGGTGTAGAAGGAAGTGGGTTGCTCCCACCCACAACTCACAGGGGAAGAGAGAGCAAGCTAAAAACTCTGAAGCTATAGATCAGACAAGGAGAACTGCAGTAGTTAAATGGATACCTCTGGTGACAGCCTAAGTGACCCAGAGAGACAAGCCTCCAGAGGCAATTGCAGTGTCTGCTGTCACAAGTGAAACATCTGAGTCTTAAGATGTCTCTTGCATCAAACTCAGATCTCTGGTTCCAGTGTGGAGAGGTCAGCTGTGTTTGAAGCCACCAGAGAGGCTGCAGCAGCACACAGAGATCTGCACCAGGGGAGGCTGGGAACACTGAACAAGGACAGAAGCAGTGATGGGGATTGTGCAGAAGATTGTGCAGAAGTTGATAAAGAGTGATGGGAAGTCAAAGTGAGAGGACAGAGAGAGGAGGACAGCAAACCAGGGCAAGAGACAAAAGGGCAGATTGAGAGAAAATGAGAGGAGACTGAAAGAAGATAGAAACTGGGGCAGGAGAGAGGGGTAGGGAAATTCATGGGAAAAAGAATATGAAAGAGTGCAGCATAAAAAGAAGATGAAAAAAGCAGAACACAGTGAACCAGAGAGGAAAGCAATCAAGACTTTCAGAGCAGCAAATATTTCCATAGAAATAAGATGTAATTGGAGAGGAATATGGACCCTTACATCTCCCCAGGTTCAATTAATACAAAGATATGCTCTCCCCAGCAGCAGTCCATCAGCAGCAAATAAATACCAAATCACCATAGGTACTTCTCTTGTGTTACAGGAGGGGCACTGCCTCTCCTGGGAACAAAGCAGCCTCTGCTTGAGCACACGTTTCAGCCTCATATTTCTACGGATCCAAGAAGGAAGGAAAGAATGACATTAAAGACACCTTTGCCCTCAGCAGGAACTAACAGACAGTTTTTCCTCTAGGGGCTTAATTTCCTTCTAGCTCTTACACCCAGCTGGCATCACAGTGGCAGCCAGATGAATACAGGTGATTGAACCCATTGCTTTTCTGTGTCAGAGATGGTTTAAGGTCTTGCAATCATTTTACTCAGCACAGTTAGGAGGTGAATTACTCTAGGGTGGGATTCCTTGATAGCTTCAGTAGTTTGAGGTTTGGTAAGAGCCTCTCTTCCCTATGACAGATGTTATTTCTGTTCCTTCTTCTTGTGAGCACACCCTTGCCATCTTCTTGCTCCTCTTTCTTTGTAGTCCTGATCAGCAAGTTGAAGCAAAGACCTCCCTCTGGCTCTGGCAGCATTTCTCCAATCCTTCCATCCTCCTGTAAAAAGATACGGCATCCCATAATTTGCTCCTCTCTATCTAACAAATCTCACTCACCAGTCAAGTGTGCCAACCTCCCATCTCCATTTCCTGTTGGCTTTATGCCTTTTTGCTTCTCCTCCCTTTGAGCTTTGCTGCCAGGCACAGGAACCAAGCCATGACTGGTACCCTACAGCTTGGAGCCCAAAGCTTGGCAGATCTCTGTCCTCTTCCCTGAGCTGCCCAGCTCTGTGACTCAGGGCAGAGCACATCACTGCAGCAGAAACCAAGAAACATCTTCCACTGTTAATTACCTGCTTAGCACTACCAGTACCAAGAAGTAGAGCAGTGATGGCTACTCACTGCTTAGTTCAGAGTCTCCCCTACCAATTCTTTTTCAGGTGATCTAAAAACCTAGTGTTTTCCATTCTCTGAGTTCATTCCCTTCACCCCAAGACTGCAGCAGCAGCTCAAGACACGCATGAGCTGAGCACACAACCAGTACCACATCATTTCCCAGTAAAAGTAATTCCTCAGCTCTATTATCCTCTTTCATACTGCATCGTTGTAGTCCTTGCTGACTGTCTCTCCACAGGTATCACCCAAGAGAGAAGATCCCATAGAAAAAATGTCAGTCTGTCATGTCAGTCTAATTGTGGAATCAATTAGAATTTGGATGACAGCTGCAAGGAGAAAGAGCACCGCTCAGAACTCCACCTGCCAACAAGGCTGAGCTAGAGCAAGCCCTGGGAGCTGTGGAGTTTATCTCAGGCCTGGTACGGCAAATGTAGAATGCATAAACACATCGCACAGCAATATATCCTGTGGTCCCAAATGCTGCTAGCAAGAAAGATGGCAACATAGTGAAGCTACAAAAAAGGAGATAATTTCAGGAAGAAGAATGGGAATACAATGAGCTGCTGCTTTCTGAATCACTGCCCCAAGTCAGTTAAAAGAGCCAAGCACAACTGCCTACCCACATAAACAGCCTGGCCTTTAAGTTTAGCTCTTTGACCATATTTTCTTATTTGCTGAACATAGTTGCATACATTGGAAATTTCTCAGCCATTTTTTCCTCACCATCACCATATTCAGGCTGCCAGGTGCATGTGGTATAGATATATGTAGTCTTGTAATTATTATAATAATTAAACATATTCACTATTCCTATCTTATCTTCTTCTGCAAAGGGATTGACATACAGAACTTTTTGCAATTTAAATTTACAATCAGTTTAGATTCAGATACTTTAAGATTAAAAGTCTTGAGTACATTGAAGATTCTGTCCTCCCATCTCTTTACAACTACAGTTATGAGGAGTGTTTACTCATGGAGAGGAATCTGCATGCATCCTGGAACACGCAATGACAATAGAAATCAAATAAATCTCAAAATAAGTTGTTCAGGAAGTAGCCATTATTTAATTTTACAATCCAACAAACACCCCTGCCCCACCCACCAAAGACAAATCACCAACAGCCACACCAAATAACAAAACAAAGTTTAAAAAAAAAAAAGGAAAAAAAAAGAAGCTACTAAAAAATGTGCAGATTCTAAATAGAATTCTTTGTTTTGCTGCCAGTTCAGACTAGTTGGGTGGCAAGAACCAGTGCATCCAGCTTGCTGCAGCCCACACCACTAGATCCATTTTCTCAGTGGGGAGACTAAAGAATACATCAGATTTATGGTGCTTTGAAAGCACACACAGGAGACTTTTCATTACCCAGGCCCCGAAGGAGATATAATTGGCTTCAGAATTTATGTGCAATAAATCCTTCTGCTTGGTTATTTGTTAATAAGTTCTGTTGATAATACTTTGCTGTGCCTTCAGTGCCTCCTCTGTGTGTTGTTGCAATGGAAGTCCAAGTTTTGAGTGTTGAATAGTTGGGGCACCAGTAACCATGAAAACTTAGGTATGGAAAGAATAATACCTCGTGCTGAGGCCAGAAGATAGTGGTACGGGGAGGTCAGAAAAAGTCCTGCAGCTCTGCACCTCAGTGAGGCTAAGGTGTTTCTTATTTTGGGAAGGCAGGTGAGTAGGCAGTGTTAGAAACATCCAGGTGTGGGAGGGATGGCTGCTTTTTCTGACTTGCAAGTATTTCTACTGGCTAGCAAAGTAGATCTGCAAAGCAAGTCACATTTTTGCACCCCCAAATCTGTTCCACCTTTCAGTCTCTGTGAACTTCCCCAGCGTGAGTCCATCCCACAGGCAAGAGTGGATACCTTAAGTGTCTTCACACCTCAGTGTGTCCCAGACTCTGTGTGTGTGTCCAAGCCCAAAGCCATGCTGAGCCCCAGGAGAACAAGCGGTGATGTTCACATGTCCCTGGGCCCCCCAGGAGGGGTGAAGAGCACACAAGTCACTCTCTGGCTGCTCTCTCTGTAAGGTTCAGACAGAGCTATTATCACAGAGCAGAACCATAGCAATCACAGGTAATTTCCAGGTGAAGAATGTTATGGCTCACCATCATCATTACACCAGCAGGGAATGCCCTTGGGGACCAGACGTGAGCAGAACAGAATTAGATGACAAGGAAATCCTTTTCCCAAACCAGGGTTTATTTTAGGGCTGAGTGGAAAAGAAAAAAAAAAAAGCAATGAAATTTAAGGTTACATTCAAGAATGTTTGCCTGAAAGCTGATCCCACAGAGGTTTTGCTTATCCTCTGTTACCACATCACTTCTTATTTGTAACCTTCTTTTATGCCTATAGCATGGACTTGCCAAATTTAGACTAGATGATCACTTATGTTTTATAAGGAGATATGACAGAGCTGGCAAAAATCAGATTTTTTAATGGTGAGCTACAGCCTTGGATGGTCTAAAAAACACTGGAAAATAAATGGATGATACAAATCTACCACTGCACATCGATCACTGTGACCCAGTCTAGGAGAAGGGTCTCACTGTCTTGACATCACTCCCTGCAGCCTCTTTCTCTGCATGCCACATAGCCCCCATGTGCAACAGGAACCATCCTCACTGGTAAAACAGCAAGAATTTGACTTTCCAGAAATCTAATTTATGGCTGCCAGTGATGCTCTTTCACTAGGGAATCGTTTTATTTCACTTCTGTTGGAAAGTTAAAAAAAAAAAAAAAAAAAAAAATCAGCTTCCTGTGCTGCTGGGTACATCTGTGAAAGAGGGAAGGGAAGGGAAGGGAAGGGAAGGGAAGGGAAGGGAAGGGAAGGGAAGGGAAGGGAAGGGAAGGGAAGGGAAGGGAAGGGAAGGGAAGGGAAGGGAAGGGAAGGGAAGGGAAGGGAAGGGAAGGGAAGGGAAGGGAAGGGAAGGGAAGGGAAGGGAAGGGAAGGGAAGGGAAGGGAAGGGAAGGGAAGAAAATTAGCAGAAATTAATCTTTGCAGGAAGTAGTTTAGGGAATTATTAGGGAAGGAGTCTTTCCAAATAAGATCTGTGAGATCTTACTGGGTGGGGTCCATCCGTCTCTGCTCATTCAATTTTGGAACAGATATATGCAGCAGTCACAAAGTCTCCTCCAGTATCAAATGCTGCTTTTCATTTGGTCCTTGAGACACATATTTTGAATTTGCTTCCCATATATAACTGAAACGACTGAAATGTCATCTGCCACTTGAGTGTGAAGTGGGCTGGGAAGGCAACCTTCAAACACAGCAGTGCCAGTGAAAAGGGAAGGAGGAAGAGCACAGGGCTCCCAACCAAGACTCTCATACAGTGAGAGTGACTCTGCCTCACAGTGCAGCTTTCCAACACATTTGGAGCTGAGCTGGAGATGAGACAGAAAGATCCTGACAGGATCCACCTTCAGCCCAGAGAGGAGACAGTCCCTGAGGCTGTTTCTGAGCTGGTAACAAGAGAGCCTTGCTGTCGTAAGTATGAACATTAGCAATGGCAAAGGCTCTCAGGGCCCTAAGCCAGATCCAGTGCTCACATTGTTCAGCTGTATCAGCTGACTTCTTCAAACAAAACCTAAGCCACCTCCAATTCCTGGTGGAAAGAGGGCACAGAAGAGGCTGAAATGGGTCTTGCTTAGGTAGAGAAGTAGAATGTTAAAAACAAATCCTGAAGGTTTAGTCAGATCCAAAGGAGAGGGGTTTTCTCTGGACACTTGTCAGATCCTGATCCTCTTTCTCATCCACAGCAGCAAAGGAATTGCCAAGAGCTATGACCTGTGCCCTGAACCACATCCGTGGGCATCACTCACAGCATGAGCCTCCAGCACCTGCCCCAGGCAGATCTGCAGGAAGGTGAAGCTTAATCCTCTGTCTAATGAGCTGCAGCAGCAGAGGGCTCCGCTTCCTTCAGCCATAATCCAATTTTCACACGGAGAATAATCCACTCTGCCTTCAGACTGGAACTTTATCCATCCAGGGTGAGAGAATGAAGCAGATTATCACTTTATTGAATGAAACAACCTATTGCTCCCTAAATAAGCCCTTGTCCACATGTGGCTCCAGCTGTTGGCTGCTGAGAATGACTCTTTGTCACTGTTCCTGTCCCTTAATGCACGTCTGTGTTCCTCCTCCACTGTGATACCACTGACACCTGTCTACCAGACATCCTTTTAATCTTATTGTCAGGAAAAGAGCGTGATCACAACCCCCCACAGTAGATTCTGGCTTCTCACTCAACAGAGCTCAGGATGTTGCTTTATCTAGTTTTGCTCAAGAGAACTGGCAGAACTTTGTTTTGGTATTGGCTAAGAATACAATGTCTGAGGTTAACGATGGAGTGAGTCAGTGCTCACAGTTTACCAGATTATTTTATCCACCTGCCGTTCTCATGGTGCAGACAATGACAAGACCAGATTGTTGTGTGTCCTAGTGTTTATCTACTGCTGTTTTATTGAATTTGTACTTCACATCATAAATTACTTGGAATAAGATAGAACAGGATATGTCACTAAGGTGTGGGGAGTGATCCAGGACCTTTCCCTTCGCAGAATGACAATGGTTTGCAGCTTCAAAGAACTGTCTCCAAGAGGCTTTGCCACGATTGCTAATGTGATTAAGACAAGGGGCTGTGCCACAATTTTCTTCCTGAAACAAACGAGGACACATTTGCGGGTTGTGCTTTAAGGTGTCTGGGGAGGACTACATCTAGGCTAAATCAGTCATTGTTTCTAGTGATCTGGATGTATACCATCGTTTTAAAATCCATCACATTACTTCCCCTTTGTATCTAAGAACATGAGTGCAAGAAACAGGTCACTGAATTTTGATTAAAAGAGAGAATAACACACATTAAACTTGGTTTGGGGAGCTTTGGCATGAATGTTTGACACACAGTTGCTCAGGTTCTTGCGCCAAGTCTCAGCTGTTGATCAGAAATTCACTGTTATTTTAAAACAGTTGATCTATGTCCTTTGAAATAAGGGAATGACTCATAAACTTGGTTTGGTCTCTGTTACTCCCTAGTATGAAATCTTTTAATATTGAAACAAACCATAAGTTCCAGACAGGATGGCTGGAGATAGACTGAATCATGATGAGATATACAGAGATATGAGCTGCAGATATGTACACGTACTGGTATTTTTCTTCCATAATGCTCACTACTTTAGTATCAAAGCATGCATTTGACTAGCAGCAATTCAAAGACCTGGAAGGTCTTTGAAGGAAACAGGGAAGAGTGGAGATTTAAATGATTTGCTGGAGCACATGGAGAGAGTTAGGAACAGCCACCTACTTCTTGTAGGAAGGAGCATGAGGAGCATCATCTTAATCATGAATCTAATACAGTTTGCATTTTATATTAGTAAAATTACACTGCGGTTGGAGAAATTTAACCCTGTCCTGATCCAGTGCTGGCATGTATGAGCAGTGTGGCACACCAACATAAATAACAAGTGAGAAACTTCCTCCTCACTCCATGTGCCTCTTCGTGTAGGAACCCCGTCCACAGAGTCAGCTGGGGCCAAAGCAGCGGTGGAAGGAACCCTGGCAAGAGTCGCAAGCGGAAGATTAGATTTAATTTAACGACATTTTGCTTCGTAAAGATCACACAGATGGAGAAGCCTGATTTAAAGGAAAGCTAAAGGTCATGCACTGCTTAGGCAGGAGTGGAATTTGTCCATCCTGCTAACTCTAAAAATAAACTTTTAAGAATGTAATAAAATTGGACTTAGGACTAGAGGCATTTGGTATATTTTGAAATGCTTATGTATGAGCTGTGTGGGACACATGGACCTAATGAAGGGAACCGGGAATTTGCACGGTGATTAAAAATATGGGCATGATCACTGTAAGTCTGCAAGATGGAAACCATATTGCTGCCCAAGTCTGTCTATAAACTAAGACAATTATTTCACTGATCTGAGACCTCTCAGCACCAAATCAGCAGCGATGTTTGTAACCTTTGAGTAGTGGGTGCATATGATCAAATCACTGAGACTGTAACGGTTATAGGACCTCATCCATTGACTTCAGAGGGCTTAGGAAAAACCCTTTTCACCTTGTGTATGGCTTTTTTGTTTTTTCTAATTAAATTCCATGATAGATAAGATTTGGGATAATGAAAGAATTCAGCCTTCCACCCCCAAAGGAAGACATACAATCCCACATGTACATCAGTTTCAATTAATCTTACTAGGCAAGGCAAGCCCTTCTGAAAAACTGGCTCAGGAGCACTGATTTGTCTGTGATGGGTAATGACCATGAAAGAACTCGGAACTCACAAAATTAAAGCAGTTCTTTTTTTGACAGAAATAATTACAAGGTTTCTGCAGCTTTTAAGCCATACATACATTGAGTGATGGCATGGATATCTCTTCTTCTCGTGCCTACTAATCTTGCTTGCCTCCTTCTGAGCCCCAAGATTATTACCAAAGGCACCAATGACACAAGATTTGGTGGGAGAGTTGCCTGAGCCACCAGTGCAGGTGACACATAAGTGCCACCTACCTCCTTGCAGGTCCTGTAGGAGATGGAAAAGTAGGAGAGCTTGAAACAATTCTCACTGTCGTGATAAAAAATGAAGCAGTCGTCACACACAGTGCAAAGCTTCCTTGAAGGTTATCAATCCAATGTGATATTTTGAGAAGACCAGCTGCTACAGGGAAATATTGGATATATTATATCATCAGAACAGACTTCCACCCTAAGGGAGGCGTATTGTTACCAGTTGTTTGAGGAAAGAATAGCTTAATGCAAAAATAAATACTCTAAGGCCTTTTCATATACAAGCATGAAATGAGGCGTCATTCCACAATGTTCCAAGTAAAGGCCAAACCATTTTCACTCCCTGTGGACTCCAGTGAGAGCTGAGGGCCTTAATTGCCTTGAGGAGCTTAGTGTGCACAGAGAGGAAAGTTGCCAGTGTGAGGATGGACGTGTTCAAAACTGAATTTTGTTTCTCAGAAGCAGAAGACCTTTTCCTACACAAGCAGCATGATTTGAAACCCAGAAAGCAAATGCCAGAGAGATAAACTGGGAAGTGCTGTCTTCCAATGGGAATTGCACACATCACTGTAGGAAGAACAGTGATATTTTGAGTGGTATAAAACTGCCTACAGACCTCAAATATACTTCTTTTTCATTGCATTGTAATTTGTCTTGAACTGTTCAATTCAGGGAGTCTCTTCACCATGCAAGGGAACAGAGCGGTATAAATCAGGCTGCTTCAGGGGCAGGTCTGATGTGAAACTATGCTTGAGATCTGGGCAGTAGAAAAGAGAAAAGACAACTTCTAAAACAATTGCAAATACTTAGAAACTATCCGAAGGAGACAATTTACACTGGTGACTGCAGGTTTGCCGCATAACAACAACCTTGTTGCAAGTTTTTTTGTGCAGAGCCCAGGCATGCAGTGAAATGCAGATGTGCATGGAAACATCTGGGGTTTGAGAAGAAACCTGCAGTAATCCAAGGCAGGGGGCTCAGCCCAGTGGGTCTGCTCTATGTCCCTGTGACCCTGAACACACAAAGCTCCCTTTCACTGCAGCTGATCTTTGCTGGGAACCTCACAAGGACATCAGCCTGGTGGAAAGCAAGAGATTGGAAGGCTTCCATGTCCAGAAATCATGGTTTTAATCCTGGCAGGAGCCAAATTCACTAAAAGCAAGCCCAAAGAAATTATAGCCAACAGGAAATTCTGATCATCATTTGGCTATGTCTATCAGTTCCTCAGGGTCATAACCCAGACCCTTGTGTGTATGTGACAACTCTAGTTGTCATCTTCCAAATACTTAGCACAGACAGGATTTATGTGTTTTCCTAGCTTACAGGGACTTGCATTTTATTATAAGCATTAGTTTCTTTTGTAAGCTCTTAGACTTCTAAACTAGCAAATTCAGAACTGAATTTAAGTTTATTCAAGACTGAATGTTCCTTCTATGATCAAATTGTTTTAGGATCTGTATCTGTCTGATTTCAGTACAAATGATTCCCTTTGGTTTTTGCTCTCAATGAGGTTTTTAGCTCCAGAAACACAGCAGAGTCTAAGGAATTCAGAAAGTGAACTCCTCAGTCTGTTGTTCTGCTAACAGTGCCCTTACAAACACACAAAAGGAATGTAGAATGGAAAAGGAAGATGCATTCCTGTCTTCGCCACTCATTAGCGCTGCTTTGAGGTGGGAATAGCACCTCACTTGTGCTGTGCTAGAGCAAGGAATGAGCTGAAGCAATCACCAAAAGAAAGGTCTTCCTGCAAAATAGGGCCATCCCATCTCCTTGCTAACAGCCCCCACAAATCTCTTCCCTTGGGCTCATTGCTCTGGAGCATGTCCTGCATACCTTCACACCAACTGGCAATGTTTCTTTGGGACTGGCCACTCAAATCCCTTTCCCCTCTATTTTCCCACCCTTGCTCCTCTCTAAACCAGTTATAACCTTCCCTTTTCCTGACTTTGGCTCCTCCCTCAGCCTATCCCATACCAGGTCTCCTGGAATCCCCAGTTGCTCTTCCCGCACATCCTCTCATGTGTCCCATACCCAGCAGTGATCCCTGTCCCAGCTGTGAGGTGAGCTGGGGAGCTGCTCCTCTTTCCCCTGGGAAAGTTGTTACCTCCCACCCATGAAGCTGAGGCTCTCCTGGAACAGCCCCAGCCCAGTTCAGAGTTTTGTATCTCTGACTTGGATATTGTGGTTCCACAGATTGTCCTTCTGCCTCTGTGTGTGCGTGTAGGTGAGCCTTTAGTCACACAACCTAGCACAGTTCTTCCCAAATACTTCACATCAGATGAAAGAAGACCCCAAGAACAGCCCTCTGGCTCTGCATCTCTGTGTTGCAGCTTTTCTGCACAGCTCTGCAGACACTTTCTGCACCATGGGGCACAATACACTGGGGGAAGTGGAGGAGGGTGGTGATGTTGGACACTTTTTTAATGGTTGTGAGATACTGCCAAGGACTTGGTTGATAAAAGGCTTAAAGAAGGGAACACAGAGGGCTGTGCTTCACCCAGAGTATGTTACGAACAAAAAGGGAAGAGAGAAACACAACTGTTCTGAGAGAGGGATTCTTTCCGGGCACTTGGGACATCTGGATTCATTTAAAGAGCACTTGAAAATCTTGGTTGTACGGAAATGATCTGCAGTCTCTGCACCTTGGAATAAGCCTCCATGGGGACGTGGGACAGGTGAAAACTAGAACTCTGGGCTTGTGCACCTTGTGCTACCACACAGCCTTTATCCCACACTTCACAACTTCCAATCACAGCCTTGCTGCCCTAGGGACAATAGTCTGTCCATCTTCCTCATTTTGGGCATTAAATGCAGGTATTGATGCTTGTTTCATCTTCTCCCTTGAGGCCAAGGTAAAGCACTACTACACTTGCTGAATTCATCACTTTGTGCAAACTCCATTTATGTGACAGCAAATCTATATAACTTTCCTGTGTCCATTTACTCTGTTGTTCAGCTGTCAAGAAAAGGCAGCCCATCAGGTCCTTGCCAAAGGACACAGGAGTTGCCTCTTTCTCCTGGCTTGGTAGGATCCTGTGCCCTACGTGAAGCCAGACACCAGAGCAGAAGCCTCCTTGGGATTTTTTCCCAAAGATGCAAAAAACCCCCAAACAACCCCAGAGCTGTATTCTAATAAGTGTTTGGGGTTTTTTCCTCTCAGAAGTTCATCTTTAGCTTTTGACAGTCTGGTTCCCCTTTATATTTCCTGTTTTCCATAAACCATAAACATGTATAAACCAGGCAAATTACAGGAATGTAAGAGGAAGATAAAGCCCAAGAACAGGTACCGATGTGAGGGAGGGAAAATTTTCGTCTATCTGTGCCTTGTCATCAGTCATGAGATGATGGCAAAACAGGACTGTGAAACCAGGCTTCATGTATTCTAACGGAGTGTTTGTAGGGGAATGGATATAAAAGTTGCCCCAGAATGGAAATCTAAGGTTGCCTGATAGCTCTAGATTGAAAAGAGGTCTGGTGGATCTCATGTTAGACACTGAAGGCACTTCTGTTCCTAGGGGATTCACAATACCCTAGAAGATTTTCTAATTTCCCTAGTTGTTGGTCACTTTTTCTTTCCATGCCATAATAGAGACTTCACAAGGATGTGGCTTAATGTTTTAAACTGAGTACAACCAGAAGACAATAAAGATGATGCAGTTCATAGAACTGAGTTTTGTTAGAAAATGTTGATTTGAAATATCCATGGGAATGTATCCACTGCAGCAATCTTCCATTGAACTCTAATCTTGCATGGTACCTTTGAGTCTGGAAGCCATAGGAGGTCCCAGGGCTCTCCACTCTGCTCTAAGATCTGTAACCAAGCATCAGTTCCCAAGTAGTCCCAAATCCTTAAAAACTTCATCTTGGATTTTGGTACCACTCCCAGTTCTATCATAAGAGTTTGGAAATCATGGGCACCCCAGGCTGACAGGGGATTTTAGAACTTCTGTGTTATGGTGGATGGAGGAATCTGGAAACTGAGAGACAATATTCCAATGGGAATGATCAGCAGCAAAATCCAATTAGGCTGAAGTTGATTAACCTAAGCATTACCCTAATATTTACATTTATTACGTGGCAGAACATTCCTGAACCCTAACACTGCATTGCTAAATCCATCCTATGCACAGCTTGGAGTTACTTGAAACAGTTAATTAAAATTTGGTAAGCATATCTTTACAATTTTTCTAGTACCACTTCAAGGGAGAAGATGCTATCCGGACAATAGATGTTTGGTTTGGAGTGAAAACCAACAGATGTGACCCAGCAGGCTGCTGATCCCTTTTTCCACTCCTCCTTATGTTGTCCTTGTCTCACAGTTCAGCAAAGAAATCCCACATGGATGGAATGAAGCAGAATTTTCCTGGTGGCCAAATCTCTTCTTATGCAGTGAGGAAGACTCAGAAACAGCTTTTTTAAGTCTTTTTTTTCAGTGCAAGTTTAATATCTAAACACCCTGAAAATTTGCCCTAAGCTAGTGTGAGAAATGAGCCTTAGTGAACCCAGGTGTTAACTTCGGCTTGCTGCAGTGTAGAAGGGAATAGTTGTAGGCTCCAATTTTAGATGAAACAATGCAGGAGTCCCCAGACCTCAGTTCTGCTCACAGTGTCCTCTTTACTCCTGGGTTTCCCATTCTGTACATCTTCACGATTAATTTTCTCCACTCACCTCACAGCAGCAACACTGTCAGGGGTTGGGAAGAAGCACATTTGCACAAAGGCTACACAGCACTGAAGGATGACAGCTGTTGTCATCTGAGACCAAACAGGAGCGTGGAGGCAGAATGGATTTGGACAGTCAGACCCTTCCCTAAAGCCTTTATGATTCATGAAAAACTTTTTAAAGTGTGCAAGAATGATTTTTTTGTTGTTGCTGTTGTGGTTTTTTTTGGTTGTTTTTTTGCGGTTTTGGTTCTTTGTACTTCACTCTGGTTTTGCCATTATGGTGACCCACGAGCAGTGCAGAGCCCCCATGCTAGGACACTCCATTCTTGCCTTCCTCCATCCCCTCCTTGTAACGTTACATCACAAAAACTCATCTCCATGCACACAGGAGGCACATGGGGTATGGGGGAGCCCCAAGAGCCCAGTCAGAGGCACGAGCCCTGCCAGGGCTGTCCAAGAGGAGTTTTGGCTCCTATGGCAGCAGCTCTCTGGGTCTCCTCATTGACTGAGGAGAGTCTCTGCTTGGGCAAGCATAGGATTAACATCTTTGGATTGTGCAGGGCTTGTTAAGGGGTGGTGAGGGGGGTAACCAAAGGCAGGGAAAGGAAAGCATCAGCAAGGATTAGGGAGGAACAAGAATTGGAAAATAGAGGGATAAGGGGATAAAGTGGCTGGTCAAGTGTAAACAGGCTGCTGGACACTCTGCTTGCCTGGCCACACTCTGTGCCTTATGAATGTTATCTGTCCTGTCTTCTCAATAAACACCATCTTAAACCTCACTTAAGCCCCCCTTTTCTGTGTGGCTCTCTGCTTAATTATGGGGACAGCTCCAAGTGCAGCAGCTGGAATGGGACCAGGAGCTGTGGGATCACAGTGCCAGTGGTGCAACAACTGCAGTGAGTGTGGGTGTGGGAGTGGTCACTAGCGAAGATGGAGCTGGACCAGCCAGGGAGTAGGTGACATGGCCTGGGAGCAAGGGGGTCAGTGAGTCTCTGGGGTCAAGACCAAAGGAGGCTGGAGAGACCAGGGGTGTCTTGGTCAGCTTTCTGTGTGAGCAAATTGGTCTGTAAAAGCACTGAGCTGGGGCTGTGATCTCAGTGACTCCCATCTCCGAGGGCCAGCATTGGTGCTCACTGTGTTCATGGGTGCTCTCTGTGTGTCTGTAACCTGAGTGCCCAGGATTTATGTGCATTCCCCCAACAGCAGCCATTCCCACTGACAGGACACCTCTAAGTACAGATGGGAAATGATTTCCATCTCAGCCCAACATCACTGCCTGGCAGAAAAGGATGGGGAAAGAAGGAAAGGGAAAGCACAGCTATAAACCCCACATTGTGGTAGCAGCTGTATCCTACAGTTATGAGTCTGTCTGATCTCTGGATTCCATAGCCCCTCTTCCCTTCCTATCACCTCTGTTTGCATCCCACCAATCTCCTGTCTTCCTAAAGGAAATTGTGTAATTACTCCTCAAATCTAGCCAACACTTTTCTTTCTCCCTCCTTCCTGCCTTCTCAAACCTCCTCTGTGATCAAATCCACCCACCAAAGTCAAATGTCTTTCCAGGGATGAACTTTCACACAATCTTGGAAGCAGTTTTCCAATTTTGTGGTTGGTGAGAATAAAAAATTAATGTGGTTTTTTTCCATATAGAAGCATCAGTCACGCATTGTGTGTACACTAAATTCACAGGGTCATAGAAATCAGAGACTGGAGAGCCCAGGGGAGAGAGCTGCTCCAGCTAAGGAGCTGTGCAAAATTGTTGTCTGCATTGCATTAAGGCAAGAAAGGTCTTTGAGCATTCCTGAACTGTCATGTTGTCTTTGTTTTCTTGCCACCTTCTTCCTGAAACACAGGTGTGGGCATTGTCTTTCCCAGAGAAAGTAGCTTATTAATTTTAATGAGCAAGAAAGATGTGTACTGTTGATGAACAAGCTCAAATTAAAATATTATTATTATGTAATCAAATATGGGCCTTTCACAGTGACACTTAAAGAGCCATGTCCTTATTTTTAGTTAAAACCTGCACTGAGCTGGCTTATGATCTATCAACATCCCTGTCTGAGGATCTGACCCAGATTAGATTTATTTGATTCTTTTCTCAGGCTATTATATACTCTCCCATTATGGATCGAGTCTTAATGCCAATCAAAGGGCACTGGAAAAGCTCCAAATGGTTTCAGCTGAGTAGGAATGGCGCTGTTCAGACCATGTGCTTAAGGTCAGTGTCTGCTCTCAGGTATAAATCCAGAGGAATGTCACTGAAATCAATCGAGATATAGCTGATTTATAGAGATGACATTGGCAGCAGCAATTGACTGCCTCCAAGCACCTGTCTGTGGCCTCGACTCAGCTCAGAGCTCCTGGGATCCTCACACAGGTGCTGAAGTCACTGCAGGACCCGCTGTACAGCCATCCTCTGACTCTCATTTGAGCACTTTTGGTTTAATTTTCTGACAAAACAGACATTGGGTGCGCTGATTCTGGGGTGGACCGTCATGGTTTGATTGAAAAATGTCAGGTTTGCTGTACAATCATTACAATATGTTTCCTCTCCTTGTGCAAGTGGGAGCAGCAGGAAGAAAGTGCCCTCCTTCTCTTTGCCCTCCTGGCTGAGGGTCAGCTGAAACACCTCTGTATTTCTGTATGGAAAGCAGGACTCGCCCTGTGATGTGCTGCTTCCACCTCCCCACATCCTCATCTGGCCCTGCAGAGATCCTGGCCATGCCCTCAGGAATTCCCTCTCTTGCATGATGCCTCCTCCAGACTTCCCAGCGTGGGGTGTGACTTTGCTGCACACCTTGGTCACGTCCTGAATTCGCCCCCAGCTTTGTGGATTTAAAAGTTCAGCAAAAGGGCAGCCCCGTGCAAAGATTTAGAGGGTTCCTAAGATGCTGCTGCAACAAATCTTTTACTCCCATTCCAAGCAGTGGAGGTCTGGACATGAGAAGAAATCTACAAGGAGGAAGAAAAAAACATTTTCATTAGCAGTGACTTGCTGACGATGTGGTTTCTCTGTCAAAACCTGTGACCTGAATTATCACTGCCTGTGCTGCCAGAGGGTTTATTGGAAAATGGATAGCTTTACAGGGAAAAGAGATCTGGCTGGTGGACAGAGCATTTTTTTTTAAATAAAAGGAAACAAACCCACTTCCTTATATTGTACATAAGATAAGATAACATGATCAGAACACTCCTGATAATGAATCAGGGTGCAGAGTTCATCTGGTCCACATGAATGACAGGTCAGGGACATTCCTAAGTACCTTCATGCCCTCTTCAGCTAAAGCCCCACAAAATACATTCTCCAACCTGTAGCTGTTTGGATGCTGCTCTAGTTTCCAGCAAGCTGAAAAAGGCTCCGAACCAACAACCAAAGAAATGTCATGGCTGAGGGTTGTCCTCACACCATCTCCCATTTTTTATGAACATCATCCCAGTAGACTTCTGCTGCCAGCAGAGGCTTAAGGCTGCTGGCAGCCTGAAGCCCTCACACAGATGATGCTCCCAAGTCATCGCCAAATTATCAGCGGTGGAGGAACTTCTTGGGCAGCTGTGAGAATGATATCTGTATCCTGCCCCACTTCTGGATGGACGCATTGCCAGGAGGACATGGAACAGGCTCAGACACACAGTCCCTGTGCTGGCCTGGAGGACAGACTTGGCTGAGCTCCTGGACACTCAAAAAGTAAGAGGACACAGGGTGGCCAAGTGCGAGGTCCTGCACATGAGTCAGGGCAATCCCCAGCACACACCCGGGCTGGGAGAAGCATGGATTGAGAGCAGCCCCGAGGAGAAGGGCTTGGGTGTGTTGGTTGTTGGACCGCTCAAAGTGGCCTGGCAATGTGCTCTGGCAGCCCAGGAAACAAACTGTGCCCTGGGCTGCATCCAAAGTCCCGTGGGCAGCAGGTCAGGGGAGGGGATTTTCTCCCTCTGCTCTCATGAGAGTAGAGAGAGCACTGCACCACCTGCAGTGCTTCATCCAGCTCTGAGGGCTCCAACATAAAAAAGATGTGGACTTTTTGGAGTGAGTCCTGAGCAGGGTGAAGATCAGAGGCTGGAGATAAAAGATCCTCTGCCATGCATAAAGGCTGAGAGAGCTGGGGCTGTTCAGCCTGGATAAGAGAAGGCTCTCAGGGGACCTTAAAACACCTACCAGCAATTCAAGGAGGCCTACAAGAGAGCTGGAGAGGGACTTTATCCAGGGGTAGATAGAGATAGGACAAGTAGCAATGTCTTTAAACTAAAGGAGAGTGGGTTAAATTAGATGCTATTAAGAAATTCTTCCCTGTGATGGTGGTAAGGCACTGGAACGGATTGCCCAGAGAAGCTGTGGATGCCCCACCCCTGGAACCTTTGCAATCTGCAGAATATTTATAACTGATGCCAATACTGCTGTTCATCGTCATTCTTTTAAATGCTGTGGTGGGTTGACCTTGGCTGGATCCCAGGCGCTCATCAAGCCACTCTATCACTCCCCCTTCTCAGCTGAGGGAAAATAGATGGAAAACAACTTAAAGGCTGAGATAAGGCAGTTTACTAAAGCAAAAGCAAAAGTTTGCATGCGCTGAAGCAAGGAGAAAAAAACATTGTATTCTCTACTTCCCACCAGCAAGTGATGTTCTGCCACTCGGCAGCAAGCAGGACCTCAGCACAAACAGCAGTTGCTCCAGACAGCAAACAGTAATTAACAAGTGCTACCCATTCATCTTCCTTTTCTCAGCTTTTCTATCTGAGCTGATGTTGTACGGTATGGAATATCCCTTTGGTAAATTTGGGTCAGCCAGCCTGGTTGTGTCCCCTGCCAGGATCTTGCCCACTGCCAGCCCCTTGATGGGGAATGCTGAGAGACAGCACTGATGCTGTGCCAGCTCTGCTCAGCAGTAACCAAAACACTGTGTGTTATCAGCACCTTCCCACCTATCAATGCCCAGCAGAGCACGGTGAGGGCTGCCATGGGGAAATGAACTCCATCTCAGCCAGACCCAGTAAAAATGCTTTTCTTCCTTCTGACTCCAGAGTTCCTGGATTAGTCAGATTCTCCTTTTTTATAACACTTCTGCAAACTTGTGACTAAAGGGGAAGTCAACACCCTGACAGACACAGATGAGATTAGGCAGTCAGAGTGGCCAAGGAGCTGAGTGCTTGACCACTCCCCTCCCAGCCAGGCTATCCTTAAGTCAGCTTGGGTGAACCAGAACATTGCATCCATATTTGACCCTGGTGAGTACGCTGTGTTTCATTTTTTAAAGAATAGTTGGTGGGATTTTGGCAACAAATGAAGATCCCAGCCCACCTTAGGTAAGTTCTTGCTATCCTCATAAAGAACAATTCATCCTGTCTTTATCAATATGTAAAAAATCCTAAACAAATATCACCAGCGAGAAGGTAAATACTCAAAACTGCTAAATTCTGGTTTTTGAAAAGGTGTACATTACTGTAGAACCTTTTTCATACTTTTAGTTGCTTTTATATGGCTCAATGTTGTGCTGTGTAGATATGCCCAAGTCATGTTTGAAAACACCATATCAAATATTGAAAGCAGGCTAATCATATTAATCTTCCAAGCAGACAATCAATCCTCCTCAAAAGCAGGATAAAGAAGCCAGGAAAGCCTGTCTGCCTCGCTCAGGACTGTTGCAGTTTCTTTGCGTGCTCTTACACTGCTCTGCGTAAATACCCCTTGACTTACAAGCTTCATTTATTTGCTGAAATTAATGCAACTGCATGCAGTTACTATGGAGATGTGGGCTCTGACTATCTTAGGCTAAATCCATACCCACGTGTCAGCTGGATCTTGCAGTGCCTGGAGTTTGCTGGCTCGGGAGTCCAAGCAGCCTGGAAGCCAAGGTGTAGGAATGGCTGGATGATCAGGGAATGTGGATGTGCCCTAAACAGAAGCATTGGCTCTGCAGTAGCCATGGGCTCTGTTTGGGTGTCTCTGTGTACACTCCATGCACAGAGGGGACAAGCACAGAAGACCTTTAATCTTTATGAAGAAAACAATGACAAGCACATATGACCTTTAATTTTATGAAGAAAATGATGACATATTTTGTGTCTCCCAGCCTTGTTGCTCATACTTGTGGCATGCTGTTTTCCTTTTGCCAGGCTCCCTCCTTTAGAGACAGGATATAAGGATAGTTCTGCGCTATTCTCTTGACTGCAAAAGGCAAGACTTCAAAAGTAGGTGGAATTCACACAGTGAAAAGGTCCTCAAAGTCTCTGAAATACCTTGAATGCCATGACATCCTCTGTTTCCAGGGCTTCAGGGCATTTCACAGGTCCACAGTTCTTTCATTGGGCTTCTGCATAAAGGGTTCAATTTGTAATTACTAGAAGCAAGCAGAGAACTTCCAAGAGCTTTAACAATTTGTCTGTGGCTGGGAAAAGGGTGTACTTAATCAAAGCTGTGGTTTGCTGCGAGTTACCTGTTCAGCTGTTGATGGTGACTGGCTTTACCCTGCAGCTTGTTCATATTCCCTGGAGCCTCAGATACCTCAACACTGCCTCGATGATTTTATAAACCTTTCCTTCAGGACTAAATCTGTGTGTCTAGTGGTGGCTCAGTCAGCAGGATTTTCTGCCTGGTGCAGCTGTCTGTGGCGCACAAAGTTGTTCCGTGGCATATTCTGAAAAAGATCAAAGTTGCTCAGATGTACTATAACAAGGATGGTTTCCTTGCTAGGGTGGCACAGAAATGTTTGCTCTGCTGCAAGATTAAAGAACATCTGCAGAGTTTTCCGCTGACAGGAATGTGCCACTTCACAGCCTGCTGTTTGCAGAAGCACCCAGTCTGCAGCTGTGTGGTGCCCAGGGAAGCAAAGAGAAGTGGGACCCATTCCCCAGTCTTCCTGGCAGATGATTTACCTGCTGCTTGGAACACTAACCAGTGTCAGAACAATATGGACTACCAGGCTGGAAATGTATTTATAGATAGATCTTGAAAAGTGTCTGTGGATACAGAAATTTTGGCAGAATTAGGGGGGGAAAAAAAAAAAAAAAAAAAAAAAAAAAAAAAAAAAGAAAAAAGAGATAAAAGGAAGACTTGGGGATAAAGGGAATTTATTTGCCTAAGACGTTTGGGATCTTAAGGCTCCCCTTTTCTTAAGTAACTTTGAAAGCCACAACCAAGATTTATGGATGTATTTGAGTTCTTTATCTATGGAGGGTTAAATCTTTGGATGTTCTTCCAACTCCCACTGAGTTTGAAGCTCTTCAGGTGGTCTCCAGCACCTGACACAGGGAGAGGAGGGGGCTGTGAGCTGCAGAGATAGCTCTTCATGGAGACCTGTGAGGCTGACAAAATGCTCATCCGTGGGTATTGTGAAGAAGAAGAATGAGTATCTCAAGCTGTTTCAAAGGTCTTTCCTGGAGATGGGAGAGGGATGAGAATGTGGAAACACTGCAAAAAGAGGAGGCTTCAGCATAACAAGTTCTCTAACAACATCAAGGAAACAACTTTAGAATAAATTTGCAGATTGTTTGAACCAGTCTACAGCAGCACAGCTATCATGCAACAACAAGCCCACTGGGACAGGCACTGATGTGTCTGAGCTTTCAGCTCTGTCACACCTCTGCATTTCGAAGAGAACTGTCTCCCATGAAACTTCCCTTTGCAGAGACCCAGCTGGTTAACATGCCGTGCTCCTTCACACAGACTTTTCTCTTATCCTTCCTTGTTTTGTTTCTCTTGCAATGAAAGAATTTATTTTAATGCCATTTAAGCTGAAGGAATCTGGCTGCTGTTACTGTGCTCTGTAATTCTGCTGCCCTTCTGGCACAGCACAGCCCTTCCCTCTCCATGGCAGCTAAAGGAGAGGGGAATGAGATCTGGGCTACACTGAGGTGATTATTTGAAAAAGCTCATTGAGCAGACCATTCAGCACTACAGATGTCACCTGCCATTAAAATGAGAAAGGAATTTTCTCTTTTCTCTAGCACACAGCAGTGGGTTTTGTCTCACTGAAATGTAATCCAGGTAAGTGCCCCTCTCAGGATGTACTTCCAGCCCTGCAGTTTGGGAGTTACAGCTCTGTTTGACTCCTTAGGTAAACAAAGAGAATAAACTGTTCCCCAAGATAAATAGGAAGCAGAAGACTGGACCTCAGAGCTAAAAAACATCCTGTGTAACAACGCAATGCCTGTCCCCTTATCTCTGTGTGTCCACATTGTGTCCGTGTGACTTGCACAATCGCCAGTCCACATCACCAGCACGGTGAATTGGGTGGCTGTGGTTTTTTGTGTGCACTGCCCAGTTCAACCCACCCACGTCAGAGAAGAAACAAAGAGAGGATTTGGTTATTCAAAACACTTCATAGCCATGACAGCCCGAAATTA
Source organism: Acanthornis magna (assembly GCA_036785705.1). Taxonomy (NCBI): domain Eukaryota; kingdom Metazoa; phylum Chordata; class Aves; order Passeriformes; family Acanthizidae; genus Acanthornis; species Acanthornis magna. Next base: position 8,363,920 of record JAWUZG010000119.1, on the reverse strand, counting down.
AATGGAAATGCTCTTATTTTAAGGTGTAGGAACTAGACTTCAGCTGGCAGGCAAAGTATTTAAAACCAGATGCAGGAAGTTGTAAGGCTTTTTCAAGGCTGTGCTGCTTGAGAAAGTAAGGTCAGAGGAACTCTGAGTCAGTGAAGGCTTAGATGCTAGCAGGCATTATGTAGGGCAAAAAGAGGATAAATAGTGTCTGTAAGGCCAGCAGAAGCCTTTGGGGTCATCTCTGTTGAGTTCCTGCATAAGGTACAGCAGTGTTCCACCAGTGCTTCCCACACCGAGCCCATGGCTCCTGGCTGAGCATGAGTGCCTTTAGACAGGCACAGAGCCAGCCTAAACTCTCAGCCTTGAGTAAAGATACCAAGTGATGGATCATACCCCACTGCCCTCAAGAAGATGTTAGTGGAGAGGCTTGGATTTGGCCTGGAGAGCCTCTCAACCCACTGCTCTCGTGTGCTAGCTAGGACAAACCACCTCTTGGCACAAAAATCGGCCTGGTTCCTGCCTCAGAGGGAAGGTACAAAGCCTTGAGCTTGTTCAGGAGTTAAGCTCTTAGTCGATGTCTCTTAGCCAAGAGAAAAGGCTTCACACATGTAACAAACCCCAGCCCTAAGGAGTTAATCCTCCTGGAGGAACGTGCTCCAGAGGTGGTCGCCATCCCTCAGCCCTGCTGAGGAGCAGCAGCTCATGGCCCCTGACACAGCTGCAAGGAGCTGAGTGTTTGTGTGGGTCACTGTCAGTATCAAAGGTGGGACAAAGCCTCCTTGGAGTGTGCTTTGAGCTTGTGGTGAGCCTTTGTTCTCCTTTTTCTGAGGAGTTTCCAAGTCTCACCAGGGCGAGATGGAGTGCTAAAACCAATGTCTGAAAATGCTTAAGCACTGAGTGAAATATGAATCAGGACCCATACTCTGTCCCAAAGGCAGCTGCTGCTTATTCATTAGCTTTGTTGTGATGAACTTTCCCCTTACAAATATATTTATATTCGCTTTCCAGACACTGTCCCTCATTGGATATGGTAAAGTTTGGGCTGTATCTAGAAGTATAAGGCAAGTTGTGACTCCAAAATACTCCTATTCCTGCATAGAGAGTAATGCAAAAAGGTTGGTTAAAGGTGAATCCAAGAGCCCCAAGGCAAAATCTGTTTGGGCTGCAGGATGTGTGAGGTACTTAGAACTCCGTGCTTTTTCTGGTTTCTGCTGCTTGACTTCTCACTGAGCAGCTGAAGCCTCTCCTTAGACCTTCAGCTTGCTGTGATCTGCAAACTCAGAATCCTGCCATCTCCGTGAGAGCTCCCTGCAGCTCTGGGCAGGGCTACCAGTCATCCACATGGCTCCCAAATGCACTCACAAGATCCTCTTTGATTTTCACAATAATGCAAAATTCAAAACAGGTGAACTAGATCATCCCCAAATCTCAAAATCAGTGTTAAAATACCAATCAATATTGTAATAAATGTTGGAAAACTTCAGGTTGCATTCTGCTTTCTGAAGCTGCAGGGCACATTCAGTACATGTTCCTAGCAAAATTAAAAATAGTGTATATATAAACGAAAATACAATTAATATACATTCACATTATATTTAAGTATTACTATATAAGTATAAACATTTAAGTACATAAATATTACTATAATTCATCAAAGCCAGAAATATTATTTAGAAATATTATTTTTCTAAATTGTAAGATATTCCCACGTGTGGGGTTTTTTTTCCTGTGATAGTGTTAATTTTCTTTATAGCACCTCATATGGTGCTGCTGTGTTTCGGATTTGTGCTGAAAACCAATGTTTTCATCACTGCTGAGCAGAGCTCACACAGAGCCAAGGCCTTTTCTGCTCCTCACCCCACCCCACCAGCGAGGAGGCTGGGGGGGAACAAGGATTTGGGAGGGGACACAGCCAGGACAGCTGACCCTGACTGACCCAAGGGATATCCCAGCCCATGTGGGGTCACACTCAGTGCATAACGCTGGGGAGAAGGAGGAAGAAGGCACGCTCAGAGTGATGGTGTTTGTCTGCCCAGGTAGGAACGTGGATCCCTTCTTTCCTGGGGGTGGCTGAACACCTGCCTGCCCATGGGAAGTGGGGAATGAGTTCCTTTGCTTGGGCATGTAGTTTTTGCTTTACCTGTTAAACTGCTTTTAACTCAACCCACGAATCTTCTCACTTTTACCCTTCTCCTTCTCTCCCCTATCCCACACGAGGGGATGAGCTGACTATCAGGGTTAAACCACAACACCCCCAAAAAAGCTATTTCCAGAAGTGGGGGATTTCAGTGAAACAGCAACACTTCTATGCACTGTGTTTGCTCAAATAGTGGCAGTGATTTTTATCTCCTTCAGATTTTGTTAGGGATGGAGCCTCAGCACAGATCAGTTCTAGAATTGCCACACAAATATTGCTTGTTACATCAGTAATTTGAATGCTGGGTATTCAGAAATGACAATTCAGCTTTCTAAAGCTGAGCACTAAAAAGTAAAAGCTATTTCCAAAAGTCCATGAATAACTTGCTTCTGCAATGACAACCACAAATCCAGTGTCAGAGTTAAACTTTGAATTCTGTAGACTTTAATTTTCAGAAACACACTCAGCCTCTGCATATGCTGCCTTGGGAGATGAAGATCCATCTGAAAAAGTCTATAAATTTGAAAAATAACGCTCATAAAAACTAATGTGATTTATGTAAGCACATTAAGGGGAAAATACCCTGAACAGTTGGTTTAAGTGCTTAGACTTCTTTAACTTAATATTTCCATATGGTTACATTGTAATTTTAGATTTTTTTTTTGTTGCTTCATACCCTTCTTTGTTAAATTTGAGAAACAAATCAAGGTACTGGCACAAAGAAATTAAGCAACAAAGATGCCTCCAATGAGTGCTTGATTGTTCCCACATGAAGCAATGATGCTTTCTACAAATTCCCCTGATCCTCAAGGAAACATTATTCCAATTGTCACAGGGTTGTTTGTGTGATGTTGTGAACAGACGATCATAAAAATTTTCTGATATAAAAAGCAGAAAAGAGAGTGAAGAAATGAACAAACTACTTTTTTTTTAAGGCAGGATTACATTAGCTAAGTAAAGATTAGTTTCAAAATGCCAGACATGGCTTGAATTCTTACTGAATTGTTTCATGTTTTTAACACTTTCACATTTATCCCACAAGATTTTCACTTTTGCCTAGACTTTACTACCCCTGCAATGATCCACCACTAAAAATACTCAGTTTATCTGGAGCTCTCAAACTAGCTTATGTGCTGCTTTTTAGTTAGAGCTTCCAAAGATTTTGAAAATGCTTATTTAAACCAGCACAACACATTGCGTGAACCTTCTCAAATCAATGCAAGCCCACACTATATAGATTTAACTGAAGTTGATTGCTACCAACTAAAACTAAATGGGTACAAATCACTTTTAGAGCAATGTGGAGCTTCAAGGGAGTGGTGTAATCTCACCTGCACATCTCAGCTCACTGACTGCAATAGTGTACAGCAAAATTCAACACGAAAAATCTTTTTTTTTTTTTTGAGGAATCTTTTCTCTGCTGCAAATCATTCTTCCTGTCCCAAAAGGAAGCCATGGGAATAAGAAGGCAACGTAATAAACACCACAACGAATTTGCTTTCATTATCTGCACTGGACCAGTTTGTGGGTAAAGAGGAAGTTGATGTCAGATGATGCAGCAAGTGTAGGCTGAAACTTGGTTTTCTATCATCTGTGGGGGCACAGAGAGAGGTGAGAAAAAATGGTAACCGCTTGTCCAAAAGTGCTGCTCATTTTCCCAAAAGTGTCTGCAATCAGAGCTGGTAAATGTGATGGCAGGAAGAAGATAGGAATGGAGGGAGAGAGGGCAAAACAGAGGGGAGAGAGATGGGGATAGGACTCACCTGAGCTGCTCCTGCAGCTTGTGCTAGAAGACCCCCACATGGAACAGCTGGATTCTCCTGGGAAAACTCCTTATTTATCCCAGCCAAAAAGACTGGAAATTCCTCCGCAGCCATACCTACCACTCATGCAAGTAGGCAATATATAAATATATCAGTCATATTTATCACATGAGAACATTCCAACCAGCCATTCTTAACACAGGGATAAGATGCTGGGCAGGAGAAAGAATTTTCATTACACTTCTTTCCTTCAGACCTAATAAACCACAACGGAGTGATGGTCAACTCCCCAGCATTGAATACACATTGTATGAATTAAAGGGAACCTACTGAGATACACAAATCCTTTGGCATTTGTTGCAAAGTATATGTAATTCTTAGCATGTCTTCTTCAAGTGACAGGAAAAGAAAAAAGGTCCATCAAGAATGGACTCATTGCTCTCTGCATTATGAGCTGATAGATGATAGAATTTATTTAACAATAAAACACCTGGCAGCTATCTGGCAGGGCTAGTGGCTGAGCCTGGTTTGAGTAGATACAGCTGAATGGGTAATGGTGGAAACCAAGCTGGATGGAAGGAGCTGAAGCCTGTGATGCTGCAATGGTTTTTAATATCAGAAAAATGGAAACCAGTTATGGAATAAAAACACCAAGATCAATAGTTACATAATCTGCTCTTTTTCCAGCGGACCATAATTATTAAGGCATTTTCTCATCAGTGCCACATGCAACTCATTAAAAAAGTACAATCAATAGCAAGTACAGACTGTGGACAGCATAAATATTGAAATCCAGCTCTATCTCCCTAGCCAGATTTTCCATGAACTGCCCCTTTGTGCACCCCCAGCACTAGAGAGTCCTCTCATACATAGGCATTAGCACCATGCATCTGCTGGAGATCTGCAGAGTCTCATCAGTGTGATGTGCAGAGGAGGAAGCCAAGGAAATGATTCAAAGCTGGGAAAATGGCTTATTCCAAAAGTCAGATTCATCTTGCCTAAATACAGAAGTCTATAACGTAGGCAGTGACATGAGAGGTCACCAGCACAGGGTTCCTTGATTGTTGCTAGAGTGAAATAGGAACGCTGTGAGGGACATTTATCCAGTCTGCTTGAAAGATTCACTTTGGGATGAGATGAACTTCACTCTGAAAGGCTCATTTCTCTGAGCTGACTCCAGTGGGATGGTGACTAGTGCTGTACAGCCATCTGTTGGGTAGAAGTGCACATCTGGCCAGATAGATCCTATGTGAGAGACTGAAAAAGTTCAATCTACTTTATTTGTCAGAGGCAGATCACAGTGCTAACATATCAAGGAGGACCTTCATCTAAAGACAGTTTTGTTTCCAATGGGCATTGTTAACAGCAGAAACGGGAATTAACAGGTGTAGACTGAAGCCAGATACACACAAAGAAAATACAAAATGAAGGGTTTTGTACAATGAGTGAGACAAGCCACTGTTTAACAGTAGCAAGGGAAGAGGAGACTTCTTAATCTCTGGGAGCCTCCAATGTCTTTATGAAACACCAGTGCTCCAGTTCCAGTAATATGGATTAAATGAGTAAACCTATTAACCTGAATAAAAGTGTATTGCTCCATAAATCAGACCACATTACTTGTCCAACACTTCTGGCTGGTCCCTGTCTTAAATTTGTTTTAAAACCTGCATACTTCTCTATCCCTAAAAGTCTTCTCCTCTGTTCTGCAGGGAAAATGTAGGTTCTTTTGTCTGTAAAAAAAGAGATAATCCTTTGTGAAAATAACTGTGTTCTACACAGTCATGGCAGTGAGCACAAGGATTTCATCTGCAGAGACAGGAACAATTTTGCAAGCCAAATAGAACAAGTCACCTGGGCTGCTGACAAAGGCAGGTTGGAGGGGCTTAGTTTGCTCAGCCCCTTCCAGGTGGTACCGGTGTCCATAACCACCTAGTTCCTGAGACAATGAGAAACATTTGCCCTGAGCTCTGCGTTGCTGGCTCAGTTTAGACCTCAGAGAATTCAGCAGAACATGTTCTAGTGCCTCATGTGAACTGCTGCCAGCTCCTCTGACTCCGTTGTGAAGCGGAGTTCGAGCACCACAAGGGAGCTGGGAGGTGATGCATGCACTGTGCTATGTCCTCGTGTCTTTACACGCATTGTTTCTGGCTTTGCACATTTTCCTTGATGTAAAACAAGAAATAGTTTTGTGGGAACATGGAGCTATCTTTCTTTATATAAGGAAGTGTAGGTCTAATGTATTAAGGCAGGTTATTTTCTCAAACAGGAAAACATATAATGTATTTGTCAGGAATGTATCAAGTCCCATATGTAAACTTCAGAGAATTTGTTCTTCCTGGAGGCTTTCTTGCAACCTTTTTACTTTTGATATGATGGCTACCAACATAATTTAAATTTACAGCCCGAATACATTCACCTGCACATGATACTCTTTTATCTTTTATCTGACATACATCCCCACCCCTCCCTGACATCCACCTCCCAGTCAATCGGCAGCAATAGGATCCCACCTCAGCTTTCATTTTACAAGGCTGAGCAAATCTCATCTGCCCATTTCATGGCTTTATCCTGCCAACAGCTGAAAGTCATCATGTATACCACAATCTTTCCCCTCCTACACTGGAAGCAAGCAAAGAGCTCTTATCCCAAGGCAGATTGTTTTGTTCACTTCACTTACCTTGCCCTAAAGGACATTTTGACAGCTCCCTCAAATGCGCTGGCTGCTTTCCAGCAGGGAATCCTTCAGTCCAGGTAACTCTTCCTACACACACCTTGGAGGTTGTTTCCAATCCTAATGAGTCTATGATTCTGTGCTTTACCTGGAAACCTTCTCTCCCTGAGTGGTGGGCTTACCTTTTCTCTTGGGTGCCATCACACCCTAATGGAGGTGTGCTGGGCAGTACTTTGAACTGCACTGGACACACACCTTGCTCCAGGGCCTTCTTCTGCACCCTGGCTGCAGGCACAGCCTTGTAGGTCACTTGGACTGCTGCAGTGCTGAAGGTGAGCACCTCAACACCACGAGAAAATTGTACATCCAATGTGACGGTAAAAGACGGGGAAATGTCCAAAGGTTCCCATATATTCTTAGGAAGCTATTTTGAATCTACTTCCACATAAAGCACTGAAGGCTCCGTCTGTGCCTTCATAGAAACATGGTTTGGTTTAGGCTGGAAGGGACCATAAAGATCATCTAATTCCAACCCACCTGCCACGAGCAGGGGCACCTCTCACTAGATCAGGTTGCTCAGATCCCTGTCCAACCTGGACTTGAACACTTCTGGGGATGGGAAATCCACAACCTCTCTGGACAACATATTCCAGTGCCTCACCACCCATTATAAAGAAACAATTTCTTTATAATACATGTTTTAAATCTACTTATCTCATTTCAAAGCCATTCTGCTTTGCCCTATCATTACATGCCCTAGGAAAAAGTCCCTCTCCAGCTCTCTTGTATCTCCTTTAGGTCCCGGAAAGTGGTAGTCTGTTACTCTGGTTCTACTCTTGACCCCAATAAAATAGCCAATTATCTGAGTATTTTTTTCTGCTTAACCAAAATCCAGTTAAACACAATATACTGCATTAATTAATCATTAATGTTTTTCCTGAGAAAAATTTCTTGTCTCAATAAAATTACAACCTAATCTTGTTTAGTCTCTCTGATAAACACAGATTTGCATTTTATCCCATTTTGTATTTATTTCCAGATGTTAAATAGTTTTCTCCTTACTTAGATTTACTCTAAAAAATCACATTGTATTAAGCGTAGATTAATGGTTCTCTGGTTTTCTAAATCATCTTTTCCCCACTTCCTAGATGTAGGTTATGCTCTGAATGCAGCGCCTGTCAGGTTTACAAGACCATTTTCAAGTCTTTAAAATCTTTTGTCCAGCTCTCATATCGAATCATTAAAGCAATTCCTTGGTTTACCCAGCTTCACTCTTCTGCAATCAAGGAACTGTATTTGCAGTCTTGCTTTTCATCTTAGCCTGCAAATCAAGTGGAAAAAGCCATGATCAGTTACTCCAAAGCCACCTTTGATGACAAGATCTTCTCTAAACGCTGATTTGTTAATATCACATCTAAAACAGCATTACAGCCGACTTAGTGTTGCTTCAGTGGAGAATTCTGCTATTTTTTGCACAAAGAAATAATGTGACATAAGTATTTTCTAGGCAACATCTGGGAAATTGATTTCTAGAATCTTTTCGTTTTTTCTTTAGTAGAGTCTCAGCTGGTCTGTCCTGAGCTCCAAGCTGAGGGTTAACAGCAGATCTTCAGAATTATCCCAGCACAAGCTGGGATCACCATCCCTCCCTGGAGCGATTCTGCTCACACCATTTATCCCTTCCCAACCTATCCCAGTAGCTGGAAGGGACTGAAAAGTTATTTTAACCTCTATATCTCGCAAGAAAGCAAAAACACACAAACTTTTCTATCCTACCTAGGTTATTATATTGCTTTTCTACCATTCAACATAAATGCCTGCCCATAGTAGATTAAGCTATGTGACTAACATCTGCCGGGTGTGCTTCAGTGCCTTATTCACAGTTTTCCCAGGGGATGACTTCCACCTGCAATTACCATTTTGTGTTATTCGTGTGTTTAAGTTAATACAGAATGTACAGCCCATGGTATATATGTGATGTCCTTTGAGGAAAAGCATTTTTCTCGAGAGCTGTGTAGTGGCACAGCTCGTGTGCTTCTGTGACATTCAGGAGAGATGAAACTGTTAGCTGGTGCTGATCAGACAGGCACATAAGCCTGACTTTTTAAAGGTTCTTCTGCATTACTATATTTATTTTGTTGGAGCCACAGAAAAACGCGTTCTTGTCAAAATGTGTCTTTAACAGGCTTTGCCTGCCATCCTTCTTGTAGGCTGGAAACTCAAATAGAAGCCTAATAGACACTTCAACCTAATCAACAACATTTATTTTCTGGGTCTAAGTCTAATTTCACCTTCTGGTTTATTCCTGACTGTCCTGGGGGACAACTGAAATGAAACAAAATTACAAGATGCTAGTAATTTCACAATCACTTAATGCACATATTTTCAAGTCTGTGCTTGGGAATAGATGGTGCTCAAGGCACTGTGAGGTCCAGATGGCCAAAGGTAAATCAGATTAATTTTACTTTTGTGATGTTCTGTAGGTGATGTCCGAACTGGCAAGAAGGGTCATTTATGTTGGAGAGATTGAACATATGTGAAACACACAGAAAGTACATTGTAGCTGTCTCTCTTTGCCATACAGTTACTTACCTTTATCCTCACTTTAGGAGCTTATGCCATTTCTTTTTTCTGCAGTAAAATATTTGTGACCAATTTTTAAAATATTATTTTAATCTTCCTGTATCCTGACAGAGGCAGAATCATAGTATCATTAAGGTTGGAAAAGACCTCCGATATCATCAAGTCCAACCTTCGACCCTGCCCACTAAGCCATATCACAAAGTACCATGTCCACTTGTTTCTTGAATACTTTCAAGGATGGTGATTCCACCCTGTTCCTCTATTATGCTATTTTTTCTATTTTCATACAACATCAGTGCTTTTTTTTTATTAGTATTTATCATTCCTTTCAGGCTTTATGCTGTCCTTATAGCAAAACTTGCATTTATCTAAGAGTACAAAAGCAAAGAAGTATTTCATAGCACAGAGAGGTTTTTATGTGAGTTTGCGGGAGCTCCAGATTTGCTGAATATTTCTGCAAATCCGGCTTTTGGTGTTTACTGTGTGTTTTTATGTGCTGCAATACTGAAAGGTTTCTCTGACTTTCACAGACATTTATTGAGAGAAGATTGTACCGTATCACAACCTTCACCCACAGCCAACGCTCCTGTATACCGCACTAATGAGTCCTAGCAGGTAAAAACAAGTCTCTGTCCCAGTTTGGCCTCAAAAGAAGTCCTGCTCTGATGTCAAAGCTATCTCAGATGTGGTCCTGCACCCAGGTGCTGCAAAGCAGATGCTGAGAGCCCCGACGGTGTGTCAGTGCTACAGAGCTCTCACAACTCCTCACCATTTGAATTCCAGGAGCAGGCAGGGAAGGATGTTGTGTGCTTTTATTGTTCTTCTTCTTTTTGCTCTTAATGCACCTCGGTGCCAGAGCTTGGCTGTGTGAGGCTGAGGATGTGATCTAAAAGCCTGCTTTAAACCTGCACTCTTACCACTTGCTTTTAGAAGGCTTTGGATCAGGGGAGGCTATCACAGTCCTGTGACGTCTGCCAGGAGTGTGGGGTGTTGTTTAAAAAAAAAAAAAAAAAAGCCAGCTGAGGAAAAAATATGACATGATAAAACTGTTTGTCAGTTGTGGCAAAGTCAACAGCCATCAAATAGCCTTATCAAGGCTGTTAGCACTGGGTGTAATGTGCTACTGTGCAAGTTATACAAAATAAGGGCAGTGACTCTTACACATTTGAATACAGAGCACAATGCACCTCTTCAGTGGAGGGAAAGTAGGTGGACATATCTCATCTGTCATATACACGGATATACATACACCAACTGTCCATTCTGCCAGTCAGAATAAATAAATAGTGTACAGTCCATCTGTGGTCAATCTTAGTTTCATATCTATAAAGTTTGGAAGTATTTAATCTCTTTCACATCTAGTCCTACTGATCAATAGGTGTGTTTCTGCATGGTATATAATAAACATGAATTATTATTTAATATAAATATATCGATTACCTGTAAACCACTTTTAAAGGGAATGACCTGTGTGGAGCTTGGTCCTGGCCTGGGGACATCACCAGCAAGGTCAGAAATCACTCCTGCTCTGCTCCTTGAGACAGGAACTGTGCAATGGCATTTTGGCCTGTGCAAATACCAGTCCCACTCCACGGAACCAGTGGGACAAGCTGGGGATGGGGCACTAGTTGGCCACACTCCAGGACCCTCTCCTCTTTCCTCCCACTGGGAGCACTGTGCAGTGGTAGCACTTAGCACATCTTTTAGAGCAAGCCAACCACTTTTGAATGACAATTTATTTACATAGGCGAGGAGAAATAGCTTCTTGGCAACTGTGTACATACCAAATGCTGATTTTCTATTTTAACTCCTAGACACAATGGCAATTGGCTTGTTTGAAAGATGATTATGAACTGAAGGGAACGCTAATGAGGGGGGAGCAAACACAAGCCCAAATCTGCATTTTTGCAGTGCAGTGCCTCACTTTACAGCTTGGTGAAACACTTGAAATTGGGTTTGGGCCTAAGGAGCTTTTGAAATAACCAAAACAATTTATTTTTAGCTGCAAATATGGAGTAACTTTAAAATAGAAGTGAAAAGCTGGACAATCCAGGAAAACAAGGAGTGTGGGAGCCAGTCAATAAGGCTGAAACCCAGGCTGCTTTTGAGCATCCACAGGGTAGATGCCTCTTCCCTTTCTTGTTGCAAGGAGTTAGGAAGGGACAAGAAACTAAATCCATAAAAGGTGAATAATTGTTATTCACCAGCAATTAGCTTTGCCTATTAAAACTTCCAAGAATTACTCAGATGGCTTTCCTAGCACCACATTATTCAGAGACTTAACAGGAGGTTGGCATAAAAATACTCCAGCCACCCTTCAAAAATAACCAAAAGCCGACGTATTTCATACCTCCTTCTTCAGCAGCACCTGGATCCATCCTTTTTGCAGCCTTAGAGTAAATAAATCACAGCTCCTCTATCTCTACCTTGGGATGAGGCTTCTTAAGATGGCAGAGCCATAGTTCTGCCCACATCTGGTTTAACAGTGTGTGTAAGAGGAAAAAAAGTGCTGCAATTGCTTCATTTCTCCTCTTTTCTGATCAGTGCTGGTGATAATGTTTTCCTTGTTATGGCTTGTAGACTCCAGCTCGCTGCTGTGTTGAAGCATAGGACGGCTCAAATCTGACTCTTAAATAAAAAAGGTTTTGGTTCCAGCACAGCATGTTTGTAAAATATCTCCTGACAAGTCAAAAACTGTTCCACATGGCCTGTAAAACATATGTTAAAAATTATGCATCATAGACCGGCTTAAAATTATACATTTTTAATTCCTTCAGCCTTGAAGGGCTTTTAAACATTGACTACTGAGAAACAATCCTGCCACTGAGGGAACAGCTATAAAATAAAAAACTGGCTATTTAAAAATATAGAGAAAAATGCTTTACCTAAGCACAGTTTCTGAATTTTAAAATATGAATAAAGGGCTGGATCCCCACTTGGTGAAAGCTGATACAGCTCCTTTGAAGTCTGCATAACTATCCCCCATCAGCAGCTGAAAGCCCTGGCCCAGAGTTTAGGATAGATATAGTTTCTCTACGTAAAGACGACAAGCAAGATTTGCATGGTTAGTTCAAACTATTCCATATTCACTGAGCTGTTGAGGAAATACTGTCTGCGAAACAAATCCTGGATTCTTTCCCAAAACCATCTAAATGACACTTGCAAGTGAAATGCTACAGCAGAAGGGGGATCGGATGCAGCAGGCTGGGTTGGACCCTGCTGTAATTCCGGTGGCATTATCAGAGAGCACTTGTTACCTCCGCGCTCACTGGGGTGCATCAGGGAAGTTGAGAGCATCTGAAGGAATTAAGTGAGCGTAACACTGATGTAACAAGGAGAATTAGGCTCCACTCTTGCTGTTTCAGGTGGATTCGGTCTTGTTCTCTGCTCTTGGCTTGGCCAGGTGCTGGCAGAGACCTGTGGATCTCCTCCATGCCCTGCACTTCTCCATGCTACACCCATTTCATGGTGCCGTGCCTCCCTGAGGCACCTCTGGGGCAAGCACACTCCTCCTCTGCCTTGCTTTTCAGGAAGGAGCATTTCTGAGCAAACCCAGCCACTGCAGAGCTCGCCTCCATACCTGCTCCTTGCAACTTGTGATCAAGGTTGGTGTGGCTGGAGGGCTGTGCCGTATCTCACCTCTTGTGTGCTCCAGAGAAACAGTGCAGAGACAGGACTGAAAATACAAAAAAAACCCCAAAATTATCTCTCACTCTCTTTCTTCAGAATCACAGAATAGTTTGGGTTGGAAGGGATCTTAAAGATCATTTCATCTCAACCCCCCTGCCATGGCCAGAGATGCTTTCCACTATCCCAGGTTGCTCAAAGCCCCATCCAGCCTGGCCTTGAACACTTCCAGGGATGGAGCAGCCACAGCTTCTCTGAGCAACCTGTCCCAGTGTCAACTTGATTAACTATTATTAATTAGGACATTCTCATCTGCTGGGTTAAGCTTTCCTTGATACAACATAGCAAAACTTTCTGTGTTTTGTGATAATAAATGAGCTGTTTTACGAGATACATTCTTTTTCTCTGATGAACTCATGGGCAGACAGGGTGTGGTACAACAGGTAGTGAAATGCAGAATGCTCAGACTCTTCTTTCTCACCACTCTCTCCCTCCCTCCCCCAGAAATGCTTGGGAGAAATCTCCAAATCTGATGCACAACCCTATTACTGGTGAGCTGCTCCCCAGAGATTTTTTTCATAAACAAAACCACTCACCCACTATTATTGTGAAGCAAATGAAGCACCAAATTTAACCAATTTGCCTGAAAGTATGACAGTAGAAAGGCAAAAAAGTAAGAGACACTAACCAACGATTAAATTGGAGCTCCTCATCCCACCTCCAGCAAAGTGTCAAGCAGCTCCTGGGAAAAAGCAGTGAACAGCTACTTAATAGACTGTTTCCACCACACAGTAATTCCTTGTGTGGATACATTCCTTGTGAAAGAAGACTAATGTGCTTTTTCTTTTTTTTTTCTTATGCTCATTACTTTAGATTAAATCCCTTCCAAACCCTGTTTATGAAGGATATAACACTATGCTACTCTTCAGTATCCAGAGGCAGGATTTAGTGGTGGGGTGAGGCCCTTGAAGGGCTTGTATGGGTTCATGCTCCCCAAGCAGAAAGCTCAGGCTGTCACAGGGGCTCTCACCTGCATGCAAATGTCTGTGCAGCGCGGTACATGATGTGACACCGGTCTAAACTCACACTTGAGCTTTTACTAATATAACTCTATGGAAACAAGCTCAGTGATGATTGATGAATTACAGCTCCTACATAGCACATTACAGTTTCCAGTGGAAGTACATTGTGCTGGATGTAATAAACCAACAACGTGGGCAGTTTCTGTGACTAGATTAATCACCTGTAAACTCATCTGCCTCACAAAGGGAGTTATGCACCGGCTGCCCAGTGTTAAGAACATGTTTTTTCAGAGCTCAGGAATGCATTCTCCCCTCTGTTATGTGCTGTGCATGTTCACTGTGCATGTTCGCCTGCCTAAGGAAGGGTGCAGGAGAGAAGATCAGAGATAATTTGCTTCTTTGGAGGTGCTATAATCCCCCCACTTCTAGTCTTGGCCCCAGTCTTTACACATCTCATGGCTCCAGTCTTTACACATCGACACTAAAAAAGCCAACTTTATGTTGTTAAATAGTTTTAGCAGACACTTTATCACTTGAATGTGTCTGTCTGGGGGATTCTTTAATGATGCTGCATTCTTTTTAATTCTATAGTTTTTTTATAGGCACCTTAAAATTGGCTGATACTGGACAAAAAGAAGAGGGCTGAAGTACCTCTCCTGTAAAAACAGGCTCAGAGAAGAGAAGACACTGGGGAGACCTTATAGCACCTTTCAATATCTACAAGGGCTGCAAGAAAGCTGGAAAGGGAGTTTTTTTCCCAAGGGAATGTAGTGATAAGACAAGAGGGAATGGCTTTAAAACGAAAGAGAGTAGGTTAAATTAGATATTCGGAAGAGATTCTTTCCTGTGAAGATGGTGAGACACTGGAACAGGCTGCCCAGACAAGTTGTGGATGCCCCATTTGAGCCCAGGTTGGATGGGGCTCTGAGCAACCTGGTCTCACAGGAGATGTCCCTGTTCATGACAAGGAGGTCGAACGTAGATCCTGTTTAAGGTCCCTTCCAACCTAAACCATGACTCTGTGAATATCGACCATGAGCTATTTTTATGAACAATGCCACATACATTTACTGCCCAGAGAAGCGCAGAATCTCCTTCCACTTTCCCTGCTGCGATCACCTTTGGGATCCAGGCAGCCCAATTGCAGACACAGCAGCTCGGCGGTCGTGGGGAACACAGACAATCCTGTCTGATGACCCTCTAGGGAGGGCCGGACGAGCGCTGGATTTCATCCCGGCGGCTCAGGGGTGACCCGGGGCTCGCATCACACCTCTGCGCTGCGCAGCCCCGCTCAGCGGCCCGGGGCAGGGAACGGGAGGGGAATGGGGGGACAGAGGGGGCGGTGATGGGGGCAATGGTGATGGGGGAATGATGACGGGGGTGACGAGGGGGGGTGATGAGCGGGGGTGATGAGGAGGATGATGAGGGGGGGTGATGAGGGGGATGATGAGGGGGGTGATGAGGGGGATGATGAGGGGGGTGATGAGGGGGGGTGATGAGGGGGGGTGATGAGGGGGGGTGATGAGGGGGGGTGATGAGGAGGATGATGAGGGGGGGTGATGAGGGGGGGTGATGAGGGGGATGATGAGGGGGGGTGATGAGGGGGGGTGATGAGGGGGGTGATGAGGGGGGTGATGAGGGGGGGTGATGAGGGGGGTGATGAGGGGGGGTGATGAGGGGGGGTGATGAGGAGAATGATGGGGGGGGTGATGAGGGGGGTGATGAGGGGGTCCGCCCCTCCCGGCCCGGCCCCCAGGAGGAGCCGCGGGCCCCGCGCCGTCCACGTGGCCGAGGGCGCGCTATATGAGCGCGCAGGAAGCGCCGGGGAGGGAGCGAGGGGAGGGACGGGGCGCCCGGAGCGGCTCGGCGGGCAGCGCCGGCAGACACGCACAGAGACACGGACGGACACACAGACAGCGCAGCGGCAGCCACAGCCACAGCAGCGACCGGCCGGCCGTCTGTCCGTCCCCCCGGCCATGGGGCTCGGCCGCCCGCCGGCCCCCGCCCCCCGCCGTGAGTACCGCGGGACCTCTCTCCCTCCCTTCCCTCCCTGCCGCTCCTTCCTCCCTCCCGCTTACCTGCAAAGCCTCCGCTCCCCGCCGCTGCAGAAGGCTCGGCGGGAACCTCCCAGCCTCCTGACTCCTCGTTCGGCTGTTGAGTTGTTGGGTTTTTTAAAAATTATTTCTGTTATTTAGAAGCAGGGGTGGCCCCGGCGCTGGCGGAGCGCGCAGCATCCTCCGGTTCGGTGCCCCGGCAGTCCGGAGCGGGGAGGCTTCGCCCCATCCAGCCGGGATTTCCCCGCTGGAGGGAGGCGGTGGGTGCCGGGGTGGGCTCCGGAGCAAGGGGCACCTTCGGGCGATGCTCGGGGGGGGACAGCGCCGGGGACCCCCCTAGGGCTGCCCCACGGGGACCGGTCCTGCCCCGCGCCGCCGCCGGGAGGGACCAGCCCGGCGGAGACCCGCACCCTGATGGTTTTATTTTATTTCTTTCTCCCCTGGGTAGGCTGTGTGCCGAAAGAGTGAAGCCAGTGTTACTCCGTTAGAGGGCAAAAAGCAGACTAGCTGTCTGAGGTATCCGCTCGCACATTCCTCCTTGCAGAATTAATTTCTAGTGGAGCATAAATAACTAA